>OX038872.1:26049543-27413490 GCA_943789525.1 Agriphila geniculea | reverse complement strand
CTCGAAAAACGCTTTTGTCGATTGTAGGGTCAAAATGACATCACCATATCGACTAAGTTTTCGTAATTTTTTGACTAAACTTTTTGATTTTTTTAGGGTCCATCCGTCATGCGACTACTGGCATCACGTGTCGTGGGTTATGTCCACCACAGTGTAAACATAGCTTTATTCTCAAACTGCAGAATGGACATTTAAGCTCACGGCCGTAACATAACCGCGGTGGCCACAATACTCATAATGCTGGAACTTCAATTCAATTCGCAGCTCGCACTAAGCTCGTTCACAGGTCCGGATCTGAGAAGGCAGCAAGGGATAAAAGGATGTTTTTTATTCACTCTCCAAACTATAAGGCCATGACACTGAGCAACTTTCTCTAAGAAACATAGGGTCATATATGTAAAAAAAACCATATAAATCAAAAAGATCACGTGATCAGTTTAGTTAGGGATGACCAAAATTTTATTGCGTATTTTGACGCATGTTTCATGGAGAAAGTTGTTCAGTTTTGTGAACTGAACACATCCTTAAAATTTGGAGAATGTATGCAGCCATGCTGTATAAAACCATCGAGCTCAAGTATTGTGGTTAAAGGTTGCACCTTAATGGTATCTGCTATTATTATAAACAATGTACAAATTCATAAAAATCGTAATACTTAAATGGATGGATTTATCATCATTGTTAAAAACATATCAACCTACTCATGGGTTACTTTTATAGATGAGCATTTTTGCATCGTATCGTATTCACAACAATACGAGAGTTATCTGGATTTTCACAAAATTATTCTGTTGCTCAAGAAACTCGCCAAAGTAAAGTAGAACAGAACTTCGTGGTATATAATGTACCATGGTTCACATTGTTTTTTATGCGAAATCATACCATACTAAGGCTTTTTGGCTTGGTGTTCGCATCTTGTAAGAGTATGTGTAGTTTGACTTTAAAAGAAGGACTTTTTAAGATATAAATATAACAAAAAGATATATACTTAACTCTATTTTCACAAAACCCCTGAGAGCCTCTTACTGAACCCCAGGGTTTCGCGGAACCGTTCGGGAACCGCTGATCTAAGTAATACTATTTTAAGCTCTGCTCCGGACTTATGCTTAAATGGCACGTTCTATTCTTTGGCTTTCTTACTTAAAACATTCACATCGCAGTATAAGGATCTACACAATCAGCCGCAGTGATAGCTGTATTAGAACAATTCCTGTCAATTCCCAATTGAATGCATTCCTCTAAGACGATGTTTATTGCACCAGGAGGTATTAAATAACCTCAAAGTCCGCTCAGCGAGCAATATAACGCTCCTGGGATATCACAACAGGCGGACGGCTACTCGCGTATTATTAACTAGCCAGAATGAGATCGTATGGGGCCGGATTTGGGGTTTTTATGCCTTAGGCACTCGGTCCACCGAAGCAGTTCTACTATTGTATTCAATAATTTTGAGTTTTCTAATGATTGATGCTTTTAAAGATAAAGCAATGTATTGCCTCAAATCAAAGGTAACTAATAACCATGGTACATTATATACCACGAAGTTCTGTTCTACTTTACTTTGGCGAGTTTCTTGAGCAACAGAATAATTTTGTGAAAATCCAGATAACTCTCGTATTGTTGTGAATACGATACGATGCAAAAATGCTCATCTATAAAAGTAACCCATGAGTAGGTTGATATGTTTTTAACAATGATGATAAATCCATCCATTTAAGTATTACGATTTTTATGAATTTGTACATTGTTTATAATAATAGCAGATACCATTAAGGTGCAACCTTTAACCACAATACTTGAGCTCGATGGTTTTATACAGCATGGCTGCATACATTCTCCAAATTTTAAGGATGTGTTCAGTTCACAAAACTGAACAACTTTCTCCATGAAACATGCGTCAAAATACGCAATAAAATTTTGGTCATCCCTAACTAAACTGATCACGTGATCTTTTTGATTTATATGGTTTTTTTTACATATATGACCCTATGTTTCTTAGAGAAAGTTGCTCAGTGTCATGGCCTTATAGTTTGGAGAGTGAATAAAAAACATCCTTTTATCCCTTGCTGCCTTCTCAGATCCGGACCTGTGAACGAGCTTAGTGCGAGCTGCGAATTGAATTGAAGTTCCAGCATTATGAGTATTGTGGCCACCGCGGTTATGTTACGGCCGTGAGCTTAAATGTCCATTCTGCAGTTTGAGAATAAAGCTATGTTTACACTGTGGTGGACATAACCACGACACGTGATGCCAGTAGTCGCATGACGGATGACCCTAAAAAAATCAAAAAGTTTAGTCAAAAATTACGAAAACTTAGTCGATATGGTGATGTCATTTTGACCCTACAATCGACAAAAGCGTTATCGAGGTGAGTCGAATGATAAATGCAGCTATCGATAAATGAATAGACCTCTCTCATTGATTAAGCTAGGTTTCCTAAGATGACGGTGCCGTCATATTACGTCCGTAATTTAGCGGCGTAGAACGTTGTCTATGTAAACAATACGGTGCGCCACGTAGAACGCCGGAGTAGAACGGCGGCGTGCCGTATTATTTACATAGACAACGTCCTACGCCGCTAAATTACGGACGTAATATGACGGCACCGTCATCCTAGGAAACCCTAGCTTTAGTGCGAGTTTAACTTACCATGAAAAGGAACTAAAATGTTAGGAAATGCTGAAATAAACCAAAAGGCCTAGGTACAGGGGGCTAATCGTCTAATTTCAAAAATCTATCGCAATCGCTTTCATTTGACAGATGAATGTGACACATTGCTGCATTTCTTTGGTAAGTTTTTATTTGTGCCAAAAAGAAGTATCAATGTGTTACATCCTGAAAGCGATTGCGATAGATTTTTAAATTAGACAATAGAGAGGTTGGACCTACCTATTGTTTTACTTATAAAGTCAAATTCTATAACATTGGTGGTTGATTATAAAAATAAAATTGTCTACTTGAATTGCGTTGCCACAAAATATTTTCGTCCATTATTTGGTTCTAGTGCATACGCAGCTCTAGCTATCGAATAAGCTTTTAGCCTTCAGTTAAAACCTAGTGATATAGTCCAAGTTGATTCTTTAGAACGGCGTCGTCGTTTACTTCGCATAGTCAACTGTGTCAAGAGCGAATTTTATTGATAGATTTTTCATAAACTCTTTCAAAAAAGAACAAAAAATGATGAAAATTGTACCTCTAATTATTAAATTAAATTAATGTTGATAAAAAAGCCGCATTTACAATAAAATCTGTGCAAAGTTTATTCCCAGTTTCACCGATAAGTTAATTACCTTTTGACGGTAACTTCATAGAAGTTCTGTTAAATTTTTAAATAAACCAGAAGATATTATATGTGCTATTCGGAACGAGTATGTAGCTTCACAATTTGAAAAAATTAACTAATGTAGGTACGTACTCACAAACAAATCATGGAAGAATTATCTTTGCGTTAATCTTAGAGTAGCCGCATTACATGAGATTGCTAACTCAATATTTACGTGCGCAAGGATCTTGCTCGTTCTATTAAGTAAATCGCGAAGTGCCAACAAAAGCACAGCCATCTTAGAAGGGCAATGAAACGTTACTGTTTCATATCCGACTTTTATTCGTAATAACCGCATTAGGGCTCGTTATATTAGGGTCCGTTCATAACGTCCGTGAAGCAGAATGTTAATGGCCTTTCTAACGGCCTTAGCACAGCTACTCCAGCTTGGGGATTGTTTTTATTATTATTAAGTTTAAGTTTAAACCTTCTTGTTGGCTAAGTCTTGAATTTAATATTGAAAACGCAGTCAACTGAATATTTCATTAAAAAGTCCTTCTTTTAAAGTCAAACTACACATACTCTTACAAGATGCGAACACCAAGCCAAAAAGCCTTAGTATGGTATGATTTCGCATAAAAAACAATGTTACAGTGAGTTTACTTCTTATTTGAGCTAGGTTTCCGCCCAAAAACGATGAACCAAAAAAGGTTCCGTAGCCAAAAACTGTCTTAGATCATCAGTGTGAATAGCGTCCTACCAGAAGTTAATTGTTCACTCTAAGGTCCTCTCTTTATGATGTAAGTTCATAGTAATGGGAGGTTTGCACTGCATTCTTTAGCCGCACAATTTCCGCCGTGACATAACGTGCCTTCTGAAGCACGGAGGAACTGGAGAAAATATTGGTCACCCATCCCATTACCAATCCGATTAAAAGTTGCTTAACCGCCGTAATCGCAGGCCACGCCATCGAGCTGATTTACGTAGGTACGTAAATCAGCTCGATGGCGTGGCTTCTTTTGTTTAAAGTAGGTACTTTAAACAAAAGAAATCACATAACAAAATCAAATAGCTCTAAAAAGCAAATCACCAATAATTTTAATAAAAAACTTTTTTTATTCTAAAATCCCCACCCGACTTCATGAGACTTTTTTTATTAAAATTGATATGCGTATTGGTGATTTCAATATTATTTCTTGCTTTTTAGAGCTATTCGATTTTGAAGCTGTTTTTGTTTTTAATTTAAGGTTTTTGAAGGAGATTTTTCTTTTTTTATAAAGCTTTTTTTTACTTTTTTGTGGTGAGTATGTAAGCGTGTAATATTTTTTAACCTTATATATTTTGAAAAGACTCATAACTAAATTTCCAAATTCCCGCGAGTTGTTGTGCCTTCGTAGTCCAAGTTTATTCCAGAACGTCGCAGACCATAGCTCGGTTTGTTTTGGATTGTCATAAACCTACCAATATCTCAATCACTATACATATCCTTCGAGTTTGAGGAGTTCCCTTGGATATCTTCTATTCTATCATAAGAATAAATAAATTTATTCTTATGTTACTACTACCCTTGTACTAAACAGCCTTCTATTTGGTGATAGAGCCAAACGACTTACTTACGCGTTTATCCTGTTATAAATGTCCCACTGTTATAATTCTCAGTCCATTACAATACAAAGTAAGTTTTTCTTTCCTCTTGATACCTCCATAAGCGTCCCAACATAATTTCGGCTGCGTATTGCCAATTCCCACACAAAGCGAATGTTCTCAGCAGCCATTTGTAAAAATGGCACCCATTTGTCCCCATTTGTCGAGAGTGGCAAACGCGATACCTAATAAGGACACTGGATTGTTCAGTGTAAGAAGAATATATTGTGCCCCCAACTTAATCTGTTTGTCTTGGCTTGGAGAAACTATTATCTATTTGGTTACAACAGGCAATGCTGCATACTCTAGCATTTGCTGGCCTTTGTTGTACAATTGTGACAAAACTTCTTCAGTACGCTAAATAATATTTTACGCTCCTTTCTTTTTTAGCTGACAAAGTTTCCATAATACCTATACAATGTTTTTTTTTGTTGTTTGAAACTTACAAAGATTCATATTAGTACATTATGAGACAAGTTAGCTTAGGTTGCTCATTGCACACAAGGCGGGTTGCAGCCCGAGCCGCAGGCGAGGGCATATTTCAGCCGAGTGTGCAATGAGCAAAAGCTCACGAGTTTCATACGACGTTTTTCAACACATTTGCGAGGAAAATACAAAGTAGTTTACCACACAGCAACAAATACGACAAAAAAATATATGACAATAATGGGAAAAGGTGCGTAGGTTTTTTTTCTTTTTTTCACACGCCAAATGCAAGAATATTTTGCGAACAAAGAGGTGAGTGAGCATACAGCCTACTTCAAATAATTTTGATAAATTTTAAGTGATAAAATGCAAATCTTTAATATATAAAATCGTAAACTGAATGACTGACTGACTGACTGATCTATCTACGCACAGCTCAAACCGCTGGACCTAGAGACTTAAAATTTTGCACACAGATACCTTATACAGTGTAGGCATCCACTAAGGATGGATTTTTGAAAATTCCATCCCTAAGGGGGTGAAATAAGGGATGAAAGTTTGTATGAAAGTCCCTCAACTTTGAAGCTTATAGGATCTTCAAATTTTGTGTTTAGGCTGACGATTGAAAATTAATAAATATGGGTCTCAGCGTTTTTCAAAATTCTACCCCCGAAGGGGTGAAAAGGGGTATGAAGTTGTGTATAAAAGAAAATCCTTCATTTTCGAAGTAAAAATCAATTAATTTATAGTATACGTTTATGGAAGAAAATTTAACGCTACGTATATTGTTATTGTTAGTCCTCCAACCCCTATGGCGATGAAATAGGGGTGAAATGGGTAAATAAACCTAAAAATAGATATAGATGTCGTTATTGGGGTTATCTGGTCTGACGATTGCGAAAATGACATTTATTTTGAAGTCCAACACGGTGGACATGATTTAACCCCAT
This sequence comes from Agriphila geniculea, assembly GCA_943789525.1. NCBI lineage: Eukaryota > Metazoa > Arthropoda > Insecta > Lepidoptera > Crambidae > Agriphila > Agriphila geniculea. Next base: position 27,407,208 of record OX038872.1, on the reverse strand, counting down.
AAAGGGGTGAAAATGGGTTTAAAATTTTGTATGGAAAAAGAATATAAAATAGACATTACAACTTTAAACTACGTAGGAGCACGTCTAAAAATAAATAGGCAAACATATATTTTGTAATTATGAAAATCAACCCCTTGGAGGGTAAATGGAGTAAGTAAACATAAAAATCGATATGGATATCGTTCTTGAGGTTTTATGGGATGGTGATTGCGAAAATGACATTTATTTTAAAGTCCAACACGATATACATGATTTAACCCCTAAAAGGGTGAAAATGGGGTTCAAATTTTGTATGGAAAAAGAATATAAAATAGTAATTACAACTTTAAACTTCGCAGGAGCACGTCTAAAAAAATTAATAGTCAATAATATATTTTGTAATTTTTGAAAATCAACCCCTTAGGGGGTAAATGGGGTAAGTAAACATAAAAATCGATATGGATGTCGTTCTAGAGGTTTTCGGGGATGGTGATTGCGAAAATGACATTTATTTTAAAGTCCAAGACGATGTACATGATTTAACCCCTAAAAGGGTGAAAATGGGGTTCAAATTTTGTATGGAAAACTTATGGGAAAAGAATATAAAATAGACATTAAATAATAATGAGTATAATAATGATAAATAATAATAAACCATAAAATACACAACTTTAAAATTCGTAGGAGCACGTCTTAAAATAAATAGGCAAATATATATTTTGTGATTTTAGAAAATCAACCCCTTAGGTGGTAAATGGGGTAAGTAATCATAAAAATCTATATAGGGATGACGTTCTTGAGGTTTTATGGGATGGTAATTGCGAAAAAAAATTGCTCGGTAGACATGCATGATTCAGCCCCAGGGGACGGGGAGAAAGGGAACGGGAACGGGAACGGTCCCCACCAAGCTTGCGAGCCTCGTGCGACAAACGCCTTGCGTCTTGCGCCTTGGCAAACGTCTTGCCTCGCGAGGCAGCGCGCTTGGTGGTGACCCGCCTAATCGCGTAAAAACGGCTGATTGGATCCTGGTTGAAGGTCCCCTAAGGATTTTCTCTAATATCCACGCAGACGAAGTCGCGGGCGGAAGCTAGTATTTTAATATTTTATAACAAAATATTGTGAATAATGAATTATTTGATAATAATAAATATTTGTTTGACTTAATTAAGGACTTAAACATTACCTATTTATTTCAAAAATGAATATGAATTTTCAGCGGCATAAAACCTCTTTGTTGTTACTAAAAAAATAACTGTATTACCCGATTTAATTGGGAACGCTCTGTTTACTCGCACAGAACTTGCAGTAAGGTACTAATTTAACTTTGTAGGGATAATTCTATAACAACCTAGTGTTTTATATATTATTGCACGCGTTTGTTATAGCTCGGTTTATAGCCCTAAAAGCGATGTATTAGAGCTCACTTTACGAGCAAGTGTGTTGAAAAAATTGTTTCACTAGCGCAGCGAAAATTTTTCTATGTCTATGGTTTCACTTGTTATGAGGTGCCAAAATAGATTGTCAAATAAAATATTGTTTAATATGGCTGAAGACGATAGTAATAAACATACTATTTTATCAAAAGGTTTTTGGATTATCATTACGATATCATTAGGATTTAATTAATCAAATTTTCTGTATTAAATCACAGAATAAATAACAGTACCTACTTTTATACATATAATACTAAAGCTACTCAAGTACATGGACAAAAATGTAAATAAGTCTTTATTATTTATTAATTGTGTTGTAAATAAACTTTTGATCTTGAGAGAGCTTTATTAAAACCTAGTTTCAGTTCTTCAATGACGTCGAACACACAACCCTTTGAAAGAGGATTCATTTACCTAATAATAGAATTAAGCTTCAGAGTAATTCAAATGCACACAATCAGATCTCATTATCACCAGATGAGAGAATAAGTGCTGTTACTGGGACCGCCTAATGGCAGAAATGGAAAAAGTTTTCCTTGAAACTTAATAGAAAATGGTCCAGTTTAATGTCCTTACTTTGTTGCCGTACAAATTAGTTTCATGCTTTTGTGAAGGAATCACAGAAATGTTGAACTTGTAAAAAAGGGAAATTCTCAAGCCTTTTTTTACGTTGCTTACGCCCATTTCGCAAGAATTTTGTCGGAAATAGAATTACATAGAATTCGATAGGCCGGACTTTAAAGAAGACAAGCTTCCCTTTCAAAAATATTGTTTAATTACAACATCGCCTTTTACATTTTTATTATATATTTTTACTAAATCAATCATAATGCGAATAGTTTACAATTTTTACACAATAGTACTCGAATCAAAATACAATTTAGTTGAACTTGCTTTCATCATACTTAAAACACCTTTAAAGATTATGAGCCATTACTGTTTACTTCATTTTTACTAGTTATTTCAGTGGTTACAGAACTAGTGCTATTACTATTGATAATCAAAATAATAAATTTTGATTATCAATAGTATCGTTATTTAACTTCAATGGTTTATGTTCAACAATTTCTACATCGACTACAATAGCAGAGTCCGTGAATGATCTATTTTTTGCCACACTATGATCATATCCAGCATTATGTTTCATCATTTCTAAGCTAGTGTTGTTATGTATGTCTATTCGCTTGGACAATTCAGATATCATTTCATCAAATGTGTAGTTACTCCATTTCTTAAATACGTCTTCAACTAGGCTTTCCTCCACATACTTATTTTCATCTTTGTTTTCGTTAGTTGCATTCATAGATACCACACATACTTCCTCAATTTTATCATCATTTGTGATGTCATTACCACTCTCCGTCATATTTAAAGCGTGGTTAGTCATATTTTTGTTTGAATTACTCACAACATCTCTAATATCAACTTTAGTATCATTTCTCACATCAAAAGTATTTCCAACCAAGTTTTCTATCAAAGTTTCAATGGAAAAATCTTTTTCAACTAAATCAGGTTTATCCATTAAACTATCTAAATCCACATGGTCGTTCTTCCTCAAATCTCGTTTGAAATATTTTGCATTATAATTATCATTAGGATTTCTTTGGGGAGTGGAAAGAAAGAATGTTCCTTTCCCAGAATCTGTGTGTTTTCTTCGATTCAATTTATCGTTAGATCTTTTTTTATCATGGAATACTCTGTTATTAAACTTAGGCCATCTGGTTTTTGATATGTCGTCATGCTCAAATTTCAATATATCGGATTTCATGTTTTTTACTTGTTCTCTAAGGTTGTAGCGTAGTTCCACCTTGGGCATCTTTTTGTATTTAAAAAATGTTTTGTACATATCTCTCAGTGGATCGGAGAAGAAATCACTGGTAGTTGTTGACGTTTGTACTAAAAGAAAAAAGTCATATAAGTATGATTAAGGTTCTAAAATATTTTTTTGAATCGATAGGCACAAAACCTTACCACTTTCATCTGCACGAGCATTTAATATTTGAGCAAAATTGTTTTTCTCGTCTACCAGAAACATTGTTTTTGAATCAGCATCTTGATGAATATGTGTAACTGGTGAAGAGTTAACTTTCTTTTTGCTATCTGTTTTATTGAAGCATCCGCTAGGATAGCAGTAGGTCGGCTGGTTCGGACACATCTGTACGCAGATGCAAACTGGCGGATTGTGTTGAAATTCAGTGAACATCACGTTGAAAAACTGTTCCACCATTGAAGTCTTGTTGGCGTCGTCACATGGAGATTTATAAGTATTCTTTAATGGTAAATATTGGCTGTTGGATACTGGAAATAACAAAACGGATTCTGGCACTGGAAATTCTTTAGATACTGGCATTACCTAAATGAGGAGCTATGGCTCACTGTTGATTATTTCATGGATGACGAGATGATGGGTAACCGGAAGGAATAGAAGAGAAGGACGCACTGCATGGACCCCAAATAAATTGGGAAAAGGTATGATGATGACTAGACTACAATGGCTATTGATTTGAGCCAATAAGTAATAGAAGTACGTAGTTTTATTATAGGTACAATAATAATAATAATTCAGTTCCTCGTCTTCAGTTGGTGAAAAACCACAATCATGAAGTCCTGCATATTTGACAGCAATGACCTCACAATCAGCTAAGATTAAGCTGTATTATTTTTGGCATATTATTATGTATTAATCAGTGCTTAGCGACACACAAATAAGTAGATACAGTTAATTAGATTAAATATTTTTAGATACAAAACTTTCCAAATAAAATTACAAATATTATCCAAGTCACAATGACTAATTAGATATTAAGTAGCAGATGATAATACTGTAAATACAATTTATAATAACTACTTACATTTAATGATACTGCACAACAAACATAGCAGATAAGGAAATTCAACAGTCATCGTGATTGAGTGTTTGAAATAATTCTGAAATAACAAATTAAGTCAAATTAAATTGTCATCGTGACTAAACAGACTTTTAATGTACGTAAATTATTAGTCATCGTGATATTATTTGAAGCTGCAGAATGTAACAATGTTTCACCAAAAAAGTTGTTATTGTACATGTCATGATGACTAAGCAGTTTTAAGAGTGTGTTAACTAGTAAATATTATAACTTATTTATTTTATTGACAATGATGTGGTTGACCTCGTCTCGTAGCCGCTTTGTTGTAAAAAATAATTATGTTTTGAACAGTTATCTCACAACTTTAGTTAAGTAAATGAATTCAGACAACAAACAAAATATTTATCCTATAGTCTAAAACAAGAATAGTCAAAGTAGTGTCACAAAATTAACAGTAGTTACTTAGTAGGTACTAATAGGCTGTATTTCACATCAAATAGGAATCGTATATAATATAAAGGTGTATTAATAATTATTTCCCATATTAGAAATTAGAAAACGCTCAACAAATTAACAAATCTCACCTTTAATATAATATAAAAATACTAGTTGATCCTCCAAAAACCCTTACATTACGCAAGACAAATTTTCAAACACATTATTAATTAGACATGACTATAACTTCAGGCACACAAGAGCTCCCTTCTCGGTCTACCAAGGTTGTAAGACATTGAAAACACATCCTGTATGTAAAATATTTTCTGTGTTACAAAACAGTACCAATCACAATAGCTGCAATACATACAAGATCGTGAAAATATTTAGATACTGCAGTCGTCAATGAAAGAAGAAAAGTCAACAAGAAGAAGTGTGGTTCTGGTAGAAACTTATATGAATTAATATTCACTAGCGGCCGCCCGCGGTTTCACCCGCGTGGTTCCCGTTCCTGTAAGAATATCGGGATAAAAAGTATTCTATGTTTTAATACAGGCTATCTTCTATCTGTGTGCCAAATTTCAACCAAATCCGTTCAGTAGTTTAGCAAGTAGGTACCACCTGGATCCTATTCAATTCAATATTTTTTTGTCAATAATACTTAATGATTACTAAATTGATCAATTGTACACGAATGATAGATAAAATTTTCATGGGGGCAGGTTTCTGCAATACAGTTATCTAACTAGTGTAGAAATCACAGCCACAAATCTGTGTTAATTAAATTAAAAAATAACTACATATACTTAGTACCTTAATTTGTAAAAAAACTTTATATGAAATAAATATTATTATTATTATTATTCAATAAAACAATAAAACTTACAATCCGACTTTGTCAATAAGTGACATATTTGCTTGGACGAATATATTACAATAAATTATAAATGCTGTTTAATAAACATTTACATATTATTATGTTGAAAACGCATGTAGATTTCGATGACAATATTGCATCTACTTTGTACAAATTATATAAAATTTTAGTTTTTGTTGAAGATTCTTAAAATTATAATATCTTAGAGTTTTATATTTTTAAAATACTTATCTAGAAATTGGTTTTATCGTTTGGTTTACAGAGAATGTACGTTCCTGTTTGTTTGATTTTTGTGTCCAATTTTACTCAACAAAGATTCGATAGTTATGTGAAATCAGTCACATAAAAAAAACTTTTATAAATATTCTTCTTTGTCGTTGTTTCGTCGTTATCTCTCTCTCACTACTAAATTTAAACACCATTTTGGCAAAAAAGCAGCTAAAACAAAACAATAATTAAAAAGGTATTAAATTTTACCTAGGGTAAGGTCACCTGTCAGAAATGTATGCCAATTCTACAAATAAGTAAACTTGTAAATACAATAGGGAACATGCATCATTTTATTTTTTTGTATCAAAATCAAAAGTATAATGCGTGAGAAAATCAACTGTAATATTAAAACTTTTCTCTTGTGTTTTTTTTCTCGTGATATAGTTACTTGAAGTTAGCACGCAGCAGCACCCGCCGAAAACGCTCTATACAAAAAGGTCAACATTTGTGACGTCACTTATGTCACGTTTCAGTGCATTTGTATGGAGTTAGCCAAGAATTTTCAAATATCTCCCTAAATATTGCGTTTAAGTAAAATATTATTTTTTATTTGATGTTCTATCCGACTGTTAAGTGCATTATATCCGAAAACAAAAAAAAATTCGTTATTTTCCCTTGTGTGATAATAATGTGTCATACAAAATATTATTTTTTATTTGATGTTCTATCCGACTGTTAAGTGCATTATATCCGAAAACGAAAAAAAAAATTCATTATTTTCCCTTGTTGATAAAACTAAAGTAATACATTTTATTTTTTATTTTTCCGTCCGCAGCGATCAAGCTCAAATTTATCAAAATCGGTGACTTATGCATGTTCCCTATTGTGCGTTCAATAAAGCAGTTTTTCCGACAAATTTGTAAATTGTCACCTGTAAAAGGAAAATGTTTATTGAACCATCATCACCAAAAAATGTTTGTTGAAGCATCAAACTAAGTATAACTTAGCTATCCCAGTTTTATTTTTTTCTAGACAGATGTACCAATTCTTCACTCTAAAATTAAGCAAAGAGTGTACGTAGGGTACTATGGCTATTGAATGGCTGAAAAAGACTCGGGATCACATGTACATATTATTTAAGCCTCTACACCATAATTCGAATCCTGGACCCATTGGCTTGCAGAATCGTTGCTCAAAAAACTTACAATTTACAATCACAAGTTACAGGTGACAATTTTACAAGTTTCTGTTCAATAAAAATAAAAGTTACAAATTTGTAATGGTGGAAAATTTACATATTTGTCGAATTGTACTTAAAATTTTACATACTTGATGCTTCAACAAACATTGAACAGAAGTATGTAAAATTTTAAGTACAATTCGACAAATATGTAAATTTTCCACCATTACAAATTTGTAACTTTTATTTTTATTGAACAGAAACTTGTAAAATTGTCACCTGTAACTTGTGATTGTAAATTGTAAGTTTTTTGAATAGGGCTTTAGCGCTTGAGCAACGATTCTGCAAGCCAATGGGTCCAGGATTCGAATTATGGTGTAGAGGCTTAAATAATATGTACATGTGATCCCGAGTCTTTTTCAGCCATTCAATAGCCATAGTACCCTACGTACACTCTTTGCTTAATTTTAGAGTGAAGAATTGGTACATCTGTCTAGAAAAAAATAAAACTGGGATAGCTAAGTTATACTTAGTTTGATGCTCTTTGACATCATTATCGCTATGCTAACTAACGATTATCAAATTTAATGGTCTGCTGCTCTGTTGTATTAGAATAATTTGTAGTGTAATAAACTTAAAGTGCATGAAGATAACACAAGTTCAACAACTATTGAACCGAGCTGAGATAGTAATTGATAATGAAGAAACAAATTAGCGGAAAATAAACATTTCAAGCAACATGTTCCATCAAAAATGTTTAACTAATATTAATATACTCGTACCTAATAAGGGCTCATATTGTTGCATGGTACAGCAACCGCAGAAGTAATTAACAATGGTAAACAACAATTAATTAACTAGTTCTCAATGCAATGTCACAGTGGGTGAGTGATATTGTTCTGAAGAGATATCTTGCGTCGTATATGGGGTTGCCACCTTTTTTTGGGAGGTAAAATAGTATTTTTCTCAAAAAATTGCAATAAATATACTTTAAGAAACTTTAATAAAATTCGGGAAAAAAAATAGTACACATAATTTTTTGTCATTAAGTATTTCTTTTTCCATTAAGTATGTATTTTTAGGTTGGGTTAACAAGATTTTAATATTTCTAGGCACCTGAGCAATTATGATCCAAATTAAAATACGATTCTTTTCTTCACGCCATTTTCGCCAAAGAAAATATAGTATTATTCGTACTATATTATATTTTTTCTATAACATATAGTACAATTGACTGAAATATAGCACAATACCCTACATAATATAGTACAGGTGGCAACCCTAGTCGTATATCAGAACGATGATCGTGATAAAAACAGTTAACGATAAGATACTCGTATTGAAACTAAAAATAACACCCAAAACCAGTTTTAAGTATAGGTATATGTCGTAGGATATTCGTACAAATCGGATCATTACAAAAATTCTAGTATGATTGCAAAAAAACCGAATAATGAGAATCTGAGACAGATTTTTAAAATCGTCCGAGTAATGTTAATGGTTTTTACAAAAATCCAGCGTCTCTTAGGTGAATCGCGTTTTACCATCACTTTGCGCGCGCTGATTGACTGACAGCAACGTTGTGTAATACTCTAACTAATTGGCTAACGGCTACCTATGTCCTATAAGCGTTCCCGCTGACGGGCGATTAATCGCTGAGCGATGTTTTGTCGTTGAGAATAGAACATACGGAGTTCTTTACGTAAACGCCCACGAGCTACTTTTTGTAGCTGTGATAAATGCGGCGATAATCACGGCGCTTTTTTGTCGCTGGCTAAGTAAAACCTTTGTCGTGTCATTTCGCGGGCGATTATCACCGCGATTAACGCCGCGATTATCGCAGCTACAAAAAGTCGCCCGTGAGCGGTTAGCGTAAGAAGTTTCATGTTCTTACAAACCAGACTGAAAATGTTTTAAATCGACTCTCAGATTATCCAATCAGAATTTAAGTTTCCAATTTTCCGAAACATACTGGGATTTATACAAAGTCCCTAAAAATTGTTCGGACGATTGCAAAAATCTATCTTAGATTCTAATTATTCGCTCCTTTACACTCGACTTAGGATTTTTCCAAAGATCCTGTTTACGATTTATCTTACGACATAATCGACAATATAAGTACGGGACGATTCAGATATTTTTTGGTATTGTCATAATCTGCAGTCAGCTACCATGTTTTTACTAATATTACTTTTAATCACATTATTTGTTTTGACGTTTGCTTATTTCAACGGAAAATATAATGAGAACTATTGGAGAAAGCGCGGAGTGAAATTTCACGATCGGAATAAAGTGTTGGGCCCTTTCTGGGATTTTTTTACAGGCGACCGGGCTTTCTTTCAAGTTTTATCGGATTTATATAAGAAGTACCAAGATGAACCTGCAGTTGCTTTCGGATCCCTAACTACACCTTCACTCTACGCAATTGATCCGAAGAATGTCCACTTTGTGCTCCACTCACCCATCTTCATTGATAGAGGTTTCAACCTCCTCGAGGATGACTATTTAGCAGACAATATTGTGTTCATGAATGGTCCCCGGTGGAAGCTCATGAGACAGAAGATGACTCCACTTTTCACATCTGCGAAATTGAAAAGCATGTATTACATAATAGATAAAAGCGCCCAAGATTTTATTGATTACTTGCACAAAAACCCTGAAAAACAAAAACCCATCGGAACTTACGACACCTTGAACATATTCTGCTGCGCCGCGGTTGGAGCTGCTGTGTTTGGAATTGGCAATAAATCTACATTCGAATTACCATTCCTTGAAATGGCGGTCAAATCAACCGCGCCCTCTTTTGCGAATAACATGAAGTTCATTATCATAAACATATCCTCGAGACTTTTACATGTATTGAAGTTAAGGTTCTTCAAGGAATTCGAGCCATTATTCATTGGTGCAATAAAACAAGTTTTAGAACAACGTAAAAAAGAAGGAGTGAAGAAACATGATTTTGCTGACATCGCCTTGAGCATCCAGAAGAACGGTGTGATGACACACCAAGAAACGGGCTACCAAATGGAACCGACGGACGAGTTGATGGCTGCTCAAGGTTTCTTTTTCTTCATTGCTGGTGTAGAACCTGCAGCCAATACGATTTTTGGAACTATGGTGGAACTAGGCAGACATCCCGACATACAAAAACGCGTTCAAGAAGAAATTGATGCTGTATTCGACAAGTACAATGGACAACTAACATATGATGCTATATCAGAAATGGCATATTTGGAGAACGTAATGGACGAGGCTATGAGGATGTATCCGCCTATTGCATTGTCGTTAAGACAATGCTCCGAAGCGACGGTCTTACCTGCAGGGAATATTAAAATCGACAAGGGTACAAAAGTGCTTACACCAATCTACGACTTCCACCATGACTCGCGATACTTTGAAAATCCCAATGAGTTTAACCCAGACAGATTTTCCGATGACAAAAACCACGGCGTTGTTTACCAGCCGTTTGGAAGTGGAGCCAGGATATGCATCGGCATGCGATACGCAAAACTTCAAGTTAAAAGTGGTTTAGCTCATATACTCCGCAACTTTGACTTAAAAACAGTTGTTGGTGACGGAGGTATAAAGTTTCTGCGACACACAGTGCAACTACGACTAAAAAATGTTGAAGTAGAATACATTCCTAGAAAAAAAAAGTGTACCTAAAGTTGAAAAAAGTATTGTCGATAGCCTTTCAAAATCTTATTCCACTTAACCCCAAAAATCGTTCCACTTCAACCCCAAGACGTTTTTAGGAAGGATTAAATCATCTTTTATTTTTATAGTGTTTTAAAATTTATTGTATTTCTATATAGTGAGTCGTTTTATACTTGTTTTATATCGTTTCATAGTTGTTTTATGCTAATGATTTTATACGTGTGAGAAGCCACTAATTCTCAAGTGTTTTATTTATTCATCCTGCAATTTTGCTCTACCAGAACTCTTTTGGGGTTTGATTGGAACTGAAGTATGGAAATATGTATTTATTCAATTTTGGTACGTATAAATACTTTAGGATTTAAAGTGGAATGAATGTATGCACCCTAATGTTTCGGGAACAATGGCTTTGGGGTTTAGTGGAACAAGCCTGTTATTAATAAGACAAAATTATGTTAAATAACGCTTATTTTATTTTGTTACCAATTATTATAATAAGTTGTTGGTGTCAATATCATTATGTACATAATGTATATTTCAATATTTATTATTAAGTTTTTAGTGATGTTCTAAAATAGTTACCTATTCGATAGTTTATAAAACAATTGCCTAGTTTAGTAACTTTCTTTTTATACTCTACTGATGAAATAAAAACGTGATATTCAATACGAAATATAGTTTTTTAACTTCTTTATGTAGGTTCTTTTGCACTACTGAACTTTTCCTTTGTACAGGGTGGAAAAGAGTTGGAATACCTAGAGTGAGAGGCAATTTCATAAACTAAAAGAATCTAACCGCGATATTGATAACTTTAGGCCAACATTTTCTTAATATCAAAGTGAATTATCACTTTGATATTAAGGAAATGTTTATTTCACCCTGAATTATCAAATTCAAGGTGAAATAAACGTGTAAAATTGAGAACAATGAACAAACAAACTTAACAGAGATATTTTTTTTATTTTGTTCTATAGCCAGGTGTTTCGTTTTTTTTATTATTTATTTATTAGAGAAACCAACAGCGTTACAATAATGATTTTGTAGGTTTACGTGCTTATTAATTAGAGGTAAGGCCAATGACCCGTTTCTCTGAATGTAAAAAAATAAAGCCTAATGACGGTTAGTGCCCACTAGGGCATGCTCCCGGGAATTACCGGTACCGATTTTTCCCGGTATTTCCCAGAAAATTGACTTTTTAAGCAGTACCGGTACTGAGAATTGATTCCCGGGAAATTCGGTACTTTCGGTACTTTTGTTATAACTTAAAATTAGGCCAATATTTAAGCGTCTATTAGCTTAAAATGCCGCTATATTGCCCTTCGAACAAAAATAAATGAATAACGCGCGAAGTAAGCCGAGCTGATACACACCGGGCTTTCGTCTTGAGACATTGAGGTGTTGGACGCAAAGATTTACTAAAGCTTTTCGAATGCTGCCCAAACGAGTTGCATTCGACGAGAGATATCCTTCTTGAAATTTAAATTACCTAACTGGACTGACTTCCTACCTCTACTCTGTCCAGGTATTCATAATGGTCATAACTTCAAGTGTAGTGTTCTCAGCATATACTGGAGCGGGTACGTAAACATTCAACTTGATTTTCGTCTTATCATCTTAAGTCCCACTCTTTGGAAAGCATACCAGAGATTTTCGAGCATTATATTCAGGTCTTCCAAGGTCTCAGCCTTAAAAACTACATCGTCGGCAAAAAGAGGGTAAGTTAGATACTCGCCCTAGATTTTGATACCGAATCCTTTCCAGTCAATGATATTAAAGATGATCTCCAAGCTCCAACGCAGCGGTGAACCGTTTCTGAGAAATTACGTCTTCCTGGCTCACACCTTGGATAGACATTCAACATGATTTTCATCTTATAATCCTTCTCCCTTTCTTTGGAAAGCACTCCAGAGATCTTCGAGCATTGTGTTCAGGTCTTCGAAGGTCTCAGCCTTAAGAACTGCATCGTTGGCAAAAGGAGGGTAAGTTAGATACTCACCCTAGGTTTTGATAACTAATCCTTTCCAGTCAATGATATTAAAGATGTTCTCCAAGCTCCAACGCAGCGTTGAACCGTTTCTAAGAAATTACGTCTTCCCGTCTCACACCTTGGATGTACATTCAACATGATTTTTATCCTTTAATCCTTATCCCACTCTTTGGAAAGCTCTACGGAGATTTCGGCGGGCTGATTATCTAATTAAAAACTACCTAGCGACCGGTCTCATTTGACAGATGAATGTTTTTTTTTATTATTATTTATTTAACATATTACAAGATGTATAACAGAATTACTTAAATAACACCAAAAAACCACAAAAATTTATCATAAGTGTTACTTGTTTTCACATCGAGATTTCATTGAAATGTCAACAGAAATAATAATATAAAATTATAAATTATATGGATAAAAAATTTGCTTTTAGTTTTGATTTTATGTTTTGATCATTAATATTCTTGCGTAATTCGGGAGGTAGTTCGTTAATGAACCTAGGAACGAGGTAATCAGATATTCGCTTGCCGTAGCAATTGTTTGCCCGTGTCGCACTCACACAGACCCGTTTCCCAGCGACAGCCCGCGTGTATACAGGGTGGCTTAGTATACATTGCTACTTCTTTTTGGGGTAAAAAGAAATATACCAAAGAAAAGTAGCAATGTATCACATTCATCTGTGAGCTGAAACCGGTCGCTAGGTGGTTTTTAATTAGATAATCAGCCTGCCGAGCATTGTGTTCAGGTCTTCCAAGGTCTCAGCCTTAAGAACTACATCGTCGGCGGCAAAAAGAGGGTAAGTTAGATACTCGCCCTAGAATTTGATACTGAATCCTTTCCAGTCAATGAGATTAAAGATGTTCTCCAAGCTCCAACGCAGCGGTGAACCGTTTTTGAGAAATTACGTCTTCCTGTCTCACACCTTGGATGGGCATTCAACATTATTTTCATCATATATTATAAGCCTTAGTCCCATTCTTTGGAAAGCACTACGGAGATCTTTGAGCATTGTGTTCAGGTCTTCGAAGGTCTCAGCCTTAAGAACTACATCGTCGGCAAAAGAGAGTAAGTTAGATACTCGCCCTAGAATTTGAAACCGAATCCTTTCCAGTCCATGAGATTAAAGATCTTCTCCAAGCACCAATGCAGCGGTGAACCGTTTCGGAAAAATTACGTCTTCCTGTCTTGCACCTTGGATGGGATTTGTGCTCTGGTTTGGTAACAGGACCGACATAGTAGCATTTTCGTATAGGTTCCTCAGCACTTGGCTTCGATATACCTGTAGTTCACTTGGCACCTTTGCAAAGACCGCAGCACCAATAATTACCTCATTAAGACATTGGCTGCCAAGTATCCCCACTATCCTCCAAACAATAGAATGTATCTTAAGTGTCTGTGTCCGCGGCATTATAGTTTAAATTAAAGGATTGTTCAAGATTTTGTAGTTACTTATTTACCTACTACTAATTTGTTCTGTTCAAAGCAAAAGAATGGGTATATTCTTTACTGTGTTTGTAAACCAAATATTATAAAAAAAATGAAATTTAAGAGTTAAAATGAGAAATTCGTATTCGTAACCTAGGTTAGGTTCCTATAAGTTACTTATTTTATTTTATTTACGATACAGTAAAAAAAATCTCAGTACCGAAAAGTCCTGAAATTTCCCGGTTTTCCCGGTACCAGAGTTAGCGCAGTACCGGGAATTCAGTTTACTCCTCAGTACCGGGACTGCAACCCCTAGTACCCACTAGGTAAAAATAACAATTATATTAACGATATTATTTTGAGGTGTTTCACAAATATTTTTAGTACTTACTTAGTCTTTCTAACTGATCCTTCTAAACTGCATATTGGGGTGACCATATCGGGCTTGCGTATTCAATAACGCTACGGATATAGTAGGCATAATAGATTGTTTTAAGTGTTTTAATGCATTTAAATCGTTGGCATGTGCGAATGACAAAGCCAAGGTTTTGAAAGCCTTTGTCTGCTATATTATCAACTATGCTATTAGCATTTTACTGTCGAAATTTACTCCGAGATCTTTGACCACCGGGGCCCTATTTTTGAATCGCGACTGTTTTTCGTTCGCCATAATGACTCAAAACAATGAAATTTCGAACGAAAATCAGTAGAAACGAGCGCTCGACTGGAGACGAGCGATTCAAAAATAGGGCCCCAGATGTCCTACGAATTGGCGTGCCATGCTAGTACTATTATTTATTCTGTGGTGCCATTAAAATTGTATGTATATATTACAGAACTTGTTCTACACGTAAAACTAATGCATTCGCATTTATCGACGTTGACAGTAATATTGTTATTTTATAATAATATGTGAGGTTATCTAGGTCTGCTTGTACTTTCATACAGTCTTGTAACGTGTCGATTATTAAAAAGATTTTCTTGTCATCAGCTTACATCAGATGATGGGCGTACTTAAAACAGAGATAAACAGAGATGCAGAAATATCCGATACGTAGCCGTTGTAAAATAATGGTGCTAAATGAGACCCTTGTGGTATACCTGTAGGAATATGTACAAAATCAGACCTATGTCCTCCCATCACGACCGCTTGTGAACGATTACTGAGGTAAGACTTTATCCATCTAAGCAGATCTCCATGAAAGCCTAGCCCAGCGGTTCCCGAATGGGGTTCCGCGGAACCCTGCTGGGGTTCCGTGAGAGGCTCGCAGGGGTTCCGCGAAAATTCAAGAGTTTAGGTGTAAAGACAGTCCGGATTTCGATGATATTGTCCCGCGTCCCGACGATCCATTAGTTTTGTCCAGATTTTAGATGATAACACGCGATCACGATCAAAGTATTAATAAAAAGGGGTCTAAATGTTTAAAAGCATATAGGACATCTTAAATGCCTTATTTTGCGTTGTATCTCGCGCTTTAAGCATAATGCTTTCAAATGCTTATGTTGAGCGAGGTTTTCCCATATGACGCTTAAATGTTCTAATGTCAGAAATCGTTGCTCTGTAGATTTAATGAAAACAGAATTGCAAAAGACATGTCTTGTTCGGAATTCGTAAGTAAATATAATAATGACGCGCTATTAATGAGAGAGGCCCGTAGTAATAGAAAATTAACATGGAAACAGAGTCAAAATAAAAATACCTAATACATTAAATCAAAAGTCTTTTTTTCCCTTCAGTTAAGTGGTACTCCTTTTTTTTATTTTACTCTTACTTTGCTGACCCGCCCGTTTTTTTCCATTGATTTTGAGTATTTTAATTTAATTACAAACATTTACATACATTCAACATGTCCTTCATTTACCAGTTACCAGACTCTACCACAGAATAACTAATAGTACAAGTAATCTACAGTGGTTTTACTGCCAGTTTTAATGATTTCAACGTACATTTAGTTAGAAAATAGTCCCAAAAATTTTTTGCGCAGCCTTGTCCTAGGTTTTCTTTACCTGAATGTAACTACCCTGGTTAGTTTACTTCTTATTTGAGCTAGGGTTCCGCCCAAAAGCGGTGAACCAAAAAGGGTTCCGTAGCCAAAAGAATTCGGGAACCGCTGGCCTAGCCCATAAAGTTCCTCAATAAGAATGGTGTGATCTACACACGGTCGAACGCTTTTTCGAAGTCCATGTAGATCACGTCAACCTGTCCACCCATCTCCATGTTGAGTAAGACGTAATTGGTAAAACATGCCAAATTAGTATTCGTAGATCTGTTCCTGAGGAACCCATGTTGCGTTGCTGGCAGTTGCTTATGTATTGCACTTGTTCAAAATATTGAGATATAGGTAGGTAAGGTACTGTTTTTATCGGTCTACTAAGTTATTATCGTTATTATCATTAAATTAAAAACAAACGATGGATGATTATGTGATAAAAGAATGTGCCTACTTATACCAAATTATGTCTGATTACATACCAAATACATACCTACTGTTATTATAGCAAACGCTAATACGGACAAAAAGACAATTTACGATTGAAAAACCGGTCAAGAGCGAGTCGGACTCGCGCACCGAGGGTTCCGTACAATCATAAATATACTTGGATATGTTATTTTAGGACAGTCTTTAAAAAAGTAGGATAAACGGCAGACAGGTGGAAGGGCGAACAGGCGGACAGTTAATTTACAAATGCTGCTTATGGTGACTGAAAAACGTTTCAGCCATTCCACATTGCAAAATGTTTATATTACTAGTCCATCAGCCATTTTAATGTCCCCACTGCTGGGGCACAGGCCTTCCTTATGGGTGGATAAGGAGGACGGGCCATAACCCACCACGCGGGCCCAATTCGGATTGGTGGGTGCACTTGGTGGGTGGGTGCGACTGCAAATGCAGCCGGGACCAACGGCTTAACGTGCCTTCCGAAGCACGGAGGAGCTCGAGATAATAAATTTTTGGTCACCCATCCCATGACCGAACCTTGCGAACGTTGCTTAACATCCGCAATCGCTGGTCCAGGCGCTAAACCACTGCGCCACCGAGCTCCTCGTTATTATTATATTACTATATAGTAATATATATAATTACTTAGTAAAGTATTAACTTATTCTTCTTTTATTCGTACGGCAAATAGTAGGTAATTATATTTGAACCAGCCACCAATTTATTATTGTAGTGTTAGGTTGCGCCATCTCTTGACCCATAGTGGAACTACTTTTTGCCCTTAGGTTAGCATGCTTAGGACAGCGCCATCTGTTGACTGGTAGTGAAACTAAAAAAAATTTGTTTGTTTTTTGAATTTCTAAAAAAGTGTGTTATATTGAGACATCGTTTTATTTTTCCTGTAATCTTTACATAAACTACTATCACATAGAATTATTTCAGATTTTTCTCTTTGCAAACTTCGGAGATAAGGGGGGGGGAACGGTATTTTTTTTTACATTTTTCATCATAAGTCGAAAACTATGCGGCCTAAGAAAAAAGAAAAAGTTGTTTTAAAATGTGCAAACAGCGCTCTTTCATATGATACCCCACATGCCCTAATCACCTCACTTAAAATTTTTAAGACCCCTTTTCAGTCCCTGTTGTAAAAAAAATATTAATTTTATTATTTCTTTCTTATTTGCAAAATAGTTGGGCAAATGTCATCTAAAACTATTCCAAATTTCAAGTTGATACCATTAGTAGTTCTCGAGATATCCAGCTGTGACAGACAGACAGACAGACTGAGTCACACCATAAGGGTTCCTTTTTTACCCGACTGCAAGAGGGTTATGTTTTTCGCGCGTATCTTGTAAGTATGTAAGTATGTTTGTATGTAATATTCTTTATTACCTCATATCTTTCAAACGGCTGAACGGATTTCCATGATTTACATATCGTTAGATTTGTCTCGTCAGCCCAAGTGTTCTTAAGAAGGTGGCGTTATAAAAAAACCAACATGGCGGCTGTACGGTGCTATTATACGTAGTGGGGAAAAAATTTTTTTTTTAGAATAATGCAATATGGGTGTCAAATTAAAGGGCTTATTATAAGGATTTCAAAAAGGTATATCATATAAATAATAACTTAAAAGAAATAAATAAAAAATTAAATTTAAAAAATTAAAAACCCGCCTGCATAAAAAGACAAGTCAACTGAAAAGATGGAAACAAGATTAAATATTATAGGCAACATTATAACATGCAGTCGGAGGCATATAACTCAAATCATTCATAATGTCACTTTCTTTATGCATGCCTCCGACTGCATGTTATAATGTTGCCTATAATATTTAATCTTGTTTCCATCTTTTCAGTTGACTTGTCTTTTTATGCAGGCGGGTTTTTAATTTTTTAAATTTTTACCATTTTGGTACGGAACCCTAAAAACCGGACAAGGGATATATCTATTCTGTGAAAAGGGCAAGTCAGATTCGCCTACCGAGGGTTCCGTCCGTACAATAGCTACTTTAATAAAGACTATATTTTTACCCGACTGCAAGAGGGTTATGTTTTTCGCGCGTATTTTGTATGTTTGTATGTAAGATTCTTTATTATCAAACATTTTCTAGTCCGGCTTTCGAGTGCTGTCTGTTTTCCTCTACAGGTCACATTTCTCAACCGAATCTCGTGAAATTTTTTAAGCAAGTTCGAAAATTGTAAATAATTTTTTTGGTCAAGCCAGGTTTTTGATTTTTATTAAAATGTAAATCCCCTCATGTAAAAAACATATTTCAGTCCGGCTTTCCGGCGCTGTCTGTTCTCCTCTACTGGTCGCATTTCTCAACCTATTCTCGTGACATTCAGTGAGCAGGTTTAAAATTATTTTTTTCTGTCGCGCCTGTTTATTTAAATTTTTCAAAATGGCGGAGATGTGTTAAAAAAACATATTTAAGTCTGGCTCTCCAACGCTGCTGTCAGTTCTCCTCTTCAGGTCGCATTTATTTCTCAACCGATTCTCGTGAAATTTTGTAAGCAGGTTCGAAAATAGTAGAGATTTTTTTGTGAAACCAGTTTTTCAAAATTTTTAAATTGGCGGAGATTTATGTAAAAAAACATATTTCAGTCTGGCTTTCCGGCGCTGTCTGTCTACAGGTCGCATTTCTCAACCGATCCAGGTGAAATTTTGTGAGCAGATTTGATAAATATATATTTTTTTTGTCGAGGCAGTTTTTCTAAGTTTATTAAAATGACGGAGTTATGTAAAAATGACATATTTCAGTCCTACTTTCCGGCTGTTTGTTCTCCTCTATAGGTCGCATTTCTCAACCAATTATGGTGAAAGTTTGTGAGCAGGTTCGTTAATTATATTTAACTGTTCAGTCAAGCCAGTTTTTTCAAATTTATCTGAAAAAATACCCATTTCAAAAAAATATCAATATGAGAGCACCATCTATCTGCGAAAATTAACGTAAGTAGGTACCTACTGTGGGCAACATTGTCGCTTAACCAGTTTTCAACAAAATTCGCGTGCACGCGTATCGCCCCTGCACAAACTAAACGTATGGTTGTGAGGCGCGGCGTGCAAGCGATTTTAACCTTAGCAGTGGTTAAGCGATGCTGTTGCCCATGGTACTGTGTGCTTTGAAAACTTCATTCCGACACTTTATTTTTGTACAATTTGAGCCACATTTTATCTTGAGGTCTACCGTTTACGGAGCCACTAGTATATAATAACTAAAAAGATACATATACCTAAAAATAAAAAAAATGATTTAATTACAAACGTGGTTTTTGGACTTTTCTCTGTACTTGTACTTTTGTGTAAGACGATATTACTTACCTACCAAATTTCATAGTTCTAGGTCAACGGAAAGTAGGTAAATATCTACCATGAATTGTGATTTCCTTGAGTGTCGAAATTCCTTTGCGTTTTTTTGCTGCATAGGTCGCATCTTTTTTTACGTAAACTTAGAGGTTTGATTTTTTCACAGTTTCAAGGGACCGTAAACTTGAATACTTAGTATGGTTTTAATTTCAATTCAATACCTCCACACGTTTCCGAGATAAAGGGTCTTGACATTAGGTGGTGGTAGGAGACAGACAGATGTAGGTACAACAAAGTGATCCTATAAGAGATCCTTTTTTTCCCTTTGAGGTACGGAACTCTAAAAATAAAATTTAAAAGTACCTTAATCAATTTAGAAATACCTAATTAGGTATTACATTTTAAGAAATACATAATTTCAATCTTCTTCGTTCAAACATGTTTTATTAGAACACCTTGGTTCGGCATAATTCATTTCTTTTATAATGACAAGATCAAGAGCAATCACTAATTCCACGTCAATGTAAGCTATTAAACTATTAGATACGCAAAATATACCTCTCAGAGGTTTTTTATTTCATTCACATGTTTTTTAATAGTATTAAAAATAGCAACTTAAGCTTTTTCTAAGGGTATATGAAAGCGATCTCAATAGATGGAAAATTGTATGAAAAAAATACTAATAATCGTAAGAAACAAAAAGGCATGACACAGTTGTTGATTACATTTAATATTTAATTTAATAAAACATTATTTGAATACATCTTACAATGATATTTACATTTAATTTACGGTTCAACTAGAGTTTGTAGTAACACAATATTTCAATTAGTTTTATTGGGTATTTCTAGGAGTATACACAACATCAACATTCTTCATTCTAATCTGTATCTGGTCTTTGACGTATTTTATCCCACCACTTCCAACACGAGTCTCCAAATCAAAACGGTGCAGAATGTGAGCCAAGCCACTTTTTACCTGCAGTCGCGCGTATCGCAAACCAATACATATTCTGCTGCCGAATCCAAACGGTTGATAAACTACGCCGAAATTATGCTTTGTTTCGTCTGAGAATCTTTCGGGATCGAATGTATGAGGATCTTTATAATATCGAGGATCGTAGTGGTACGCATGAATAGGTACGAATACTGTCGTACCTTTCTCGATTGGAATATTTCCTTCAGGAAGAACCGTAGCCTCTGTACATCGTCTAACCAAAAAACCGATAGGAGGGTACATCCGCAAAGATTCACTCAAAACTTTGTCCAGATACTCTATTTCTGATACAGCATCGTATGATAATTGTCCATTATATTTTTCGAAAACATCATCGATTTCTTTCTGAAGCCGCTTCTGTATATCAGGATGTCTGCCAATTTCGATCATGGCACCAAATATACCAGTCGCTGTGGGTTCGACTCCGGCTGAGAAGAAAAAGAAACCCTGGGCAGACAGCAACTCATCCGTGGGCTCTAGCTGCAAGCCTGTCTCTTCATTTTTCATAACACCACTCTTTTTTAAACTTAAACACATGTCAATGAAATCGTGTTTATTGACTCCCTCTTCTTCCCGTTCTCTAAAAACTTGTTTCATTGCACCAATAAAAAACGGTTCGAGATGCTTAAATATCTTCAATCGTAAGGCTTTGAAGAGCCACGGAGAGATGTTTGAAATAGCAAATGTAATATTATTCCAGAAATTAGGAGCGAATGCCTTTCTTGTCATTTCCAGGAACGGCGAATCGAATGTGGATTCACCACCAACTCCAAACACGGCTCCTCCGATTGCAGCACAGCAGAAGGTGGATAACGTATCGAATGTGTTACCGTTTTGCTTCTCAGGATGTTTGTGCAAGTAATCGACGAAATCTTGTGCGCTCTTGTCGATGATATAGTACATATTCTTTAGTTTCGCTGATGTGAAAAGCGGAGACATTTTCTGTCTCATGAGTTTCCACCGGGCACCGCTCATGAAGAGGATGTTATCCGCCAAATAGTCTTCTTCGTGATAATTGAGTCCTCTATCGTAGAACATGTTTCCTTGCATTACATACTGCGCATTATTTTTGTTAATGACGAAAATTGATGGCGTTGAAAACGCTCCGAACCCAATAGCTGGTTCGTCGGGGTATGTTTTGTACAAATCCCCAAGGATTTGGAATAACGCCCGTTCACCGGTGAAAAAGTCCCAAAAAGGTCCCACCACTTTATTTCGTTTATAAAATTTCGCTCCACGCTTTTTCCAATAACTTTCATTATCACGTCCTTTGTAATGAACGTACGCTAAAACGAAGATTATTCCGAACAGGAACACGAGAAGATACATGATTACTGCCCGAGATCGTACACAAAACTATTAAAAGAAATAATTTTTTTAATTATAAGTATATTCTGTTATCTGTACTATTGGTAATGGCCACGTAGAGGACGACCTAATTGACAGGCAAACGGGCTTATCGGTACTTATGAGCATCAAATCGACTATCTTACTAATACTATTATAATAGGAATCTTACACAAAGTACACATAATATTGATCGATGATTCATTTGAAAATATGAAAATTAATTAGAGACCAACGAAATAGTTCGTTGTTAGAGACAGGCCGAATAATACCTAAGATCTAGAAAAAGCAACGTGTAGTTTATTTATTTATGAAAAGATATTAAAGAAGAGTGAGAAGCAAAAAGACATGACACCGTTGTCGATTACCAACATTTATTATTTAATTTATTAAAACATGACTTGCATACATTTTACAATAATATTTACATTTAATTTAAGGTTTAACTAGAGTTTGTACTAACACAATTAGTTTTATTATTTCTAGGAGTATACACAACATCAACATTTTTCATTCGGACCTGTATCTGATCTTTGACGTATTTTATTCCACCACTTCCAACACAAGTCTCCAAATCAAAATGGTGGAGAATGTGAGCCAAGCCACTTTTTACCTGCAGCCGCGCGTATCGCAAACCAATACATATTCTGCTGCCGAATCCAAACGGTTGATAAACAACGCCGAAATTACGCTTTGTTTCGTCTGCGAATCTTTCGGGATCGAATGTATGAGGATCTTTATAATATCGAGGATCGTAGTGGTACGCATGAACAGGTACGAATACTCTCGTACCTTTCTCGATTGGAATATTTCCTTCAGGAAGAACCGTAGCTTCTGTACATCGTCTAACCAAAAAACCGATAGGAGGGTACATCCGCAAAGATTCACTCAAAACTATGTCCAGATACTCTATTTCTGATACAGCATCATATGATAATTGTCCGTTATATTTTTCGAAAACAGTATCGATTTCTTTCTGAAGCCGCTTCTGTATATCAGGATGTCTACCAATTTCGATCATGGCACCAAATAAAGTAGTCGCTGTGGGTTCCACTCCTGCCGAGAAGAAAAAGAAACCCTGGGCAGACAGCAACTCATCTGTGGGCTCCAACTGTAAGCCTGTCTCTTCATTTTTCATAACACCACTCTTTTTTAAACTAAAACACATATCAATAAAATCGTGTTTATTTACTCCCTCTTCTTCTCGTTCTCTGAAAACTTGTTTCATTGCACCAATGAAAAACGGTTCGAGATGGTTAAATATCTTCAACTGTAACGCTTTGAAGAGCCACGGGGAAATGTTTGAAATAGCAAATGTAATATTATTCCAGAAATTTGGAGCGAATGCTTTTCTTGTCATTTCCAGGAACGGCGAATCGAATGTTGATTCACCACCAACTCCGAACACGGCTCCTCCGATTGCAGCACAGCAGAAGGTGGATAACGTATCAACAGTGTTACTTTTTTGTTTCTCGGGATGTTTATGCAAGTAATCGATGAAATCTTGTGCGCTCTTGTCGATGATGTAGTACATATTTTTCAACTTCGCTGATGTGAAAAGTGGAGTCATTTTCTGTCTCATGAGCTTCCACCGGGCACCGCTCATGAAGAAGATGTTGTCCGCCAAATAGTCTTTTTCGTGATAATCGAGACCTCTATCATAGAACATGTTTCCTTGCATTACATACTGCGCATTATTTTTGTTAGTGACGAAAATTGATGGCGTTGAAAACGCTCCGAAACCAATAGCTGGTTCGTCGGGGTATATTTTGTACAAATCCCCAAGGATTTGAAATAACGCCCGATCACCGGTGAAAAAGTCCCAAAAAGGTCCTACCACTTTATTTCGTTTATAAAATTTCGCTCCGCGCTTTTTCCAATAACTTTCATTATCACGTCCTTTGTAATGAACGTACGCCAAAACGAAGATTATTCCTGACAGGAACACGAGAAGATACATGATTACGCCCGAGATCGTACTCAAAACTATTAGAGTATCATTTTTTTTTCAATTATAAGTATATTCTGTTATCTGTACTATGGATAAGGCCATGTAGATGACGACCTAATTGACAGGCGATCAACATTTCGTTAATATCGGTACCTATGAGCATCAAATCGACTTAAGTAGGTAGGTAGGTATATCTTACTATTTAATAGGAATTCCATACAAAGCATTGATCGATGGCTCATTAAAAAAAGACAATCAATTAGAGCCAGGCCGAATAATACTTAAGATCTAGAAAAAAAGCAACGTGTTTTCTGGACTGGATTTAAAAATCTTTCTTTAATAGGTACTACTGATTTTATAAGAATTTGTTCAATCACAACTCAGAAAAATCTTGATTTTAAAATCTTTCTTTAGTATATACTAGATACCACTGATTTTTACCGACTTCAAAAGGAGGGAGGTACTCAATTCGACCGGTTTTTTTTTTGTTTTTGTATGTACACCGATTACTCGAAGACGGCTGAACCGATTGAAATGATTGAAACGTTATTACATTAGGTAAACTCCCAAGTCAGTCCCATTTTTTTAAATTTTGTAATCGGTTCAGTACTTTTCAAGTAATCTTGAAAAAAGATACGAAAATAGTATAATTTTGTGTGAACTACCTCGATAATCAGTCGTATAACTTCTTTTATAAGAATTTGTTCCATCACAGCTCAGAAAAATCTTGATTTTGAAGTAATTTTATATTTTCTGGTCTTGTATTGTGTGTGTTTTATAGAAACACAGCAAAAATATTCATAAATAGTGCCTATTAAGTAACTTTGGCTTTGTTAAATGTATTAATTATTGTTGTTAACCTAGCATTAAGTAAATAAATACCTACCTAATTACTTATGGCTAACCCAAAAAACTCGAAACGTAATTGATAAAAATTCATACGCTTTCGACTTGTACCATACACTTCCGAATAACAAAACAAAAACTGAGTTATGATTATGAGCGGTTTTATCGATAATCTTTTCATACAGTTACGTAGTTTTTTTAAACACGTTTAAATTTATGTAATCTGGTGATTTCAAGTAACAAGATAGATTAAATAAAACCGGTCAAGAGCGAGTTGGACTCGCGCACCGAGGGTTCCGTACAATCATAAATATATTTGGATATGTTACTTATATATTTATCTTAATACAATCTTAAATATATTTGGCTTTAGTACAGTCGTAGAATAAACGGCAGACAGGTGCAACGGTGCAAGGGCGAACAGGCGGACAGTTAATTTACATATCTTAACCACAGCTGCTTATGGTGACTGAAAAACGTTTCAGCCACTCCAAATTGCAAACTGTTTATATTACTAAGTAGGAACTTATTCTTCGTTTATTCGTATGGCAAATAGTAGGTAATTATATTAGAACCAGCCACCAATTATTATTGTAGTATTAGGTTGCGCCATCTCTTGACCGATAGTGGAACTATTTTCTTAGGACAGCATTATTAGGACAGCGCCATCTGTTGACTGGTAGTGAAACTAAAGAATTTTTGTTTGTTTTTTGAATTTCTAAAAAAGTATGTTATATTGAGACATCGTTTTTTTTCTGTAATCTTTACATAAACCACTATTACATAGAATTATTTCAGATTTTTCTCTTTGCAAACTTCGGAGATAAGGGGGGGAACGGTATTTTTTTTTTACATTTTTCATCATAAGTCGTAAACTATGTGACCTAAGAAAAAAAATGTTTTGAAATGTGCAAACAGGACTTTCATATGATACCCCACATGCCCTAGTCACCTCACTTCAAATTTTTAAGACCCCTTTTCAGTCCCTGTTGTAAAAAAAAATATTATTATTTTTATTTATTTCTTATTTGCAAAATAGTTGGGCAAATGTCATCTTAAACTATTCCAAATTTCAAGTTGATACCATGAGTAGTTCTCGAGATATCCAGCTGTGACATACAGACAGAGTCACATCATAAGGGTTCCTTTTTAGGGTTCCATAGCCAAAATGGCAAAAAACGGAACCCTTATAGATTCGTCATGTCTGTCTGTCTGTCTGTCTGTCCGTCCGTATGTCACAGCCACTTTATTCCAAAAGTATTAGTACTACATAGTTGAAACTTGGTAGGTAGGTGTATTCTGTGAACCGCTTTACGATTTTTACACAAAAATAAAAAAAAAGATTAAGGGGGGCTCCCCATACATGGAACTGAAACTGAAAATATTTTTTTTCATCAAACCAATACTTGTGGGGTGTCTATAGATAGGTCTTTAAAAATTACATTAAGGTTCCTAAGACTATTTTTTTTCAAAGTCAACCGTTTGAAAGATGTATGCCGCCAAAGTGGTAAAATGTGTGTCCCCCCCCTTTAACTTTTAAAGTAAGAGAGTGAAAAATCTAAAAAAAATATAAGCTATAGATCTTAATAAACACTTTCAACGAAAGTTAGTTTGAACGAGATATAGTAATTAGTTTTCAAGATATAGTACATTTTCCAAAACCGCAAATATAACTTTGTCATTCATACAAACACTGTGAAAAACAAAGTTATTTTTTCAGACGAAAAATGATAGCGGTATTAAAATATGGTATGGTATAATGTACCTACGGAACCCTACTGCGCGTGGCCCGACACGCACTTGGCCGGTTTTTTACCATTTTGGTACGGAACCCTAAAAACAACAAAATATCTTCTTATATATAAAAATAAATTTCTGTTCGTTAGCCTGGCTAAAACTCAAAAAGGACTTGACCGATTGCAATAATTGTAATGTTCGCTATAAGTAGTAGGTACCACATATTAGTTGTACTAAACTTTAGCAACAAAAAAAATAGGAAAAACCCGAAAGAACAGCTAAATGATCGAAAATTCAACGACTTCGAATTTTGCATATTGAAGCCTTGTCAAGCTGACTTAGTTCAGCGGCATTCATCCATCAGCCATTTTTTAATGTCCCCACTGCTGGAGCACAGGCCTTCCTTATGGGTGGATAAAGAGGACGGGCCATCACCCACCACGCGGGCCCAATGCGGATTGGTGGGTGTTAACGACTGCAAATGCA
Organism: Agriphila geniculea; assembly: GCA_943789525.1. Taxonomy (NCBI): domain Eukaryota; kingdom Metazoa; phylum Arthropoda; class Insecta; order Lepidoptera; family Crambidae; genus Agriphila; species Agriphila geniculea. The sequence continues at coordinate 27,380,063 of OX038872.1, read as the reverse complement.
GCCGGGACCAACGGCTTAACGTGCCTTCCGAAGCACGGAGGAGCTCGAGATAATAAATTTTTGGTCACCCATCCCATGACCGACCCTTGCGAACGTTGCTTAACCTCCGCAATCGCTGGGCCAGACACTAAACCACTGCGCCACCGAGCTCCAGCGGCATTCGCTGTTAAGAAAATAAGGCTTTTAACTGATATTGAAACGGCAAGGTTAGTTAGTAAACTTCAGTTATTTTCATAGTGTAGTGTCTTATGGACTGCTATTGTGGGGCTCAGCTGCCAGAAAATATTTTTGTACTCCACAAAAGATCTGTTCGCGCCATATACAATCTTCGGCGAAGAGATACCTTGAGAGAATTGTTTAAAGAAATAAATATTTTAACATTGGCAGGCCAATACATATATGAAAATTTAGTTTATGTAAGGAAACACTACGATTAATTTGCTAAGAACAGCAATATTTACCAGTTAAACACGATAAATAAAGATAGACTTGTCGTTCCAAGATATAGCCTGCAAAAACTAGAGGTTCATTTATGGGGAAAGGCATAGCCTTTATTAATAAAGTTCCACAACAAGTAATTGATCTTCATTTGCATGAAATGGGCAAAGGCTTAGAGCAACGCCGGCTTCAAGGATATCGGTGTTGCTCTATGTTATTATAAAGTATCTACTAGACGATTATCTTAAAAATCAAAATACGTGGAAATGATGTAACACATAACTACTGTAAGTACTTTGTTGCCAATAATCCTGTCACCCTATTGTAATTATCTGGTAACGATATACAGGGTCATTTTGAACTTACCATCCAAATTTTAAGGATGTTTCCAGTCCATGAAACTAAACAACTTTCTCTAAGAAACATGTGTCAAATTTCGCTAGAAAATTTTGGTCATCCTATACTCAATTGATCACGTGATCTCTTTGATTTGTATGGAAACTCGATTTTTATTTTACATATTTGACCATGTGTTCCTTCGAGAAAGTTGTTCAGTTTCATGGACTGAACACATCCTCAAAATTTGGATGGTAAGTTCAAAATGACCCGATATTTAAGTTTGTATACGATATATTTTGTTACTTATGGCTGTTAAAGCTGATAAATTCATTGCGCCCGTTCTTCTTGTCAGTTAAAAAAGTCTGGAACGGGTTGTAGGAAAATAGTTCTTATTTCGTTGGAAAATATAGACGATACAAAAGTACTTCATAATTAAGTTTATTTGAATAAAGCTATTTTTGACTTCATTTTGACTTGACGCATTTATAATATTAGTAAGGAAGTTACTATTTTTTTACTTAGCTTTTTAAATAGTGAAATATTTTTTACTTTGGAATTTTACCTACCTCTTTTTTTATCGTATAAAAATGATAATTAATTATAGGTTTATTTTAAAATGTTACCATAGATAACATGAATATATTTATAAAGAAAAGAAAAAATAATATAAAACTTCAGTCAGTCAATAAAGATTCCATTAATGAAATCATAGCAACGCTTTCTTTTCGCTCGTATCATAGAAAAAATACGGTTTCGTTAAAAAAAAATACTTCTGAAATAAAACCTATATTGTTTTCAAAAGTGATTGGTATTTTAAAATACAAGATTCATTATGGCTTTGATTTAAATTAAAACATTGAATGAGACATCTCATAAGAATTTTATATCTCTGTTGATTAGGACTTCAGGATCACTACAGACAGACAGGTCCACGTATTTCAACTATTTTTAACTTTTCTAGGAATGTACATAACATCGACGTTCTTCATTCTGACCTGGGCCTGGTCCTTGCGAAACTTTATTCCGCCATCACCAACATGTGTCTCCAGATCGAAATGACGAAGAATGTGAGCTAAGCCACTTTTAGCCTGCAGTCTCGCGTATCGTATCCCAACGCAAATTCTACTCCCAAAGCCAAAAGGCTGGTAAGTAACACCCAAATTTTGCTTTGAATCGTCAGAGAATCTATCAGGGTTGAATACTTGAGGATCTTTAAAGTACTGAGGATCATGGTGGTAATCGTAAATTGGCGTGAATACTTTCGTACCTTTATCAATTTTAATATTTCCCTCAGGCAGAAGCGTCGCCTCTGTGCATCGTCTTGTCAAGAAACCAATAGGAGGGTACATTCGCATGGATTCAAATAATATTATGTCCAGGTATTCCATTTCTGTTATAGCATCATAAGATAATTGACCATTATACTTCTCGAAAACAGCATCGATTTCTTCCTGAAGCCGCTTCTGTATTTCAGGATGTCTACCAATTTCGATCATGGCACCAAATATACTAGACGCTGTGGGTTCCACTCCTGCCGTAAAGAAAAAGAATCCCTGGGCCGCCAGTATCTCATCCGTGGGCTCCAACTGCAAGCCTGTTTCTTCATGCTTCATCACACCACTTTTTTGGATACTCAGGCATATATCGGCAAAATCATGTTTCTTCACACCTTCTTGTTTCCGATGGTCAAAAACCTGTTTCATTGCACCGATGAAGAATGGCTCAAACTCTTTGAAGAACTTCAACTGTAAGGCCTTAAATATTGAAGAAGATAGGTTTCCAATAGAAAATCTAATATTATTCCAAAAGCTCGGAGAGAATGCTCTTCTAGCCATATCCATGAACGGCGAGTCGAATGTGGAGATATCTGTTACTCCAAAAACAGCTCCCCCGATTGCGGCACAGCAGTACGTGGTCAAAGTACTGAATGTATCACTTTTTAACTTCTCAGGATTCTTTTGTAAATAATCTATAAAATCCTGAGCGCTCTTGTCAATAATGTAGTACATGTTCTTCAACTTGGCCGACGTAAAGAGAGGAGTCATTTTCTGTCTCATGAGCTTCCACCGGGCACCGCTCATGAAGACGATGTTATCCGCCAAATAGTCTTCTTTATGGTAATCAACTCCTCTATCAATGAACATATTTCCGTGCATCACGTAGTGGACATTTTTCACATTACTGACGAATACTGATGGTGTCGTAAACGCTCCGAAGCCAACAGCCGGTTCGTTGGGATATAACTTGTACATGTCCCCGATGACTTGAAACATTGCCCGGTTGCCGGTAAGGAAATCCCAGAAAGGTCCCATAACTTTATTTCGGTTGTGAAATTTCACTCCGCGCTTTACCCAATATCTCTCATTGTAGAGTCCATTGAAATAAACAAATATCAAAACGAAGACAAGTACTAACAATAGTAACATGGTTACAGTTCAAAGTTGAACTTAACTCTACCGATTTAATTGCAGTCTGTTGCATTATATACTGTGTACTTCCACTAAAGGAGCGTTTCCACTAGGGCGCGCTGACGCTGCCCCATCGCTCGCACCAGCCCCCCTTGCATGACCATTATAACACGATTTATATCGCGTGATATAGAGTTTTATCGACACTCAACTGTCAAAATCCATTGTCTTTTGACAGTTTAACGTGATAAATCGCTATATCATATCGCGTTTCGTTGGTCATGCTAGAGGGGCTGGGCGCAGGGAAGCGCGATTTGTTGATGAAATCTATTCTCGCAGTCATAGCATTTTCATAAAAATTGTCAATACTATACATATCACATTTTTTTCATTAAATAGATAGGTAGGTACCTACCATGCGGGCAACAGCGTCGCTTAACAACTCCTAAGGCGTGAAATTCACAGAAGCGATGCAGCGCGGATACGGCGGCAATACGGTGCAGATGTGAGACTTTCGGATGCTTTCGGCCAATCAAATACACGTATCGCCGGCATCGCCGCCGTATCTACGCCTTATCTCCGCCGCATCTCTTCTGTGTATTTCACGCCTAAGGCTGAAATCGCTTGCACGCCGCGTATTCTGTGGCCGCGTCCCAACATACGTTTAGTTTATGCAGGACCCTGCAGGGGTGATACGCGCGCATATGAACTTTGTCGCTAACTGAAGCGACCATGTTGCCCGTAGACCTATACCTATTATAGAAACTATTATTTTAGATTTTAAAATTGCTTAACTCTACTACTTATATTGGTGTTGCAACAAGTGCAAGTTTTGGATCAATTGATTTTTAATTTTGATTACATTTTTGTCTCCTAGCAATATTTTGTGTAGAGTGAGGCTAAGGATGACCACTGAGAATTGTTATTTCGGCAAAAAAATCCTTAACTCTTATTCGCTAGTGGAAAAGCATCTTAAGCCATCTTAGAAGATAACTAAGTATTAAATGACAATGAACATTTCATTATTGAGAGAATACTTTAAAGGAAGTTATTATCTTTTCAGTGCAAATAAGACACTTATAAGGTACTTGATACAAATAAGGCATACCTAATTTGAAATGCTTATAATTCAATAAATATTAAAGGTTTTATTAGTAACCTTTAATATTGATGATATTAACCATGTCTAATTAGCTTCTTTCATTCTTTATTTGTAGAAATCTAAAAAAACAGTTTCTAGCTAAATCTAAGCAAAATAATGGAATTCCGAAGACAGATTTTAGCCTTAATAAATCGGCTATACTTATTTATTAAGGCATATACAAATTCAAAGTAAAAAAAGCCTACTGTTCGACATGTAGAACACCTAATAGAATAAAATATTTCAGCCTATCTTCATTTATTACGATAATCATTTAGCGTCCGATGTAATAAAAAGTTATCGATGAAAAAATTAAAAGTTTGATATTTTGCAAAATTAAATTGCTATATTTGAAAATATATAATATAATAATAATAATAATAATAAATTTATTGACACAAAATTACAAAAACAAGACTTTTGAAAACAATTTAAATTAAACCTTATTAACATTGTACACTTAGGTACAATTTGTACAATATTGTACAATTTAGATTTATTAAAAACATCTGCACCCAAACTAGGAAACCTGCATCTCAGGTGCAGTGCATCTGTGATTATAGTGGTTGTAGATACAATAACAAAAGGTATTATTATAAATCTTACTTTTAGATATAGTAATTTATTATTTTTCCAGGTTAGTTCTTATTACTTGAGATAAAAAAATACGAAAAATAAATAAATGCTTGAACAAATGCTTGAACAATTTCACACAGCGCCATCTAGGCCCAAACTAAGCAAAGCTTGTAATATGGGTGCTAGACAACTGATATACTACTTATATACTTTTAAATTTAGACTTATTATACACAGTTACACCCAGACATGTTGGCCACTGCACCACTACTCAGGTCGTCTCACTTTTACTTTACTTTTTGATATAGTAATTTATTTCTGTGTTTTAAATATTTTTCCAGATTCGTTCTTATTACTTGAGATAAAAAAAATACGAAAAAGAAATATATATTTTGGTATTAGCTGCATCAAAATAGTAGTGTCCTACATACAGGACAATAGGATAATACAGTATGCTTTGGTTTACAGACAGGGGTGTCGCCAAGGGTGGGCAGGGAGGGGCAGCTGCCCCCCCCCCCCACTTGCCACCCCCCAACCCCCTGGGCCATGGGCTGGCGACGCTCTTGTTCACAGACCATTTTCTTTCATGCTCATGCATGACATTCTAAAGGGTCAGGGAATCTTTTATTTATATTCTTCTACTTGCAGCGGACCCTGATGGCATTACCTGATGAAGATTCAGGAGACGAAGACAATGTCATTTTGAAAAATGTATCGTTATTTTCAAAGTTTCTTCAACGACAATATTGCTTCAGCCTGCTGAAATAATATTCAAGGCGAGGATCCTGTCAATGATGAACCCTTATGAGATGAAGAGAGGTCCCCCACCTTTTCTCAGTCCAGCTAAACGTAAATGTATCTACGCTTGGGAAAGCAAGACTTTGTGAAATGGTTGCAAGAATAAAAAACCGGTCAAGAGCGAGTCGGACCCCGAGGGTTCCGTACCATCATAAATATAAATATTTAGATATGTTACTTTAGTACAGTCTTTAAAAAGTAGGATAGACGCCGGACAGGCGAAAAGGTGGATGGGCGAACAGGCGAACTGGGGCCGTACCGGCTAACTTACATGGCTATCGAAATCGCTTTCATTTGACAGATTGCTACTTTTCTATGGTATGTTTTTATTTATGCAAAACAGAAGCAGCAATGTGTCACATCCATCTGTCAAATGAAAGCGATTACGATAGCCAGTAAGTTAACCGGTACGGCCCCAGGTGGAAGGGTGAATAGGCGGACAGTTAATTAACAAATCTTAACCACAGCTGCTTATGGTGACTGAAAAACGAGTGGCTGACACTCCACATTGCAAACTTTTTATATTCATTGATGTATTTGACTTTCGCTTCCGCTTCAGCTTCCGCTTCCTCGTCCACTTACACTTACCGTCACCGTAACCGTCAATCTTTTGATTTATCTATCCATCGCCATCCCCCCGTCCCTGTCCCACCTCCCCTCCCCTTACCCCTTATAATTTTTTATCGTCATCGTCAGCCTAAACCCAAATTTGAACATCCTAGCTTTGAAACTAAGAGACTTCTATACGAACTTTCATCCCCTATTTCATCCCCTTAGGGGGTCAAATTTCCAAAATCCTTTCTTAGCCCTCCAAAAATGGTGTCTTTAATTTCATCCGTTAGAGCTAGAGCTCTTGGCATATAACTAGACTAGAGGCATATCCCAACAATCAATCACCAATCAATCAATCAATTTCGAGTTTTATATGTATAGATTTTATTTACTAGCGAACCGCTTTCGCTTTGCTTCGGTTTCTTCCTTTTTTTGCCAATTTCGACCTTCCAACAACTATCTATCGTTACTTATTGCTATTCAAGCTGATAAGTTTCTTGCGCCCGTTCTTCTTGTAAGTTAAAAAAGTCTTGAACGGGTGGTAGGAAAATATAGACGATTCAAAAGTACTTAATAATTAAGTTTATTTGAATAAAGCTATTTTTGACTTTGACTTTGACCCGAAAAGAAAACAAATGCCTTCCAGTCGTCACCTCCCTTGGTCCGAAAGTCTGTTTCCATCCCGTTTGAGTCCCGTCATCGGTGTGAGAAACGCGCTGATGGTTAAAATTTACTCTTAAATGATCGATTAGCGATTGGTCTGCTATAACCGCGCCTACCATTGTTTAACCTCGATGATTGATTACGTACTTGAATTGCTATTTTTTTTATGATTTAATTACAAATGTAGAATTTTCAGATTTTTCCCTGTAAGTGTAGTCTAAGACGATATTACTTGTCTTATAGTTCTAGGTCAACGGAAAGTACCCTATGAATTTTGATTCCTTTGAGAGTGTCAAAAATGCGTTTTTTGCGGCATAAACGGCAGTATCTTTTCTTTACGATAACTTAAAAGCTTGATTTTTTCACAGCTTCAAGGGACCGTGGACCTTAGTATATGGTTTAAATTTCAACTCGATACCTTCACGCGTTCCTGAGATAAAGGGTCTTGACAGACATACAGACGGACGGACGGACGGACAGACAGACGGACAAAAAAGTGATCCTATAAGGGTTCCGTTTTTTCCTTTTGAGCTAGGTACGGAACCCTAAAAACGTTAAAATAATTATATTTTTTAGATATAGTAAATCTGCAATAAATATAAAATAAAATAAATAAAGTTTATATGCCATTTAACTTGATTTTTTATTATACTAAATAATATACGAGAAAACATACGACTCACACCAGATCAATACTCGGACGGGTGCAATGTGCGGCGTCGGGAGACGAAATAACACAAGGAAAGTTGATTCTTAACTGTTCATTTATTTAGAGAAAAACAGGGTTTTTATAGTAATTCCAAATAGGTCGACACGTAATGGTTTACAATCACATTAGCTTGTCTAGAAAAGTATCCGATTACATGTTACATGTTTACTTTAAATAATAAAATAGAATATTAATTTATAATAAAAACAATATTGGCATTACATCTCAGCATTACACGTCAGCGATAACGTGTCCCACACTACACGGGAATCGAACCCGCGCCCTTGGGATGTCCGGTCCAATGCTATGACCGCTGAGCTACCAAGTCACTAGTGGCATCGTCGAATTTCTTCTAGTATATTCTGCTCTTACGCTATGAGCCAGCGTTATTTCATCAATGTGGGGAATTAAAGTCGCATTACTAATTTCCCAGCAAAAACGTAAACAAAGGTGTTGCCAGAACAAAACAACACAAAAAGAAATAGAATATTGCTAAGTCAAGAAATACACACACTTACATGTTTTTTCATCACAAACCTAATAAAAATAGATTATATAAATATTCTGAGTTTTGCGGCAAAAACAGTAATATAATTTAATATTTCATAGTAACAGTTTTGTAGTAGAAAACATTTTTATGATACTGTGCACACATCAATACTGCAAACCGTACACATCAACCTTTGGTCATTATATAAAATTTCATAAAAAATTATATTACGAGTAGTAGCTGTAGTAGTAACATATTTGTCTTTTGGTATTGGGGGGGGAACAGGCGAAGATGCTACGTATTTTTGATAGTTTACATACAGTCAATATCTAAGTAAAGTTTTCTTATCAGTTCGTTTCAAGGACTTTTAACATCAAAAATTATGATAGGTTATAGGTTATAAAGATAAAATTTCTAATTACCATCTTACTTTAAAATTAGCCTGGATGGCATTATATTTATTATGACTTAAAATATAATAAACAAATTAAAAAGTTATAAAAGTGACCAAAGGTTTTCAATATCTGAAAATGTCACTATCAGGGTCAGTTTGTCAAGTTGACAGTGACGTTTCTTTGTTTACATTTTTGCTGGGAAATGAGTAATGCGACTTTACCTCGACATTCAATTGAAAATTATCTTTCCAGATATTTAGACAATTGATAAAGATGAAACAGCTATATAATTTTTAAGTTTGAGATTTTTGCATTCACAATGCTATTTTTTTATACTATACTAAATAATATACTAGAAAAAATACTACACGCACCAGATCGATTCTCGGGGGGGAATCGACCCCGCGACCTTTGGATGTCCGGTTCCTATGCTCTAAGTCCGGTTCAATTGAATGTCGAGGTGATGGTACGAGTGTGAGTCGTATTTTTTTCTAGTATTTATTTAGTATAGCATAAAAATAGCATTGTGTGAATGCAAAAATCTCAAACTTAAAATTTTTTTTTATTTCTTTTTCTTGCGTGCAACATTTTACTGCGCCTATTATCCTACAGTCCTACATATAGTACAGTGCAGATTTTATTAAAAACGTGTTAATAAATACAAAAAAATGTTTTTAAAAATAAAAAACGGACTTCAAAACCCCACTCTACCTCTAAAAAGCAAGAAATAATATTCAAATCACTAGATACGCATTATCATTGTAATAAAACACGACTACTTGAAGTCGGATGGTGCTGGAGGACAACTTTTTTTATTCTAGCAGAATTTTTAGAGGTAAAGTGGGGTTTTGAAGTCGGTTTTTTGTTTTTTGAAACAATTTTTTATTTTTTTCTTTTCAGTGTAAGTACCTTCTGTATTAGATAAGTATTATATTTTCTAGGTAGAAATATCGGTTTGGCCTAACGTGAGATAATCACGGACAAACATGCATACGGGTCAAACTGATAAAAGAACCTCCTTTTTGAAGTGGGGTAAAATACCAGAACCTTGTCCTAAGTGTAACAAATACTTTTTTGAAAACTGCATCAAAATTGGTTAAGCTAAACGCGAGATAATCGCGGACAAACGTACATACATACGAGTCAAACTCAGAACCTTCTTTTTTTGAAGTCGGTTAAAACACTTAAACCTTCTCCTAAGTGTAATAAATACTTTTCTGAAAACCGTATCAAAATCGGTTCAGCCAAACGCGAGATAATCGCGGACAAACATACATACATACAGGTCAAACTGAGAACCTCTTTTTTTGTTTTTTGAAGTAGGTTAAATACAAATGATTTTCAGAAAAAAATTGTTTCAGGCTTATCTCTGGGTTAAAGTAAACTGAGGAAATAACTGTTCGGACGGTTCGGACGAAGTAAATAGTGCCCTCTCTAAGTCTCACACTGGTTTAAAAGTAATAATTTAGCATTTAACCCCAAAGAAAAAATGTGTAAAATTTTCGTTACCTAATGTTGAGCAGACCAAAGTCAAGTTTATTGATAGTACTAGGTATTACACTAGATTCTCGACTGCAATGGGATCCACATATTGAAGCCTTGTCAAGTAGAATTAGATTAGCGGCTTTGCACAAAGGTATCCGGGAAAGTACCTGTACTAAATGCTAGAAGTATGTGTATGTGTAAATAAAATAGTGTGGAATATTTCACAGTAATTTTTCAGACCTCGAATAATAGCCATAACCTTTGACCCATTGGTATCGAGAAGATCAAAGAAATCATAATTCAGAGAGTTGAAGTCTGTGCCATTAATAGCAGGAATCTCATTGGCCAAACTATTTCCTACTTCTACAAAATGTTTGTAGAGGTTATTTTAGTCCTACTAAAGTGTGTTTAAATCAGAGACTAATTCAAAAAGATTATGCTTTTTGTTGTTTTTGTATGTGATGTTTCTAATTGCATCCCATATTTTTTAATTACCTGACTCATAAATGACAAAGTTATATTTGCGGTTTTGGAAAATGTGCTGTATCTCTAAAACTGCTAATAAAACGCTTTACAGAAGAGGTACATCTACCTACCAAGTTTCAACTATGTAATCATAATAGTTTAGGAATAAAGTGGCTGTAATATACACACAGACATACATCACGAATCTATGACGGGTTCAGTTTTTGGCCATTAGGCTACGGAACCCTAAAAAGCACTAAAATCACAGCTTTTGAACAATAAATATATGTAATCGTTCTGCACGCGACTTCTGCCTCCTTTAATAGGTATTTAAAAAATACACCCAGTTTTCTAAATATTGAAATAACTTTTCTATTGTTTGAAAAATATATTTTATTTGATAAAGGGAAAAATAAAAATACTTACAAATCTTTGGTTAGCCTATAAAGACTCCATGCATAGAGAAAAGTAAATAAATAGTTCTAATTAACAATTCATATCCTTTTCATTCAGATCATTATCCATAAAAAAGTACGGTTTCGTTGAAAAAAATAGATTTTTTAAATGAAGTCTGTATTGTTTTCAGCGGTACTCAGTATTTTAAAAAGGGAGGACACAAGGTTTATTATGCCTTTGATTTTAATTAAAACATTGAATGAGACATCTCATAAGAATTTTATTCGTCTCTGTTGATTAAGTCTTCACGATCATTTCAAGTCCACGTTATTTAAGTAATTTAACTTTTCTAGGAATGTACACAACATCGACGTTTTTCATTTTGACCTGGATCGGGTCCTTGCCGAACTTTATTCCGCCATCACCAACACGAGTCTCCAGATCGAAATGATGAAGAATGTGAGCTAAGCCACTTTTAACCTGCAGTCGCCCGTATCGCATCCCAACGCAAATTCTACTCCCGAAGCCAAAAGGCTGGTAAGTAACACCCAAATTTTGCTTTGATTCGTCAGAAAATCTGTCAGGGTTGAATACTTGAGGATCTTTAAAGTATTGAGGATCATGGTGGTAATCGTAAATAGGCGTGTATACCTTCGTACCTTTATCGATCTTAATATTTCCCTCAGGCAGGACCGTCGTCTCTGTGCATCGTCTTCTCAAGAAACCAAGAGAAGGGTACATTCGCATGGATTCACTTAATATTCTGTCCAGGTACTCCATTTCTGTTATAGCATCATAAGATAATTGACCATTATACTTCTCGAAAACAGCATCGATTTCTTCCTGAAGCCGCTTTTGTATTTCAGGGTGTCTACCAACTTCGATCATGGCGCCAAATATACCAGTCGCTGTGGGTTCCACCCCTGCCGTGAAGAAGAAGAATCCCTGGGCAGCCAGTAACTCATCCGTGGGCTCCAACTGCAAGCCTGTTTCTTCATGCTTCATCACACCACTCTTTTGGATACTCAGGCATATATCAGCGAAATCGTGTTTCTTTACACCTTCTTGTTTCCGGTGGTCAAAAACTTGTTTCATTGCGCCGATAAAGAATGGCTCAAACTCTTTGAAGAACTTCAACTGTAAGGCCTTAAATATTGAAGAAGATACGCTTGAAATAGCAAATCTAATATTATTCCAAACGCTTGGAATGAATGGTCCTCTGGCCACATCCAAGAACGGCGAATCGAATGTGGATATATCTGTTACTCCAAAAACAGCTCCCCCGATTGCAGCACAGCAGAACGTGGTCAAAGTATTGAATGTATCACTTTTTAACTTCTCAGGATTCTTTTGTAAATAATCTATGAAATCCTGAGCGCTCTTGTCAATAATATAGTACATGTTCTTCAACTTGACCGACGTAAAGAGAGGGGTCATTTTTTGTCTCATGAGCTTCCATCTGGCACCGCTCATGAAGAGGATGTTGTCCGCCAAATAGTCTTCTTTATGGTAATCGAATCCTCTATCATTGAACATATTTCCCTGCATCACATACTGGACATTTTTCACGTTACTGACGAATACTGATGGTGTCGTAAGCGCTCCGAAGCCAACAACCGGTTCGTTGGGATATAACTTGTACATGTCCCCGATGACTTGAAACATTGCCCGGTTGCCGGTAAGGAAATCCCAGAAAGGTCCCATAACTTTATTACGGTTGTGAAATCTCACTCCGCGCTTTACCCAATATCTCTCATTGTAGAGTCCATTGAAATAAACAAATATTAAAACGAAGGCAAGTACTAACGACAATGACATTAGTAACATGGTCACAGTTTAAAGTTGGAATTAACTCTACCGGTGTAATTGCAGTTTGTTGCATTATATAGGTATATTTTGTTATTTTCTACTAAAGAAACGTTTCCACTAGGGCGCCGCCGCTGCAGTGCGCCCGCACAAGGGCGCAGGGAAGCGAGTTTAGCCATAGCATTTTCATAAAAATTACCAATACTACTTAAAACATATTGTTTTCATTAAAGAGGTAGATTAGATACCTATACCGATAGAAACTATTATTTTAGATTTTAAATTGCTTAAATCTACTAGTCATTCCTCACACAGATAACCATAATTGCCTTCTTAAAAATTGTTTGTTGCAATGCAAAAACTGCAAGTTTTGGACCAATCGTTTTTTTTATTTTGATCACACTTTTGGGGCCCTATTTTTGAATCGCTCGGCTGGCGTCGAGCGCTCTTTTCGACTGATTTTCGTTCGATATATCGACACCTGCAAGGAAAAACATCGTAACTCAGTTTTAGCCATTTCTCAGGAGAGCGCGCCAAAGATTCAAAAAAATTTTTAAAATTTCGGATGAGTCCTAATGCCAATCGATCTAGAACATTTATTTAAACGTGGTAAGACCTACATTACTGTATTATTATAATGCCATAAATATATATATTTAATGACTTATAGTATGTTTTTGTGAGTTACAATCAAATTCATCCATATATACTTTATAAATTGACATTGTAACTCAGACATACAATCATATATTGTATGAAATTGTTATCTTCATTGAATGAAAGAATTGTATGTCTGAGATACAATTTTTAAATAGTTTAAGTATGCGCTTTATGGTTACAATTAGAAATAAAAATTTAGTTTTATTAATCAGCATTTATTATTATCCATCATCATATTAGCTGCTCGCCAGCCACTACTGGGTATGGCCTCCCCGGGGATCTGCACAACGATCGGTCCTACGCTGCCCGCATACAGAGGCTTTCCGCGACCTTCACCTGATTGTTGATCTTCCTTGTCAGAGACCTACTCACGGAGCGTCATCCGGTGCACGGTTGCCTTTTCCAGTCGCCAGAACCTTTTCGCCCCAACGACCATTAGCTCTTCTCGCTATGTGTCCCGCCCACTGCCACTTCAGCTAAGAATTCTTCGAGTGATGTCAGTTAATTTAGTACTCCTACGAATCTCTTTATTTCTGATTCAATCACGAAAGTTAATGCCGAGTATGCCTCTTTCCATTGCACGTTGGGTGACCTTCAGTTGAGCCTTTTTACAAGACCCTTAGTTAGCGATCACATTTCACTGACCTATGGTTGCAATAAATATATTGAAATTGAAAAATTGAAATTAAGTTACCACTGGCAACACACATATTCGTCTTAAGTTGAGACAATGAGGTAGGTTGGACGCGACGACTATTCGAAGCTTCCCGAATGCTGCCCATCCGAGTTGGATTTGACGAGAGATCTCTTTCTCGAAGTTTGACTTACCTAGCTGGACTGCCTGTCCTTGGCTGGACAGGCAGTCTAGCTAGCTAAGTCAAACTTCAAGTGTAGTATTCCCAACATGAACTGAAGCGAGTACAACATAGGCATTTGCCATGATTTTCGTCTTATCCATGTTCGTCCTGAGATGCTCGAAGATCTCTGTAGTGCTTCCCACTCTTTGGGAAGCACTACAGAGATTTTCCAGCATTGTGTTCAGGTCTTCCAAGGTCTCAGCCATAAGAACTATATGATCAGCAAAACAAAGGTGTGTTAGGTACGGCTATTAATGTTAATGCCGAGTCTTTTCCAGTCCTAGATATGATGATGGACACGGTTTGAAAGCTCTCGGGCTTTGAATATGGGCCGGTAATGGTCGGAGAGTGGATTTATTGAGTCGAGACCTCTCCAGCTAGGTTGTATATGCAATGTGCCACAAACCAGTCGGTGATTACTCTCCGTCTTGATGGTGTTAATCACGGTGACATCATTGAAAATTTGATTTTTCGTTGACATGATAAAATCTATCTCGTTTCTGACTGTACCGTCTGGACTTCCACTTCCGGCTTTCCAGCTTAATGAAAAAGGAGTTCATCACAAAGAGGTTCTCCCTCTCCACAAAGTCGGCCAGCACCTGGCCTCTGGGTTTCCTTTGCCCAGCTCCAAATTTCCCCACTATCAACACACCACCACATGTCTATGTCCTCCATTATAATGGTATGGTGGGTTTTGCAGCTTTAGAGATCTCCTTATACATAGCCTCTACTTTGTCATTTTGGTGTATCGCGATCGGAGCGTAGACCTGTATAACATTCAACGAATACCGTTTGGATATTCTGAGTATCAGTTACACTACCGTGGTCGCCACAATTCCGATGGTGACCACGTTTTTAACAAGGGACTTGTTGAAGATGGACCCAACATCCACCACCTAGGGACTGTTGGTCCCCTCCCGGTAGAAGCAAGTTAGCGGAATTAAGGGTTATCGAGGCCTCTCCCTCTCTTCAGATTTCAGATAATCTAATGATGTACCAATGTGCTAATAACTTCTTTCAACTCGGTTAATTTCACGTTAGTTCTCAGTGAGCGCGTGTTATAAGTTACCAGGTGAAGCTGTCGTCATTGTTGGTAGCCGAATAGCACCCCCTGCCCCGCCGTTACCATAACCGCTAACGTAGCTAGGAATAGCTGGGCTGCCGGCGACTGATGGCCTATTTCTTTGGTGTCTCATCATTTCGGGATGGTTCGCATAATCACCACGCTCAGCAGGCGGATTGGCAATCTCAGTAAGACCAAGATTTTAAAAGACTTTGCTGCCTCTCTCCTGATAGTTGTGCTCTCTTAGTCGCCTTTTACGACACCCACGGGATAAGATGGGGCAGTTCTATTCTAGGTCGGTACATATACGGCACCTGATAAATTACTTTAATATTACAACCGGTAATATAAATGTTTGGAAATTATAAATTAAGTGAAAAATATTTTTTGTTTGTACACACGACGGCAACTCAGACTATACATGTTGAACTTGAGACCGCCTTTATGCTCTAAGTAATAAAAGTTGTTTTCGCAGCTTAACTGTATAACTTGACGTACTGTCGTATGTACAACGGGCGTTCGGGTATGAAAACATTGTAAGTATGACTTCCATAGACATAATTATGCACGAAACATGCAAACTATTACGGAAGAAATAATTTGTATGTCACGTTACAATGTGGAATTGAGTATTTTAACATATTTTATAGGATGAAAGCATTGTATCTTACGTTACGATGAAATGTAGTCACAATCTATTTAATTGTTTCTGAAGATACGATTGTAATGTAAGATACGATGAAAACTTTGTTAATATGAAATAAAAATTTCTAAGAACAAAATTGTATCGAGTATTACAATTTTATTCATGTAAACTTATAATGGAAAGCATAAAAAAATACATGTAACTAAATATACAATTTTAGTAACTGCATTTGACCTCCACTTACGATGTTTTCACACTCTGTAACTTTTAAATTATAACGAATTTAGATACGACGATAAGAGTAAAAAATTCAGCATTTTTTTCTAAGTAAGAATATCATCTTAACTCAATACCGCCTAAAAATGAGTTACGATGTTTTTCCTTGCACGTGTCGATATGACTCAAAACAATGAGATGTCAGGTATATTTTTAAAAATATTAGGATTACCTAATATTTTTAAAAATATACCTTTAGCTACGTAAAATCATTCTAATATTAGCGCCTGAAAAAATATTCATTTCAGTTTTTTTTTTATTGAGTCACTTATTAATTGCGCTATCTAGCTCCTGCTCCGTATATTAATACGGAGCAGGAGCCAGATAGCGCAGTAAGTAAGTGCATCGCCCAGTGATTAGGATGGGTGACCAAAAATGATCTCGAGCTTCTCCGTGACTTTGAGAGGCACGCCAAGCCGTTATTTAGGGCCAATGATATATCATTGTTATTGACTGCATTTTCAATCGTTAACAACCCCACCAATCCGCATTGGGCCCCCCGTGGTGGGTTACTATTTATCTTGGACGAATCAACCACTTATTATTTTATCATAATAGGTAATGTGATTTAAACAAAAGAAAGAAATAAAAAAACATGACAATTATGCAGAATGACGACGGCCAAAGAGGTCATGTTACAATGTATTTTATTTCATTCTTCGTTAAGTACTCTAGTTGCATGGCCTTCTCACTGTTTGCAAAATTAATATGTCAGCAGAAAACATTAAAGTCTACATGATGCTCAGTTCGGATTTCGTGAGGGCTTGTCAACAGAAATCCCAAGTAGCACACGATGCTGTATAGTCGTTGTACTACATGATATAGTAGCTCTCAGTGCTGTTTTAGGTTCCAGTATAAGGGCTGTGTAGTGTTCTATACAGACCTTGTATTCCTTAATTGGGCCCCAAATTAACCAGCACTACGCTTTACAGTGTCTGGTTAACAGCTCCTGTACTGATCTTTAGCTGTACAAAGTCTGTACAATTCCTATAATACACCCACAGAGTCTTAGATTCAGCTACTTTAACTCTTTACTATAGGTGTTTGCTGCTTAGTGGCTGGTTGAGAGCAATATTTTGTGTAAATAAATACGATGTCGAAATACTTCATAGTATATTGCTCAATAACTAGGTTCGAAACATATTATTTAAGTCAGAAACTATGCGCAATATATAGTTTTTGCACTATAAGCTACATATGTCTCGAAATTGAGCAGTAATAATTTGAATTTCTGTAGCAATAGTCGTTCGTGTATTGTTAAAATGGCGTCCATTTGTTATCTAGCATGTATACTTGCTCAACTGCATTGAAAAGTTCTTTGCTGTACAGTAGCGTTGTTAAACTCTATTGACCAATATAAAGTATCCTACTCCAATTTACAGCGCAAAGTGTACAATAATCCTTACTAATATTATAAATGCGAAAGTCCGTTTGTTTGTTTGTTTGTTTGTTTGTTACGCCTTCACGTCGTAACTACTGAACCGATCATCATGAAATTTTCCATACACGTTGTCAGGGGTGCAGAAAAGGACATAGGGTACCTTTCATCCCGAAAAAATGTATAGTTCCCGAGGGATAGCAAAAAAACTGTCCACGCAGACGAAGTCGCGGGCGGCCGCTAGTACTCTTATAATTGTAACTGCATTATTATAGGTTACATGAATATAAAAGAGTATTCTTTTAATCAGCTTTTATCAAGCTCATTGTAGTAGCATTAGAATAGAATAGAATTATTGTAAACCAAATAAAAGCTATTTACAATGCCTAATACTATACTGCAGCTCACAGCATTACAAGAGAGATTTTCTGTAAAGCTAAACCAGTCGCGTCGTTAACAAGTTTTGATCTTTAAACCAGCTAGAAACATCACATAAAGCCAAAGCCTGGACTAGATCGTTTTAGAATGCTACACAAATGTGTTTTTCGGTATTTTTTACCATCATATTGCCGTTAGTCAGCTGTGATATTGTATAACAGTGGAAGAATTCTCCCCAATGCAGTTGAAAGACTCGCTCTACCCTTTAGTACATCTGCATAAAAGCTGTACGCTATTATACATCTTGTTTATGATCATAATTTTCACTAAATTGCTACTTGGGAGTGCTATCCTGGCGCTCAAGAGCACCGTCAGGTACTATACGAACAGAAGCATGCCAGTGTATGCGTGCTTTTTAGATCTGTCCAATGCCTTTGACCTGGTGTCTTATCCAGTACTATGGGAAAAACTGGACGGCGTGAGTCTCCCGTCTGAGCTCACTGGCATCTTCGGGTATTGGTATAAAAATCAGGTAAACTACGTGAGATGGGGGAATGAGCACTCGGAGGAGTACAGGTTAGAGTGCGGCGTGAGGCAGGGGGGGGTGACCTCTCCTAGACTTTTCAATCTTTATGTAGACCAGCTGGTCCATGAGCTCAGCAGCATGCATGCAGGATGTTCTATCGATGGCGTAAATGTCAATAGTATAAGTTACGCGGATGACATGGTGCTGCTGCGCCCGTCGATCAGCGCACTCCGGAAGTTGTTGCTCGTGTGTGAGGCCTACGCTCAAACACATGGTTTGAAATATAACAATAAGAAAAGAGAGATCATGGTTTTCACCGCGGGCAATAATTCTCCACAAGACGTACCTCCTGTCTTGCTAGATGGAATAGAGTTGTCGAGAGTTAGAAAGTACAAGTACCTGGGCCACATTGTAACAGAAGACCTGAAGGATGACCAAGACATTGAACGCGAACGTAGGGCGTTGGCGGTCAGAAGCAACATGATCGCCCGAAGGTTTGCTCGGTCTTCAGAGCAAGTTAAGATAACTCTTTTTAAATCATACTGCCAATCTTTTTACACCGGCAGCCTTTGGGTGAGATATACGCAGAAGGCCTACAACGCTCTACGTGTGCAGTACAATAATGCTTTCAGGATGCTATTGGGGTTGCCGTGGCGCTGCAACGCGTCCGGCATGTTCGCTGAGGCACGGACTAACGATTTTTATGCATGTAGCCTCACTCATGAACCGAGTGTGCGGCAGCAACAATAGCATCTTGAGAGCTGTGGGAGGTAGGTACGAGTGTCCTATTAGCCACCACTGGCCTAATGTATTGGTTAAGTAAAACTAAATTGTAATTATTTTTATTTTATTTTATTATCATTTCGTATTTTTATTAATTAAATTATTTAATTTAATTTGTAATATTCTAAATTGACATTTTTATTATTATTATTTAGATTATGTTTATTGAATGAATGACTATGGAACTTTGTTTTCTGAAATAAAGTATTATTATTATTATGTTCTATTTTTATTCTTTCACTCATTACTGAGGTTAATTCATGACTAATGCGGGTTTTTTGACCAAGTTATTATTATTACTATTATAAAATTATACCAAAGATTACATGAATTATTAAACGAAGAAAAAAAAGTAAAATTTCTTACAAAACTTTAGTCAGCCTCTATAGATTCCTATACATGGAAAGTAAAAAAAAATGTTCTTCCAAAAAACTTCCTTTTCGTAGAGATCATTATCCATAAAAAATACGGTTTCGTTAAAAAAAATAGATTTTTTAAATAAAGTCTGTTTAGTTTTCAGTCCTTTCGGAACGTTCTGTTCGTTTCCCAATTCCCAAAACATCCGTTTCAAAATAAACGTAGGCTAAAAGACCCGTTTCTCATCGCATATGGTGCTTGGTATTTTAAAATATAAGGGAGGATTCAAGGTTCATTATTGATTTGATTTTAATTAAAACATTGAATGGGATATCTCATAAGAAAATAACAGCAATCTTTTTGCTTCTTTAGTCGTACCGTGACGTGACCACGACCTCTGGATAGGTGTCGAAACGTCGGGAAACCCAAAAACCAACAAATCAAAACTAAATAATTCAAAAATAACATTTGAATTAACCAACATATGTGCTTTAATCCGTCAAAAGTGATTTATTTCTAGTGAACTGTACGCACGGAAGCCTTAGAAGTGTACATTTCATAAGAATTTTATTCATCTCTGTTGTAATAATTATAAGACTTAATAGTCTTCATGATCATTACAAGTCCACGTTCATCAAGTATTTTTAACTTTTCTAGGAATGTACATAACATCGACGTTCTTAATTCTGACCTGGACCAAGTCCTTGCCAAACTTTATTCCGCCATCACCAACACGTGTCTCCAGATTGAAATGACGAAGAATGTGTGCTAAGCCACTTTTAACCTGCAGTCGTCCGTATCGCATCCCAATGCAAATTCTACTCCCGAAACCAAAAGGCTGATAAGTAACACCCAAATTTTGCTTTGATTCGTCAGAGAATCTGTCAGGGTTGAATATTTGAGGATCTTTAAAGTATTGAGGATCATGGTGGTAATCGTAAATAGGCGTGTATACTTTCGTACCTTTATCAATTTTAATATTTCCCTCTGGCAGGACCGTCGCTTCTGTGCATCGTCTTATCAAGAAACCAATAGGAGGGTACATTCGCATGGATTCACTTAATATTCTGTCCAGGTACTCCATTTCTGTTATAGCAACATAAGATAATTGACCATTATACCTCTCGAAAACAGCATCGATTTCTTCCTGAAGCCGCTTCTGTATTTCAAGGTGTCTACCAATTTCGATCATGGCACCAAATATACCAGCCGCTGTGGGTTCTACTCCTGCCGTAAAGAAGAAGAATCCTTGGGCAGCCAGCAACTCATCCGTGGGCTCCAACTGCAAGCCTGTTTCTTCGTGCTTCATCACACCACTCTTTTGGATACTAAGACATAAATCAGCGAAATCATGTTTCTTTACACCTTCTTGTTTCCGGTGAGCAAAAACCTGTTTCATAGCACCAATGAAGAATGGCTCAAAGTCTTTGAAGAATTTTAACTGAAAGGCCTTAAATATTGTAGAAGAAACTCTTGAAATAGAAAATCTAATCATATTCCAAAAACTCGGAAAGAATGCTCTTCTGGCCACATCCAAGAACGGCGAATCAAATGTGGAGATATCTGTTACTCCAAAAACAGCTCCTCCAATTGCGGCACAGCAGTACGTGGTCAAAGTATTGAATGTATCACTTTTCAACTTCTCAGAATTCTTTTGTAAATAATCTATAAAATCCTGAGCGCTCTTGTCAATAATGTAGTACATGTTCTTCAACTTGGCCGACGTAAAGAGAGGAGTCATTTTTTGTCTCATGAGCTTCCACCGGGCACCGCTCATGAAGAGGATGTTGTCTGCCAAATAGTCTTCTTTATGGTAATCGACTCCTCTATCATTAAACATGTTTCCCTGCATCACGTACTGGACATTTTTCACATTACTGACGAATACTGATGGTGTCATAAACGCTCCGAAGCCAACAGCCGGTTCGTTGGGATATAACTTATACATGTCCCCGATGATTTGAAACATTGCCCAATTACCGGTAAGAAAATCCCAGAAAGGTCCCATAACTTTATTTCGGTTGTGAAATCTCACTCCGCGCTTTACCCAATATCTCTCATTGTAGAGCCCATTGAAATAAACAAATATCAAAACGCAGGCAAGTACTAACGATAATAACAATAATAACATGGTTACAGTTAAAAGTTGAACTGAACTCTACCGATTTAATTGCAGACTGTTGCATTATATATTTTGTACTTTTCCACTAAAGGAACGTTTCCACTAAGGCGCGCCGCCGCTGTCCCACCGCCCGCACCAGGGCGCAAGGAAGTAAAATTCGTTAATTAGATCTATTCTCGTAGGAGAGGGGAAGCGAGATTTGTTCATATAATATATTCTCGTAGTCGTATCATTTTCCTAAAAATTGCCAATACTCTATACATGTCATTTTTTTTCATTAAATAGATAAGTACCCATACCATCAGCAACAAACAGCGTCACTTAACCACCCCTTAGGTTAAAATCGCTTGCACGCCGCGTCACCACATGCGTTTAGTTTATGCAGGGCCCTGCAGGGGCGATACACGCACACGAATTTTGTTGCTAACTGGTTAAACTATACCTATACAAAACTAACTGAGAAATTTACTTCTACAAACCCCTGCGCACTCGCAGATGTAGCTAATGCTTGCCCGCAACCATCCCCATCTAATTCCTTAGTTATAATGCCGGTCGATGAAGAGGAAGTGGCTAGACTTATCCGAGGGCTAAAGGATAGCTGTGCTGTTGGTGTTGATCAAATCTCGAGTAGGGTTGTCAAAAGATATCTCCATTTGCTAACTGCTCCCATCGCACACATTTGCAACCTTGCTATATCGACTGGGATGTTTCCAACTGCGTTTAAAACTGGGCTCATTAAACCTGTTTACAAGGGTGGAGAAAAAGATCGTGTCGATAACTACAGGCCTATTTCCATCCTGCCTGATCCTCGAGCGCATAATGAATGACAGTCTCATCAAGTTTTTGGAGTGTAACAATCTGCTCGCATCTTCTCAATATGGTTTTCGTCGCGGTAAATCCACCAATGATGCGGTTCTCGATCTTGTCAACTCAGTTATTACTACGCTAGATGATAAGAGAAGATGTGTAACTGTTTTCCTCGATCTTGCGAAAGCATTCGACACGGTCTCGATCTCACACCTTTTAGGGAAATTGGAAAATTTGGGAGTTAGAGGTACTCCGTTAACGCTGTTCAAGGATTACCTTACTAATAGAACTCAGAGAGTTAGGGCGGGTGAATGGTTGAGCGATGAGGCTGAGGTCTCAATCGGAGTGCCCCAAGGTAGTATAGTTGGCCCAACCCTTTTTCTAACCTATATAAACGACCTGTGTAATCTACAGCTTTGTGGGGGCAAGGTTTATACTTTTGCCGACGATACTGCTCTCTTTTTTAGCGGATCCACTTGGGATGAAGCATTTGAAAACGCTCAAAAGGGTCTTGATAAGGTTACTGATTGGCTGAAGCGAAATATGTTGACATTAAATATCACTAAAACTAAATATATCGCGTTCGCATTAATAACTTCTCAGCTGCCATCAGACAGTTTTCAATTAACTGCTCATGAATGCATCCATGATCATGCGTTGTGCTCTTGTCCTACACTTGAAAGGACCAGTAGCGTGAAACATTTGGGTGTCATCATCGACCAAACACTCACCTTCAGACAGCATATAAATTCCCTCCTACCCAGATTACGGAAGCTCATCTATATCTTTAAAACTCTCAAGCACGTAGCGGACCGCAAAGACATCAAGTCGGTATATTTTGCGCTATGCCAGTCACTATTGGAGTACTGTATTGTGGTATGGGGTGGTGTTGCAAAAACTGATCTCCTCGAAGTAGAGAGGGCACAACGTGCTATTCTTAAAGTGGCCGCTGGTCTTCTTTTCCGTCACCCTACAGTAGACCTCTACAGAGAGTGGAAAGTACTCACAGTCAGACAGACCTACATTCTGAACACCATCTTAAAAAAACACACTCAGTTAAACTATGATCCTGATTTGTTAAAGGACAAGCGTAGAAAGGGCACCGTTTGTCAAACTTTTTCTTTAAGGACAGCTACCTCACACAATTTTTTTGTTTTCATGGGTAACTACCTTTATAATAAGCTAAATGGGATTCTTAATATCTATCCCCTCCCCAGAGCTAGGTGTAAACTAACGATCACAAACTACTTAAAGGAACAGGACTACCAAAAGACTGAAGGTTTACTTATTCCTCTAAAGTAAAAATCTTAATTACCTAAACCTACCTGCACACATGAACAATAGTAAATGCTTAAATAAATAATAGATTATAAAATAAAAACTTTATGAATAACATTGGCTTCTCCTTTCGACTCGAGTAATATCGGCAAATATAATAACATTGGCTCATATACACTCACACATTACATTACACACACTCACGCACACTTTCACACACAAGCACTCATACACACACAACCACATAAGTTTTATTTATTCTTATGGTGTATGCAAGTGCGCACACTAGTATCGGCCGATTCTTCATACAAAATCAACTATTGGCCAACTATCGGCCGACAGTTTGGTCTGTAGTCTGCGGGGACGCTCTACTAGTTATGACTTAACCATCGATAACCATAATTGCCTTTTTAAAAATTTAAAAATTCGATTTTTTATTTTGATCAGAATTTTGTTTTCTCCTAGCAATACTTTGATGGAGAGTGAGGCTTGAGGCTGAGGACCCCTTCATCATCTACTGAGAATTGTTATTTCGGCAAAAAAATCCTTAACTTTTATTCGCTAGTGGAAAAGCGTCTTAAGCCATCTTAGAAGATAACTAAGTATTAAATGACGATGAACATTTCATTATTGAGAATACTTTGAAGGGAGTTAGGTATTATGTTATCAGTGCAAATAAGATACTTATACAGGGTTATTAAAATTTGTAAGACACCAACAACCTCGCAGGAGTAGATTAGTAACATCATATACAACAATATTTGTTTGACGACTTTTCGAAAAACAGAAAAAAAATCGACTTTTCATACAAAACTCGATCAGCTGGTCGGACATTTTGTATGGAGAGTCGATTTTTTGTCTGTTTTTCGAAAAGTCGTAGAACAAAATATGTTGTTATGATGTTATAATCTACTCCTGCGAGGTTGTTGGTGTTTTACTAATAAGTATAACCCTTTATACAGGGTGGAAAGTGATCAAGATCATACACAGATTTAAGACCAGATAAAGTCCAACTATTTTCATCAGGTCTTAAATCTATGTATGGCTACTTTTTAAAGTCTTACTTTTATCCAATGATTTCAAAAGAAAGGATGCGCCCATTTGAGTATTTTGCCTTACAATTCCTTCATACTATCAAAATCAGCGACATCTGTTAGAACCCACTCGAACTACTACGGTATTAGAGGTGGGCAAAAAAGATTACTAAAATGTACTTTAGTTCAATTGGAGTTAAAAACTAGTTCACTCATCTAGTTCAATTGGGTCGCTAGCAAAATTTTATTATGGTTATTATAACAGTTTTTCGATGGTCATAAATAAAACGTCAATCATAATAAAATCTCAATCAGGTTTATTTCAAATTAGATATTTTTGATACTAATATTATAATCTATTAACTAGTGTATTATTAAATATAAAGAAGAAAGCTTTGTTTGTTGGTTTGATTGTTTGTAATGAATAAACTCAAAAACTAACTGATCTGATTTTAAAATTCTTTCACCTTCATCAGCGACTAACATTAGCTCTTATGTGGGCTCCAGACTCCTGCGTGATTCACGGCGTGAATTCACGCCGTATATTTGCCGTGAAACCGGCGTGAAAAGCATGACCCTCCACACTCGCTATCGTTCACAGTTTAGTTCGCGCGCTCGTCGAGAATGGACGTCGAATTATGCACTGCTATCTTTGAATTTAGCATCCCATAAAATGGGTTTGGCATGATAACCCTCAATCAACACCAGTTCCTGCTCGTTCGTCCAAGTGACGGTCATTTTGACGCACCGTACTCCGCAAATAAATAAAAAACCTCAAGGCACGGCACTGTTTTCACGCGCGAGTGTGGATGCGTTTGCGTTCACGGGAGGTTCGCGGACCGCGAACCCTTTGAAGCGGGCGCAAATACCGTCACGGAACGGGGAACAAGGCGTGAACAGGCGCGAAGCCCGTGAACGGGCGCGAAAACCATCCACATTCGCGCTTCACGCCTTTCACGGGCGTTCACGGCGCGAATGTGGAGCCCGCATTAGATAATCTAAGCATTAGCTGTATTTTATTTAAAAAAAATTAGAGATCCCTATGAAAATTGGAATAATGAAACCCACAGTATCATATTTTTTTCTATAAAAGTGATTATTGATCAGAAGACATTTCGTATCATGACATTAATCCTTATCCAACTATTTAGTTGGACAAGGATTAATATCATATCATATGGATAGTAGGCGCCTCTTGACAAAGTATATTTATACTTTGTCAAGGGGCGCCTACTATCGCACTTAGCTGGCAAATTACCCCAAAAATATAAGTCTCAATTTACCTATAGTTTTTTTAAAGGTAGGTATATAAACTTATTATCAATTAATTTTTATGTACAAAATCTATAGTTTACACCGAAGTGAAGCGAGGGCGGGTCGCTAGTTGATTTTATAAATATAATCTGTTCAATATGTCACTTTACATGAGTAAATTTATCAAAGCTACCTATCAATCGTCCATTTAATCAACATTTTTGAGTAATTTGTGCATAATTTTTTGTACTAAAATTATCAAAATTATCTTTTGGTGTTGTAATCAAAATATTTTATTATTTTGTAAATCACCAACATCTAAATCAAATCAAAATAAAAAAACTTTATTCAAATAAACTTTTAGAAATTAAATGCTTTTGAGTTGTTTTTATTTTTTCTACCACCCGTTTGCTGATTTTTTTGCTGATAAGAAAAGCGGGCGCAAGAAAAATCAGCTTTATCAGAAATCAGAAGTAATACGTAAACTGACTTATTGAACAGACTTTACCTATTTACATAAACTTCTGCGTTTGCGCAAGCTTGTTAATAAAAATGAAATTTAAGTCAGTGTAATTTAATAAATACAACACATCAGAGATTATTTTATCCTAGGTTGTTACTCAAGTAATAAACCTTAAAGCAAAGTTGCGGCCGGTCACTATACTGCATAATATGGAAGGCAGGTGCTTCGTTTTCTGAGTTGGGTTATTTTGTTATGCGTAGATGCGGTAAATAGTTCAATCTCAATTCGCGGTATTGCCATTGCTTTCAGCCTTCGTAGTCCAGCTCTTGAAATATCAACATCTGTGTTATTGAGCAGAGCATATTCTTGCGTTTTTAGGAGGCTTAAAATAGGGCTCTTTTCGGTGTTTTGGAATTATGTGACTATATATTTCTTTACGCACTGGATCATTAGGAAATCTGTAATTAATTGACACGTAATGTACATAATAATTTTTGCAGCGAATATGTTTCATAGGAGACGTTAATAATAGCATATGTATATGAGAAATTTCTGTACGCAGTGTTCGTAATCTATCCTTTCCCTTTATTTTCGTTCTTCGAGTCAATTAGCTATAGAACTAAATGAACTAAAGATTTAATATGGACTCAAGTGAAGTAGTACATTTGAATCATGATGGATGACCCATCTCTAGTGCCTCGAACAATAACTAGTAAGAGCAATATTTCAAACTCAATTAAAATTGTTAGACATGCAATAAAAATAATGTAAAGCTACTTACGGATGATTCAATATTCCATGCAACTTTTTAACTTTTGCAGCATAATTTTTGCAATCTACAAATGCACAATTCGGCATTTTTATGTCACGTCAATCACCGTCTGTCTACCATAGTCTCCCGCGGATGACTGAATCGCGTTGGCCCTAAAACTGTAATTTTAGGGCCAACCAACTGGCGTCATTTCGTAGCGACGTTGACCGTGTCCTTACGCTAGTAATATAATAAGTCTATGCTTTTATCTGTGGCAATCAAAACAATCTGTAGAACACGACAATAGCTAAACTATGTGGTAAACCTCGAAAAATAAAAAAATATAAATTTTGAAGATATACAAATATAGGTTACGGCGGGTTGCGATCTGTAAAACTTGGCTTAAAGTATCTATAATTTCGTAATAAATAACTATATCACAACGGCAAACGGTAACCTTTTTGGTGATTTAAATGTTCTACGGGCTACTGTACTATAATTAATTTGTTTTTGTAGTCTTCAAGCTCAAGTATGCTTGATTGAAGAGGCACCAGTGATATTAAAAAAAGTTTGCATCTTATCTTCAAGAGTAGGTATGCCACTCATGCTTCTAATTAATTATCAAGAAAGTGACGTTATTCGTGTCATATAAATTGCACTATAACTGCATATAGATTCCTAGAAATCTAGACCACATTGTGGCTGAATAAGTACTTCACTACTAAGGCCGAACCATCGTGATCAACACGTACGTACGCGCTACTTTAAAACAAGGTAAGATATTTGTCAATCGTTAATAAGAAATAACATCTAGGTTTATCTCCATAATTTAGGATCATAATTTAGGTAGGTATTTACCATTCAAATTTAACAGTTAACTAAACCCTTTGACATAAACAGATATAGGACAGGGTACTGTAGAACGTACGACGAAGCTCAAAATGTTACAGGACGCACAATTCTAAGCTAATGATTAGGAAAGTAGAACTGTTAATTTTTTAAACAATACCGAATAATATACTAGAAAAAATACGACTCGCACCAGATCAATACTCAGACGGGAATCGAAAATCGGAATCGGAAAAATTCGACGATGTCACTAGTGACTCGGTAGCTCAGAGGTCAGAGCATTGGACCGGATATCCAAAGGTCGCGGGTTCGATTCCCGTCTGAGTATTGATCTGGTGCGAGTCGTATTTTTTCTAGTATATTATTCGGTATTGTTTAAAAATAGCATTGTAAATGCAAAAATCTCAAATTTAAAAATTATATAGCTATTTCATCTTAATCAATTGTTAAAAATATCTGGAAAGATATTTCAATTGAATGTCGAGGTAATTCCTCACATTGGTGAAATAACGCTGGCTTACAGCGTAAGAGTTTAGGATATACTAGGAAAAATTCGACGATGTCACTAGTGACTCGGTAGCTCAGAGGTCAGAGCATTGGACCGGATATCCAAAGGTCGCGGGTTCGATTCCCGTCTGAGTATTGATCTGGTGCGAGTCGTATTTTTTCTAGTATATTATTCGGTATTGTTTAAAAATAGCATTGTAAATGCAAAAATCTCAAATTTAAAAATGTTAATTTTTTTTTAAAGTCAATAAATTTATGGGTTTCATGTAAATATGGGCTCAGTGCAACTTCACTTGACATTGCACATCTATTAATAGATACCTACGCTACGCATGCAAGTGCATTTCATTGATGTTTAGATAAGTACAACATACTTGTACTATTATGTAGGTATTCTGTGGTTTCGATCGATAGAGTTCATAACTAGGCCGTGTTGAGTATCAATGTATACCTACCTGCTTAAAACTTTTTAATTTGCATCCTACTTATTTAAAAAAATCTAGAGATATTTCTCAAATTCTTACGCATTTTTGTTGGGGTTTCTAATTGCTAAACGTTTAAAGAATTTACACTACTATTAGGGTTTTGTAAAATCTGTGACCGCAGTCCTAACTCCTAAGTGACCTGCCAACTTGCAGTAGATTTCAAGAAACAGTTGAAAGGTCCACTCTTAACGTACAGTTCACTGTTCCATAGACTATCAGTATCACCAAAGATCGTTTTCTCCAGATCATGGTACTCAACCGTGTTTGGGACTCGCGTTGCCCCCTCGAGTGGGACCGATGGGAGGCTAATGGGAAGACCTGGATCATACAGGACCTCGATCCCGAAGATGACGAGAGGGACCTGGATATCATGGTTTAACATTTCCTGCCGGATGAAGTCTTATGCTCCCTTAGTAGTACGTTTCAAATCCACAACAATAACAATTCGCTTTCTCAGAAACAACAAACTTTTACAAAATAAAATAAAAACAATGGTTTTATTATTAGTGACCCCCTCCAAAATTTTAGGCTGCGACCGCGCCTGCTAACGGCTGCAAGTACAGACACCATTTTTGGAGAGACCTTTCATGGTGAGCACTAAGAAAGGATTTTGGAAAATTCACCCCCTAAGGGGATAAAAGTTTATATGGAAGTCTCTTAGTTTCAAAGCTAACGATGGCGATTAAAAATTATAAGGGGAAGGGGAAAGGCAAGGTGAAGGGGAAAGGAGACGGAGACGGAGACGTGAAGGGGAACGGAATACAAATATCTCTGAACCCAATTCATAGTCCACCGCGCGAGGCTTATACGTTACAATCTTATTAGATGCTCGGACCATTGCGTGAGGCGATGCGCAAAACACAATTAGTAAGTGGTTTGGAGTGGCGAGTGGTAGTGGGGCACGGCTACACGCATAGGGGTTAACTTCACTTGTACTTCATAGTATTAGATTAGGGATTAGAATTATAGACAAGAAATAACACTTCCGTAATGGAATTCCAGATCTTGCAAACGAACCAGAAAGCGTGAGAAGCATTTGCGAAGTTTGGAGAAACTATTTTAGCCAGCGGACGAGCCTCGGTTGCTATACTGAAGTTAACGGAAAGAAGACGCTAGTGGCACTTAACGCTTGCTACGTCGTATGCAAAGGAGAGGACGAAAAATTCAAGGTAATGAAATGATCATGTTTGTTAAAAAACGTTCGGTCTGGCCAGGTGTCGGATGGTAAGTGGCATTACAACTGAGCGCTTCCGTGCTTCGGAGGGCACGTTAAACCGTCGGTCCCGGCTGTTGTCATCTGATAACAGTCGTCTAGCCAAGTTAGAGGCCTTACAGGCGGCCTGATAAACTCTAACACCAGAGATGGCCACTATTCCTCATACGGTAAGAAGAAGAATGTGGAACGCACCAATTGAAATAGAAAATGTGGAGTAGTCACGCGAACTAAAACTAGGTAGGTAGGTATACTTAATGTGTTTTTTACTTTTGGACTAGCGTAGCGTAGGTGGCGTAGGTTTCGAAAAGAGGGGGGAAGAAAGGAAGCGCACAGTTAGGAAAACATACAGAAAACTGGAATACAAAAAACTTTTGTAAAGGCTGCGTGCGAACCCTTTCCTTATACCACAGTTTAACAACTGTCTGTGCTTATACTTACAAATAGTTTGCAAACGACCAACAACCAACCATACCTAAGTATAGGTAGATAATGTTTGTTTGTTATTTATTTACCTATCAGGGTGCCAGTTTTATCAATAGATGAATAGACTTGTACAAATAATCACAGACAGATGAAATACAAAGTAGGTAATTCACACATTTTAATTTTATCAATTTCCAGATAGAAGGCGAAGGTTGTAAGAATGTTTTCGGCGCGCTAGACTACATCAAGTCCAAATGTGACGCCTTTGAACACTTGGGAGTTGATAAGGTTCTTTCCGCGTTGGGGCTGTCAGTGATGAGGGACTACAGAGGCGCTAAACTTGGCGGGAGATTGCTAGCTGCTAGGTGAGAGCTGAGATTACTAGCTGCTAGGTGAGACCTGGCCCCTATTTCACAGACGTGACAATTGTATATTACAATGACAATTTGATGTACGTTGCGGTATCTGTGAGTAGTTTGAGCAGTACCTATGTTTTCTAAATTCAATTTGGCTGACGCGATGGACACCGAATTGTCATTGTCATTTACAAATGTCACGTCTGTAAAATAGGGGCCTGAGATTACTAGCTGCTAAGTGAGACCTGTGGCCCTACCATGAGTTGATGCAAACTGTTTACGTTACCGTAAACTATCGGATGTACTGCTCATATTCAATGCGAGTGAAAGAGATAAAATGATAGTTTACGGTAACGTAAACAGTTTGCATCAACTCATGGTAGGGCCACTGATATTACTAGCTGCTAAGTGAGACCTGCCCCTTGATTACGTTAAGTACTCTGTTGCTAACAATGCTCGATTGAAATCGATTAAAACCGCAGTTACATTGCTGCTTTAAGTAAGATACCTAGTTGTCAAATTGCTTCTTACTAAAGCAGAAATGTAACTGCAATTTCTGTCCTAGTTGATTGCAACAAAGTTACAAAATCAGGGGACTGCTGGTGTTAAGACAATATGGATATCATTATACCATCTCCGTTAAACCTCTCTCATACTTATGGTGTAGGTATGTTAGTCACAGAACAGTGTAGTAGGTTCCTAATAGGTACTAACGAACGTTACAGGGGTGAGTGACGAGCCTCAAGATGGCAGCAACCTCCATTTCATTAAGACATAGGTTTATCATTATACCATCTCCATTAAACCCGTCTCTCTCATACTTGTGTATGTATGTTTTTAGTCACAGAACAGTGCAGTATGTGCCTAGCTGAGGTGCCTTGGTAGTAACTGGTACTAACGGACGTTACAAGGATGACGTGATGAGCCTCAAGATGGCAGCAAAAGACACAGGCTCTCTTTATCTCTACTAAAAAAATTGTTTAGGGGCCATCCAAGGGGGAGGGAGTTAATAAGGTCGACTGAAAGCAGCGAAAATTTTTCTATGTCCGTGAGGTCACGTTGTGTGACAAGGGGGTGGGAGAGGTCCTAAGTGTCCTGACGTCACATTTCAAAATTGAAATAAAATAAATTTCGGAACTGCTGTTTTAATTCAGTAATTATTTTCTAGATGTAAAATTGTAAAATATTTGCCGTCACATTAGGGAGGGGGGTTCTCACAAATGTGACCAGCTGTGACAAGGACGGGGGAAGGGGTTAGAAATAATGAAATTCGTGTGACGTAATTTTGCCAATCGATAACCATTATTGTCACAAATTGCCATTATGACAACTTCACCATTATTATAACAAATGTAAATAATCACATTTCTGTTCTCTCCTAACTGTATTCAACCTAATAGAGAGCGATGGAAGACCCCTATTCGCCGTCCACGAAGAATTTTTCTGAAAAAAATCCTCAACTTTTATTCGCTAGTGGAAAGCCATCTTAGAAGATAACTAAGTATTAAATGTTGACGATAAAAAATTTCATTATTGAGAATACCACAAAGCATGGAGTTATTATCTATCAGTGCTAATGAGATAGGTAGGTACCTACTTAAATAAATATTTAAGGTCAAGTGGGCAAGAAGAAACATCGGTGAAAATCTTATCACCAATATTTAAGAGCTAAAGATGAGCCAATGTAGAAAAGTTCGTTTTCAAAAATTGAAGCTCAGAAATTCACTTTATGGATATTATGGGTTAAACATCCATCACACTTGTGTCCTGTTTTAACTTAAATGGACTCAATATCTAAATCTATACTGTTTGACTTCCCCCTTTTCAGATAATGCAAACCTAAAGATAGGTATTTTTGCTTAAACAGCGGATTTAATTGCGAGTTCTATAACTTTACCAAACATCTTTGAATAAAAATAAAGTACGTCTACCTCTGTTTCACTTGCCCCTCGACGTTAATGGTGTTTTTTTATAATATCGATTTATGTAGAGGGCATCTATATAAGTCTATGGCACCTTTTAATAAAATTAATTATACATTTTCTGTGTAAACTTTCATGAAAACTTTGTCATACAGAAGGCAAGTAAGTAGGTATTAGGTTAATAAGAGAACACACACTCTGTTGTCTTATTTGTATTAAGTATGTTAAAATTATCAGAGAAATAAAATTTATGGAAACGTGTTTTTAGTTTTACATACTAACGCAGCGATATTATTTTCATAGGTAGTAGGTACTGCATACCTACCTTACCTACTTCTTTTTTATTTAACCCTTCAGTAGAGTAGGGATGATCCAATTCAAAAATTGAAGGAGGTTGAGTTATCAAAATATGGCCACTGATACTTATTTACTTTCGTAAGAAATGCGATTTTGTGAGTCCATGGTCTTAGGCTTTCTACTGCACACTAGCGCCGCCATTTGAAAAAAATCATCGCTCGAAGTGGCCACTTTTCGCAAAAACTCTATTAAACGGCTAGTACCACAAAGCTTCTTCGTAGTGCACTACAGAGAGCTAATTTACAATTTCGTCTTTATTTAAGTAAGATACCCACCTTTGTTTTTTTTTTCTATTCGCTCTCTTAAACAGTTAAAATAATTAAATAAAAATAAATAACTGTACGTAGGAGTACTTACGAATACATTTATGATTCAAAACACGTACCTATTCCAGGGAGCCTTTATGCCGATACCTCGGCGTGGAAGCCACCGAGACAATATTTACAGGACCCGCCTCGCAGAAGCTCGCCACTCAGTGCGGATTCCACACCCTGCTGCAGGTCTCCCTCAAGGACTTGGCCGAAGCAGGCCTCAAGTACCCCAAAGAAGACAGGTTGATCAAAGTTATGGTCAAAAAGTATTGAAGGAAAATTCCTTGCCTTCTATCTTAATGAACGGGGCAACTGTTTAAAAAAAAAGTAAAAATAAATTCTTCTGTAAATATTAATAACCCTAATAACCTATACCTACAGAAACTTTAAACCTAAAAATTTTAAACCAAAATACATGGGGCGCATGCTATACAATAGACAATAATGATGGATGATAAATTTTACAAAACGCGCCCCACGTTTTTAGGTTTAAAATGGTGCGGCGGTAATCTTAAAAAAGACGCTTAGAAAACACTTTTCGTTCAAGTCATCTCGGAAATATGAAAATTTGGTATCGATGCATTCAGTACGATGCCCTGATCACAAATATATAAGATGACAAGTGCGAAAGTGGTGGGGTTAGAAACTGTGACGTCATTAAGTTTTCAGTACAAAGAAATTTTTTTTTCATACCATGTGGTATATCAAATGAAAGAACTTTATGAGTAGATTGCGAATATATAACACACTATAACATTTTCACTGCTTGGTCTAACAAATTATTAGCAAACGTCGAAAAATTTCGCAATTCAGAGTCGCCATTGTATAGGTCTAGATTGAAAACGACTGAATTGGTTTTTACAAAATACATAACAAATAACTCTGCACATACTCTTTTTGAATGTCTAAAGGTAATTGACCAAAGATATTTAAAAATAAGAAAAGGACATTTTAATAGGAAGAAGGAAGTTTTAATAACAGCATAATTTTCTGCTTTTTATAAATTCTCAGATTCCTTTAATAATTAATAAAAAACAAATAAATAAACTTTCGTATGTTAATCATTTCTTGTCCTACTTAGTAAACAGTATTTGACAGTTTCCATGCTTCTTTTAAATTTAAATCACTATTAAAAAATGTGTTAACAATTTCTTTGGTTTTCAATGCGTGGAAAACCATTTGTTGAAATTTATACATGATTATTTCAATAAAGAATTGAGTAAAGTTTATTTACCAAATAGGACAAGTAAGGATAACTAAAATTAATGACAAATACACATGGAAACACACACACAGTTGCTCGGAGACCTAAATAACCTGACGAAACTCAATAGGCAAAAGTTATTTAGAAAAAATCAAAACAAACACAAAAATCAAAGTCGTTTTAATGGGTGTAAAAGGGTCTTAACGGGTGTAAATAATCATTCATAAAATACAACAAATGTTTTACCACGCATAGAATACCAAAAATATTGTAAATTGTTAATAATATTTGATTTAATAAGACAACATAATTTTAAAAATAGTGATTAGTTTTAAAAGAAGTATCTAAAGTGTCAAAATTTGGTTATTTAAATCTTCGTCTGTTTATCCTAACTTGTCCTAGTAAGAATAAACATACGAAAGTTAATTATTAATTATTTTTATTAATTATTAAAGGAATCTGAGAATTTGGAAAAAGCAGAAAATTATGCTGTTATTAAAACTGATGTCCTTTTCTTATTTTTAAATATCTTTGGTCAATTACCTTAAGACATTCGAAAAGAGTATGTGCAGAGTTATTTGTTATGTATTTTGTAAAAATCAATTCACCTGTTCAATGTCGACTCTGAATTGCGAAATTTTTCGACGTTTGCTAAGAATCTGTTAGACCAAGTAGTGAAAAGGTTATAGTGTGTTATATATTCGCAATCTACTCACAAAGCCCTTTCATTTGATATACCACATGGTATGAAAAAAAAATGTCTTTGTACTGAAAACTTTATGACGTCACAGTTTCTACCCCCACCATTTTCGCGCTTGTCATCTTATATATTTGTGATCAGGGCATCGTACTGAATGCATCGATACCACATTTTCGTATTTCCGTGATGACTTGTGCGAAAACTAACCTCAAACCTTGTTTTACCGCCCTACTAATAGGTGATTAGGGTTATAAATATTTACAGAAGAATTTATTTTTTACTTTTTAGTTTGTTTTTACTAGTGCGTTTTAATATTTTTAGTCCGATATTTTTTGTAATAATTTAGTCCGTTTTAAAAACTGTTTTTAAAAAATATTTTTTTTCAGTAAATAATTTTTTTCTGCTTTTTAGTTAACGAGCTAAGACTAAAATATACCATCTCCTATCGGAGCACTCGTCAAGACGATTCAAACTCGATGGGGTTGCATGGTTTTATTACAGAGTCCCAGTCCCCTTTTCCGGCTCCATCATCAGACCCTGGAAACTATTTCCTAACAAAGAACTCGTCAAGACGATTCAAACGAGCCCAAACTCGATGGGGTTGCATGGTTTTATTATACAACGTGTTAATGAAAAAGCGCAAAAGCTCTTAGGTGGTGATAGTGCTCATGAATATGAACAACTTTTACTATGGGGCCAATCTAGAAATCGCGAAAAAAAAAATCAGCTGTTTCATACATTCTGGTCGAGTAGGTATTGACAACTTTTTTTCGCGGTTTCAAGGTTGGCCCCATAGTAAAAGTTGCTCATATTCATGAGCACAATCACCACCTAAGAGGTTTTGCGCTTTTTCATTAACACGTTGTAGAGTTCCATGTGCGTACCGCTAAAACTCAAAAACGAGTCCCGGTACGATCAAGGGAGTTATATGGTGTGGTGTAGTACTAGTAGCCCTCTATTCCCCATCAAAAGGCGTGTTTTGAAGGTATATGGGCTGAAAAATTCGCTCTCTAGCAACTACAACAGTAAAAATGTTTTTTATAAACAATTATTGTAATGTGATAAGTAGTCAGAATAATAATTTAATATAAAAAATACCTACCTCTGATGTATTTATTCCAACTAACTACCTACCTACGTAGTATATCTCACATAATAAGTCATCATCATCATCATCAACCATTTTAATGTCCTTACCACTGCAGAGCCAGAGACGAAGAGTTAAGTAAGTCCAAAAATTAAGTAATATTCCTCTTTATAAATTAATACAATTTGACTTTTAATTTAGAAGTTACGATAAGTATAAAATTGCTGAAAGTAATAAAAAATATTTGTAACGGTTCGGCCACAGCCCGCCGCGGTGGGCGGCACGGCATGCGAAATCGGTAATCACTAATGATGAGCACATCGTCACGACCGCTTAGCGAATTCAATATTTCCTGCGCGCTATCTCGATGTCGGTCTCTCAGCTGAGAGGCTGACATCGAGATAGCGCTCAGTGAATATTGAATTCACTTATCCACCCACCACGGTAGGCAGTAATTGCTATAACCACAGATAGTATAATACTATAACTTAGGCTATAATTTAACCATTGTGTCAATCAAAATGATTAAATTATATGAATATTAAAAACTATATTATCCCCGGTTCTAGGCCACACACTGTAAACGTAAAAGCTACATGCATGCCAAGTTTCATGCTTTCTGCCGGATAGGACCATAATCTAGGGATAATATAGGGTGAAATGAGCCGTACTACATTACAAGGTCACGGTATTCAAGTAGGTAGTTTTAACTTTTCTAGGAACGTACACAACATCGACATTCTTCATTTTGACCTGGAATTGGTGATAGTCAAACTTTATGCCGCCATCACCAACACGAGTCTCCAGATCAAAATGACGAAGAATGTGAGCTAAGCAACTTTTAACCTGCAGTATCGCGTATCGCATCCCAAAGCAAATTCTACTCCCAAATCCAAAAGGCTGGTAAGTAACGCCCCAATTTGGCTTTGATCCGTCAGAGAATCTGTCAGGGTTGAATACTTGAGGATCTTTAAAGTATTGAGGATCATGGTGGTAATCGTAAATAGGCGTGTATACTTTCGTACCTTTATCAATTTTAACATTTCCCTCAGGCAGGACCGTCGCCTCTGTGCATCGTTTTATCAAGAAACCAATAGGAGGGTACATTCGCATGGATTCACTTAATATTCTGTCCAGGTACTTCATTTCTGCAATAGCATCATAAGATAATTGACCTTTATACCTCTCGAAAACAGCATCGATTTCTTCTTGAAGCCGCTTCTGTATTACAGGGTATCTACCAATTTCGATAATGGCGCCAAATATACCAGTCGCTGTGGGTTCCACTCCTGCCGTGAAAAAGAAGAATCCCTGGGCAGCCAGTAACTCATCAGTGGGCTCCAACTCCAAGCCTGTTTCTTCATGCTTCATCACACCACCCTTTTGGATACTCAAGCATATATCAGCAAAATCATGTTTCTTTACACCTTCTTGTTTCCGGTGGTCAAAAACTTGTTTCATTGCGCCGATGAAGAATGGCTCAAACTCTTTGAAGAACTTCAACTGTAAGGCCATAAATATTGTAGAAGATACGCCTACAATAGCAAATCTAATATTACTCCAAAAACTCGGAACGAATGCTCTTCTGGCCACATCCAAGAACGGCGAATCGAATGTGGAGATATCTGTTACTCCAAAAACAGCTCCCCCGATGGCAGCACAGCAGTATGTGGTCAAAGTATTAAATGTATCACTTTTTAACTTCTCAGGATTCTTTTGTAAAAAATCTATGAAATCCTGAGCGCTCTTGTCAATAATATAGTACATGTTCTTCAACTTGACCGACGTAAAGAGAGGGGTCATTTTTTGTCTCATGAGCTTCCATCGGGCACCGCTCATGAAGAGGATGTTGTCCGCCAAATGGTCTTCTTTATGGTAATCGAATCCTCTATCATTGAACATATTTCCCTGCATCACATACTGGACATTCTTCACATTACTGACGAATACTGATGGTGTCGTAAGCGCTCCGAAGCCAACAGCCGGTTCGTTGGGATATAACTTGTACATGTCCCCGATGACTTGAAACATTGCCCGATTGCCGGTAAGGAAATCCCAGAAAGGTCCCATAACTTTATTTCGGTTGTGAAATCTCACTCCGCGCTTTACCCAATATCTCTCATTGTAGAGTCCATTGAAATAAACAAATATTAAAACGAAGGCAAGTACTAACGACAATAACATTAGTAACATGGTCACAGTTTAAAGTTGTAATTAACTCTACCGATGTAATTGCAGTTTGTTGCATTATATAGGTATATTTTGTACTTTTCCACTAAAGGAACGTTTCCATTAGGGCGCGCCGTCGCCGCTGCCGACCCGTTCGGACGTCTTTTTTTAGCTGAGAGAAGAACAGGGGGCCGATTCTCACGCGATACCTAGACAAAATGTCGAAATAGCTATTATATCGAAATAAAATGACGGATCCGCCATTTTATCTATTAACCTTTGATCAAGGATATCCTAGATGTCTGGTCAGAATCTCAAAAATGCCACCTCAAATAGGGTCCCAATGTGTGGCACACCTCTGGACCGAATATA
Organism: Agriphila geniculea; assembly: GCA_943789525.1. Classification (NCBI taxonomy): domain Eukaryota; kingdom Metazoa; phylum Arthropoda; class Insecta; order Lepidoptera; family Crambidae; genus Agriphila; species Agriphila geniculea. The sequence continues at coordinate 27,340,811 of OX038872.1, read as the reverse complement.
TCAAATATATGTAGCTCTGGTGCAATCAATAATCACTGTATTTCGGTTTAGGGTGTGGCCTCTAAGACAAAACTCCTCGAGCTTGAGAGGTCTCAAAGATCACTAATCAAGATAATGTACTATAAGCCGTGGAAATTTTCCACTGAGAATCTTTATAAAATTAGTAACTTGCTTACAGTTAGAAAATTATATTTACTGAATGTTATCTCGAGTATGTACAGCGGATTTCAACAGATTTCACACAGCTTTTGCTTAACGACAAAACATGAGCCAGTCGGCGTTCATTTATAACAAAGTTAATAAAAGACTAGATACATATCACAGATCAGCACATAAATGTAAAAAAATTGTCGTTGATTGGTTAAAAACCAAGAACCTTATATATATGAATATAAGGTTCTTGTTAAAAACTTTATCAAATGAAGAGACTGAAAATTTACACACATTCTCACTCACACATAAACAAAATTTATAAAACAGGCAAACTTACCTTTTTGCAAATTGTTGTTCTTTTAATTAATTAATTTCAAGGATAATATATCAGCGACTAGGTTTGCAACCCCTTGGGCCGACGCCAAGAAAGCCGGCAGGCTCACATCCCGAATGCACCGCACACCAAGTCCCCCGTATCGGACTGGTAAATCAGCTTGCGTCCAGTGCTCCCCTCTCAGAGACACGTTTAATATTGTTTCCATAATATTCCTGATTACGGCGTCAACGGAGTCAACGGCGCCGGGAAACAACCAAATGGGGGCCGTCCGCAGGAGATATGTCATCTTTGGGACAGCAAAACACTTCTGCATTAGGATCAGAGCAACATGCGGAGTAATATCTTTAAGACGATCGCTGGCGAGTGAGAGAATCTCTCTGCGAGTTTCTAGGGCCTCGGGAATTGCGGCTGGAAAAATTGGAGCCCCAAGCAGACAAAGCGTCTGTCTGCTTTGTTCCTTAAGGCCAGGAAGTAAAGAGGTGAAGGCAAGAAAAGAAGAAGACGACTCTGCGCTACAGGAGAAAAACTCGCATTTGGCAGGATTTACCTCCAGTCCCAACTCTTTCAGGCGAGGCAATAAGACTAAAAGGTCTCGTTTCACTTCTTCCGGTTTACCCCCAATGGTACCATCATCAAGGTACCAGATGTTGAGAGGAGACCTGAGCTCGCTTATGGCTCTATGGATAGCCAGACTGAAAGTAAGAAGACCAAGGGGATCTCCCTGCTGCGCTCCAACCTGGGACTGAATCAGTTCAGTTCAGACCCATAATTCAAGTTAGGTCTGTGGTAAGATAATAGTAATAATATTATGATTTATTGTTGAAATCTTCTTATTATTATTATCTTTGTGGACGATGGCTTTGATCCTGAATTCAATAATTAGGTAATGTTTTCAATTTTATTTTATTTTAATTTTTATATAATTTTATAAGTTTTAATGACATAGTCACATTTAATGTAAGTAAATTTTCTAATTTATAATTTTAGTAAATTTAGAATTTTATATATGTACGATTTCAGACCGAATTCGTGTCATAACTCTTATAAAAACATCCAGAACGCGTTGTGGTAATATGGTAATCATAGAAATACCACAAAGCAAAATTCGCGTCGTGGTCAACATACCAAACGGCCACAACGCGTTGTGGAAATGAAGAAAATCTATGACGCGTTCTGAGCACTAGTTGGTGGAACCATAACACGACGGACAGGTCGTAATTGTCAGGACGCATACAGTGCGCGCGTATGGAACCATGATAAAGAGAATTCGACGCATACTGATTTGCAATACCTGTGCGTTGGTCCTACAAGTCTCAAAACTTTTGATACATATCTTTAAGAAATATTTTTGTACTGTACTAGGTTAGGTAGGTATAGGTAGATGGAAAATTTAAATAAATCATGTCGTTTGAATGCAACGACATAATTTGTTGGCTAAAAGGATTATTTAAATAAAAAACAAATTGTTGACTACAAATTATCAGTTATAATTAGGAAATTTTAGAACTATTTTGGCAAACACTTTATTAAAAAGAAATAAATTATAATTGTAACAAATATTAGTCATTGGAAATTTAAGTTTTTTTTTCCAATCAGCATACCTTATAAGGCTACTAATTGTTGAACACAAAGTATTAGTCATCAGAAACTACAACTTACTTTCTTAAAATAATTAGGCACTTTTAGAATTTTCATAATTATAACTCTCCGAAATTAACAAGAAATGAATAAACTAGTTTAACCGATGCTTTAATTAATGCATCATTGTAATGCGTTCCGACAATTTATGAACATGTCTGTCGTGTTATGGTTGAACCAACTAGTGCACAAAACGCGTCATGGCTTTTCTACATTTCCACAATGCGTTGTAGTCGTTTGGCATGTTGATAACGACGCGAATTTCGCTTTGTGGTATTTCTATGATTACCACAACGCGTTCTGGGCGTTTTTATAAGAGCCATAACACGAATTTCGCTTTGTGGCATTTTGGCAGTGACCAGAATGCATTGTGAGCTTTTTTTTCGCTCAAAGACCGATTCCGGTCTTTGAGCCTAACATATACCGTGTTTTATGCAAATAAAGATTTATGATTTACTTAGGTAAGTATGCTATTGGTGTGCAATTAAAGGGATTTTACAAAAACTCCATAACTGAATTGCTACAAATTTTTCAGGAGAGACAAAAAACCATCTCCCTTTTTACGGTTTAATTTTATCATCACAAATAACTGTTTTTGTGGGTATATAGAATAGAAATTATAATCGAGAATATTATTATATATTACTAATATTCCAGAAATTGTGAAAATGTAAGTTAAAGTTATGTAGTTTTTGTAAAAAAAATATAATTTTGCCACACGCCGGACGGTATTAGTACACTGGCCTGCAATACTAAGTACTACAGAGGCCTATTTTTATACAAAAGAGGTAACTTTGAAGCTTTGTTTCTCCATCCAGGATTAAACGTGGTGAGAATTTTGATGATGGTCTTTCAAAGAGTAAATAGAGGAGGCCCAGATCGCTTTAAAACTCAATGGATTAGAAGAGTCGTTTACACTAGAGACCGTACGGATTTTTTAGTGTTACATTTTCCATACTTTTGAAGTAATTTTAAATTGTTATTTTATTAAGTTCAACCCTGACCTAAACGATTCTTCTAATCCGTTAGGTTTCTTTAGCGATCTGGGCCTCCTCCATTTACTCTTTGAATAGCCATTATCAAATCACACCCCGTTTAATCCTGGACGGAGAACCAAAGCATCAAAGTTACCTCGTGTGTATGAAAATAGGCCTCTGAAGTACTTAGTTTTGCAGGCCAGTGTAGTACGAAAAGCCACGTGAACGTCGTTATTTTTTAAGAGTTTTGATATTTTATCTGATATTTTACCTACGTAAGCCATACTTGACTGATAATTGTGAATAACGCGTTCACGTGGCACCGCATATAAAAGCCCAGTCACCTGTTTGTCGATTTTATTCCTAACCATGATAACTATCATCCGCCGATCATAACCATTTGCAACGGCAATATTATAAATTATATTTAACTCTCTACTATAGGCTTGCCGTGATAACGGTACCGTCATTAAACGATTAATATATGAGTGAAAAGCAGCTAATTTATGTTGCCAATGATGACAAGAAATTGCGGGGATAACTACATCAGTATGTGTGGGTTTTCAATATATTTGAAAGTTATGGCGACAATGCTCCCGTGAGATAGTTAAACCCAAGAAATTTAACGAATCATTAACCTCAATTTCTAATTTGAATTTGATTTTTGGGTGTAAACTATTTAAATATTGAAAAAATGATTGATGATTATCATTGATTTTATTTTGCTACGACTTTACAGGTCGCAGCTCGGGCCCACCACAGTTAGAAGGTTGGATTTTCTTTAATTGATTAGTTACCAAACCCTTCACCAAATTATCCTTCTTATTCATATTAACCGCCACCTCTGAGTCCACCGCTAAACCCTCCACCAATGATAAAATAACCAAGTCATTGGTGGAGGGTTTAGCGGAGGACTCAGAGGTGGCGGTTATTATGAATAAGAAGGATAATTTGGTAAAGGGTTTGGTAACTAATCAATTAAAGAAAATTCTTCTAACTGTGGTGGGCCCGAGCTGCGAACTGTAAAGTTGTTGCAAAATAAAATCAATGATAATCATTTAGTAGTAACAAAAGCAAGCAAAGCTAATAGTATAGTTATTTTAAACCAATCGGAGTATATAAATAAAGTTCAGGAAGTAATTAACAGCAGTTACTTTACTCCTTTGCGCTCGGACCCAACCACAAAGTACAACACAGAGGTCAAAACAAATAAGTATTAATAATTCAAAATTTATTTTTCCAAACGAGTATTCATCTCGCTATATCGCCCCAAAGAATCCACAGGCCCCTGTGTTGTATGGTTTACTTACCTAAAATACATAAAGACAATGTTCCTGTGCGTCCCGTTGTCTCATATATAGGTTGTCCAGCATATGAGTTGGCTAAAAGATTAAATAATATTATAAAAGATAAATCATCTTTCTCACCTAAGTATAGTATTCACAATACATCAGATTTAATTGGAAAAATAAAGAATGTTGTTTTGCCTTCTAACTCGTTTCTGCTTTCTTTGGATGTGGAAAGTTTGTTCACTAACGTTCCTTATCAAGAAAGTTTAGATATACTATCTATTATTTTAGAACGCCGCGGTCTTCATCCAGGGGAGGCAGATGAAATAATTAACTTAACACATATTTGCATGCAACAAAATTATTTTAAGTTTAATGGTGGGTTTTACGAACAAAGGGAGCGGGAGCCCCACTCAAATATTTATTTTATCCTGTTTTTAGTATTTGTTGTTATAGCGGCAATAGAGATACATCATATACACAAATTTTAATTGTCTAGCTATAACGGTTCATGAGATACAGCCTGTTGACATACAGACAGACAGACGGACAGCGGTGTCTTAGTAATAGGGTTCCGTTTTTACCCTTTCGGTACGGAACCCTAAAAAGTTTGCATTATCTTCAAGTTCAAGAGGATTATGCCACTCACCACAGACATTATGTCTGTGCCACTCACGCTGCTAATTAATTATCAAGAAAATGACGTAATTAGTGTCATGTAAGTTGCACTATATAACCAGGGTTGGCATGATTATAACAAGTTGTTTTAAAACACGTGTTTATAACAGTTTAAAACAATTTGAAATAAAACGATGTTTTTTATTAAGTATTTAAAAACACAGTTTAAAACAAGTTTTAAACAATGTTAAAAACATTAAGAAAAAAACAGGGTTTAAACACCGATATGTACTATACACATATCGGTGGGTTTAAAACTGCTTTTAATTGAGAAGAGAATTAATGGTGATTTTCGTAAATTAGTGTACTTTTTCTTAAAAATATGTTTAAAAACTTGAGATTTCGCTGAAAATTCATAGAATGACAGTGTTAAAGTGTAATCTTTTACACGACTGCCCAAAGCAAAAAGAGTGTATATGTGTTCAGGGTTCATGTATGTTTGTGGGTATGTGAGTTTCTTTATTCCACCATAACTTCTAAATGCCCTACCAGCCTGAAACTGAACCCTCGACCAGCCTGGATCCTCTAGAAACTATACAGCAAGACCCTGAGCCACCGACAGCTGCTCAGCCCGAGCTTCCACGTACAACTGACGCTCCGTCAGCCACGGGAACCCCTGATGCAACTTCACCAACTAGTTCGCCGGAACTCCAGCAGGAAGTTCTTTTGAGGAGATCTAGTCGAGCAAGAAGACCACTTCAATATTTACAAGACTTCTCTCTTTAGCGGCGGAGAATGTTATGATACTCCTTCTGTAGGTACCATAGATTGAAGTGAATTTCTTGTCAAGATTGTCATTAACGTAATTCTCTATCACAATATTTGTCGTAGACTAATTTAGTTGAATTAAAGCCTAGAAGTATGTTTTCAGGCATTCCGTGTTTTATTTCAATTAAAAAAAACTGTTTTTTTTTCCAACCCTGATTATAACTGCATATAGATTTCTAGAAGACTAGTCCACTTTGTGACTGGGTAAGTAGGTACTTCACTACTAAGGCCGAACCATCGTGATCAACACGTACATACCTTCGCCCGAACGCGCTACCTACTTTAAAAAAGGTAAGGAAAGATATTTCACAGTCGTAAATAAAAAATAAAATCTAGGTTTATCACTATAATTTAGGATCATAATTAAATTACCATGACAGTTAATTAAACCCTTGAATATTTGACATAAACAGAAATAGGACATGGGACCTGTAGTACGTACGACGCACATAGGGGTATTATGCGTTTCTAGCCGGTAAAAAGTCCAATTCCTCAAAACTATTAAGCCCACCGGTAACGATCAATTGCGATTGACAATTTTTCCGCAATTGACGCCCATTGACGGAAAAATTGATCGTTTACGAGTGCAATTGAAGCGATTGTCAATTGCTCCAACAATGGAATTGACGGGAAAATTGACAATCGCAATTGATCGTTACCGGCGGGCTTAAACAGAGAAAAAATCACATACCTGCTACGAGCCAGTGAGCAATAGGCAATAGCAAGTATTTACTTAGATACTTAAAATAAGTTAATATACGTTATGTGGTGAAGTCTTAGGAGAAATAAGCTATGGATTTTTCTAGTTCAGGTACTTGTACTATTATATATTCTGTGGTTCAGGTAAGATCACGTATCTGTGTCATAATTTTATATTGTTTTCTGTTTGATTATCACTATAAATTGCGCCTTGAATCATTTAGTAGGTATTTTTGATTTTTTAGTTATACTATACCTACTTCCGGTTATTTCCGAGCATCCTTTTTTATTGTGTTTCATAGAATACCTATTGGTTTTCTTAGTGAATGTGATACTTTTGCACTTGGAAATGCTGAGCCGTAATTTGTTCTTGACACGGTAATCGGAGAGACGATCCAGGTCTTCTTGTAAGACCTGGATCGTCTCTCCGATTACTGTGTAGCCTTAGAATAATAACACCTAGAACGATAGTTCTCTCTACAAAGCGCACTGTCAAAAGTGAGGCAACTACAACAGCCAAAATGGCTCCGTTTTCAGATTGTTATTCTACATTATTACCTAATTATACCGATATAGTACAAAACAGTTTCAATTTTCCCACATTTATAAGACTAATCACTATATTATTGGGTTTCAGTTACGATTAGTTAACGTATGAAGGATAAATTTCAAAACTAAGCCATTCTGGCTTGTTATAAGTTGCCTCACTTTTCATACGCGGACACGGTTTCTAGGTGTTATTATTCTAAGTGTGTAGCTCAGCATATCCAAGTGCAAAAGTATCACATTCACTAAGAAACCCAATAGTGTGAATTTTCAATACTCCATAGGTAATATTCCACTACAAAAGGTATCCTTAATAAAAGATCTGGGTGTTCTTCTAGACAGTTAATTGCATCTGGATGCACATGTGGACAGTGTTGTAAACAAGGCTTTTCAAATGTATGGTTTTGTCATGCATAGGGGAGAGTAGGGTATTACCGCGCGGTTGACAATTTCGCGCCCCTTGGCTTCTCAGAAACTATCAACTCTATGCACTTGCAATAACAGTCGAATCTTAGTTCTAAGCACCTCTAACCTCGCCCGCACACCATCAATTTCCATCGAACAACCAGAGCGGAAGGCGCTTTTAGTTTTTCCACGCAGACGATCTACTTTTTTCTGATATTTTAATGAGAGGTGAGTCAATCAATATTACATAATGAGTAATAAAGTACATACATATATAACTCAAAAATTATTTTCTATTCATTCTTTAAGTTTGTTTTTGTTTGTGAGGTTACAAATTAAAATTAGCTTGTTTGCTAATATTGCGCGCAGGGCGCGAAATTATACAGTATGAAAATATCTATGGCAAATATTTTTTTTACAAAAGGGGACGAAAACGAAGGAAGAAGGCTGATCCTCCTACGAAATAATTGCATACTAAAGTAAAAGCAGTTCGTAAATGTACAATTATTTTAAGATTAATTAGTTTTCGAAGTAGAAAGACAGCTTTTGTGTAAGAAACCAATGATGTCTTTTTGAATCGTTTACGGTTTTGGGACTGAGTTGATTAATTAATATAAAAAGAAAAAAATATCTATAATTTTAATTTTTAGTAATAGTTAGCAGTTTTTTGACAATTTTAATTAGAGGCGCGATTTTATCAGACCCAGCGCGAGTTACCAACCTAGGGGCACGATATTATCAGACCAGTTTGATAATATTGCGTTTTCCCATTTTTTTGTTATTTGCTCATATTTTTGTTGAGTGTTTTATTTTGATGATTTTGAAGGTTTGTTAGCGTAGCTAGATAAATTCCTCACCTATAGTTATATTTAGTTTTTATTTTTACCCAACCTGAGGTTAGTTATATTTTAATTTCCTTAGGGGCTCGGTATAATACCCTACTCTCCCCTACTTGTGCAAATTTCAAGCGTCCTTCCTCCTATTTGGCCTTATATAGATCGCTTCGCTAGTTAGATCACAGTTGGAATATGGAACAATAGTATGGGATCCATTTTACCTAAAATATAGTGACCAACTCGAAAGAGTTCAAAAGAAGTTTGTACGATCTGTCAATTATAAATGCTTTCATACCAAATCGTCATACGTTGAACTAAGGTTGAACTTCTCAATAAATTTTCTCTGCTTTCTCTAAAATCTCGTAGAATGCTTACCTATAGTTCAAACATTTCTATACAAAGTCATAAAGAATCAGTTTGATTGCGCTCATTTAATAAATAGTAGATCTCAACGTATACGCAACTCCAGAGCACATAAACTCTTTGCTTTAAAAATGTGTAAAACTAATGCTGGTAAACGTGCGCCCTTGCGTCACGTTATGCAAAATTATAATGATCATTTTGTTGACATCGATTTGTTTAAGCTTTCTCCTGGGGCCGTACCGGCTAACGCATCGAACTTCGAAAAGTTTGCCGGGTTTCAAATTAAAACAGATAAATCGAGCCCCAATTGGGCTAAAATGGCGAACCCTAATTCATGAGGTCACGCAAACATCAATATCTTCCAAATAACTTCAACAAATAGTACAATAAGTAATTCCTTACTTCGGTTTATCTGTTTTAATTTGAAACTCGGCAAATTTTCCGAAGCTCGATTCGTTAGCCGGTACGACCCCTGGGCAGTTCAGGACGGAAGTCCTGCTGTATCTTCAAAATCTAGATACTAAGTTGTAAGATCTGAAATTAAATTAAAATATATGTAACAATAGAAACTATTAGCGCTATCGCACACAGGCAACTTAGTCTCCCAGCAACTGTTTTGTCTCTCATATCAAGTCCACGGGTTTATATGGAAGCGCGCACACGAAGCGACACGGTCGTCTGCAACTTTTCATACAAATCACGTGAGAGACAAAAAAGTTGCGGAGACAAAAGTTGCCCGTGTGCGATAGCGCTTAAATTTTTTATTGTAATGTTGTGGATAACGTGGTTGTTTACAAAAATAGTAAGTTTTTGTGTAAGTGTATAAGTATAACATCATTTTGCAAATGTTTGTTGTTCCTAATAAAATAAAATAAAAAATAAATAAAATACCTAGTCTATCAATATTATGCTGTTACAGAAATTAGGTGCCACTTCTTGCACCTTTTCAACCTACTTACATTTTAGTAGTGACAGTAATAAATACCTACAGTTTTTTTTTTAACTTTTGTCGATTGGTTATTACCATGATTGTTATTTTGTTGTAGGGGAACATTGGTTCCTTGTTATCATCTGATTAATGCAGGATATGATCTGTAGAACATTTAAAAATAACATATTACCTAAAATAACATTATTATTATCTTAATTAAAAAAATGTACATATTTTATTTACTAAAATAATAATAAACTATTTTTATGTCACTGTATGTTGAAAATAACTTGTTGAAATTCAAATCACAATACAGACCCTAGTACATCATCAAAAAATTCAAAAATATTTTTTACCGGCTAGAAACGCAAAATACCCCTAAAAGTATGTGCGACGCGCGGCTGGCTAACCATTTTAAGCTCAAAATGTTACAATATAGGATAAGACGCAAAGTAGAACTTCAAAAGTTTTTTAGTCAATAAAATCATGTGTTTCTTAAAGTATGTTCATCCTTACTTGTCTTATTTAGTAAACAGTTTTTGACAGTTGTCATACGTCTTACTCAAATCGTTATTTAAAAATATGTTAGTAAAGTAAGTTTATGAAATTATTGTTAATTTATTAAGGACCTGCAAAACGTAGCATCAATGAAAACATATAAAGTTTTGTCGCATAGTTAGAAGAATCCACTCATTTTGAAAGGTAGAAAAAAATATTGTTGTATTTGACATATCCTGAATTAAAGACTTAGCTATAAATAATTTCAAGTAAAAGCTTAGTTAGTGAAAAAAAAATGTTTTTCTAAAAAGTTTTTTCGTCGCACAATACTCGAAATTTTCAGCGGCAACTAGTATATTTTTTTCAAATATCAAATCGAACATAAGGTGAATTAAAGACTTATCAAAAAAAAAAGAATGTAAATGTTATGGATCACTATTAAAATCAAAATAAACAGGTTTTTTAGCGCCTGAAAAATGTAAAGAGCAATGCACTTAGAAAAATATTTGCTAGTTTTCGGCATACACTGAGAGATTTGGCGCGGGAGGGCGGGGTGAACGCCCGGGGGCTTGCATCGGGTGATATCGAGAATGTGGCCGTACTTTTCATTTCATATCGTAGCGTGTCGGTCAAGTCAAGTCGGTCTCGTCTTTTTCTTTTGGATTTTTGAAAGTTTTGTAAACTTTGTTTGTTTTAAGTAAATAAAAGAAAATCGGGTTGCACTCCGGGAGTGCCGGCAGAAGTGAAAACTTGAATATTAACTTTGTGCATTTTTTATATTTTGGAATGGTTAGAGAATAATTATGCACGAATTGCCGTCTTACGAATTTACTCTGCATTTGAATTTACGAATACAGAACAGTATTGTACGAAAGTCTTATCCATAGCTTGAAAGAAAATCTACAGTTCTGACCAAAGAGAATGTAAAAAACCGGCCAAGTGCGAGTCGGACTCACGCACGAAGGGTTCCGTACCAAAAAACGGCAAAAAAATCACGTTTGTTGTATGGGAGCGCCCCTTAAATATTTATTTTATTCTGATTTTAGTATTTATTATTATAGCGGCATCAGAAATACATCATCTGTGAAAATTTCAACTGTCTACCTGTTGTCGTTATTAATATCGAGCAAAAAACGGCAAAAAAAAACAGGTTTGTTGTATGGGAGTCCCCCTTAAATATTTATTTTATTTTGTTTTTAGTATTTGTTGTTGTAGCGGCAACAGCAATACATCATCTGTGAAAATTTCAGCTGTCTAGCTATCACGGTTCATGAGATACAGCCAGGTGACAGACAGACAGACAGACAGACAGACAGACAGACGGACAGACAGACAGACAGACAGACGGACAGCGGAGGCTTAGTAATAGGGTCCCGTTTTTACCCTTTGGGTACGAAACCCTAAAAACTAGCCTTTTAGTTTGGCATTAAATTAAAAAATTAGCGCCTTGCTATGGTGACACAAGTGTTTACGTCTTGAAATGACGCGCAGCTATTTTCGCCGCGCCTCGTAGAAAGAGAGGGGGATACTTCCGCCGCCGGCTGTCTACTCTCCATCCGTCACATCCGTCTTACGAATTTTCGATCAGGGTCACGTGATCCTGACTGACTGACGCGAGTTCAACATTTTTTTCCCATTACAAAAAAGCATACAACGCCGCTAAAGAAGCTTTCACTTCAATAATTTTATTTAGTGTTAAGTAATAGTTTTAGGTGTTTGTTTTGTAGTTTTAGGTTTTAGTAATAAATTAAATAGTGTTAGTATTAGAAGCACTGTAGTAGGTAAACGCACGCCTCGTCGCGCTGCGTCTAGCAAGACTTGATGTCGATGACGCGTCGTCGTCGACATTATAGTCTTAGAGGTCACGGAATTTTTGGTAACGGTCGAGGAAAAGGTTAGATTCGTTTTTATAGATTGTAGAGTGGTCTCCTAATGTGAATGATGTCGGTCTGCTTGATCTCAGTGGTTGCCACTTCCAGTAATAGCGCTTATAAGAGGCTTCATTGTTACGAGAAAGTAACGATCAGAGAAATTGTCAGTATTAATACCTATTTAAAGTATGTAGTGCTCAGTGGTTTCGTTTCAGAGCTATGACGCGCGCAAGTTACGACTTTTTTTTTGAATAGTATTTTTTTTAAATACTAATCGATAGAACTCTTTATTATAGAAGAAATTTCTTAAGATATTTTTGTCTAAAATGAATAGTTTGGCTGGATAAAAATATTTTATGGTTTTTTTTTTTGTATGGAGTGAGACATTCAATGTGCTCTTATGGCTAATTCCTAATATTTCCCGCCTCAAAACTAATTCTGCGTCAATATTTCACACGTTAACAATAATCCTATACTATTAACGCGCGACTTAAATTGTCCAATCCAATCAATAGGTACATATTGGATTTTGAAACAGTTTAAAATAGTATTTTTTTAAGGAAGAACTAATTGTTTTGTGATTCTTTTTTACTTTATTTTATCAATTTTAACATAAGGAAAGCCAACAAAACTTTCAGTCACTATATTACTATGGATAAGTTTTTTTACCTAATGAATATAATGTCACCGAAATAACAAAATGTAGCGGGACAAGGCCTATGGCTAAAGGCTAGTGCTCCTGTGTATCGATATATACTAGTTTTTTTAGCAGAAAAATATTTTTTTAGGTAAAATCATGTTTCCTTCTACTCCACGAATGCTGTGACCGTTCTGCTTTGTCAGGGTTTCTAACAATGTTCACTATTGGTATTTTGCTAAATATAGAGATGCAGTAGCGTCGAAACATGAGTTATATCTTACTTGGGTTGATGCTCGATCCTATAAAGCTAGAAATACACGTGAAAAGAGGAAAGCCTTTAACAAAGCCGCCAAGTCTTGCATAGGGAAAACTTGCTTCTTGAAAAATTCTGGTATAATTTGTGGAGGTCATCTTCTGCCGTCCCTCAATGCCTCCTCTGCGGAAACCAGGCGGATCTTTGGCACATACTGTTTTGCCAATTTATTTGCCGAGTGTTGTCGTTTAGATTCTTTAGATCCTGGCAATGTTGTACCATCGGTCTTACCAAGTTGTGAGATTTCAATGTCGGAAATCCGCATCAGAGAGACCGAATTTAAAAAAAGCATTGCTTGATCTGGACGTGAATAAAGCCAGTAGTCTGGATAATATACCAGCCATTGTTCTCAGGACTTGCGCCCCTGAGTTAGCCCTGGTATTAACACGCCTGTACCGATTGTCTATGGCAGTGTTTCCCAATCAGTGGTACGCGTACCCTAAAGGGTACGTGAGGTTGCATCAAAGGGGTACGCGGAGCAATCACTTACTGCTCACTAGTTCCAGTGGATATAATTCCATGGAACTACTGATACTGATTATTCTCACTAGTTCCATTGGCAATGGAACTAGTGAGAATGAATATATGGAACTACAGAACAAAAAGTATCAGTAGTTACATGGAACTGTATCCAATGGAACTAGTGAGAATGATTGGAACTAAAATATTATATTAGTAACCTTTTTTCTTTTTATTTTTTGAGATAATAATTTAATTAAAAAGTTGTTTTTTATTGTTCTTTTGCTTTAAATATATTTTATATCATGTTACTTAACAAAAGTAACATGATATAAAATAAATTTTTTCTTTCATTTAGAGTCGATATACTACAACGACTATACCGTGGAGGAGTGAGTTAAAACAATATTTATTACGAATTTTTTTCTACTTTACAAACAGATGATGACAAGATTAGTATCAGTCTTGCCAATTAAACCCACTACATTGCACTGACAGTGAAAAAGGTATCTAGACTCTAACCATGACCCAAGTGTATATAATTGGCACTTTGCTTGGCGTTCGTTGACTATGAGAAAGCCTTTGATCGAGACCTGGGTGGTGCTGCAGTAGTCTACCAGAGGTGCCATGTGGAGCCATGTAAACTACAGGTATATCAAGATGCTGAGCTACTTCGTAAATGCCACCATGTTATTCCGATTGCAGAACCAAAGCATAAATCCCATCTAACTGCAGCGAGGAGTGAGATGAAACTGTTTGCCGCTTTTACCTTCTTCACTGACAGTTTCAATGTTGTGGGACTTATTGGCCAGATTGACACTAATCTGGTCATCCTCTGTTTGTGTAATAGATATCGTCGTAACCCTCCACTTCTTAAAAGTATTGTCGTCGTCGATTCTAAATAAAGAAGAAACATATTTGATATCATAGAGTTAACACAGCCAATACTTCAGTGGTTGAGGATTCTGGATGCAGACCTAATGTTGGGTGAGATCATCAAGAGAACATCAGGTGAGATAAAGGCCAAGCACTGACCCGTTGTGGAATTAAAAAAAAAAGAAAGAGAAAAATAAAATTAATTGGTGCGTGTAAGCATAGGCGCTTGACAATATTTTCGTCTAATCAAGTTTCATCCTGATTTCTACTCTTTGGGAGGCACATGGAGATCAGATCATCAATCATTGTATTCAGGTCTTACAGCTAGAACTACATCATCGGAAACACGAAGGTGTCTTATGATAGTCGCCATTGATATTTATGCCGAATCCTTTCCAGTCTAGGAGCTTAAAAATATCCTTCAACGCAGCCTTGAAACAATCCCTACCAACAACCCAACCGAGTATAAATGTACACCTTTCTGGGAATTGAACCGAGACCCTTGTGGCTTAAACGGGTGGGTGAACCACTAGACCACAGAGGCCTAAAGTTATTGTTAGGAACACTACACTCGAAGTTTTTGCTCACTACCAACGTACACCTAGTACAGACACATGAAGTCCAAATAAGGAAGGAATCTTTGAGACGGAAGACCCTCATCGAATACAGATAGGAGGAACCCAAGAATACGGAATGCTTCGGAAAATTATCGTGACCATCTTACCTATGGAGAGACCCGTGCTCGGCATTTCCTTATGTTTGATTTGGGAACCTATTTCTGACCTATTTCCGTTTTACGATTCCACTATTATAGCTCATTCAATTAACAAAAAAGTAACGAAAGTGTTAAATATATAGCTATTTCTTAATAAATTATCATAGAATATTATCGAATCTGCCACTTTCGATAAAATTCCAGATTTCAAAAGCATTGAATACTATTGAATCAGCCACATTCGATGAAATTCCTGATTTTAAAAGCATGGAATATTATCGAATGTGAAATATCTTGGAAAATATAAATATAACATTATAATAAAATTGTTATTAGGCACAAAAAAGAGACAAAAATAAGCTATTATTTAGTAAAGATACTTTACTGATACAATTCAAAATTACGATTTTGTAAAATTTTGTGTATAAAAAACTTTAAACTGCTCTACTGTAAAGAACGTGATTTGCAGTTTCAATACTATGCGTTATGTAGGTCGATATTTTTGTTTTTTCGTTGGGAATATTAAAACTTTATATAATTAAAACAATTACTAATAGACTTTAACTGTGTGACTGGACGTTTTTTTGCCTTTTCTAGTATTAAAATTGATGAGAAAGTAAAAAAAAAATGAAACAGGTAAGACCTGTTAAATAAATGTCATTTCCGCAATCAAATCACAAAATATAATGTGTATGCCTATTTATTTTAAGACGTGCTCCTAGACATTACAACTTAAAGCACGAAGCTTTAAGTTGTAATGTCTTTTTTATTCTTTTTCCATATAAAATTTGAACCCCATTTTCACCCTTTTTGGGGTTAAACCAATCATGTCCACCGTGTTGGACTTCAAAATAAATGTCATTTTCGCAATCGTCGGAAAACTACAATAACGACATCCAAATCTATTTTTAGGTTTATTTACCCCATTTCATCCCCATTATAATTCCCATAGGGATCGAAATACTAACAATAATAATGTACGTTGCGTTAAATTTGCATCCATAAGCTTAAATAATAAATTTAGCGATTTTCACTTCGAAAATAAAGGATTTTTATTATTTCTATACACAACGTCATCCCCCTTTTCACCCTTTAAAGAGTGGAATTTTCAAAAAAAATACAATCGTCAGTCTAAATACAAAATTTGAAGATCCTCGCTTTCAAACTGAGGGAATTTCATACAAACTTTGGACACCCGTTTCACGGGGGTCCGCCTTAGGGGGTGAGTTTTGAAAAAAATCCTTTCTTATTGCACCCTTAGACCTTATAAGGAACCTATGTACTAAATTTGGAGTCTCTAGACCTAGCGGTTTGGGCTGTGCGTTGATATGTCAGTCACCAATCAGTTTCTTCTTTTATACACGGTTAATTTTTAAGTATATCTAAAAATGAAATGGGGATTTCAGACCACGTAAATGAACGGGTACGTATCAGAATGTCTAAACTTGAAATGGCAAAGTTCAAAATGTCAAAAATTAAAATTCAAATGGTTTAAAATGTCAAAAATCATTATGTCTAACTTCAAAATAGCAAAATTCAAAGTTTCAAATGTATCAAATACTTTACGAGTTAAAATATCAATGGTCATTAAAGTCTAAGTTCACAATGATTTATTTGAATTGGGTTGGATCTTAAAACGAATCGCCTTCTTTGAGGTTAATTGAGTCTGTGGAGGTATCTTTGGGCTTCGCCTGAAATGCTTCATAGCAAATTTAGCTGCCTGAAATGAGTCTAAACTAGTCTACTGGGACTTAGAAACCGTAGACCGTAGGTCACGAGATAGGTGCGAGGATCGTAGCAACGAGCATGTTAGGTTGACATGAATCCAGCGTGCGAGCCGAGCGTGCCGCGGCAGCGGCCGGCGAAGCGCCAGAAAAAATCTATTTCAAACTCAATTGTTGGTTTTTGTTTGCCGGCTACTGAATCAGTGACTGGCATCGGCTACCGAATCAGGGAGCAGCGCGGCTATGGTGATGTGCGGCGGAGGCACAGAGGTTAACACGCAATTATTTAACCTGATTAATTAGGTACCTAAATGAAAGAAAGGTATAAGTAAATTCTATGCGTCATTATAATTATGTATTTGGACTATTAGATATTTTAAGTTTTGATCATTTGAACTTAGACATTTTTATTTAGGACTATCTGACCGTTTGACATTTTCGTTTTTGACATTTTGAACTTTCGACATTTTAATCGTTAGACATTAAAATTATTGACATTATGAACTTTGCTATTTTGAGTTTAGACATTCTAACTTTAGACATTCTGATACGTACCCAAATGAACAGCTTTTACTATGGGACCAACCACCACATCGCGAAAAAAATCAGCTGTTCCATACATTATAGTCGAGTCGATGTTGTACTTTTCTATGGAACAGCTGATTTTTTTTTCGCGATTTCGTGGTAGGTCCCATAGTAAAAGTTGTTCATTTACGTGGTCTGAAATCCCTATTTCATTGTTAGATATACTTAAAAATTAACCGTGTATATTTAGATCACTCGAAGTTGCAACCACTGAGATCAGGCGTACCGCTACCGACATCATTCACATTAGGGGACCACTCTACAACCCATAAAAACGAGTCTAACCTTTTCCTCGATCGTTACCAAAAATCCCGTGACCTCTCAGTCTATCAAGTCTCGCTAGGAGTCGCGCAACTCACATTTTTAGAGTTTCAACGAAACAGCCTAAGATACACCAGAAATGCAAAATAGTAAAATTATTACGTGCCAATAATAAGCTTAGCAAAAAGGCAACACAGCGCACGAATTGGAAATAATAAACATGTAAATAATTTCACAAGAACCAAGGGATAGTAAAAGGGTAGTAGGTACCCCAAAGACAATTTTTCTTATAAAAATAGACCATCACTGTGGGAAAAATACACTTTAAGCTCGTTTACGTGATTAAAAGTATACTTTTTCTGTAATATCTCAAAATTCAATTCAAATTTTTGTTCACCCTGATCAGAGAACATGACATTTATTCACAACAGAAAATAATTTAAAAACAAACAAAAATTTCCTGAATGCGGCCCAGTCTACACCGCTACACTCTCAGCGCAGGGGAGGTGCGGCGCGGGAGGGGCGCCGCTGCACGTGCACACCGCGCTTCGTCTGCCGCACCCCCTCAAAAACCTAAAAATTCGATTAAGCAGCGCCTTAACAATTTATTTCGTAATCTATGTGTGGATAACCATTTGTTTTAATTTATGAATGATTATTTTAATAAAGAGTTGGGTGAAGATTGTTTACCATATAAGACAAGTAAGGATGGACAGACATTAGATACCTACATAGGTTACCTACGTAAAATCTATATATATAAAAGAGTAAATCACTCACTGACTCATCACGAAATCTCAAAAACTACAAGTGCTAGGAGTCTCAAATTTTGCATAAGGTTTCCTTTTAGGGTGTAGGTGCTCACTAAGACGGGATTTTGCGAAATTCAATCCCTAAGGGGTGAAACAGGGTGGCAAAGTTTGTATGGGAGAATGCGATTCCTTGGCCCGATTGACTTGAAATTTGGCATAGACATTTTTTCACAAAATTAATTGAACACGTGTTTCGCATTTTTTTGAAATGTATCCCCTAACAGGGTTGAAAAGGGGTAGAAAGCTATTTTTAGGGTGATTGATTTCGATATCGGAATCAAAACTTCTTAGTGCATTTGAATGATTAAGAAAAATAAATGTCAGTTGTCAGGTTGTCACCTCCCCTGAGACTGTAATTATGTCACCGCACGAGCTGACATTTCATGTTGTATAAGATTTTATCCTGATTTTCACTATTTTACGAAATATTAGTCTACTTATTAAATGTGGAAAAATCTGGCAAATATCAGATATCTACCGTGACAAGGAATGTGGTATAAAGTGTTGAATTAGAGAGCCGGATAATAATGCACAACATTAGTTGCACCCGACATAATTTGCAATGTCACGTTATTTTAGCCAGGAACCTTTTCAGTCATAAGCAGAAATTCAACAAATATTTATTATAAGAAGATCATAAGCGTACCAAAGTTTCATCATAATCGGATGTGAATGGTTAAGGAGTGCATAGGAAACAAAATAATAAACATACATAGATTTTTATTTAAAAAGAAGATTCCTACCAAACTATTAAGTATGAGTATTAAATGTTACATAATATTATTATACTTATTTTGTTATATTACTGCTAAGAAATTTTATTAAGTACCTACCTACCTACCTAATACAAAATCGTGAACAGTAGGGCGTCTGTAACCAACCTCGAACCCCACTTCGAATCTCACTTCACTGCACGGGACGGGAACTTTAAATCATAAATAAGATAATGATAAGATTTTTTTTCATCACAAAATATTTTAGATAGCTACCTAAAATGTTTGTGATCGGTAAAATTGATCATTAAGTTAGCTAATTTCTAATAACTAATTCCACTGACATGAAAAAATTTTTTTACTAATTCACGCGAAGTGAAGTGTAGTGAGATGCGCGTTTGGTTACAGAATCAACAGATTGCGCAGGTAAAACTGCGGGGTGCAGCTATTACCTATATATCACAAAATTGTAAGAATGTGAAAGTTTTGATGTTTGGATGTTGTTCAATTTGTTACTCAATCACGTCTGAACGGGTGAACGGATTTAGACGAAATTTGGCACAGGGATAGATTTTAGTCTGGAATACTTAACACAGGCTTCTTTTCATGCCGATCATTGGTTTCCAAGGGAAGACTTACAACGATTACCGACTCCCACGCGGGCGGAGCCACGGGCAAAAGCTAAACATAGTATAAACAAAGTCGCTTCCCGCCGTCTGTACGCTTCTGTTAAACTATACACAAAAATCGCAATAAAATCGATCTTTAAGTTTGGGAGCTAGGTTGCCTCAGAGTCCTCAGAGAGACAGAGAAGACACACACACTTCAATTATATTTTAACACCCCTTGCGTACGTCGTATATATGTAGATATCCTGTAGTATAATCAAATAACTTCACACTGAAACCACATTAGCACAGTTTTTCATTAGTAACTACATTGCACTGCACCCGTGCGAAGCCGGGGCGGGCCGCTAGTATGATATAATTATGTTCAGTGCGACTTCACTTGACATTGCAGGGCACGACTAGGGTTGCAAAATTACGTAATTTTACCGAAAAGGCTGGTAAATTACGGATATTTTACCGTAATTTATATAAATTACGGTAAAATTACCAGCGACTATTAGCGTCTTTTATTTATTTATTTCTGCTTTAGAATAAAAAGCAACACTGATTCATGGTATCTAAGCATTGAAAACAAAAAAATAGGATATTCAATTGCGATGATCGTAGTAAAATGCAGGAATTGTGACATTCCCATCTATCTATCTACTCTCGGCAATATCTACATTTACTTCACCTCGCGTTTTATACTGCTTAGTGCGTGAACTTTTTAGTTTTCACTTAAGGTTTTTTTTAGTTTTTCACTTAAAATAGTGGTTTCACATTATGGAGCTCAGATAGGCTGTCTCACTCATACTTTTGAACTTAAAAAAATAACTTGATTTATTTTTGGTGATTGTTTTCAATACATCGTCTAAAGAATAGTATTACGGATATTAAACATATATTGTTTTTGTTGAAAAAAATACATTTAAATGTACAAAAACTAGTTGTAATTTCACCAAGTACGTGAAATATTCGTGATAGTATTCTTTTGACTATTGAAAACATTCACCAAAAATAAATCAAGTAAGTAATTTATTATTATTTAAAAAGTTCAAAAAAGTGAGTGAGTTAGCCTATCTGAGTTGCAAAATGTGTCAGACAACGCTCTTATAGACTATAATTACTTCACCTCGCGTTTCCTATCTTATTCGGTTAATAACTTACGGCTTGGTACGTGAAAGGGAGGTCGGCGTTTTTTTCGTTTTTCACTTAACGGACAAACAGACTAACAGATTAGCACATTTTCCCCTGTAATAAAAAAATATAAGTACTTTAAATACATTTTTTACTGAAAATTACCGTAATTTATCGAAAAATACCATAAATTACGTAATTTATCGTTTTTTACCGAATTTTACCAAGGTAATTTTACCGATTTGCATCCCTAGGCACGACTAGGCCCTAGAATAGGTACGCATATTAAACGCAATGCAAGTGCATTTCATCGATATGGTTTGATAACATAAATAAAAAGGCCGTGTTGAGTATCAATGTATACTTAGGACCTACTTTTAACACTTACACCCGATTGCACTAAACTTAAGGATCGCATAAGTCTGTTCCTAACTACAACACGACCAAATTAAAACGGTGTCAAACTTAGCGGTCATGTAGCTGTCATTCGCCTACTTAACTTGGTCGAGTTGTAGTTAAGAAAAGACTTAGGCGATTCTTAAGTTTAGTGCAATTGGGTGTTAGTAATTTGCATATTTTCGAAATTCCATAAGCTGCTACTTACTTATTTGGAAAAATCTAGAGAAATTTTTCAAGTTCTTATAGTTAGGTAATATTTTTTTGGGGTTTCGCATTGCTAAACGTTTAAAGAATAGACACCACTAAATAACAGGTTTGTGAAATCTGTGACCAGCAAGTAGGGTACCTACTACTACTACTACTATTTATTCTACTATTATTTATTGTATGCTAACAGTCGTAAGTGATTACTGCCAACTTGCAGTAGATTTCAAGAAATACTTAGTTGAAATGTCCACTCTTAATTATTAGGTAAGGTTACCGGGGCCAAGTGCGCCTAGCGGGCAAGTGCACCTACCTACCACAAATATCTCGAAAACTACCGATTGGATACTAGTAGTGACATCTTACATCCAAGCTACATATTAAATCATAGTTTTTGGTAATAGTCACAGATGGCTCTCGTCACGCGTTCTTGAGAAATCCGCCATTTTATTTTCACTGTCATTCAAAGTGGTGAGCAGAGATGACTATAGGTGTGGTCATCATCATAAAACTCAAGAAATAGTGTTTTAATCGATAACCGAGTGAGGTATGTGCACAATTTAAATATTTTGCTTTAAAATTCTGAGTTTATTTCACTCCTATCTAGTATTTTTTTATATTTTTTGCAAGTTAAATATTTTAACTTTATATTTGTATAGTTGGGGAACCGCGCCATATTGACATTTTATATGGCACACTTTGCCGCAATTCAGAGGTTACAAACCTTATCTTAGTCCCTTTTTAATAATGATATCAAATAGTTCCTCAGCATTAAATTCCATCAAAAAATATACTTGAAACTCGATTATAAAAATTTAGCAAAAAGGTTCACAGCCTCTGATTTAAGAATGTATGGCGCACTTAGCCGAAATTTGATTACCATACCATAGATTCTTCTAGAATGTGGCTATGAGAAAAAAAATATATAATGCGTTTTGTTGCTTGTTTTCTCAAAATATATGTATGTTTTAATTCTAATGCTTCATTATTGCGTTTTATTAATACCAGGCGCACTTACCCGATTTGTAGGTAAGGTGCGCCTACGGGCCATGTTTTCTAATTTTGTGCTAAAAATATTTTTTTTCTGTCAGATTCCAATGATGACATTGGTTGTATTTGCAAAATATCACAGATCCCTATGGTATCACGACAAGTATCATATGTAACCTTAAACACAAGTAATATTGCACCAAAGTCAACTATGGAAAAAGTATGGCGCACTTTGACCCAGTCACCTTACTGTTTCATAGACTGTCAGTAGCACCGATGATCGTTTTCTCCAGATCATGGTATTCAACCGTGTTTGGGACTCGCGTTGCCCCCTCGAGTGGGAGCGATGGGAGGCTAATGGGAAGACCTGGATCATACAGGACCTCGCTCCCGAAGATGACGAGAGGGCCCTGGATATCATGGTTCAACATTTCCTGCCGGATGAAGTCTTATGCTCCTCTAGTAGTACGTTTCAAATCCATAACAATTCGCTTTCGCAGGCGAATCCTTTAAGGTGCGGGCACATTTGTCTGACGACACGCGTTAGCACGTGTTAACACGCCGTCAGATGACATCGGTTTTCATAGTAAATGTATAATATGTTACTTAACGTTAAAGTGCGGAAATCAGTGAATCTGCAGATTAACTAGTTAATCTGCAGATTCACTGGTGGACTCAGTTAAAGTGCGGAAAATTTATTTATTTCGTACTTTAACTAGGTAATCTGCAGATTCACTAGCTAATCTGCAGATTAACGACCAAGGATCAGTTAAAGTACAGAAACAGGTTCTTTTATTGAAAAAAATGTGTAATAACATAAAATGGGGCTGACACAAAATAGGGGGGACGGGGGAGGCACAGCCCTCCCATAAGGGGGGCCGCCATGAAAAAGTCTTATAGAGGTTATTAGGTTAGGTTGGTAATGTGACCAAAAACGCGCGAGTCGAGCGAGAGGAGTGAGCGTGCCGCGGGAGCGTGCCGCGGGAGCGGCCGGCGAAGCGCCAGAAACGAAGTTTTTGTGAAATAAACTTTCAATATAGGTCTTTTACTTAAATTTCCTGAAAAGCCTTGGTTATTTCACTTACTGTATTCCGCACTTTAACGGTGTAGCATCCGTTATTCTGCAGATTAACTAGTTAAAGTGCGGAAATCGTCTACTTTAAGAAAAATTCCGCACTTTCACTGACTCGACCAGTCAATCTGCAGATTCACTAGTTAATCTGCAGATTAACGGATTCCGTACTCTAACGGCGTTCCGGACCCACGGCACAACTACTATGCTCAACTGGTTTTGCCGTGGGCACTTTTGATTACCTTCTACACAACTAAGGTACCAACGACTCAACCCGGCCCCACGGCACAACTACCATGCTCAACTGGTTGAGTCGTAGGCAACTCAAAAACCACTCTGATTCCTCAAACCACAACTACCTCTATTCTCTCAAGCACTGATAGTAAACCTTTTTGTTCAAGTGTTGCATTTTACTATCGTCATCTTTTTGAACCCCCACAGTGATTACCACTTTAACATTTAAATGCAGATAGGTACAGTAGTACCACGGGTAAAAAATTGTTTAATTTTTTTCTTCAAATTAAACGTTAGTATTTTTAAATTTTTTTTTAGGTTTTCATGCATTCACATTTCACAATGCTATTTTTATATTAAGAATATTAATATAATTGAAAAAATATAAGAAAATAGACTCACCCGTCTTAAACGTTAGAATCTAAAACCCTTATTATTCAACAAAAGTACCAGGGTAGCATAGATTTAGAGGAAATTAACTTTATTAAACATTTACCTATTTTATTTTGTTATGCAGAAGGAATTTTCTTTGACCCGTCTATACTTTACCTCTGTCGCTCTCGCGCTAACATTATTGTTGTCGCATTCACCAGATGCTATCTCGTTCTGAATCAGAATGTCTTTTCCGTACTTGCGAGAAATTAAAAATAGTAATTAGTTTTTAACATAACTGTAAACATATTCCCACTGCCACTGCAGTGCTCAACTATTCGCATCTATCCATACATGGCTCACAAGCTGTGGCGGCCATCAGTTGTGTCTCAAAAGCACCCACGACACAACCAAGGATTTAAGTTTTCGTCAGTTGGGCCATAGGTACATTTTTTTCCCAACGGACCAATCAGTTGTGTAAACGGTAATCAAAAGTACCAACGGCACAACTGAGCATAGTAGTTGTGCCGTGGGTCCGGAACGCTCTAACGGTAACATATGCACTAGGATCACACTTATTTTATAACATGTCCATATAAATACGGCGTGTTAGTTAACACGTGGCGTCAGTCAAATGTGCCCGCACCTTTAGGTTTTGGCCGACAACCTCCGGGATAAACTGTTCTTCGAACATGTTCGACATAAATATTGATCCTTGTGAGGAAGAGGAAATAGTATAATTGGATTGTTTTAAAACTGACTAGGAAATGAAATAAAACACTTTCTAATGAATACTAGCTTAAAAAGTGTTTTATTTCATTTCTAGTGAGCGCGTAAGCTTGAGGAGTGAATCTAAGGCGTGAAATACACAAAAGCGACGCGGCGCGGATACGGCGGCGATACGGTGATGTGAGACTTTCAGATGCTTTCGGCCAATCAAAAACACGTACCTATCGCCGGCATGGCATCGCCGCCGTATCTGCGCCTTATCTCCGCCGCATATCTTCTGTGTATTTCACGCCTAACTAGGAAATCAGCATTATAGGCTTAGAATAATACTACAGGCACCGATATGTACTATACTCATATCGGTGACTACAGGTAAGAAAGAAACTTCACACAGCATTTAGTGACTTCGATCTCTCAAATCCAAAGGAACGTAAGTAGGTAGACTAGGTAGGTATGTAAAAAAATCCGCAATACTCAAAAATCATTTTTTTCTTGATTGACGAAGACGTCAGCTGTTACTCTTTTGCAATATGTACTATGGGCAACAGCGTCGCTTAACCAGTTTGCAACAAAATTCGTGTGCGCGCGTATCGCCCCCGCACGAACTAAACGTATGTGACAGCGGGCGCGGCGTGCAAGCGATTTTAACCTTAGCAGTGGTTAAGCGACGCTGTTGCCCATGGTACTTAACGCCAACAAACGATTGATCCATGAACTTTTCGCCAAAAACGTTTTACCATTGAACATTTCGCCGGTAGAACGTTCTACCATTGAACGTTTACAAGTGTTAGATTCTTTGGAGTGCCAGGAGTACTCTGCACTGCAGTGTGGAGCGGGGTTGCGGAAGCTAAAGCGGAAGCCAAAGCGAAAGCGAAAGAGTAAACGTGAAGCGAAAACGGGGGTGATGGGGACGGGGACGGGTACGCATTCTACAGCATTGTCTACGCCAGCGGTTCCCGAATGGGGTTCCGCGGAACCCTGGGGTTCCGTGAGAGGCTCTCAGGGGTTCCGCGAAAATTCAAGAGTTTATTAATTTATTTATTTATTTATAAAAGGACACCAACAGCACAGCTCATGCATTAACACAATTAAAAAAAATACATATTAGATACAGGATCTCATGCAAATCTCATGCATACACCTTTACAGGTGACACGACATTAGCATTAAAATCTATTTTAAATGAAATTAATATTGAAATACATTCCTCAAGTCAAATTACATTAAAAAAATAAAAAAAACATTAATAGTTTATACAATAAAAAGCTAGCAATACCTACGTAGTAATAATAATCAATTAATTATCTAAATACTAAAAAGTAAAAGAAAATTTATACATTTAAAACATTTTGGTAAAAATTTAACTAATTATTGAACAAGATTATAACATTATAACATAACATCAAGATAATAATAAATATACTTATCATTTTGTTCTAACTAAATAAGTCCTTCTTTTAAAGTCAAGCTAACTTACAAGATGTGAACACCAAGTCAAAAAGCCTCATTATGGTGTGATTTCACGTAAAAAAACCAATGTTACACTTAGTTTTAGGGTTGCCAGTTGCCACCCGTCCCGATTCTGCCGGGACAGTCCCGATTTGGATGATATTATCCCGCGTCCCGCGATCCATTAGTTTGGTCATATCACACGAACAATAGTTACCATTTTCTACAGTAGTTTTACTGCCAGTTTTAATGATTTCAACGTACATTTAGAAAATAGACCCAAAAATTTCTCGCGGCTCGCGCTTCGCGCGCGCCGCCTTCCCTTGTCCTGTTTTCTGTTCCTAAAGGTGGCAACCCTGGTTAGTTTACTTTTTACTTGAGCTAAGGTTCCGCCCAAAAACGGTGAACCAAAAAGGGTTCCGTAGCTAAAAGAATTCGGGAACCGCTGGTCTACGCTAATGAAGTCGCGGGCAAAAGCCAGTAACAAATAACAGGGTACTGCGCATACCCCTTCTGCGTTTGCCACATAGTCCACAGCGCGAGGTTTACAATACTAGTCTAAGGTCATAGGATTTTTGGTAACGATCAAGGAAAAGGTTAGATTCATTTTCATGGGTTGTAGAGTGGTCCCCTAATGTGAATGATGTCGGTCTGCCTGCTCTCAGTGGTTGCAACTTCGAATTATAGCGCTTACAAGAGGCTTCATTGTGACGAAAAAAAACGATCAGAGAAATGGTCAGTTTTAGTATATATTCAAAGTATGTCGTCTCTGCAGATGAAGCAAGCTCATAGTGGTTGCATTTCTGAGCTATGACGTGCACAAGTCACGTCATTGTTACGAAAAAAAAAACGATAAGGGAAATGCTCAGTTTTAGTACCTATTCAAAGTATAGTATCTCCACGTGTAAAACAAGTTGGTCTGTCGGCTCTCAGTGGTTGTATTTAAGAACTATCATTGTGTACGCAAGACGCTTATTTGTAGAGAAAGCCTAAAAAAACTTTGAAAAACGGGACAATAGGCGAATTTTTAAGTGCACGCCGGCCGCTTGCGTAACTGTGACTGTATGAGTCCCCTCCCCACCTTAAGGCATCTCTACACTCGCGCGCGAAAAGCCGCAAACCTCCCGCGAAGCAGTGTGCGTAGTGTGGAACCGATTTGAATCGAATCCACACACCCGCGCGTGAGTATGGATGGAGAGGTCTTTATGCCTGTGCCACCACGTAACCCCCCCCCCCACTTCCGGCTTTAGCGTCAATAGAAATGTTCGATCCGGGTGCCTTGTATCGATATTCCGGATCGCCATGGATCGTAATTCACTGTATCCATCCAGATTATAGAATCTGGATTGATAGGCATCGGTACACGCTCGGTAAATACTGTGGCATAGCGCCATAGAGTAAATTTTCATGGTTAAAATTTCATGGTGTAGCCGATGCCTATCAATCCAGATTCTATAATCTGGATGGATACAGTGAATTACGAAAGTAAAATATTGAACATTCCATACAAATTACTTTCTATGGTAACTCTATGGCGATGGATCACAGTTAGTCTAAGCGGTCACGGAATTTTTGGTAACGATCAAGGAAAAGGTTATATGCATTTTCATGGGTTATAGAGTGGTCCCCTAATGTGAATGATGTCGGTTTGCCTGCTCTCAGTAGTTGCAACTTCGAGTTATAGCGATTATAAGAGGCTTCATTGTTACGGAAAAAAACGATCAGAGAAATGGTCAGATTTAGTACCTATTCAAAGTATGGCGTCTCCGTAACTGAAATGATGTGGTCTGCCGGCTCTCAGTGGTTGCATTTCAGAGCTATGACGCGCGTAAGTTACAAAAAAATTTTTTTCGTCAAATTGTATTTTTAAAAACATAATAATCGATAGATCTCTTTATTATAATGAAAAAAATGTCTTAAGCCATTTTTGTCTAAAATGAATAGATTGGTCGGAAAAAAATATTTTATGTTTTTTTTGTATGGAGTGAGATATTCAATGTGCTCTTACGGCCAATTCCTAATTTTTTCTGCCTCAAAACTACTTCTGCGTCACTATTTCAAACGTTTAAAATAATCATACACTATCAACGCGCGCCCAAAATTGTACATTCACATAGCTTAGATTTCTAAACAGTATAAAATCGTATGTTTTAGTAAAAACTTTTTTTGCCATTCTTTATTATTTTCATCAATTTTAACACTAGAAAAGCCAACAAAACGTTCAGTTAAGGTCTATTACACAATTGTTTTTATCATAATTACAACGCAACTAAAATATAAAGCTAAAATGTTCTCAACAAAAAACCATAAATATCTGAGTTGTAATTGTTTCATTAATAGTTTTGACCTTACCAAATTCCTAACGAACTCTTAAGAGGTATTGCGGAAGAGATGAGGCCAATACTGGCTAAAGTTTTCAACGAAATACTACGCACGGTTATTATACCTAGACAATGGGCAGAGTCACACATAATACTCTTTCATAAGAAAGGATCAAGGAAGGAAATAGGAAACTACAAGCCCATTTCACTGATTTCAAACACATACAAAGTCTTTGCAAAGGCATTACTAGAAATAATATTTATTTATTTTTATTTATTTATGGTAACTGGTAATCTTGATGAAAATCAACCAATCAAACAGGCTGGGCTCAGGAAAAACTACAATACAATATATCACATCACCATCAAACAACTCATCGAAAAACACAATGAATATAATAAGCCAATTTACAAATCTAATTTCAATACCATTATCTGATGTCCTTACATTTATTTTAATGAAACAAAGGAAACTCAAAAATTTTAAGTGATTTACTTAATAAAATAACTGTATCACCTTATTTAAAAGAAAATTAACTTTTTATTACCACACGTAACATGACTTAACTAATATTAAAGAATAGACTACCTAATACAATTAAAATTAAATAAAGATTACCAAAATTTACAGGGCTTTGAACACATAGCTTCTTAACTAGAGACAAACAATAAGGCCCAATGTATAATGTTAAATATGTATATGGATAATTAGAAAAACAATTTAATTTTCATACAAACAAAGTAACTTTGATGCGTTGATTGTTTTGTTCGCTAGCAGCGACCGGAAAACCCCTTTTTTGGTTAACCCGATTGATAGGGAAACCCTAATAAAAAACTTACCAGATGATAGGGTTTCCCTTTCGATAGGGTTAGTCGACGTTATGCTTACCGTATTGATAGGGTTTTTGAAAACAAGTCTATGAAATACCCAATCAAAAACCCTTTTAACGGTAAGCGGTTCATGAAATACCCAATCAAACAAAACCCCTTTAACGGTAAGCGGTTCTGGGGCCCTATTTTTGAATCGCTCGGCTGGCGTCGAGCGTTCGTTTCTACTGATTTTCGTTCGACATTTAACTCAACCTCCATACATTTGAGTCAATTGTTGAACGAAAATCAGTAGAAAAGAGCGCTCGACGCCAGCCGAGCGATTCAAAAATAGGGCCCCAGAACCGCTTACCGTTAAAGGGGTTTTGATTGGGTATTTCATGAACCGCTTACCGTTAAATGGGTTTTTGATTGGGTATTTCATAGACTTGTTTTCAAAATTCGCCAGCGATTCAAAAAAAAGCCCCCTGGTCCTTCGGCCCAGGTGGAACTAGGTATAAATTGCTTGAACACGTTTTAAAACCCCTTCATAAAGCCTTCATAGGGTTTCTCCGATAGGGTTTTCGTATTCGGTAAGTGCTTACTTGGGTTACCCTTTCGATAGGGTTACCGTATTGATAGGGTTACCGCATTGATAGGGTTTTTGAAAACAAGTCTATGAAATACCCAATCAAAAACCCCTTTAACGGAAAGCGGTTCCAGTCCTTGCTCGCAAGTTTGACGACTTCCAACCTCCCAAACAAGCCGGGTTCCGAAAAGGCATTAGTACCATAGACCACATCCATTAAATCTGCTATTATGCTTGGCGTTCGAGGACTATGAGAAAGCCTTTGATTTGATTGAAACCTGGGTGGTGCTGCAGTCTCTCCAAAGTTGCCAAGTGGACTACAGGTATATCGAGGTGATGTGGTACGAAAATGCCAGAGCACAAATCGTATCCAACTGCAGCAAGATTGGGACAGCGAGATGCTATTTCCCCAAAACTATTCTCAGCTGCGTTGGATGATATCTTTAAACTCTTAGACTGGAAAGGACTCAGAATCAAGATGAATGGCCAGTACCTAACACACCTTCGTTTTGCCGATGATATAGTTCTTATGGCTGAAACCTTGGAAGACCTGAACACAATGCTCGAAGATCTCCGTTAGTGCTTCCCAAAGAGTGGGTCTCAAGTTGAACATTTATAAGACGAAAATCATATCGAATGCCCATGTTGTGCCCACTCCAGTTCATGTTGGGAACACTAGGAGTTGTTGTCCATTACGTAGAAGTACCTAGGACAGGCAGTCCAGTTAGGTAAGTCCAACTGCGGGAAAGAGATCTCTCGTCGAATCAAACTCAGATTGGTAGCATTCGGGTAGCTTCGAAAACATCTTTCCATCCGATTTACCTCAGTGTCTTAAGACGAAAGTCTATGACCAGTGTGTGTTGTCAGTGATGACTTCGGCAGTGAAACGTGGCCGCAAACTATGGGTCTCATAAGGAGGCTCAAGGTCACCCAGCGGGCAAAGGAGAGAGTCATAATCGGCGTTTTTCTGCGTGATCCAATCAGAAATGAGGAGATCCGCAGGAAAACTAAAGTAATCAACATCGCTCGAAGGATTGTTCAGTTGAAGTGGCAGTAGGCTGGACACATAGCGAGAAGAACCAATGGCCGTTGGGGGGGAAAGGTTATGGAATGGCGACCGCGGACCGGACGACACTCCGTGGGTAGACCCCCGAGAAGGTGGACCGACGATCTGGTGAAGGTCGCGGGACCGCTGGATGCGAGCAGTGCAGGACCGTTCGTCGTGGAGATCCTTGGAGGTGGCTTATACCCAGCAGTGGGTGTCGTGCGGCTGATATGATGATACATCCAAGTGATCTGAACGGCATTTTAAGAGCAGTATGTACCAAAGTTCTCAGTTTCAGGATTTCCATACCTTTTAATGCTATTTACGTGATTTTTTTAAACTTTTCGAAACAGCTCTTACAATCCTGATAGATCAGTTGTGTGTATATTGCGATCTGGATCTCCTTCATTTACTTTCTTGATAGCCGTCTTCAAATCACAGCTTGATCAATCTCTGGCGGAGGAAGTATGAAAATTAATTAACTGGTGCTTCTTATTATCTGTCGCATAATAAAATATTGATGATTTTATTTTCTGCTTGTTTCTATCAATGTTCATAAATACAATTTTGATCTTAATATATCTTCAAAATCTTTACTTTTGTTATAAATTACTTATAAACGAGCCTAATTTTTTTTAAAGCCAATACAATAAAGGTTTTTAAAAATCATATTAAAATTTAGTTTCTATCGTTAATATTTTAAAAACTTCATTTATTTGAATATGATATTAATCATTGATCTGAATTAACCTTTTCTCTTTTTTTTCTTTTTTCTTGTAAAATAATACTATTTTAGTTTGTAATAACCGCCTGGGCCTTACTTAACATCCCGCTGCATTATGTTATTTTGGTTTTATTTGATTTATTATGGTAAAAAAGTCATCCATAGTAATAATAGTGACCGAAAGTTTTGTTGGCTTTTATTGTGTTTTAATTGATGAGAAAGTAATAAATAACGACAAATCAATCAGTTTTTACTTAAAAATTACGATTTGATACTGTTTTGAAATCCAATATGTATTAAACGGACAATTTTGGGCGCGCGTTGATAGTGTAGGGTTATTTAAATGTTTGAAATAGCAATAAAATATTGACACAGAAGTAGTTTTGAGGCAGAAACAATTAGGAATTAGGGCCAAAAGAGCACATTTAATATCTCACTCCATACAAAAAAAACCATAAAGTATTTTTTTCCGACCAATCTATTCATTTTAGACAAAAATGGCTTAAGACATTTTTTCATTATAATAAAGAGTTCTATCTATTAGTATTTATAAAAATTCAATTTGACGAAAAAAAATTTAGTTGTAACTTGCGCGCATCATAGCTCTGAAATGCAACCACTGAGAGCTGACAGACCACATCATTTCAGCTACGGAGACGCCATACTTTGAATAGGTACTAAAACTGACCATTTCTCGGATCGTTATTTTTCGTTACAATGAAGCCTCTTATAATCACTGTAACTCGAAGTTGCAACTACTGAGAGCAGGCAGACCGACATCATTCACATTAGGGGACCACTCTTTAACCCATGAAAATGACCTTTAACCTTTTCCTTGATCGTTACCAAAAATCCCGTGACCGCTTAGACTAACTGTGATCCATTGCCATAGAGTAAATTTTAACAATGGAAAGTAATTTGTATGGAATGTTCAATATTTTACTTTCCATGGTTAAAATTTACTCTATGGGGCTGGGCCACAGTATTTACTGAGCGTGTAGCCGATGCCTATCAATCCAGATTCTATAATCTGGATCAATACAGTAAATTACGATCCATGGCGATCCGGAATATCGATACAAGGCACCCGGATCGAACATCTCTATTGACGCTAAAGCCTTAAGTGGGGGGGATGGGGGATGGGGGTGCGCGGTGGCACAGGCATAAAGACCTCTCCATACTCATGCGCAGGTGTGTGGATTCGATTCAAATCGGTTCCACACTACGCACACTGCTTCGCGGGAGGTTTGGGGTTTTCGCGCGCGAGTGTAGAGATGCCTTAAGGTGGGGAGGGGACTCATATAGTCACAGATACGCAAGCGGCCGGAGTGCACTTAAAAATTCGCCTATTGTCCCATTTTTCAAAGATTTTTTAGGCTTTCTCTACAAATAAGCGTCTTGCGTACACAATGATAGTTCTTAAATACAACCAATGAGAGTCGGCAGACCAACTTGTTTCACACGTGGCGATACTATGCTTTGAATAGGTACTAAAACTGACCATTTCCCTTATCGTTTTTTTTTTCGTAACAATGACGTGACTTGCGCACGTCATAGCTCAGAAATGCAACCACTATGAGCCGGCAGACCAACTTGTATCATCTGCAGAGACGACATACTTTGTATAGGTACTAAAACTGACCATTTCTCTGATCGTTTTTTTTTCGTAACAATGATGCCTCTTCTAAGCGCTATAACTCGAAGTTGCAACCACTGAGAGCAGGCAGACCGACATCATTCACATTAGGGGACCACTCTACAACCCATAAAAATGAATCTAACCTTTTCCTTGATCGTTACCAAAAATTCCGCGACCGCTCAGTCTATACGTTACAATCTTATTGGATGCTCGGAACATTCATTTCGATGTAAGTGGGTGGGGCACGGCTACATGCATAGTGGCTAACTTCACAGCCGCCAATAAGATTGAAACGCATTATACAAGGGCTTAGAATTATAGACAAGAAATAAACACTTCCATAATGGAATTTCAGATCTTGCAAACGAACCAGAAAGCGTGAGAAGCATTTGCGAAGTGTTGAGAAACTATTTTAGACAGCGGACGAGCCTCGGTTGCTACACTGAAGTTGACGGAAAGAAGACGCTGGTGGCAGTTAACGCTTGCTACGTCGCTTGCAAAGGAGAGGACTTAAAATTCAAGGTAATGAAGCTTTTTAATGTGAAACGCACCGATTGGAATGGAAAATGTGGAGTAGTAACGCAAATAAAAACTAGGTAAGTATGTATAAGTGTTTTTGACTTTCGAACTAGCGTAGGTGACGTAGGTATCGAAAAGAGGGGAAAGTAAGAAAGCGCATAGTTAAAAATACATACCTACAGAAAACTGGAAATAACACTTTTCGTAAAGGCTGCGAACCCTTTACAAATAGTTTGCAAACGACTGCCTACCAACCGTACTTAAGTATTTATTGTTTGTTTCTTATTTATTTATCTATCAGGGTGCCAGCTTTATCAGTAGATGAATAGACTTATACAAGTAAGTTTCACAGACAGATGAAATACAAAGTATAGGTACTTCACACATTTTAATTTCATCAATTTTCAGATAGAAGGCGAAGGTTGGAAGAATCTTTATGGTGCGTTAGACTACATCAAGTCCAAATATGACGCCTTTGAACACTTAGGAGTTGATAAGGTTCTCCTCGCGTTGGGGATGTCAGTGATGAGGGACTACAGAGGTGCCAAAATTGGCGAGCGATTGCTAGCTGCTAGGTAAGACCTGAGATTAGTGTAGCTGCTAGGTGAGACCTGCGTGACCAGCCCCTTGATTACGTTACTCAGTTGCTAACAATTCTCGATTGAAACCGCAGTTTCATTGCTGCTAAAGCAGCAAGCAGCAAGATATTGTCACATTGGTTCTTACTAAAACAGCAATGTAATTTCTGTCAGAGTTGGTTGCAACAGAGAAAATCTGCTGGGATTAAGACAAATATGTATATCATTACCATAGAACCCGTCTCTCTCAATTCTCATACTTATAGTGTGTAGGATGTAGGTACTAACGAACGTTACAAGGGTGACGATGACGAGCCTCAAGATGGGAGCAACCTCCATTTCATAAAAAGAAAACAGACCATCTTTGGACCAGCCCACCTCTTTTCACGACTAAATAAATTGTTTAACTAGGTACAGATACCGGCACGTAACTTTGTTTAATCTAAAAAAACCGATCAAGAGCGAGTCGGACTCGCGCACCGAGGGTTCCGTACAATCATAAATATATTTGGATATGTTACTTTAGTACAGTCTTTAAAAAAGTAGGATAAACGGCAGACAGGTGGAAGGGCGAACAGGCGGACAGTTAATTTACAAATCTTAACCACAGCTGCTTATGGTGACTGAAAAACGTTTCAGCCACTCCACATTGCAAACTGTTTATATTACTAAGTAGGAACTTATTCTTCGTTTATTCGTACGGCAAATAGTAGGTAATTATTTTAGAACCAGCCACCAATTTATTATTGTAGTGTTAGGTTGCGCCATCTCTTGACCGATAGTGGAACTATATTTTTCATTAGGACAGCGCCATCTGTTGACTAGTAGTAAAACTAAAAAAAAATTTATTGTTTTTTGAATTTCTTAAAAAGTGTGTTATATTGAGACATCGTTTTATTTTTCCTGTAATCTTAACATAAACTACTATCACATAGAATTATTTCAGATTTTTCTCTCTGCAAACTTCGGAGATAAGGGGGGGGAACGGTATTTTTTTTTACAATTTTCACCATAAGTTGAAAACTATGCGGCCTAAAAAAAAAGAAAAAATGTTTAAAAACGTGCAAACAACGCTCTTTCATATGATACCCCACATGCCCTAGTTGCCCCACTTCAAATTTTTAAGACCCCTTTTCAGTCCCTGTTGTAAAAAAGATATTTATTTTTTTATTTATTTCTTATTCGCGAAATAGTTGGACAAATGTCATCTTAAACTATTCCAAATTTCAAGTTGATACCATTAGTAGTTCTCGAGATATCCAGCTGTGACAGACAGACAGACAGACAGACTGAGTCACACCATAAGGGTTCCTTTTTTACCATTTTGGTACGGAACCCTAAAAACGGCATCCCTTCTGTAATTCGAATCGTTCGCGCGCCCCGTCGCTGACGCATTTCACACTAAAGTAAGTCACAGATTCTCAGAGCGCGGTAAAAATTATGTGTTCGTTCGTAAGGTGTGCGTATATTCGGCTGACGATGACGAGTCTTGTCGCCAAGATAACCTCAAATTCTCTGACTTTTTTCTTGCTTTCGTTTGATTGATAAACGTGGTTTTGTAATTAATTCTGTAATTTCGTTAATTCGCCGTGCGGTTATTGGGTTTTAATTACGATTAGGTAACGTATGAAGGATATAAATCTGAATACTAAGCCATTCTGGCTTGGTATTAGTTGCCTCACTTTGCATACAAGGACACGGTTTCTAGGTGTTATTATTCTAAGTGCGTGGGTAAACGCTCAAGAGTTACCACCCCGCCGAATTTCGTACTTCAATTTCGGCACGGGTCACCGGTCGGCGCGAATCACTTGGACCGCTTAGCAGTAAGTGTCTTAGTATACGAGTAACAAAACTAAAACAACCTGGGATATCATTAATCGTGAAACTGGTAAAACTAAAGCACCGGAAAATAACCTAACGCTTAATATTAATAATGAATTAATAAAATCAGATAAAGAAATTGCTAATATTTTTGATAAGTTCTTTGTGAACATACCAGTAGAAACTACATCAAATTTGGATTCCTCACCAGCGGCTGCTGTATTTATGCTAAAGGGACATGTGGCTGAAAGTGATTCATTGTTTAATTTTAAATGTATTAATGCTTTAGATATAATTAAAGCTTTCAAATCTCTAAAAATGAAAAGCTCCACTGATTTATGGGGCATATCAGTTACTGTTATTAATAATATTGTGCATACTATTGCCCCTTATCTTGCTGACATTTTTAATCGGTGTATTGATCAAGGAATATTTCCTGATCTTATGAAGTTTAAAAGGTAATACCATTGTTTAAATCAGGAGATAAAGAAGACCCTAGCAATTACAGACCAATATCGATATTACCTGCCCTAAGCAAGATTTTTGAAAAAATAATACTTGAGCAATTATTAGGTCATTTTAATGTAAATAAACTTCTGCACAATAAACAATTTGACTTTACTAAAGGTCGTTCCACAACTGATGCTGGGGTTGCGCTTTTGAAGCATGTCTTTGAGGCTTGGGAGGGGTCTCAGAATGCCCTTGGCATTTTCTGCGACCTGTCCAAGGCTTTTGATTGCGTGGACCACTGGACGCTGCTGTTGAAGCTAAATCATTACGATGTAAAAAATAATGCCCAAAAATTAATACTGTCGTATCTCAGTTCAAGGACTCAAACAGTTAATATCAATGGAGTAAGTTCATCAGGTTCTCATGTAAAAATGGGCGTTCCGCAAGGCTCCATTTTGGGCCCTTTTTATTTTTAATATATATAAATGATCTACCCTTTTTTGCAGAGAGGTTCTGTGATATTGTTTTGTTCGCAGATGATACTTCTTTAATATTCAAAGTTGACAGGAATAAAACTGATTTTGACGATGTGAACAAAGCACTCTCGCAGGTTCTTACTTGGTTTAATGTCAATAATCTCCAGCTTAATGCTAAGAAAACCAAATGTGTTAAATTCACTTTACCTAATGTACAGGCGAATCCCACTGAAATTG
Organism: Agriphila geniculea; assembly: GCA_943789525.1. NCBI lineage: Eukaryota > Metazoa > Arthropoda > Insecta > Lepidoptera > Crambidae > Agriphila > Agriphila geniculea. The sequence continues at coordinate 27,303,324 of OX038872.1, read as the reverse complement.
TAATCAATAATGAGAAATTAAATTTGCTCGATTCAACAGTTTTCTTGGGTGTAACTCTTGACAGTAAACTTCAATGGAATATGCATATCGCAGCTCTGGCTGGCAAGCTCGGCTCTGCTGCCTATGCTATTAGAAAAGTTAGACAGTTAACAGATGTAGAAACTGCTAGATTAGTGTATTTCAGCTATTTTCATAGCATTATGTCATACTGTATTCTTTTGTGGGGGATAGCAGCCGATATAAATACTATTTTTGTTTTAGAAAAACGAGCAATAAGAGCTATTTATCAACTAAGTTCTAGAACATCTCTTAGGGATAGATTCAAAGAGATTGGTATATTGACAGCAGCATCACAATTTATATTAAACTGCATACTTTTCGTGCGTCGCAATACTAACTTATATACAAAAAATTGTGATTGGCACAATCGGAAGTCGGAACACCAGAAATAAAGACAAACTTGTAATGTAATGCCTCAGTATAGATTAGAAAAAATCCGTGGTTCTTTCATAGGTCTTGGTATAAAGTTTTATAATAAAATTCCAAGTAATATTTTGGATTTACCATTTGAAAACTTTAAGACTCATGTAAAGAATTGTCTTCTTAAAAAAGGATACTATACCGTTAAAGATTACTTAATTGATAAAACAGCTTGGTCGTAGATTTCTCTATTCTATGTGAAAATTGGGAGAATTGTCCTACCTACTTAAAATGTATTGTAAGCTTTTTGACTCGACGCTTTAATGCGGGTAGCTTTAGTGTGTCATGCTCACTTTAAACATTTCTGCGGTGGTGTCGTGTGAGGCGGGTCGTTACGTTCCCTCAAATATGGTTGAGCGAAACGATGGCTGGTTCATGCGTCATGCTCGTGAACGGGTGCTGCCTGTGGGAATGGGTCTGCTTGTACTAAGGGCGTCGCATATATATATTTTTTCCTGTTTTATATTATCAATCTGTATGGCACTTCTTACTCAAAACATAGAATTAATAACTAATCCTTGTTTTGATTTCTCACTTTTTTATTACTAACTAGCTGCCGCCCGCGACTTCGTCTGCGTGGAAAGTTTTTTGCTATCCCTCGGGAACAATACTCTTTTTCGGGATGAATGGTACCCTATGTCCTTCTCTGTACCCCTGACAACGTGTATGCAAAATTTCATGACGATCGGTTCAGTAGTTGAGACGTGAAGGCGTAACAAACAAACAAACAAACAAACAAACAAACAAACGGACTTTCGCATTTATAATATTAGTAAGGATGACCAAAATGATTATTTGGCTTTCGTTATCACGATGTTTTCGTATTTTTTTGTCTATAGTTTTGTAAGTAAAGGCCTGTGAAAAGCTTTTGGATATTAGTTTTCAATTCAGTGCCTTAGGATGGGTAGCCTAAGTATGTCATGCTCTCTTTAATCATTTCTGCGGTGGTGTCATGTGGGGCGGGTCGTTACGTTCCCTCAAATATGGTTGAGCGAAGCGATGGCTGGTCCATGCGTCACGCTCGTGAACGGGTGCTGCCAGTGGGAATGGGTCTGCTTCTGAGTACCTATCTTAACGCATATTGAATTGTAAAAATTGCGTTTTTATTTTTATGTCTTGTATCAAGTGTTTTTTGGTTAGAGTAGCAGACGGAGTGATTTCTAAACTAGTTGAAAGTTATTTACTCTCATGATTACCTATCTGAATGTAGTAGATATTTAATTTTAACCTACCTACCCATTGTGTGTAACCTTTTGATAATTATTGTGATGGAAAATGACCTCACTCTAAATGTGGAGCTCATTTTTCAATCTTGACGACTCTGTATGAAATATACAGGGAGAAAAAAGCAGCCCTTGACGAGTTTCATGCCGGTTCTTCTCGTTACAAGGTCTCCCGCTTAGGGTTTGCGAACCGATGGCGTAGCTTCTATGACATTCACAAGTACTTGTAACAGCCTAGACTGAATAAATTATTTTGAATTTTGAATTTTTTTATACACTAATTATTGCATAAAGTAACAATCGATAACCATTATTGCCACAATTTACCATTACATAGTACAACTTTGCCATTATTATAACATTTCGCACACATCACAATTTCTGTTGTGTCCTAGCAGAGTGAGAACCCCTTCGTCGTCCACCAAGAATCTTCAACGAAAGCAAAAAATCTTCAACTTTTATTAGCTGGTGGAAAGGCGTCTTAAGCCATCTTAGAAGTATCGATAAAAAAAATCATTATTGAGAATACCACAAAGTGTGGAGTTATTATCTATCAGTGCAAATGAGATAGGTACTTAAATAAGTTTTAAGGTCGTGTGGGCAAAAGAAACATAATAATAATAATGTTGACTTTATGTAAAAGGAAACTTTTAATTATTATTACATTTTCTGATAAACAGTTGTCATAGAGAAGGCAAGTAATTATTAAGTAAGTAGGTAGGTAGGTATGTTAAAGTTATCAGAGAAATAAAATTTTCCTACTCAGCTCATAGAAACGTGCTTTTTACATAGGTAACTACACGCAGCGATATTATTTTAAAAAAAAAATTATAGCTTGTCGCGTTACGGAAGGTAACGGAGCAAAATTTGGAAGAAAGATTTGGAAGAAAGCTAAATAAAAGAATAAGTTGAAGTGCAAGAGTTTATTTTACAATGACACGTCCTAGAACTACAGTTACAGAAATTTAACTAAGTAAGTAAGCGCTATCGCACACGGGCAACTTTTGTCTCCGCAACTTTTTTGTCTCACACGTGAGAGACAAAACAGTTGCTGGGAGACTAAGTTGCCTGTGTGCGATAGCGCTAAGACTAACGACGGTAGGGTTATGTTCGGACGACCGACGCAGGCTGGAACTGGAGGCGAATGCACATACATGCCATTACATGCCTGCCATACATGCCACCCATTATACATGCCCATTATAGGGCCGTGGGATTTTTCCCACGATAATTCCACATTGCATTTTGTATTTTTATGTCGGTTTTAATCTTATTTAACACCATTTTTATTCTTTGCTGAGAAAATTATTTATTGTAAACATATGTCTGTCACTATAATTGCCATAGCAACAAAATTGCCATATCAGCATTACAAACTGAGGTAGTTTTTACATGTACTTAAACACTACAAAGTAAATTCTGTATTTAATAGTAAATAAAATAGTATACTAGAAAAAAGGTCAACTCGGCACCAGATTATTTCTTAGGTGGGACTATTTAATATTACTTATATATTTAAAAAAAGCATTGTGAATGTCAAACACTCAAGTAAAGAAAGTTAAAGCTAGACAAAGTATTGTTCACTCAGGACTTGGTACAAAACAAGTCAAGGTCTTCAGATGCAACACTATTAAAACTTCGAATTGCTCTAATAATTAATGCGTTATGACGGAATTTAGTTCGGGCAGCAGGTACATGTAAAATAGGCCGCAGCCTTAGTGATAAATTAGTGCGTAACGGTAGCTTAAAAAGAAGATCAGCACAATCTACCGATCCATTGGCAATTTTGAATAAGAACAATATATCACTAATCTTACGTCTTAAGGTTAATGGCAAAAAATGATAACGCTTACAGCGGTGTTCATAATCAATCGAAAAAGTACTAGCCTTGTAGTCTAGATATCTTAGAAACCTTTGCTGAATAAATTCAATGTGTGACTTATATATTTCGTATTGGGGATTCCAAACTTGGCTAGTTCTTCTTACATAAGTGCAGTATAATATTTTTAATGATTTCAGATTACGAAAGTCCGCAGATATTCTCATTATGAAACCTAGCATCTTGTTAGCCTTTTAACAATACTGTCAATGTGCTTGTCGAATATCAGCTTATTATCATGTACTATCATGCATTACTGGACTTTAGCAATGCGTTTAACTCAGTTGATTTCGACATCCTTCTTGGTGTCTTACGTTCTCTGAACATATCTCCAACTGCAATTGATTGGTTTCAAAGTTACCTACTAGGGCGACGGCAGCGCATTCGCTTTAGAGATTATTTTTCCGGGTGGTGCGATATTAATGCCGGTGTTCCTGGGGTTGCGTCTTATCTACCCTTCTTTTTTCTCTCTTTATAAATTCTATCACACAGTCTATCTCTAGTTCCTATCACCTCTACGCTGACGATCTACAAATATACACACAGGCACCACTATCACAACTTTCACACGCAATATCGGTGACTAACTCGGATCTCGCACTAATAAGTCTTTGGAGTAAGTCTTATGGTCTGACCGTCAATCCAGCCAAGACACAGTGCATTATTATTGGCAGTCGTTATTTCGTCTCGAGGATCGATTTTGAACAGCTTCCTGTAGTGTCCTTTGACGGCACTGTCATTCCGTTCTCTAATACCGTCAGAAACCTCGGTGTAGTGTTTGACCAGCATCTTTCATGGAGACCTCATGTGGAAATTTTAAGAAAAAAGGTATGCGCTGCGTATGGTTCCCTCAACCGGCTTCGTAATTTTCTGCCGACCAGTACCAAAATCACTCTGACGCAATCTCTTTTACTATCCATTATCGACTACGCTGATGTCTGCTACACTGATTTGTCAGAGGAACTACTTAACAAAATGGAACGTCTGCAGAATGTTTGTATCCGCTTCATTTTCAATCTTCGTAAATTGACCACGTGTCACACTTCCGTAATAAGCTCAACTGGCTCCCTATTCACTGGCGCAGGGACTTGCATACTCTTACGCTTCTCTACTCCATACTTTTCCTACCAACTACCCCACCTTACCTTAAAGCTCTTTTCACCTTTCGTTCTTCGATTTCACTTTCCTCTTTGCGCTCTGCTTCTAACCTTACCCTTAATATGCCTCGCCACGCTACCGACTTCGCTTCTTACTCCTTTACCGTTCATGCTGTTCGTTTGTGGAACTCTCTGCCGGAGAGCATCAGAAAGGCTAAGACTCCAAGGTCATTTAGAGAGCAAGTTAGGAGTCATTTTCTCTCCTCTTCCCGCGACTAATATTATTTATTTATATTTATCCATACCATGGAATTATGTATTTATCCTTTCGTATTTTTGTATATTCATATTTTGTCCTCTAAAGTGCACCTATTCCCCTATTATCCTATTTATCTTATTTTTATTTCGCCCAAGGTTGCCTGGAAGAAATTGCTATTTAGCAATAAGGCCGCCTATTGTATGTGGAGGGTTTTAAGTAAGAAAGATGGTCCACTACACTATGTTATCAGAAGGATTATAAATTAAATACGTTTATCGTTCACTACTCCGTATAATTCACTATGCATATAAAATCTACAAAATAAAAGAGACTATCTTAAAAGTTATTACAAATGTCCGGTAGGCACGCGTGTAGGGATGCGACTCTATATGACTATTCACGATTGACCGACAACTGCCTATGGACTGCTCTGTCAACAGTAAAGTCCACTGATTTTATAGGTAGGCTACGATGCTCCGCTACAGCCACTACGGCTACGAATATTTACCGTTACTATTGTCGCTTCATAACTGTGTCGCTACAGTATGTTTTCTTGTATTTTTTTCTGATTGTATCGTTTTTTTCTGTCCTGTGAAATAAAGTCTTATATTATTATTATTATTATTACTCCCAAGTCTTTGATTTCAGTAGCAATAGAAATTTCGGTATTTTTAAGAGTGTAATTAGAACAGATGATATTTGTTTTACGTGTAAACGTCATTTGGAAACATTTTGAAACATTCAAATCTAATTTGTTCATAGTACAATATCGTTCAAATCTGTTCATTTCATTTTAAAGGTCTTTCACATCAGAATCACATTTAATAGCTTTTAAAATTTTCATATCGTCCGCAAACATAAGAATTTCTGAATTAACAAAACAGTCACTGACATCATTTATAAATATTGTGAACAAGAGCGGCCCCAAAAGTGAACCCTGGGGCACGCCAGATGGAACGTGGCTCCAGTTCGAAATGAAACCCTGTATAACTACAGCCTGACTTCTGTTATCAATATATGAACAGAACCAGCGATACAAATCCCCATGAATACCTGCAGCAGCAAGCTTAGCTATAGTATGTCGGAAATGACGTCAAACACCAGCGCCACCTGTCGGCGCTCTGAAATGATGTTAGTCGGACGCCAGCGCCACATGTCAGCGCTCGACGGAGTCTATGACGCGCGTCTTTAAGCTTCGTACAGACTGAGGCGAATTCCGCGCGAAATTCGCGAGTGCGATCACGTAACTCAAAGCGATAGCCATAGCCATAGCCATTGTCAAAGCAATTGCTATGGCAATGGCTAATGGCTATGGCTATTGCTTTGAGTTATGTGATCAAAATCTGTCAAAATGAGCGACGCGCGAGATTCGCTCGCCTCAGTCTGTACGAAGCTTAACTGCGTGGACGCAACGGTCAGCCGAACGGAGCTCAGTCTTGTTGCGTTGCGGCGGCCGTACGGTTAACACGCGTCTAGAAACTGTCATGCGTCCTACGTAGTTTCATTGCTTTAGTTGATTGGGCATGAACCCGTGCCCCGCTTACTCCGTCAAGTATATTGTGATCGATGCGATCGAAACTTTTACGATAATCGGTATAAATGACATCGACTTGAGCCGAGTCATTCATGCCCTCCGTTATAAAGTCGTTGGCCAATATTAGATTACATGTAGTTGAGCGCCCAGTTAAGCCCGCCGGTAACGATCAATTGCGATTGTCAATTTTTCTGTCAATGCCATTGTTGGAGCAATTGACAATCGCTTCAATTGCACGCGTAAACGATCAATTTTTCCGTCAATGGGCGTCAATTGCGGAAAAATTGTCAATCGCAATTGATCGTTACCGGTGGGCTTTAGAAAGCCGTGTTGCTTCTCGTTGAAAGAGCATCTGAGGGAAGCATAAACCTGCTCGTATACTATTCTTTCCAAGATCTTAGCAAAAATACACAATTTGGAGATAGGAAGATAGTTTTCAATGTCTGATTTATCGCCTTTTTTATGGATAGGAGTTTTAAATGCTGATTTCCAATATCGAAGGTATTATGTTATATTCGAATGTAGAGTAGAATTAAAAAAAAAATGACGGTATAAAAGTGGGAGCGGCAGCACAAATGAGTCAGTCTTTCCACGAGTTGGTCCGGATATACTATAGCTGCCGCCATATTTCTTCCCTACGTTCTGTAACTACCATGAAAAGTCGAAAATAAGGAAATAGCGGCTTCTTCGGGGCACGGTCCTCGACCTTCGGCGCGAATCACCCTAGTCAATAACGGCGCATCTTTGAGACCCAGTCCTTGACCTTCGGCGCGAACCCCTGGACGTCGTGTATCTTCCCACCTGACCTACCGAGGGGACTCTACGTCGGACCCCCTGGGCCTCACGCCGCTACGTGTCCTCGCAGGTCCTGCGCCACGACGCTACGTGTCCTTCCTTTCTCATCTACCTGGATCTGGATCGCAACCTGCATCTGCTCCGCCTGGGCTCGCGCCGACCTCGTGCGCCTTCTCCCTCTACTTGAACGTCTCCGTGCATTCGCCTCCAGTTCCAGCCTGCGTCGTCCGAACATAACCCTACCGTCGTTAGTCTTACTTGTTTAGCTTAAGTTAGACATACTCGTACTTAGTTAAATTTCTGTAAATAAACTCTCAACTTTATCTTTTATTTAGCTTTCTTCCAAATCTTTCTTCCAAATTTTGCTCCGTTACCTTCCGTAACGCGACAAGCTAAAAGTGGTCACTTATCGCAAAAAACTCAATTTAACTAAACGACAGGCTAGAAAATATTGTTAAGCGATAAAAAATACCACGAATCTTCTTCGGAGTGCACTACAGAGAGATAATTTACATTTTCGTCTTTATTTATGTAAGTATAGGAGAGAGTAGGGTATTACCGCGCGGTTGACAATTTCGCGCCCCTTGGTTTCTCGAAAACTATCAACTCTATGCACCTGCAATAACAGTCAAATCTTAGATCTAAGCACCTCTAACCTCGCCCGCACACCGTCAATTTCCGTCGAACAACCAGAGCGGAAGGCCATGCGCTTTTCATTTTTCCACGCACACGATTTACTTTTTTCTGACATTTTAATAAGAGGTGAGTCAATCAATACTACGTAATGAGTAATAAACTAAAAACAATTATAATGTAAAAATTATGTAGAATTTGTGTGCAGAATTATTTTAAATTAATTCTTTGACTTTGTTTTTGTTTGTTAGGTTATAAATTAAAATTACCTTGTTTGATACAGTATGTATGATACTGTTATACAGTATTGAAATATCTATGGAAAATATTTTTCTTCTCCGAAGGTGACGAAAACGAAGGAAGATGGCTGATCCTCCTACGAAGTAAAAGCATTCCGAAAATGAACAATTATTTTAAGATTAACTAGTTTTCGAAGTAGAAAGACATCTTTTGTATAACAAACAAAAGATGTCTTTCTAAATCGTTTAATATGGAAAGTAATAAGTTTATAATTTTGATACTGCGTAGATTAATGAATATAAAAAGAAATAAACATCTATAATTTTCATTTTTCCCATGCGCTGTAGTAATAGTTATCAGTTTATTATTAATTTTAATTAGAGGCGCGGTTTTATCAGACCCAGCTCGAAGTACCGACCTAGAGGCACGATATTATCAGACCAGTTTGATAATATCGCGTTTTCCCATTTTTTTGTTATTTGCTCATATTTTTGTTTCGTGTTTTATTTTGATGATTTTGAAGATTCGTTAGCGTAGCTAGATAAATGGGGAATGTCCGAAAAACATCAAATTCACTGAATATTTTTTCATAGGCAGGAATAAGCTTCCTTAGTAATAGAATTTTTTTTCAGAATTTTCGGTTGCGTGAAAATATTTTAAAAAATTAAAGTCTCTTCGACTTCATAAATGTAGAAAAGTAACAGCAGAATGAAGATTATACCTTTGCCAACAGCTGCCACTATGACAACAAGAATTAAAAAAAAAGTTTTGACATTTTGTGTTGATTTTTTTTAATACCATGTTGTGGTTGTGGCACATTTGTGGCAGGTGTTGGCAAAGGTATAATCTCCATTCTGCTGTTACTTTCCTATATTTGTGAAGTCGAAGAGACTTTAATTTTTAGGGTTCCGTACCAAAATGGTAAAAAAGGAACCCTTATGGTGTGACTCAGTCTGTCTGTCTGTCTGTCTGTCACAGCTGGATATCTCGAGAACTACTAATGGTATCAACTTGAAATTTGGAATAGTTTAAGATGACATTTGCCCAACTATTTTGCAAATAAGAAAGAAATAATAAAATTAATATTTTTTTTACAACAGGGACTGAAAAGGGGTCTTAAAAATTTTAAGTGAGGGGACTAGGGCATGTGGGGTATCATATGAAAGAGCGCTGTTTGCACATTTTAAAACAATTTTTCCTTTTTTCTTAGGCCGCATAGTTTTCGACTTATGATGAAAAATGTAAAAAAAAATACCGTTCCCCCCCCCCTTATCTCCGAAGTTTGCAAAGAGAAAAATCTGAAATAATTCTATGTGATAGTAGTTTATGTAAAGATTACAGGAAAAATAAAACGATGTCTCAATATAACACACTTTTTTAGAAATTCAAAAACAAACAAAAATTTTTTTAGTTTCACTACCAGTCAACAGATGGCGCTCCTACAAAGTCCTAAGCATGCTAAACTAAGGGGGAAAAATAGTTCCACTATCGGTCAAGAGATGGCGCAACCTAACTACAATAATAAATTGGTGGCTGGTTCTATTAGAATTACCTACTATTTGCCGTACGAATAAACGAAGAATAAGTTCCTACTTAGTAATATAGTAATATAATAATAAAGAGGAGCTCGGTGGCGCAGTGGTTTAGCGCCTGGACCAGCGATTGCGGAGGTTAAGCAACGTTCGCAAGGTTCGGTCATGGGATGGGTGACCAAAAATTTATTATCTCGAGCTCCTCCGTGCTTCGGAAGGCACGTTAAGCCGTTGGTCCCGGCTGCATTTGCAGTCGTTAACACCCACCAATCCGCATTGGGCCCGCGTGGTGGGTTATGGCCCGTCCTCCTTATCCACCCATAAGGAAGGCCTGTGCCCCAGCAGTGGGGACATTAAAATGGCTGTTGGACTAGTAATATAAACATTTTGCAATGTGGAGTGGCTGAAACGTTTTTCAGTCACCATAAGTATTTGTAAATTAACTGTCCGCCTGTTCGCCCTTCCACCTGTCCGCCGTTTATCCTACTTTTTTAAAGACTGTCCTAAAATAACATATCCAAATATATTTATGATATTACGGAACCCTCGGTGCGCGAGTCCGACTCGCTCTTGACCGGTTTTTTTTAAATTTTTTCACGCAACCGTAAATTCTGTTTTTTTTTTCTTTTACTAAGGGAGCTTATTCCTAACTATAGAAAAATGTTCAGCCAATTTGATTTTTTTCGGACATTCCCTATTCCCCACCTATAGTCATATATAGTTTTTATTTTAACCCAACCTGAGGTTAGTTATATTTTAAGTTCCTTAGGGGCTCTGTAATATCTACTCTCCCCTACTACCTATCATGATTTTTTTTCTATTGGCGGCGCGCTCTTAAACAGTTAAAATAATTAAATAAAAATAAATAATTAATAGTAGGAGTAGGACGTACACATTTATGATTCATAATCCGTTGTATTCCAGGGAGCCTTTATGCCGATACCTCGGCGTGGAAGCCACCGAGACAATGTGCACAGGACCCGCCCCGCAGAAGCTCGCCACTCGGTGCGGATTCCACACCCTGCTGCAGGTCTCGCTCAAGGACTTGGCCGAAGCAGGCCTCAAGTACCCCAAAGAAGACAGGTTGATCAAAGTAATGGTCAAAAAATATTAAAATTCCACGCCTTGAACGTGGCGGCCGTTTTAAAAATAACGGTCGACTCACAGAACAAATTTTTTACGTGGGTTGAGTTTGAGTATATAGATATATATGTGTATAGATAGGAATAATTATCTTATTATTCATAAACTTATGATATTGTACAGAACTTTTTTCATTTTAATATAGCCTCGTCATATAGGCACCTAACGTAACGCTATGGTGTGCTAGCAGACAACATAATTCTTCTTTGGTAACCAGTTATTAAACGAGAAAAAAATCATCTTTTTGAGTTATGAAAAATAGTTATGTATACGGAATAAGGGCTGAATCCGTGTATTATTAGATTTGTTCCGGATAAGTTATGTGTCTGACTTGAGAAAAAATGTTCTATAGAACAATTTGTTTTTTTTTCTTTTTTTGTCCCGGTGACGTCAGTTCTATAGAACAAAATGGGAACTACCCAACAAATTTGCTATTCTGTATCATAGTCGATGCCAGTACACATTTGTTCCCCTTTTTCCATTCCGATCAACTGAAACTGATCAACTATTTTTAATTCTCAACAGCCCAACTATTTGGTTGATCGGTACTTGCGTAAAAAGTCAATTTCCCGGAAAATACCGGGAAAAATCAGGACCGGGAATTCCCACCCAAGTAACAAAATTTGGTACTATAAAAGTCCTGAGAACGCTTTAGGATGTGCTAATTAGTTTCATGATAAGCACTATAATGGTATTGTAAACCTTTACAGAACCCCAAATAGGCCCTAGTTTTATCACTGATTAATTCTATAAACATTACATAAAACCTCTCACGGTAATAAATCAGCTCTATACCACAGAATACATAATAGTACCATGTTTATAGTGCTATTTTGATCTTTTTATCACACTATTGTTCGCCATTTTGTTCGTGCTGTGCTCATGTTATCGTGGGTGTTCCCCAAGAAAACAAAATGTCATTCGCTATTACAATTTGTAATACAAAGGACATTCTACAAAACATCACCTTTGATCGACCATTGACCGTAACTCCACCGTAACTTGCACTTGCGAAAATAATTGTATTGATAAAATCACTATGCCGATTTCAAATTTGACAATGCGCCCTCATAATTTTCGTGATTTAATTAAATTTAAATTAATAAAATAAGGACTCGTCCCTACTATGGCTGCTATAGTACACATTGGCTCCAGCCGTGCTACTAATGTGCTATCATGGCACAAACAGCAGCCATATTTTCATCGAAAACGGATTAGTCCATGAATTATTCATTTTAGTGCTTTTATCTCACGCTTTAGTCAGGTAGCAGTAACACAAAAAGTTCAAGTTATTTAGCAACTGCACCAGAAGTCGCTATGATACTATTTAGTACCATAGAAGAGGTTTCATGACTTTTACAGAACTAGCCCCATAGCGATGTTGAGGGCGCATTTAAGAAGCTAAACCGTGACATAGTGGTTGTGCAAGGTACTTTTATAGTGCAGATTGATTCTGTAATAGTGTTTTCGATACTGCTACAATACTAGTACTGTAAAAGTTATTTTGACGCAATATTAGTGCAAAATAGATACATAAAAATGACAGTAAAGTCGTCTATAGTACTAAATAGTACTATAATCGCTTTTTTCATATCTATTACAGTGCAACACTTTAAAGATTCTTTTGTATGTCCTGTAAGTGTTCTAAGAGCTGCACCATAGAACTAAAATGCTCTTTAATATTATAGAACCAAAACGCTCTGTGGAAAACCTTTATAGCACAAGCAGTCACAACGGTTACCATTTAAGGCCTACTATATCACTGTTTGGTGATAAAACCCCTTGGTTATAGAAACTTTTGTTACTTGGGCAGGAGCATGCCCTAGTCCCGACCGACCCGTGGTCACACTGTTTCACATCACTTGTTCCACATAAAAAACGTGCTTCTCAACGAAGGTCCTCTTGCCTATAATAAACTGGTGTGGTAATGGTAAGTTGGTAATTGAACATTCGGGGAATGGACCTTCTGTGAAATAGACAACCGAACTACTGCAACTAAGCGCTATCGCACACGGGCAACTTTTGTCTCCGCAACTTTTTTGTCTCGCACGTGATTTGTATGAAAAGTTGCAGACGACCGTGTCGCTTCGTGTGCGCGCTTCCATATAAACCCGTGGACTTGATGTGAGAGACAAAACTAACGAATTCTGCCTGTAGTGGGAAAACTAACTACAGGCAGAATTCGTTCGTGATAAGAGCGAGTAAGTGTTTCAATGATATAGTTAAGCAGCATGACCTTGACCTATTTTGTACATCGGCCTTACGTCTAAAGCGAGAACTTGCTAAATGTTTTTTCGAGTCCAACTTAATTATTTGAATTTTGAACCTAAATTGTTATTATATCTTTTTTCCGTCTACTTATGATTAATCAATAACTATAAGTGGAAACTCGTAAATGGCCTTCTGTATCTATATATAAATGTATTATTAATATAGCTGTAAGTTTCCTGTAAAACTATAAAATAAAATAAAATAAAACAGTTGCTGGGAGACAAGTTGCCTGTGTGCGATAGCGCTAAAGGAACGTGCCTAATGGGGTATGACTTATTTCCTCTGTGGGTATGACTACGAATCGGTTGGGAATTAAAACTACGAAGCTTGCCTATCGATAGCGAAGTCATGAGAGCCTTTGGTAGTGTTCGGAGAGGACGCGACAGTGAAACTGTCTGTAGGATACCTAAAATTGAAACAAGCTGCCTATTGTTATTTGATTGAAGCGTTTATTGGTAACGCTATAAATTACGACAAAAACATTGTAAAACGGTTACACTTAACATTGACACGTGAAAATAGATACATTGGACAGGACAAACATTGACATCACTCCTCCTCCTCCACTTCCTCGTCGAACTCCCCCTCGTCGTCGGCCGTGGCGTCCTGGTACTGCTGGTACTCCGACACCAGGTCGTTCATGTTGCTCTCCGCTTCGGTAAACTCCATCTCGTCCATGCCCTCGCCGGTGTACCAGTGGAGGAACGCCTTCCGCCTGAACATGGCCGTAAACTGTTCAGAAATCCTCTTGAACAACTCTTGAATCGCTGTAGTGTTTCCTATAAACGTAGCGGACATTTTCAGGCCTCGAGGTGGGATATCGCAAACAGCAGTCTTCACATTATTTGGAATCCATTCAACGAAATAGCTGCTGTTCTTGTTCTGGATGTTGAGCATTTGCTCGTCCACTTCCTTCATGGACATGCGGCCGCGGAAGACGGCTGCGACGGTCAGGTAGCGGCCGTGACGCGGGTCGCAAGCGGCCATCATGTTCTTCGCATCAAACATCTGTTGCGTCAATTCTGGGACAGATAACGCGCGGTATTGCTGACTGCCGCGCGATGTCAGCGGCGCGAAACCCGGCATAAAGAAGTGTAGCCGCGGAAACGGAACCATATTCACCGCTAGCTTTCGCAAATCCGCATTCAGTTGCCCAGGGAATCGCAGGCAAGTCGTCACACCAGACATCGTGGCTGAAACCAAATGGTTTAAATCTCCATAGGTGGGTGTCGTCAATTTCAGCGTTCTAAAGCAGATGTCGTACAACGCTTCGTTGTCTATGCAGTAAGTTTCGTCGGTGTTCTCCACGAGTTGGTGCACGGATAAGGTCGCATTGTAGGGCTCCACGACGGTGTCAGATACTTTAGGACTAGGTACAACAGAAAAGGTGTTCATTATACGGTCTGGGTATTCTTCTCTTATCTTGGATATGAGTAACGTGCCCATGCCAGATCCAGTGCCGCCGCCCAGCGAATGTGTGAGTTGGAACCCTTGCAGGCAGTCGCAGCCTTCTGCTTCTTTTCTGACCACGTCTAGAACGGAGTCTACCAGTTCGGCTCCCTCAGTGTAGTGTCCCTTGGCCCAGTTGTTGCCGGCTCCCGATTGTCCGAAGACGAAGTTGTCGGGGCGAAAGATCTGTCCGAAGGGCCCCGAGCGAACCGAGTCCATGGTGCCGGGCTCGAGGTCCACCAGCACAGCGCGCGGGACGTACTTGCCGCCGGATGCCTCGTTGTAGTAAACGTTGATGCGTTCCAGTTGCAGGTCGGAGTCTCCTTGGTAGGCGCCCGTCGGATCGATGCCATGCTCGTCGGAGATCACTTCCCAGAACTGGAAATAAATGAAAACTAAATATTTAGAGAATTCTAGTCGGCGCAAGCAAGCGGATAGGGTCAGAGTCGTCATGTGTAACATATGACGTATTGTGGTGTGAGCTCGACGTTTTATTTATAAAGAACGAAAAGAAATAGGTTTTTGTAAAATGCTTGGGAAGAATAATAGGTTTACAATATGTTTTCGTTTACCTTGGCTCCGATCTGGTTACCGCATTGCCCGGCCTGGATGTGGACGATTTCCCTCATTTTTGATGTAACACAAATAATTTAGAGCCAAAAATTAAGTTAGTTGGAATTTAAATTCTTCTAGTCATATAAAAAAATGTAAAAAAAAAACTTATTATTCGAATTTACTGTTTGTGCATCGTACACGAAATTTTCTTTGTTACTGAAAAAACTACATTCTTTTGTCATCGTTCCAGATTCTGTGTTCTAATTTCAAAATTGTGCCGAAAGGTTTTATCATGGTACAATATAGATGGGTTTTATGAAGATTTCATGGTAGCAACGAAACTCTTTTAAGTAATTCGCGGCTAGATTAGGGTGCCCAAACACGATATTCCTTGTTAACAAATAACACAGATCATACATCTGTTGTATGGTCATTGACCAGTGTGGAGGTGTTTTTACCCCTCGTTTTCACCAAGAAACATGTTAAATACTAATCTCATACAAAACTTGTAGAATACTTGTTGTAAACTTGTTGTAAACAAGTATTTGTATTGCAACAGTCTCAAACATAATGCATTGCTATTTTACAGTGGGTGGGCATTATGTATTCTGTGACATTACTCCTTTTGTCACAGAATACATAATAGTACAAGTAGCAAGAACCTTATATTCATATATAAGGTTCTTGACAAGTAGTAATGTATGTTTACTAAATCCGTGGTGAGACATAAGGTAGACAAAATAACACTTTAGTATTTTAGGTACTTAAAAAAAGCTCTTTAGTTTCCTTTGAATCGAATGTAAAATCGATTTAATTATTAAAAACAGTTTTATTTTTTAAGTCAAACTAAGACTTCACAAAATTTTTATGAATTTTCTTAGTAAAACACATCGATAAATAAACATCTTTAAATTACAATAAATAAATGATCATGGTCTTTATTCATCATCAGGATTTTGGATATCTTCTTCCTCGTCTTCCTCCACCGCCTCGCTTTCATCGTCATTCAGCGTGGCATCTTGATATTGCTGGTATTCGCAAATGAGATCATTCACGTTATGGTCAGCTTCAGCAAATTCGGTCTCATCCATCCCTTCGCCGGTGTACCAGTGAAGAAATGCTTTCCTTCTAAACATCGTTGAGAACTGACCAGATATTCTTTTAAACACTTCTTGTATCGCCGTCGTATTACCAATAAACGTCGCAGACATCTTGAGCCCTCGAGGAGGTATATCACAAACCGCTGTTTTAACGTTGTTCGGTATCCATTCAACGAAAAAATCTTTATTCTTATTCTGAACGTTAAGCATTTGTTCGTCAACTTCTTTCATGGACATACGACCGCGGAAGATGGCGGCCACGGTGAGGTACCGACCACGGCGCGGGTCACACGCCGCCATCATGTTCTTCGCATCAAACATCTGCTGAGTAAGCTCTGGCACCGTCAGCGCTCGGTACATCTGACTGCCACGCGAAGTCAACGGCACAAAGCCTGGCATAAAGAAATGTAGGCGCGGAAATGGTACCATGTTCACTGCCAATTTGCGCAAATCAGCATTCAACTGTCCAGGAAACCGTAGACACGTAGTAACCCCCGACATACATAATGACACCAGGTGATTCAAATCTCCGTAAGTCGGTGTTTTCAGCTTTAACGTTCTAAAGCATATGTCGTACAAGGCTTCGTTGTCGATGCAATAGGTCTGATTAGTATTTTCTATCAGCTGATTAATTGACAGCGTTGAATTATATGGTTCCACGACCGTATCCGATACTTTAGGACTTGGTACAACAGAGAATGAGGCCAATATTCGGTCGGGATACTCTTCTTCCAAGTTTGACAGCAATAGGGTGCCCAAACCAGAGCCGGTACCTCCACCGAGAGAATGGACGAGTTGGAATCCTTGAAGGCAGTCGCAACCTTCAGCCTCTTTTCTGACAACGTCGAGGATAGCTTCGAGTAAGTCAGCACCTTCGCTGAAGTGTCCTTTAGCCCAGTTGTTGCCAGCGCCGGAGATTCCGAAGACTATATTGTCAGGGCGGAAGATCTTCCCGAAGGTGCCAGCTCGGACGCTGTCCATGGTGCTTGGTTCTAGGTCTACGAGCACCGCGCGAGGGACGTACTTGCAATTTGTACCCTCGTTGTAGTACACGTTAATGCGCTCCAGTTGGAGATCGGAGTCACCGTGGTAGCATCCATCTGGGTCGATACCGTGCTCGTCAGATATCACTTCCCAGAACTGAAATGAGGTTTTATGGTAAGACTTTAGGGAAAATTGTATAAAACTCACCTTAACCCTACTCTATGTGCTCGAGCTTAGAGCATCGCGGCTTCGTCTGGTACAGAAGCGCGTCTTACTCTTAAGTGCTATAGTGTTTGCTATATGGTTGTTATATTACGTATAGCCACATAAAGTTTATGACACTCATAATTCTTACCTTGCCTCCGATCTGGTTACCACATCTTCCAACTTGTAAGTGAACTATTTCCCTCATATTTTAATATAACAAGGAATTTGTAAAATTATTAATAAAAAATACTGATTGAATATTATAAAAAATTACACGTTAGAGACAAAATTAAAAAATTATTGCCTACATCTACTTACACCTACAAAAAATATAAAAGAATGATAAGCAAAAGCCGTTTCATGGCCAGTGAGATTTTTTTCTACATAATTTATATCGGGTTGGCTTTGATCAAAGGTAAACTGAAATATACTTTATATGATTTTCGAGATGATTATAGAAGTTTTGCAAAGGCGTATTTTTGTAACAGTTTTTTTTTATAGTTTAGTACCTATTGTTGTATGGTCTGTGGTAGTGCTATATGGAGGATATTTTAAAAAGACAACTTCATATGAAAATTATTATCTACTAATAGTTACAACAATTTAAAATTTATGTGTCCTTAATTTTCACTGCTAATATTGGTCTGTGTTTTGCCTAATACATAATGTATATTTTGCAAAAAATGTTCACATAAAAGTGTTCAAATCTACACTGTAGGTACCTGAATAAAACAATAATTTTGATAAATAAATTTTAATAAAAATTCTCAATTTCCTTGCCTTAGAGTAATTACAACAACTTTAAAGTATAAAATGCAAACAGTGATAATTTAATAATAACTAAAATGCATTGACACATTCAAATCCTAATTAAAATGTATAAAAATTTAGGTAGTAGGTACTTTTCTACTTTTAAAATATTTTGAAAATTAGATATATAAATATGAGAAAATCAGGTTCAACTATTCTTACAGCAATAGTAAATCATTTTTAGGGTTCCGTAGCCAAAATGGCAAAAAACGGAACCCTTATAGATTCGTCATGTCTGTCTGTCTGTCTGTCTGTCTGTCTGTCTGTCCGTCCGTATGTCACAGCCACTTTATTCCAAAAGTATTAGGACTACATAGTTAAAACTTAGTAGGTAGGTGTATTCTGTGAACCGCTTTACGATTTAAACATAAAAATATAAAAAATGAAAGATTAAGGGGGGGCTCACCCATACATGGAACTGAAACTGAAAATATTTTTTTTCATCAAACCAATACTTGTGGAGTGTCTATAGATAGGTCTTTAAAAATAACATTGAGGTTTCTAAGACCAATTTTTTTCAAAGTCAACCGTTTGAAAGATATATGTCGCCAAAGTGGTAAAATGTGTGTCCCCCCCCTTTAACTTTTAAAGTAAGAGGGTGAAAAATCTAAAAAAAATATAAGCTATAGATCTTAATAAACACTTTCAACGAAAATTGGTTTGAATGAGAGAAGTTTTTGAGATATAGTACATTTTCCAAAACCGCAAATATAACTTTGTCATTCATACAAACACTGTGAAAAACAAAGTTATTTTTTCAGACGAAAAATGATAGCGGTATTAAAATATGGTATGGTATAATGTACCTACGGAACCCTACTGCGCGTGGCCCGACACGCACTTGGCCGGTTTTTATTTTTACAACACAAGGATTCACTAAATTGTTAGCATAAAATAGTTACAATAGTCGGGCGGTGCGGCTTTAACCGCACTCGCAGACGTTAATAAATTCTAATGCTTTATTAAAGTCTTGTTACTATATGTAATCTGTGGTACTATCTACATGTATTTTTCCATAATAAAATTAAAGCATAGATTAACAATTTTACCTTTTCATATGTTGAGGAAACTCATTTGTCTCGGCGCAAATGCAGTCAAATGACGACTAGTATGGTAAAACTTGACTAATCTATTTTTAAATAGGTAATACACACATCAACTTTGTCTAGGGATACCAGGGCCCTATTTCACCAAGTCGACATTTGTCAGTGACATATGTCGGTTAATTTTACATTTGTCATTACTTTAATTAGGGACAAGTATGTTGTGAAACAGCGATATTTTTTACAGGTCAACATATTTGTAGATTTGTCAGTAATTCTTGATATGACATTGGAGCTGAGTCAAGTTAGCGTGACAATTGTCGACTTGTAAAAAATATCCCCTGTTTCACAACAAAAATTGTCCCCTATTAAAATAAGGAAAGTACTGTAAAAATTGCCGACATATGTCACTGACAAATGTCAATTTGGTGAAATAGGGGCCTGGTGTTATTTTCATACAAACGAGGTAACTTTGAAGCCTTGGTTTCCTGCCAGGGATGTACTGTGCTGTGATCTGATGACGGCTATCCAGGGAGTGAATGGAGGAGATTCAGATCGCTATACACACTGAACTGATCTGACCAGCATTCTAAAAACGTAATGGACATGTTTAAAAAAACCGCGAAAATAGCATGAAAATATATGGAAATCCTCAAACTGAGAACTCTGACCCATTATCTTTTAGAATGCTGATCAGATCAGTTGGGTGTGTAAAGCGATCTGAATCTACTCCATTCAGTCCCTGGATGGCCATCATCAGATTACAGCACGGTACATCCCTGGCAGAAAACCAAGGCTTCAAAGTTACCTCGTTTGTATGAAAATAGCACCTGTATCCCTAGACAAAGTTGATGTGTTTATTTTGTTTGCAATTACACTACCACAGATTTTAGTTCGCTGCCCGCACCCCACATCATCGTTGCCCAGTCAACACGGCTGAGTTACCCCACTATTAGTAATAATTTTATCTTCACCTTTGAAATTGCCGATTTGTATAGAGAATTTTCAAGAAGTTGCATTTTTCATACTAGCATTTTCTTTGTTCATTTAACAACCGTGGACACTCATGTAACACAATTTTTATGTACTAATGTTTGAACACTATGCTAATTTATCCCACTTATGATAAGCGAAAAAAATGTTTTGGCTAAGTTACCCCTCCCGTCACACTTTTCTTGCTCACAAAAAAAGAGTCGCTTTCAAGATCTTTTTTAGGGTTCCGTACCCAAAGGGTAAAAACGGGACCCTATTACTAAGACTTCGCTGTCCGTCTGTCTGTCTGTCTATCACCAGGCTGTATCTCATGAACCGTGATAGCTAGAAAGTTGAAATTTTCTCAGATGATGTATTTCTGTTGCCGCTATAACAACAAATACTTAAGACAGAATAAAATTAATATTTAAGGGGGGCTCCCATACAACAAACGTAATCTTTTGCCGTTTTTTGGTACGGAACCCTTCGTGCGCGAGTCTGACTCGCACTTGGCCGGTTTTTTTAATGCTATTAAAGCTAAAATAAGGACTTTATTTTTACTGATAGTTGACTATCATTATCATCGTCATAACTCGATAAAATATCCAGATATTGTGAAATATTTTAAAACATAGAAGTTATTATTTTGTCTGTATGTGACAAAATTTGGCAATTTCATAGGTAAAGACCTTATCATATTGATAATAGTAGACGATAATGAAGGATTAAAATTAATTGACGTTCCTGAGTGCTGTTAATCCATTTTGCTTGAATTTACTATTTCAAATTCATAGAAACAAAATTAAATCTATTTGTAAAAATGTTTGTAAAAATTCTTTGCACTAAAATTAGCTAACCTAATTTACATAAGCAACAAATAAGTTGACTAGCTTGTTTTATGGTACAAATTGCCTCCTCCACATTTATAAATTAGAAATAGACCTTATAACTATTTTCACACATAAATACACAACATTAAATAAAAATTTATGTGCATGTACTCTCGTGATATGTTTTAGTAATAATTTTGTAGAATTTTGAATATTATTGCCGAATACTTTAAACAGTACTATGCGGTTTGGTGACACTTTATATCTATTTGATTAATTTAGAGACCTTAAAAATAAATTTCGTATTTATTTAATAACCTGCCCAAACGATGGACTTTTTTGCTCGAGTCAGAGTGCAATTATGATATTTATTAGTTAAATAATAAAGTTGAACTTTTTTGTGTGATTTTTATCTGGGAAAAGTTCAACTTTACAATGCGTTTAATCTGACAATGTACACGATAACCATCTTCAGAGCGCTTATGATAGTACAACAAGGTGTATTTTAGTCTATGCGCACCATACATTCTCGATAGCCGCGTACAGACTGGGCGAGCAGCCTCGCGATGCAGCCTCGGACGTTTGCCGCGCAACATTTTCCGCGCGAGGCAGCCTCGCTCTGTAGTTGATAGAGAGTGCCGCGCGCGGCAAGCCCGAGCCACGGTGAGGCTGAGTCAGCATCGAGCGCTCAGTTAAACATGAAGTTACACAGAGACCGCGCGTGTCATGAGACCGTACATTCGGAAAGCTATAATCACCAGTGCCTAATTATGCGACTTATACAAAAAAAGAAACGAAAACCTAAACCCGGTTTATGTTTTTCCATGTATCTTCTCATAATCAGAACATTGCGCGTCCCAAAGTAGTGTATATTCGCCGTATAATTGTATTAATTTAAGACACTGTTCTTTATCCATGACGCATGAACGACCAAGCTAGGGGAGGCAAAACAACCGTCTTGAGTGCGCGAGGCAAACTTACTGAGGCGTCTTTGAGCATCGTCAAAAACCGCCACCACTTGGCTCTGGTCACGTTTGGGCGAGGCAGCGCGTGCGTTTGCCTCGGGCGAGGCACGTCCTGACTGACCGAGGATTTGCCTCGCGCGGCTGCCTCGCGAGGCTGCTCGCCCAGTCAGTACGCGGCTAGTGAAGTTCCCGAGGACTAACGTCGTCGTCAATTAATAACATTGTACGTTCCTACCTAGTAACAAAGGTCATGCGGGAACTCGATCTGACAAAAAAATCACAACTTATACGAATTTTAGACAGATTACTTATTATACGAATGAACAAATAATTAAATATATTTCGTAAATAATGTTTTTTGACGCCATTTTTTTCTAAGTAATAGGGAATAGTGATTATGACTTATGTACACACTTACAAAATGAATGTTTCTTAGCCGTAAAACTGGCAATCAATATGTGATGAATTTTAAAAACTTGTACTAATATTGTCATTATTTTATAAATATTTAGTAATATTGCTGAGACCATAGAACCACAAGTTAATATACTTAACGTTACCGCCATTATCAAAATTGCTCTTATGCCGGTTGCAGACCAAAAGCTAAGTTAGTTTAGCTTAGCTTACATAGCTGGAGTAATTTTGCAGACACATTATTATAAAAGATTTTAATTTTAAACTTAGACACTGTTTAAATGTGATGCTGTCATTTTTTTACAATATTTTTTGAAAGAGTCACATCACATTTTAAGTGTTTAAGTTAAACAGATGTTTATAAATCTTTTGTAATAACACATCGATTATGTGTAGACTGCAAACTATGGACACAACTATGAAAAACAACGCCAGCTATAAGTCCGGTCGCGAAACAGAAAGAATTTTGTATTATGACCCTTGAATAGAGAGTATAGACATACTTGCCTCTATCGCTCGCGCGCTAACATATTGCCGTTGCGCTTGCACAGACCGAAGTCATAGCATCTGTGTGAATACGACAATAATATGTTAGCGAGGGTGCAAGCGAGACGAGTGTTGCCGGGTCATTGTACAAAATTCTTTCTGCTTCGCGACCAGACTTTGGGCGAGCTAAGCTAAACTTAGCTTAGTTCTTGTTCTGCAACTGGCTTTATACAAACTTTAATGACTTATCGATTCTTGTGCTAATGGGGAATGCTTGTAA
The DNA here is from genome assembly GCA_943789525.1 of Agriphila geniculea. Taxonomy (NCBI): domain Eukaryota; kingdom Metazoa; phylum Arthropoda; class Insecta; order Lepidoptera; family Crambidae; genus Agriphila; species Agriphila geniculea. The sequence goes on along the minus strand of OX038872.1, from coordinate 27,280,143 downwards.
AACATCAAATTGGCTAAATATTTTCTTATATGTAGGAATAAGCTCCCTTATTAATAGAAAAAAGTTTCAGAATATTCGGCTGCGTCAAAAAATTAAAGTCACTTCGTCTTCACAAATGTACGAAAGTAACAGCAGAATGAAGATTTTCGCCACCACCGGCCACAACCACAAAGCGGGCTCCACATTCGCGCCGTGAACACCCGTGAAAGGCGTGAAGCGCGAATGTGGATGGTTTTCGCGCCTGTTCACGCCTTGTTCCCCGTTCCGTGTCGGTATTTGCGCCCGCGTCAAAGGGTTCGCTGCGCGCGAACCTCCCGTGAACGCGAACGCATCCACACTCGCGCGTGAAAACAGTGCCGTCCCGATAGGTTGTTTATTTATTTGCGGAGTACGGTGCGTCAAAATGACCGTCACTTGGACGAACGAGCAGGAACTTGTGTTGATTGAGTGTTATCATGCCGAACCCATTTTATGGGATGCTAAATTCAAAGATAGCAATGCATAATTCGGCGTCCATTCTCGACGAGCGCGCGAACTAAACTGTGAACGATAGCGAGTGTGGAGGGTCATGCTTTTCACGCAGACTTCACGGCAAAATTACGGCGTGAATTCACGCCGTGAATCACGCAGGAGTCTGGAGCCCGCAAAACACGTATTAAAAAGAACATTTTGACATTTTGTATCGAAACTTTTTTTAATAACTACCATGTTGTGTACCAGGTGGTGGCTAAGATATAATCTCCATTCTGCTGTTACTTTCGTATATTTCTGAAAGTCGAAGTGACTTTATTATTATTTTTTCACGCAACCGAAAGTTCTGAAACAGTTTTTCTATTACTAAGAAAGCTTATACTTACCTATAAAAAATATTCAGCCAATTTGTTTTTTTTTTCAGACATTCCCCATTTCTGATGCCTCAAGTCACATGCCATACATTCCCTGCTTCGTTACCTTGCAAATCCTATATTCGTCACATTTTATAATTATTATCTCTACATTATAGAGTTATTATTTCACATTAAACTGCCCCATAATTGTCTCATTTAAAAATCTATCGCAATCGCTTTCAGGATATGACACATTGACACTTCTATTTGGCACAAATAAAAACTTACCAAAGATTTGTAGCAATGGATCACATCCATCTGTCAAATGAAAGCGATTGCGATAGAATTTGAAATTAGACTATTAACCTGGGGCCGTACCGGCTAACGAATCGATTATCGAAAAGTCTGCTGGGTTTCAAATTAAAACAGATAAATCGAGCCCCAATTGGGCCAAAATGGCGAACCCCAATTCACGATGTCACACGAACATCGTTATCTTCCAAATTACGTCAACAGAAAGTACAAGATCAAATTCCTTACTTTGATTTTTCTGTTTTAAGTTGGAACCCCGCAGACTTTTCGATAATCGATTCGTTAGCCGGTACGGCCCCTGATCATAATGGTTTTATTAATTAACATACATATTTACATACTTACTGTTATTTCATTACTATAAGTACATGATGGTTATAGAATTGCTGCATTATTAATATTATTTTCCTAATAAATCATAAATAACATAAAATACATTAAAATGTTAAAAAAATGCATAAATTACACATAACATTAAATAACGTAGCGTTTTTCTTACAAAAAAGTGCAAACAGCTAGCCATATTGTGCGATGTGACTCTACAGTATCAATCACAAATTAATTCGTTACAATTAATGTACCCTTTGATTCTTACAAACGAGCAATCTCAAATTATATTGCCACTTTTCCAAAGCTTTATAGAATCCAACCCACATAGGTATTATTTATAAGAGTCAAGTAAAATCAAATACACTTGCCAGTGTGTATCGGCACTTGTTCAAAACAAAGTATGAAAAAGTCGGTACCGATTACTTGTGCTTATAAGTGCAATAGTATTCCATTATCAAAGAATTTACTAAGCGCTTAATAGCTTATTTTTCAATAAATTTATAGAATGATGCGCAAAAATATAAGGGTGCTGGGCCCAGAGCTGTAGCATCGTAAACTATTTACAAGTTGATTTGTCTATGAATTGGTTAATTAATAACACATAATGAATCTTATCGCAAGTATGAAATATTGTTTCGATCCTGCTAATGTTAAAGAACAATCGTATCTCAATCGTGTTTCAATCGTGTTTCAAATGCTCAAATTTTTTACACTTCATTACCTACAGACATGTGTCCATATAATAAAATGGAGTGTTATGTTTGGTTTACAATTTCCAATAGGTACAGATTCCGGCAAACATCTTGACGCTCTTTCGACGGAGTGGGGATAAGTTCGCGCATGTGCTCTTGTGAGCGACCAATAGCGCGCGCCCCTCACCGCTACGTATACCCAAAATACGCTTCTACGCAATCCCCACCCGATTTCAAGACGTTTGCCGGCTACTGTAGAAAAGTGCTACAGTGCTGGCCCCATCTTACACATCATTCTTTAGCGAAGACACAGTTTCTACTTAGCAAAACGGGTCGGCACCGAATACCTATGTCAGTTAGTTCCGTGTTTGAAGTATTCACTAATCGCTCAATAACTTATTTCTCAACAAATATAAATTAGCGAAAACACAGCTTTTACTAGACAAAACGGGTATATAGAAGGCTCGGAAGATTTTGTGTGATTTCTCCGCGTCTAGTATAGGGACGGAAGAGATCGGGTCCCAGTTGGGATCCTTGTGGTACGCCGGTTGTGCGCGCGTGGGCTTACCGATGTCGGAATCGATTAAGTAGTGGCATTGTGTCGGCCGGAGGTAGGTTCGATTGTCGCCTTTGTTTAAATCGTTGAAATATGGGTGTATGAGACGTGTTGCTGTTGAAAAACGTTAGAATTATTACCTATTCTATAGTGAAATGTTGTTTAATCAATTTATAGTGCTTGAAGCACTAATGGCAGAACTTTCGAATCAAAATAATAATAAGACTGATCGTACTCGATCACGTTTGTTGAGCAACGATCGGTCCGGTAAGGAGCCAGATGGGTGACCGTTTGGCATTACAACTGAGCGCTTCCGTGCTTCGGAGGGCACCTTAAACCGTCGGTCCCGGCTGTTGTCTTCTGATAACAGTCGTTAATCCAAGTTAGAGGCCTTACAGGCGGCTTGATAAACTCTAACACCAGAGGTGGCCACTAATCCTCATTCGATTAGAAAAAAGAAAGATGGTGCTTCATCTTGTCCAGAATAATCCAAAGCCGGGTAATTTGAATATTTTGGGAGATTTACTGACAGCTCAAAAAAAAAGATCACAAAATTTCGATAGATGGCGTTTTATGAAAGCTGAGCCATAAAGTTAAACCCCCTTCACATTAAGCAATTAATCGTAAAAAGTATCCTATGTTTTAATTCAGTTTATAAACTATCTGTGTGCCAAATTTCATCCAAATCGGTCTAGCCGTTATGTGTGAAGAGGTACACAAACACACACCGCCTGTGGTCTAAAGGTTTGCCCATCCGTGTAAGACGCAGGGGTCCCGGGTTCGATTCCCCGGGGGAGGGGGGGTACAATTTGTACTCAGTTTGGTTGGTGGAAGGGCTCATTTCAAGTCCGCCTGGCTAGCTACCACCAACTTACTTAAGTCTGACGCCATAACAACAATTTAAAAATTGTTGTGTTCCGGCAGTTAGAGGTAAGATGGCCAATTACTCAGTGATAAGGATTCTGGGTGTAGTGCGCTTCCCTTCGGCCTTATCGTCATTTAACATCAGGAGGCCAAGTCTGCTAATGTTTTCGTCAAAATCGTAGTTCAATGGCGTTTGAATGGTAATGCTTTTTGACACAGCTTTGTTTCTTAAACCCAAAACGGAAACATATTGTGTCTTGATGTTGGGTTTAAGAAACAAAGCTGTGTCAAAAAGCATTACCATTCAAACACCATTGAACTACGATTTTGACGAAAACATTAGCAGACTTGGCCCCCAGGTAGGGTTGCCAACCCTACTATATAATATAGTATCCTACTATATTAAGGGGTCGCCTACTATATTTTTTGAAAAAATATATTAGTAGGCAAAACAACTATGTTTATTCAAGTGAAAAAATTTAACAAAAGCAACAAAAAAATATTACTTATATGCATATAAATAATTGCATAATATTTTTTGTGATTTAACACTTGTGTTTATGGTTATTGAATAAATTATGAAAATGTTAGTACTAAAGTATGAAAAATGCAACTTCTTTAAATTAAAATCCTCATTACAAAACGGCAACCTACAAATTTTTTTTTTTTACTTTTCCCCATATTTTTATTTTAAAAATCTTGAAAATATTTGATGCAGAAACAGTTGGCAACCCTAACCCCAGGTGAGGTGAAAGCCAAGCACTACCCCATTGTGCATAAAAAAAACTTTCGCATTAGTAGAATAGGCTTGTTTCCACTAAGAATAAATCGGCTAGCATAAGGTTTCTAATGATTAATCATGTTAAATAGTAACCAAAAGAACATTTTCATTAAAATAAATAAAGATTACCAATATTTACGGAAAATAAAATCGGCAAAATTGGCCATTTAATCACGTGACATTGAACACCAATCAGAGACGCATGACGTCAAGTCTCGCGAAACCTTTGTTGTTGCTGTCATTTTCACACACACACACAAACATACAGAGGTGTATGTGTGTAGGTGTCAAACACGAATGTTTCGCGAGGCGTGACGTCATTCAAGACGCCATGACAGTTTTGGCCTTTTTCGATGTCATTTTGAATTCATTTCTTAAAACGCAAAATTCATAGGTAAAATGACGTATTTTTCTTAAAATAATATATTATTGGGGTAAAATAGATACCAAACTTTATTTTTACACTATTTTCCAAATTTTGTCAACTAGCCTATTGTCTATGAAAACTCACCATTTGTGGTAGAAGCATACGGAGCGGGCAGTTGCCCCTGGAACTCGCTGGGTATAAACCGGATCTCGTATCCCGCGGGTAAATGGAAACTCGAAGGAGATCTATACCAGTCTTTGCCGAAACACACGATTTGCGGTTCAGCCGCGGGTGGGAGGGATCGGAGCAATTTCATTGGCCCGTTGTAATTGTTGTAGAGGGCGCTGATTCGGGAGATGCCTGTCAAGATAAAATATTTGTTTGAGATTGTTAAATAAATGTTAGTTTTAAAATGAAATTGTCGATGCAAAGTAAGCGAACCCCATATTGCGTGTGCAAATAAGCAGTATAAAAAATATTGTTTTGTTCTAAACTTAGGAATTGAACTAGCGGCCGCCCGCAACTTCGTCTGCGTGAAAAGTTTTTTGCTATCCCTCGGGAACAATACTTTTTTTCGGGATGAATGGTACCCTATGTCCTTCTCTGTACCCCTGACAACGTGTATGCAAAATTTCATGGCGATCGGTTCAGTAGTTGAGACGTGAAGACGTAACAAACAAACAAACAAACGGACTTTCACATTTATAATATTAGTAAGGATTTTGTACTTGTACTTGTGCCCATAGCGCTAAATTATTTTTGAAGTCGATTTTTTAACTAACTTTAATAATTTCTGAATCTTTTCAAATGATTTTAATCATTTCTTCACAAATAGAAAGCAACACTATTTCTCAGCACCATAGATTATCAACATATTTGAAAAATAAATAACTTTATTCCTATGTTCCAATTAGTACGAGGGTGGTTTGATAAGTCCATGCGCCATAGTTTGTTTTATCTCTCTACATAATCTTATTGTAGCTCGTAGTTTATAGTTTATATTATTATAGTAAATTATAGTCCAACGAAGAGGTAGCTCTTTAACCCATTATTTTTATCTTTCATCGCCTGTAAACTGGTAACTGAAATGACGGCTCATTTCAGACACCACCTTTTGGCTTGATGGAAATCTTTGCCCGCCAAGATATTTATTCATGTTTGGTAGGAGAAAAAATCTCAGTAGGTTATATCTAGAGAATAGGAAGGATTCGAATCTTCATTTGATGAGTTTTGATGTCATCAGTACCGCCGAGAGGGTCGACAGGGTCATTAAGAAAAGTCGCTTGAGCTTTTTGTTTCCAAAAGTAATAATCTTTTGCCTAATTTGATAAAAAAATAGTGTAAAGATTTCTAAGGAGTTTCATTTTAAGATACAAAAATAAATTATGAAAAAAAGTATTTCTTCTTTTCAAAGTCATGGACTTATCAAACCGCACTCGTAAATCACCTGCAACTCCCGCTAGCACCACGCACATGACCATCAGCGGTCCGGTATACGCCAGATAGTGCCGTCTCTCTCTCTCCTTCCGCCACCGGAACAACTCGGTGCCCACCGCGAACGTCATCTTTTGTAGGCAGTCTAGTGCTATTGCGCCCGCGAGCACGATCAGACTGTACGCGGGGTAGAGGAATCTGAAATTTGTGTGGAAAGAATACGATTCAATATCCAAAATAATAGATTAATGTCACATTCTGTTTGCAAGTCTTAAGAAAGTAAGGCACTTTGCTCATTTCTCGTCGCTGTACAGATTCTGTACCGAATCTTTACCGCGCCGAGATGATGTTGCGCCGACAAATGAGTAACGCTCTATTGAAATCTTAGATTATTTATATGTCTAGATAGAGTCTTAGGCTTTTGACGTATTAAACAAAACAGGCCAACTTTTTTAAGGTGGTGTGCATTTTTAGCATCATCGCGTCCAAAGAGTATTGTAATAAAAACTATGGCCGGCTCACACTACTGACAATGTGTGCGTGTTTTGGTCACCCAACTGTTGGGTGATATTTTTTTCGACGCTGTCGTAGCTTCGACTGTCTATCTTGACATATAAATAATCTAAGATTGAAATATACGCGGCGTCCAGTAAGCTTTGGGTATGTTTTCGGCATCGCGTATACCGAGCATGATGATGTCGTACCGATACTGCGCCGACAAATGAGAGAATGATCAAACTGTAGGTGGGATAGGGGAATCTAAAATGTGTGTGAATGGAATAGAGTTCAATTCAATATTTAAAATGTCTAGTGCAAACGTCATTTTTAAGCAGTTCAGTGCTATTGGGCCTGCGAGAACGATCAGACTAGGCGGGATAGAGGAATCTGAAATGTGTATGAAAGGAATAGGGTTCGTCGTCGTAAGAACGCTCTGTAGTAGTGTGGAATAAGGGAATCTAAAATGTGTGTGATCGTAATAGGGTAAACAATAAAGTAGTAGGGTAGGGTAATAAAGTAGCACGAAATATTGATTAATACTATTTACTGCAGGATTTTTAGACCTTGTGTTGTTACTAGGAAGGTTCAAATTATCTTTCCTCCTTGTGCGGTTTTAACATAAACACGACCAGCCATAATGCCAGTGGCGTCAGATCTAGCCAGTATGAGGCGCTGAATAAAGCACCACGATAGAAAGCAATACTGTTGCACTAACACTAGGTTATATAAACCTTATTTTGTCACTAGTAAGATTGAAATTACCTTTCCTCCTTGTGTGGTTGTATCATAAACAATGCCAGTGGCATCATAGCCAGTATGAGGCGCTGAATGAAGCACCACGATAGAAATCAATACTGTTGCACTAAAACTAGGTTATATAAATCTTATTTTGTCACTAGTAAGATTGAAATTACCTTTCCTCCTTGTGTGGTTGTATCATAAACAATGCCATTGGCATCAGATATAGCCAGTATGAGGCGCTGAATGAAGCACCACGATAGAAATCAATACTGTTGCACTAAAACTAGGTTATATAAACCTTATTGTAGTGTATGGTATAGTATAGGTAGTAAGTATGTACTCGTGCAACCAAATATATTATTGATCCTCTTGTATTTTAGAGCAGTAATAAATCATAGCTGAAACAATACACTTGTTTACTTTACACTCCCGGCTCCCATCCTTACATGGCGACCCTGCCATCCGAGGCGGGTTGCCGGAGCTCGGCCGCGCGACTCACGGATTATCGTTTAAAATAAAACTTAAAATGTGCCGGTCTAATATAGAAAAGGACAAAGTTTTCTTAAACCAAAATTCCCTTGGTTCCAACAGGCAGGAATATCACCTGTCCAATATTAGCATTGTTCTAGTGCTCATCTGTACTATGATAGCTATCGCGGGACTTTTTGGGCTGTATATGCTATATAAAAGGTGCCACCAGGAATGGATCCGGAATGAGGTATGGGCACAGAATCTGAGGCGCTCATTTCGACGACCGACCAGGGAAGACCGTGGCTGTTACGAGTGTCAACACCGCCCAATTCCAGGACTGCCAGGTACAAGTGAGTGAATAGTGATTTAGTGAAGCTGTTTAATGCGTTCAAAAGTGCACTTAACTATATTCTACATCGTACTCTGTGAATCGCAGCATAAACTTTAATTAGAACCTATTAGTATCCTTAATAAGAACTTTTTTAATTTTACCTACTACTATTGTTTTAGAATAATAAAGAAAAGTATTTGCAAATTTTTTTGTAATGAAATAAATATACTAAAAATACTTAATATTTTGTAATTAAGTACTTAAAAGGTTACAATTGATGGCTGATGAAATAAAAGATATTTGTACCAAACTTAAGTATATAAAAGATAATTTAGTTAAGCTAAGTTACAATAAAAGAACTAAAAGTATTTTAGAACAGAAATTAAATGAGGCTGTTATATTACGTAAGCGTTTTGAGGAATGTATATTATTAATTTTAGAGCAAATAGAAAAGAAACAAATAGAGAGTAAAATTTTAAAAGAGTTGCAGTAATTTTGCGATTTAATAAAAGAAACATACGAGCAAATAGAAAGTTTTTGTTCAAAAAGCTACGTTTCTGAGTGTACAGTCGGTGTTGAAAGTCAAACCACCATGGCAGCTTTTGATTTTAAAACTGCTGTGTCGCTGGTCCCGGTGATGACAGGTGATGAGAGCGTCACCAAAAACCTTATTGATGCAATAGAGCTGTATAGCTCTACTCTCAGTAATGAAGGTAAGAATATGCTCATACAATTTGTTTTAAAAACACGATTAAATGAAAGTGCCAAATTACGATTATCAACCTCGTATGATAATTGTGATTCATTAATTCAGGACATGCGAGTACATTTGCTTACTAAGAAATCGAGTACTTCCATTCATTACGAATTAGTTATGATAAGACAAAACGGTAATTCTCTAGAAAACTATGGTAGGAAAATCGAAGAGTTGTTCGTTAATTTAACGATATCGCAAGCTGACGGTAATCAAGACGCATACAAAATATTAAGACCTTTGAATGAGAAGCTCGCCATCAAAAGCTTCACCGACGGTTTGCGAAATCGGCAACTTAGCACAATATTATCGGCGCGCAATTATTCGTCACTAAAGGACACAATACGAGCGGCCAAAGACGAGGAAGCGTCATGCAGTCACCAAAACTTGGAGCCTGCAGTATACTTTGGAAGTCGCGGAAGGTCAAATTTCCATTCCCGAGGTACTAACAGAGGTAATTTTTCTAGGCGGTTGGGGTACTCTAACACGCAATTTACGCAAGGTAATAACTCACGCGCGAAATTTTCTATATATAGAACTAGAGGCCGAACTCCGAGTCAACCACGCGGAGGCAACAGTTGTAGGCAGTTTCGAACTTATTACGGCGGCAGAAGTCGTACTTTTAATCGCGGTTATAATATGCATTACATGAATAATGACTTAACTGATTTAGAATCGGGCCACACATCCACCGAAAACTCGGTTCATAATCAAGAGATGCCAAATAAGGAACCGATGCAGTTTTTTCGATAACAATTATATATTAGCATGTGATTACAGTAGCTCAGTGGAATTGTTAGTTGAAGATTCCAAATATAGTTTTCTAGTTGATTCTGGAGCATCGATGTCTGCACTGAAATATGAAACTGTGCATAGATGGAACGTTCCATTGCATCAAGAATGCATCTACATTAATGGTATAGGGGGCAAAGTACAATCGATTGGTTATGTTTATCTTACGCTTAACATAAATGGGCAGGTATTCGAACACAAGTTTTATGTGATCGATTACCTACCATGTAGGCAAGAGGGAATAATAGGTAGAGATTTTTTGCACAAGTATAAAGCTATTTTAGACTTCGAAAATAATACTTTGTCACTTAATTATAATAATAGTAATCGTATAGTAATTCCTATGCTTAGCGAATCCTTAGGTCAAAAGGGATTCCTAACTATTCCACCGAGATGCGAAAAAATTTTTGTTGTCGATGTACCATCAATGAAGAGTGTGTTGTTTTACCAGGAGAATTATGTCAAGGTGTTTTCATGGCTGGTAGTATAAACAAGCCAAAAAATTGTAAAATTAGTATTCAAATATTAAATACTCGTGAAACGGAAGTGAACCTTAATTACTTCCGACCGGAGGTACACAAGCTAACGGAATATGATTTATGTAATTTTGAAAATAGTGATATTAGTGGAGATAGGGTGCGTAATTTATTTTCTCATCTAAATTTAAATCATTTGAATAACGAAGAACGTGTATCAATAGAAAATATCTGTGCGAAATTTTCCGACGTATTTCATTTACCTAAAGATAAATTAACTACCTCTAATTTGTATGACCAAACAATACAGTTAAACCGAATGCGGAACCTGTATATGTAAAACAATATCGCTTACCATACTCACAGCGTTCTGAAGTTGAAAAACAAATTCAAAAAATGATTTCGGATAATATAATTGAACCGGCGAGAAGTGAATGGTCTAGCCCTATTCTATTAGTACCTAAAAAATCTGACGATAATTCTAAGAAATGGAGGCTGGTAATTGATTTCCGTAAACTTAACGACAGAATATTAGACGATAAATTCCCGTTGCCGAACATAACTGACATTTTAGACTCACTATCGGGCGCAATGTATTTTTCTCAATTAGATTTATCTCAAGCATACTACCAAGCAAATTTAAGTCCCGAGAGCCGAAAGTACACAGCGTTCACAACCCCGTCAGGCCAATATCAAATGACACGTCTCCCTATGGGACTAAAAATCAGTCCAAGTTCTTTTTCACGACTTATGACAGTGGCTATGTCTGGTCTCACATACGACAAATTATTTATTTATTTAGACAATTTAATATGTTTTGGCCGAAATTTGGATATACATAATAAAAATTTAATTGATATTTTAACTAGACTTCGAAAAACTAACCTAAAGTTAAATCCGAATAAATGCGACTTTTTAAGGAAAGAAATGCAATTTTTGGGTCATGTTATTTCCACCGAAGGTATAAAACCCGATCCAGAAAAAATTAATGTAGTTCAAAATTACCCAGTCCCTAAAAATGCTGATGAAACTAAAAGATTTGTAGCGTTTACTAATTTTTACAGGAAATTTATTCCTAACTTTGCAGAGAAAGCTTTACCTCTCAATAGGCTATGCCGCAAAAATGTAGAATTTAATTGGGACTCAGAATGTCAAAAATCTTTTTCTTCCCTTAAAAAGGCATTAATTACTCCACCGTTACTTCAATATCCAAACTTCGACAGCAAAAATACATTTATTTTGCAAACCGATGCTTCGGGTTTTGCAATAGGATCAGTATTGAGTAATAGCGATAATAAACCCGTAGCATTCGCAAGTCGCAACTTAAATAAAGCTGAAATTAGATACCCAACTATCGGGAAGGAGCTATTGTCTATAGTATGGTCTGTTAAATATTTTAGGCCGTACTTGTATGGCCGTAAATTTATAATAAGAACCGACCACAAACCTTTAATCTATTTATTTAACATGACGAATCCTTCCAGTCGCTTAACAAAATTTAGATTATTATTAGAAGAATATAATTATACTATTGAGTACGTAAAAGGGGCGGACAATGCAGCTGCAGATGCTTTGTCTCGCATCCGAATTTCGAGTGAAGAACTGAAAGAGATGAATGAAAGAGTGATGTGTGTGTTAACCCGGGCACAGAGAAAACGATTGAATGAACAAAATATTGGAAATGAGAGTGACAACGGTCGATAAATGTACCTTAGACACTTGGTCTGATCAACCAAAGGTATTGGGTGCACTTAAAAAACCAGAAGGTTGCGTGGAGCTAAGATTTGTGAGTGACGAGGAATGGAAAAATATAGAGAGTAATACACCCGAAAAGTCTAATTTATTCGCTTATAATTCAAAGAAACTTATTATTTATATTAATCCCTCTTTCCGATCATATTGCGCACGAGATGCCTTTGTGAGGAAACTGGGCGAAATGTGTAAACAATTAAATATAAATAAAGTGTGTATAATAAAGAATGAAAATAATTATAAAGAAATAAAAGAGTTAACTCAAATGATAAATGACACCCAAAATTGGTCCGGACCACTATTATATATTTTAAATGGTGTCTTACGAATAAGCGATAAAGATACACAACGCGTGATATTGAATGATTATCATATTTTGCCGACAAGCGGACATGCCGGCATTAGACGCATGATAAACAATATAAAACGACGATTTTTCTGGCCAGGACTAGAAAAAGACATTTACGATTTCGTAAATCGCTGCGACAAGTGTTTACGACAAAAACACTTTAAGCATATAAAAGAACCAATGGTTCTTACGGATACCGGATATTCCTCTTTCGATAGAATTTATTTAGATTTAGTAGGGCCCTTAAGTAAGGATAGTGATAATAATTCATATATACTCACACTACAGTGTGACTTAAGTAAGTATGTTGAAGCTTACGCTATTAAGAATAAGGATACTATTTCAGTAGCATCAACATTTGTTAACAATTTTATATTAAGATACGGGATACCTCGTCAAATAATATCTGATCGAGGCACAGAGTTTGTTTCTACCGTTATGAAGGAAGTATGCGATATTCTGAAAATTAAGCAAATTACATCCACTGCATATCACCACCAGTCTATAGGTAGCTTAGAAAACAGTCACAAAAATTTAATTTCATACCTTCGTATTCAAACAGATAACGAACCCCAAAATTGGAGTAATTGGTTACCTTATTGGTGTTTTGGTTACAATACGACCGTACACACTGAAACTAAATATACACCGTATGAGCTCGTTTTTGGCAAACCCTGTAACTTACCTAGTAATTTATCATTCCAAATTGATCCGTTATATAATCATTACGACTATCCAAAACAGCTAAAATACAGACTACAAAAATCGCAAAATGACGCAAGGCAAAATTTAATTAAAAGCAAAGAGTTAAGAAAAGTTTGTTATGATAGCTATACAAATCCAATCACATATAATGTTGGTGATCTGATACTTCTTAGAAATGAACAAAGTGTAAACAAACTCGATCCTCTGTACATTGGACCTTTCAAAGTTATTGAAGATTGTCAACCTAATCTCAAAATAAATTATAAAGGAAAGGAAATGTTAGTACATAAGAATAGAACTAGACCTTATAAGATAGATATATAAATATATTACGGAGTTATGTAATTTCTAGTCGTAAGGAATTATATTATAAGAGATGACGTCATCATACATATATTACTTTTACACTCAATTATATATACTTAACCAGTTTATTATAAAAAAAATATTGACTTATATTTTTTTTCTTTTTAGCCGATGGGCATGTAGTGTATGGTATAGTATAGGTAGTAAGTATGTACTCGTGCAACCAAATATATTATTGATCCTCTTGTATTTTAGAGCAGTAATAAATCATAGCTGAAACAATACACTTGTTTACTTTACACTCCCGGCTCCCATCCTTACATTATTTTGTCACTAGTAAGATTGAAATTACCTTTCCTCCTTGTATGGTTGTATCATAAACAATGCCAGTGGCATCAGATATAGCCAGTATGAGGCGCTGAATGAAGCACCACGATAGAAATCAATACTGTTGCACTAAAACTAGGTTATATAACCTTATTTTGTCACTAGTAAGATTGAAATTACCTTTCCTCCTTGTGTGGTTGTATCATAAACAATGCCAGTGGCATCAGATATAGCCAGTATGAGGCGCTGAATGAAGCACCACGATAGAAATCAATACTGTTGCACTAAAACTAGGTTATATAAACCTTATTTTGTCACTAGTAAGATTGAAATTACCTTTCTCCTTGTGTGGTTGTATCATAAACAATGCCAGTGGCATCAGATAGCCAGTATGAGGCGCTAAATGAAGCACCACGATAGAAATCAATACTGTTGCACTAAAACTAGGTTATATAAACCTTATTTTGTCACTAGTAAGATTGAAATTACCTTTCCTCCTTGTGTGGTTGTATCGTAAACAATGCCAGTGGCGTCAGATATAGCCAGTATGAGGCGCTGAATGAAGCACCACGATAGAAATCAATACTCTTGCACTAAAACTAGGTTATGTAGACCCTATGTTGTTACTAGTGAGATTGAAATTACCTTTCCTCCTTGTGTGGTTGTATCATAAACACTGCCAGCCACAATGCCAGTGGCATCAGATCTAGCCAGTACGGGGCGCAGAATGACGCTCGAGCGGTTGAACGAGAAGTGATCGCAGTACAAGCCAGTAGTAGTATTGGGCTGGATAGGGCTAACACCTGCAAGAAGGTTGTTATTAAATTACAAGAACACTTTTCATAACTTTTCTATAATAACGATTTATGAGAACTCCTGAGAGCTTATTACACAAAGCGTTAATGAATGAACCCAAAATGGGAAAATAGTTTCTTTGGGCCATCAAACTGAACAACTTTTACTTATGGACCAACTCTGAAATTGCGAAAAAAAAAGCTGTTTCATACAAAATTTAATAACGAAAATATCAAAATGTATGAAATAGCTTTTTCGCGATTTCCGAGTTGGTCTACTACTTGACTTCTGTCTTCTTCTATTTTGAGATCGTATTGTATACAGTACACTGATACACGTCATACTACTACTAGGGGCAGTATCAGTCTTCCAAACTGGAATTTATGTTCAAAGCTCGTCACTAAAGCCATTTTTATATAAATACACGCTGAAATTTTAATCATTTGGTTCCCGCCGTGGGGTGGTTCCACTCATGATTACAAGCAACTTTTACTATGGGGCCAACTCTCCTGCTCGCAAAAAAAATCAGCTGTTCCATACATTAAGGTCGAGTAGGTACTGCACTTTTGTATGGAACAGCTGATTTTTTTTTTGCGAGCAGGAGAGTTGGCCCCATAGTAAAAGTTGCTTGTAATCATGAGTGGAACCACCCCACGGCGGGAACCAAATGATTAAAATTTCAGCGTGTATAAACACTTTTATAAGCAAAAATAAATGAACTTATAAAATAAAATGATTCTCACCCACACAATATTGAAGTTCAAGAATCCATTAACAAAATAATACGTCCACGGCTCAACTCCATACAAATCAGGGCCATGCTCCGTGAATATATTGTACGCTACGATGTTCCATGGAGCTATGACCAGTCTTCCATAATGCCAAGAGTCCAACGCCACTGTTGGTACCAGGATTATGATTAAGGACACCGCAGACCATTTGAAGAATTCTACGAATTGTCTCTTGAGGAACAGCATGTCGATTGCGATTGGCAACCCTAGGAGAGCTGTGAATGGCCAACCTGGAATAAAAGGTGGAATTAGATTGAACTGTAATCATAAATTAAACAGATAAGCTGGGTATTATTATATCAAAGAAACTTTAATATACAACTAAAATATAATGAATGTTTACGGCAAACAATTTAATCGGACTGGATAGATAGACTATCATCTGAATATGTTATACAATATGTTTGGTTAGCGATGTCGGAGCTTTTAAAAGTAGATAATATGATCAATTTTATCGACAAAACCCCCCACATGTTGGGGTCTATCCCCTCTCCTGTTGGAACGACAGGCATTTTAAATTTAACTTTTTATTTTAGATAGCCCTGCAGAAAAATATTAATTTCTCTGGATTTAAAACTCCTACAGTTATAAAAAAAAATACATTACGCAAACTAATAATATCACCTATCAAGCAAAAAAAATAATTTTGTCAACTTTTGACTTTAATACGTCATTAAAAATTACTATATAATGTTGAATCCGAAATTAGTGTGCTTTTTGTTAGTTTTTCTCACAGATCTCAAAAACTAGGACAGTAACATGATTTTTTTTTTTGCATTTTAATAATACACAGGAAAATTATCTACAAAATGACATCAAAATCATTGCTCTGAGTTGCATTTTTCGAGAGTTATTGTTGTTTGAAAATGACCCTTACGTAACCTGTTCGCGCCTAATACGCACGGGGCGAGGGGCGCGCGGGAGCGGTGTCGCGACCGGCTCGGCTGTCATCGTTTTGACGTTTCTTTACTTGCACACACGGCGCCTCCGGGAAGGACGGCATTTTTTTGTATCCAAATTTCAAGCAAACTACAAACATGTATCGAGAAACCTGAAGTAAATCGCATTTTTGTATATACGGAGTTCTCATTTCTTGTCCTGAACAAGAAAGTTGGTGCCAGTGACCAGGATAAGAAACTGAGTTGGGTAAAGGAGAAAGCCACGCCATGAAGGCAATTGGTGAGCCCGTTCCTTTTTCCCGCACATCATGTTCCTATTAATTATCCTAATCTAAATCCTTTGGAAAAGTAACGTTTGCATATTAGTTATGTTAGTTCATAGTATTTTTTTACGATTTACGATTTTTCACGAAAAAGCATAGTCATGTTCCTCAAGTAAAACAAAATGGCGTCCTAGGGTCCAGAATAATTTTGACGTCATTTTAGCATATTTCCCTCCTTGTTTTCAGTAAAATCATAAATGCAAAGCTAATTTTTATTAAATATTTACAGGTTTAATTAAATTTCATGGTTAATAAATCATAGATCACTGCCTGCCTCTCATAGTCACAACGTGGTCATTTATACCAAGTCACGCTATATCAGCGCTATCGTATTGGAAGGTAAAAAGGTAAACCTGGTGAAGAGTGAAAGGATTTCTCTTGGAAACAACCTGAGGTATTTATTTAATTTTTTATTTTTTCTGTTTTGGCTGAATTTCGTTCTTGATTCCCACATCATTATGGCCGTTGCCACTGAAAAGGATAAGCTCATCAAAAGACGTAGTTGCGTGAAAGGTCAATTAACTGTGTATAAGAATTATTTAGAAAATATTCAAAAAATTGAAGTGATAAAACTGTCAACGCAACAAGTATCAGAGCTGAGGTTAAGGTTGTCTAAGTTGGAGCGAAATTTAGCCGCTTTCGATAGTCTACAGACGGAGATAGAAATTCTTTGTGAAAATTCTGATGATCAACTGGCAGAGAGGGAAAACATAGAAAGTATATTTTTTAATTTAATGTCGAACACTCAGTCTATCATCGAAGAAGCTGGTGTTTTTGCAAATCGTAGACAGAGCTTAGTAAATACCGCTGCAAATCAGTCGTGTAGTTTTGATCATTCTTTATCTAGTAATAACATGATATCATTACCGGCTATAAGGCTTCCCACGTTTGATGGATGTTACAGTATGTGGTTAGAGTATAGGGATACATACCTTTCATTAATTCACGATAATAACAGCATAAACTCAATTAATAAGTTCCATTACTTACGTTCTTCGCTGGAAGGTGGAGCTGCATTAGTCATTAAATCCATCGAGTTTTGCGCAGACAACTATACGGCTGCATGGAACCTTTTATGCGATAGGTATAATAACAAAAGGTTATTGATCAACAACCACATAAAGGCTTTATTTAGTATTGATATTATGGTAAGAGAATCCGACACTTCTCTTCGTTTCATTATAGACCATGTAACAAAAAATTTAAGCGCTTTGAAGAATTTAGGTCAACCAGTTAATCACTGGGACTCATTAATTATTTATTTAGTCGCTACAAAGTTAGATAATTTCACAAGTAGAAAATGGGAAGAATTTAGAGGTTCACTTGATGATATTCCCACTTTGCAGGAATTCATTAATTTTTTAAGAAACAGAGCAGATTTTTTAGAAACTATAAAACATAACAAAAATCCCAAAAATGAAAAAGTATCTAATTTTGTATCGTCTGGTCAAGCGTCGAGTAACTATAGCAGCAGATTACAATGTATAGTGTGTAAGCAATCTCACCGTTTGCATGAATGTCCTAGATTTATTTCGATGACCCTAGAAGAACGAAATAATTTAGTTTCTAAGAATAAGTTATGCGTAAATTGTTTGAGTACAGGACATTATGCAAGCACCTGTAAGTATAGTCCGTGTAAAACATGTAGATATAAGCATAATACACTATTGCATAGGCCGAAGTTGCAAGGTAACAACAACGGCATGAGTAATAATAATTCGCAATCACTCGTCGTGTCACAAGTGCAGAGCGGCGATCAGCTGTGCGCCGGCGGCGTTCCCGAACCAGTTTCCTTATCTACGATTGAGGCGACGGCAGCGATCCCCGCGCAGCTAATTCTTTTGTCTACGGCGCTCGTTCAAGTTGTAAACAACTCTGGTAAAGAATTTGTAGTGCGTGCTTTGCTTGATAGCGGGAGTCAAATAAGTTTGATAACTGACTGTCTACGCGCCAAGTTAGGGTTGTGTAGTGTAAAGAACGAGCAGCCCTTGAATGTTTCAGGTGTAGGAAACACTAAGTTATGTATATTGGAAAGGTGTAATTTTGTAATAAGGTCGATGAAAGGTAATTTCTCGTCTGAAGTAAATAGTATGGTAGTCCAGCGTATAACTAGTATGTTACCAAATGTAAATGTAAACACGCAGACTTTAAATATTCCTAAAGGTATTTTGGAAAATTTAGCAGATCCACAGTTTTATAAACCCGCTGAGGTAGATATATTAATTGGAGCGGATTTATATTGGGAAATAATTTGCGGTAAGCAAGTCAAATTAGGGAAAGGTAAACCCACTTTGCAAAGTTCAAGGTTAGGTTGGTTGATTTCTGGTCCACTGAGTGAACAGGGACCGGGTAATAATGCGGTAAGCTGCCAACTTAACTTAGAGTTGAATGATATAGTAAAAAAATTTTGGACAATTGAAGAATTACCCTCCTCGAAATTAGTAAAAAACAGTGAAGAGGAATTTTGTGAAAATCACTTTGTAGAAAATACGTATAGATTGCAAGACGGTAGGTTTTGTGTAAAAATTCCGTTTCACACATCCCCTGACGTATTGGGTGACTCATTGCAAATGGCGAAACGGCGTTTTTATAATTTAGAAAAAAGATTTGATAAGCAGCCACTTTTGAAAGAATCGTATGTAAAGTTTATAAAGGAATATAAGGAATTAGGTCATTTGTCACCTTCACGTAAAATCGACGCTGCGTATTATTTACCGCACCACCCGGTTTTAAGAGAAAAAAGTGAAACAACGAAACTTCGTGTCGTGTTCGACGCGTCCGCGAAAACCACTACCGGGCGGTCGTTAAATGATATACAGGGTGTCGGTGCAGTTGTACAAGATGACTTGTTTAGTATATTATTGAGATTTAGGCAGCATAGTTTTGTGACCACAGCAGACATAGAAAAGATGTACAGACAAGTTATTGTCAATGAAGATCAACGGCAGTGGCAGATGATTGTATGGAGAGAAAATACCAACGAGTTTTTACAATATTTTAAGTTAAACACATTAACATACGGCTGTGCTTCGGCGGCCTTTTTAAGTACTCGCTGTTTATTTCAGTTAGCCCAGGAGTGTAGTGACGAAAATGCAAAAACTGTCTTGGAACATTGTTTTTATGTTGATGACGTATTATTCGGGTTTGATAATGAGTTGGAATTGGAAAAAACAATAGAAACAGTGGTAAAAATTCTAGATTCAGCTGGATTTAAATTGAGAAAATTTCGTACAAATTCTAATGTTAAAATTCAAGATAGTAATTCAAGTGAAGATCAAATATTTTCCGATTTAAAGGCGACAACGAGTACACTGGGGTTAATTTGGTCACCGTTGTCAGACAATTTCATGTTTCCAGTAAATATAAATGCAGATAAGATTATTACAAAAAGAACATTGCTATCTATTATCGCGAAAATATTTGATCCTTTAGGTTTGTTGAGTATTTTTATTATTAAAGCTAAATTAATAATGCAAGGTTTATGGAAATGTAAATCAGATTGGGACGATAAGGTTCCCGAGGATATTATGGTAATGTGGTTAACTTTTGTAAAAACTATTAATTCACTGTCGTGTGTAAATGTTCCAAGACATGTTTCGTGTAAGGGTCTCGTAAGCATTGAAATACATGTGTTTTCAGACGCCTCTCAGGCGGCCTATGGCGCCTGCGCTTATGTTCGCTCAGTGGATCAGAAAGGAAAGGTATTGGTGAGACTTCTATGTGCAAAGTCAAGAGTTGCTCCGATAAAAAGCGTAACAATCCCTAGACTCGAGCTGTGCGGGGCGCTGCTCGCCGCTGAAGTGAGCGCGAAGGTTAGGCAGGCCTTGCGTTGTGAAGTAGCGAAATGTGTACATTGGTCGGATTCCATGGTTGTAATTGGGTGGATACATACCTCATCAAGTAAAAAATTAGACGTATTTGTAGAAAATCGAGTAAACGAAATTAAAAAACTAACTAAAAATTATGAATGGAGGTATGTGCCAACTGGAGACAACCCTGCTGACCTCGTATCACGTGGTGTAGAAATTTTCGATGAAAAGGTGTCAAGTTTTTGGTGGGGAGGTCCCGAGTTTTTAACTCAGGATGAGTCGCAATGGCCTACTAAAAGGTATAATTCACAAAGATTGAACAACGAGAATGAAGTAAATATATTGCATAATATGGTAGATAAATATAGTAAAAATGAGGTAATAGACTTTTCTCGTTATTCAAAACTTGGTGTATTAAAACGTATAATGGGGTATGTTCTTAGATTTATAAGTAATTGTAGGAATCCTAAAAATAAAATTGTATCTTTAGCGTTAACTGTAGAGGAATTAAATAATAGTATAGCGGCCTTAGCAAAATTAGCTCAATCTGAGTCATTTAATATTGAACTGCAGTCTCTTAAAAATAATCAGTTAATATCGAAAAAATCTAGAATCTTATCACTCGACCCATTTTTAGATAAATTAGGTGTAATTAGGGTTGGCGGTAGAATTCAAAATTCAAAATTTAGTTATGACAAAAAACATCCTATACTTCTTGACTCAAAGCATCGTTTGTCTATTCTTATTTTTGAAAATGAACATAAAATTCTTATGCATGCAGGTCCGCAGTTGTTGTTAGCTTCTGTGAGGGAGCAGTTTTGGATAGTTAACGCTAGAATTCTCGCTAGAAGTATACCGAATAAATGTAAGGTCTGTAAACGTTTCAGAGGTAAAACTTTGCAGCCGATGATGGGCAACCTGCCAAATCAACGTCTCACTCCGGGCATTCCGTTTGAGGCAACAGGGGTCGATTTTGCAGGTGCATTTTTTATAACAGATAGAAAGGGTCGTGGTTGCAAAATAAGTAAATGTTATTTGTGTATATTCGTCTGTTTTGCAACCAAGGCTCTTCATTTAGAAGCAGTAAGCGATTTAAGTAAAGAGGCATTTATTTTGAGCCTAAAAAGATTTATTTCACGGCGTGGAAAGCCAAAGTATATATTTTGCGATAACGGCACTAATTTTGTGGGAACTAAGAACGAATTAGATAAGTTAATTTTGTCTAATAAGGAACATTTAGCTCAGGTTGGTTCTGATGAAGGAATCACATTTCATTTTTCACCAGCGTACGCACCTAATTTCGGCGGGCTATGGGAGGCAGGGGTGAAGTCGGCAAAATTTCACTTAAGGAGAATTTTAGGAGATAGGCATTTGACATTTGAGGAACTTGCAACGTTATTTTCCCAAGTAGAAGCCATCCTTAACTCCCGGCCCATATGTCCCATGTCTTCAAATCCAAATGACCTGTGTCCTCTTACTCCTGGGCACTTCCTTATTGGCAAACCAATGACGTCATTCCCAACGCATCAGTTAACGGATATCAATATTAACAGATTGGATAGATACAATCAGCTGGAACAAATGCGACAGCATTTTTGGTCGCGTTGGCATAACGAGTATATTTCAGAACTCCAGCATCGCACTAAATGGCAGCAGCAGCATGGCAACCTCAAGATAGGAGATCTGGTCATAATCAAGGAAGACAACTCGCCACCATTAAAATGGCGTATGGGAAGGGTACATGCTCTGTTTCCTGGCACCGATGGCATTTCTCGAGTTGCAGACATAAACACTGGGAATGGCATAATACGCAGAGCTCTCAGCAGACTGTGCCCACTTCACCTCGAGGACTGCGGCGCTCAGGAGTTGAAGACGTCTCCTTCTTCAACGGGGGAGGATGTTCGCGCCTAATACGCACGGGGCGAGGGGCGCGCGGGAGCGGTGTCGCGACCGGCTCGGCTGTCATCGTTTTGACGTTTCTTTACTTGCACACACGGCGCCTCCGGGAAGGACGGCATTTTTTTGTATCCAAATTTCAAGCAAACTACAAACATGTATCGAGAAACCTGAAGTAAATCGCATTTTTGTATATACGGAGTTCTCATTTCTTGTCCTGAACATAACCAATAAAATAAAATAAATCGAAAATGGTCAATTGTATAAACATTAATCGAAAATGGCCTAATTTATATACATTTTTGTCAGTTTTTTAATTAATTTGATAATTTTATCTAAAACTAAATGTCATTAAACCAAAAAAGCAAGTATTTACGAGTTTTAAATTTTGATTATTTTCGAAAATTAACATTTAGTGCTTGTAAGGGTCATATTCCAACAGCAATAACTCTCGAACTTTGCAACTCAGAGCAATGATTTTGATGTCATTTTGTAGATAATATTCATGAGTATTGCAAAAATTAAAAAAAAAATGCACATTAATGTCCTAGTTTTTGAGATCTGTGAGAAAAACTAAAAAAAACACTAATTTCGGATTAAAATTTACTTTAGTAATTTTTTATGACATATTTAAGTTAAAAAGTAACAATATTAATTTTTTTACTTGATAGGTGATATTATTAGCTTGCGAAAAGTATTTTTTTATAACTGTAGGACTTTTAAATCCGGAGAAATTAATATTTTACTGCAGGGCCATCTAAAATAAAAAGTTAAATTTAAAATGCCTGTCGTTCCAACAGGAGAGGAGATAGACCCCAACATATGGGGGGTTTTGTCGATAAAATTGATCATATTATCGCTGCCTTTAAAAGTCCGACATCGCTTACCAAACATATTGTATAGGATGTCCCAAAACTATGCCACATGGAGGGAAAGTACCTTAAATATTGAAGATAGGAAATTTTACAAAAAAAAAACTTCATTTTGTTTTTAAATAATTGGAATTGCATTCAAAGATTTTTGAAAAATCACTTACCTTAACCGGGTATCAAACCCATCAAATATGAAAAAAATCAATCTTTCTTGATACCGATCGAGAGAATAACTCGTTAGGCTTATCTTTTCTTCAGTTACAAAGCATCTTAAACAGGAAGACCATGAAATTTACCTATTTAAATTTTAATTATTACGTATAGGTACATATTGTAGGAATTTGTATGGTATCTTATGCGATTAAAAAAAATCTTTGAATGCAGTTCCACAAAATGAAGTCTTCTTTAAGTATAAATTCCTATCTTCAATATTTAAGGTACTTTCCTTCCATGCGGTAAAGTTTTGGGACACCCTGTATTTATTTTATTTTATTTATTTGAAGGCACAACTACAGAATACAATTTCACACATTTTTAAAGAGCTAAGATTAGGTTTCACATTTAAATCGAATTCCAATAAATGTTGTACACAACGTTTACATAAAACAGTGATACATGAAGAGATATCTAAAGAGATTTTAGTAAAATCTGGACATAAACGGTTGGAATATTCTATTACCTGTTAGCAACTACACTGATATAGTTAAAGTAATAACGCGTAGTTGCAGCATCCAAGAGGCAGTCGGATCGCTTGCGTTGCGATCGGATGAAATTTCATGTGAGAGGGATGGCATTTAAGCATTCATAGTACAGTAGCCCGTAGAACATTTAAATCACCAAAAAGGTTACCGTTTGCCGTTGTGATATAGTTAATTATTACGAAATTATAGATACTTTAACCCAAGTTTTACGGATCGCAACCCGCCGTAACCTATATTTGTATATCTCCAAAATTGATATTTTTTATTTTTAGAGGTTTACCACATAGTTTAGCTATTGTCGTGTTCTACAGCTTGGTTTGATTGCCACATATAAAAGTAAGACTATAAAAAGTAGCCATACACAGATTTAAGACTTGATGAAAATGGTTGGATTTTATCTAGTCTTAAATTTGTGTATGATCACTTTCCATAGTCTTACTATTATCAGTGGCAATCAAACAAAGCTATAGAACACGACAATAGCTAAACCATGTGGTAAACCTTGATAAAATGGAAAAATATCATTTTTGGAGATATACAAATGTAGGTTACGGCGGATTGCGATCCGTAAAACTTGGGTTAAAGTATCTATAATTTCGTAATAAATAACTATATCACAACGGCAAACGGTAACCTTTTTGGTGATTTAAATGTTCTACGGGCTACTGTACTATCAGTTTTTCACATCATTAAAGACACGAAAAACAAATGTCATCAGATTTCAATCATTTTAAGATCATTTTTCTTAAGTCTACCGTTCGAAAAATTCATTTTTTTTCGGCGTCCAACTCTGACGGATAATTGCCGTCCGGGCGAATATTTTTTTTTTAACTTCTTTCAAACTGATATCTGTACTTCAAAAAATAAGATAGTTCCAGCGCCGCCACCAGAACGCCAGCACGCCATTAGTCAGTGTGTGACGTCACTCACTCAGTAACGCGGTGAAGGCAGTGAGCGCCGCGCTCCACGCCGACGGCAGCATGGCGGCGCTGCTGCCAGTATATGACGTCACTCACTCAGCAGCGCGGTGGCGGCAGTGAGCACCACCGCGGGCGGGTGCCGGCGCCGCCACCAGCACGCCAGCGCGCCGCCGCACAGCGCCGCGCTCCACGCCGACGGCAGCATGGCGGCGCTGCTGCCAGTATATGACGTCACTCACTCAGCAGCGCGGTGGCGGCAGTGAGCACCACCGCGGGCGGGTGCCGGCGCCGCCACCAGCACGCCAGCGCGCCGCCGCACAGCGCCGCGCTCCACGCAGACGGCAGCATGGCGGCGCTGCTGGCGAACATGCCCGCTGCCGGGAGGGTGAAGCACAGCCATACGCGCCCGACGTGCACGCCGAATTCGTGACATACCGCCCTGTTGATAAATAAAAATAAGTTATACTGAAAATATTGGAAACGAAACATTGCTGTAACAACGGAATATGGAGCGCGACTACTAAAATCTATATTTCATAGTGGCGAGCAGAGGCCGTACCGGCTAACGCTCCGAACCCCGGTAAGTCCAATTAAAACAGATAAATCGAGCCCCAATCAGGCCAAAATGGCGAACCTCAATTCGAATCATCATCAGATTTTTTTAAGCTTCCCGAATGCTGCCCATCCGAGTTGGATTCGACGAGAGATCTCTTTCTCGAAGTTGGACTTACCTAACTGGACTGTCTATCCTAGATATACTTAATGGTCAACAACTTCGAGTGTAGTGTTCCCAACATGAACTGGAGCGGGTACAACATGGGCATTGGACACGATTTTCGTCTTATCCATGTTCATTCTGTGACCCACTCTTTGGGAAGTACGACGAAGATCTTCGAGCATTGTGTTGTGTATCTTCCCAATCACTTTGCAAATAGTACAATACGAAATTCCTTATTCGAGTTATGTGTTTTAAGTTGAAGCTCGGCAGACCCGCCGAAATCCGAACAGCTACAGCGGGGCGCGTACTAAGGTCTTCTGTCTGCATTGCAAAACGATCCGATACTTACTTGTAGAACATAAGTTCTGCGCAGGCAGTGAGTACAGCGAGCAGCGCCCGCAGCGTGTAGAACACCGACACGGGACTCATCATGGTGGCTAGTAGTTTCGCTGGGACTGCGAAAAGTCACAGAACGACGTGTACACAAGGCTGCATTGCAAAACGATCCGATACTTACTTGTAGAACATAAGTTCTGCGCAGGCAGTGAGTACAGCGAGCAGCGCCCGCAGCGTGTAGAACACCGACACGGGACTCATTATGGTGGCTAGTAGTTTCGCTGGGACTGCGAACAGCCACAGCGGCGTGTACGACCGAATCGCGTACGAGGGACTGTACTCCCATGTTTGAAGACCGCTGCCGTAAACTGGTGACAAGGTTTCATTTATAAACTAGCTAGACTATTACAGCTTTTGAACCATATGAAATTTAAATAGAATTGAACACACTAAGGTCCTCTTCACCACTCGCTGTTGTTAAGTGAGCAGTTACTCGTGCAATCTGAAGCTCACCCAAATAATGCAGAGGTTCCCAGTAATTGTAGGTCTCGTCGCAGTCGGCAACATGTCCATAGTACGCGGAAAGCAGGCGCGCTGTCAGAAGCAAGCCCAAGGCGACGGCGCCACCAGGGTATGCTATACTGCGGAGGTCTGACGGCGCGTTGGTAACCAGGAACTCCCTGCAAAAAGGCTTGAGTTATAGAGCGCCCGCACATTGAGCCACTAGACGCGGCCACTAAACGCGACCACAAGCTGCGGACGAGTTTTTTCATACATTTTATATAGTATCGGCAGGCCTCCTTCACTCGCTCATGGTCGCTCGATAAGCACTTGCCGCTAGCCGTTCGTTCGAACGAATGTGCAAACAAGTGAGCAGCCACACTGCCACACGCCCGCCTGTGTAGTCGCGCGGCACCTTACTGCCTGCGTAGATATTGCCTCTTTATAATAGTAACAATGTCGAATCGACATTACTGTAGGTACCGTGTACGGATGTCAAAATCGAAAAAACCAATAAACAATTGTCGTTTTCCACATTATATATTACGCAGTTCATTTAAAAGAAGTCAACCCTAACGTTACGCCGTCAGAAAATGTAAGAGCACGCGATAGAAAGAGAGGCAACTACTTGGTGAACTGCGCGACCTGAATTGCACTTTATTGTGTCGGTGCAAAAGTCGCTATTTTTTAAATGACTTTGCCGAGTGCTGCTTCTGTACTTGTACTATTAGTTATTCTGTGGTATCGGCGCAAACCGAGTGTTCGAGTGGCCGCGTTCGAGCCACAAGCTACGGGAGTCGCCTGCGCTGACTGCGCTCGCTACTTGTGGTCGCGTTTGTCGCTCGCATCGCACGCACACTTGGTCACAGTAGCCGGCTTCTTCCCGGTGGCCACCACTGGCGGCTGCGATTGGTGGCTGCGTCTAGTAGCTTGACTGATGACTGAACCGTCAGTTACTATTGCATAGAATCTACATTTCAGAATGTTCGAGAAATGTCTTGCCTAGGAAGAAGCAACTAAAACCATGTATTGATTAAACATAAAAGTTTAAAATAATAATATTGTCACCTAGCTAGTACTATTATCTATTCTGTGGTATCACATACATGTGATTGGAAATCAAAGTTTGTGAGAAATATTCTATTGGGTATGTTCTAGAACTTCATACTAAAGATAATCAATTTTAAGATCTTTAAGCCATAAAAATATTTTTACTGCTATCTGCGTGCTATTAATGT
Organism: Agriphila geniculea; assembly: GCA_943789525.1. Taxonomy (NCBI): domain Eukaryota; kingdom Metazoa; phylum Arthropoda; class Insecta; order Lepidoptera; family Crambidae; genus Agriphila; species Agriphila geniculea. The sequence goes on along the minus strand of OX038872.1, from coordinate 27,252,679 downwards.
TACGGGCACATTCATAAACAAGCTTTGGTATTGAAAATAGATCAATGCAGACAGTTGATGGTTCGGACTCATAATGTTATAGATTTAGTCAGTCTTGTACTCAAGGTAAAAATTATTTGCAGTACCAATCCTCCACTGGTACAAAAATATCACACAAATAAAATAAGTACTTACACTATTTAAAAAAGTTTAATCTCATGTGAATTACAATTTTCTCAACATTATTATTTAAGTATATTGAAATATTTGAAACAAACAAAAATAAATATGATTAAAATTAAAACTTTTGTAAAGAATTACATATTAATCCACAAAAAAAACATGTTGATTTCAAAAGATTGTTAATAAAAATTCATTCAACAAATATACAAGCAAGCAGAAAAGTGATAAAAATAAAATGTCAAAAACTATGCAATTTAGAAGCATAATATATCTAGTTATTACAATTAAGATTTACACTCAAAAGCCTACTACATTGGTGGACTACACCACAATAAAGATATCAATAACAAACACAAAACAAATTAAAACTATATTTATTTAATTCTAATCAATAGGAATAGCAAAAGTTTTTTTAATAAAAATCCCATAAATAACAGATTAACGGCTAGAATTAGGGCCAGGATTAATAATTAATTGGGATAGGCCTGATCCAGATTAGTGAATAATCTAAAGATAGGACTGATCCGGATTAGTTGAATGAATGAATGATTTATTCGGCGACATGATAATTAATACTAAGTTGTTTGCTTGGGTCAGCAAAGTAAGAGCAAAATTAAAAAAAGAAATACTTAGCTGAAGGGAAAAAAAGAGACTTGATTTAATACCACACTCACACCATACTGAGGCTTTTTCGCTTGGAATTCACATCTTGTAAGTATAGTTTGACTTTAAAAGGACTTTTAAGATTTAAAATATTTATTTAATTAGAACAAAAAGTATATATCTTGAATTTATAAACTGAACCCCTGAGAGCCTTTTACGGAACCCCAGGGTTTCCTAAACCCCATTCGGGAACCGCTGGCCTAGTTATAGCCTAGAAATTAATCTGGATCAGGCCTATCCCTATCTGTAGATTGATAGTTAATTTTTTATTATGAAATTGTTATCATAGAAATTTTTGTCATAATAATTTCCACACAGTAGATATAGATACCAACAAACAAATCGCATAGCACCATGCATACATTCGGCAGGCCTACTGCCTAACTCAAATTGCTTTCAAATTGCTAATGTTTAAGATGTCAATGCACTGTCCGTTGGTCCTTGTCATTGTGTTATGATATGACAAGGACGAACAGTGCATTACTATCGCTATAGCTTTGAGATAGGCAGCAGGGCCTAAGGGTAGTATGGATTCTTTAGAATTGAGTCCACTAGCATTAAGAATAAGACAAATTAAATATTTAGGTGTTATTCAGGTAAAACAAGAGAAAATTTTGGCTTATTAACGTCAGCGGTTTTTTTACCTTCGTCCAACCATCTGAGTATCTGGATAAACGCCAAACTGAAGTAATCAAGAAAATATTAAAATAACAAGAGCGTAAAAGTTAAGATTAAAAGCGGGCAGCTGAAGCATAGAACCAGAAGCATAATAATACAACTAATATGAACAAATATAAATACTGTTTGCAGTTTTATTAGAAAAATCAATCTTTTACCCCTCACTCCCTTTTCTTTTTCCTTTGAAACTTGCCGATCTCTTTGCACCATTTTTGTTGTAAATACTTCGCTGCCGAGCAGTTAACGGCATTGGGAATTATTATAATATATCAATACATTAAAAAATAACAATAAAGCTATGAATAATTAGACAGTCGGCGGAAAATCCTGAAACTGAAAATGAGAATCGAGGAAATTATTCTACTCTCTTTCTGTCATTGTCAAACTGACATTGCTGTATTGACATATGACAATGGGAGTATTCCAGTAAACTAATCGCTGACTTTTGAACGATTTTATAAAATTTGTCCATGACTCTAAAGAGTCTGCCAACTGCCAAGGTAAACCGAAATAGAATTACACTAAGCTACCCACTAATTGTCTAATTTCAAAATCTATCGCAATCGCTTTTAGTGCAGTATTTAGTGGCATCAACCTTGCAGATCGTCAACAAAGGAAGCCGCTTGGCACAGGCGTACTTTGTGGTCATTTGAGCTGATTTAGCCCTGTACCCCCGTGGTACCACCCTGGTGGTAGCCAAGGGTGGGGGGGAGAGGTGCCTTCTACCACGCTGCACTTTTACATCCATACCTCCATAGGTTTAACAAATAGGTCGTTTTTGGTATCATTTTCATATAATTCAAGGACGAGGAATTCATTCCTGGAACAACTTTTACACTCGTTCATATAAAAAATAAAAGTTCTGCGCAAAAACAGAAAAGTAAGAAAACAAAAATCTTACAAAATCTATGCCTACAAATAAACCACGAGATTGTGCTTTATAAAAAAATATGATTAAACAGCCCTGTTTATATAAAAAACATAAACATCAACTTTCTCATACAAATTATATTTATAAATGTGTCAAAAAAAACATTTGCGACTCGCGACGGTATTTTGGCGCAGTATATTTGGATAGGATTTATCACTTATTGTTTAATAATGACACAAATTGGTCGTGTTTGGTATCGTTTTCATATAATTCAAGGACGGGAAATTCATTTCTGCAACAACATTTTTACTCGTTCATAGAAAAAAAATAAGTTCAGTGCAAAACAAGAAAAATAAGAAAAAAACTTACAAAATCTATGCCCACAATTAAACCACGAGATTATGCTTTATAAAAAAATATGTTTAAGCAGCCTTATTTATCTTAAATATATACACATAAACTTTTCAATAGAAATAATATTTATAAATGTGTCAAAAAAATCAGTTGCGCCGCGCTGCGGTATTTTGGTGCATTATTTTTTGATTTGGACTTATCACTTATTGTTTAATAATAACACGGATTAGTATTGGTAGTCCCATAGTTCTACTTTAAAAGAGAGTTGTAGTAATATTTAGGAAAACATTTTTTTTTATCTAGTTATAACGAATTTTATTGGCAGTTTCCGCTGCATCCACATAGTTCGGTGCACTTTATTTATCTTTTCAAACAATTGCACCTTCCTGCGAATTTTTGCTTACACATACACCGTAATTACTCCATGCAAGCTGTGGCTGCTGGCGATAGGGCGGTCCACATAGGCTCCCACAAGGCATTATTTTTAGCCCAACCCCAGTCTGTAGAACATGGCAGGTTTTGGATTGGTTTTAAATGTTGACCCCATACATTCCTCCCTGATAAATCGCTCGCAAAATTTGGTTGCACAGGGCGTCTCTGGTTGGTGGAGATTCTCCAGCTGCTTGTCATTTTTCGTGAATAGCACTTTTCTGCATTGATTAATATCAAGGAGATGCATTCCGACATTTCCAACAATAACTTAAATCACAAAAGCCTTATTGCCAAGGCAAGTTATTGGCAAAGCCTGCTCCACATTTTCTTTTTTAGCGTATTAAATCCTTCCGTTGTAATTGGATAAGCACCCCAAGCTTTAAACGCCGGTAGCGACGCTGAAAACCGCGTCCAGCATCCCAGACGTCGGACGCGGCTTCCAGCGTCACTGCGATGGTCACTCGGAACTGTTTGTGAGCAAGTGTGTCTGTACGCAAGTGAATAAAACGGATTCTCACCTAGTTGACCAACAACCAAGCTTATTTCTTCCCAACATTTGTGTTTCAACACATTGTTTTTATTGCTGGCATCATAATAATAAAAAACTATGTTTCATTTAACTAATTCTATTAGTACTCCGTCTTTATCCTACCTAAATTGCCTAAATTTCACCATTTCCAGAGTGACGCGCAACAAAAACGCGGCGTCCGTTTACGCCAGAATGCTCCGAAATGACTGCGTAGGCGGCGTACGACCTACGGACGCATCAGGCGTTTGAGAGAGACCACTCTAGTACGTTTCCATAGTAAGCATTCGTAGGCCGCGTACAGCGTTACGCCGGACGCGACCTACGGCGTTTGTTGCAGACCACCGCCTTAGCAACCGATGACATAGCGTTTAGTCTGCCAGAATGCAGCCATTATTCAGCAAAACGTTTCATTTTTAGTAAAAGTCAAAAATGTTCTAAAATTAATTAAATTAATCTTTTAAAATAGTAATTTAGTTTAATTAAAATAACAAGCTAATAATAATGTATTTATAAAAACTCATAATAAAAATTGTTATTTATTTACAGTATCGTCGCGAAGTGGAAGAAAAGACGTGAAATGAAAAAAATATTGATAAGTTTGACTGACACTTTTTTGACAGATTGTTGAATAAGTAGGTGGATCATCATCCATCACATCATCACAACATGTGTTTTTTATTATATTAAATTTATTACAGATAATTCGACGAATACATGGTTTTTATATAATTCATTAATTGCATAAAAAATCTAATGAGAAGTCATTCATAAACAATGCTTTACGACGAGTTTAAACCCATCGTGGATTTAGTCCTGAATAATTGGACAGCGTTACAACTTGCTGTGGAACATGGCATGGGTGCTCCAGGCGGTGAGAAGGTAAATGGCAAAATGTACCTACAACCCGATCAAGAAAGCTAACTCGTCACTTGAGTCGAAAGCGACGTTTTCTTATAATCTTTCACATATTGTGCTGCAAGTGATGTTACCATGATCTATCATTCCACTCTCATATTGCCTATTTAATCTAAACCATTAATTACACAGTCATTAAAGTATCAGATGTAAAAGTCGCCTTGTGTGAGAAAAAATCATTCGAGCCAGATGTCGAGTTAACTTGACCAGGGGGCTAATTGTCTAATTCAAAAAATCTATTGCAATCGCTTTCGTTTGACAGATGGATGTAACACATTGCTGCATTTTTTTGGTATGTTTTTATTTGTCCCAAAAAGAAGCTTCAATGTGTTACATCCTGAAAGCGATTGCGATAGATTTTTAAATTAGACTATAGAAAGACGGGTTGTATCTACATAAATCTTGTTATGGCACATGCTAAAGTTGCAAAACTAAAAAATTGTAATCAAAGATTCTTGAATGATCAGCATCGGAGCTGGGGTAATGAGCGCCTCTGGCAAGATTTGAATTTTGAGCCCCAAGACTTAATGGCTTTATTTAGCTATGGGACTGCAAAGTGTGCCCCCTGAGGGTAGTAGCACACCTGGCAGCCGCTCCCCTTGCTACAACGCTGTGTATGATAAATGTGTGTGATAAAACTTCTTGGTTATAAAGCAAAAAGAACTAGTTTCGGTTCCCAAACGCTTGCTTGTATTTTCGTTTTTTTGGTTGTCTGCATTACTTTTAGCATAGTAGAACCAAATAAGTAAGTCATCTTACTCATTATACGCACGAACGCGGTTTGTATGTGAGCACGCCCGTACGTATGCGTCGTCGCACGCACACACTGACAAAATTTAAAGGTGATAAAGGTGCGCCAGTCGTGGCTCCGCCGTACGTAATCCCGCCCGCGCTCACGCACGCTTCACGCCGCTGCGCTGCCGCTCGTAATAATTTGAACGTTTACCTACCTACAGAACATACCACGCTTTCCAAAGATATTATTGCAAAAAAGATTTGTAAGAATGAGGATATATTTTACATTAACTTTAAATAATAAGGCATTTCGTACTTGTCGAAACAGACGAAATTTGTTTTAATGTCAATTGTGTAATTTCGTTAAAAAATCACAAATTCCTACAGGAAAAGGTACTTTTAATGCCTATTATTTAAGGTTATTTAAAGTACTCAATTTCACAACTTAAAGATTATTATTTTGAGAAGTGTAGGTAAATAAAAAAGAAAAAAACAGTTAAAAGTGTAAAAAATATTTTTTTAATAATATGTAATAAAACACTTTTTAACGGATACTAGCGTGGTTTTATTGAATGTACTTTGGTACCTATTTAGTTGGTATTTGGTTTGATTATAGATTTTTTTTATTTTTATAATATTTTTTTTTTTATTTGAATAAATACATTATTTAGTAAAGCTACGTTTTAATTAATCCTATTTCGACCGTAAGTTTTCAAATCACATAACATGACGTACGCAATGAAAAATTGTAGTCAATTTAATTTAATGAACTTTTATTGTTAAAAGTGGCCACTTTTCGAAAGCCTGTTCGCAGTGCACTCCAGAGAGATAATTCATAATATCTTTTTTATTTAAACACTATGATTTTATTTCCAATGGCGGCGCTAGTTTGCAGACTGCACGCTCTTAACTACTCAATCGATCATCATAAAATTTTGCAGACATGTTGTCAGGGGTACAGAGAAAGACATAGAGGGACAAAAAGTTTTGTTCCTGAGGTATAGCAAAATAACATTCCATGCAGACAGAGACGCAGTCGCTAGTTAATTTAATAAAAAATACTTAGTACCCTTTTCTTTTTTGTAGACAGCCCAGCTGATGTCAGTATACATAGCAAGATATTGTGTGGAGAATATAGCAGATGTACCAGAACTAACCGAGGTGATTGAAGACCTAATGGATGAGGAGTTTGACACTGTCTGCCATGACAATTCACCTAAAGGTACATTATGGAATAAAGGATTTGTCACACTCAATGAATTCTGCAATCTGTTCAACTAACATATAGGGTGAACATAGGGCTCTGTCATCCATCCAGATTTTCCCGGATTTGTCTTAGTTTGTAGGGCATCCGGGGAGCGTCCAGGCGGGGTTCTTAAATAGTGTCCTGATAAAACCCAGAGACACATACTTGTGCTAGGGTAAAGGATGTTAGGTTTTTATTCTATTGTTTACTTTTTTTTCAAGTGCGTCCAGGTAAAATTCTATATTTCACTCAAATGTTGTATGTTCGAAATTTTTATCCAGGTTCTGTAATTTATGTGATGGGAGGTAGACGCAATGTTCAAAATGACCGGACTGCAGAAGGCAAAATGCATCCAGCGTGACAAATCCTTAATGCTTCAGTTCAACTCTATCCATTAGGTATCTGATAAAATTATATTTGATTAGTTTGTCTGTGTTTCTTGTTTTAGAAGTAGCCAATGTGCTGTTAATGTTTCTGAGCCTTTTAAAGGAAGGTCAGCATGACGAAGTGAGAGCGAGAGTAGAAGCAATGCCAAAATGTCAAAAGTGGCTGAGCCAACCAATACATGAATCTGTGCCTCCTCAGGTGAGTTACTCGTTGTACTAATGATAATGGTTATATAAACTTCTGCTCATGTCAGTAAAACAGTTATGAGAGACAGAAGGATAATATTTGATACAGATTCCGACAAACATCTTGACGCTCTTTCGACGGGGTGAGGATGAGTTCGCGCATGTGCACTAGCGAGCGACCAATAGCGCGCGCCTAGTGATGGGCCGAGACAAGGCCGACTCGAATACTAATTCGAATACCTTCTTGGTACTCGCATACTCAAGTACCGAAAATACAGTATTCGGATACATAAGTACTCGAATAGTGAATTTGAGTATTAAAATTATGCGAATACCAAAGCAGGTAGACAATCAGTTTTAGCGCTAAATTTAATTGTTTATTGTAGGAATTAATACATAAAACCAGTGTCATTTTGTGTAGTAATACTTACTTAAGTAAGTATTACTTACTTTTTGAACTGTTATGTGAAACAATGTAAATGCACGTTTCACAAGTGTCAAAACAGTATTCGAGTCAAATTGAGTATTCGAATACTAGTCTCAGTACTCGAATACCCAATGCGAGTACCTGGACTCGAATACTTATTCGATTTTTTTGTAACGAAGACCAAAATACTCTAATACCAAAAATAGCGGTCTCGGCCCATCACTACGCGCGCCCCTCTCCCGCCGCCCGCGTACCTCACCGCTACGCATACCCAAAATACGCGTTCTGAGCAATCCCCACCCGATTTCAAGATGTTTGCCGGCTACTATACTGAATGTTTAGTTAAATTTTTATCCTTAAGTATATTGCATAGACTCATACTTAGCCCTCTTACGCACTGGCAGTTGACTGCGGGTCTTTTTCCATTTTAATATGCAAGCACGTGAGTAACCGCCACAAAGTTTCATATCAAAATGACAACACGTGGTTGATCGCTAGTGTATAACGAGGGTTAAGAGTGTAGTTATGATTGTCTAACTAATTAAATAAAGGCCACATATACAAAATGTTATGGAGAAGTACAAAAGTGTCTCTAGATGTAGGTAATCTATTTGAATAATCTCAGTCTCCTATAGTAAAATAGTTAAAATTAGTAGATTTATTTGATAAAATAATTAAGCAATATTATCTAATAATTTTATTATTTTCCAATATTTCTTATACTTACTGATTAACCCTAGAACCGTACCCATATTAAAATCACATTAATGGTACCCTGGGGTACTGCTGTACCTAGGGAATTCGATTCCGGGATTTTACATAGGCAATCCCGGGATTGATCTCGGGATTGCCTATGTAAAAATCCCGGGATCAAATTCCCTAGCTGTACCCCAATAAAGTGAAGCAATTGGCTTTGGTTAAAAAATAAAAGGTATTTTTTTTATATTTTTTTACTACAGATTAGGCCAATTTAAGAAACTAATTTGAATATTTTAACATTTATGGTTGTTTGTAAACAAATAAGTTATAGTTAATATTTCTTCTATTTTATTCATTTAATCCAGTTGTGATAGTTCTAGCCTACCTTCTCAATTTGCCGCAATAATTTTTGAGGTGGTAAAATTATAATAAAAATGCTTACCAGTGGAAACTCTGCTGAAAAACTTTGTAAAAACTGACACGCCCAATCTACCCAAATTGCGAAATGTATTGTATGTATTGTGTCTATTTTGGATGTAGGCTACATGGATGAAATTGTAACAATTGCTTGTGGACTGATAAATTTGCAGGATAACATAATAAACATTGTGAAAATATGTGCATACTTTATTTCTATTTACAAACATTTAATAGTAGGGATGTGGAAAAAATTACGAGATAAGTTCATCGATATTTTTCGGGCGATATTAAATACTCTGATATATCGATAGATGTTTTTACAATAATTTTTCCAAAACATTTTTTTGGTAATTACGTATGGATTCTAATAGTCGACACTATTTTGTCACTGGAGCATTTTGATTTTTTCCAACTTTGAGTCTTAAAAATCATCGTAAAATTCGTCAAATCGAGCCAAAATTTCGCGTAGGGGTTTATTTTGCTATTTTTTATGTTTTACAATACCATAAAATTAGAATCCATTTCTTAGTCATCGTCCCATTTCATCCCATTTTTTTCTGAGAAATATTACCTATATCGATATTTTTTCACTTCCACCTTCCACCATCCCTAATGCCAAGTTCATTGTCAAAATTGTCTTTGCACTTTTTTCTTTTTTTTATTATGGCTGGGAGATCTGTATGTGATGACGTCATATGAAGGTCATTTGAAGGTTAAAGCTTTTTATTGAATATTATAAATATCTTTAAAAATATAGACTTATTTTTAAATTTAATTAGTAGACACTGTACCGAAAGCTTATTCCTCGAAATGGTTTTGAGATTTCCAGTCATGTTCAAAAAGTTATCAAAGCCAATTAACGAAAGGATTAGAAACTTTAATTAAAAATCAACAATCAATTAATTATCTATAAACTAAAAAGTAAAAGTGAATTTATACATTTAAAACATTATGGTAAAAATTTAATTAATTATTGAACAAGATTATAACATTATAACATAACATCAAGATAATAATAAATATACTTATCATTTTGTTCTAATTAAATAAATATTTTAAGTATAATAATAATAATAAAAAATGTTTATTATTCTCTTTACAAACAATTCTTATGCTAAAAACAATACCAAAAGTTTAAAAAAAGCACTTATTTGTAAGGAGACTGGCACCTAAACTAGGCCGAGGCCTGTAAGAAAGGATACCAGGATCTCCACCCTCGAAAACAGTAGTTGGTAACGATAAAATACTTAACAATTTTTAACAATTATTTGAAAGAGTAACTAATTCTGATGTAAAGCCGTCTTTAATACTTGCTGTACGTGTGTATAAAAATATAGGTACTTAGGTAGCATGCCAGTATGTCTTAAAAGTCCTTCTTTTAAAGTCAAGCTAACTTACAAGATGTGAACACCAAGTAAAAAAGCCTCAATATGGTGTGATTTCACGTAAAAAAACCAATTTTACACTTAGTTTTAGGGTTGCCACCCGTCCCGATTCTGCTGGGACAGCCAATTTGGATGATATTATCCCGCGTCCCGACGATCCATTAGTTTGGTCCCGATTTTTAATGATATCACACGATCAATTTAGGCGGTGGGCTGCAACAAACGCCGGTAGTGACGATGGAAGGCGCGTCCAGCGTCCCAGACGCCGGACGCGGCTTCCAGCGTCACTGCGATAGTCACTCATTACTGTTTTTAAGTTTCGCATACGCTCAATGTAAACGGACGTGAGCGATTAAAATATGGATTACCTGCATACCCACTTTAGGTACTTACCAAAGTGAAGATAGTTATGAATGTCAGTACTTAAATATTAAGTTGATTTTTATCGCATAGTACCTACGCAAGGTAAATAAATACAAAACCTTAAAACAAAGTACCTAGATACCTACACAATACAAAAACAAAATAAGTAGGTACTTACACAAGTGAATACAACGGATTCTCACGTGGTTGACCAACAACCAAGCTAATTTCTTCCAAAGTTTGTGTTTCAACACATTGTTTTTATTGCTGGCATCATAATAACATGAAACTATGTTTCATTTAACTAATTCTATTAGTACTCCGTCTTGTTCCTACCTAAATTTCCTAAATTTCAGCATTTACAGAGTAACCGCGCGACAAAAACGCGGCGTCCGTGACGCCAGAATGCTCCAAAATGACTGCGTAGGCGGCGTACGACCTACGGACGCGGCGCAGTTTTAATGATTTCAACGTACATTTAGAAAATAGACCCAAAAATTTCCCTTCCCTTGTCCTATTTTCTGTTCCTAAAGGTGGCAACCCTGGTTAGTTTACTTCTTACTTGTGCCCTAGCTAGGGTACGGTTCTAGGGTTAAAAAACATAAAAACTGTCCAACTATGTATCCATATCTTAAAATATATTTTTTTTCATTAGTGCCACGGAAATCCTGATGATGACACGACAAGTAGCAGCGGAGAGGAAGACGGACCTGAAAATGAACCGATGGACGGAGCTACTGCTTCATCCAGCAATAGCCATGACCCTGAACCCATGGATGAGGACGTAGAACCTGGCTGGACAGTCATTAAAAGTAGAAGGAGAAAATAATAAAATGTTACAGGAACTTATAATCTTTAAGACATGCGTTTAAGCAGTGATCCTTCTAGTCAAATTTTGCTGCTGGATCGTATAAGGGCCCTATCATACTAGGACACAAGTGATTCGGTTGCCGCCTCCCAAGTGGTTGCGCAACCAAGCATACACCAGTCCCCCCTAGCATGACCACTACCAAAACACGATATCGCGTGACGCATGCGTTTTATCTTCACTCAACTGTCAAATTCCATCGTCTTTTGACACTTGACAATAAAACGTGATAAAACTTTATATCATATCGCATACGCCTTGAAATAATAGAGCAGAGTCTGTAGGGAAAAAACTACTAAGCAAAACATTCGACACTGGCGAAATCCACAAGGGAACCGCCAAAGCATAGAAAGAAGAAGAAGAATATATCGCATTTCGGTGGTCATGCTAGGGGGGCAGGGGCCCAATCATGCTAATTTGCAACGATAAAACCAAGAGTATAATTCCTGATATTTTAACTAAGTGCAATACAACGCGAAAGTTTCAAAATGTAGATAAAAATAAATCGTTACCTTTTCAGTTTTGTTACAGAAAAATACTCGCTTTAGTTTTGTTGAAATTGTTGGAAGCTAAGCCTAGGGACCTTAGAATGCCAATTGGTCCGACTGATCATCGAAAGTTATTTGGTCAAAAGCCATTTATTCACCGCCATATCATTGAAGATCCACTTCATCGATGGGCTATCTAAAAGACCGGCCAAGTGCGAGTCAGACTCGCGCACGAAGGGTTCCGTACCAAAAAACGGCAAAAAATTACGTTTGTTGTATGGGAGCCCCTCTTAAATATTAATTTTATTCTGTTTTTAGTATTTGTTGTTATAGCAGCTTGTTGAAATTTTTACATCATGTTTAAAAATTTCAACTTTCTAGCTATCACGGTTAATGAGACAGACATCCTGGTGATAGACAGACAGACGGACAGCGGAGTCTTAGTAATAGGGTCCCGTTTTTACCCTTTGGGTACGGAACCCTAAAAATCTAAAAATGTCTAAAGGGAAATAAAATCTAAAAAAATCAATGTTGACTACTAATATATTTTTTTTAATAATGTAAGTGCTTTTATAAAAGTTTAGCGTCATTATTTAAAAAAAAATTAGTAAAACTTTTTAATTGAGATTATTTTATTTGCCTTTTGATAATACGGCGTTCGAAGAAATATACATACTATCGGTGATTTATGTTTTCCGTCAAATGACTTTTCGGTGAATGACCCATCAGTAAAATAGCCCATCGATGAAGTAGATCTTCGATGATATAGCGGTCGACAAATGGCTTTCGACGAAATAACTTTCGATGATCAGGAGGTCAAGTCTGCTAATGTTTTCGTCAAAATCCTAGTTCAATGGGGTTTGAATGGTAATGCTTTTTGACACAGTTCTTGTTTCTTAAACCCAAAACAGAAACATATTGTGTCTTGATTTGAGATAGACCTTAGGCACTAATGTGATGACAGGTGTTAATTAGTTAAACCAATTTTAACCTCGAGTTAATATCTCCTTTTTGAATGTGCAAGATGTAATGTTATTATTTGTAGAAAATAGAGTATGACTCAGGCACATAATAACTCCTTTCTTTGGGGATCTGTGTAAATCTCTAATGAGCCGTTCACACAGTTCAAGTTGTTAAGTAATTTAGTAAACATTGAGATATCGGTCTACTAAATTTTCACGTTTCCCATTAAGTGGGCAAGTGATTAAGTAAATAGAATATATCTAGTCTAGTCTATCTTTTGGGCAAGTAACTGCGCCGCCTGCACCGCATGCCCCCCCGCTGGGCGTGGCCACGCGCTGTACTTGCCACTTGCCGCATGTAAACAGGCAATTTAGTTTAGAATTTAGTCCCGAGATAAACACTGGCTACTTACTAATTAAACCGTGTGAACGACTATTCACTAAATTTTAACTTAAAATTAAGTTGCCCATTTAGTTACTATTACTATTTAATCGCTTGAACCATGTAAACAGCCCACATATGGGCGTCTGCTGCGTTAAGCGCACGCGCGGGTCGACATAGATTATAGCTTACTCATGCAAATGCAATGCAAGCATCTGACGGACAGAAAACCAGCAATCTATATTCCCGCGCCGGTATCCCGCGGGCTGATTATCTAATTAGAAACCACCAAGCGACCGGTTGCAGTTCATAGATGATAGTGATCCATTGCTACTTCTTTTTGGATTAAAAAAAACATACCAAAGAAAAGTAGCAATGTATGTGGAATGAAACCGGTCGCTAAATAGTTTCTTTTTAGATAATCAGGGTGCCGCTTTCCCGCTTAACGCAGCGGACGCCCTAAAACATACTTCCTATGCCCGTATGCCTACATTTCTTATCTGGGCGTATGAAATGTGCATATTACATCTGGGCATATAAACATATGAAATGTGCATATTAATAATTACGTTTGAAATAATTTCATTTATTTATTTCAAACTTAACGACATTTTATTAAGTAGGTAGCTAATATTTTATAAGTTTATCCTGCTGCAGTAGACTTCTATTGCAAATGACTTTTTTATCATTGTAATTACACATATAAATACTTAGTTAAATTTTAATCAAGCTGTTTTATTTGGTTTGGCAGCGTTTGTGAATCACAATCCGAATAAATAATTTTCGAACCTGCCCACATTTCACGAGAATCGGTTGAGGGTTGCGTTCCGTGGCTTCACTCGAGTGCCTACGTTATGGCGGGTCCATAGCGCGTGTTTTGCTTTACACATTCAACAAAAACATCTCAACATTCAACAAATCAAAAAAAGCGTATGAGAAATTTGTTTCGCGAAACAATGTTTTGTTAACTGTGTAGGGCAAAACACGCGCTATGGACGCGGCCTTACTCTGACAGCTGTCAAAACGTAGTTTCACCCGTTCCGTGACTCTGTAGCGCAGGGTTGCGTTCAGAGGCTTAGAGTGCAGTTAAAAAACAACCAAACGGTTGTTTTTTAACTCACTCTAAGGTTAGGAACGACCAAGAACATTAAATGTCAATGTCAATATAAAGTCTTCATTTTCCACTTGGAATAGGAATAATTTAAACTGGTGCCGGTTGCACTCGGAGCGTACGTTCGGCGGGCTGATTATCTAATTAGAAACCACCTAGCGACCGGCACCCTAATTATCTAAAAAGAAACTATTTAGCGACCGGTTTCATTCCACATACATTGCTACTTTTCTTTGGTATGTTTTTTTTAATCCAAAAAGAAGTAGCAATGGATCACTATCATCTATGAACGGCAACCGGTCGCTAGGTGGTTTCTAATTAGATAATCAGCCCGCGGTTGCAGTTCATAGATGATAGTGATCCATTGCTACTTTTTGGATTAAAAAAAAACATACCAAAGAAAAGTAGCAATGTACTGTCAGCAAAGCTATGAGCTGAACACCTTAAGGTTCATTTCTAGATTGAGTAGTCTGTATTGTCTTGCATTTACCCAAAAGTCACAAAAGCATCTTTTGTATTAAAACAATGGAAGCAGGTAAAGACCAACTTGTAGTTCCATCCTTTCAAGCGACTTATTTTCAAACTGTTAAGGTCATAACTTTGCTGACTGTATGTGGAATGAAACCGGTCTCTAAATAGTTTCTTTTTAAGTGCGCTGTACACATTGGCCCAACGCGTTGGCCCAGCGCGTTGGGCCAACGTGTAAAGACCTACTTGGCGGTATGTTGGGAGTTGGCGCGAGCGTTGGCCGGCGAACCGAGTATTGTCGGTTTTTCGTGCACACATCAAAGGATCTTGGCGCGCGCGTTGGCGCAGCGTTCACACGTTGGCGCCTTTTTAACCGACTTCAAAAAAGGAGAAGGGTCTTAGTTCATCAGAATCTTTGTTTTTATGTATGTTACTCGAAGACGGCTGGATCGATTTGAAAAATTATTTTTTTGGTTGAAAGCGTATACTTCCAAGTTGGTCCCATTGTTATAAGGTCAGTGTCTGATGATGGGATATTAGAGATATCAAGAGAACTCTTCAAATATTATAGGGGCACCTATAGCGATTTTGGTATTTTCTTCAGTAGCTTGTGCATTTGCATATGGAAAATACCATTTTGGTGAATCCGATGATCATCTATGGTCTTCATCATCAGTTTGATGATGAAGACCATAGATGGTCATCGGATTTATTCAATACTACCTACGTGTTTCACTAGTGCGATACGATTAAGTAGGTACTTGAATTTGGTTGCTAGGCTTTTTATGTTCGTTATAACATAATACATATTAAGGTGAACTGGAGCTGATAGTAAGGAGAACTCCTCAACAACTAAAGCCCCTGCGTCGGCAAAACAGTATTTTATAAAAGGTGATAATCCGTTGATATAAGGCTATTGTAACTTAAATAATATCGTCACTAAATAGACCTACTACAAAAAAGTTTATAATAAAAAAGTATATAAAAATACAAAACCCCCTTCAAAAAACTTAAAAATAACCAAACAAAAACAGCTTCGAAATTAAACGGCTCTAAAAAGCAAGAAATGAAATATTCAAATCTGCATAATAACTAACTCGAAAGTTTGTATGCATATCTAATATTAAACAATGTATTATGAAGTCGGGTGGAGTTTTAAGGGTGCATCGCGCGTCCACTAGCGCCGCCAATCAAGAAAAAATCATTATAACGAAATAACTATGTTAAATAAAATTCTGAAAAATATAAATACTAGTGTTAGCTATCAAGTATTTTTGTATGCGTTAAATTCTTAGTTTAAATGTGTTTGCGTAGTTAAAATCGGGATTAACGCCCAAAGTGGCCACTTTAGGCGTTAATCCAGGTTTTAACTACACAAACACATTTAAACCAGGAAAAAACGCATACAAAAATAGTTTATAACTAATACTAGTTTTTATATTTTTCAGAGTTTCATTAAACACAGTTATTTCGTACTAATGATTTTTTCTTGAGTGGCGGCGCTAGTGGAGGCTCGGTGGGCCCTTAAATACTAAAATGAACAAATAATATGGAATCCAAAGTATAATATGCTTTGGATTCGAAATTATTGCCTTCTATTATTTATTAAACGCACTTCTATAGCAAACATAATATTCAATATAAAAACAAAATACGTTACTGAGCTAGATAAATAAAACATATTTAACGTCAAAGATGTTTAGTAAAGTTATAGAGGTGCGTTTAATAAATAAAGAAACCAAAATACCTCAGTATGTTGGAAGAAAAATTTATATTCACGAAAAGTTTCAAAAATTCTATTGAGATTTCTGAGCTAGGCTGAACTAAATACATTATATTTTAAAACTGAAAATATTCTTTGAAAATTTGACCGATATATCGATACTTTTATAAATATCGATGTATCGATATTTGTTTTCACTTTCGACATCCCTACACCAATGTGTAAACAGCGACATGCCCTGGCCGCGTTGGCCCAACGCGCGCGGCCAGTCGTTGGCCCAACGGTTGGCCCAACGCGCTCGGCCAGGCGTTGGCCCAATGTGTACTTCGGGCTTTAGATAATCAGGGTGCCGAACGCAACCCTGCAACCAAACAACCATCAAAATGGATGGTTGACAAACGCTCTGACGTTTATCTTACCAAAATAATGTCATTGTCATTTTCACATTATTTTGATGTTTTTGTGTCTAAGTTCAAAAAAGTTCATGACTTCTCAAAAAACAGATTTTTATTTGATTTAGTGTAAAGGAAAGTTTAAATTACTCGTATTCCAAGTGGAAAACGAAAACTTTGTACCTAAACAGCCTTTCTATTGTCTAACTTCAAAATCTATCACAGTCGCTTTCAGGATGTAATCCATTGAAGTTTCTTTTTGGCACAAATAAAAACTTAGCAAAGAAATGCAGCGATGTGTGACATCCATCTGTCAAACGAAAGCGATTGCGATAGATTTTTAAAATTAGACAATTAGCCAATTAGACAATTATAAAAACAACTCGATCGTTCCATGGTTTGGTTGCATTTCAAACGGGTTAAATTTTAACCAAACAACTACCTACACCCAAAACGACAGAACGCAAGTCAGAAATGCGACCTGTGAGTCTACCGCCCAAGTGTCGTCGACTTCGCCGTCGGCTTCATTTGACAGATGGTCGCAATACATTACTACTTTTCTTTGGTAAGTTTTTATTTGTACTAAAATGTATTTCATCCATCTGTCAAATGAAGCCGACGGCGCAGTCGACGACACCTGGGCGGTAGAGCCCCTGTATAGGAGAACAGAAAGCGCCGCGTGCCGGTAAGCCGGACTGAAATAAGATTTTTTTACATATCTCCGCCATTTTGAAAATTTTCGAAAAACTGGCTTGTCAAAAAATTCTATATAATTTTCTAACTTGCTCACAAAATTTCACGAGAAGCGGTCTGGGGCTCTATTCTACTACGTAACTATATTGATACCTATGAAGTTAATGTAAATGTTGACACGCTTTTTTGGTTAATTTGTTTGTATTTTGCAACTAAGCTGCCTCTCTATTGTCTAATTTAAAAATCTATCGCAATCGTTTTCAGGATGTAACACATTGAAGCTTCTTATTGGCACAAATAAAAATTTACCAAAGAAATGCAGCAATGTGACACATCCATCTGTCAAACGAAAGCGATTGCGATAGATTTTTTTTTATTATAGTCTCGTTGTTAAGGACATCGTTAAAAAGAATAAAAATAAATAAAAAAAAAGCATAAAAGTAGGGACTTAAAATGTCAACATTTACATGAACTTCATATCAATAACTTGAACCAAACCGTAGACAATGAAGCTTGCGCAGTAGCAATTTTAAGTACAAAAATTGTAGTGCGCAGCGTGACCTGCGCTCCATATTTCCTCTATGTGCGCGCCCGCTGACTGCCTCGACTCTCCGCTAGGAGTAATAGTGTTCTGTGGCCTCGACGCGGCCGAAATATTATTAACCGATTTTCAAAATTCCAACGAATGCACTTCTCGTCTGCTTCTGCATCTTTTAACACCACGACGATCGGTTAATAATCATAAGCTATACCAATTTTTATGTACGGAAACGCCCGTTTTTCTACGATTCCAAATCTAAAAGGACCACCTGCAGGTCACAATCCTACTAATATTATAAATGTGAAAGTTTGTGGGTTTGGATGTTTGGATGTTTGTTCCTCAATCACGAAAAAACTGCTGAATGGATTTTCTTGAAATTTGGCACACAGATAGCAAATAGCCTAGATTAAAACATAGGATACTTTTTATCCTGATATTACCACGGGAACGGGACCCACGCGGGTAAAACCGCGGGCGGCCGCTAGTTATTAATACTAATACCTTAGAACCCTTTTTTTTCATTTTTTCGTAAGTCCGTTTTTATTCCGAAATATTTACAATTTATTAGACAAACTGTCATATTGACAATATTATTATTTACGGAGATATTAAAGTCATAAACATATACTCGAGCCTATTTTTATGAGGCTCGCGTTCATTTTAAGACTCAAGCTTTTTTGAAGTTCGAGCTCTTTTGAATGCTCGAACTCTTTTGAAGCCTCGAGGCATGCATGGCTCAGAGAGCTCGTGTCTTGGCTAGGCTAGGGTTTACAAACCTACCGAGCTCATCAAGTCCTACCAATCCGCCTCGAGGCTTCAAAAGTAGAACTCGATGACTCGAGGTTTGTACATCACTAGCTTTGAGAGTAAAATTTCACCGAGCCACGGAACGGTTAGAGCGCGCACCGGAGTGCAGTCGAGTGAAGCCACGGAACGCACACTAGGACTGCGTTCCGTCGTTTTGAGTGTAGTTGTTTGGTTAAAGTTTAACCCGCTTGAGTTGCAATGCAACCAAACCACGGAACGATCTAGTTGTCTGTTTTATAACTTCTTTAGGGAAGTACATAGTTTTCGTTTTCCATTTGGAATACGTATAATTTAAACTTATACTATACTAAATCAAATAAAAATAACCAAAATAAGCTAACGAAACGTGTTGGTCGTGGTACTGGTATTGCTATTTAGTGTCGGGGTTACCAAAAAAATAACTTTCAAACATAAATAAATCTTAAAACATAAATCTTCGTAAAAATCTGAATATTTTCTATGACTTACTAATTATATTTATAAGCCTACATTTTGAAAAAATCAGAAACGCTATACATTCTTTGGTTATTTTCTATGGGACTCTGCCTAATGTCCTTTGAAAAAATATTTTAACTTTGACCTTTAATAACTTCGTAGCTATTGGTTTCCCAGGTATAGTCTAAAAGACAAACAAAAATGATCCTGATGATGGGCGGAATTCGTGGACTTCGGCTTCGTTGGTCTTGTTACACCCGTTAGTTACCTACTTGGTACAGTTGCCGGCAAATAAACTTAGTGTTTATGGCTACTGCGCATCTTTTGTCTCATCTTTCTCTTGCCAATATAAATGCCGGGCAGTTTATAATAGTTGCCCACTCAGTATTCTTGTCACCCATTTAGATTTTTCACTGCCAACTTAAATTATTTATCACTCACATGTAGTCGCCCGTTTTAAGTATTTTTGTAATTCACTGTTTGTCATCTGTTTAGTTATTTTGTCGCCCAAAAAATTTACTGCTGCCCGGTTTAGTATTTAAGTATCCCATTAACAGTCGCCTTTAATTATTTCCAGTCACCCAATTAATAAATCCCAATACAAAATAATGACAAAATGACAATGACATTATTTTGTAAAGATAAACGTCAGCTATTTTGTTGGTTGTGTGGTTGCTGCCAAGAAGGTTGGTGCACTTCGAGCCACGGAACGGTTAGAGCGTGCACTGGGGAATGCGCTCGAGTGCACTCGATGACTCGAGCGAATCCATGGAACGCATCCCGAATTTCGGAACGCGCCTCTGAGAACGAGGGAAACCGGTCTGTCACTGTCAAAGTCAGTCAGTTTTTTTTGTCAAAAAAGTTGTAAACAGATTTTCGTATTTTTATAAAAATAAATAAATTGATATTGATAAAATGATTTAATTGCTTTCTTGATACACAAGCGAGATAGGTTATTCAGATCAGTATGAATGAAGAAATAAAGGTGGTTTTTATAATTCCGAAGAATTATCGAAGTGAAAATGAGTGTTCGGAGGAAATGCAGCTTGCTTTTACGGTATGGTCTTCTATTCACCGTTTTATTTCGCTTAAAATAATTGTCATACCGCCAAAATAACAATAAGTATTCTTGATAATGTACCAATTTAATGGTTTTTTACGTGTTTCTGATAGACCTGTGAACAGCATCGTGGTGGCGGACTTCAAGCACAATGGGTTAACGAAAGCAGTTGGACGCACTTCACTACCCTGACTAAGAGAGACGTGTTTGTTTTACAAGATTTTGAAGGAGAATTGTATGAGAAATTAAAAACAACAAAATGCCTGTAAGTAAACATAGTTGAATGGGTTTGACAAAAGAAATCTTAACTCCAATGAGTTTTGAATGAGAAGGAAACTCAGGTTTTTAATGAATATGAATTTTTAGATTTTAGGCATTCACAATGGTATTTATTTATTAAGATAATTATTTTAATAGAAAAAATTGACTCACCCGTAATAGCTTACACGGCAGTCCCGTCTGAGGAATAATTATCTTTAATTAATGTATTTCAGAATAGTTGGTCCCCGTTGCTTATCATGCTGTCTGACTGAAGGAGTACCCATACCTTCGGGTCCAGAGCCAGTGTACACTGTAGCTATGAGAGGCCTGGTGATGACCGCAAGTGGATTAACAAAGCAGAAAAAGGTAAACTAAATCAGAATAAATCAAATGTTCATGAGAATAACTGCCTCCTGATTATGTAACCCTGTTGCTAACAATTATCAATTGAAACCACAGTTACATTGCTGCTTTAAGTAAGGTAATTGTCACATTGGCTCTGACTAAAGCAGCTATGTATTTCTATCAGAGTTGATTGCAACAAAGTTACGTAATCAGCCCCCTGGAAAGACAATTTTATTTAGTGACCACAGCTCTTGTTAACAACTGAACAATAAAGCCTTGTATTCATTAGGCAACATTTGTTTATAAATACTGTTTATAAACAGTGTTTCATCATCTCTGTAAACAGTTTATAAACAAAGATGATGAAACATTGTTTCTGAAACATGTTGCCGTGCTCCCCACTTTGAGTGGAGAGCAAGACGAAACATCTTGTTTATAAACAAAAGTCAACAGGTGTGGACGTGTGTTGCGCGAGTTTTAAACATGGAAGTACTGTGGTCCAACAGCCAGATTTCGATAAATTTCAAAAACCTTAATCAACAGCACAATAATATACTGTGAGATGCCTCAAATAAAGATTATAAAGATAAATATACTTTGGGATGCCTCAAATAAAGATTATAAAGATAACTACCTCCTCAAGTGACATCCTAGCAACAACTGACAAGTGTGTACTGCAAAGTTTCAGAAACACTGTTTACGGTAAACTTGTTTATAAACAGTTTATTAACAAATGTTGCCTAATGAATACAAGGCTTTATTATGTAAAAAAAACCATTGAAACTAAAGTTATTAATGTATTAAACAATCTGTTTATGTATGTTAAAGGTATTTTTAAGGCTATTCTTTTTGAATACCTTTACTACAGTACGAGGCATATAACTTGAAATCGGGTGGGGATTGCGCGAAATGCGTATTTTGGGTATGCGTAGCGGTGAGGGGCGCGGGCGGCGGGAGAGGGGCGCGCGCTATTGGTCGCCCACAAGAGGACATGTGCGAACTTATCCCCACTCCGTCGAAAAAATTTCAAGATATGTGCCAAGTACTGTAGCATTAGTTGAAATTAAAATGTATGATCGATACAGTTATTAATTGTGAAGGATTGATATCCTTATACAAGTATAACTATTGATAAACTTTGATGTCTAAATAATGATAATTTTTAGGACAATATCAGAAAAAAAGTACATTGGATGGGAGGGTTGTACAACACAGTTTTAACAGACGACACTACACACCTAGTGTCTGATACAGTTTTATCTGACAAATATATTGTAAGTACTTACTTTTTCATATAATTAGTCTATTTTTGAACTATTTATGTTAAATGTAGGAGTAACATACTCCTATCAAAGTGCCTTCTACAGCAATGTCTTTTTTCCCCCATTCCCCCACTGAGGCACAGCACAGATAAAGAGGACATAATACATCATACATACCCAACCCTTACCTTTCTCAAATTTGCTCATAGTCTACGACTGATCGCAGATGCAACAGACAAAAGAAAAAAAATACCCATCCCGATACATGGTGTTGCACATTAGCGTAGGAAAGGGGGGGCGCATGTTATACTACACTGTGTAAAAAGTATCGGGAATATGTCAATAAAAAGACCCGCGTAAAAGAGGTCGTTCTAATTTTTTTACTGCATGTTGGTAGCACTGTACTGATTAAGCGCGCAAAATTTGAGCAGGATCTGTCATTTAATTTGTTTTAATCTACACTTTTTGTTGGTGATAGTTTCCTAGTCCTCGGCGATTTTTACAATGGAAAATGATAATGCACTATCACACACAGCCATTATAAAAATAGAAAAATTCAACAAAAGTTCTCGACCAAGCACCGTATTCACCTGATATGGCTCCGTCTGACTTTTTTTTATTTCCCAAGTTAAAATTACCACTTTGAGGAAAACTTTTTGAGTCGATAGAAGCCATAAAAGAAAATTCGCTGAATGAGCTAAAGGCCATACCGCAAATAGCCTATGAAAAATGTATGGAAGACTAGGTGAAGCGTTGAAGATGTTGTATTGCAAGCGATGGGGCCTACTTTGAAGGCGATAAAATAAATTTAGATGAATAATTTGAATTTTTTGTTTTATTGACAAATTCCCGATACTTAGTACACAGAATGTATGTTTTATAAATATACTAGCTTCTGCCCGCGACTTCGTCCGCGTGGATGTTAAAGAAAATCCTTAGAGAACCTTCAACCAGGATCTGACCAGTCATTCTTACGTTTCCGGTTCTGGTTCCCGTTCCCGTTCTGTTCCCGTCCGTTCCCGTCCCTTTCCTGTACCTTTCTCGTACCCCTTCCGTTGCCATTCCCGTTCCCATCCCGTTACCGTCCGGTTCTCGTTCCCGTTCCCGTACCGTTCTCGTCCCGTTCCCGTTTCATTCCCGTTTCATTCGCGTTTCATTCCGATTCCGTTCCCGTTCCCATCCCGTTCCCATTCCGTCCCGTTCCGTTCTTGTTCCCGTTCCGTACCCATCTCGTACCCCTTCCGGTTCCCGTTCCCATCCCGCCCCGTCCCGTTCCCGTTTCCGTTACCGTCCGGTTCCCATTTCCGTTCCCGCCCCGTCCCATTCCCGTTCCCGTTCCGATCTCGTCCCGTTCCGTTCCCGTTCCGTTCCGTTCAAGATCCTTTCCCCTCCGTTCCCGTGCCGTTCCTTTACCGTTCCCGTCCCGTTTTCGTTCCCGTTCCGTTCCTGTATCGTTCCCGTTTCGTTACCATTTTGTTCCCGTTTCGTTCCCGTTCCATTCCCATTCCGTTCCGTCCCTTTCCGTTCCCGTTTCGTTCCCGTTCGCGTCCCGTTCCCGTCCCGTACTCCTTCCGTTCCTTTTCTCGGTACCGTTCCCGTCCTGTTCCTGTCCCTTTCTCTTTCCCGTTCTATTCCCGTTCCGTTCCCCTTTCGTTCCCGTTCCCTTTCAGTTCCCGTTTCATTCCCGTTCCGTTTCCGTTACGGCCCGTTCCGTTCCCGTCCCGTTCCCGTTCCTGTTCCCGTTCCCGTGCCCGTGCCCGTGCCCGTGCCTGTTCGCGTTCCCGTTACCTGGGGCCGTACCGGCTAACAAATCGATTATCGAAAAGTCTGCTAGGTTTCAAATTAAAACTGAAAAATCAAAGTAAGGAATTTCGTCTTCTACTTTCTGTTGACGTAATTTGGAAGATAACGATGTTTGTGTGACATAATGAATTGGGGTTCGCCATTTTCGCCCAATTGGGGCTCGATTTATCTGTTTTAATTTGAAACCCAGCAGACTTTTCGATAATCGATTCGTTAGCCGGTACGGCCCCTGGATGTGCATGTCCAGGTACAGGTCCATGATGTGTCATGTCCACCGTGTTGGACTTCAAAATAAATGTCATTTTCGTAATCACCATTCCATGAAACCTCAAGAACGACATCCACATCGATTTTCATGTTTACTTACCCCATTTACACCCTACGGGATGATTTTCAAAATAACAAAATATGTGTTTGCCTATTTATTTTTAGACATGCTCCTACGAATTTTAAAGTTGTAATGTCTATTTTATATTCTTTTTCCATACATATGAACCTCATTTTCACCCCTTTAGGGGTTAAATCATGTCCACCGTGTTGGACTTCAAAATAAATCTCATTTTCGTAATCACCATTCCATAAAACCTCAAGAACGACCTCCACATCGATTTTTATGTTTACTCACTCCATTTACCCCCTAAGGGGTTGATTTTCAAAATCACAAAATATATGTTTGCTTATTTATTTTTAGACGTGCTCCTACGAAGTTTAAAGTTGTAATGGCCATTTAATATTTTTTTCCATACAAAATTTGAACCCCATTTTCACCCTTTTAGGGGTTAAATCATGTACATCGTGTTGGACTTTAAAATAAATGTCATTTTCTCAATCACTATTCCATAAAACCTCAAGAACGATATCCATATCGATTTTTATGTTTACATACCCCATTTACCCTCTAAGGGGTTGATTTTCAAAATTACCAAATATATGTTTTCCAATTTATTTTTAGACGTACTTCTACGAAGTTTAAAGTTGTAATGTCTATTTTATATTCTTTTTCCATACAAAATTTGAAACCCATTTTCACCCCTTTAGGGGGTTAAATTATGTCCACCGTGTTGGACTTCAAAATAAATGTCATTTTTGCAATCGTCATACCAGAAAACCCCAATAACGACATCCATCTCTATTTTTAGGTTTATTTACACATTTCACCCCTATTTCATCGCCATAGGGGTTGAAGTACTAACAATAACAATATACGTTGCGACAGATTTTCTTCCATAAGCCTTTACTATAAATTAAGTGATTTTTACTTCGAAAATGAAGGATTTTTTTCTATACACAACTTCATACCCCTTTTCACCCCTTCGGGGGTAGAGTTTGAAAAATGCTGAGACCCTTATTTATTAATTTTCAATCTTCAGCCTAAACACAAAATTTGAAAATCCTAGCTTCAAAACTGAGGGACTTTCATACAAACTTTCATCCCTTATTTCACCCCCTTAGGGATGGAATTTCCAAAAATCCTTCCTTAGTGGATGCCTACACTGTATGAGGTATCTGTGTGCAAAATTTCAAGTCTCTAGGTCCAGCGGTTTGGGCTGTGCGTTGATAGATCAGTCAGTCATTCAGTTTACGATTTTATATATTAAGATGAATTATCATTAATAGCTTACCTATGTCGTCCAAGTTGTATTTATGGTGTCAATTCACCACAGAATATTTGTGGAATACCTATTTATAGAATAGTTATGAAAAATGCATATAGTTTTGTTTACAAACATTATTTCCATAAGATGGCTATAGTAAGTTTATTTTTGTTTCTCAGAAATCTGTTGAAAAAGGCATACCAGTAATGAGTGAAAGTTGGGTCGAAGCAGTGTGGGAAGCGTCTCTACATTTAAATATCAATGGCTCTTCCCCTGACTTCAACAATCATAAGCTGCCAGTCTTTGCTAACCTACAAGTGACTACATCAGGAATAACTAAACGAGACAAGCAATTGATTATGAAACTTGTCAATGAGAATGGTGGAACATTCTCGGGAGCTTTTCAAAGTGAGACAACTGATATTGTTGTTTTGACGAAGTGAGTATATTTTTACTATAAAAAAAATAATCTGTATTCACCTTTGTTTATTGTTAAACTGTTACTAAAAATCTTTGAGAGATTAAACTTTAGCTGTGACTGCTCTTTAGGTATAAAAAATAAAAGATATAATCATCACACACAAATAACATCATCACAACATAAACATCATAAACTGCTTCGAGTGTGTGATCTGGAGCCTAAACTAGGGCGACCCTGTATTTCAGGTCTCCAGGTCCTCACCCATGGATCACCTAAGTATATTTTCACTTCTCATGCTCGTAAAGTTCGTCTTTGTGTTGGGTATAGGCTGCATAAAATCGCTTTTTATGCTCTAGTGCATAAAGTAAAATCTTCGTCTAAGTCTCAGACTTTAAGACAAAGGTCGTCAGGTAAACAGCCACACACGCAATTTTACTTCGTTGAATTAACTTGTTATTTCATTCTGTTTCTTCATTTTTGTTGTGTTGTAATACTTTTTTTATTTTCGAAAATGGGTATCAATTTTATTGAAAAGCCTTGATAATTTTTTTTTTTAATTTTTGAGTATCAAATGAAAGGCCTTGATGAGCACATTCCAAAATTATATTTTTTTTAATAAAAAAAAATGAGTTTTTTTTTCAATTTTTGAATATGGGTATCAAATGAAAGGCCTTGATGAGCACATTCCAAAATGATATTTTTTTATAAAAAAATGAGTTTTTTTTTTCAATTTTTGAATATGGGTATCAAATGAAAGGCCTTGATGAGCACATTCCAAAATTATATTTTTTTTATAAAAAAAATGAGTTTTTATTTCAATTTTTGAATATGGGTATTAAATGAAAGGTCTTGATAAGCACATTGAGCACATTCCAAAAATATATAATTTGTCACTAAAATTCAAGATTTTTTTTATTTTTACATTATTGTTGTTTAATTTCCTCACAATCGAAGTGAAAAGCAGAGTGTATAACTCGTACATAAAACCCATTTTATGCACTTGTTTTTCAATCTACTATTAATTAAATGTGTGTGTGTGTGTGTGTGTTTGTGTGTGTGTGTGTGTGTGTGTGTGTGTGTGTGTGTGTGTGTGTGTGTGTGTGTGTGTGTGTGTGTGTGTGTGTGTGTGTGTGTGTGTGTGTGTGTGTGTGTGTGTGTGTGTGTGTGTGTGTGTGTGTGTGTGTGTGTGTGTGTGTGTGTGTGTGTGTGTGTGTGTGTGTGTGTGTGTGTGTGTGTGTGTGTGTGTGTGTGTGTGTGTGTGTGTGTGTGTGTGTGTGTGTGTGAGGGGGAGTAATTGTGTCAGTTAGTGTTTTATGGTTCTAGTATAAAAACATTTTCTTTGACCTTCAATAACTTCGTAGAAAAGACAAAAACGATCCTGGTGAAGGGCGGAATGCGTGGACTTCGGCTTTGTTGAGGGTCTTGTTACACTTGTTAATATTCCTTCACAGAGATGGAGTAGGTAGTGAGAAGTATAAAGCGGCTTTAGAATACGGCAAAGCTTGCGTGCTACCGACATGGGTTAAAGATTCTGCAGTAAAAGGTGTGGCGTTACCACTAGCGAAGTATAGAGTCGCAGGCGCCTCTACCTCGTCGCCGCTAGCGGAACATAGATTACCGGACATGAGTTAGTATGAAGTCAAATAAATAGAAAACAGCAATAAAGGCTATTGCTGTTTTCTTAAGATCTGTTTTTGTCTGCAGCCTTATTTCTCCTAACCTTGCTCTTCAACAAATGTCTCTTCTAAAGTCAAATCCTAGTAGTATGAAGTACTTATCAGGACTGCTCTTTATTATTATGTGACCACTTGCTATTATAGATTCTTGCTATACAGGAATTCAGGTTTCCGAGGTGGTGACTTGACCCTATAGCATAAATACTAAGACTGATAATAACATACACTCGGCGTCAGAAAAATCGCACCTTTTCAAAAACTTCTTCAAATTTAATTTAATCCTATCTAATTTAATGGTAAGTATTGTTATATACTTTTTCCCCTTCGGACATAGCCAACAATCTCTAGAAACTATTGGAATACTCGTCGAACAGAATCAATCACTGAGATTCAGTTCCCGAGCAACATTACATTGCCACATTTTTTTGCAATATTTGAGCAAATTCATGGGCAATAGTATCCATCTTGGGTATTCCTTTTTTTTATTGAACTGTTGAAATGAGTTTTCTCCATTATCTCGGTAGCGAATTTACCCGCATTTCCTGAATTGACCCCTTTTATTTCCCTTTTATGGCGGCGCAAGCAATAACACTTTAAGCGTTAATCATGGTAACTGTTACGTATGTTAATGAAATCAAACAATTAATAATTGAAAGCTCATTAAATGTACTTTCAATAGATATCAACATTTACACAATAAAACGTTAGGTAGCAATAGCAGGTGGCCAAACTTATTTTCGAAGAGGTGCGATTTTTCTGACGTCGAGTTTATATACATAGCAATTTTTTTTTCAAAACAAAATAGAGAAACATTTTCCATGATTCTAAAATAAATTGGTATAAGGTTTAATTTGGTTTCAGGTTTGAATTTCTCACGTATTACGAATTTGAGACCGCCTAGTAATTTTGTAGATGAAAGTAGAGCAACAGATGTTTCGACATTGTCGGGAAAAATGAAGGTAAGAAAATCAATGAAAAACATTCATTTTGATTTGTTAATGATTGCATTAAACTTAGGAGAAGAAAAAGAACTGTGGAGCTCGATGGTGCAGTGGTTTAGCGCCTGGCCCGGTGATTGCGGAGGTTAAGCAACTTTCGCAAAGGTCGGTCATGGGATGGGTGACCAAAAATGTATTATCTCGAGCTTCTCTGTGCTTCGGAAGGCACGTTAAGCCGTTGGTCCCGGGGGCATTTGTAGTCGTTAACACCCACCAATCCGCATTGGGCCCGCGTCGTGGGTTAACCTTATCCACCTATAAGGAAGGCCTGTGCTCAAGCAGTGAGGACAATGAAAATGCCTGACGGATGGATGGATGGTTGAAACTTTAGAACAATGATTTGTTTCAGTTGTCACAAGATACATCATCGAAAAAAAACGATACAAGTGTTGACAAAGATGTGGTGGCTGCATTTGAAAACTTTGATATTAGTAGTATAAAGAAAGCTGGTCCCATATTTGACGGTTTTTGCGTAAGTATACATTAAATTTAACGGGGTATTAGCGCGCGTAATTGGAGTGCGCCTGCAGATCCGAAATTTGACATGGTTGAGCAAATGTGGCTTATATTGACTATTAATGGAAAGAAAATTGCTATCGGCACGGCCTATCGACCACAGTGGTTGGATGTACAAACATTCTTGGACGCGGTTACTTGTTCGGTTACTTCCCTAGGTGATATCGACCATTGTATTTTGATGGGAGACTTTAATGTGAATCTTCTGTTAAGGGACAATAAAGCAAAAATAACAAGTGATGCTTTATCTTTTCTGGGACTGAAGCAATTAGTTACTTCTCCCACCCATTTTACAAAAACTTGTGAGACCTTGATCGACCTTGTATGCTCCGATCTTAATTCGAAGCGGCTTACTGTCGAGGCGTTAGGTAGTAACTTATACGGTCATTCGGTAATAATAAGCGAATTTAATATAAAAAAAGAGAAAAATCAACCCTACATATTGCAGTACAGGCCGCTTAAGGAAATAAGTCTAAATTCATTTAATTCTGATTTAAAAAGGTTGAGCTGGAAGGCCCTGTCTGAGTTGTCCACTGTGGACGAAATGGTAGCTGCTCTTAGTGACTATTTATTATTAGTGTTCGACACTCATGCACCTGTCAAGAACTGCGTAATAAGAGAGCCATCACCACCCTGGATAACCGACAATATCAGGTTTATGATGGGCTTACGTGACGAGGCCTTGGCACAATGCAGAAAAAGTAAGTCAGTGTCAAAAAAGGAATCAAAAAAAGAGTATTATAAACAATTGAAATCGCAAGTAATATCATCTTTATTTAATGAAAAAGTAGCTTATTTTAAACACAATATAAATAATAAAATAAATAATCCCAAACTTTTATGGAAAAACTTAAAAAAAACAATTTTGCCAAAAAAACAAGATATCGAACTTCCACCTCATCTAAATGATGCAGATAAAATAAACAATAATTTCATTAATGTCCCGGGTAACCCTAATACCTCCATCTCTACCTTGACTTTTTTTGAGTTTCATAGGTTGTGTGCGAGTACGTTTACTCTTGTTCCGGTGGGTGAGGATGAGGTATTGCGCATTATACTCAAACTCAAATCAAATGCTGTGGGATGTGATGAGTTATCTTTAAAAATGTTGCTTATGACTTTGCCAGAGTCTCTGGAATGTATTTGTGGTGTTATTAATCGCTCATTACTGACATCGAAATTTCCTGATCTATGGAAGACTGCAGTGGTGCGGCCGCTCCCGAAAATAAATAATCCTGTTAGCTTGAAAGATCTCCGCCCTATAAGTATACTGCCTTGTCTCTCCAAAGTTCTGGAAAGAATTGTTTGCGATCAGCTGACGACCTTTTTAGAAAAAAATGACATTCTCCCCTCATTACAATCTGGATTTAGGAAGAAGCGGAGCACAACTACGGCTCTAATTGATGTGACCGACAATATTTTGTCTGCTCAGGACGAAGGTATGTGCACATTGTTGGTACTGCTTGATTACTCCCGCGCCTTTGACGCAATAAATGTGGATCTGCTTCTCTCTAAGATGTCCGCTTATGGTTTTGATCGCCGTACGCTTTTGTGGTTTCATAGTTACCTCAGCAATCGACGTCAATCAGTAAGCATACACCTTGCGAATGGGTCTAAGAGTGTTTCTACGCCTATACCAATTACACGAGGAGTGCCTCAGGGCTCCATATTAGGGCCGATTCTATTTAATCTTTACTGTGCGGACATTGTTCAATGCATACAGAAATGCAAATATCACATTTATGCTGACGACACCCAAGTTTATATATCCTTTAAACCAAGTGATTACCTAGCTGCTATTAAGGACCTAAATGAAGACCTAGACAGAATCGCTGACTGGTCTAATACAAATTGTTTGTTGTTAAATCCTCTAAAAACTAAGTATATGCTGTTTGGCACAAAAAAACAACTGAGCCAGCTACCAGCGGATTTAAATGTAACTTTGAAGGGAGAAACAATAGAGCGTGTTACGTCAGCTCGTAATTTAGGTCTAAATCTTGACGAAAACTTGAGGTTTGAGGAACATATCGCAGAGTCAGTAAAAAATTGCTTTTATCGTCTCAAGATTTTATACAGAATACGACCA
Organism: Agriphila geniculea; assembly: GCA_943789525.1. Lineage (NCBI taxonomy): Eukaryota > Metazoa > Arthropoda > Insecta > Lepidoptera > Crambidae > Agriphila > Agriphila geniculea. The sequence continues at coordinate 27,221,335 of OX038872.1, read as the reverse complement.
TTCTTGTCAGAGGAGTTACGTGTACAGTTGACCGAGTCGTTGGTCTTATCCAAGCTAAATTACGCAGATGCTGTATATGGCCCGCGTTTGCTGGGTAGAACTGAGCGACTCATTCAACGGGTACAAAATGCATGTGCTCGATTTTGTTTCTCCGTACCTGCTAGAGCTCACGTCACGCCATTCTTGAATAATAATAACATACTAAAAATGAAGTCGAGGCGAAAGCTGCACCTGGCATGTCTGCTTTTTGGGGTAATAAAGTATCATGAGCCACCATACCTATATCTTAAGCTTGGCTGGATCGGGAGAAAGTGTGAGAGAAGGCAGTGCTCGCGTCAGTTGGCTACACCTGCGCATAACTCTGCATCGTTTAGGGGCGCCTTTCGGTACGCTGCCTCTAAAATATGGAACAATATCCCACCTCCACTGAGACAAATCAATTCGATCCATACTTTTAAACTGCGCATAAAACATTATCTTCTTAATGCACAGCGCGATATGGAATCATACAACGTCAACATTTCATTTATATAGGTGATATTGTTTCTTGGTTGGCCTTAATATCTTTTATATATAATAATACATATATACTTATATAATAAATACATATCTTCGGATTTTATATACTTACACAATTTTCTATTCATAATTTAACTTATCTATACTTATAATTTAATAATAATTTTATGAATTGCACATATTTTTTAACTTAGTGTGTTGTTTTCGTTTGAGACATCCAGCTGTCAAAAACAAAAAGGTGCCAATTGAAAATCAGCGTCGGGTCTCATCAGCCCGACACATGCTGAATTGGCTTCCGAGTTTGGCGCAGCCGTGAGATCCGTTTTTACTTAATATGTTATGTTTTAGATTTATTTTTATTTTTTTTTTCCCTTTACTAATGTACCTGTAGCATGTATCTTATTTTTCTCATGTCTGTGTCAAATAAATGTATTTTCTTTCTTTCTTTCTTTCTTTCTTTAAATTTGCCAACAAAGTGCCATATTAGTATTTCCATTATTTATTAATATTAGCAGTATTGATTATTTCCTCTATGATTAGCAACATATTTTTAGTATTTCCAACCAAAAATCATAGATATCCTAATAGTACTGACGTGTACTGTGAAATGTCAGTCTATAGGGTCGTACGTAACCGATGAGGTTCGTTTTATTGGAGTCATAGATAATACACTATATAATTCAAAATTGGAGTGTTCCTGCTGCGTAGAAAAGTTTCTCATACATCGTCGCATATTTTTTAATTTATTTAATTTTAAGAAGCAAGCAAACAGTCACACTCATTATTAAGAAAATGTATTAAGTAAATTAAGATCTTATAAAAAATAAATAAAATATAAATAATTAAGATCTTATAGCTCCATATATTAGTTATTTATTTAAATTAAATCTTTTTATGTGTATTAGTATTAGTAATGGAGCTGTAGGAGACTTATATTTAATTATCAAAATTATTAAATAACATTTGTATGATCCTGATCTGATTCTGATCACACACCTTTAATTGATGATGATGGATGATGATAGAAACTCTGATCGAACTGATAACTGTATTTTTATTTAAACCAAGGTAATTATAATGATATCTAGCTAGGAGTACGACATGTAGCGAACTGACTTAAATTGGGTTAAATACTTCAAAACTGATTACTTAAGCTAAATAAATTAAATAATGTTTATTGCCGTAACTGCTGATGCGGGAAATGTGCGATGTGTATCGTACAACATTTTTATTGTTACACCTAAAAATTAAATTCATATTTATTCATCTATATTTATTTATTAAGTATATATCTATTAACTCAAAACACTCATTTATCATTCATACATCATACATTATAAAATTAATTAAATAAATAAAAAGAAATATTATTTACAAGCATCGCTGCGGTATTCGTCTTGTATGCCGGCTGGACGGTGCAATGGTACAATAAGTAGCTATAGCCTACAAATCCTTGCGGAGCGCACATCGCGCCCGGCCAGTCGTCAGTCCGTATCAATACCTTCGAGGCGAAACCCCCGCTTGCTTATTTAACCTACGTATTCAATGTTTCTATAACGTTTTCTTTTCGCTGTATCGGATTGTGTTTTCTCTTCCTTCTGGGATAATTTGCGAGTTTATATCTTGTGCACATCTGTAAGTTGTGATTATACACATCTATACCAACGGGCCTTCTTTTATTTATCGCACCGCAAGATATTTATTATATAGCTATAGACTCGCTATAGAGCTTCAATTTTAATAAAAGTTTAATATTGTTACATTTGGAATGTGGGAATTATGAAAAATAACCTGGGTTGTGTTTAATAAAAGTTAGTTACAATAAAATTGTGATTTATAATTACAATTAGCGATACATTACTGACAATGTTAGGCGACTTTTTACTATTCGTGTAATACGCTCAAACATAAAGTAGTTGTAAATTACTTTTGTAACGGCCAAATATTCAAACGAATTTTAAAGTTAAGGCCACTTTAAATTCAAAATAGTTTACAGAAATTCTATGAAACTGTCTGTGTCTGTGACTGTATTTAGTTAATGTCTTCTTAACTTTAAGGAATCTGTTTCCTTAAAGTCTTAACTTTAAGGAAACAGCTCCTTAGAGCTCTATCTTTAGAGACATTTACTAAAGATTTAAGTTTAGCTAAGAAGCCTTTAAGAATTCGGTCGTAAGTTTATTAAACGCGGCCCTGTCCGAACAGATCTGGGTAACCGGCCTAGACGGCATATGCCGCGAGCGCGCCGCCGCGTGCGTCAGTCGCGGCGGCGGCGTGCGGTACGACTGCCCGCACGAACGCGTCACGCACTGCGTCGCGGGAAGCGTCGCCACTGCGGGCGTCTGCACGCGGGCGCTGCCGCACGTGCCCGTGCTCAGCGCCAGGTGGCTGCTCGACAGCGTCGCGGCGGGCCGGGCGCTAGCTGAAGCCCCCGTGAGTACTGTAGTATACTGGGGACGAAATAAAATAAAACATAAGCATATTAAAGCACCAGCCCGCGCTGCCTGCGGGGTTCGAAATGCGCTGCAATGCGTGGTCGCGACGACGAGCTGAGAGGGCGACATTGAGACAGCGCGCAGTGGTTGCTGCGAGAGCCTCGAGACGCGTCGACATCGCGCGCGCTCTTCTGTGAATCACCACTATTATATTTCTTTACAAAAAACATTACCATGACAATTTTGACATAGAAAACCGGTCAAGAGTGAGTCGGACTCGCGCACCGAGGGTTCCGTACCATTGAAATTGCACCATTAAATCACATGCTGAGTAGAATAATAAAGGACATCAGGCACATGAGACCCAAAAGTGTATAAACATAATTCTGTTATCTATAAACACTTTATGTTACTACCATCATAAATCAGTAGTAACATTATTTTTTAACTCCTTCATTTAGCGTTACTTAATTATTGAAAAAAACAAAAGCATATCAATGAAACGGACATCTTTGTTAGCGATTTCACAAGTCTCTCCTGAGTATATTTGTTCTGTGGCACAAGTGATTGCGCATTAAAAAAAAGTCTGCTGGATGTCAGTCAACTCAACTGTCAAAAGCGTTTTGTTACGTGCGACATATGCACAGATTTTCTGTTTGATCGGTTCCAACTCGTACATTGTGATGCTAATCTGTGTCACTAACGCAGCTAACGAAACGTGTTGTCGTGAAACTGGTGTTGCTATACAGTGTCGGGGTTACCAAAAAATAAAACTTTCAAACGTAAATAACTCTTAAAACATAAATCTTCGTAAAAATCTGAATAATTTCTATGACTTACTAATTACATGCCTACATTTTGAAAAAAACAGAAACGTTATACATTCTTTGGTTTTTTTCTATGGGACTCTGCCTGATGTCCTTTGTATTGCAGTTTTAGGTCAGCGCCATCTCTTAACCGATAGTGGAACGAATGTTAACTTTTTTAGAAATTTGATAATTTCTTAAAAAGTGTGCTATATTGAGACATCGTTTTATTTTTCCTGTAATCTTTATATAAACTGCTATCACATAGAATTATTTCAGATTTTTCTCTTAGCAAACTTCGGAGATAAGGGAGGGGAACGGTATTTTTTTAACATTTTTCATTATAAATCGAAAACTATGCGGTCTTAAACAAAAAATGATTAAAAACGTGCAAACGGCGCTCTTTCATATGATACCCCACGTGCCCTAGAAGCTCCACTTCAAATTTTTAAGACCCCTTTTCAGTCCCTGTTGTAAAAAAGATATTTATTTTTTTATTAATTTCTTATTTGCAAAATAGTTGGGCTTAATGTGATCTTAAACTATTCCAAATTTCAAGTTGATACCATTAGTAGTTCTCGAGATATCCAGCTGTGACAGACAGACAGACAGACTGAGTCACACCATAAGGGTTCCTTTTTTACCATTTTGGTACGGAACCCTAAAAACAGATAACCAAGCAAAGAAATAATATATTTTTTAATTTCTACACCTCATTATTCTATCACACTTACAATACAATGAAACGGTACTCGACATAGTCGTTACTTTACTATTAACACTCCAATTTCTCTACAGTACCTGATAGACGCTAAACCGATGACGCCTCCCAAATCCGCTCACAAGCAAAGAGTCGAACCCGCGTCCCCCATGAGCAAACGCAACCTGCAGCTACTGAGGCGTGGCCCCCTGGACTTGCCCCCGCCCACCGCTGAGGTGGAGGAACCGGCGCAGGACGATATTGTCAACCATTACTTGAGCCGTGAGTATCTCATGATTAACATCATCATCATCATCATAGCACATTATAATCATCTAATTATACATATAAACTCTAAATTGATTGATTGTTGGGATACGCGTAAAGTTTTAACGGCTGAAAGTAGAGACACCATTTTTGGAGGGTAGATACTTTTTATGGTGTAGGTGAGAACTAAGAAAGGATTTTGGGAAATTCACCCCCTAAGGGGATGAAATAGGGGATGAAAGTTTGTATGGAAGTCCCTCACTTTCAAAGCTAAGATGATAAAATTTTGTGTTAGGCTGTCGATTAAAAATTATAAGGGGAAAGGAAAAGGTAAGAGGAAAGAGAAGGTGAAGGGGAAGGGTGACGGTGACAGTAATACTAGCAGGAAGGGGAACGGGAAAGGGAACGGGAACGGGATACTAATATCTTTGGACCCAATTCTGAACGGGGACGGGGATGGGAACGCCTTCTACAACATTTTAAGAATGATTAAAGACTAGCTTCTGCCCGCGACTTCGTCCGCGTGGATATTAGAGAAAATCCTTAGGGCACCTTCAACCAGGATCTGATCAGCCGTTATTACGTGATTAGGCGGGTCCCCACCAAACGCGCTGCCTCGCGAGGCAAGACGTTTGCCACATATGGTGGGCCTCGTACGAGGCTGCTCGCCAGTCACCAGTCGCTTATTACGTGGCCAAGACGCACAACGCATAAAACTTCATGTATATTTCTGAGGCGTGTAAAAAAAATTAGAAAATAAATACTCATAATTATGCAGAATTCTTCGGAGACTTCTAGACAACAACTCCTGTTAAGTGAACATTACATGTCTTCATAAATTAATGTGAAATGCATAAAATATATCCTTTTTCTGATTTTCATCGACTATGATTCTTACTTTTAAAACCCCGTTGTTATTTACTATAAAATAAATTGCTTATTAACAATCAAGATCCATTTACTTCATATTAAAGGCTCGACAACACGGCCGGCTCCGGCCACTTTCCTAAACAGAATGATATAAACCAACTGATGTTAAAGTTAATACATATTTTCCATACAGAGCCTATGCCAGCGCCGTCGCCACAGAAGGGGAAATCCCCCGAACCTCCCCCTAACATGACGCACCAACAGCCTGACGTCACGGAGTCCACACAAGAACCTACTGAAGAAATTGAGCAGATCTTCAGGGGTAAGTGACATTATAAGCTAAGTAGCAATTATTCTTTATAGAAAGATAACAACTGTTAATGGGGCTGATTTTAGATCGTGTCACAGAAGTATAAGTACGAAGAAGAAGTATAAGTAGAAGTACTACCGTACAGAAAGGATACTCTCCGCCCCGCCCCAGAATCAATTACCTCACCCCACCGGCGCCCACCGCGCGAGTTCCGTGTGCCGATCCGTGTGCTCATTCAATAGCTCGCACACAGTTGCGCGTGTGCAAAAACGTCACTGTGTAGCGTCTGTGTAATAGGTAGTTGAAACGCGACGCTTGTATGGAGTGCCCGGGGTGTGACCGTGTGCTTACCTACACACAAGCAATTTTTTTCTGTCTCTAGGGTCAATTTCACCAGCTCATTGATACATTACATTTGATACAAGATTTTGCGAGGAATTTTTGTTAAATAAATTGTAACCCTTTTGTTCGTTACGACAGTGACATCTCTTAAATCCGTTTAGCTCTTAATCGCATTTAAAATGGTGAAATCGGCGGGCTGATTATCTAATTAGAAACCACCTAGCGACCGGTTGCAGTTCATAGATGATAGTGATCCATTGCTAGTTCTTTTTGGATAAAAAAAAACATACCAAAGAAAAGTAGCAATGTATGTGGAATGAAACCGGTCGCTAAATAGTTTCTTTTTAGATAATCAGGGTGCGGGTGTAAGTACTGTTTCCTTTCGACAGGCGTCAAGATAGAAGTGCAAGGCTTAGACGAGGAAGCGATATGCGAACTGAGCGCGGAAGTAGCGGCGGCGGGCGGGGCGCTAGCGGCAGCGGGAGCGGGCGGCACACACGCGCTAGTGCCGCTAGACTTCGACCCGGACGAGCTAGTCACTAGCAGTGCCGAGGCCGTTACTGTGTTCTGGGTGGTGAGTGAGATATTGAATTGGAATATTTACATTTTTTTTTTTTTTTTTTTTTTTTATCTTAAATGGGTTTGCTCTTGACCCCAGTCTAGCCCAAAAGCAAAGACGGTGTAAGAATGCGTCTAGAACTGGCGAATGCGCCTGTTTGCGAGAGTTTTGCGAACTGTACTCGCGCATGATCGTTATCTATGCACCGCGCGTAAACTGCGCTAGCGCTGCTCGCGTGCAGCGCACGTCGTGCTTACTCGCTTCTTCACGCCACTGTTTGCTCCGAGCGTGCATTGTACGTGCGCTGCGCGCGAGCCTTACGTGAGTCGCGATACTAAACTGTTAGGGTGCGTCCACATCTGGCGAATGCGCGGCAAATGCGCAGCTCACGAGCTGCACACGCGCTGCACGCGTGCCGTTACTGCTGTTGTTTGATGCGCTTCATTAGCGCAACTCGGGAAATGCTTATATAGTGAGCGCGTTCTGTGCGCGATCTGCGCGCGTCTAGTTCGCGGGTTAGTTGGTGCGGGACGTGAGGGCTGAGTGGGAGGAAGTAAGTGAAGCGCGGAAGCAGCTCTTGCTCCACTTGCGAGCCGCGAACGCACGGCGCGTAGAATGCGCGCGATCGGCACGCGGGCGGCGCAGAAGCGACGCAGGAGCATAAAATGCACGCGCGCAACTCGCATGCAGTTCACGAGTTGCACATTCGCCGCGCATTCGCCAGAGGTGGACGCACCCTTAACTGCTTCTGCTCGTGAACGGCATATTCTCCAGATTTAGAAGCCCTCGATGTCGGCATGGATCTTGAAAGCTTTTGAAACGATGAACCAACGTATCGTAGTTTAGATAGAGACGTGCAACCGATGAACTCACGACTCTCGGCTGTGCTAGTATCCTTACGTTATTGAAATACACGCAGGTATGATAAATCAGACCAAAAAATAATTATATGCAGTTTTCGCTCAGCGCATTGGTGTCTATACTTTTCTCGATCTTTTTATAAGCTATCGATTTTAAATTGTTTCGGCAGTTTTGAATATGGTTTTATTGCCAAGTTTTACTACAGAATAGATAATAGTACTAGCGTACAGAAGTTGCACTCCGCAAAATCGTTTTTAAATAAACTGCGACTTTTGCTCCCACACAATAAAGTGCAATTCAGGTCGCACAACGCTCCTTTCGCTCCATAACATTCACCTAGTAGTTGCCTCTCTTTCTATCGCGTACGTCTTATCTCTTCTGACGTATGAAATTTGTCCTCTCAGAGGACGCCGAGCGCTTTACCCCTGGTTATACTTAACTCTGACTTATCGCTCTCGTTTCACAGAAAGACTGCCTGTCGCAGCAAGAGTTACTCCCCATCCAGTACTACCACCGGCCCGTGCGCCTCCCCGCGTGGCGCGGGCCGGGCCCGCTGGGGGGCGTGGTGGCCAGTCTGAGCACCTACAGCGGGATAGAGAGGGCGTTCTTGGACGAGCTGGCCAAACTACTGGGCGCCACGTGAGTGTTACTTGTAGACTGCCTGTCGCAGCAAGAGTTACTCCCCATCCAGTACTACCACCGGCCCGTGCGCCTCCCCGCGTGGCGCGGGCCGGGCCCGCTGGGGGGCGTGGTGGCCAGTCTGAGCACCTACAGCGGGATAGAGAGGGCGTTCTTGGACGAGCTGGCCAAACTACTGGGCGCCACGTGAGTGTTACTTGTAGACTGCCTGTCGCAGCAAGAGTTACTCCCCATCCAGTACTACCACCGGCCCGTGCGCCTCCCCGCGTGGCGCGGGCCGGGCCCGCTGGGGGGCGTGGTGGCCAGTCTGAGCACCTACAGCGGGATAGAGAGGGCGTTCTTGGACGAGCTGGCCAAACTACTGGGCGCCACGTGAGTGTTACTTGTAGACTGCCTGTCGCAGCAAGAGTTACTCCCCATCCAGTACTACCACCGGCCCGTGCGCCTCCCCGCGTGGCGCGGGCCGGGCCCGCTGGGGGGCGTGGTGGCCAGTCTGAGCACCTACAGCGGGATAGAGAGGGCGTTCTTGGACGAGCTGGCCAAACTACTGGGCGCCACGTGAGTGTTACTTGTAGACTGCCTGTCGCAGCAAGAGTTACTCCCCATCCAGTACTACCACCGGCCCGTGCGCCTCCCCGCGTGGCGCGGGCCGGGCCCGCTGGGGGGCGTGGTGGCCAGTCTGAGCACCTACAGCGGGATAGAGAGGGCGTTCTTGGACGAGCTGGCCAAACTACTGGGCGCCACGTGAGTGTTACTTGTAGACTGCCTGTCGCAGCAAGAGTTACTCCCCATCCAGTACTACCACCGGCCCGTGCGCCTCCCCGCGTGGCGCGGGCCGGGCCCGCTGGGGGGCGTGGTGGCCAGTCTGAGCACCTACAGCGGGATAGAGAGGGCGTTCTTGGACGAGCTGGCCAAACTACTGGGCGCCACGTGAGTGTTACTTGTAGACTGCCTGTCGCAGCAAGAGTTACTCCCCATCCAGTACTACCACCGGCCCGTGCGCCTCCCCGCGTGGCGCGGGCCGGGCCCGCTGGGGGGCGTGGTGGCCAGTCTGAGCACCTACAGCGGGATAGAGAGGGCGTTCTTGGACGAGCTGGCCAAACTACTGGGCGCCACGTGAGTGTTACTTATACATATAAAACATTACCACAGAATATATAATAGTACTAACGTACAGAAGCCCATCCACGCGAGGACAATCAAATAATAAACTACTCTCACTACACAGCAATAAAGTACAATTTCAGGATTGGAATTGTCTAGCAATATCTCCGGGACGCTATTATTTTATGAAATGATTTAGATATTTATTATGAGTGACACATTTTAAACGGGAAATTTAGTTTTGATTACACAATAATTAAATTCGAAAATGTCACGGCATCTACCATTTTGAGTCGAACTAATTTATGAATAATTATGTAAGCTTAAAGGTTGTGCTTTTTTGCGAGTTATCTATGAATTAGTCTAGATGGCGCTGGGCGGTGTCGCATCGACATTTTGGTAAAGATCATTGTATGAAAAAAAATCTTAAATTAGTAACGAGAAATTGTGAAATGCATTGTTTTTTTGCTTGTATTGAGCTGGTAAAAAAAGCTTGATTTGAAGCTTTGAGCTTGCCCTATTCTCTAGGCCTGGGCTCGCCACTGGTCCAATTACTATAAATATATATACTCGCAAAAAGAGAAACACCACAATTTCACCAAATATCGCAAGAAAAACCCACCGAACTGACAGACTCAAAGTGACAGGTGGTTTGTTATAGGTCTAACGAATGCAACGCCATCTGTTATAAGACTTAGTGTTTTGTTCCCCATTCCATTAGAATTTTTTTCCAGCACCCAACTGCGGTTCTGTCGCCGCAACACCGCTAACGCGTTAGCGTCCACGCATCTGATATGCCCCACGCCGACTGGGGACAAATACTTGGGGGCTGTGAAGTGGGGATTGCCCGCTGTTAGGGCATCGTGGCTCATGGAGTGTGCTAAGGAAGGGAGGAGAGTGAGCGAGAAGGAACATCTTGTTGGGGATACTAAAGGTATGTTTTGGTATGTTTTCGGCAGTGGTTTTTCTATCAGATTAAACAATAGTATTTGCCGAACTGCATGCCTTATTCACTTCTCAAGCTTACGCGCTCACTAGACATGAAATAAAACACTTTTTAACGGATACTAGCGCGGTTTTATTGAATGTACTTTGGTATTTAGTTGGTATTTGGTTTGATTTTTGGTTTTCCCGACGTTTCGGCACCTTTGCAGCTGCCGTGGTCACGGGGGATAGTCCAATAAAACTAGCTTTATCCGGACATAATAAGATAACTGAAATTTTCTTTTTCTATGTCATAAATTAATGTTAGTTATAGTTAAAATAAAAGGAATTAAACATTTCAAAACTTCGCATAAAACTAAAAAAAAATAAAAACAAAATTTTCAACAAATTTTGATTTCATTATTACAGCACAATAAATAACTTAGTAAATGTACATGTATTATGCCATGACGCTTGCATTTCAGGTAAATAAATCAAAATTAAACTATTTGATCAATCGGAACTATTGTTAATAAGGAAGGGTTAGTAAGTTGCAGATATTTTGGCTTATCTTACCAGAAATTATAGATAACTGTAATTTAATAAGTCATACTGAATGGTATATAATGTGTGTTAATAAATTGTTAAATATTAAACAGATTCTCTTTGCAGATTTCTAAAGTCACAAATATTTGTGATTTTTGGAAAACCAAAATACGTAACTACTTCAAAAGTGTTTAATTGATGCCTTCAAAATATTATTAGTACTTTAAGAAACAAATTAAACAATAAATGTCCACGATTATTCATTTACTGATATTTTTTCTTAGTTACGTTTCAAAATGAACATTATTTCTTGCAAAATAAGGTCGTGATTTGTGTACCAACTCCCGACCGTGCTGTCGCGAGTCGCGAGTAAATTCTTATACCTAGACCTGCGAAATGACAGCCATATTCGCCTTTACCCCTCTGCCACTTACTGTGACCGATAGCCTCAGTAAACGATATTGCGTTGTCAGTGTGATGCTAGAGCTCGTGGCGAAACATTGGTACAAAAATGGGCAAAATGCTTCGTATTGTTCAGCAAAAAAAATAGCGGGCAATCAAGAAATGTTTCTTTTCACGCGTAAGCACAATTTCAACCTATTATAGTAGCTATTTTTCGCAAAATAAATAAAATTTGGTATCTAAACAAAGCAGGGTGACTTAGCCGGTTTGCCGGCCCCCTTTAGTTTTCGGCCATTACGGAAAATGTAAGAATGTATGAAAGAATTTTTTCGTGAAATTTCTTTTTCGCGGTGTTATTAAAAGTTGCCAATACACTTATTTATTACGTATACAAAATATAATTAGAAACAAATTACGAGACGTACTGCCCCCAGGAGCTGACGTTTTCGAAAAACTTTCTAAATATTATAGTGGGTATCGTGCGGCTGATATGATGATGATGATGATGAAGTAACTATTAGTACTAAGTACGCGCGCCCACCCCGTTTCGCCGCGCTATATTTACGCCACTACCAAGTCCAACCCTGTTGCCGACTCGCAACTCAAGGTCACCGGCGGCGCCAGAGCTCACACGTACAGGGAGTGTCGTGGATGTACATGTAGGTCTTAAAAACCTAGTCTAGTTTGGATTCGTTTAATTTGTCTGTCAAGACTACTCATAGTACTCTAATAGAGATGGTTTGATGATGGAGCCGGAAGAAAGCCACAGGAACTCTCTAATAAAACCATGCAATCCCATCGAGCTTGTGCTCGTTCAATTTGTCTTGATGAGTGATCTGTTGGTAAATAGTAGCCAGGGTCGGATGATGGAGCTGGAACAAGACCACAAGAACTCTGTAATAAAACCATTCAAATCCTAATAGTTACTTAATTATAATCAAGTAGCTTCCGCCCGCGACTTTGTCCACGTGGATATTAGAGAAAATTCTTAGGGAACCTTCAACCGTTCCCGTTCCCGTTCCCATCCACCGAGTTGGACTTCAAAATGAATGTCATTTTCGCAATCACCATCCCATAAAACCTCAAGAACGTCATCCATATATAGATTTTTATGATTACGTACCCAATTTACCACCTAAGGGGTTGATTTTCAAAACCACAAAATATATGTTTGACAAATTATTTTTAGACGTGCTCCTACGAAGTTTAAAGTTGTAATGTCTATTTTATATTCTTTTTCCATAAAAAATTTGAAACCCATCTTCACTCCTTTAGGGGGTCAAATCATGTCCACCGTGTTGGACTTCAAAATAAATGTAATTTTCGCAATCGTCATACCAGAAAACCCCAATAACCACATCCATATCTATTTTTAGGTTTATTTACCCATTTTACCCCTATTTCATCGCCATAGCGGTTGAAGTACTAACAATAACAATATACGTTGCGTTAGATTTTCTTCCATAAGCCTATACTATAAATTAAGTGATTTTTTACTTCGAAAATGAAGAATTTTCTTCTATACACAACTTTTTATAGTGGGTATGATAAGGTAAGTTTAGTATATTTTTTTTACTTTAAAAAAATGTGCACGGCTCTGTGGGCCACAAGGTAACAGACGGTGGGCCGCATGTGGCCCGCGGGCCGTGGGTTGGCCACCCTTGATGTACATCGTGTTGGACTTTAAAATAAATGTTATTTTCGCAATCACCATCCCATAAAACCTCAAGAACGACATCCATATCGATTATTATGTTTACTTACCTCATTTACCCCCAAGGGGTTGATTTTCAAAACCACAAAATATATGTTTGACTATTTATTTTTAGACGTGCTCCTACGAAGTTTAAAGTTGTAATGTCTATTTTATATTCTTTTTCCATACAAAACTTATTTTTTATTTTATTTTATTAAGAAATTACAAAGGTCTTAAAATTAAGATATAAGTTAACAATGTGACAAAAACCAGTATTGGTTTGTCCGCACACTGACACTCGCCTCTTTACGCTCACATAGGTATCTTAATAGGTATACATTTTATAAGAAAGAAAAAAAAAAAAAAATGTAGTCAAGCAATGTAAACAAGTATTACAATTACCCACAAAATTGTGCTCCTACTGCAGGCACAGCGCTGTCGAGCCACACGCGTAGTATTTAAGGTCACACGGGGTGATTGTGTTAATTTTTTTATAACTGTAATTTTATAACTTTTTTATTAACTATTGTAAAATATGGGTATTATTTGTTTATAATTATATTTAAAGATATTATATTGAAGGGTTATTTAAAGATAAAAAATATTCTTTTAATTTGTTTTTAATATTTGATTCAGTGATTTGTTTTTTTAATGTTGACGGAAGGTCATTAATTAGTTTAGGTATTTGGTACTGTAATAGTTGTTTGCCGTAAAGATTGTTATAACAAGGTACTTTCAGTTTAACATTAGACGCACTACGAGTTGGATAGTTACTGGTAACAAAATTTTGATATTCATCGTTAAAGAATTGCTCAATTAATAGAATATACTTGACTTGGTCATGTACAGGTATTATTTTACAATGACAGAACAGTTCGTGATAATTATTTTGATGATCGTTTTTAACTTTCGAAGGTACAATCGTTTTCATTGTTCTTGTCTGTAGCTTATATATTGGGTCGAGATGAGATTTACACGTTCTACCATAACTACTTAAGCCATAAAATATCGTTGATTCTCCTAACGCTTTATATAGGTTGAGTAATATGTCATATGGAATTTTTCTTTTAACTATTGCTAATTTTGCCAATATAGCACGCAGTTTATCACAAACATAATTAATATGCTCGGTCCATTTAAGCCGATCGTCAATAACAAGACCCAGGTATTTTTGCCTTTGGACTATCTCAACTGGTTTACATGAGCAAATGTGGAAATTTGCATGTAGGCAATTGTGATTGTGTGCAATTAATTTTAGGTTATTACTTGGCTTTCTGTTTTGGCTGGAGCTGATATACATGAGTTTGGTTTTTTCAGCATTAATGACTAAGCCTGCGTCATGGGACCATTTTAATAAGTGCGTGAAGTCGGCTTGCAGTTGTTTAAGAGCTTCATCTAGGTCGTTATTCGCTGATATTAGACAAGTATCATCGGCAAACTGGTATATTTCACAGTTAGAAACTAGATTTACTGCGTCATTAACGTATGTTATGTAATGCAGCGGACCAAGGACTGAGCCTTGCGCTGTGCCATCTGTTACTGCTATCTTTTTACTAAACGTATCACCGATTTTAACACAATATGATCTATTATTAAGATAATCTTTGCACCAGCTGTTTAATGGTCCCTGAACCCCACAGTCATTGAGCTTTTCGATAAGGGTACTATGTCTTAACGTGTCGAAGGCTTTACTGTAGTCGATGAAAACTACAAGAACATGTTTTTTATCATTAAGATGCCTATAAATGGTATCGGTAAATTTTGAAAGTAATTGAGTTGTACTCTTGCCAGACTGAAATCCAAACTGTTTGTTAGAAATTATATTATTAGACTTATAAAATGAATGTATTTGTTTTGATATAGCTTTTACTACAATTTTATCAATAGTGGAAAGTATTGTGATTGGACGATAGTTATTGTAAGTTTTTTGACAACCTTTTTTATGTATAGGTCTCACTATACCTGTTTTTAGTTCTTGGGGATATATACCTTGACTGACAGTTGTATTAATAAGGTGAGCTATTGCGTCCGCTATTCTTGTGTCTATGTTTTTCAGGTCCTGAGTTCTAATCCTGTCTATACCTGGTGCTTTTAGATTACTTAGGGATCTTATTTCATCAATAACTGTTTTAGCGGAGACTTTTTGAAATCTACAAGAGACATTCGTAGGGTTGACATAGGTATTCTTGTCAAGAAGCTTGATATTACAGGTTGGAGCAATACTATTTACACTGTTTGAGAAAGTATCTGCAAAGTTATTAGCTATATCAGCCTTCGTGCAATTGTTACTTAGTAGTGCATTTAAGATGATAGTGTCGGCTACATTTTTAGCCCGGCCAGTAATTTCGTTTAATATTATCCATAGACCCCTAGGATTATTTCTATTATCATCAATATCTTTCCGTATTTTTTTATTTTTACTTGAGTTAATTAATTTATTTGCAAAGTTTCTAGATGAATTATATTTTTGTTTTATAATCATATTTTTTGGATCTGATAGCCATTTCAAAAATAATCTGTCCCTGTGTTCACATGCTCTAATAATTTTTTCGGTAATCCAATTTTTCTTAATTCTTTTTGTATTAGATGATTTTTTAATTTTGATTTTGGCAGATTCGTAACAACTATTAATGTTATCTACAATGATTTGATATATTTTTAAAGGGCAAATTATTTGTTTAATAGGACGCCAATCAATACCTCTCAATTGTTTATTAAGTACATCATTATCATATCGCGTAATGTATTCACAATCCACCCGTGTGTAGCGCGTCAGTGGGCTAGCCGTAGCGAGTGCAATAATGCGATGGTCGGCCAGTGCTGTTCCAAGTGCCGCTGTGTACAGGTCTAGTGTGCGGGATCGTGCGAAAATATGGTCTATACAAGATTTACTAAGTCTACCATTATTTTTTAATTCTATACGAGTGAATTCAGTAATCCCGCAAGCTAGTCCGTGACAGTACATGGTGGTATTATAATTATGTTTTGTAGGACAATCCGTTTTGAGATCGATGTTGATGTCTCCTAGTATGTACAAATCGTGTTGTCGGTTTATTCTACGTAACAGTGAATCTAGTTCTTGGATAAATAGATACTTACTATTTTTCGGCGGTCGATAAATGCAACACAAAACCGCGGAGTAATCGTGAGGCGTAGTAATGTATCCTATTAAGTTTTCACAGTGCTGTGTTGTTTGTTTTTTTAAATGGAATTTGTGTTCGTCTTTGACGTAAATAATTATACCACCGCCCCTACGATCACTTCTCGGTTCTGCGTACATTTTGTACCCTCGTAATTGATATAAACTGCAGAGACGATCAGGAATATTGATTTCCGTTAACATTATAACATCAATACATTTAGTTGAGGATTGAATACATTGTTCTAGTGAGGCAAAATTTTTTATGATTGAGCGAATATTCATATGTATACATAGAAAATTTATATTGTGTGTGACATTGTCTAGAAAGGTTTTAAGATCTACACAGTCTTTAAACTCTAAGATATCATCTTGTATTACATCCATTATACGCAGGTATACTTAGAAAAAAATAATTAAAAAAAAAAATAATTAGATCACTACTTACGAGAAGTAGTTAGTTTTTTAACATCTTCTATGGAACGAACAATGGTAGTTTTTTGATTATCTCCTTCTTTTCGCACACGGAGTACGCCTTTTTTCATCCATATATATTTAAATATCTCCTTCAGTTCCTGTTTAGCATACCACAGCAATTGCTTGTTATAGGGGGTTAAAGCTTCACAGATAAATATAGTTTCTTCCGATTTTGAGGGATGGGTGTCCGGCAATATTTTTGAGACAGTAATGCGTTGGTTCCTAGATTTAGTTGCATTTAGCCATGAAGTTTGTGTATGTTCATCCTTTAGTTTCACTAGTACTGGGCCCGGGCGATCGTTTTTGGCAGGTAGTCGGTTAGCATGTTTGATATCGTCAATGTTTTGATCCAGTGATTTGGCTATGTTACTAGTGATACTAAGCATATTTTCGCCTTCTTTCGATGGGAGGTTATGAATTTCGATAAATTTACACAATCTTTGTTGCTCCATATCTTGGATTCGTTGTTCGAGGGCCCCTACCCTCGTCTCAAGATTATTGTTTCTGTTAGTTAGAACATTAATCGTGCCTTTCATTACTTCTATGGTTTTTATTAATTCATCCATTTTTTCCGAATGGAATTGAAGAGATTGGGTAAGATCTTTCAGTTCCTTCTTAATTGTTTTTTCCATTTCTTTCGAGATATCACCAAGTAGTTTTTTGAGGTCTACCCTCACCTGTGTAGGAGAGTCGCTGCCATCCTCGTCTGCATCATCATCATCAGGCATGATAATGGAACGACGTCTTGGCGAACTATTTTGACACTCCTGGCAAGTCCACTCAAGATTTTCTGATGCTCGCAAAGCAGATAGCTGTTTATTGCTGAGCGAGGTGCATTGGGTATTCAGGTGTACGATCTTCTCACACCGGTTGCACTCTAGACCCGGCTTAGACTTTGTTATATTCCGGTTACAATTGTCACATTTGCTCGACATGGTTTTGATGTTATGAAATTTACGAAGATTAGCAAAGTAAACTATGACGTCACACTAGCGTGTTACGTCTATGAGCGCACGACGACGAGTGATGACTTGAACCCCATTTTCACCTTTTTAGGGGCTAAATCATGTACATCGTGTTGGACTTTAAAATAAATGTCATTTTCGCAATCTCCATCCCATAAAACCTCAAGAACGATATCCATATCGATTTTTATGTTTATTTACCCCATTTACCCTCTAAGGGGTTGATTTTCAAAATCACAAAATATACGTTTGCCTATTCACAGACCGGCTTGTTCGGCAGGTTGGAAGTCGTCGAACTTACGAGCGAGACGATTCGTAAGGACTCTCGAAAACAACTTATAGACATGGCTCAGAAGTGAGATGAGTCTGTAGTTCTTTAAGAGGGACTTATCACCCTTTTTAACTGACTTCAAAAAAAGGAGGAGGTTATCAAGTCGACGGTTTTGTTTATTTTTTTTATGTATGTTTTACCATAACTTTGTCAGTTGTTATCCGATTTATACAATTCTTTTTTATCTCAAAGAACAAAGTTCTTGTGTGGTCCCATAAAAAAATTACAGAGATCTGGCATGTAGTTTTTTCATAATCCTGAAAAATATCAATTATTTAGCTTGCCATCACACGTGTTTATAAGGATTTTCGGACATAACATCTTTTTAAAGAACAAAATCACCTCACTTATGTTCCATGCCTTCGGCGTTCTGCCCTCGACGATGACGGAATTGAAAAGCTTCTGGAGGACTTTAAAGCTTCGTACAGACTGAGGCGAGCGAATCGCGCGCGTCGCTCATTTTGACAGATTTTGATCGCGTAACTCAAAGCAATAGCCATAGCCATAGCCATTGCCATAGCAATTTCTTTGACAATGGCTATGGCTATGGCTATCGCTTTGAGTTACGTGGTCGCACTCGCGAATTTCGCGCGGAATTCGCCTCAGTCTGTACGAAGCTTTAGTATTGGCTTACCGCCCGCTCTCAGAAGTTCTGTAGTGATTCCGTCGTCACCCGCCGCCTTGTTGTTTTTCAGCTGTTTGAGAGCCATACTAATCTCGTACATGCTGACATCCAGGATATCTTGGGTATAGTGTCGGGTAAGCTTGGCTCTGGGGTCTTTAGCCTTGCTTTCAACAGGTGTCTGCGTGGAATATAACTGCCCATAGAAACTCTCAATCTCCCTCAGGATTTCAGGTTTCGATGAAATGATGCGTCCGTCGTCAGTTTTCAGCTTCGTCATGTGGCTTTGACCAATAGACAGATCTCTCGCGAACACTTTGGAGCCTTTATTCCGCTCGATGGCCTCTTTAATACGATTCCTATTAAATTGGCGAAGGTCGCTCGTCAAAGACTTAGATATCTGTCTATTAAGCTGCCAATAACGATGAGCATCCGCTGAACTCTGGAGCCTCATTTGTTTATCACAAATCCATCGAGTTTCAGCTCGTTTAATTCTTCTTGACAAGTTCTCTGTTGGCATGTCCAGGGTTTGATGATGGAGCCAGAAGAAAACCACAAGAACTTTGTAATGAAACTTAACAAATCCATCTAGTTTGGGCTCGTTTGATTCGTCTTGTCAAGTACTCTGTTACGAAATAGTGTCCAAGGTCTGATGATGGAGCTAGAAGAAATCCACAGGAGCTCAATAAAACCATACAAACCTATCGAATTTGGGCTTATTTAATTCGTCTTGACAAGTACTTTGTCGTGAAAATAAATAGTGTCCAGGGTCTGATGATGAAGTCGGAAGAAGGCAACAAAAACTGTATATTAAAACCATGCAACTCCATTTAATTTGGGCTTGTTTGATTCGTCTTGACTAGTAGTCTGATGGGAGAGGTTCTCAGCATCTGATGATGGAGTCGTAAGAAGGCCACAGGAACTCTGTAATAAAACCATACAACTCCATAGAGATTGTGCTCGTTTGATTTGTCTTGCTTGACATGTACTCTGTTGGGAAATAAAGTCCAGGTTCTGGTTCTTCTTCTTTTTCTTATTAAATGAGGATTAGTGGCAACCTCTGGTGTTAGAGTTCATCAAGCCACCTGTAAGGCCTCTTACTTGGCTTAACGACTGTTATCAGATGACAACAGCTGGGACCGACGGTTTAACGTACCCTCCAAAGCACGGAAGCGCTCAGTTGTAATGCCACTTTAACGGTCACCCATCCGACACCTCACCGGACTGAGCGTTGCTTAACAAACGTGATCGAATACGATCAGTCTGTCAAGTTCCGCCATGAGCGCAGGGTCTGGTGATGGAGCCGGAAGAAGGGCCCGGGAACTCATTTTTTTGATTGAAAATAAGTGAGCAATTGTCCACAATCACACTTGGTGTTATGTTAAGTAATAATGCGGACTACGATTGAGCATGCTCACTTAGATAAAGCCTATTCACTCTAGCCTTGAAAAGGCCCAAGTTATAACTTTTGGGAAACACATTGGCAGGCAGCCTGTTCCACTCTTCTGAACTCTATAATGTTACCATAAAACTCCATCAAGTTTGGGCTCGTTTGATTCGTTCTGACAAGTATTCTGATGGAAGACAGTGTTAGACCCTGGTATGATGATGACGCCGAAAAGAAACCACGTAAAAAACACAGTAAAGATTGAAGTGCAGAATATAAATATTTACTGAAAAAAAACGAAAAAACATATTTAAAAAACGGACTAAAAAGTATAAAAATCGGACTCCAAACTTTTTCAAGTTAAACCAAAGTTAAATGCTTCGTTTAATAGGGCGCATTTTGTAAGATTTATCATCAATTAACTTTTGCATTCGCCACACGTTTTTAGGTTTAAAACTTCTGTATAGAGTCATAAATCTTTAGGGGGGAAATTATTTTATACTTATTAGTATTTATAGGAAAGGTCCGTTTTTATAGGTAAATAAATAATAATTTCCCCATAAAGATCTATGATATAAGCCTATACAGAAGTTTTAAACCTAAAAACGTGGGGCGAATGCAAAAGTAAGTTGATGATAAATCTCACAGAATGCGCCCCATTAAGCGAAGCATTTCACTTTAGTTTAACTTGGAAAATAAACAATATTTAGTAATTACGACCATCTGTTTCACTTCAGAGAAATATTCGAATACCTCCTTAATAATATTGAATACTAGCGGCCGCCCGTGACTTCGTCTGCGTGGAAAGGTTTTTTGCTATCCCTCGGTAACAATACTTTTTTTCGGATGAAAGGTACCCTATGTCCTTCTCTGTACCCCTGACAACGTGTATCAAAATTTCATTATGATTGGTTCAGTAGTTGAGACGTGAAGGCGTAACAAACAAACAAACGGACTTTCGCTTTTATAAGATTAGTAAGGATTCGAATATTGAATTTCATCGAATATTTGCGAGCCCTAACTGAAATACTAAGTGGGCGACGGACTAAGAACGACAATAAGAATTGATAATGGGTGACTTTAAAATACAAACTGAAGAAATTAAAGGTCTTGTCTTGATGGGATCTTTATTTTAGATGATAAATTTAAATTTGACAGCAGTCATTTAAAATGAAGATCTCATCAAGACCTTTCATTTCTCAAAGACACCATCAATCTACAATGCGTACTTGTCGAGATATTGTTGCTTTGAGTTTGACAGCCGTCATCTGTCAAACTTAAAACAGCAATATCTCGAAATTTTCTCATCCTACACTGATGGTGTCTCCGAAGAAATTGAAGATCTTAGTGAGATCTTTATTTTAGATGACAAACTTAAATTTGACAGCAGTCATCTAAAACGGAGATCTCATCAAGACCTTTCATTTCTTCAAAGAAACCATCAGTCCAGCGGGTCTATCGGCTAAAACCATTGAAGTTCATGTTAACTGTAATTTGACAGATGGATGTGATACATTGCTATTTCATTTTGGCACAAATAAAAATTTACCAAAGAAAAGTAGCAGTGTATCACATCCATCTGTCAAATTGCAGTTAACATGAACTTCAATGGTTTTAGCCGATAGACCCGCAGGATGAGTACTTTTCGAGATATTGCTGTTGTGAGTTTGACAGCTGTCATCTGTCAAACTTAAAAAAGCAATACCTCGAGAAGTACTCAACGCTGCTAAATACTTATAATATCAGGCAGAGTTCGACGTCGAGTAACTTCTTTCTTTTACATTTTGTAGCAAGATGTTACAGATAGAATGTTATCGTGTTATAGATACAATGTTATTTATCGTTACATAATTGCTGTGTGGGAGCACCCTAATACCTGTGGTTACTGCTTGTCGTCGCCGTTCTGCTGTTTCCAAAAAAGATATATGTATGCTCAAATAGTATTACAGTTTCCCAAAATATTTTTATCGTTGCCCACAAAAACATCCCAAAAGATATTTTTTGAAGCCCTCATTGTATTAGCCTATATCAGTTATATAGTTACCTACTTAGTTTAATGGTCGCCCACTCAGTTTTTTTGTCACATCACTGCTAATTTAAATTATTTTTATGCCGAAACCACTTACCCGTTCCCACAACATCATTTCAAACCAAATTCTCACACCGCTTTTTCTGTTTTTTGGGCCCTTTCCTGTATAACAGACTCCACCATAAACTTGACATTGTTTCACTTACGAAGTACTTCTGCAAAAATCGTGCAACTTCCTTCCTTCATAACCTCAACTATGATGACACTGAAAATCTAATACTTCCGATTGAATAAGTCATTATAATTTTATATTTAGGTGTTAAAAGACTTGTTTTATTTTAAATTTAAATTAATAACTAAACTAAAGTGTAATAGCTAATCTCTCCATAGTATATAAGTCATAATTAAGACATTGTAATGTATTTCATGGTCACATCATGAGGAGGAGGGTACTGGTGCACTGAGACACAAGCCTTGCTTAGTTCAGGTACCAGTTCTCTCACAATCTTATGTCAATAACTTTTTAGCTGTTAACTATTAGAATTTAAGTTCAAATTGTAGATTGTTGGAGAAAAATAAATAAATATTATTATTATTATTATTTATTACCCACATACAGTCGCCCATTTTTTTTTTGTTGTCAATCTGTTTATTCAGTTTGTCATCCGTTTAGTTATTTTGTCGCCAACAAAATAAACCGCTGCCAGGTTTAGTTAATTAATTCCCAATAAAAAACAAAATCTTAAAAAAGATCGAATAAATTATTTCTCCATATCAATTAAAATCTAGCATTTGTAGTAGTTGGCATTTGTAGAAGAATCTGACATTAATATACTAAACCAATTAATTGTTCAATCACAAAAAGCGTCCTTTCGCAAACAAAAGTACCTGTTGCACAGGCACACAGCAGAATAAAATGTTTACATAATATATAGGTTTAATAATTATTCAAGTAAAACTTAAGACTAACTTCTACTAAACTATTCTTATAAATAATCACATAAAGCATCTTTTCGCACACAAAGTTACGTGACTTGCACTAAGGAAGCGTGTAACGCATTCAAAAGAAGTGTAGACACCTTTTTTTGCATAGTATTTAATATACTTCAAAGTTTTCAAATGTACAGGCCATATATCAAGGCGTAAAATATATTTTTGTGGAATTTTTTGTCGGCTTATTTAAGAGCAGTTCGCCTCCAAAAAACTATCATTTCAGATATCTAGTCGTCTTATCGTACATTCACAAAGAAATTCCATTGTTTTTTAAATACCTAACGCGGTCCGTACAAAGCACGTAATTGAAATAAAATAAATCGCCGTGTGCGCGGCGCTGCTGGCGCGCGGGGAGGGGCGGGGCGGGTGGTAGGTACTCTCCCCACCCCGCACTCACCGCATGCTCCACTACTACTTGCGCGTAATTTACAATTTCATAAACGTGATATTGACATGTTTAATTTTGATGAAAACATGATTGTAGTACACAAAAGCCTATTATTAAACAAAGATTTTACAGTTACGATTTTTAACTACTGAGAAATACATTATTATTAAAACGTAAAAAATAAATGTTTAATTTTTGTCTAAAATGTCTAAAAAGACGCATCATAGCTTAATAAGATACAAGCATCATAGTTACCATTTTGGCTTATCTAGATATTGAGAGCAGATGAATACTGTTAAAAAAAACGAACATGCGAAATTGGATTCAGTTTAATTTTGCTATTAGGTGATAGCATTTTAATGCACCATAAAATTATACTAACAAGGTATTTGGTTAACTATTTTGCTTTTAGGAAAAAACTAGGTAATGTACGAAATCGCATGATTTTTATATGAAACGGTTACCACCCCGGATTTCTTACATCACATATTTAATTAATATTTGACACTTAATATCAATATCCGATAAACTAATAAAAACAACGAGTTTATTAATT
This sequence comes from Agriphila geniculea, assembly GCA_943789525.1. Classification (NCBI taxonomy): domain Eukaryota; kingdom Metazoa; phylum Arthropoda; class Insecta; order Lepidoptera; family Crambidae; genus Agriphila; species Agriphila geniculea. Next base: position 27,197,471 of record OX038872.1, on the reverse strand, counting down.
ATGTCCAGGTAAAGCTAGTTTTATTGGACTAGGACTGAAGCTACCCGTGAGCATACCCTCAAGCGATGAATTTTTTTAGACGTTCAGAAATTAAAATTTAACAAAGTTTTTAGTTATTTTACGTTGATTTATAATTTAATTTTATGAATTATTTAATGCTAAAAAGAAAGAATCTACTGAAACTACCACCATTTCATAAAATTGGGAGGCCCCTCCAAGAAAGAAATGGCGAAAGAAAACTTGGAGAGGAAGCCGACCTCCGTCTTTTGTATTAATTTATTTATTTGCAAAAGGAACTAACCGTATCATTAGGTCTTACAGTGTGTGTGAGGGGCTTTAGCTTGTGAATGATGGGGTCCCAAGCTGGTGGAATTTTCCAACCATCATCTCTATTGAAATTAGGATATTTATTTATTTCGATAGCCTCGCGGAGCATTCTAGGGATAAATCTACGTTCCCTAGCAAGAATTTGGGGTTTGTTAAATCTAATATAATGGTTGGGCCCTTCAAAGGCGTGTTCACTCACTGCAGACTTGTTATCGCGCCTATGTTTCATGTCAGCTACATGCTCTTTGACGCGGGTCCCTATGCTTCTCTTTGTTTGCCCGATGTAGGAGAGCCCACAGTCACAATCTAGTTTGTAGACGCCTGCAGCTTGAAGGGGGATATTACACTTGACAGGTCGTAAGAATTGGTTGATCTTCTTCGGCGGCTTGAAGTAAGTTTTAATTGACGCTCGCTTCAGAATGTTTCCAATCTTGTCAGTGCCACCCTTCAAGTATGGTAGATTCTCTCTCTTTTTAGTATTAAATAATTCATAAAATTAAATTATAAATCAACGTAAAATCATTAAAAACTTTGTTAAATTTTAATTTCTGAACGTCTAAAAAAATTCATCGCTTGAGGGTAGGCTCACGGGTAGCTTCAGTCCCCCGTGACCACGGCAGCTGCAAAGGTGCCGAAACGTCGGGAAAACCAAAAATCAAACCAAATACCAACTAAATACCAAAGTACATTCAATAAAACCGCGCTAGTATCCGTTAAAAAGTGTTTTATTTCATGCATGCCTTATTGTTTAAGTTTGATAGTTTACAGTTCTCTATAGACAGTTAAAGCTATAACGTAGATTTGTCTAAAAACAAAGACGAGAACGTTGGCACTTTTGCTTTGTTATCAAATTATTGAGTTATTTTGGTGTTAGTAATAAGTATTATTTGTTTTGCTCCTGGGTGTAATTCCAAGTCTTAAGAAGAGAAACTTGCATTTTTGTTTTTACCCAAAATGTCAAACTCCGCCATTATGTGACGTCACACTTCCACGGTCTATACATACAAGGTGCATTTGCCCACTCTCCAAATTTTAATGATGTGTTCAGTCCATAAAACTGAACAACTTTTTCTAAGAAACATAGGGTCAAATATGTAAAATAAAAGACTTTTCATACAAATCAAAGAGATCACGTGATCAGTTTAGTATGGGATGACCAACATTTTTTGGCATATTTCGACACGTCATGTTTCATGGAGAAAGTTGTTGTATCATGGACTGAACACATCCTTAAAATTTGGAGAGTACTTACAAATGCACCTTGTATATGTTCTTACAGCGCCTCCCACTCCAGAGAAGCCCATAGATGAAACTACTGAACCTACACACAAGGAAACTGAAATGTCAACAGCCAAAGATAAAGAGAATGAAATGTTGCCGCCGGAAGCCCCCGTGCCTAGACGCAACTCTATCCCGAGTAAAGACAATACTCCTAAGAATAAAAATACTGGTAAGTGCGTTAAAATACAATGTGTTACAAAAACCCCTGATGGTAGATAGGGACCATCAAAGTGAACAACTTTTACCATAGGACCAACTCTGAAATCGCTAAAAAAATCTGCTGTTTCATACAAATATTAATAACGAAAATATAAAAATCAGCGTGCTTCAGAGATCTACTAAAACCAGCGAGGTTTATCTTTGTCGCAGTACATTTTTCATATCATAGAGGAGGTCTACAGTGAGTGACACCACAGATTACATAGTACTTTAGTACAGATACCTCATCCCATACTAAAGAAATGGCCCGTCGTAAGGCGACTATCAGGGCGATTTAAAATGTTTTTCTTGTAGAATGCTAGATGGCACCGCTATCGTCGCAGCATGCCTAGCACAGATAGCAACAAACTTTACCAAATTTTCAAAGAAACTTAAAAATCTTTGAAGCGCAATAAACAAAACGATCTTATTAGTACAAATTATTGCCGATAAGTTTTTATCTGTGTTTGAATATTACAAAAACAAATCGAAGCAGGTACCGCTATCTAGTGAGGTAAAATAAAACTAATGTTGGAATTAGTTTAACTAATTCCAACATTAGTTTAAATTCACCTCACTAGATGGCGGTACCTGCTAACTAAGCTACATCTGATGTTCCTAGTGAGACCCCATGGTGACACTAACTTATCTGAACCGGTGACGGCCTCGCTGTCGTCTTAATTAATCGTTCTCCAGTAAGAGATAGGCTTCAATGGGCCTGTTACTGGGCAACTGTTGTTATTTCCCGACTTTCCCGTCATTTAACAGAAATACAGGCAACAAATCTTTAGTAAGCAAATCTCTTACTTATTAATATGTGGTTATAAATCCTAATCTATTTAGATCCAGAAGATATGTCTCCAGCATCGCGGTACATCGCGATGGCCCGACAAGGTCTACTCGGCTGTGACTCTCAGGAGACGCCTAAGCGGGTGCAAGACATGAAAGATGACGCTAGACAAGGTAAGATGTATGACCTTGATATACACGTTATTTTTAAGGTATATCTAAAAATGAACAGGGGTGTTCAGCCCAAGTTAATGAACAACTTTTACTATGGGGCAAACCACGAAATCGCGAAAAAAACATCGGCTGTTCCATACATTATAGTCTAGTCGATGTTGTACTTTTCTATGAAACAGCTGGTTTTTTTTCGCGATTTGGTGGTTGGCCCCATAGTAAAAGTTGTTCATTAACGTGGTCTGAACACCCCTTTTAACTTTTAGATATACCTAAAAAATAACGGTGTTTAACACTTTTAACGGATACTGACAGACTGACAGCCTTCCGTACCCACGGTAGCTGCAGAGTGCCGAAATGCCGAGAAAATAAAAAACCGGCCAAGTGCGAGTCGGACTCGCGCACGAAGGGTTCCGTACCAAAAAACGGTAAAAAAAAAACACGTTTGTTGTATGGGAGCCCCCCCTTAGATATTTATTTTATTCTGATTTTAGTATTTATTATTATAGCGGCATCAGAAATACATTATCTGTGAAAATTTGAACTGTCCACCTGTTGTCGTTATTAATATCGAGCAAAAAACGGCAAAAAAAAACACGTTTGTTGTATGGGAGCCCCCCTTAAATATTTATTTTATTCTGTTTTTAGTATTTGTTGTTGTAGCGGCAACAGAAATAAATCATCTGTGAAAATTTCAGCTGTCTAGCTATCACGGTTCATGAGATACAGCCTGGTGACAGACAGACAGACAGACAGACAGACAGCGGAGGCTTAGTAATAGGGTCCCGTTTTTACCCTTTGGGTACGGAACCCTAAAAATCAAACAAAAATACCAACTAATTACCAAAGTACTTCCAATAAATCCGTTAAAAGTGTTTTATTTCATGTCAAGTAAGCGCGTAAGCTTGAAAGGTGATTAGTAGTATGTCTTTGTTGTTTTGTTACTAGTCAAATATCCGGCTCGAAGGACCAATGTTAAAATTATTAGCTTCGGAAAAGATTCAAATCAAGAATATGTTATATTTATAATAAGTACAGCTAAAAACAATTTTAGATAATTTGATCAGAGATTCGAATTGGAATTACATTGAACTATTTACCGGTTTTTAAAGTTTTATAACTGCTGTTAATTCAGTAAATCTATCGTTAAGTTGCTCTCAAAATATTGTGAAAAGTTTGATTGTAAGAACGCGGATGAGATCAAGACTTCGTAGCTACTGTCTCTTGTTCCTCAGTGGTAGGAAAATGTAGACGATTCAAAAGTACTTAATAATTAAGTTTATTTGAATAAAACTATTTTTGACTTTGACTTTGACTCAAAGATAACAATGGCCAGATAACTGGTTATTTGTGAAGATTTTTTTCCTCTAATATAACCAGTTATCTCTTAGGAATAAATTTTCCTCGCAAATAACTGTTAAAATAATTAGTTATCTGCGAGGAAATTTTATTCCTAAGATATAACTGGTTATCTCACAGGATTTTATTTTCAAAGTTGCCATATCCTACTCGACACAAAGACTCGCGGCAGACGGTGCAATAAAACGTGGAAATGAGACAGCGCACTTCATATTCGCATCTCTATTGCTATCTCTCGCGTGCGCATCTCTTTTGTCTCTACAATCTACTTCTATACAACGTCAGGCTTTAGGCACAGAATAACTAATAGTACAAGTACAGAAGCAGCACTCGGCAAAGTCATTTAAATAAATAGCGACTTTATCTCCGACACTATAAAGTGCAATTCAGCTCGCGCAGTTCACCTAGTAGTGGCCTCTCTTTCTATCGCGTGCTCTTACCTTTTCTGACGACGCAACGTTAGGGTTGACTTCTTTTAAATGAACTGCGTAGCATATGGTAACGCCTACCAATGGAAAATAGCAACGTCTCGCCGTGTCACCGATTGCCTACGCTCATTCATTGATTCCATCTCACACGTCACTTGCGACAGCATCGAAAACTTTGTAATACTATAATTCATTAAAATCCATCAAAATTCAACCTGAGTTTATTTCTAAAAGTAAATTCCATCGCGCTACGAAGGCGTGAGCATTGGCGCCCGAACAGGGACCAGAAAAAGTGGAAATTAAGGAACGCGCTACGAAACTTGCCTGCCGAACAGTGATTCAGCCAAAGATTCACTTCGAAGACAAAATTCAGTTAAGTGCCCTGTTTATTCCTTTTCCTAAACCTTTTTAATAACCAAATATCTACTAAATCCATAAAATCCATTACTTTTAAATCCATTTTGATATAGTTTTTACACTTGTGCAAAATACGACTACACCTACCTTCACACAAAAATAAAAAATATTTTTTCCTAAAATCTTTATAATCTAGCTAAATAAATAAAAAATCGTTAAATTGAACATAATAAATATTGTCCCCCATCCATATCGCACCAGTTATTACTGGTTATTTAGCGAAATTTGCCGACAATTTCAGCTGTTCGAGCAATACCGGCCGGCTTACCGCGGGCCTAGGCTAGCGTTTGCTAACGGTACATCAGTTAACGGGACATCAGCTGATTCCTGCTCGTAAACAGCCGGTTCACGAGCGTCGCCCGCAGTGAGGAGTGTGAGATACGTATAACAATTATTATTTACGTAGATTTTATGCTTTCCAATACAAGGCGTGCGTTGTAATTTTGTGTCCATAATTAACAATAAAACAAATCTAATTAGTGAAATTGTATACATTGTAGTAGTTCAATAATATATTTAACTTTCTATTTTTTTGTTTATTTGTAATTTAAAATAAAATGACTGGTGATACGCCTAACGTTTCAACACCGGTTACACAACCAACTAATCATAAACTTAAAGATTTAATCACTAAACGTAGTTCAGTTAAAGGCCAAATTACACGATTTAAAAACTATTTGGACAAAATTACAAGGCAACCTACATTGACGACTATTGAGGTTGAATGAATTGAAATGAATCGCTATGCTCGCCTGGAGAAGCTACGCCAGCATTTTTGGACAAGGTGGCACAATGAATACTTGTCAGAACTGCAAGTCCGAAGAAAATGGAAGCAAGACACTACTCAACTAAAGGTCGGAGACTTGGTCCTGCTCTGCGAAGACTCTCTACCACCTCTATGTTGGCGCACTGGTCGAGTCACAAATTTGTATCCAGGAGCTGATGGGATATCCCGCGTCGCAGACGTGAAAACAACTACCGGATGCTACCGACGTCCCTTGGTTCGCCTCTGCCCTCTTCTAAGCGACGATGACTCCTAAGAAGTTGAAGAACTGAAGTCTTCAACGGGGGGGAGTATGGTAACGCCTACCAATGGAAAATAGCAACGTCTCGTCGTGTCACCGATTGCCTACGCTCATTCATTGATTCCATCTCACACGTCACTTGCGACAGCATCGAAAACTTTGTAATACTATAATTCATTAAAATCCATCAAAATTCAACCTGAGTTTATTTCTAAAAGTAAATTCCATCGCGCTACGAAGGCGTGAGCAGCATATATCATAATGTGATAAACGACAATTGTTTATTGGTTTTTTGATTTTGATATCCGTACACGGCACAGTAATGTTGATTCGACATTGTTACTATTATAAAGAGGCAATATCTACGCAGGGAATAAAATGCCGCGCGACTACGCAGGCCAGCGTGTGGCGGCCCTCTGCTCACTTGTTCGTTCGAACGAACGGCTAGCGGTAGGTGCTTATCGCGCGACCTTGAGCGAGTGAAGGAGGCCTGCTTTAGGTTCGTACCTAAAGCGCAGAGTGCGCCTAGCCTGACTACTAGAAGTCGGCGGGTCCGTCCGGACGGACTAATTTCAGAGGGCTGCCGCGTACCGGCTGGGACGCACGTTAGCAATTCGATTTCGATACTCACTCACGCACCGCATTCGCGTATTGTCGCGTCGTTCGTTCGTTCATTTATGATATTTAACCAAAATGAAGTCATATTGCATCGCAATGAGCTGCCTTAATAGTAATAAAAAGGATCCTAACCTCACGTTTTTCACACTTCCTAAAGTTCCAAACGACATCGTGCTTATCTACTACCTAGTTAGTATTTAGTATTCGTTTATTCTTAGGTACCTATTTACGTCTTATTTAGGTAGGTACTTACTTATCTACTTTCGAAATAAACTTAATTATTAATGACAATTGATTTCGTAAGAAAGCAAATTGCCTCAGATCAGTATGTATAGTCTGATGTGGCTTTGAATGAATCTAGCCTAGATTTTTTGAAACGTATTTAAGTAAATGTGTACTTAAATACGTTTCAAAAAACCTAGGCTAGATACACAAACACATTACTTGTAATAAAGTATTGTAAGCTAATATTTCGTTATTATTTAAAAGAAGAGCTACGCGATAGAAAGAGAGGTAACTTATAGGTGAATATAACTGTAGCGAAGGGAGCGGTGTGCGACCCGAATTGCACTTTATTGTGTCTAGGATAGAGTCGCTATTTATTTAAATGACTTTAAGGAGTGGATCTTCTGTACTTGTACTATTATGTATTCGGTGACAACGTGTTAATGAATTAACGCATAATGAGAAAATCGTTTCTTCGGACCATCAAACTGAACAACTTTTACTATGGGTCCAACTCTGAAATCGCTAAAAAAATATTGCTATTTCATACAAAAATTAATAACGAAAATATAAAAAATGTATGAAGCAGCTGATTTTTTTTTGCGATTTCAGAGTTGGTCCCATAGTAAAAGTTGTTCAGTTTAATGGTCCGAAGAAACGGTTTTCTCATTTTGCGTTAATTCATTAACACGTATATATAATCTGCAATCTCTATTATCTCTCTACAAAAGTGATTTATGGCACAGTTTGCCGTAAATCTGTGTCTAGTAAAGTGAATACAAGGCCTTAAGACTGTCTATTTCTCATAGAAGGTGATTCAGTCCGAACGCCCCCCCTCGACGACGCGCTATCCACCCCCAACTTGAAGGGGCTCAGCCCCACCACCAGGAGGAGGATCCAAGCTGTGAGGAGGGGGGGAGATGCCTTCAGACCCTATTAGAACACCCACCGATCCATGTAAGTTAGTTAGTATACTACCTATAAAAGTTACGACGTCCTGGGCCCTAATGAGCCCACCCACTACGACGCAGCCACTAACACCGAAGACGTCCTAGACATATTGGTGGTCAAAGACATCCCGGCCACCATCAACCAGGAGGTAATGATGGACCTGCCCTCCGACCACAGGCCAGTTCTTTGTACGTTAGACGCATTACCAACCCGCACCTCACTGCCGGCCCCGCGAAGGCGCGTCGATTGGGAGCTCTACCAATCCGCGCTCACCGCCCACACGCCGACGAGGCCCATCAACACCCCGGATGACGTAGAGGAGGCCACGGCGGAGCTCACAATCGCTATCCAGTCCGCGCTTACTACAGCCACGCACACTCGCCCAGGTACGGTTAAAACATCCACACTGCCGCCCTGGGTGTTAGAACTTATCGCCGAAAAGCGCAGACTGCAGCGGCTGTGGCACCACTCACGCTGCCCCACCACCAAAAGGAAGCTTAACCAAACCGTGACTAGGGTGAAAAGCGCCCTGGACGAAGCAGCCACCCACTCGTGGGAGCGATACATTATCGAGGTGGGCGACGAAGCGCCTTCCGTACACCGCCTCTGCAAACGATTATACCGCACCACCCCCACAACACCCCGCCCGCTGCTCCATCCCGACGGGCGGCCCAGGTATCGCGCCGAAGATAGAGCAGAGCTGCTCGCTGCTCACCTAGAGCATCAATTCACGACCAACAGAGAGCACGTCGCAGAGGTAGAGTCCCGTGTGATGAGCTGCCTGTCGAACCCGATCGCGCCGCAAGAGGACCCCATTGTCTTCACTCCCAGTCAGGTGCTGAGAGAGATTGCCAGGTCCAAACCTCGGAAGGCTCCGGGCCCTGACGGCATCACCAACGACCACTTGCGCCACTTGCCACTGAAGACCGTAGCCGCGATCGCGCGGCTCTATAATGGGATCTGCCGCACAGGGCACTTCCCACAGGAATGGAAGAGAGGTAGAGTAATTATGCTTCCGAAACCGGGCAAAAACCACGCCCGCCCCGAAAACCACCGGCCCATTACTCTCCTCGCCACTCTCTCCAAAGTACTGGAAAAGTTGCTCCTGCCCCACTTACTGCCCCACATAGTGCCGCGCCCAGAGCAGTTTGGCTTTCGCGCGGATCACTCAACGACTCTACAGTTGACCCGTGTGCTTCACCACCTGGCGACCTGCATCAATAAGCGCGAGCTCCCCGTAGCGGTAATGTTGGACATGGAGAAGGCCTTCGATAGAGTCTGGCACGAAGGCCTACTCTACAAACTCTCCATGTCCACCCTCCCACTGCGACTGCTGCGGGTGGTAGCCGCCTTTCTCCGAAACCGAGTCATCCAAGTCGCCGTAGAGGACTCTACATCCGCTCCCCGCCCTGTGCGCGCGGGCGTGCCACAGGGCAGCTGTCTGTCACCAGCGCTGTACGCGGCGTACACCAACGACGTCCCCGTGGTGGGGGACGTAAAATTAGCGCTTTACGCCGACGATACGGCGTACATCGCCACCTCCATCCGCCAGCACCACGCCGCTGCCAAACTCCAAGCGACACTCGACGCGCTACCACAATGGCTGGACAGATGGCGACTGTCAGTAAACGTCAGTAAAACCCAAGCGATTTGTTTCGGGGGCAACTTCCGCCTCCCCCCTCCGCTCACCATCAACGGCGCACCTGTCACATGGGCGCCGACCGCTACATACCTCGGCGTGACACTAGACCGACGCCTAACGATGCGTCCCCACATCAACGCAACAGTGGTTAAGGTGAAAACCGCTAGATCTCTCCTGCAGCCCGCTCTCTCCAGCCGCCTCCCACTCAAAACCAAGCTGGGTATATACAAAACATACGTGCGCTCTATACTTACTTACGCCGCCCCAGCTTGGTACGCGCTCGCAGCGGAATCACAGCGAAAACGCCTCCGCGGCCAACAAAATCTCGTGCTCCGCCGCATCACCGACGCTGAAAGGTACGTCCGAAATGACACCTTATACAAAGATCTAAAGATGAAGACTTTAGACGAATTCATTTCCCGCTTGGCGCGAAATATGTTCGCCCGCGCTGACGCCTCCACCCACGCCCACTTACGTGATATAGCGCCGGCTTATGAACGCCGGCAAGGGCGAAGCAGCCGCGCTCTCCCAAGAGAGCTCGCCCCCACCACTCCGGACGACGCCCCTCCGCAACCCGCAGCTATACCGAGCGGCTCCCTCTCGCGGTCACCGCGCGACGTCGAGCCTCCACCGCCGCACTAATTAAATTCTAAACAAGCCGCAACATACCGAACCGCTTCAATCAAATTTATATATATGTAAAAAAAAATAAAAAAAAAAATAAAAAAAAAACAATAATAAAAATTAAAAAAAAAAAAAAAGAAAAAAAAAACATATATAAATTTACTTAAAACTTATATATTAATTATATACCTGATTCCATTGACTCGTTAAAGGCGCTCCCCCCTCACGATAAGTCCACCGTCCGCTCGCAGGTCGCTCGCCGGGCCTCCCGAAAGGGTCTCACCCGGCAGGGCTTGACCGCGCTGAGGACGGTCGGTTAAGAAACTTAGGGAGGGGGGGGGGACGACCCCACCAGACCACCCTGCTTTGGCAGGGCGCGAAAATCTGATACGGTAGAAATGGTCTATACCAAAACCTACATACCCGCTCGCCCGAGGGCGCGCGTGAGCTGCTTACGGACTTTTACCTATAAAAGTGTGACACGTGCCGGACTACAGCTGCGCCGCAAAAAAAAGTTGGAAATCTGACACTATGCCATGATGAAGACGATAGTTTGTCGGAATTTGTCGCCAAAAACCAGAATTTGTCGGTCTTGCGTTTAGGAGATACGTGTGGCGCAGCTGTAGAGACGTCTCTACAGCTGGGCCACACGTCTCGAAAACGGAAGGTCGTAGCGAAAATCTGATTACTCGTATGTGTAGCCGGTAGTTTGTCGGATTTTGTCACCAAGAATCAGAGTTTGTCGATCTTGCGTTTAGGAGATATGTAAGGATATTCTTACGACCTTTCGTTCTCGAGATCCAGGTAGAAAGGTCTCCACAGCGTACCCTCACATATCTCCTAAACGCAAGACCGACAAATTCTGATTTTTGGCGACAAATTCCGACAAACTATCGTCTTCATCATAGTCAAAAAGTCAGATTTCCAACTTTTTTTGTGGCCCAGCTGTAGTCCGGCACGTAAGTGTGACCGTGGAGTATAATATAACAAGTTTGCGGCAGCGATGATAAATTATTCCCTCAAAATGTCAAATTTCACCCTGTTCCATTTTATTTGTTAATAAGTTTGTTCAAGATATACAAATTGTATTTTTATTCTTTTTAATCAATAAACTATTTGCATTTTTTGTATTTGCATAAGAATAAATAATAATTATTAAAAAGAAAGTGGGGCAAAGAATTGCTATTTGGTACAACTCGTGCTTTATAAAAGCGAATCTAAAATGGTAGCAATTATCATGCCATCTCGCGAGCTTTATTGGTTTTCAGTAGTACCAGGGCTCTGTCACTCCACGCACGAGTCTGAAGCGCTCGGCGTCCTCTGAGAGGACAAATTTCATACATCAGAAAAGATAAGACCTACGCGATAGAAAGAGAGGCAACTACTAACTGAATGTTTTGGAACGAAGGGAGCGTTGTGCGACCTCAATTGTATTTTATTGTGTGGGAGCAAGAGTCGCAATTTATTTAAACGATTTTACGGAGTGCAACTTCTGTACGCTAGTACTATTATCTATTCTGTGGTAGTACGACAGAGAGCGCAATAACCTTTGCTGTATTCCAGCCATTTTCACCAGTGCTATAGATAATTTATATTAAAAGCCGCTGCAAACGACGGACTGTTTTATTCGATTCTGCATATTATTATGATCTTTATAACTTAGATAATACCGGATGTAACAAAACCCTCAATGAAGCCGAGGTCTACGTATTCTGCCCATCATCAGGATCATTTCTGTTCAAAATTATTGCTGGGAAACAATTTTAATTTTTGGTGTTAAAAAAACATTGCACACATTACCACGCCATGTAACGCGTACAACAGACTTCGTCTGCGAGTGTATGCTACACAGCTGCGTGCGGCCAAGTTGAAAGGCAGCGTCTATGTGCGTGCTCATGAGATACATTGAGTGATAACGTATTGAAGCCATTGTTTGAAATACTTAAAATGTTGATAATGTTTCTTTGGACAAAAATGAGGAAATAACGATTATAATAAGATTTCATAAAAAAAAATGTTTTTTTTTTACTTTGACCTTCAATAGTTTCGTAGTTGATTCCCAGGTATAGGTATAGTCTAAAAGACAAAAATGATCCTGATCGGAATGCGTGGACTTTGGGTTCGTTAAGTGTCTTTTTACACTCGTTATAGTTCTTTATAAACGATTCTAACTAAACTATTCAATTTTCTCAAGTAGTGTTTATATCACTGCACACTAGCAACAGTCGCATGTTTTTGTTGATTTTTTTTCAATATGTTGTCAAATGGATAAGAATGTTGTCTTCCTCGTAGTTGACAAAAACCCAGACACGCCGGATAGTGCGTTCGGCGCCGCCTTACGGCCCGGCACCGGCCGACTGTCGCCGGACGCCAGGAAACGGCTGTGGAAATTCGTAAATGATCTCCCGACCAAGGAACAAACTCCAAAGGAAAAGCATACGGTCGGATATTTTTTTTTGTATTCTTTTGTGTTTTTATATCGGGTCATTTTGAACTTACCATCCAAATTTTGGGGGTTTATTCAGTCCATGAAACTGAACAACTTTCTCTAAGGAACACATGGTCAAATATGTAAAATAAAAATCGACTTTCCATACAAATCAAAGAGATCACGTGATCAATTTAATATGGGATGACCAAAATTTTCTGGCGAAATTTGACACATGTTTCTTAGAGAAAGTTGTTTAGTTTCATGGACTGGATACATCCTTAAAATTTGGATGGTAAGTTCAAAATGACCCTGTACCTATATATTCCTGCAGATGTGCCCTTTACCAACAAAAAATATGTTTCGGGCACTCTTAAATCGAAATATAACGTTTATTTTAATTATCATATTTCTGATCATTGCTTTTTATGAAATATCTTTATGTACTATGCGAGCCAAATAAGAATAGTATTAAACGGTAAACGGTAACGGAACGGTATTAAACGGTAATTTTTGTTCCTTTTCTTGCGCATGCACACACCCTGAAGTGGAAGCGAAACGCAAACAAAATGGCCGTTTTGACAGTACTATTCTTATTTGCCTCACAAAGCTCTTGACACATTCGCTTTTCCGTTCCTGTTGCGCTTTCAAAAGAGTCATGCCTGAGGGCATGCAATTGCATGCTTATCTTTTCAAAAAACGTCAAAATTTGAATGGCATGCGTTTGACACAATACGAATTGAAAGTTAAAGAGAAATAGGAAAGGAAACGGGAAAGCGACTTGGTAAAGACACACTATTTCGCTATTTACGAAGCTTTTAATTATTAAATTACAAAGTATATCTATTTTTAAATTAATCGAAATGAATTTGTTACAAACAGTTACACATTTACATTCGTAACAGTTTAATTCATATTTATAACTCGTGCGGATAAAACCGACCATCCGCTATTTACAAAAAAAAAAAACAATTTGTAAATAGCGGTCGTCCGGTCATGCTGTCTCGCTCACACATACCATCATGCTGCATGTACACCACGTAGGTGGGTCATGTTATCGCGCTCACACTTAATGTATGGCCACCATTTACAGATGGTTTCTTTATCCGAACGAGTTATAGTATGTTTTATTCCGTTTCCCTAACGTTGTTTATACCTTCCAGCCCCTATCAGAGATCCGCAACAGATTCCTGGCGCAGTTCAACGGGGAAGCTCCCACGCCTCCCTCGGAGCATTCCGTCGCGCCCAGGAAGTTACAACTGCAGGTATTCTCAAAACTTAAAGTCATTTATTCAATCCAGGCACTTTTGAATATCAGAAGCTACGCCATCGGTTCGCAAACCTTAAGCGAGAGACCTTGTAACGAGAAGAACTAGTAAGAAACTCGTCAAGGGCTTCTTTTCTTCTCCCTGTATATTTCATACAGTAAGAGACAAACATCTTGAAATCGGGTGAGGATTGCGCAGATCGCGTACTTTGGGCATGCGTACAAATACAAATAAAAATAATTTATTATTTATTTATCATGGGCATGCGTAGTGGTGAGGGACGTGGGCGGCGGGAGAGGGGGGGCGCGCTATTGGACGCTCGCTTGTGCACATGCGCGAACTCATCCCCACTCCGTCGAAAAAGTGTCAAGATGTTTGCCTCGTACTGCACACAGTCTATAAGAGAGGTATGGATAGCTGATGAGTCTATCGACTTTACGTAAACTGTAAACGATATTAAAAACTATAGGATACTAGCAGCCGCTCACGGTTTCTGCGTGGACAGTTATTTTTCTATCACTCGGGGAAAAAAGCTTTTTTTCTGGATGACCCTATGTCCTTTTATGTACATTTGACAATCTGTTTGCATAATTTTAGGTCGAGTAATGGGGAAGGCAACTGTCAAAGTGGCGCTGCGTACGCTCTTGTTCCAAAATCGTTTTTTTAGTTTTAAAATAATCAAATTCTGTGTAATAAAAATGTTGGCACTTACATAGTTCCGAAAAATTTGGATACAGAAAAAAATTATACATTCTGTAAGAATAAAAACGTCTTAATTTGGCTTCCAATCACGGCACTTGCAATGTAGAATAGTATTTTATATCAATTTTGTCTTTTTCGGTAAATAAATACCACAAAATAAATACCTATTTTCCCATACATTTTGTTCTGAACGTCTACTGTCTTAGGAACAAGCGTACGCAGCGACATCTACAATTAGCTTTGCGTTGCCATCCCTGTGCACGTGTTACCGCTCTCTCGCTCGCATATTTTCATGTTTTCTCAAGATTTCTTAAATCTGAGTGCGTAATTAGAAAATGACTGTGTTCCGGCAAATTTTCTCAATATATATATTTTTTTTTATTTTATATTCACAGGTGAATCAACAGTTGTTATGTTAACTATAGCAATCTCAGTATACATCAAAAAACCATTTACAGATTCACACAAATAAAAAGTAAGGTAATAAAAATGCACATTTGAGCCACAAATACAGCGATCGCCAAGAGTTATACAAAATATAATATACCTATCTAAAGTTTTTTTTTTGAGACCGATAACACAAATTAATATTATGGATACAAATCCAAAAAAAAACTTAAATATCAGAATAATAAATCCTAATAAATAGATTTAATAATAAGATCACGCCCACTTCAATATTCAGAGAGTAAAAATGCAAGATTACGCCTTACAGCTTCACAACTAGTGTTAAACATATCAATATCAATTTTACTGCACAACTCATTGAAACACTTGCCTGCACGAAGAAAGAAAGAATTTCGTCTATAATTGGTATGTGACAGTGGTAGGTGAATTGGTTTAAAATGACGAAGATTTCTACTTGGAACATTCAGATTCAATAAAGATAGCAGCTCGGGACAATCAACAGCACCCGTGGCAATTTTTAACAGAAAAGTTATGTCAGCTATGGTCCTACGACTTTCCAGAGTTAAAAGATGGTGATTTCTACATAGTTGAAGATATTCACTAGAATGGTATCACATACCAATGCGGTAACATAAATACTTCATAAACTTTTTCTGGATATTTTCAAGTCTATTAATGTAAGTGACGTATCTTGGATTCCATATTTGAGAACCATATTCCAAGTGACTTCGTATAAGTGAACAGTAGAGAACTTTAAAGGTTTTAGCATTTTTAAAGTCTTTACAATTTCGAATTAAAAATCCTAGAGCTTTAGTGGCCTTAGAAATCACAAGGTTTATGTGCTCATCAAACAGCAACTTACAATCATGCGTCACACCGAGATCTCGCATAGAGTAGACACGTTTTAAACTAAGCTTACATAACGCATAACTGTAAGTTATTGGATTAGTTTTCCGACTGAACGTCATAACTGTGCATTTTGTAGGGTTAAGATCTAAGTTATGATCATTGCAGTATGTTTCAAGTCAATCCAAGTCACTTTGCAGTGACAGAGCGTCATTTATAGTCTGTATTTTAGCGTAAATTTTCATGTCATCTGCAAAGCAAAGAAGATTCGAGTTACGGAAGCACATATCAATATCGTTGACGAAAATAATGAAAAGCAAAGGTCCAAGTTATGACCCTTGCGGCACGCCACTTGGAATTGGAACCCAGCTAGAGATATAATTATTTATTACCACAGCTTGACATCGGTTGCTGACATAAGACTCAAACCAGCGCAGTAAGTCTCCATGAATACCGACCAATTCTAACTTCTTAAGGAGGATAGAGTGCGGAATTCGATCGAACGCTTTGCTGTAGTCTGTATAGATTACATCTACCTGACACCCATCGTCCATCGCTGCAGTTACAAAGTTGTTTAAAAGAGTTAAATTAGATACCGTAGAGCGTCCTCTGAGGAAACCATGCTGCGAATAACTTAAACTATGTATCAGTGCAGGATATACTTGGCCGTATACTAATTTTTCAAGGATCTTAGCAATCAAACATAGTTTTGATATTGGCCTATAATTTGAGATCTCAGATATGGAACCCTTCTTGTGTACTGGGGTAATAAAGGCACGCTTCCAAATAGCCGGTACTGAACTTTGAGCCAACGAAAGTTGGAATAGTAGTGCGATCGGCTTCGAAAGCGTCAGCGCACAGTTGATTAAAAACCGCGCCGGAATTTCGTCGGGGCCTGCTGATTTGTATGGGTCCAAGCTTTCCAGTAACTTGTGTACATCAGCTTCCGATACTGTAATAAAGGCAACATCAGAGGCACTAGCACGCGACGCTTCAGGGACGAACGTGTACGGTCTCTTACCCGTGAAAGCGTAACAAACAATCAAACACATTTTTATAATCATTATAACATTAAATAAGGTTATGTCGGTAAAACAGTCGATGCCAGTAAAAGTCAGAGCTATAGGTTTCAATGACGAAATTATTGATGAAATGTATGTTTTTAGGAGGAAGCAGAGACGCCTCCAGCAAAAATGCCAAAATTGTCAGCTGATCAAGTAAGTAAGGAACAAATATTAATCCCAAAAACTACATTAAAATATTAAGGATAAGATTCAATTTCATAATTTGTATATTTTTTAATGTTCCTATCTAATATCTTGTGCAGTTTAACCCATATATGTACGCCTCATAAAAAAAAATGTTTTTTACTATAATAATTATGAAGGTAGCCAAATTCTAACTTAAGATATCATTATTTTTGTAGAGTGCAGGCGGTATAAGCAATAGTGACTTAGAAGAAAAAAGCGCTTCAACCGCTTCAAGCACTTTACCTCCGGCAGTGGACGCGCAGTTGCAGCGACTTAGCGCAGCGTTGAGTAATCGCCTCACGCCGCAAAGGACGAGGCGGAAGGACTCTATGCCTTTACCAGGTATTTATAATAATATGACGAATAAAAACTATCGAGTGCGAATCACATTCTTATCGAGCACCAACGATAATTTTTGTATTGAAAATAGAACAGCGCCACCTAGCGTGTTGCAACTTTGTTGGCTCTGACCTGACCGTTTTGACGTTTTAATATGTAATGGCGGCATTGTGACAAAATATTAAAAAATATTATACATATTATGTTATTAATGTAAATTTCAAAATTACTGTGATTTGGGTGGACAAAGTGTTGTGAAATCATTTTTGGTCATTTAAATTAAATATGGCAAGTAAGATCTAATCAAAAAGATTGTTTTATTTTGGTTATATTAGGGTTTGTTTACTTCTTTTCTAGTTGTAGATTTTATAAAACAAGAGGATAAAGCTACTTTAATAATTTTACTAAGTGATAATAAACATATAATGGTTCCTGTATCGCTAGTAATCAATTAAATATCGTTTTCAAACAGATTACAGAGCCTTCATTATTTCTACTTTTTGCCACCATGAGCGCTGCGATCGATTATTATACCTTCGTACTAGTATAGTATTATATTATCTGTGCTTCGTACCCAGCGAATATGTTCATAAGGATTAAGCAGCCATGCCCGCTTTTAAAGTGCAACTCACACCTTTATTAAGCAGCAAAGTAGATTACTTTCAGCACAAATCCTGGATTTAGCAGCAAAATATATCACGAGATATATCAATGCAAAGGTCATCAGGATTGAAGAGCCACCTGAAACTCGTTAAGTACTAGTTGAATATTTTTGAAAATTAACGCATCATTTAGTAGCAATTGTGTATAGTACTTGCTAAAAATTTGGGCTCAGTAGTGCTGGAGTTCAAGAAAATATAAAATTAATATGGCTAGCTATACGCTTTTGTGCTGCAAAATAATCTACTGTATTTTTTTTTATTTTATTCTACAGCTTTTTGGAAAACTTACAGTTAGTTTATATTATAATATGAAGTAAAGCTTTGCTGCTAAATAAAGCTGTGATCTGCGCTTTAAAAGCTGGCGTGGCTCCTCAACCCTTAATTCTGATACATGTTGACCTTGAGACCATCTTTATGTCATACGTAATAAGAGCTATTTTTGTAGTTCTACTATTTAACTTACCGTGCTGTCGTGCGTACATAGCGATAGGTAACTGGGCAAATAGAGCTACAATCCTTACATATTTCTTTCGATTCATCTACTGATCACAGAGAAAAAGACAAGAGGTTAACAAATACGTTCAGTTGCAGCCCCGGAAACGGAGCCCGGCCCGGAATCTCAACCGAACACGGTCGGGTGGGACGACACTACGCCCGCTAGTGACGTGCCGCTACAGCCGCCCGAGCCCGCGGTCAAACGGTTCATGCTCTCCTCCAACGTTGATGTGAGTATATGTGTCGCAGGGATATGACAAAAACAGGGATTTGGTCAATTCCCTAAGTGA
Organism: Agriphila geniculea; assembly: GCA_943789525.1. Classification (NCBI taxonomy): domain Eukaryota; kingdom Metazoa; phylum Arthropoda; class Insecta; order Lepidoptera; family Crambidae; genus Agriphila; species Agriphila geniculea. Next base: position 27,178,728 of record OX038872.1, on the reverse strand, counting down.
TTTGATCATATTACGGAGGATGTTAAAATAACAACACGATTTTATCTTTTCCCTAAACAAATCTAGTGATTTGAACAAATCCCAAAATTGATTCAGTGAAATGACAAAAATAACTTTACTATGGTATTTTAAAGGTTTATTTGGTAGGATATACCTTTACATCATGTATCAAAAAACCCTGTCAGGTCTTGAAAAAGGTGATAGTGTTTCTGAAACTGAACAACATTCTCCATGGAACATAGGTCGAGAAACGAAAAAAAAAATTGCATACTCCCATACAAAATGTATTGGTCAGCTGACCGACTTACTATGGAAAGGCGAAAAAAAATATAGTTTTTCTACCTTTGTTCCTTGGAGAATGTTGTTCAGTTTTAGCAACACTATCACCTGTTTCAGGATCTGACACGGTTTTTTGATACATGATGTACAATGATAATAATCAGGTATGTATTGCAACATTGATATCAAAAATCACCACTACTTAGAACATATATTTTTTAAATAAATGAACAAAAAATTTTTGAGAAGTGCGAGGTGGAGCAAGAGGCGTGCGTGATACCTGACTAGCGTTCGCAAACGCGACGCCAACAAAAAATTTATTTTTTTTGGCATTTCACTGAGTAAATTTTGTTCTGTGATTTCACTGAACCAATCACTAGATTTGTTTAGGGAAATGATAAAATCGTGTTGTTATTTTATTATCTTCCGTGATTTGATCAAATCACTTAGGGAATTGACCAAATCCCTGTTTTTATCATATCCCTGCGACATATGCACAGAATAGATAATAGTACTAGCGCAGCGTACAGAAGTTGCACTCCGCAAAATCGTTTAAATAAATTGCGACTCTTGCTCCGACACAATAAAGTGCAATTCAGGTCGCTCAGCGCTCCATTCGCTTCAATACATTCACCTCGTAGTTGCCTCTCTTTCTATCGCGTAGGTCTTATCTTTTCTGACGTATGAAATTTGTCCTCTTAGAGGACGCCGAGCGCTTTATAGTTGCGCGCGGAGTGACAGAGCCCTGGTACAGCTTGACCATAAAGAGTTGAAATTAAATAAAATGGAACTAAAAATTTTCAGCACAAAATATAGACAGTGTTGCCAAATTATTCGTGATTTTGACGTATTTACATAGAAAGTGGCGCCCTCATTTTTCGTCAACTCTTTATGGTCAAGCTGTATATGCTTCAATGTTGACGTGTACTGTATGTTGTCTATTTATGGATTAGCCCCACTTGTCAGAACGGAATAGCATTTTGTACACGACTGCTCAAAAAAAATCAGGTTATGCACTCCGGGAGTGCCGGCAGAAGTGAAAACTTGAATATTAACGCTGTGCATTTTTGATATTTTGGAATGGTTAGGGAATAATTTTACACGAATTGCTTTAATTATCAGTAGAAAAGTACTATCATTTATGAGGTAAAATACCAGTGGCGAGGGGTGAAATTATGGCGAAGGTAAGCCGCTCTACAAAAAGGATGAAAAATGTAGTGATTTGCATAGTGGAACAGTGGGGTAGGATTTGCAAAAGGTAAGCCGATGGGAATCGGCTTGTATGGACCCTTCGCCACTGTAAAATACAATATTTATTTATTGCGCTATCGTACACAAACATGACAATTTATATTACATTAAAAAGTTTATCTTTTAAAAAAAAATCAACCCGCCGAACGCCAAAATGACGTGCCGCCATTTTCGCCGCGCAGTAGAAAGAGAGGCTTTTGACTTTAAAAAGTAAAGTGAGTGTTTTTCTGTAAACGAAACTGAAACGGTAACGATTTAGCTTTGGTGTTATCGTTGAAAATTTGCGTGATTTTGCCCCTGTTTGTGGTTAGCGAGAAAGACAGTACGAGGCATATAACTTGAAATCACCCGATTTCAAGTTGATTGCGCGAAACGCGTATTTTGGGTATGCGTAGCGGTGAGGGGCGCGGGCGGTAGGAGAGGGGCGCGGGCGCGCGCTATTGGTCGCTCACAAGAGCACATGCGCGAACTTATCCCCACTCCGTCGAAAAAATTTCAAGATACGTGCCTAGTACTGTAGAAAAGTGTGATGTCACAAGAGGTGATATGTCGCGTGTAAGAGTTCGAACAGTCTTCCGGCACATTCTCTTTAACTCATTTGCTTTCAGAACCGCGAAGAAATAGTAGAAATGATCCAACACCTAGGCGGAGAAGTGTGCGACGGGGCGGAATTAGATCCCGAAGCTACTCATCTACTATGCGCGGCTCCCGGTCGAAGTGAGAAGATGCTGGGCTCTATGGCGGCCGGAAAATGGGTGTTACATCCAGCTTACATCGTGCGAAGTAGGACGCAAGGGAGCTTTTTACCGGTAATAACTTTTTTTAAGGGGAAGCACTTCCACGTAGCTAGGCGTCTATGCTGAAGGACCAAATTCTATTCTATCTATTATATTTGGCGCACGGACGCAGCAAGAATTAGGACGCAAGGGAGCTCTCTGCCGGTATGTTATCAATTTGTTGAAAGGGGAAGTACTTCTATGTAGCTAGGCGTCTCTGCTCAGGGAAAAGTATGCGACGCGACAGGATTAGACCTAGTAACTAGTCGTGTACTATTCTCAGGGCCGGGACGCAGCAAGAGGGAGCTCTCTGCCGGTATGTTATCAATTTGTAAAGGGGAGGTATTTCAACGGAGTTAAGTCCCCGATAATTAGATTGGCGTTCAAGCAAATGTGCATGGGGCGGAATAAGACCCCGAAGCTACACACTTATGTACGGAGTTAGGTTGAAGCGAGATGTTTGGTGTTGTGGCAGGATCTGTTCGCCAATATTCAGCGAAAAGGGAAGTACTTCCACCGAGCTAGGTATCTGTGCTCGAGGACCGCGGTCCAACTGTTTGATGTTGGAATTATTAATGCGAAGCACGTAGGAAAGGATTATGCCGATTTTACTATACAAGCTAGGCCATGATGCGCTTTGATGAAATCACCAAAATACTATAGTAATTTTATAGTAATTGCGTGGGAAGAATATCATTAAAATATAATGCGGGAAAAAGAGAAATCTCAATCTCAAGAAGCCGTTTGGGGTTACATTTTCCTATTATATGACATTTTGTAATCTACCCCTTTTTGACATGACATGAGTCTGTCACAGATATGTATGGTTAATGCGCATTATGGCCCAGAACGTTTAGGCGCAGAATGTCCAATTCGCAAAATGTCCAGTGGTTTCAAAACGTCCAATTCGCAAAATGTCCAATTCGCGAAATGCCCAATTCGCAAAATGTCCAATTCGCAAAATGTCCAGTTCGCAAAATGTCCAATTCGCAAAATGTCCAGTTCGCAAAAATGACCAATTTTCATGACTCGTTTTTATGAGAATAAAAATGTCTTCAAACCCTATATGGTAAAGAAAATGTTAAGTATTTTAATTCAAACAATATAAAACCAACATGACAATTCCTATAAAAGTAATTGTAACTATAATTTAAATTACCTAACAATGAAAAATATTTTTATCCTAATATGAAAAATAAAAACGACATAAAAAAACTAGTGTTAATTTTGTCCGATTTGTTAATAGGTAAGTAAGAAGAAAAAACAATAGGAATTAGAATTATTATAGATTTGATTATAGGACAGTTTTTATCCCGATATTCCCACGGGAACTCGTGCAAAGTCGGAGCGGGTCGCTAGTCAAGAATATTGGACATTTTTGCGAACTGGACGTTCTGCGAACTGGACATTTTGCGAATTGGACATTTTGCGAACTGGACATTTTGCGAATTGGACATTTTGCGAATTGGTCATTTTGCGAATTGGACGTTTTGCGACCGCTGGACATTTTGCCCAGCCATTAAACGGGCCCAGAATGCGGCATGATCCTTTCGTATCTTGAGTCAGGTCTTCATAGGAAGGTCTTGAGGCATCCATTTCTGCCTCGATGTTAGCTTGACGTAGTGCGACGTCACGTTTGCGTAATTATTACATGTTGTACATTTCGCTGATCCTGCATTTCTTAGTCATTCGTCGATTGCTTATGTAGCGGTATGATCGCGCCGTTACATTTTTACTGGTTAGCTATATAATTTTGGAACTTGTATTTTTAAGCAGATGTAGAAATTACGACTTTCCGCTAAATCCTGCATTTCTTCGTTATCTGACCATTGTTTATGTAAGGATATAATTGTGTCGTGATGAAATTCACGAGACATTTAAAGATATTATAGTTCATGAGAACATTCGTGGCACGCGGGGTCATAAGACGTCAAGTGACGTCATTTATTAGGGTTGCGCGTGCCATTGAAATATAAGAATAAATAAAACTTACTAGAATGGACACTCCCGCTCCGAACGGGCTCAAAGTCACGTTATTAGCCTACTTGTTAAACAGGAATCTCAGTCGGGCTTGTTGGTGTGTTTGTTCATACAACCGCCTTAAAGTATAATACATAGAGTATCAGTCATATCCAGCTTTATACAATACTATTTCGTATTTATTCTGTGATTTCGTTACGTAATGAAAGTTGAAACATAACTAAACAGTAAGAGGAATAAAACCTAAAAATGTTTCAGAAGTAGGTATGTACATTTTTGTTCAAAATTTAATTTAATTTCCTTACTAAATGTTTATTTACTTTATTCATAGAAACTCAGGAGTAGGTTAATACTTACCCATAAAAAGTGAATATTTTATTTTTGTATCTACTAATTAGACTAAAATAATGATTTCAATTTAAAGAAAAACTCATATTTTAGCGATATTATCTTTGAACGTAAGCAATATTTAATAGTAAGCAACCCTGGCAACACGCCTGGACGCCTGGGGGAAGTAGTTATATAAATGGCGGCATTTGGGACTCGGACAAGGAAGAGTCCGTTCTACTTAGTTTTATTTATTCTTATGCCCTAACAAAAAAACACTTTCCAGGAAGAAGAGTACGAATGGGGTAACCCCAAAGCGACTTGCCTCCCGGCGCTAACGGGCACGGAGCGGACGCTCGCCCGCGCCGCGTACCGCTGGCGGGCAGCGCGCGCACAGAGCCGGGCGGGGCCGTTCGCGGGCGTGGTGGCCGCGCTGCACGTGCCCGAGCCGCGCCGCCGCCTGCTGGCGCGCCTGCTGGGCGCCGGCGGAGGCCGCGCGCCGCCCCTGCAGTGAGTACTCAGCTTATACGTAGTAAAGATAAGAATATAATGATAAATAAAGATTGTATAGCAACTATAGTTTTTTTTTTGAAAAAAGAAATATATGTAGCTTACTTCCGCAAACAATATATGCAAGATGCACCGCCCGCCCGCCCGCAAAAATATGCACATGCACACAACAAAATATTAGGTCTTTACCTATGAAATTGCCGATATTTTGTCACATACAGAGAAAATAATAACTTCTATAATTTAAAATTTTAACAAAATCGTGAATATTAAATCGAATAATGATCATGATAGTTAACTATCAGTAAAAATAAAGTCCATATTTTAGCTTTCGTGACATTAAAAAAAAGATCTTGAAAGTGACTCTTTTTTTGTGAGCAAAAAAAAGGGTGACCGAAGGGGTTGTAACTTAACCAAAACTTATTTTTTCGCTTATCTTAAATGGAAATAAGTTAGCATAGTGTTCAAACATTAGTACATAAAAGTTTTGTTACATGAGTGTTCATGGTTGTTAAATGAACAAAGAAAATGCTATTATGAAAAATGCAACTTCTTGAAAAATCTCCATACAAATCGGCAATTTCATAGGTAAAGACCTATTATCAGTGCACAAACCTGCATTTAGCAAGACAGCAACACACCTTGCACCTTCACCAATTAGGCTACTCTACACGTGTTTCGCCCCAACCCGGAGCATCCTCAGGAGTTAGATCGTGCGTAAACCAACACCGAACTATAGTTGTAAAACAGCGGTTGTTATCGGATAGTTATCCAAAGCCGCCGGTAATAACGTATAGACAGCGGCTGGCAACCGGCTGCTTATCCGACTCAATAGTAAAAAGTCTTATAATTTTTACAGTTCCTAAGTCGAAATTGTTAAAATAAACGTGCCGTAATATACAAATAAGTATTTTTACTAAATTTATGTCATATATATGATGTTAAATATTATGAATTATGAATTAACAAGACATAATAAGCTAATGTACCTACTTATTTATACGGTACATAATTAGTACCTATTTAATCTGTAGGTATGAAACTCCGCCTCGTCACTTTTATTATTATTATTGTACAATCGTAATAAGAAAGTAAGCTCGCAAAGCTTGGCGTTTCGCAATGTGTCACATATGTACCTACAACGTCCGTTTTGTGTTTCGTGTTTTTAGAATTATGTGATCAGCCCGAGTAAGATGAAACATTTAATTTAAAAGTTACGTATTTCAAAATAACATCGAATCAACTAAGAAATAGGAAAGTGGGCTTACCTTATTAAAAAATCTGAAGTAATGCATGAATGAAGTAAGTAGGTAGTATGTAGATAGACAAAAATTATCACTTAGGACACTAAACGGATTGAATAAAACTTATTGACTTGTTTGCAATCGTAGACAGCCGCTGTTTATGGGTGATCACCGTAGTCAGCGAAAAAAGCGGCTGGTAACCGGCTGGCTGACTAAGATAACAACCGCCTTCACATCTATAATAGCAACTGCATAATTACACAGTATTGGTGTTGGTGATGGGCTCTTTTCTCCACATTTAGACTCCCATTTGGTCCGTTATGCGTGAACCCAGCATGGTGTGACTAGTCAAGCCATCCCAGCTCCTTCCAGAAGCGCAGAAGCCTCCTGGGGCGTTCACAGGCTTCTACGAGCGACCTCACGTCTTTGAGGATTTCTGCCCGGTGTGTGGCCAAACCCACGCACTCCAGGATCACGTGGGCGGCTGTTTCCTCTGCGTCCAGGCATCCTCTACATAGGGGACTGTCTGTCGCATTCATGATGAATAGTTGTCGGTTTAAAGCTAGGTGACCTGTAAGTGTACCTACAACTATTCGGAGGTCTGGACGATTAAGGCTGAGCAGTCCACAGGTCAACCGCGGCGAGACTGCGTAGGATACGAATACTTTTTAATTCATAATTCATAATTCATAATTGTTTATTTGCCATAAATAGGGTGTAACAGTGATGGTCAGATATAATATAATGTTGCTTAAACCTATTTAGCCATACAATGATAGCATGCAAATATTAATATTTAAACTAAAATGTAAAATTATATTTCGGTCACACTAAAATGGGATAGAAATTCCATGCATCTACCATAATCTCATATATTTATTTTTTTACTTGTTTATGTTGCAAGAATTCATCGACAGAGTAAAAGACATTTTCGAGTAACCATTCGCGCAGGACTATTTTAAATTTTTTGAAGGGTAGACATTTTATGGCGTCTGGTATATGATTAAAAATGGTAATACACATCGCATAACAATTTTTCAAGTAGCACATTGATCTAGGTATATTATGTAATACTAACCTACTAGGATTTCTATTACTTCTGCTTGTCAAATCTTTAGACTGTGTAAATTTATTTATATTTTGATATGTGAAGACTCCCACTTCAAAAATATAAATGCATGGTAATGGAAGTATTTTTAAGCATTTAAAGTAGGGTCGGCAAGGTTCATCTGGGGCTATGTGACATATTGCACGAACACACCTTTTTTGTGCAATAAAAGCTTTTTTAGTTTCTGTTCCATTTCCCCAGATAAGTAGGCCGTATCTAAGAACAGATTCTACATAGGCGAAATAAGTGGTTAGTGCGGTGTTTCTACATGCTATCATACTTAGCCTATGTAAAGCATATGCAAAGCTATTTAACTTGTTGCATACCTTTTGTACATGTTCTTTCCAGTTAAATTTTGAATCTATAATAATACCTAAGAATGTCACATTTTCAGCCGTCCGTAGAGTTTGTCCGTTAAAAGTTATGTCAATGGAGTCATCTTTAAAATTATTGAAATTTATTAAATTAGTTTTGGATAAATTGATTTTAAGATTATTATTTTGTAACCAGTTAGTAATTAATGTCAAAGTTTCAATTATGTCTATCTCATGTTGTGCCATGGAGGCGTTAATGTCTGATGCTACAACTATGGAAATATCGTCGGCAAATAGTATACTTTCGTGTTTAGTAACAGGGGCAATGTCATTTACGTAGAGCAGAAATAGCAAAGGAGAGATGACGCTTCCTTGGGGAACGCCATATATATTTCGCTTAAAATCTGATCTTACTGGTACTGAATTATTTTTTTTATCTAAATATTCAATCTCAACACATTGGTATCTGTTTTTCAAATAAGAGCGAACCCAGTCATTTGCAGTTCCTCTCACCCCGTAACTTTCTAGTTTTCCCAGCAAAATATCATGAGAAACCAGATCAAATGCGGAAGACATATCAAGAAATAGGACCGTGGTTTTCTTTTTACTTTTAGCACTACGTAGAATACTATCTACCAAGTGAAAAGCCGCGTTGACCGTGCTTTTATGTTTTTGGAAGCCGTATTGGTTTTTCTGTATAATATTGTGCTTTGTTAGAAATGAAATGAGCTTTTCATACATAACCTTTTCGAATATTTTAGCTAATATGGAGATAAGTGTAATAGGTCTATAGTTTGCTACATCGGATATGTCTCCCTTTTTATGCATCGGTTTGATTACCTAATATTTTAGTTTGTCTGGGAACGTTCCCGTTTCTAGTGAAAGGTTTATTAAGAATGTTAATATAACTAACAATTGCTTGCTACAGGCCTTAATAACTTTGGTATTAATAGAGTCATAACCTTCCGATTTTGAATTTTTTAGGGTCATAATTATCCTATTTATCGTTAATTCGTCAACAGGTGTTATAAAAATAGAATGACTTGGGTTATTGTAATTGTAATTATATTTTGAATTATTCAATGTCCTTTTTGTAATGTCAGATTTGTCAGTGAAGTGGTCATTAAACTTATTGGCAATGTCAGATGGTTGTAATATGTCTATTCCGTTACATGTCAATTTATTTATATGTTTTTTTGATTTGATTTGTCCCATTTCATTTTTTATTACTGTCCATGTCGCCTTTCCTGTATTTTGACTATTTAAAACATATTTTCTATTTGCTAGTTTTTTTGCATGTGTTGTGCATTTTTTTAATAATTTATTATATGTCAGGTAAGTTTTACGGTCATTTGTAGTTTTGGTTGAGTAATATTTAAATCTTAGTGCTCTATTTGTTTTACAGCTTTTAGAGAGTCCTTTAGATGTCCATCTTATTTTATGTGTTAGTTTTATTTTTACCCTGATTTTTGGAAAGCAGAGTTCATATAGAAGCCGAAAGAGGTCATAAAAACTATCAAATGCAATATTTAGATCAGTATGTTTGTATGTGTCTGAAAAAGAAATATTTTCTAAATAGTGTTTTTTAAATCATAAATGGGTTTGCCCTTGACCCCAGTCTAGCCTAAAAGCAAAGACGGGGCCTACGATGGAGCGAGCTTGCCCAAAAGGTGCTTATTCACTCTGGCCTTGAATAGAGTCAGGTTGTATGCACTCGGAAACACAGACGCCGGCAGGGAATTCCATTCCATAGCTGTGCGCATTAAAAACGATGTGGAGTAGCGCTTGGTACGCAGAAAAGGTATATCAACCAAGAACGGGTGGTAACCCGCAGTACGTCTGGATGTCCGATAGTAGAAAGGAGAAGGTGGAATGAGCTCATACCGTGATGCAGCTCTTGAGCACACTCACCGAAGTACAATCTATAAAAGACCGATAGGCAAGCAACTTTTCGGCGGTGGGCCAAACTGTGAAGCATAGTTGCAACCAGTTTTTCATACGACACGCCTGATACGATCACGATCACTTGATACGATACGCCTGATTTTGATCTTCAAGATGATACAAATCTGTGGGTCTATTGCCCAAGGCACCTTCTGGGCAAGCTCGCTCCATCGTAGACCCCGTCTATACTTTCGGGCTAGACTAGGGTCAAGAGCAAACCCATTACAATTAAAAAAAAAAAGTGACGTCGACTTCGCCGTCGGCTTCATTTGACAGATGGATGAGATACATTGCTACTTCTTTTTGGTACCAATAAAACTTACCAAAGAAAAGTAGCAATGTATTACAACCATCTGTCAAATGAAGCCGACGGTGAAGTCGACGACACTTGGGCAATAGACCCACTGGACAAAGCTTTGGTAGTGTAGTACAGCTACACGTTCCCGAGCCGCGCCTGAAAGTGAAATCTTTATTACTTCCCGGGATTTCCGGGATTGTCCCGGAATTACGTGCCTTGTCCCGTGTCCAGGAATTACACCTTACTGTCCCGGATTTTTCAAATACCTACCACTATTTTTAGACGAGTAGGTTACGCTTCGTGCATAGACCGTGTGACGCCTAAAAAGTTAGTTTACATGGGTAATTTCAAGAGTAATATTAATGAATTTGAAATATTGACTCATTGTTCGTGGCCTCCTTTATTGCTGCTACTTTTAGGGTTCCATACCAAAATGGTAAAAAAGGAACCCCTATGGTGTGACTCAGTCTGTCTGTTTGTCTGTCACAGCTGGATATCTCAAGAAATACAAATGATATCAACTTCAAATTTGAAATAGTTTAAGATGACATTTGCCCAATTATTTTGTAATTATGAAAGAAATAAAAAAAAATCTTTTTTACAACAGGGACTGAAAAGGGGTCTTAAAAATTTGAAGTGGGGCTACTAGGGCATGTGGGGTATCATATGAAAGAGCGCCGTTTGCACGTTTTCAATTATTTTTTCTTTTTTTAAGTCGCATAGTTTTCGACTTATGATGAAAAATGTAAAAAAAATACCGTCCCCCCCCCCCCCCTTATCTCCGAAGTTTGCAAAGAGAAAAATCTGAAATAATCCTATGTGATAGCAGTTTATATAAAGATTACAGGAAAAATAAAACGATTTCTCAATATAGCACACTTTTTTTGAAATGATAAAATTTCTAAAAAGTTTAACATTAGTTCCACTATCGGTTAACAGATGGCGCTGACCTAAAACTGCAATAATAATTTTATTATTCTACTCTGCAGTGTATTTTTATTATGATGGTACGGAACCCTCGGTACGCGAGTACGACTTGCTTTTGACCGGTTTTTTTTTAAAATTATATCGACAAGTGTCAGCCCTTTGTTTTGAGTCAGCGAAGCTCAATAAAATATGGACGCTCGAATCAAACGATAAGTTTCAATTTCGCGTGCAAGCAGAAGTCGAAATATGCGATTATTTGTACCTAAAGTTAATTTTTTAGAGAGTACAAGTAGAGAAACTTGTACTACAAAAAACTCGGGCATGTAAAAATAAAATAAAAATAAAAGAATTGACAGGGGCGTGTGGTAGGAAAGTACAGTGGAGCGTCGATTATCCGAACGTCGCTCAACCGAACGACCGCTTATCCGAACGTAGTAACGCGCGGGTCAATGCTAACCTCCCACCACGCGGGTCTCGCGCGCGCCGCCCGCGCTTCAGTTTTCGCCCACTTGTCGCGACTTGTTCACTTGTTACTGTGCTCGTATGTCACTTAAGATGTGCACGCGTCATTAAAGATATTCATAAATATAAATAATATGGTTTTCATTTACTTGAATACGTAAATTTGTATGGCTGAAATGTACATACATACAATACATTAGTTCGATTATCCGAAAATACCGGTTTTCCGAACACCCACGTCCCCCAATTAGTTCATATAATCGACGCTCTACTGTATAGACGATTCAAAAGTGCTTAATTATTAAGTTTATTTGAATAAAGCCATTTTCACCTTAACTGACTTTGAAAAATGGGGTTTTAAGATCACGTTTAATTCAGAATTTATTCTCGACACAGTCAATCACAGTTATTATTTCTTTCAGGCCACCATACAACGATGACGACATCACAGTCTGCTTCGCTGACGTGAAACGATACCCGCTATCAGACCGAGACGTTGCTTGGTTCATATCAAAGAGGATACCAGTCTGCGCCCCGGTTTTACTCAGCTCGTATCTCACAGAAGAAACTACACCCAACCCTGAAGATCATTGCCTACCTGACTTCAAACCTAAATAGTTGAGAACGTCGAGCGATTTGAAACCTTAGTATCAAGGAGCAAGGAATGAAGTGATGATTCGCCTCCGGTTATTGGAAACCTAGATAACAATAAAGGAAATGAAGTTTATCTTTAAGACATTACTGTTTGAAAGAAGTTCGATTATAAAGTAAGATCTCAAAAAAAAAAAATAGGTAAGTAATCTGAAAGTTTAAAGAACGTACTGATTTTTTTAAATTTTTTAATTGCATATTGATGTGAAAAAAATACCTATAGTCTCCATGAGATGAAAATCAATGTGATTTGTTGCTAAAAATTGTGGATTGCTGCGTCAATGCCATGGAATAAGTTAGATTTTAAAGTATCAATATTGTTAATCTTTCAAAAGATTTTACGCTATATATAGATGTGAGAGGGTGATTACACGTTCAGTTTGGCATCAGTTCAGTCCATCAATCTGAACAGCCCCCCTACTCAAATGGCCAACATTCTATTCGTTTGAACGCTACGCTTACTAATAAAGCTTTAAAATGAGCAATAGACGATTAAATTACATGTCGTAAACTTATGTAAATCACAGACTTTGATGTATTGTATATTGTATGGAACTGACGAGCTTACGGCACGTAATTTTATAGTTTACTGCTTATTTTAAAGCTTTAATAGTAAGTGTAGCGTTCAAACGAATAGAATGTTGGCCATTTGAGTAGGGGGGCTGATCATAAACGCGTTGACTGATGGACTGATGGTCCGGAATGATGGTTATCTATCAGTCTGATTTCTCTGTCTGTCTGATTCTAAAGGTATGATTCCGATGTCAGCAGCACTGCTGCGCGACAGTGCTGCGCAGCACTGCTGCCGAGCTCGGAATGTAGTCTCATATAAACCTATAGAGAATGTATGGGGATCTCACTCACATCAAATTGAGCCTCTCAAACGTAACATTAGGGTTCAATTTGGAGTGCACTGCTGCGGCAACACTGCTGCTGCTGCCGAGATCGGAATAATTCATGCCAAACTGAACGTGTAGTCTCCCTCTTAGAGTAGATGATAAATGAAAATATTAGAAAAAGTGCTTTCCTTCGATAAGGCGTGATTACATTAGCAGCCGATTTCAATAATCTATCTTCAGTAAGATAGGGATCTGTTACTAGGCAACTGTTCAACTGTTGTTATTTTCCGTTTTAACAGAAATATCTAGTTGCTACAAGTGCCTTGCCATACGATAATTCCATCCGTAGACTACTAGCTGGATTATTACCCTTATTGTCTTCAAATTTTTAGATGAAATATACAGTCCACAATTTGCTTTACCAGCGTCGAAAGCTTTATATTAGAAATAATATAAAGCAAATACTTTAACCGCACCAATATCTAGGCAACAAATCTTTAGTAAGACTATCTCTTACTGAGGGCTGATTATTGAAATCCGTAAGTCGGTCATCCGAATTTGAGTGGGATTCGCGCTAGCAATGAGTAACAGCACGGTTAGCTACCACATTTTCAATTTGAAACTTTAATTCCACTATTTTAAGGATAAAATTTTACTAGAGATTTTTGTCAGATTAATCTGACGTACTGCTGACTGTCCAAGTATACAATCCATCTAAGTACATACTCGCCTGTATTGTTTTTAAACTACATTATAGGTTACCTATTTTATCGATCAGCGCCAGATCTGTACTGACTTCTTGTAGAAAGCAAAATCTCTTCGAATATTTTATATGTATAAAGGCCTAATATTTGCCTTAGGTTTCTCGTTTGCTTCAGACAATTTACGACAAACTTCTTGCGGGGATCAAATGGAACATAAGAATATAAAACACGTCATGTATTCGTACATAGTAAGGCTACGTTCACACGGCGACCATTCGATTCTTTCACGTATACAGTTTTACCGTATACGAGACAGTCGTTCACACGACGAATATTCGATTCGAATAAAAAGCAGCCAGTGCGCGCTATCATGGATCCACGCGTTCCGCTCATTTTATATTGGTTTTAAAGACGTAGCCGTAGTACCCAGCCTCCTAGGAGGTATTGGTTTCATCCTTTTCTAACGACTGGTCCTCATCGACAAACGAGAAACAAGAACAACTGCTCGCGCGTGAGTTTCAAATACAAGAGTGAAGTTTGTTCGTGTGAATGATACAACATGAACATAAGCGCCAATGCGTATCGTATTCGATAAAATCGCCTTCTCGGTGACAACTTCGGGTCTACGGACGGTATACGGAAATAAATATTTCTCGAACACGATATTTTCCCGCACAGAAACCGTGTGAACAGTTAGATAATTATATTTTCTGCTGTCACTCACTCTATTCGATAAAATCTCGTGTACGGTATACGGGAAAAATTATGCCGTGTGAACGTAGGCTTAGTATCATCCCTACGAAAAGTCGGTTCTGCAAATGCATTCAAACAAAAACTCTTCGATCAGCTGTTTGAGCAGCGTTAAGGATGTCATAGTGTACAAAGTTTCATTTTCTCTGTACAGCATTTCAGCTTCCATAGGCAATTTTCGACTATTACAGTTAGCTCACACCGATACGATACACTGTGAAACTTGCTCACACGACTATATTTTATATACCTCGAACTTTGTATCTTTGTTTTATAATTTTATTGCATTTATATCTAAAAAAGTGGTGTCTCGTCGCACGCACCACGTTTCAGTGTGAACTGACCCTTAAATATGCTGTTTGGTCCATAGACAATAAAAAGTTTTTATATCGTGTCCATAAGAATCACTGCTTATGGAGGTCAGTGATAAGTTTCACTACGAGGTGTTATTTTTGTATTATTGTTATTTGATTACGTACGACTTAATAAAACCTATTATATTAAAGCTTTTATTTCATTTTTACGGTTTTTATACCGGGTGTAACAAAAGCTTCAACAAAGCCGACGTCTACGTATTCTGCCCATCATCAGGACCATTTCATGTTCACAAAAGTATTGCTGGGAACCGATTTTAATTTTTGGTGTTAAAAAAAGCACTGCGTAGGTACATTACCACGCAATGTAACGCGAACAAAAAATTTTTTACTTTGACCTCAATAACTTCGTAGCTATTGGTTTCCCATTTCCATAGTCTAAAAAACAAAAATGAACCTGATGATGGGCGGAATGCGTGGACTTCGGCTTCGTTGACGGTCTTGTTATTCAAAATTATTTAACGGTAGGTAGGTACGACCTCTTACATTTTGGAAAATTAAATTGAATTTGGGTATTTATATACCGGCTATTGTTATTAAAATTCCCAGTAGATCAACAGTTGTTCTACTGGGTCTAAAATTTTTGTGTAACAGTAAGTAACTGTAAGACCACAAATTTTTTTTTCGTTCTGTGATCAAGACTTCTATTTGGTAAGGCTGGGCGTGTGTTCCCAGAAGTCCCGTTAAAGTTGTGCCGTGACGGGACTTTTGGGATTTTTCTTCCCAGAGGATCAGTTACTTTTACAACTACTATTACAACCCGATTCAACACGATTCTGACCCTCACGACCCGTGGAGCCACCGGCACTACCCACTAGTGGGTCCACGGGTAAATTGCCTTTCTTACCCGTAGCACAACCGCGTGACACTACCGGTAGTGCCTTGGGGAAGTGCTATTCCCTTCAGCACTACCAGTTGTGCCATGGGGACATTTATAATCATAGTGAAACAACCAAGCGATGCCAGTAGTGCCATGGGGAAATGCTGATCCCTTCAGCACTACCAGTTGTGCCATGGGGACATTTATAATCCCAGTGAAACAACCAAGCGATACCAGTAGTGCCATGGGGAAATGCTAATCCCTTCAGCACTACCAGTTGTGCCATGGGGACATTTATAATCCCAGTGAAACAACCAAGCGATACCAGTAGTGCCATGGGGAAATGCTAATCTCTTCAGCACTACCATCTCTCCTTTGCTATTTCTACTCTATGTAAATGACATCGCCCCTGTAACTAAACACAAAAGTATACTGTTTGCCGATATCCATAGTAGTAGCATCCGACATTGACGCCTCCATAGCACAACACGAGATAGACATCATTGAAACTTTGACATTAATTACTAACTGGTTACAAAATAATAATCTTAAGGGCCCCTTCCTTCCTTTTAATTTTACGCTTCTTTTAAATACGGCAAATAATACACTGCTCTCTGATTAGTCGATGTTGACAGTGGCAATGCTTGTGTCCAGCCAGACTTGTGACAATCAGACAGACCAAACTATAAAATCAGTTTCATTAACCTACCTAACAGTATGTTTTTAGGTAGGTACCTATAATACAGGGTAACTTTTTTACATAATATGCTAATGCCCCCTACTTTACTCTACCAAAATAAAACAGAAATCGTGATCTACGATATTAAAGAGGTTTATTTTATTATTTATTTTATTTATTAGTTCTGTACACACACAATCACAAACAGAAAAGAAATGGACAGAAGAAGTACAAGAATGTACAAGGGCACAACTTATTTTATTTCACATTGAATTAAAAATAAACATTTAAATTTTTCCTCTGTCCATTCCGAATTCTTACTATTTTGGTCATGGCTACTATAAAACTTTCGTAGCTCTGTGGTAAATTTAACTTCGTCGACAAATTTTCTAGCATTTACCGCACTTGGTTATTTCACTGAGATTATGTCCCCATGGCGCAACTGGTAGTGCTGAAGGGATTAGCATTTCCCCATGGCACTACTGGCATCGCTTGGTTGTTTCACTGGGATTAAATGTCCCCATGGCACAACTGGTAGTGCTGAAGGGAATAGCACTTCCCCAAGGCACTACCGGTAGTGTCATGCGGTTGTGCTACGGTTTAGAAAAGCTACACACAGACGGAATCCGATTCGGAATTCCGAACGGAATTTCGACAATGTATGAAGATTCCGTACGGAAAAATCCCGCATGTGTGTGGCAGGCCCATAGATTTTGTATGCAGTTGCTACGTTCGGAATCACGTATGTACGGAATTCCGTAACGGGATTCCGTCTGTGTGGCCAGCCTAAAGGATTTGAATGACTGACGACACATTATGCCGATACGTTGAGTAAGCGTTACCGCCGAACTTGGTCGTGTAACTTCGGCATAGTGTGTCTAGGTCATAGACATAGAAAAATTTTCGCTGCGCTCAAGAAGACCAACAAAGCGTGGAAAAGAGAAGTTAACATCATACGGACACGGTCTATATAAAAAAGAGACAAAGGATCAAGTGACATGTGCCAACATTTTTTACTGTAAGAGCCCCTAGCGTCCCGCCTAGCAAATGAGCAATCACAGTTTGTTTAAAATATGTTTTAATCTTAATTAGAATTTAAAATAAAGGTATCGTGGAGCTATGGTGTCTTCTGTTCTAAGTAATTGACAACATTTCATTTTGAGAAAGTACTAAAATTAGAAAACCATTTCGAGATTTTAGTGTTCTAAGTTCATATATTTTTTTTCAGAATTTTTAGGTCAGTATTTTTTACGTTAATTAAAAAAAATCTAAAATCTAGTCCATATAGGGAGTTTGAGTTGAGTCTCTTTGCCTTCTATTTAAAAAAAAAACAGTGGTGCCAGCTTAAGGTAATTTACCCTAGATTTAAGGTAAAAAATATCCGGCACTAAGAGACATGACACATTGCCCGTTCGAGTAATTTTATATTCCGAAATTGAAATTACAGCATACCCATTACCCCATTAGTATAATGAAATACAAGAAAAATATTTCTTTCCACTAGGTACCTATTTCTTTCTTTATAAATCAACAAACAATTCTCCCATGTACATGTAAGGTGGGGCGGAGTGTCCTTTCTGTACGGTAGAACTTATTAATTATCATTATTTTTATATATATATACAGGGTGGAATTTTTTAATGCCACCTAGAGGGAAAGTACTCTAAATAATAGAGATAGCAAATTTCTTTCAAAGGAAACATTCCTTTATTTTTGAAAACAAAACAAACTGCATTCAAAGATTTTTAAACATATGCTTCCCACACCCAGGAATCGAACCAGCTAAAATTCGAAAAAACTACACCCTGTGCTTTTATGTTATCAATCGTTAGGGTCAAACATAAGGTTCAAATCTCTCTAACAAACATGGTAAATTAAATGAAAGGAAAATTATTAAATCTAAACTTATTTTAATTGAACGAGAAAAAAGCTTAACTAATCAGTTGTTCGAAATTGGCCCCATGTTGCTGGATACATAAATTTATTATTTTAAGGAACTCATTTGCATGCAATGGATGCGTAATATAGTCTGCATTATGAACATCTTATCGAAATAGTTCTACATGGATAATTTATTGTGAACTAACATAATGGAGCCTTAAGTAAAAGTGCTTTATCTCTTCTTTCATGGTTTTCCTTTCATTTAATATACCATGTTTGTTAGAGAGATTTGATCCTTATGTTTGACCCTAACGATTGATATCATAAAAGTACAGGGTATTGTTTTTTTGAATTTTAGCCGGTTCGATTCCTGGGTGTGGGAAGCGAATTTTTAAAAAACTTTGAATGCAGTTTTGTTTCTTTTTAAAAATAAAGGAATATTTCCTTTGAGTGAAATTAGCTATCTCCATTGTTTAGAGTACTTTCCCTCCAGGTGGCATTAAGAAATTCCACCCTGTATATATATAATATCTATTCTGTGATCTAGGGTAAATTGAGACCCAGCCTAGGGTAGTGTGAAAATCTGATGTGGCAACACTGAACAAATCAATTGTCATAAATGTCATAATAATTACTGAATGACTTTCCAGTGTATTTCTATGCTCAGTAAAATTTAGATATTTTTAAAGTATTCTTGTAAGAATAATTACAAGAAAGTCGTAGCATCGTTTATGATACTTAAGCGTTACCTGTGACATTATTTTTTGTGTGATTGAGGGCTGGAAATCACACACAGGAGCATAAGAAAATAATCAATAGATATCGGTGAGTTCATATTGTTTTCATTTTTTTATGTTATGTAAATAGCCTGAAACTATTATAATAAACTAAAAATTTCTGCAAATAGTCGTTTGTGTCCAGTTCTTTGCCGATTTTCGCAAATATCCGATCTGTTTATTACAGGTCGTTGAAGTGTGTTTTTTCGCATAGTGATGTGCATTTCTATATCGATATATGTTTTATTGTACTTTCTTAGGTACTTTATATTTGATTAGAACAAAAAGTAGAAAACCATCACATGGCTTGGCTAGCCTGGCACATCTTTCTTTTAAATAAATGATAATCAAGTTATTTAATTCAATTTAATTCAAATCTGTTTCTACTACAAGCTCAATTTCTTTGTTTTAGGTGCTGTTATCCAACATAACACAAAAATGTAATGAGCCTGCGTGATGTCGACATGAAGCAATAATTACTAGTTTGCAGCAACAACTAGAAAGAGTTAAAAAAGCCTTCAAATAATAAACACTGACTTTTTTACCTGTTCTTTTATTTCGTTGTCTTTGTCTGCATGGACATTTGAGAAAGTTCTTAGGGATACCATCCCCCTACTCAAATGGCCAACTTTCTATTCGTTTGAAAGCTACGCTTACTTTTAAAGCTTAAATATGAGCAATAGATGATTAAATCACAGTCCTGTCGTAAACTTATGTAAATCACAAACTTCGATGTATTATATATATGGAATTGTCAAGCTTACGACACGTAAAATTATAGTTTACTGCTTATTTTAAAGTTTTAATAGTAAGCGTAGCGTTCAAACGAATAGAATGTTGGCCATTTGAGTAGGGGGGCAGTTACCAGAGGTCGTACTCTGAGCTTTTATAGCAACCTCAAAGTGATGATGTTTTGTTATAGAGACAGAGCTATACATCGCGTATAGCGCACTCTCAATCACAACATCGCTTCGATATTACTTTTAACGGTCTTTGTATGGGGGCTTTTAGTAGAAACTGTTTTTACAAAGCGACATTGAAAGAAAAATGACCCACCTCTTAGAAAATTACTCATACCCCTTAAGGTACTACAATAATTTACTATAGTTGTTATTGGGGTTACTATAGTTGTTATTATGTTTCTTATTTATTATGAAACATGAAACAACAATATTACCATTATTATCGATTTAAAATACTAGTGTGCCTACATCACTATGGACATCACAATTCACATCATAGACAGTTTTTTTTTTAATTTGACGTTTTAAGAGGCAAGGCAAAGGCATCGCTTATATTTTACCTATATCTTGTACTTACGTCCTTTTAGAATAAACCGTTTTCTATTAATTAATATCTCAGTCATGAATGAAAATAAATGGAAAAGAAAAAATACGTGTTGCCTAAAAAACGATAAATTTTCATTATATCCATAAAAACATGTACCTAAAAATTTTGAAATGTTGTCAATTGTGATGTAACAAAAAGAAACAATCCAAGTAATCACACTTTTCAAAGGTAAAAAAGATATTGCCACACATTTCTCTAAAACCAAATTTCGCTACATTTATTCGTTTATCGACAAAGAAAACAGTATGGAACATAGTTTATTAACTTCCTTTGCCATAATATAGTCATACTTTATGAATCTAAGTCATATTTTACGTATCTCATATAAAATGTATTGATTCGTTTTCGGATCACCTGTTTATTGACTTTGTTGTTCTTTGACATTCTATTTCTATGGTCTAGGTGGACTCCTGGAATAAAGGGATATTTCCAAATGTAGCTACACTGCCTAATCTTATTGCAGATTAAATTAAAACATTTAATAAGGGTAGCAATATGGTTTTTATTAAAGACATACACAAGGACGAACACAAAGACATACACAAGGACGAACACAATAGTAAAAACCGCGCTAATTGCTATTCCTCCATTCCTTCGCCTTCTGCTTCCTCGTCGAACTCCCCCTCGTCGTCGGCCGTGGCGTCCTGATACTGCTGGTACTCTGACACCAGGTCGTTCATGTTGCTCTCCGCTTCGGTGAACTCCATCTCGTCCATGCCCTCGCCGGTGTACCAGTGGAGGAACGCTTTCCGCCTGAACATTGCCACGAACTGTTCAGCCATCCTCTTGAATACACCTTGGATTGCTGTCGTGTTGCCAATGAACGTCGACGCCAATTTCAGTCCTCGCGGCGGAATGTCGCACACAGCAATCTTCACGTTGTGCGGTATCCATTCCACGAAATATGTGCTGTTCTTGTTCTGAATGTTGACTAGCTGTTCGTCAACTTCTTTCATCGACATTCTCCCTCTGAATATCGTGGCCACGGTCAGGTACCTTCCATGTCTAGGATCACATGCAACCATCATGTTCTTGGCGTCGAACATTTGCAACGTTAACTCTGGTACTGTCAGAGCTCTGTATTGTTGCGCCCCCCTCGACGTTAAAGGAGCGAATCCCGGCGTATAGAAGTGGAGTCTTGGGAATGGTACCATGTTGACGGCCAGCTTTCTCAGATCCGCGTTGAGCTGGCCGGGGAATCTCAAGCACGTAGTGATGCCAGACATCGTCGCGCAGACCAAATGGTTAAGGTCACCATACGTGGGCGTAGTAAGTTTCAGCGTTCGGAAACAGATGTCGTATAACGCTTCGTTGTCTAAGCAGAAAGTGTGGTCTGCGTTTTCTACTAGTTGGTTAACTGCCAATGTGGTGTTGTAGGGTTCCACGACGCAGTCTGACACTCTCGGGCTCGGGAACACTGAGAATGTTAAGATGATGCGGTCGGGGTATTCCTCTCGGATGCGGTTGATCAGTAAGGTGCCGAATCCGGAACCGGTACCGCCTCCTAGAGAGTGAGTCAACTGGAAACCTTGGAGGCAATCGCAGCCTTCCGCCTCTCTTCGAACGACGTCTAGAGCAGATTCCAGGATTTCTACGCCTTCGGTGTAGTGTCCGCGGGCCCAGTTGTTGGCGGCGCTGTTCTGGCCGTAGACGAAGTTGTCAGGGCGGTAGAGGCAGCCGAAGGGCCCGGAGCGCACGGCGTCCATGGTGGCTAGCTTCAGGTCCGCGAGGATGGTTCGCGGGACGTACTTGCCGCCAGATGCCTCGTTGTAGTACACGTTGATGCGCTCCAGTTGGAGATCCGAGTCGCCGTGGTACACGCCGCAAGGGTCGATGCCATGCTCGTCGGATATCACCTCCCAGAACTGCGAACAAAACAAATTTTGTTTCAACAAGGTTTCAACTAGAAGCGATCGGAATTGAACTAACGAGGACGATACTAAAGGACCGTAGTATTTATAAACCGCTCTCAACGTTGAGCTATCATGAGATCATACCAGAGATGCTGTTCCTATAAGGAGCGGAGCATCTCATGTATGATCTCATGATAACTCTCAATGTTAAGAGCGGTTTATAAATACAACGGGCCTATGACTAGTTTGTACGAGTTCTTTGAGAAGACTAGTTTCGAGCAAAAATTGACGGTTTGGAGATGGAATAATAAATTTCGGTCTTACCTTTCCTCCAATCTGGTTTCCACAAGCCCCGACCTGCAGATTAATGATCTCCCTCATCTTGGTAATTTATCAAATCTTAGATACAGACTCTTGTTAATTTCTCACAGTTTTACTGAATTGATACAGGATTGTACCTTAACATTAACTTATAAACTAATAAAAAAAAGATGTAAAAAAAATTATCTAGATCGTTATTACACTGTGCGCATCTTACATCGGATTTCAAGGAAATGAGTCAAAAGAAAGATATTCGGGCGTCAAAAAATTTTTAAATGAATTCTAGAACGTTTTCTTCTTTTTAGAATTAATAACAGAACCTGCCAGTTACATATTTAACTGGCCAGTACTTACTAATATTTCATTTGAACAATTTTGAACATTTATAAAATTATTCTTTGATTAAAGCACAAAAACTTTATTTTAGCCACAGAATACATTAATAGGTAGTTGCTTTTCTTATAAATAAACGCACGGCAATGCCATCTGTAACCTGTGCAAAGTCTGCACTATACATCGTACCGTACGGCGTACCTACAAAGAACTTTCATCTGAGTTTTCACATTTGCCTGGAAAATGTCTATTTAATAGTTCATGGAAATGCCGCTAGATGGCGCCCTAACGCTTACAAACCTCCGTTCGGTTTATCTTTGATACTCAAGGTGTCACTAGCGCAGCTTACATGGTGAGAAAGATGTATTTTCAGTTTCAGGAAGGTGCCGCCACCGAAGTTTCAGGTCAAACTTGTTTTGTTTTTAGGCGGCGTTCTTGTCACAATTGTCATGGCGCTCGCTCGAAATGTCAGCGAGGTAGCGACCCGCGTATACAATGTAAATTATTAGTAAATCCTGTATGATGTAGCCGTATTTGATGTGCGCTAAGTGTTTTGTGTGCGAGTGTTCGCGGAGTGATGTCAGTGGCCGACAGAAATGCTGTTGCAGATGAGAAAAAAGGGGCATTTTGTGAGGACAGCACGGACAGTGACAATGATACTGAGAGGAGGCAGATGCTGCGGAGGATATCCACCAGCAAGTGCGTCGGTCGACTGGTGAGTACCTTGTACCTTGTTTGGGCAGCCTTGGGCGTGCCAGACGCGACAGCTGTCAGAGCGAGGGGTGGGGGAACATGTGCCCGGGAAATGTATGGTGTAGCTAAAATCAATTGTTTTATTCACGTTTCTGTTGATAGTTTGAATGGAATAGGTGATCATGTAAATGACCTATATACCTAGGCGGTGCATGACAAGGCCGAGTAGGCTACGGCCGCGGTGTGAGCGAGATAGCAGGCTGTTTCCCATTTCTCCGGGAGCTTTGTCAGTTTTGGCACGCAGACAGGTGCCGACCGCTACCTGCGATGGTTAAAGTTTAAAAGGCGAAAGGCTTTTATTTGTTTAAATATTAAGGCCGATTAATATCGACCGTTCCTGATCTCAGTTACAGTGTAAGATGGTAGACCGCACATCAGTATAAACGCTATTTCAACAACATAAGGACCTTGAAATAGTCCTTATGTTGTTGAAATAGCGTCGGTTTTTGAAGTACTGATGTTACTTTCAATGTGCAGCCTACTGTAGGTACCACAGAGATGTAAATGTAAATTAGTCCTTGCTGCCCAGATTTAGTTAACATTAACATTAAAGGATCTTACATACTGACAGTCATAGGTACCTACTCTCTGTAAATGGAAGTGCCTACTTATAAGTAAATTGAGGAAAAAATAGATAATTGTAATGAACTTCAATCATTGGCGTGTTTTATTTGCCAGTTCATTCCTATTGTTTTGTTTGCAACAATCTAATGAAATTCATGTTTGAATTGAAACGAAAAAACGTGCTAAACCAAAACATATTTTTTTATAACTAAAAGGAACACTTTTACCGTCCTACTGTATTGTTTTCATTCAATTTTCATAGTAAAGAGAAGCACGTTGCTGCGGGCCTCTTAAAACAATAAAATGCCATTAGCTCTTTTCCCATTAAAACAATAATCGGCTCAAAGCGATGTGTTTTCCATTTAACGGAAATAAACTAGTATTACCTGCCAATCCATTAGTGAGTGTGAGTGTGACCACGGTTTTATGTCTGCGACCACACTACGACTTGTACTATTATTTATTCTGTGTTACGGCTTCGTCCACGTGGATTTAATTTTCACAAACGTCCGAAAAACTTTCCGTGTTCGATGCTATCCTTACTAATATTATAAATGCTAAACTCGTTTGTTTGTTTGTTACGCCTTCACGTCTTAACTACTGAACCGATTGTTAAGAAATTTTGCAAAGGTATGTAATGTACACGTTGTCAGGGGTACAGAGATGGACTTAGGGTACTTTTCATCCCGAAAAAAATATTGTTCCCGAGGGATAGCAAAAAAAAATTTCCACGCAGACGAAGTCGCGGGGGGCCGCTAGATCTTTCCATATATTCATTCTAAGGTTTCCGTAATCTGAAATGACAATTATCTTCCCGACGCGACGAATAGACTCTCCCTAGAATTTCATATTCATATTCTATGACACTATGAATATAAAAAGAAAATTATATTGCACTCTCCCGACACCGCACGTTAAAGTTACGGAAACCCAGCGGAAACCATAGAGTAAATATTATCAAATCAAATCAAATTGTTTTATTTGCAGAATATAGGTAGTTACAATAATTGGTGTTGTATTACAAAATTTGAGCGCTGTATTCTTACCCAATGGGTGTGCAAAATTAATCATTACATAGAAAAAGTCAAACAATTAACATCATGAATAAATATCGATTAAAAGAAATGTCACATAATAATAATAATACATTACAATAAATTTAAATGTCAGTGTCACATAGGTATTCGGTCAACGTATAATAGGTTTTATTTATCAAAAAATCTTTAAGTGCCAATTTATATTTCATTATATTATCAATTTGTCTTATTTCTTTCGGCAACTTATTGTATATTTTTGGAGCAATACCATAAATATTGTTTCTAAAGAGAGCAGTTTTATGTGTTATTTGACACAGCTTATCATTATGCCTCTTCGATGAAAATTTAATAAATAAGTTCAAATTCGACTTAACAAAAACACACATTTCGAATATATATAAACATGGTACTGTCAAAATTTTTAACTGTTTGAAGTAAGGGCAACAGGAGTCGGTAGGACGAAGTCTACATATTGCACGAACACACTTTTTTTGCGCTTTAAAGACTCTTTCTTAGTCCCCTATGCAGAGGATGCATGGAGGAAGAAGAAACAGCCGCCCACGTCCTGCTGGAATGCAGAGGGGTGGCCCCTTACCGGGCGAGGTACCTCGGCTCGCCGGGCAGCGTCCAGGAAGCGATCACGAACGTGAAAGCCCTTGGAGCGTTCCTGGCTGAGCTGGGCTGGCTGGAATGATCCGGCCATACATCCTCCGACGCAAAATAGGCGCAATAGACGTCGAGTTGCGGAAACCGCCTGCACCGACAAGAAGAAGAAGAAGAAGAAGACTCTTTCTTTGTTGGTCGAGTTTCCCCAAAAAAGTATGCCGTATCTTAATATCGATGCAACGTAGCCATGATACGCCGTCATTAACGCAAATTGATTCGCAATCTTGTTTAGCATGTATAACGCATAAGAAAATTATAGAGTAAATATTATACGTTTGTGAACAAGGGCGCTCCTACATCTTCGCGACAAAATCCTAATATCTTTCCCCATGGTCCAATCTATCTTTATAATAATTTCGTCAAAACTGGTTTAGTGGTTCAAGCGAGAAAGGTAACTTAGGGGCCATCCATAAATTACGTCACACGAAATTCATGATTTTTGACCCCCTCCCCCGTCCTTGTCACAGCTGGTCCCATTTGTGAGGACCCCCCTCCCTAGTGTGACGTCACATATTTTACAATTTTATATCTAGAAAAATGATTTAATTAAAACAGCAGTTCAAAAATTTGATTTATTTCAATTTAAATGATTCTGAAATGTGACGTCACAAAATTTAGGACCCTCCCACCCCCTTGTCACACAATGTCACACTTCGTCGACCCCCTCCCTCCCCCATGACGTGTAACGTAATTTATGGATGGCCCCTTACAGAGAGTTACTAGCACGTTTATATTTTTTATAATATTTATACACGTTACTTTTTAAGGATATCTAAAAATGTAATGAGTGTATATCTACAGTCAAAATTTTCAATATTTAATAATTGGTCAAGATATTGAGGTTAGTTTATGTCCCAAAATTTTAATGCTTTCTGGATTTAGAGCTCATTCATAGAATGGGGAATGTCCGAAAAAAATCAAATTAGCTGAATATTTTTCTATAGGTAGGAATAAGCTTCCTTAGTAATAAAAAAAAGTTTCAGAATTTTCAGTTGCGTGAAAATTTAAAAAAAAAATGAAAGTCTCTTCCACTTCACAAATGTAATCAAAAACCTTAGAGTAAGACGCGCTTCTGTCCCAGAAAGAGAAGCCATACGAAGCGTTCCCCTCTGCCGAAGTACAAGCCCAAATGGGCATACGCGGTTAATAAAACCAGTTGCGCCCGGATTTCTTTCTAGACCGAGTCCAGTCGCGCAAGTGAACGCTGCAGTGTGCCGAATTGATGAGTTTTTTGCCGTTAAAAGAGGTCTGGAACATCAAGTTTACAAAAAGATGGTGTTACATTTCACATGAAAGTAATTTTTTGTCGTATTATTGCTATTTGTTTACATTCAAACATTAAATTCGTATATTTTATTCTTGATTAGTTGTCAAATTTGTTCAGTGACATCGGGTCTGCTCGTCCATGGCTCGTCCGTACAAATTTCAGATCTGTCGCTAGATAAATCCGAGTTCTCGCCGATGAGCAACTTAGTGATGTTACCGTATCACAATGTTTGTCGATAAAGGACATGGCCTGGTCCTGCTCAGCAGTCTCATAAATGTGATATACCTGAAATATTCCTTAAATATTAATTAATTCTTTTTAACTTCTGACAGACTTACACTCAATTGCAAGAAAGATTTTTATCTTTTTAATGCCACTTTAAACCCTAATGTTTCATTAAAGTATTGTAGGAAGGAAAATTAGATGCATTTTAAAGCTCCTTTAAAATTTAAATATGGAAATGTCAAATTTATCTAATGAAGTGTCAAACCGCCCATTTACCGGTATTTTGTATTGCACGAAGCAACTTTAGCGCATCAGAGCTCATTAAATTACATTTAAAGCACGTTCCAGACGGATTAAATCACGCCCCCCAACAGAGGTCACCTTGGTGGAAGCTTGATTGGGGCGTGGTTTCTATCCACGGATTGTGTTGCGGCTACACGAATTTGCATCAAGCAAGGTCACCCCTGTTGGGAGGCGTGATTTAATCCGTCTGGAACATGCTTTAGAGGTAGAATTTTTAATGGGGCGATGACGGGCCATTAAAGCAATTTCACATCATGTTTACTTTGTATTTTCGCTGAATATGTCGTTGACTGACCAGCCTATCGTCATTGTCGGATCCAAAAGATGTTCCTTGTCACCACCATATCCCAGACAGAATAAATTTATTTGAAAAACATGACGAAGAAAAATCCCGGGTGCACTACTGTTTTTCAAAGGAGGCAGCGCTCCTGCTTCGAGACCGCCTCAATCTGGAGCCACAAACTCTGAGGAGTAAGGCCATTTGTGGTCTTATCTAGCTTCTGATCTGTTTGCGGTTCTTCGCGACAGGCTCCTTCCAAATGGTACTAGCTGATCTGGCGAACATAGACAGCTCTACCTACTGTCCCCTTACATTACATCACATCAAAATGAAACATCTGTTCGATCAGCCCTTGTAAACACAAGAGCACGCAAGAGTATATGAGACTAGACAATAAGACTGAGTGTTCTTGAGTCCGTATTAACTTGTTTAAGACTAATTTAAGAACAATGACAAGGTACAAAATAATTATAAGAGCCCTGGGGCCCTATTTTTGAATCGCTCGACTGGCGTCAAGCGCTCGTTTCTACTGATTTTCGTTCGACATATCATTATTTTGAGTCATATGTCGAACGAAAATCAGTCAAAAAGAGCGCTCGATGCCAGCCGAGGGATCAAAAATAGGGCCCCTGTAAGCCTACCACCACCACCACTCTAAAAACGTGCGCATCCTGAGACTTTTTTGCTTATTGGGTCTTTGTTGTTATTCACCCCATATAAAATATTTGAGTTTGTTACCTTTATTCCTTTTTCCGTATCGATATTGCTGCAACGACAGTTGAGCCCAGCCCTTTATGTCAAAAACGTGTCATATTTTGATATGTGACTCATCCGTACACAAATTTTTGCTATTTTGTTTTATTTTTTATGTGTTGGTGTCGTCTTTACAGTGTTCTTTTTGTATGTGAGTATGCGGAACTGCACTTGTGTGCACTTTCCCCCCCCGCAAAAAATGCCAGAATAATTTGAATAGAGTAATAATCGCTAAAGCTGCTCCCTTCCGCGATGCTCTAAGTCAAAAACAATACAGCAAATTAGCAATGCGTACGCATCAGCGCTTTTTTTAAGGCAAAGGCATAAAAAACAGCCAGTATTACTAATAAAGTAAATTACTATTTTTGTTACAGATAAATGGTTGTAATTTATTGTCAACATTAATTAAATTAAATAATTAAATGTTTATTTATTATTTTTTATCTCCCAAAGTTAATTTTATTCATAAAATGTTGAACTCTTTTCTGACAATAAAAACTCTTTGCTAAGATTTAAAAAAAAGTACCGTTCGTTTTAGACGAAGCATCTTGATAAACCGTGCGGTAATGTAAAGTAAAACGCACGGTTTATCAAGGAAACCGTGCGTTTTACTTTACATTACCGCACAAGTTCGTAATGAGATACAATACGATATTGAAATTGGTGTAATAAGAGACACTTTATGAGCAAATATGTTATAAAAAAGAGTTTCAATACAAAATGTCAAAACTTTTTTTTTAAATACTTGTTGTAGTTGTGGCAGGTAATGGCAAAGGTATAAATTACATTCTGCTGTTACTTTTGTACATTTGTGAAGTCGAAGAGACTTTCATTTTTTATTTTTTTTCACGCAAGCGAAAATTCTGAAACTTTTTTCAATTACTAAGAAAGCTTATTCCTACCTATAGTAAAAAAATCAGCTTATTTGTTTTTTTCGAACATTCCCCATTACACGCGCGTAATCAAAAGAGACTATATTGTTGACCTACGTAAATAATGTTTGTAAATAGTTTGTAAATCGGCAAACTTACAAAAATAGCAAGACGCGTAGATTCATTCTTATTCAAAATTATATATATATATATATATATATATATATATATATATATATATAATTTTGAACTTTTAATTGCACGTTCATATGCAGAAATGTGGCCTGATATCCCTATTTCATTTTTAGATATAAGTACTTACTTAAGAATTAACGGTGTATAAATAATACTTTGAACAATTAAAACGCTTTCCGAATTATTTTATCTAACCTCTCAGTAGTTGCTTTCTAGCTCTCAAGATGAAATACAATGAAATGTGAATAAATAACCTAATAACAGGTCATAAAAATTGCAAACTTTTTATTTGATGTTTAGTAACCACGACTTCAGCTGAGGTAACGCTGAAAAATTTCGGGACTTTAAAGTATATTGATTCTTTACACGCTGCGACTTTTAGCGGCGATTAATTACTTAATTTTTGAACGCGCCATATTTTTTCGCAATAGAAAAGTGAGTGCATCGCCTTTGCATCGCTACTGTATCGCATTTACATCGCTACTTAAAATCGTAGTGTGTGTGTATAGGCTTAAAGCTCAATCCCTCGTATCTATAGACGAGAAAGCTTCGAGAAAGTATAGACTTGAGTAAAACTTGCAATTTTCAAATGATTCTAATATTTTATTTACATGCAATTTATTAATTAATCTTAGATGCAGTTTTGGTGCATTTAAGATTAATTTATACTATAAATTGCATGTGAATATAATATTTGAAGCATTTGAAAATTGCAAGTTTTACTCAAGTCATTACATATCTCGTCTATAGATACGGGCGTATGACTTTAGAGGACAGTTAGTTGTGGGCAAGACGATTGAAACGGACTTTAGGGAGGGAGGTATCCTTGCCACCCTCATTTGTACGCACTGCCTCCTGTCCTGACCGTCATGACATGACTGACCCAGTTAAGAATTAGTTGCTTTGTATGTAGAGCTGTAGACCTCGCGTAAATAAAATTTTTGAATAATTTTCGAAATGGCTAAAATATGATTTTTCCCTATATGTCCACCATTTTGAAAAATTTCGAAAGCCTGCTCACAAAATTTCACGAGTTAAGAAATGCGACCTGTAGAGGTGAACAGACGGACAGCCGGACGGACCTACGAAATAATTTTTACCCAAGCTGAAACGGAGATGCTTCGCGCTCGCTCAGGCATTATTAGTGTGAAAACCTCTGTGTAAGTGTTATATACTTACACAGAAGTTTTCATACCTATGTGGTAAACCTAAAAATCTAATAAAAAGAAATATTTAACTACGTTTATGTAAAACAATCAAGATAGTTATCTATGATAATAAAATCATATCCCCTTATAAGGTTTCTCACGCGTACGATTCATTACCTACCGTTACGGATTTCAGCGCGTTTGTTTTAAACTTTGTCTTATTTTGATTACATTTCATTGCCCTGCTTTTCAACACCTTTTCAGGAGCAAATAAAAATAAATGATGTCTAAGTTAATAAGATATGACGTGAAACGTTATTGTTTGTACTCAAACACGAACGTATCACACAATAAAAGCGTGTAATAACAAACCATGTCAATGCGTCGACAGTCGTCTTTGTGGGCGCTGAGATGTGTGAGCGCTCCGCTCGCTACGCTCGCTCCCGCCAAGCGGACGTCCGGCCGTGTCAATGTTTTGACTGCTCCTGTTTCGACTAATGTCGCTATAATGTTGACATTGAGTTGGGTCCTTTAGTATTAACGAAGTTGTGTGACAAGGCAATACATAGTTACTAGCTAGCTGACTAATCAATATGGATTTCTGATTACGACAGTTTGAGGACGAATAGTTATTTCTTCACTTTGTTGACATAACCACAGAATAACGAATACATAACTTAGTATAAATATCACTTTAATATTATTGGGTACAACGAAACATACTTACCTACTTCTACTACTTAATGGTTTCTTTTTCTATTTGTGTTCAAAGTTTTAATTAATTTTACAACTTTACAATCATGAATAATTTATTTATAATATTTAAATGTTATTCAAGTTATCCTTACTAAGATTATAAATGGGAAAGTTGTTTGATTGTTACGCCTTCACGTCTAAACTACTCAACCGATCATGATGAAATTTTACATTGGTACACGTTGTCAAGAGTACAGAGAGAGTAGTCATCCAGATCAAAAGCATTGTTTCAGACGAATAGCAAAGAAAATCTTTTCACGCAGACGAAATCGTGGGTGGCTGCTAGTATTTGAATAAAGATGTCACTTTCATACAACCTTATCAGTCTAAATAAGTATTTCAAAGAATTATCAGTACCGTACCTATGTAGGTACTTAAGTACCTACGTAATGTATATTGAAAAGATTTCAATGCAATGCAAATAGACTGAAATAAAAAAGTTTTTTATACAAAACGAGGTCATTTCATGTAAGTAACGGATCTCTCATTGCGTTGCGAAGCGTTTGATCCGTGGCTGCCTTGGGATCGGGTCTTTTGTACCCGCATGAACATTTAAACCCTGTTTAAACCCGAAAAAGGATTGATAAAAAAACATTTGTGGAATGTTTTGAATTTGGAACGTATTCGCGTGGTGGTGAAATAAGGATGAATTTTAATTACCTACCGAGCTGAAATGTTTTTTGTGCTCACATATTTTTTTATTCGATCAGATAGAGAGATGTCTCTAAGTGTCTGCTTGAATAATAAAATATTCACATTCAAATGACTTAAGTAACAATAATGGACAACATTTCATTTTGAGAAAGTACTAAAATTAGAAAACCATTTCGAAATTTTAGTGTTCTACATATCTAAGCTCATATTTTTATATCTAAGCTTAGAATAATTATCTAGGTAGGTATTTTCATTATACAAAGTAAAAACGACATATTATATTTTTGAAAGGTTGTCCATTGTTGAAACCTCCTTGATGCCTGTGCCAGCCCCTCTTTCTTACTTATTTTTCTATTACAGTAACTGAAAGGATCATGCCGGCTTTTGGGCCATGATGCGTCTTAACCATACATACCTCAAAATAAAGGAAATAAAAAATGGTTTCATAATAAACAAGAAATATCTAAAACAAATGTGGCGTTAAAAAATTATAAAGAAAATAGTTTCTCAATGCGCATCATGGCGTAGCTTGTATAGTAAAATCGGCTTTATCCTTTCCTTAACTAAATACCCACTTAGTTAATTAAGAAAAAAATACTTTCAGTTTTATGATGCTTTAGGTCTAACTAGCTAGAATAAATTATAGTTAAATAGGTAATTACTATGTTAATATTGTATTTTTATGTAAATATATATATATATATCTTAATGTTTCAGATATACCTTTGACTTAATTTGCTTTTGAATGAAGAGTTTTTATAACAATGGACTAAAAAAAAGCGAATGTTCTTTTGACGGTAAGCGGTCATTTCGTATTCGTACTATAAAATAAACATCTGAAATCGCAATAAGTACATTTGGGATTAGGATTTTTTATTGTAGAGTTTTGTAAAGCTATCTCCAATCTCCATAAGGGCTTTTGCTCGTTACCTGGTTTCATGAAACGCGTTTCAGACACTTCATGCTCACTGAAACGTACCATGCCTGTTTATAATGCGATTCGTTGACAATCCGGTCATAGCATGCTACCACAACGCTACGATGTTGGTCAGTGATGGAACGGAACGATCTAATAGTAAACATTTTTTACTTGCTGTTAAAAAAAACATAAACACATAAACTGTTATGTGTGATAGTGGTGATCTTTATAAACACTATAATATTAGAAATAAAAGTGATCTTACGATCATCTCACAGAATATTTGCAGCATATACTCCAATTTTGATGATTTTTTACTTACTATTTCTGATTTTAAATTTGAAGTTGATATAATTATTCTGACCGAATGTCATCTGAACCCAGACAAACCAATCCCCAAACTAAAAAATTACTACTCATATCAAACTACTCACCATGTAAATAAAAATGATGGCGTGACAGTATATATAAAGGAAACACTTGCATGTAATGTTAAAGAAATTAAAATAACAGAAGCTTCATGTTTGGAGCTAGATCTAGTCAGCAGTGTTATACTTTGCATTTACCGTTCGCCATCAAATAGAAATGTGGATAATTTTATTTCATCTTTAGGCACACACTTAGAAACATTGGGGACACAGAAAAATTTAGTAATAGCTGGTGACATTAACATAAACTTAATTAGCAAACCTAATGAGCAATCTAGTGATATTACAAACAGGGCTGTTTATCTCGAGACGTTATCTACCTATGGTATACTTGCAGGACATACCTTACCAACTAGAAAGAAGAGCTGTCTAGATCATTTTATGCTGAAAATAGATAGTAAAAAACAGACGGCGTTCATTGCTATCTTACAAACAACTCTTACAGATCACTTTACCACTCTTTTAGTTCTGCCTAAATCTAGAAGAGGGCACAAGGTTAGAAAAGCTAAAACTGCTATAGATCTAGAAAATGCACGTAAATATTTTCAGAAACAAAATATAAATTAATTACTCTTTTGCGATGACCCAGATATTTTAATTGAAAATCTATTGAAGAAAATAACTGAAAGTATAGAAAATAATACTAGTATTATAAACATTCCTAAAAGTAAACGTGTAATCAAACCCTGGATGACTCCAGGTTTGCTAAAATGTATTAAAAACCGTAATAAACTTCAAAAAGAATCATGTTCTGACCCTTGTAATGAAATTAAAAAAATCACATTTAAACGCTATAGAAATTTTTGTAATAATTTGATAAAAAAAGTTAACAGAATATGAACGAAAATTGCTTGCAAATTCAATAAATAATAATAAATTGCTCTGGAAAAATATAAAACAAATAACCTATACTAATAAAACTAATAAATTAAATCAAGAACTTGCTCAAATTATGACTACACCTATTGAAACGGCAAACTATATTAATGGATACTTTGCTAGTATAGGCAAAGATTTAGCAGAGAGCATTCATTCAAGTACTTCCCAAAATGATTTTGATAAATACCTTAAAAAAATTCCTGACCAACGTCAATCTATGGTCCTACTAGATACTGATCCGGAAGAAATTAATTCTGTAATAATGAATCTGAAATCTGATAGTGCACCGGGTTAGGATAACATTTCAACTAGTTATCTTAAACTTATAAGACATGACGTTATTCCCATATTGACTTATTTTTTTAATCTATGCTTTAGAACAGGCACTTTTCCCGCATTGCTAAAACTGTCAATAATAACACCAGTGCACAAGGGTGGGGACAAAAATGACGTGAATAACTATAGACCTATCTCTGTTTTACCTGTTGTATCTAAGATTTTGGAGAAGTTACTTAATATCAGATTAATAAATTACTTAAATACTTTTAATATATTATCCTCAAACCAATTCGGTTTCAGGAAAGGAATATCAACTGAAGACGCAGTTACATCTCTAAGCTCACTCATATCAGAGCAACTTGATAAAGGAAACAAATGCTTGTCTATTTTTATTGACCTAAAAAAGGCTTTTGACACGGTTTCTGTCCCCATTCTTGTGCGTAAACTGGAAAAAATTGGAGTCAGGGGTCCCTCACTATCGATTTTTCAGGAATATTTTAATAACAGAAAACAAAGGGTTAAACTTGATAATCATACTAGTGACTATGTTGACGACTGACGTGCACTACGGCGTACCTCAGGGAAGTGTCCTTGGCCCTACACTATTCTTGGTGTACATAAACGACTTATGTACTATGGACCTGTTAAACGCAAAAATTTTCACTTATGCGGATGACACTGCCATTGCCTTTTACGGGCCAAGTTGGAGTGACGTCAAATTGAATGCCGAAAGTGGTATGGTTCTAGTTGCAAAATGGCTTAAACATAACCTCCTTACACTAAATACTTCCAAAACTAACTACATTTGCTTTAGTATAAGAAATAATACACAACCGGAAGAATCTTTCAGCGTCAAAATACATGATTGTTAAGATGTAGGAAATAATGTATGTAAGTGTCCGTCTATAAATCGTGTAAATCAGATAAAATATTTGGGTATATTGATTGATCATATGTTATCTTGGTATCCACAAATGGAATTAATATCTTCAAGAATCAGAAAATTTATTTGGTTATTTAAATCATTAAGATACGTAGTTCCATCTCATAAAGGCTCTAGAAATTTACTTAATGAAATATATCTTGCTCTAGTACAGTCAATAATTACCTACTGCATACCTGTTTGGGGTGGAGCTTATAAAACACGGTTTATTGAAATTGAAAGAGCTCAGAGAGCATTATTAAAAGTGACGTATTTCAAAAAGCGACGTTTTCCCACTGAGGAACTTTATGAAATCAGTAATTTACTTTCTGTTCGTAAACTTTATGTTATCTATACAATAGCAAAGAAACACAAAACAATTATCTATGATCCTAATATAGAAAATAGAAGAAGAAAAGACATCGTCACAAAGGTGCCTACCACTAAAACTGTGTTTGCTAAAATTCAGTATGATGCAAGATCAGCTAGTCTATATAATAAAGTTAATAAAATAATAAATATTTACAATAAAACACATTATGAATGTAAAGATAGATTAATAACTTGGATCAAAATCCTTAGCTATGAGGAAATTGAATTAATGTTGCGATAAATTATGGATGGAGTTAATTGTGGTTAAATAACTATTGAACACACACACACACACACACACACACACACACACACACACACACACACACACACACACACACACACACACACACACACACACACACACACACACACACACACACACACACACACACACACACACACACACACACACACACATAGAATCTAAGAATTATTTTGTTTTACATAAACAGATTTACAGAGTGAATCTTTATAGTTTTGTTATTTATTTTATTATAAGTCAAATTGTAAAAATATTGTTAATTATAATTTTTCTTTTTGGTAAAAAAACACATGTTCAAATGTCACAATTAAATATGTTATATGAAGAGCAGAGGCTTTTGGTACAAGTATTTTTATGCTTAAAAGAAGACTCTGGCCACTCGCTATTGTAAAATGATATTTGAAGGTAAATAAATTTTTTTTTTGTTTTTTTTTTTTTTTTTTTTTAAAAAACTTGCAGTTTTTCGCTACGGTTTGTATCAGGTCGTGACGTCACGGTCAAAGTATGAAACATTGTAGTGGGCAGAGGTGTTCAGGTTAATTCTATACTCATCACCAGAAAAAACATAACATAAACTTCGTTCAGGTATCTATGCAATTTGGGTTGTCAGTTCCATTAGTGCCTTTATCATCTAAAGCATGGGTCTCCAAACTTTTTAGCAGAAGGGCCAGACTTACTCCTCCACCAAGTTCCAAGGGCCAGGATCTAGCTAGCTCCGTACCAACATACTGTAAATTACAGTATTGTTGGTACGATTCGGCCTGCTTTCGCGGGCCGGATTGTTGGTGCTCGCGGGCCGGATCTGGCCCG
Source organism: Agriphila geniculea (assembly GCA_943789525.1). Taxonomy (NCBI): domain Eukaryota; kingdom Metazoa; phylum Arthropoda; class Insecta; order Lepidoptera; family Crambidae; genus Agriphila; species Agriphila geniculea. Next base: position 27,141,630 of record OX038872.1, on the reverse strand, counting down.
CGGGCCGTAGTTTGGAGACCCCTGATCTAAAGGTCCCCTCGGCCACGTGACCACGTCATCACCGCGCGCGCGTCCTGCGTCTTGCGTCAACCACTGCGTGTTGACACAACAGTATTCTTTGGTAATTCATTCCACTTCAGGGAATACTTTTGCCAGTTTCAAGTGTTGGATAGGGTTCAGTGATATTGTTTCGGTTGTTGCATTAGAACGGGTGCATCGCATTCAAATGCTTCTTGGAGCATTTGGCACAAGTCAGTTTGCTCTGTAAGTTCTGCCGAGGTAGTCACTATTTAACATATTGTTCAGTTGCGTAAACACTCGTAACACAAAATTACACAAATTTTAAGACACAATGTCCACTATGAATCAATTTACAAAAAAATAAAATAGCCACCGAACTGAACTCTACAAAATGGTGCCAAAACAACTGCCTCAGTCGCAATCGCTACCGCGCTGTGGTTGCTGAGACGCAAGGCAAGACGGCGCAGGACGCTCGCGGCGATATGTCGTGGCCGAGCGGTACCTAATCCTATTATAAAACCGGTCAAGAGCGAGTCGGACTCGCGCACCGAGGGTTCCGTACCATCATATTTGCACCATTAAACCACACTGCAGAGTAGAATAATAAAATTAGTATTGCAGTTTTAGGTCAGGGATCCATCCATCTCTTGACCGATAGTGGAACTAATATTAACTTTTTTAGTTTTTAGACATTTTATAATTTACAAAAAAGTGTGCTATATTGAGACATATTTTTATTTTTCCTGTAATCTTTATATAAACTGCTATCACTTATTTCAGATTTTTCTCTTTGCAAACTTCGGAGATAAGGGGGGGGGGGACGGTATTTTTTTACATTTTTCATCATAAGTCAAAAACTATGCTGTCTAGAAAAAAAAGAAACATTGATTAAAAACGTGCAAATGGCGCTCTTTCATATGATACCCCATATGCCCTAGTAGCCCAACTTCAAATTTTTAAGACCCCTTTTCAGGCCCTGTTGTAAAAAAGATATTTATTTTTTATTTATTTCTTACTAGCGGCCGCCCGCGACTTCGTCTGCGTGGCAAGATTTTTTGCTATCCCTAGGGAACAATATTTTTTTCGGGATAAAAGGTACTCTATGTCCTTCTCTGTACCCCTAAGAACGTGTATGCAAAATTTCATGGTGATCGGTTCAATAGTTAAGACGTGAAGGCGTAACAAACAAACAAACAAATAAACAAACAAACGGACTTTCTCATTTATAATATTAGTAAGTAAGGATAAGGATTTGCAAAATAGTTGGGCAAATGTAATCTTAAACTGTTCCAAATTTCAAGTTGATACCATTAGTAGTTCTCGAGATATCCAGCTGTGACAGACAGACAGACTGAGTCACACCATAAGGGTTCCTTTTATACCATTTTGGTACGGAACCCTAATAATAATATATTCTGTGGTAAGGCTCTCTCTCTCTGACCCAGTTAGTTGAGGGTATACTACGTCATAGGACTCCTCTCACTTCATTAAGACCGCTTGCCAGCCTCATAACAGTTAGTGTTCTTAAAATAGCTTGTTACACTCGAGTGCCTCTATTATGAACAGAACTTGATGCGATCTAACGATGAGAGTTGCAGATGAAGGGAGGTACTAGATATATCATATCGTTATGTTGTTATGACTGTAACATCGTCTCGGTCTCGTAATTATTAAAACAGTTAAGTAGGTACTGGAAGTAGTCGGTAGAAGGAAGTAGTGGTAGTAAAACCAAATTATGACTATTTAGTAAATACACCTAGCTACGAGGGGAGTTCAAAGTAGGTATTCTCGGTATCGGGATTATATGGTTAGTAATGAGGGTAGTTTTTAGGGTTCCGTACCAAAATGGTAAAAAGGAACCCTTATGGTGTGACTCAGTCAGTCTGTCTGTGTGTCTGTCTGGTCTATCTGTCTGTCACAGCTGGATATCTCGTAAACTTCGGAATAGGTTAAGATGATGATTGCCCAACTATTTTGCAAATAAGAAAGAAATAAAAAAATAATACCACAGGGACTGAAAAGGGGGCTTAAAAATTTGAAGTGGGGTGACTAGGGCATGTGGGGTATCATATGAAAGAGCGCTGTTTGCACATTTTAAAACATCATTTTCTTTTTTTTAAGCCGCATAGTTTTCGACTTATGATGAAAAATTAAATCAAAAAATCATTAGTTCCACTACCACTCAACAGATGGCGCTGATTAAATTACTTCCACTATCGGTCAATAGATGACGCTGACCTAATACTACAGTAATAATTGGTGGCTGGTTCTACTATTTGCCATACGGATAAACGAAGAATAAGTTCCTACTTAGTGATATAAACAGTTTGCAATGTGGAGTGGCTGAAACGTTTTTCAGTCACCGTAAGCAGCTGTGGTTAAAATTGTAAATTAACTGTCCGCCTGTTCGCTCTTCCATCTGTCCGCCGTTTATCCAACTTTTTTTAAAACTGTACTAAAGTAACATATCCAAATATATTTATGATTGTACGGAACCCTCGGAGCGCGAGTCCGACTCGCTCTTGCCCGGTTTTTTGTCTATGGTTCTCTTACGACATTTTCCAAGGTGACAATTAGAAAATTTCGTCAGTTTACCATCGTTCATTTTTTCACAATCGTGCTATTCGTGCTTCGAGTGAAACAAAATGTCTAACGTGAAATATTGACCAAAATCGACCACGATGGTGCTCAATTCACTCGGCGCGCGTTGCCAAGGCTGCTATTCAGGAGTGTGGTTTCAAAGAGATCCATCAACTACCTTACAGCCAAGATCTGGCACCTATAGTGACTATTTTTTGTTCCTGAAGCTGAAAAAAGGGCTCCGTGGAAAGCGATTTTCCGACGATGAAGAGCTTAAGGCGACTATGGACGATCATTTTTCAGAGATGGAAAGCTATCTTTTGGAGGGTACTGAAAAGTTGAATTTGTGTTGTAAGAAGTGTATTGAGGTTCTGGAACCTCGATACACCATATCGAGTCCCCTGGGGACTATATAAAAAACCGGCCAAGTGCGAGTCGGACTCGCTGGAAGAATTCCGTACCAAAAAACGGCAAAAAAATCACGTTTGTTGTATGGGAGACCCCTTAAATATTTCTTTTATTCTGTTTTTAGCGGCAACAGAAATACATCATCTGTGAAAATTTCAACTGTCTAGCTATCACGCTTCATGAGATACAGCTTGGTGACAGACAAACAGACAGACGGACAGCGGAGTCTCAGTAATAGGGTCCCGTTTTTACCCTTTGGGTACGGAACCCTAAAAAATAAAATTATTTCAGATTTTTCTGCCTTTTCCTTCATATCCTTACCGAGAATACTTTGAACTCCCCTTCGTAGATAGGTATAGTCTTGAAAAATATTATTGTTTTTTTTTAAATAGCAAACTTTATAACATAACTATCAAAGTTAACTAAACATTGAAGTTACTGAAAGCTGTAAGTATAATATTTTTTATATTCATATTAATTTACTTATAGGTACGCATGGTTTTTTGAAAAAAGATCCGATTGATCGGGAAAGTTTCATGTCAACTATCTTCAATCAAAATCTAATTGAATTCGTAAATATCAAAACACTATAACGTTATTGAAGTTGATATCAATTAGCCTAAGTACGAAAGTTCCTGCGAGCGAGCCGCTCAGTTCCTAACTCTATCAAACTCGGTAACAATATTGTTTATTAATTTCGCGGCTCACCTGCGATCTCGTTTATTTCTAACTTGAAAACTTGTATTGCGTAGAAATAGCAATATTTGCTGTTTTAAGCCTATTTTGAATGTTATTCTTACTTAACCTCTGTGGTCTAGTGGTCCTGGGTTTGATTCCCGGCTGGGTGGGAAATCTTTTCTATACTGGTGGCTGTGACCTGTAGACCACGCATTTGTGTCATTTTTGATGATTTTTCGAAATGGCTGAAATGTGTTTTTTTTAATTCGAAAAATTGGCTCTACATTCTTGGTCTTGTACTCAAGAGAAGTAGTCTTACTTTGGTAATACTGTGACCAAAGGCATTGTAATTATGTTCACCGATTACTTGAAAACGGCTGAACCGATTGAAATAATGGAAACATTATTACTTACATCAGGTTTGTTCCCAAATTGGTCTAATTTTTTTTAAATTTTGAAATCAGTTCAGTTCCTGCAAACTAGGTAGGTACTCAGGTAATCTTGAAAATACTGTCGTTTTCGTTACCATTTTATATGAATTTAGAGGGAAGTTTAACTTTTTTTTTTAGTAACCTGTTTGATTCTGATTTTCTTTAAGAACATCTCGGGCTTATTATAAAAGAATTAGATTATTGAAAACCAAAACGGATACGTAGGTAGAGCCGTAGAGGTAGTCATTTCGGTCGCTTACAAAAAAACTTTGGTCTTGTTTTCATCGCTTAATACTGTGGTTTTTTAATCAATCAAAGACTACTCAGTCAGTTTCTCTAGTTGCGTATATGTTCCAGATATCACCTTAGAGATAATTTTATAAAAAATCTCCTTTACTATTTTCCATTATAATGATTGTATTATTTAACGAAACAACTGTTTTTTTTTGTCATTATTAGTACAACATTTTTGTTAGGTAGGTAGGTAGGATCTGTATAACATTTACTTTGAATGCAATAGACAAACAGAAAAATGGTTTGTGAGGTAAGTAATCCATTGAGCTAACCTAACTTTACCTAGATAGGTACCATTGCGGCATGGGCGGCGAAGTGCTCTCGTACCCTCAAGTGTCTCAATAAGATTTATTATACTTAGTAACATAAAAGCTCTTATCTACAGGGCGTAACGGAAATGGTGTATCTATCCGATAGGAGGTCAATGTACTCGTGAAACTGAACACCTTCAAACAGAAAAAAATTCCAAATAAAAAAAACTTTGAACTCTCCATACAAAATGTTTGCGGCAAATTCAAATTTTCTATGGGGAGTTCAAAATTTTATTTCGATTTGATTTTTTTTCTGTTTGAAGATGTTCATATCACGAGTACCTACCTTTGGAATAAGTACCTACACCATTTCCGTTACACCCTGTATAGTAATGTGTTAACCTGCTGTTTACGTCAACTGGTTTTTCCAGATTTTCTTATCAGAGAAAAATGAACTTACCTAGTTTGAAGATTGTTTGTTTCTGTCTAAAGAAAAAAAAATAGTTATTTGTTATACAAGTGACCAAAATCAATTTGTGCTACGAGTGCCGACTTTAAATCACGAACTTGCGAAGTAGGTAGTTTAGAATTGAATCACGAGCGTAGCGAGTGATTCTAATATCGACTACTGAGCACAGTGAGTGATTTAAAGGCACGCACGTGGCAGAACAAAATTTTGGTCTCGTGTAAAACATACAACTTTTCACCTCGACCAGCGAGAAAATTTTCAAGTGACTTTCCTGGTAAAAAAGCTAAATTCAGTATTGGAAACTTGTTCACTCAACTCTTTTGGAGTTAAAAACTTTTTTAACAAAAAAGAAAAACCTCCTTCAAAAAACCTGAAACCAAAACAGCTTCAAAATTAAATACCTCTAAAAAAGCGAGAAATAATATTCAAATCATTAGTTACGCATAACATTATTAATAAAACACGTCTATTGAAGTCGGGTGGGGCTGGAAGACAAGTATTTTTTTTTTATATTTCTGAGAGCCCTACCCGACTTCATTAGACGTGTTTTATTAATAATGTTATGCGTAACTAATGATTTGAATATTATTTCTCGCTTTTTTAGAGGTATTTAATTTTGAAGGTGTTTTTGTTTCAGGTTTTTTGAAGGAGGTTTTTCTTTTTTGTTAAAAAAGTTTTTATTTTCAACTTTTTAGTGGCATATGTAAGCATGTAAATATTTTTTAACTTTTTAAAATATTTTCAATGGTAAAATGCCCACAACTCAAATTCCCAATTTACGCTGTTTGTTTTTGAGGAGTTCCATTGTGTCTTCGTAGTCCAAGTCTTGTCCAGAACCTTGCATTGCAGACCATGGTTTGGTTTGTTTTGGATTGTCATAAACCTACCAAAATCCAAATCACTTTACATATACTATTTGAATTTGAGGAGTTCCCTTGTGTATCTTCGAAGTTCAAAGTCCAATACCAATGAAATTAAAATGTGACCACTCTTGAAGTATACCCTTTCAAACAAAAAAAGAATCATCTAAATCAGTACATAAACAAAGATGTTATGTTCGAAAATCCGTAAAAACACGTGTGATGGCAAGCTAAATAATTGACATTTTACAGGATTATGAAAAAACTACCAGCCAGATCTCTGTAATTTTTTTATGGGACCACACACGAACTATGTTCTTTAAGATAAAAAAAGAATTGTATAAATCGGTTAACAACTGACGAAGTTATGGTAAAACATACATAAAAAAAATAAAAAAAAAATACCGACGACTTGAGAACCTCCTCCTTTTTTTGAAGTCGGTTAAAAAACTATCTTCATCGTTGGACGCACTAATTTTTTGTAATACATACTTATATCACAAAAATAGTTCGATCGATCAATCAAACCAATGCTGAAAAATATTATTCATAAAGTAGATTCCTGTAGTTTTGTTTTACATTAAGTTGTGTTTTTTATCAATATCCTTATTTGTTTATTCATAATCTTATTCTTATATTGCATTAATTTTTCTTATTTTATATTTATTTCATACATGCGACCTCATTTCGTCCATACTCTTTATTTCGAATTATCAACCTTCTTTTTTACATGGTACATCCGTGCATTTTATTTTTTATACTTTTAATCCATGTATGACAACATAAAGCACTCTATCTATCCTTTTCTCACATATCAATTTTACAAGTCTCATCCTTGTCACTTTACTTCTTTTTTTTTATTATTTCAAAAGTTGGTGTAAGAAATTAAAAAAGCACTTTGCCTCACGCTCGCAGCAATAATCGTTTTGCTGCGAGTTTTTAGGCGCCAAAAGCATTTTTCTTTCTTTTTTCGTGCTGGAGAGGTGAAATAAAAATTACCTATTAATTCAGGTACTATGGGCAACAGCGTCGCTTAACCAGTTTGCAACAAAATTCGTGTGCGCGCGTATCGCCCCTGCACGAACTAAACGTATGTGACGGCGGGCGCGGCATGCAAGCGATTTTAACCTTAACAGTGGTTAAGCGACGCTGTTGCCCATGGTACCTTTACTATCACTACATATTATAAAACAAAGTCCTCCGCCGCATCTGTCTGTCTGTCTGTATGCGATAAACTCAAAAACTACCTACTGCACGGATTTTCACGCATCCAGTGGCTTCCCGCGACCTTCACCAGATCGTCGGTCCACCTTGTCGGGGGCCTACCCACGGAGCGTCGTCCGGTGCGCGGTCGCCATTCCAGAACCTTTCCGCCCCAACGGCCATCAGTTCTTCTCGCTATGTGTCCTGCCCATTGCCACTTCAGCTGAGCAATCCTTCGAGCGATGTCGGTTACTTTAGTTCTCCTGCGGAACATAACAATGTTTATTATTATCAATTTATCAGATTCTTTGAAATATTGTTATAGTTAATTACTTCCTTAAATAATTAAAAAAGAATAAATTTCGCTCTACTTATTTCCGCAACATGGCGGTAGAGTCCGTTTCATCGGTTATTAGATATGGCGTTATGTTGGTACCCCTGAAATATGCGATGCAATAAGTTTCAAAATTAAATAAATTTCAGGGGTACCAACATAACGCCATAGGTAATAACCGATGAAACGCACTCTAGTGTCATGCCGCGTGACAGAGGTTCCACTGGAAAAGCATTACGGTAAGCGCGCAGTCGCGCACATTCAATAGATTTCCAGCAGACCAATCGCTCACCGATCACCACAGAGTAAAATTTAACCATTTGGAAAAAAAGGAAGAAACCGAAGCGAAGCTAGGGCGGGTCGCTGGAGTGGTGTATAATATAAACAAAATATTACAAAGAAGCCCCTAACGTATCTTTAAGAAATACAAAGACTTTAATCGTGAAAATGTTTACAAATGTTGTTGTTATGCTTTTCCCAAACATATTATTCCAGGCATTTTATAAATGGTTTACCTAATGTACCGTGGAGCCATACAAAAGAAACTCCTACTTAGTGACAAAAATGTCATACTTACATTTGACATTATTCTCATTTTTTCATTTCACATTTAACAATGAATGAATTGTAATGGTACCTCTTGTTACAAACCTATAAAAATGAGCAAAGGGTAGTAGTAGTAAAAATGCTCATACAAGTTTAGCAGTTTGTCGGACCATAATAATGTAGGTAAAATAATTATATTTATATATAAACGATTATGTTTGTAAAAGAAAATCTGAAGATTTAAAAGCACCATCATTTGAAGCATATTTGCAGTTTTGTAGACACCACGCTGAACTGCATAATTATTAATACCTTGATGCGCTCTAAAGATATTTTTATCTGCAAACTGTACTTAATATTTTACCCTAATACCTACCCTAATAATTGCTCCGACAAACATTGTTGCTAAACTTGTGTGAGCGTTGTGTACTTACGGTTTTTTGCTCATTTCTTGGTTTTTAACCTACTGCCAAACCGGCATTGATTGATTGTACGCTCATTTTTTTTACGTTTGTAACAATACCTTACATTACAATTCACTCACTGAATAATGTAGGCTTATGTATTATGAATAATGTAGGTACCTAATGTTTTTATATGAGTGGGTTGTGATTGATTTATAATATGCCAAATGAAGAAAAAATATTGTGTTTTCTCTTGTGTTTATAGCGATATAGGTAGGTTAAGTAGGTAACCTAAAAAACTGTTTTCTTGACACTCGATTAACTCGTTTTCACTGACCGATTTTTATCGGTCGCGTTGCTGATGTAGGTACCAACACGCTTACTAGTCACTTCACAGTCTCATAAAGCTCTTGACTTCATAATTAGTAGGTAATTAGATGATTTTACCCATAATACTATCGTGACATGACATTGGTAGCCTTCTCATGTTGTCCAAGTTTGTTTGATAGATAACTCAGGTAGCGTTTGTACCTAGGTATGTAGGTAACATCGCAAATCTAATTTCGATGAGGTGGCGATTTGATTTTACATGTGTCTATAAATGTTCCATTAGTTGGCTGAAGTATAGGATGAACTTTCAGTCGCAGACGTAGTGTCACAACAACTCACAGTATATATATTAGTTTACATCTTTACTGTGTGTGGTAGGTACGTTGTGATTACTTAAGGTCGCTGTAATACGTTACGTGTTTTTTCCCGGACGGAACGGGACGCCCAAGTAACACATCGAAGCTGTTAAGTAGATGAACAACAAAATTTCCCCATGCCAAAGTATGTATTAGAAGGCAGTAAAAAGTCTGCATAACCCTAAACCAGCTCTTATTCATCTAATTTGGGCCACACTATCCAGAAAACTATAGCTCTGCTTTGTAAGACATTATACAGAATTTGGCTTTATAGCGACTGTTTTGTAGTATACAAACTGCTGTATAACGGACAAGTAAGAGCTTGATAAAGCCTGACAAATTTGCCTTTGCCTTATAGTATAGTCTTTTCTAGAACGCTAAGCCAGCCTGAGTCATTTTAACGGCGAAATTTTAGAATTTGCCAATGTTGTTTCTTTTACTAACGCTTTTTAAATTACAAAATGAACTCATTTTAGTAAAGATACACAAAATGGTGGTTGAAGTGTCAAGTGTATCTTGAACTGAACAAGAAAACATATAATTGAGTGTAAATATTTGTTCAGTAAGTGAAATATGGTTGCGGATATCAGTTCATTCTGAAAGTAAATACATATTTGTTATCATTTTTTCACGCCCCCATGCTACAAGAGCTATTTAATGTATGAATAATATCAAAATTAGATCAATAAAAACATATTTATATATTTTCTGAAGTGTTTTCTTATTTTTAGTAAACAATAACAGTCAAAATGGGTCAGTATCACGTAAAATAGATTTAGCACTATTTCAAGCGTTCTAAAAACATGAAAATATAATCATAACCTATAAGGAAAGTAAAAACAAAATGTTGGCAGTTAACTCACAGCTTTAGGCATTTAAAACATACGTTAAACTGTTACCAGCTTGATTAAAGCTGATAAATTACCTTGGGGAAAGTTCATTGCCATCTTTGTAACTTTCTGTAGGGGATAAGCTGTATAACAACAACTTATTGAAAGTATGTAGTAATAATATTATGTAACATATGGTTATATAAAAGCTTATAATTAGTCTCTGGCATTTTAAAACAGTTTTCTGAGCTAACTGTACAGCAAAAGGACTAATTAAGGAATCACAGAAAGACAAAGGGAAAGGCTCTACTAATTATTTTATCAATGCTTATATACAGCAACATTAAAAGAGCATTTTCCTTAACCTTAAAACAGTTTATAACTATTTAAAGTGTTCTTATACATCTGAAAGTTTTATTAGATACTTTTGCAAAGCTTTTTTAAAGTATTGTGCCGTAACAAATTCGTTTGAAAAGCTGAAGCTGTAAAAGAGCATATATTACTTCTTTATTACAAAACATAGCTTTATAATACATTGATCCAGAGCTATAATATAACTTTAAGAATTATTAAGCGTGTCAATTTCTATTAAACAGAATTTATACTTTGTGGAAGCCGTTAAATATCTTTTATTGGTCTTGGAGACATATACTGGTTTTTGAATCCACCATTGGCATTGTACAGATTTTGTGTTACTTGGGCGGGGAGGGAACGGGGCGATTTCTTGACATCGCTGCATGTAAAAATATAGGTAGTAACAAAATATAATATAGACCACTGGCCAACCAGGGTCATTTTCAATCTATCGCATATTAGGACCAGACCAAATTGGCAAGATAGCCTAATGTTAACCAAGTTAATGCTTCGTGTTATCAAATATCATCGTCTGAGTTGCGAAGTAGGAAGCCTCTGGGAGATATGCCACTCTGAGCATGGTCTCCGATCGCAAAAAAAAATCGATCGCTATTTGATAACACCAAACTAATGGCTATTTTGCCAATGATGTGGTCGTCCCAATATGCGATAGATTGAATTGGCCGATGGTCCATTAGGTAGGTAGGTACGCGATGAGAACACGGACGGGACGGGGCATTAACGGGACGGTGGAAAATGTATAGTGCACAGCACGTCCCCGTCACGTCCGTGATTTTTCCCGTTACGTATACAACGACCTTTACCCACCGTAGATAGAATAGGAGTGTTTTGTTCAAAGTTCACCGACCTCCATGGCGTGTACTACAGGCACGCTACGCGTTGGCATCTGGCCAGCAAGATGACAAGAATTGATTTATACCCTGTTACTTCAGTCTGTGACTCTTGACTGGAATGGGTGTTGCTGTTGGGTAACTCTGATAAATATACTTACGTGTAACAGAAAATAAGCAATCAGTTTTAATGTCCACAACACTCACGTGAGTAGGTCAGTCATCTTACTACACGTTGAGAGATTCGGACTCTTATTCATCTCGAAATAGGTACCATGGACAACAGCGTCGCTTAGCCACTGCTAAGGTTAAAATCGCTTGCACGCCGCGCTCGCTGTCACATACGTTTAAAGTTCGTGCAGGGGCGATACGCGCGCACACGAATTTTGTTGCAAACTGGTTAAGCGACGCTGTTGCCCACAGTACCTACCTACTTATATGCAAAGAGTGTGGGCAGGTAACAATATTTTACCAGAAAAATGCGCAAATAGCACAAGAACTAATTATTACATTATATTATTAATTTTTTTTCTTGATAAATAGGGTGGGTTAAACGGTCAAAATGTCGATCTCTTAGTTATAAATTTTTGCTAGGTCGATTTCCTTAAGAAAAAGTATGGGCACCCCTGAGCTATACATACCTATACTGTGTAGGTACATGGGTATTGTACTGCATACATAATGGTTAAATAATATTTCGTCAGAAAAGCAAAATATCTATGAATAATAAATTTACCTCTCCGTTTCTTTCGATAATATTATTAAGGTGTATGCAACGTAGTTCTTTGTCTATGTAAAAATAAAAAAAATCGGCAGAATGTTCAAGATAAAAGTTGTGGCATTTTTATATTCTCAAACGGTTCACTTGATAGAATTTTGTTGGCAAATAATAAACAGTTGGGTCATGAGTTCAACTATTGGCAAAGTACCAAACCAACGTGTTGTCAGCTATAAATACTAAAATAATATACTCTTGATTAGGTAATTGGCACCAATTCTACATTATGAAAAAACGCCGAAAGTTGTATAATTTTAAACAATACTAAATAAAATAAATAATATAATATAAAATAAATTGTATAATTTATTAGACTGATAGTTACTACTAAATAACGTCTATAATCATGACTAGAATAGAATTTGAAAAAAGTTTTATTCATTATTGTGCTCTGTAATGTGCGTAAGTATTGACATCAATTTGAAAAAGACATGAAATCACAGAATTAGAAATAATACTTATTTTTTATTTTTTTATTTTGTTTATTTAAGGACAACCAACAAGTACATTCACCTTACACAAGTCAACATGTATATATATAGCTATGGGTTACAATCTTAAGTGAAGACTTAATTAAAGGCTGCCACGGCATGCGTTATATGCAAAGAATTATAAAAAAAAGAGAATTTATGATTCACAAAGCGTTAACCATGATGGATGATAAATTTATAAACTACTTAGGTATATACTACTATATAACAATACTACTAACTATGATTTTGTATTCCTACCTTTTTAGGAACTATAGATTTAATAAAAGTTCCATATCTACCAAATATGTCGACATTTGGATTTTTGGGTAGCTTATTATAACATGATTGCATGCGATTTAATGTTGAAAAATGTCCCAAATTACTATTGAAAGGCTTAGGTGTAAACAGTTTATATTTAGAAGGGCGTGGCAGTTTGTAAGGGGTATAGAATCTAATGTTCGTTAAAAGAAGAGGACAATCAAGCTGACCATTTACAAGCTTGTACAGAAACTTAAGATCAGCAATTTTTCTACGATCTTCTAGGCTATGAATTTTGAAATAGTCTAATCGTTGCTTGTACGAGACAAGATCTTTAGCCATGTGACATTGGAAAGTTAAATGCCATAAAAATCTCTTATTGACAGATTCAATCCTTTTCTTATAAATTTGATAGAAGGGTAACCAGACCGGACTGCAATACTCAAGTATGGATCTAACGAGGCAATTATACACACAAATTTTACTATGGGCAGATCTAAACTCCTTACAATTGCGCAACACAAATCCAAGAAGCTTAAAACTCCTGGAGACAATGCTGTCTATATGAATATTAAACATTAAGTTTTTATCAAAAATAACACCCAGGTCACGAACTGTATCAACCTCCTTTAGAACCTGGTTACATAATGAATAAGATGAAAAATGTGGCAGTTTCTTCCTTGAAAAATGGGTAAAGAGACATTTGTCAGGGTTCAGTTTTAACAAATTATCATTACACCAATTAGCAAATCGATCAAGACCATGTTGTAGCAACTGCACATCCGTTTTACTCTTGATAATCTTTACAATCTTGAGATCGTCTGCATATAAGTAGCATTGGGAATGTCGGAAGCAAGAAGGGATGTCATTGATGAATATGTTGAAAAATAGGGGTCCTAAATGTGAGCCTTGTGGGACTCCTGATGACGTCATATACACGTTAGATTCGTACCCATTTATAACTACTTTTGAACTTCGATTGGAAAGATAGGATTTACACCACAGTAACAAGTCGCCCGATATTCCGAAGGTTGATAATTTTTTCGTCAGGATATTTATATCTACTAGATCAAAAGCTTTACTGAAATCCGTGTATATGACGTCAGCAGAAGCCCGAGAGTCTACAGCATCAACTATGTTTGAAACAAAGCTGACTAAATTGGTTGTAGTGGAACGAGCCTTCATGAAGCCATGCTGTTGGGGAATAATTAAATGTTTCACGTGCCAGTAAATTAGAGGACAAACCAAGGACTCGAACACTTTACCGAATATAGGCAGAATAGAAATGGGACGGAAATTTTCAATATTTGACTTGTCGCCGGATTTGTGAACTGGAACAATACGTGCCTCCTTCCAAAGTGAAGGAAAAATTCCAGATGATAAAGACTTATTGAATATCATGGAAAGAGGCAAAGCCAAAACGTCAGCACATTTTACAACGAATAGTGACGGTACATTGTCAGACCCAGCACCCTTTCTTGTGTCAAGATGTTTAAGTGCCCGCTTGATTTCATCAACAGTAAAAACAATCTTGCTAAGGTAATTTGATGTAAAATCAGTAGTTTCCACATTTCTGTTAGAGTTTGTAATAGGCACGTTACTAGAGGAGTATATAGACGAGAAATGTTGAGCAAAGAGATTGCACACATCAGGACCATTGGTTGAAGAAGAACTTCTATAATGCATGCTAGATGGATAACTGTTAGAATTATTCTTTTTTTGCTTAATGAAGGACCAAAAAATTTTAGGGTTGCTTTTTAGGGTTGATTCAATAGCAGATAAATATTTTTTGTAGCTATCGTTTATCATTTTAATAGATCTCTCTTTAAGCGTTAGAAATGAAATTCGATCCATAGGATTTTTACTTAATAAAATAATAGTATTAATAACAGTAGTACCTATACCAAAATACAAAGTAATGGTTACCGTGGTAATGGTTTCGGTATTTAGGGAACTTAGAAATCTAAACTCGTTTGTAATTTTGTTTTTTGGTCAGACCACTATTATGCCTCCTGTTATAACAAACCATATTATGACTAAAAATTTTATGCGAGCGAAAGCGCACTATACAGTTTTCAAATACAATGTTGGTTTTAACTGCTCATCCTCAATTTTCAAGGAGGAAGCTGCCTCCGGTAATGGGATCACTCACCGTCCATTAGCAGCCTCTTGCGGCTCTAGATCGCTCTCCAAGGCCGAATGTAGAGCATATAATCCTAGAGTGGTTTAATGTGGTTTATTGCTCTTTGTACTGACCTAGATACAATGTTGGGAAATGTGACGTATAACGTAAATGACTGCGAACAAACGTTGAAAACTTAAAATGATTTCCTACACATTACAAATGATGAAGATGCTGTGTAATAATTAGGTACTACAAAGTCACCTTGCTTGATAATAAAATTCGATAACTGCTGTGTAGGTAGAGTGCAACGGTAGCAATCCTGCATCGCGCTTCGAATCCTGGTTATTGTTTGTGTGATGGTTATTTTTATTATTTTATTTATTAGATACACTATCAACAATATCACATAACATTAATTTCTTTTAATAATGACATAATTTATGAGACTACTGTGTGTATTATTTTTACAGGCGTATACAACACTTAAGACTTAATCAATGGTAGGTGTAAGCAAAGTGCTAAAATAAAATAATATTAACCTTCTTCATTAAATATGCAAAATGATTAAAAATAAAAATTAGAACATAAAATCTAACAATACCCAAAAGAAAACTTATAACAATGATAAAAAAGAAATAATTACAAAATTTTAGTATGGACTATCTATGAATTAGTTGGATCTTAAAATGTTTTTCAATGCACTGGATGAATAGTGATAGATGTCAATGTCATCAGAAACTTCGTTACAGGCTTGCATGAGCCGATTTAAGGGTGCTACTAATTTAGTACGATATACTGCTTTTGCGAAGGGTTTTGTAATGGGTTGATAGGGGATCCTCCATGGTACTCTAAAGTTAATTTCGGCTAACAAGTCAGGTGCTACTATATTTCCATTCAAAAGCTTATGAAGCAAAGGGGTTTGAATATTTTGGCATACCTACTGTCCGCCATTTTGATTTTCTTTTCAAAATAGCGGACATGCATGAAACCTGTGTAAATCGATAGCTAGTAGCAATACGAACAAGAATTGTTAACGACATAATCGCCTAAAACGTCACGTTTTCGAGTTGTAAGCTATTAAAGTTGAACTGGTGGCGACACCACTGGGTAGATTTGAAGCTAAAATAAAATGTATGCATGGGCTCTAAAATATTGTTTTACGGTCATCTAGGTCTAGACTAGAGTAAAAGTCAACAAGCGGTAGGGAAAGGGTTACCATACCAATTTGAAAAAATTGACATTTTAATAGGCTTTCGTAGGTATTAAAAGATTTTTTAATATGTGTTACCGGTTCAACTCGGTCTTGTGATAATATAACTCACCTATCGTGTGCGTGTCTCCGCAAATGAATGACGCGATTAGCCAACGAGATAAGGAAAGGGTTCTATTTTTGACCGTAGCACTTAATCCAGAGTATTCCAGACTTGAATGGCCGGAAATCAATATTGTAAAGCCCATACATACGTTTTATTTTAGCTTTAAATCTACCCTGTTATGTTGCCACCAGTTCAACTTAAATAGCTTACAGCTCGAAAACGTGACGTTTTAGCCGATTATGTCGTTAACAATTCTTGTTCGTATTGGTACTAGCTATCCATTTACACAGGTTTCATGCGTGTCCGCTATTTTGAAAAAAAAAACAAAATGTCGGAAATTAAGTATGCCACCCTCCATACTAGGATATTCCAACCCATTAAGAAATTTTATTTACTAACTTTACTGATGTTTATTTTTAACTAGCAACAAGATTGCAATTAGCCAAAAAATTAAGGAAATGAAGCAAAGCTAGGGCGAGCTTCGCTTCTTTTCCTTAATTTTTTGGCCAATTGCAACCTTCCAATAACACCCAAAAAGAAAACAAATAAGTCCTTCCAGTCGTCACCTCCATTCGCTCTAAAAGTCTATTTATTATAAGAGTACGCGCGGATTATCGCTCGGATTATACAGGGTGCATTTGAAATCACTCTCCAAATTTTAAGGATGTGTTCAGTCCATGAAACTGAACAACTTTCTCTAAGAAACGTAGGGTCAAATATGTAAAAAAAATGACTTTTCATACAAAACAAAGAGATCACGTGATCAGTTTAGTATGGGATGACCAAAATTTTTTGGCGTATTTCGACACATGTTCCATGGAGAAAGTTGTTCAGTTTCATGGACTGAACACATCCTTAAAATTTGGAGAGTGATTACAAATGCACCCTGTATTGTAACGCTAATTTAATATAAAAAATCTCACTTTTAATAAAATAAACGAACACTGAATAATCCGGTCGACAAGTCGCAAGAAGTGGAGTTGGGTAGAAAAAGGTCGGAATTTAATGAAACTTGGAGATGTTGTTCAGGGATGGTTAATTAACAACTAGAAACTTTGTAACAAAATACGTTTCATAATTTTTCTCAAAATGTAGAATCCCGTGGAAAAGAGAAAAGTCTTGGTCGTTTTAAATATCTTTCGACGTCTTACGACTTTGAAATTTAAATTGCGATGTAACCGGCTAGGCAGTCGGCAGGAAATTGGAAAATATTAAGTCGTTCGGAAACCGGAACTGATAGACTCATCTTATTGATAAAGGCTTAGCATTCCGCTTTCTTGAGATTTGAACCAAGCTTATCTTCCGAAAGGTTTCCGGTTTTAGGAAAGGAAGTTGGTTGAAAATGTCGATGAACTTATGGAACTTAAAAAAAATTTGGTAACTAAAGTACTTTGGTATTGAATTCCCCTTTATTAATTTTGGTAAGGCCAGATATTTTAGATATACATATCTACATACATGTATGTGATTGTTGTATGTATTGTCTATATTTTCGGCTACGTTAAAGATTTGATTATTTATTGAAATAATCTTGGATAATTTATCATAATTGTTGATGCAACGAAAAAAAGCGATGTTTTTATTTTTAATATACATTAAAATATTCTGCACTTTCTTTTTTATAATAAAGTTCAAGTATGTATGTGTATGTATGTACAAGTTAGGTATTTTATATGTGTCACCGGCAATGTATGAAATGCAGGTATTGTATACAATGCCTGGCCTTTTTAGGCAATGTATGAAATAGAATGAATATTGATATCTATTTCACACACTACCTAGGCAGTGTATACAATGACTAGGCATTGTATAGAATGCTTGCTGGTCCACCGGCAATGTGTAAAATAAAAGGATTTTCAAGAATAGGTTCGAGGGGGGCTTGAGGGGACTCAATGAGCCCCCTCGAGCCCCCCTCATTTCCCCCACCCCCCGAGCCCCCCCTCGAGCTTTCCCCGAGCCCGGGGTGAGTTTGAAATCGAACCTGCTTTACTCCTGTAGGTCCCGCGTATAGGTTAGAAATTTAAGGCGAGCGCGAAGCGCAGCGGAGCGTGAGCCTTAAATTTCGAGGTTATTTTTTTATAACAGACAACAGAAATATACTTATTTTACACATTGCTGGTGGATCAGCAGTCATTGTATATGTTACCGGCAATGTATGAAATGCAGGCATTGTATACAATGCCTAGGCATTGTATACAATGCCTGGCCCTTTTAGGCAATGTATGAAATATAATGAATATTGATATCTATTTCACACATTACCTAGGCAGTGTATACAATGACTAGGCATTGTATAGAATGCCTGCTGGTCCACCGGCAATGTGTATAATAAAAAGATTTTCGAGAATAGATTCGAGGGGGGATCGAGGGGGGCTTGGGGAAAGCTCGAGGGGGGGGGCTCGGGGAAAGCTCGAGGAGGGTTCGATGGGGGCTCGAGGGGGCTCGAGGGGGGCTCGAGAGGGGCTCGAGGGGGGCTCGAGGGGGGCTCGAGGGGGCTCGAGGGGGGCTCGAGGGGGGCTCGAGGGGGGCTCGAGGGGGGCTCGAGGGGGGCTCGAGGGGGGCTCTTTGGAATCGAACCTGTTTTACTCCTGTAGGTCCCGCGTATAGGTTAGAAATTTAAGGCGAGCGCGAAGCGCAGCGGAGCGTGAGCCTTAAATTTCGAGGTTATTTTTTTATAACAGACAATAGAAATTTGAGTTTGGAATCGAACCTGCTTCACTCCTGTAGGTCCCGCGTATAGGTTAGAAATTTAAGGCGAGCGCGAAGCGCAGCGGAGCGTGAGCCTTAAATTTCGAGGTTATTTTTTTATAACAGACAACAGAAATATACTTATTTTACACATTGCCGGTGGACCAGCAGGCATTGTATACAATGCCTAGGCATTGTATACAATGCCGGATTATACACATTGCCGGTAACATATACAATGCCTAGGCAAAGTATAAAATGAATAATATTTCATACATTGCTTGATCGTTTCAGGCATTGTATACAATACCGGATTATACATATTGCCGGTAACATATGTATTTATTACAATATTGTAGATACCTACTATATTTTGGACTTTAATTATCAGTTTTTCTTATTTAATTTTCACACTTTATGTCACCCGCTTAATATTAAAATCTCAAACACGTCTCAGGTTGGCTGGAAGAGATCTCTTCTAGAGATAAGTCCTCCTTTGTGTACATATCTCAATTTATTTTTGTGTAACTGTTTTTATTAGTGCAATAAAGAGTATAATAATAAAGACAACATTTTTATTACATTCATACATTTACAGACCAATTTAATTTATTCAGCTTAAAATAAATTTGAATTGCAGATCTATGCAAAACATAACCCATGCCTATCTAATTGAATTCCAGTTCCATCATATATTAATTTCGCACACCGTGTGAAAAAAATAATTGAATAAAAGCAGCGTAATGGCTGAAATTACTCCGGCGTAACGGCATCGCTTTGTCTTTCTGATGGCGAGAGTTGATTCATGTGATGCGGAATGCGTGACCGGCGGGCCGGGCCTAAATTTGGTTAAACGCCCTAAGGCCCTACTCAATTGGCTATTCTACTAAAATTAACGCTATTAGATAGAATCAGCGAACTAAAATCTATGGAAGTGTAATTGCAAACAAATATTGCTTAAAAAATGGCACCACGGGGCCGAAAAAGTACAGCCCGCTCAGCTTTAGTCGGGCTTAGAGCATCAAAATGCTCTAAGGGTCCCCCCAGACCTACCGGTTTCGTTTCTTTGCTTTGCTGTTCTACTTGCTGTTTAGAACGCCGGCCAACCAGGGTAATTTTCAATCTATCGCATATTTGGACCAGACCAAATTGGCAAGATAGCCATTAGCTTGGTGTTATCAAATATCATCGTCTGGGTTGCGAAGTAGGAAGCTTCTGGGAGATATGCCACCCTGAACATGGTCTCCAATTGCTAAAAATAAATCGATCGCATATTTATATAAATTGTGAACAGGGTTGTGGGTGTCATCATTACTTATCTGAACTATTTTTTTGTGTTTTCATAACGATCGTTTAAGGAACAAAGCTCACAAGAACATTCTTATATGTGAAATATACTTAGATTTAAAATATGCGATACATTGAAAATGAGCCTCTTGGCCGGCGGTCCATTGCCGAACAGCAAAGCAAAGAAAGGAAACCGGTAGGTCTGGGGGGACCCTAAGTAGACGGGCCAGCTGCGCGCCCGGTGACTGACGTTAACGTTCTTTACAATAATTGCAGTTTGTATTGTAGAGAAAAGAGAAAAAGAGAAAGTTTATTAGAAATGACGTCCTGTGTAGTCAAATGGTGTAAAAGACGCAAAGAAGGCAGTAAAAATATGCAGAAATAACGTATCATATGTTTTCGTTTAAGTATAGAAAATATCTATGAGTATACAAATTATGGTCGCTAATAAGCAACCAGTGCTCAGATGCTTTTGCTGCATCATTAAATGCCAACATTTTTAGCTCCATCCACTTAGTTGTACTTTTCGTGTGGTGCCATTTTTTGGGCGCAATGCTTGTTCCATAGATTTTGGTTTGCTGGATAGAATAGAATGACAATGTATGTGATTGACAGGAGCTAAGCGTTAGCTTATGTCACTTCCATACATTGTTATTCTATGGCTGGTGATTCAGGCTTCATTCTAAGGTTGTTTTAGGTAGCTGGTGGTTTTGATATATGTTACATAAAAAGTCAGTCAAATAGAACACATAATCTAATCCTAATTCACTACATATATTTTAAAACAAAATCCCTCGCTGCGTCTGTCTGTCAGTCTGTTCGTGATACTCAAAAACTACTGAACGGATTGTCATACGGTTTTCACCAAATAGGTAATAGAGTGATTCCTGAGGAAGGTTTAATTTGTATAATAAGTTGAGGTTTTATGCAAATTGGAAGAAAAATTACGATAATTATTGATGATGTTGGCAAAAAATAAGCAATCGGTTTATTTTTTGCCGGGAGCTAGCATCGAAAACGCTGCATAAATGGAAATGTTTTTTTTATAGATCTACAAAAAAGTCCTCGATGGCATATATCTCTTTTAAAAATAGCTTACTATACCCATTTTATACAACTTTACAATGCTATTAAATACTACTAACTACTTACTAAATTGGAAAGCTATTTAGAAGAATACAGTATTAATCCTTATCAACTTAAATACGTTAGTTTCCTTAAACATTTTATGCACATTATTTTATCCATATACACCGTACCATTTAAATGAATATCTTAGGAGTTGCCGTAAAAAATCAAAACGCGCGAAAATAAGTTCAAGCGTGTTTTTTACACCGATGACGGGACGGGACTTTGGGTGTTGTTGGAAGGTCGCATTTAGCAAAAAAAGGAAGGAACCAAAGCGAAACAAGGGCGGGTCGCTAGTATTATAATAAATGCGAAAGTTTGTATGTATAGAATTTTAGATGATAAGTAGTTGCATTTGCTCACGACGACATAAAAGTGCATTATACGGCGTTTCGTGATCGAGGGATATCCTTTTTTGAGGGAGGGATTTTAAGAAGGGCAGCCACTTTGGATTTTTATATGGAACATACAAAAATCCAAGATGGCTCATCTTCTTAAAATGATCTAAGGGTTCAGAAGGTTTACCCTGCCAAGGGATATCCCTCGATCACCAAACGCCGTATTTTTTATTGAGCACACGGGACTATGATTGGATTTTGTTACACAATCACGTACTATGAGACAAGTTAGCTTAGGTTGCTCATTGCACACAAGGCTGCGGGTTGCAGCCCGAGCCGCAGGCGAGGGCGTAACTCAGCCGAGTGTGCAATGAGCAAAAGCTCACGAGTTTCATACGACGTTTTTCAACACATTTGCGAGAAAAATACAAAGTAATTTACCACACAGCAACAAATATGACAAAAACAAAATATGACAAAAACAAAATATGACAATAATGAGAAAAGGCGTGTAGGTTTTTTTGTTTTTTTCACACGCCCAATGCAAGAATATTTTGCGAACGAAGGGGTGAGTGAGCATACAGCCTACTACAAAATTATAATTTTAAGTGATAAAATGCAAATATTTTAATATTTTATGACAAAATATTGTGAATCATGAATAATTTGGTAAAAATAAATATTTGTTTGACTTAATTGAGGACTTACACATTTATTTATTTCAAAAATGAATATGAATTTTCAGCGGCATAAAAGCTCTTTGTCGTTACTAAAAAAATAACTGTATTACCCGGTTAAATTGGGAATGCTCTGTTTACTCGCATATAACTTGCAGTAAGGTACTAATTTAACTTAGTAGGAATAATTCTATAACCAACTAGTGTTTTATAATAATATATTATTGCACGCGTTTGTTATAGCTCGGTTTATGGCCCTGAAAGCGATTATGTATAGGGCTCACTTTACGAACAAGGTGTTGAAAAAATAGTTGGATAGATTTGGTTTGAAAGAATGATGTCCATTTCTGACCTGTCAAAATTAATATTTTATCAATTTCGCTGAACAAATGGCGAAGAGTTTCTGCAACATCCTGCCTCAACAGGTAATATAGAAATAGAAAATAATAATAATAAATATTAGCAATGATTATAATTATTAATATAAAATGGAAGATATTGATTATACCATTATATACTTATACGAGATATGTAATTTTGTGCACCGAAATAGATATTTTTTTGCAAAAGCATCTGATGCCCCAAACCTAGAGTGCGAAGAGACAAACATAAACTTGTCATAAGAAATGTACCAAATACAAGAAAATATAGTAAAAGTTGTCTTGTGATGTGCGTTAGAATATATAATAAGATTCCCAATGATCTGAAAATATTGAACAACTTTAAATTTAAAAAAGTCTCTTCAAATGGCTAAATAAAAATAATTTTTTATAGCATTAAGGAATTTTTTGACAAAAAGTAATTTTATGACATTTATAATTAACTATTGACATGTATATCATTATTATGGACATTTTGAGACCTAGTTTTATAGAATGCGCTGTTTTTCCTTTTATCTATTAGTGTAGGTATATTAAAAATTTGATGAGCACGTTTATTCATTTAATGTAACCACCATTTTATACCATGTTTGATGTGAATAAATGATTATGATTATTATGATTATAGAATTTTTAGATTTTAGGCATTCACAATGCTATTTTTATATTAAGATAATTATTTAATTATTTAAAAGAAAGCTCAAAAAATATTCCACGCAGACAAAGTCGCGGGCGGCCGCTAGTTTCTCGTAAAGTGATTAATTCAGCAATTTCTGGGAAACATAAAAGTATGAGTGAAAACAGGTGGTTGGTGATATTATGTCTTTGTTCCTGTTCAGTAATTCCCTTTTATTAATGGTGGCACTTTCGCTGAATTGGCAAGAAGTATTGTTCGTCTACCTTGTCTATTTAACATTTTTTCTTTTTAAGAAAAGAGCACCGTTTTTCTTAAAAAAATACTAACAACATTTTCAAGATAATTACTTTGTTATGAACATCTCTAATTTATTAAACTGAGGGCCTTTTACAAAAAATAATAACGATAGTCGGACGATGTTCGTTGATAAATTTATTGGATTTTGAACCTTATACATGAGTTTAATAATGTTACGAAGTGGGAAGAGCATCGTACGCTTATCGGGATGCTTTTTAGAATAAGAAAATTTGTTGAATAAGAAAACAAACAAACATTCCGACGAACTGAGAACCTCCTCCTTTTTTGAAGTCGGTTAAAAATAAGAAACTTTGCCATTTGTTTCGAATAAAAAACTTTATTTTTTGTATTTTAAATTTATTTCAAATATTCTGGATACCTACGAAACACAAAATTAACTGTAAGTAAAAAAAATTAAAAGTTTTCCGTAAAATACGTTGTACATATCGGTCAAAAACAATAATTATTATAAAACTATTAAAATTAGCACTAAAATATTTCAATTACTTTATTTTGTTTAGACCTCAAAGCAATTTGTGAGGCCTACTTTGAAACATTTTTTTAACTATTTTACGAGGCTGCGTTCAAACGATAACACACGACCCGACCTCAACCCGAACTCAACTCAAACTCACCTCAACCGCAGCCCACCTTGAAATACATCGCTTACAATTTTGAGTCTTATGACACACTAGCGGCCGCCCGCGGTTTCACCCGCGTGGTTCCCGTTCCAGTAAGAAAATCGGGATAAAAAGTATTTTATGTTTTAATCTAGGCTATCTTCTATCTGTGTGCCAAATTTCAACCAAATCCGTTCAGTAGTTTTTGCGTGATTGAGGAACAAACATCCAAACCCACAAACTTTCACATTTATAATATTAGTAGGATTAATAAGCTCTTGTGTAATGTTCAGGTGAGTTTGAGGTGAGTTCGGGTTGAGTTTGAGTTGAGTTAGAGTTGAGTTCGGGTTGAGGGCGAGGCGTGTGCAGTTGCATCTACAAAATATAACGGAGCTTATTAATGTGTTATAAAACTCAAAATTGTAAACGCTGTATTTCAAGGAGTGGGCTTCGGTTGAGTTGAGTTTGAGTTGAGTTCGGGTTGAGGGCGAGTCGTGCGTTATCGTTTGTACGCAGCCGTCCGGATATATCTACTTTTGGGTGACAAAATAATGTCACTTGAGATGGGTAAGTAATTTTATACTTTCCGTTGAGTGCGCGGAGCGGCCTACGACCTATTTCTCATGTCGCCATTCAATTTCTTTATCAGTCCAGAGTAGGGGCACCTTGTAAGAATGCCGAAACTCAGGACAAAATTGCCACAGTCATACTAAAATAACGTACGTAAGTACCTACCTACAGGTAAAAATAGGACCATTAACAATTTTATTTTGTACCTTGAAAGACAGTACAGTCTTCTCGTCAAATATGGTTTTATCATTTTATTGATTCTGTGGTTTTATGCAGAAATATTTTGAAAAACCCAAATTATAAAGTGATCGTTTTGTCTTACAAAACACAAGTGTTTTTCCTCATTTCAATTTCATGACAAAATATGACTGCAAGTTTTTTGATAGCTAGATTGCCGGTAAACCAAAACTAGCGTTATTATTGTCATTTTGATGAAATTTTTCAATAATTGCCAAAAGTATCATTTCTTCTTTTTGGCCTTTCTTTGCTCGCTTTACTAATCCGTAAATATTGGGAACTTCCTCATCAACCATCCCCTCGGACTCCCAGGCTGGTGGTAGTCCTACCCCGCAAGCTCTCGACCGCACACAATCTAGTTGGTACACGACAAGGGCAGGGCTGCCAACTGGGGTTATTTATACTAGGTCACTGGCATTTAAAAAATCTATATAGTGCAGTATTTAGTGGCATCATTTGTATGGGGACCTTGAAAATCGTCAACAAAGGAAGCCGCTTGGCACAGGCGTACTTTGTGATCATTTGAGCTGATTTAGCCCTGTACCCACGTGGTACCACCATGGTGGTAGCCAGGGGTGGGGGGGAGAGGTGCCTTCTACCACGCTGCACTTTCACACCCATATCTCCATAAGTTTAGCAAATAGGTCGTGTTTGGTATCGTTTTCATATAATTCAAGGACAAGGAATTCATTTCTGGAACAACTTTTACACTCGTTCATATAAAAAATAAAAGTTCTGCGCAAAAACAGAAAAATAAGAAAGCAAAAATCTTACAAAATCTATGCCTACAAATAAACTACGAGATTGTGCTTTATAAAAAAAATATGATTAAACAGCCCTGTTTATATAGAATATATAAACATCAACTTTCTCATACAAATTATATTTATAATTGTGTCAAAAAAAACTTTTTCAACGCGCGGCGGTATTTGGGCGCACTATATTTAGATAGGATTTATCACTTATTGTTTAATAATGACACAAATTGGTCGTGTTTGGTATCGTTTCCGTATAATTCAAGGACGGGGAATTCATTTCTACTACAAAATTTTTACTCGTTCATAGAAAAAAAATATTTAGTGCAAAAAAAAAGAAAAATAGGAAAAAAAACTAACAAAATCTAAGCCTACAATTAAACCACGAAATTATGCTTTATAAAAAATATGTTTAAGCAGCCTTATTTATCTTAAATATATACTGTAACAGTTCAAAATTGAACATGTTTCTTTTATCTCAAATATTGATCCGGAAGCGGGCAAAATACAACCTTTGAGTATCCCAGTAATGCAGGGGTCAGGTTTCATGATTTCTGTAGGTCTTATTCCTTGTCGGATACCTTCTTTATCACATTCCAGAGGGTCCACAATTTATGGCTAGTTAGAGGTCTGTAAAAATACAAAAAATCCAGGGTTGGAAAAATATTTGTAAACACAAATAAGTAAAGTTATGTAATTAATCAAATAATAAATTCATTGAATAACTTACCATGAAGAGGGTGGTTATTCTCATTTTACTAAAAGAATGATTGTTTATGCAATTTGTGAGGTTATATTGCATTTCATCCTGCATTCAAAATATAGTTGCACTGACGATAGAACGATGTTCTTATAACACAAATCCATTGTTCATATGCACTTTATAAGTTATGATTGCAATATGCAAATACAACATTGACAAAATATCCGTATTTCTATATAAAAAACAGATAATTTTATGGTAATTCAATAACTTGAAAATATGTTTCAACAATAATAAACAGATCGTCTGACACTTGGTATAGACAAATGTATTTGACATTTGGTGGACGGTTTTGGAACTAAAAACTGACATTCCATCGAGAAAGACTACTCTATAAAAAAAGTTAGAAGACGAAATAATCTTTGGAAATTTATATCATTAATAAATTATAAAGAGAAAAGGGACGAATGATTATAAAATAAATAAATGATAATTAAAGATAATCACTGTTTAGGTAGAATAACATTTAAATTTGGAAAAATCGAAGTTTTATAAGCATACTTGCTAGAGCAAATAAATGTGTCACATACTAGTGGGAAACGGAACGCAACGCACGGAACTGTAATTTAAGTTCTGGATTATAGATAAAGTAAAATCAGTTTAATATTAAAAGTAAAGAAAGAATATGAATGATTATATTTGTAATAAGAAAATAATTAAATAAAAACAATAACTAGTAAAAAGTTGTAAGAAAATTGGACAAAAAAATATATATATGGAAAAACGGAACGTTCTACATTCTCTTTGTCCATAAACAAGAGATGAAGGGAGAGGTTCGTGGTAGCCAATCGTAAGCTTGCAAAGCGTTTTGTGACCATAAAAGGAGATGAATTGAGTTGGTGTTTAGCCAATCGTAACGCGTGAATCTGGGGGGAGTTAACTTTAGAGTCAGCAAATAATAGCTCAGAATGGTGGCGCCAAGATTTAAAAAAATGATACCAGTATAAAATCATAAAATACCCATAGTAATGAAATTATATGAAAAAAAAAAATAAGTTGGCCAGTAACGAAACGTTCTTTGGCAAATAGAATAAATAAATGGGTGGCGCAAAGAGTAATTAATATTATGAATAGAGTCATGCATCAATCGTAAATAATAAAAGTAGTATGATAGCGGATTTATTGATTATAAGGGATCTTCTTTGAAGGTTAGCGAAATTGATTAGACCAAAAGATTTATTCGAACACACAGGAAAGATTAAATTGCTTGTGTCATATAATATATATTTACTTGAGGATCTTTGTAAATTCTAGATTAACCAAAATTAGTTATTGGATACGGAGGTAATTACTAATCTTTGTATTCGTAAAATGTTCACGTAATTTAAATATTTGAGGGTGATTGTCAAAAAAAGAACATATATATTTATTTATTTATTTATTTATTTAAAATATCTTACAGGTACTTAGGGGGACTAAATGCACTAGGCAATTTTTGTAAGTCAATTAGTGGAAAATTTCCCAGCATTTTGGGGAAATAGATTGTGACAGGGCACATTAAGGATACAAACAATAGAATACTAGGAATTATGTGTAGCTAGGGGACGCTTTGAAAAATAATGGGTGGGGGTTAGGTTATAAAAGCTTCGACGAGCTTATTCTCGCTCTCATTTTTCCACCTGCCGAGAAGAAGACGAATCTCTGCCTCCCCTCTGTAAGAAATCTTCAATCAACAAGTTTTTTTTATACTCAAGCACATATGAAGAAGTCAGCAAATTAGTGAATATAGGAAAGTCCATTGTATAGGCCTTGCAATCGGGGCAAGTTTTCTTTGGGGAAATATTTCAAGCAGGGTTTTAAAATGGTAAAAATTAAGCCTTGACTGAAATATATAATTCTATTTGCAAAGGTTACATCAAAATTAACGCTAGCTGTTCCAAGTAAATTCCAGAATTAGTGAAATCTGATTAAATTAATATCAATTTAAATGAAATAAAATGTGGGAAGGGAGATTCTATTTAGAATAATTACTAGAATATTTGTGTCATATTGGGGCGATCCGTAATGGACTTTCTGGGGGGGCAATGAGGTAACTGATAGCTTATGAGTGTGACTTCATAAGCGGGCATCAACTCGTTGATTGCCTAGTTAAGTCACATAGTGTAATCATGTGTGACGTGGCTGATGACAGACGTCGTAGAAGTGAGGTCGTTAGAATGTAATTCTGGTCCTTGGTCAAGTCCTTAAGTACATGATTATGCTATACCTCATGCTAGGGACCGATGATGGCTTCTTCCCATCCATCTTCGGCACGGTCAAGCACTAGGTGGTCAGGGAGTATTGCTTGCTCAAACTGTCCAGGTAACGGGGCTTCGGATGACGAGGTAAGCGTCACACAATTTGCATAGGAAGTTCTCATTTAGTCTGGGTTAGGCAGGTAAAATCTTGTAGGATAGATGAAGGTTAGTATCGCGAAGGTTAAGTAGGCATCACAAAAATTGGGTGGGTTTTTGTGATGAAAGGTGGTCTGAGTTGATGTTAATAGAGCGAAATAGGTGTGTAAACGGTTAGGCGACCATGTTGAAGAAACGAAAATATGATTAGGTAGGTCAAAACCTAGGCAAGAACATATTTTATATAGGAGAACGATTTTTGGAAATTTCTAAACAGAAAAGTGTAGCATATAGGGTTTCGATGACAAAAAGGCTGGTTTAGACGTCGCGAGCAGGCTAGGGGTAACGATTAGGCGTGATTCGACAAAATGGCCGAAATATTTTGTAGTTAGGAAAAATGCAACTCGGGGCGCACAAAATGGCTGCCGTAACTTGAGCTAGAAATAGGTAGTTTTATGTAAGAATTAAATGTTAAATTTGTCATGGATGAAATGGACGCTTGGTTTTCAAAATGGCGGATCAAAGATAATCACCTAAATAAAGAAAATCATGATTTTAGATCTCTCAGACAGGGTTATTATCGGCAGATCAATGGATCTACTAAGGTATTTTAGCAAATCCACGATACTATTTAATTCTCAGTAAACCTTTTAAAATATCTGCAGTGTTGTGTTGAGTTTTGGTTGTACAAAATGGCGTCGATTGTGAAAATCAAGTGAGTGTTAATTAATTGTTTTTATGCTAAAGCCAGCCAAGTAAACGATTTAATAAATCAGTAAATTACTAAAGTATGATAATAGTAAAATTTCTGAATTGGGTTGGTCATATGAACCACCAGATTTGAAATCAAGTAATCACAAGTGTCGTGTGAAGCCGCATTAATAGTGATTTATTTTGTCTTTGTGATAACTCAGCTATTTAATAATTTGTGAAGTGAAATAAATCTTTGGTCGTTAGGAAGGGCCGGTATGTATGATTTCTCCCAGGTTGATTCGTGGAGATCATATAAAAACCACTAAGATGAAATTTTATTTTACAAGTGACGAAGTGGCTGGAAGAAAATGTCATTAAATTTTTACCACTAACAGTACCGTTATAATATAGTGAATACAGGCGAAAATACTTGTTTTTGGTGCTCAGTTGATGCGTCGACACAGGTGCGATCTGGAGGTTTTCTGATCATTTCAATTTGGAAGAAACTAACATCAAATTGTTTCCATCTTAAAACAAATCCTTCGATGCCATTTTAACAACACAGCGTCGAAGTATTTTAGCTAAACTTAGAATTTGCGAAAGTAAAGTGTAGGAGGGTTATTTATTGCTTAGTACATACATCTTGTCCCTTTTTCTAATAAATCTTTCCTTCAGAACAAAAAAGATTTACCAATTCCCATAATTTTGTCATGGATTGTAAGATTGAATTCGTGAGACATAAAGTAAGTCAACTTTAGAATTGGTTCAATATATGAAAAAAAAATAATTTAAATTTAATTTTATATCAGCCATCACATTGAAAAGGAAATATTTCAATTGTGAAAATTTGGTAAATCGCTTGAAAGCATTTTGCTTTGTCCTCTTTTTAGTTGGAAATATTACAAACTAACATGGACTATGGACTTTAATATATTTAATACATAATAAAGCTTGTAAGAAAGTAACTGGCTGTTCCGGGAGAAGGTTGTCCCAGTCTGGTGTCGAAACCTATCGTGATGGCGGGGTGGTGCCATCACCATTAGCCGGAAAAACACACTGGTTACTTTCTACCATAAATATAAACTCATTAAACTTGAAGATAGGTAACGAACTAATATACTATCCGATGGCAATAAATGATTTTCCACAACTGATTAATTATTCGACTGATATAACATTTGATACTTGCATTATACTCACTTTGAAATTGTAGTGTTACTCTCATATCTCCTGCTTAACTCTTATAACATCCGCATATCAAGTTAAGGTTTAGCATAGTTCACACTTTTACTAGCAGTAGGTATAGAGCTGGTAGGCATAGCGCTCCTTATAATGGAATAGGCATTTATTTCAGCTGATAAGCAAACAAAGATACTTCACAAAGTTAAGAGAATTGTATAGGGTTCGGGTTAGTTAATGTAGAAAAATAATTTTATAACATTCTATTTTATTTAAAATCAAGCGAAGTAATTTTCATTATTTTGTAATAGATTCCTAGGTTATTAATTAACAGAGCATAGATAATTTAAATTCAGCGTGTAGAGTTAGTATTTATTAGCAATCAGACAGCAGTACTCAAGAACATGGGCCTACGCTTACAACCGGGTCCTATCGCTAGAAGTCACGAGCCCTTTCACACATACAAAAGCCAAATCAGTAGCATATTCGGTCACACCATTAGATTAGGGTTATAGGAAGTAAAACCAAGCAGAACTTAGGTCAAACATTTAATCAATTCATAAATAGGCATTGTTAGGTTTAAAGCCGACGAGCGGTTAATCACCTTAAGTAGAGATTATAGTTAGGTATGTGTTAGGTTATATAAAAGCTAGGATTAAAAGATTATCAAACAGCTTAGCAAATCGGTAGTAGGGTAGCGAGTCTTCAACTCTTCAATCATATCATATCATCATAACATTAGGGTAGTTACAATACACATAAAACTTTTCTATAAAAATTGTATTTATAAATGTGTCAAAAAATTCAGTTGCGACGCGCGGCGGTATTTTGGTGAAGTATTTTTTGATTTGGATTTATCAGTTATTGTTTAATAATGACACGGATTAGTATTGGTAGTCCAATAATTTTACTTTCAAAGAGAGTTAAAGTTATAATTTTTTAATTTACTTAGTTTAGTTATAACAAATTTTACTGGCAGTTTCCGTTGCATCCACATGTTCGGTGAACTTTATTTATCTTTTTAAACAATTGCACCTTCCTGCGCATTTTTGCTTACACTTACACCTTATTTAATCCATGCAAGCTGTGGTTGCTGGTAGAAAGGTGGTCCACATAGGCTCCCATAAGCTATTATTTTTGGCCCGACCCCAATCTGCAGGCCATGGCAGGTTTTGGATTGGTTTTAAAAGTTGTTTCCAAACATTCCTCCCTGATAAATCGCTCGCAAAATTTGGTTTGCAATTGTTTAAAAAGATAAATAAAGTTCACCGAACATGTGGATGCAACGGAAACTGCCAGTAAAATTTGATATAACTAAACTAAGTAAATAAAAAATTTATAACTTTAACTCTCTTTGAAAGTAAAATTATTGGACTACCAATACTAATCCGTGTCATTATTAAACAATAACTGATAAATCCAAATCAAAAAATACTTCACCAAAATACCGCCGCGCGTCGCAACTGAATTTTTTGACACATTTATAAATACAATTTTTATAGAAAAGTTTTATGTGTATATATTTAAGATAAATAAGGCTGCTTAAAAATATTTTTTATAATGCATAATTTCGTGGTTTAATTGTAGGCTTAGATTTTGTAAGTTTTTTTCCAATTTTTCTTTTTTTTTGCACTAAATATTTTTATTCTATGAACGAGTAAAAATTTTGTTTCAGAAATGAATTTTCCGTCCTTGAATTATACGGAAACGATACCAAACACGACCAATTTGTGTCATTATTAAACAATAAGTGATCAATCCTAACCAAATATACTGCGCCAAAACACCGTCGCGTGTCGCAAATGTTTTTTTGACACATTTATAAAATATAATTTGTATGAGAAAGTTGATGTTTATATATTCTATATAAACAGGGCTGTTTAATCATATTTTTTTTATAAAGCACAATCTCGTGGTTTATTTGTAGGCATAGATTTTGTAAGATTTTTGTTTTCTTATTTTTCTGTTTTTGCGCAGAACTTTTATTTTTTATATGAACGAGTGTAAAAGTTGTTCCAGAAATGAATTCCTCGTCCTTGAATTATATGAAAATTATACCAAACACGACCTTTTTGCTAAACCTATGGAGGTATGAATGTGAAAGTGCAGCGTGGTAGAAGGCACCTCTCCCCCCACCCCTGGCTACCACCATGGTGGTACCACGTGGGTACAGGGCTAAATCAGCTCAGATGACCACAAAGTACGCCTGTGCCAAGCGGCTTCCTTTGTTGACGATCTGCAAGGTTGATGCCACTAAATACTGCACTAATAGATGTGACACTACGCAAAGACATTGAAAATGTAATTTAGAAATAAAGCCCATGATAAAATTTGACGATAAAAGTGACGGAGCGCAGACTGACACCAGATTCCTACAATAGTCATAGTAATTATGAAAAGGAAACTGCATTTTGTGATGGAAGCAAGCCACTTTGCACAGTGGGGGCCAAACTAAGCGATTTCATCCGAGGATAAACGAGATTCACCCCTTAGGAACAGAGATGGCGCCACTTGTTTAAAAAAATCTTTAAAAATTTCTAAAACCTAAATGGATGATCCGATTTTGATGATTAAGGTGTTTATCGACAGACAATCAGTTGTTTTACTATTTAAAAAATAATAAAGTAGCAGAAAATAATAATGAATACCAAAAAACCTTCATTATTGAAGAAAAAAAAAATTTTTTTTCAGTATTTATTTAATTTTATAAAAATAATGTATGAATATGGTACTCTTTTATTTATTCGTATTATTACCTATTTAGTTGCACGTTTAATAAAAAATACCGCATATCAATATCTTGTATAGTTCCAAAGTTATTGAAGAAAACACTACATGATGCCGGTATATCCCTTAATTCGCTGAACAAAAAAATCTCAAAAGTGATATTTTTTTCATTACATATGCTTTATTTATGATCTCTATGTATACAGAAAAATAAAATAAAAAATCTATAATATACCAATTTCGAGAAATTATATGTATAATTCGGCGAGTGATCTTTATTCTTGAGTTTCGAAGGTGCTGGTTACCCTGAAAATAAAATAGCAATGAAAAATATCATAATAATAAAATAATAATAAAAAACGCTTAATAACATTTATTATTATTTTACTTACGTTTTATTTTCGCATTCGCCTTTGCAGGTTTTGCACTGTAAAGTGCAAGGTAGGCCAACGCCTCGGCAGCCACAACGCATTGAGTCACAGTTCAATTTACATCCACAATGGTCAGGGAGGCTTAATTCTGGCCAAATTGCAGTAACCTTCGACCATCGTGGAGTCCATCTATCATCTATCTTTGACATCTTTCCATCCCCAAGAAGATGGACTTTGGATTGATTTATCCATAAGGCATTTCTCTATAATATATGTCGCCCTCTTAGACGCTGCATGCAGATCATGTTGTTCAAGGGCGGCTGAAGTAGGCGGAAGACTTGTCACCAGCCTGCTTTTAGTCGATGATTATTGATAGAGATCGCTGGGCATAGGCAAGGAGCAACCCATATGTTAATGCGATCTTCGAACACAAATGTGTTGGTTCTGTTTATTTCGTACTAAGTACGAAATTTTAAAAGATGAAGGTCATGTCAGGTAATGTCGATGTTGACGGGGACAGCTAACAAACGCCGTTACGTAGCAGTAGTGCAAAAAATAGCTTTATACTTTAGGTCATGAAATGTCAACTGCGCTTCGAGGCTTTCATGCTTTCACAGGGTGTTATTTGAATAAAAAAGGTAAAACACTTTTTTTTAAAACATGGGTTTCACATCCTGAAGTAACTACTGCTTTTGCAAGTATGTCGAGTCCTATCCTATAGAAATTCCTCTGAAGAAATATTGGCTCATTTGGAAAGGTTTGTACCCATTGTTTTATTGTATATAGTGTAAGTTAACATAATTATTTCACTCGTTCTCAAATAAAGCTAATCTTCCTGCTTCCAGATGCACTTGCCAGCTGTACGATGCACAAACAGAGAACATTACTGTTATGGCGGTTCGGAAAGATTTGTTTTCGACTAAAAGCAGGCTAGTGACAAGTCTTACGCCTACTTCAGCTGCCCTTGAACAACATGATCTGCGTGCATGGGGAAATGCCTTATGGATAAATCAATCCAAAGTCCATCTTCTTGGGGATGGAAAGATGTCAAAGATAGATGGACTCCACGATGATCGAAGGTTACTGCAATTTGGCCAGAATTAAGCCTCCTTGACCATTGTGGATGTAAATTGAACTGTGACACAATGCGTTGTGGCTGCCGAGGCGTTGGCCTATCTTGCACTTTACCTATACATTGCAAAACCTGCAAAGGCGAATGCGAAAATAAAACGTAAGTAAAAAAAAGATTTAGTTCAAATGTTATTTAGCGTCTTTTATTATTATTTTATTACTATGATATTTTTCATTGCTATTTTATTTTCAGGGTAACCAGCACCTTCGAAACTCAAGAATAAAGATCACTCGTCGAATTATACATATAATTTCTCGAAATTGGTATATTATAGATTTTTTATTTTATTTTTCTATATACATAGAGATTATAAATAAATAATATGTAAAGAAAAAAATATCAATTTTGGGATTTTTTTGTTCAGCGAATTAAGGGATATACCGGCACCATGTAGTATTTTCTTCAATAACTTTGGAACTATACAAGATATTGATATGCGGTATTTTTTATTAAACGTGCAACTAAATAGGTAATAATACGAATAAATAAAAGAGGACCGTATTCTTACATTATTTTTATAAAATTAAATAAATACTGAAAAAAAAAATTTTTTTCTTCAATAATGTAGGTTTTTTGGTATTTATTATTATTTTCTGCTACTTTATTATTTTTTAAATAGTAAAACAACTGATTGTCTGTCGATAGACACCTTAATCATCAAAATCGGATCATTCGTTTAGGTTTAAGAAATTTTTAAAGATTTTTTTAAACAAGTGGCGCCATCTCGTCGAGCCTTTTGGCTGGGTGGGATCACGGGAGGCGGTCATGGAGGGAGCCGCAACGCTGAATGTTGCGGTCCCCTCCTGGAGAGTCCCACATTTCGAACCCCTGTTCACCTGCGGGGGGGGATGCGTAAACGCATTTTCTCCGGCAAAAAAAAAAAAAAAAAAAAAAGGCTACAGCCTACAGTTTTTGTCCGCCCGCCTCCTACAATGGCTCAAACTGTAGTTTAATTCAAACCCGAGATTATTTTTTTTCCCGTTTCTTGAATAGCGAGCTCAAAAAGAAGTTATTAGGAAATTCTCGATCCAAGTCGGCGAAAAAATTTTGAAATTTAACAGGAAAATTTAAAGTTCAAATTGCACATTGAAGCCCTCTAGCAGACGCAAATTTTGACATATGGCCCATCCACGTGTCTTTCATATCTGCGAAACTACAGACAAATGTCACAATTTCATAAATCGGGGCACTATATTACTCGATCACAAAAACATAAAATTTTCAATGTTATTAAAATAAAATAGTTAATCCTCATTTTATGTCCTCGGATTCGGAGGAGGCCGGTGGTACCTAGTCCTACTCTTACCCCTGCGTAATGGAGCCGGCGTGGAGCATCATCGGCCGAAGATGGCGGCTCTCGACCTCACGCGACCTAGTGGCTACACACGACAAAGAACAGCGGGGCTACCGGCTAAAAACAATGAAGTTCATTTTAACTGTAATTTGACAGATGGATGTAATGTAATATATTGTAAACCTTTGTAACACCTTTGTAAACAACTTTCATATTTACCTGTGTAATCATGTTACAAGTGCAATAAAGAATATAATATATTACTACTTTTCTTTGGTAGGTTTTTATTTGTCCCAAAACGAAGCAGCAATGTATCACATACATCTGTCAAATTACAGTTAACATTAACTTCATTGTTTTTAGCCGGTAGCCCCGCAGGACTGCCAATGCTGAGATTACTTAATATTTTTTTTAATTTCAGACAGGGCGAGTACAGGGCCCGTAATCCTTACTAATATTATAAATGCGAAAGTCCGTTTGTTTGTTTATAGGTAGTATTTAATCGGGTAACAAATTCCCATTTTGGGTTTCAAAAATACTGAATATAGCGTACTGAAATACTAAGTGGGCGAAGGACCGAGGGCGACTACAGATATTGAAAATGGGTGACTTTAAAATACAATTGAGTAACTAGTTATTCAGAACGGGCGACCAAATTACTATTTGGGCGACAACCTTAGGATACAAAAAACATTTAAAATTTGACATATATTTTATTTAAAAAGGTGACTATTATCCTAATCGAGATGACAAAAACAAACAAACAAACAAACGAGAAAGCAACCTAATAAAAAGGTGTCAAAAATACTATGTTGGGCAGCTTAAATCAGTTATATAGTTACCTACTTGGTATAATAGTATCAGTATTTGAGTGTTTCTCAAAATAAATGTACATTCTTTGAAAAAAAGTGTGCCACGAAATGGTGAAAAAATTTAACGATTATAATTAAAAAAAACAATACAATTATGTAGGATAAATATCATTCTTTTAAGATAACGAAAAACTACTAGTAGAATCGTATTAATTACCAATTATTTTGATTTTTTTCAAATAACGTTTCATATCTTTCATATAAAAATAAATTTGCCACCCTGCATACCTCATGAAATTTTACTTCATAAAATGCGATACGTCGTCTAATTATTATACATTTTTGTATATTTTCGTTCTAAATTAATTGTAGTCTCAATTCCAAAGTGATTTTCTATGGGGTTTCATACTTAATTAATAATTTAATGCAAAAAATAAAAAGGAGTCGTATTCATTTACTTTTTAGTAACTACTCTTTAGTTACGTTTTATTTCTACTTCTACGTAATTTCTGAACGCATCTGTTAATTTTTTACACGGACAACACTAGCTGCATTCTGATTGGTTGTTGATCTGACGTCTCCGTCATGACATGTTGTGAAAATCGGTAAGAACGTGTGCTGTTTAGTGGGACTACTTTTTCTTGACAG
Source organism: Agriphila geniculea (assembly GCA_943789525.1). NCBI lineage: Eukaryota > Metazoa > Arthropoda > Insecta > Lepidoptera > Crambidae > Agriphila > Agriphila geniculea. The sequence goes on along the minus strand of OX038872.1, from coordinate 27,103,914 downwards.
GAAATATTATTTAACTTTTTCTGGGTAAATACTTCTGAATTTTTATATCAATTAATTAACATAATATAGTGTTAGTATAGTGGTTTAATAATATTATATTCGTTAATCACATTTTGTCCAAAAATCTACTTCTAAAACATTTTAAAGTTATATTTCTCTTACTTTTTCGTTACGTTTCATTACGTAACGAAATAGTATTGTATAGACAACAAATTTTTTATTTGCTGTTTTTCCTTTAATTATTTGATTTATATGAATAAATGTTCAAATACTATACTATAGTTTTAATATAATAACCTTACGTCCTCTAACTCTGAGTGTACACGTACCTTAGTTCTTTCTATTTCGTTATAATGCAAACTATTTCGTAACGGTATTTCATTACAACTTTTTCATTACGTACATATTTTTTGAGAAATACTCATTTACTACTTGGTATATCAGTATTCTTGTCACCCATTTGGATTTTTCACTGCCAACTTAAATTATTTATCACCCACATGTAGTCGCCCGTTTTAAGTATTTTTGTGAACCACTATTTGTCGACTGTTTATTTATTTAGACGCCCAAAAAATTAAATGCTGCCCGGTTTAGTATTTAAGTATCCCATTAACAGTCGCCTTTAATTATTTTCAGTCATCCAATTAATTAATTCCCTTTGCTTATTTGTTACGCCCTTCACGTCTAACTACTGAACTGATCATAACCGAAGAAGAAGTCGCGGGCGGCGGCTAGTAGTGTTCTTCTTCTTCTTCTTCTTATCGAATGAGAAATAGTGGCCACCTCTGGTGTTAGAGTTCATCAAGCCGCCTGTAAGGACTCTAACTTGGCTTAACGACTATTATCAGATGAAAACAGCCGGGACCGACGGTTTAACGTGCCCTCCGAAGCACGGAAGCGCTCAGATGTAATGCCACTTAACGGTCACCCATCCGACACCTGGCCGGACCGAGCGTTGCTTAACAAACGTGATCGAGTACGATCAATCTGTCAAGTTCCGCCATGAGCGCTTACTAGTAGTGTTTATAATAATAATCATTAAAAGTGGGCTTAATAAATTAAATAGTTACTAATATATTTCATTTCATTTTTATCCAGATTAATTAAGCAACAAACCTCTTCACAAAATCAGATAGACAGAAATACCAAAAGTAAAATTTTGAAACTGATATTAACTACTTAAGTTATACTATCAAAACATTGAAAACTTTTTAATTCTTCTCTTTTTTCAAATATTTTTAAACAGTTTTAACTTTAAGTATTATTCTGGTTAATTGTTGATAAAGAGGATGAAATCCAGTGTTTGGTAAAACCTAAATGGATTTATATAGCACTGTTAAATGTAAGAAAACACTTTTCTAACTTTAAGCGTTTTAATGATAATAAAAAAAAGTAAAATCAGATTAATTTATATGAACAAAAATTTCAGAAATTAGCTTGTTTTTATGGAAAACCACATAGTGGCCCCTATTTTCTTTTAAGCAGTACATAATATTTATTTAAAGTATATTTCGCTTTGAATTCGCAGTCTTTTTTTATACACAACAGGATAGTGCTTGGCCTTCATCTCATCTGATGTTAAATGACGATAAGGCCGAAGGTGGAACCGCACTACACCCGGAATACTGGATATCTTACCTCTGCCGGAATACAACAATTTTTAAATTGTTATTATGGCGTCAGACTTAGGTAAGATGGTGGTAGCTAGCCAGGCGGACTTGAAATAAGCCCTACCACCAACCAAACCGAGTACGAATTGTACCCCCCCCTGGGAATCGAACCCGGGACCTCTGCGTCTTACACGGGTGGGCGAACTACTAGACCACAGTGGCGGTTAGTCTGCAAGCTGTTGATTTGAATAGTTATATAATAAGTAGTATGATAAAAGATTTCTATATAAGGTTAAACAGTAACGCGGGACCCGCTATTGTAGGCACATAACGTGGTTTTCCAGGATTTTAGCTTTTATACAATAATATATAATGCTGTTATAGGTACTCTTGTGTACCTTTTCAATTGAGATTAATGAAACAAAGACGAAATTGCGTTTCTCTGTAAGAACAAAAGAAACAACATTTAAAGCCTTTATTCCAGGTCTAGTTTATATTTTTAGCAAAATTTTATCACTCACATCAATTACAAACCGTTTTAACCTTACTTTAATGTTTCGCAATGTCACAGTTGTCAGTTGTGATATTTGGTGAACTCTGTAGATAACGCGGCAAATTCAAACTCTCAGAACATCATTCAAATTTAAGAAAAGCAACACTGAATGGTTTTCTTTACAGTATAAAATTTATAGTGTAAAAGCTGTCCTTGTAGCTTGTCCCGACAATTAACGACAATTGTTCACTATGAACTATGTTATTAAAGCAATATTATCTCATTAAATACAATATGTTTGTAGTATTTGGAGAATATAACTTTAGTGTGTACAAATAAGTGTATATGTAACAATAGCGAGTCACGTGCTAATGTTTAACCTTAATACGTAAATTAAAGAAAATACCAATGAACTTAAACTACCCTTGGAAATTAATTAAAGCAATGTTTTCTCCACAAAACGACCAATAAAAGCGTTATCAACACTAAGTTGTTTCCTTCCTGTTTTTATAGGGAAATTGAAACTCGTTTTATGTGGGAAATAAATTATTCCACCACTATAATAACAATCTCACATTTACTCTCACATTTACCTATCTGAATGTAGTAGATATATTTAATTTTAACCTACCTACCCATTGTGTGCAAACTTTTGTTAATTATTGTGATGGAAAATGACCTCACTTTAAACGTGGAGCTCATTTTTCAATGTTGACGACTCTGTATGAAATATACAGGGAGAAAAAAGCAGCCCTTGACGAGTTTCTAGCCGGTTCTTCTCGTTACAAGGTCTCCCGCTTAGGGTTTACGAACCGATGGCGTAGCTTCTATGACATTCACAAGTGCTTGTAACAGTGCCTAGACTGAATAAATTATTTTGAATTTTGAATGAATTTGAATTTTAATCCAATGTCAACACTATCACTGCAATCACGTCGGTAATAATATTATGATAATAAAGCTCTTGACTGCGTACTCTATTATTCTATTTTCCGATAATATTCTCAGAAAGAATAACTTTTGACTAAATAGGCACAGTCAGCAATGAAAGTCGCTTAACGCTTTGGTACTTTGTCATAGCAACTTTTTTGACAAAAATCTCACGGTTTGAACATTAGTTAAAAAAGTTACTATGACAAAGTACTAAAGTGTTAAACAACTTTCGTGCTGACCGTACCATAAAAATGTGCTGAGGTATTGAAATTACCTTAAAAATGGTAAGTTATTTGAGTTTTGTTTGTCTTTGATTTAAATCTTTCTTCAAAATGTATCTTTTATTGAAAATCAGGCGTTACAATGCAATGTTTATAAAAAAAATATAACCAAAAGCAATGGAATAGGCATATATTCGAAATAAAATAAGATTTTTTTTTTAAGGTTTTTAGACATAGAACATAATATAAACGAATGGGTAGTATTTAATCGGGTAACAATAAATTCCCATTTTGGGTATCAAACATACTGAACGTACTGAAATACTAAGTGGGCGACTACAAATGTTGAAAATGGGTGACTTTTAAATACAAATTGAGTAACTAGTTATTCAGAACGGGTGACCAAATTACTATTTGGGCGACCACCTTAGGGAACACAAAACATTTAAAATTTGGCATATATTTTATTTAAAAAAGGTGACTATTATCCTAATTGAGATGACAAAAATACCATGTTGGGCAGCTTAAATCAGCTATATAGTTACCTACTTGGTATAATAGTTGCCCACTCAGTATTTTCGACACTCATTTAAATTATTTATCTCCCACATGTAGTCGCCCGTTTTAGTATATTAGTAATCCACCGTTTGTCGCCTGTTTAGTTATTTTGTTGCTCAAAAAATAAACCGCTGCCGGGTTTAGTATTTAAGTTTCCAATTAACAGCCGCCTTTAAATGTTTCCAGTCACCCAATTAATTAATTTCCTAAACGAATCATATTTCCATAAACAGGATAAAAATTAAGTTACCATAAAACGAAGATCAAAGACGATACCATTTCTAAATTACATTAATATAGATTATGTACGTAAGTACACTTACTTCAAATCGAGAACCTTATCATTTATCTATTAAAATAATATAAATACAATGTATACATACTGCATACAATGTGGGGTTCTTAAGGCTGTATATCCGTATTTCAAAGAAATTTGCGTTTTTCCAATGAAGTTATCTAAAGAATGAAAGCATTACTATTGAACTTTAGTTTTTGGAAGCAAAATTCTTAAATTAGTGCCGTATAGACAGAAAAATATAATAAATTATCAGGTATTTTATAATAAAACGAAGACAATCTGTTCAAGTGGAATTTCAAATTTGCACAATATTTTTCACAAACGTTTCAACTGTAACAAATAAGAATACGACTCATGTTTATTTTTTCACTTATTGTTTGTATTGTCAAGGAGTTCCGTATAGAAAGTGTAACGTTGTGTTCTGACAATCCACAAGTTTAAATCTTGGCGCGGAAGCGCAATGGTAGTTTTCAGTATTTTGCAGGAATTGGCACCTCCCCTTTAACGTCATTGGTTGTTTTTTGTAGCAGTCGCAACTTTAATAAATGTCTTTTCAAATTTTTTATTATTTGCATAAGGCTTTGAAAATAATAAACATTGAGAATCAGAGCAGTCTCTCAAATTTCGCTTCAGTTTAGCAAGGAATTAGACGATAGAAGATGGCGCGTGCCGCGCGTGATGATTCTGACCAATAGCAACAACGCCCAATAGGAAGGCAGATTTCGGAGCTACGGTGTTGCCATCTCGTGTCACGCTCTTCCATCTGACACTTTTGTTGAAGTTATGCGCGAACACCTTTTTGCTAGCTGAAGCGTCGATTGACAGTTCTTTGCGTTTTGTCCAAAAGTTTTATAGTCAGGAGACGCACAGATATTTATTTCTGTAGGTTAAATTTTGTTTGCAAAATATTTGGTAATTTTATTTAATTTCCAAGTGTGTTCGAATTTCGGAAAACGGAACGTTTTGGAAGGAGTATCGAAGCGGGTTAGGGCAACACCAAGCGAGCCTTCAGTTTTCAGTAAAAAAGATGACAGGTGTGTTGAGAAAGAATTTTGATTATTTTATTTAACGCGGCCGAAGTCGGTCGAATAATTTATAGAGAGAAAACGCTACTGAGGTAAAACCTCAAGTTGCAGACCATCATTTGTTTCTGGTCGCTGGCCTGAAGGTTTGCCAGGATCTTCGAGGTTACTTGCCGTGGCTTGAGGAGTCAGCCAGGCAAAATTTCAAACGGGTGGAGGGAGCAGGCGGTTTGAAATCCTGCAAATCAGGATTGCTGCTTTAGCAAGACCTGCTATGGGAAATTAATTTCATCGATAGTCTTTGGGTCTACCACGTGCCACGTCATGTGCTGATGAGTTGCTGTCCACAACTACATGATAATCCTCCAGGGAGTTCAGAGGTCTAAATAATCCCACATTAGTAAATACAGGACACACGAGGTCGGTGCTTTTTTTTACCCTTTAAATATTGTGAACCGTGGTATTTTCCAATTAGGGATGATAATTTAATATAAACTGTAACTTTTACTCTTTTTACGACCCGACACACACCAACCAATAGAATCCATGTAGCGACCCCTGTCGCTGAGCTAGATTTGTGAATTTTTTCTCATGTAAGGTGTAAACCAATTTTTTAGTAATATAGACTGTTTCAACCCATACCATTTTTTATTTTTTTAACCTTAAATTTATTCTTTTTGTCTCGTGGGTCCCAGCGGGCAATATTCAAAGGGAATTCGGAAGGGTAGTACGTCCAGGGTATTTCATGTTTTTTTGGGTTGACGGTCGACATGGTTTGTTGCATCGTTGCGTTCAATAGATTTTTTTGTGTTGATAGTAGGTTTTGTAGTTTGAGGACGCTGAGGGCAGCGCCTTTTTTTCAGGAGAGGGGGTATTGTAACGTTGTGTTCTGACAATCCACAAGTTTAAATCTTGGCGCGGAAGCGCAATGGTAGTTTTCAGTATTTTGCAGGAATTGGCACCTCCCCTTTAACGTCATTGGTTGTTTTTTGTAGCAGTCGCAACTTTAATAAATGTCTTTTCAAATTTTTTATTATTTGCATAAGGCTTTGAAAATAATAAACATTGAGAATCAGAGCAAAGTCTCTCAAATTTCGCTTCAGTTTAGCAAGGAATTAGACGATAGAAGATGGCGCGTGCCGCGCGTGATGATTCTGACCAATAGCAACAACGCCCAATAGGAAGGCAGATTTCGGAGCTACGGTGTTGCCATCTCGTGTCACGCTCTTCCATCTGACACTTTTGTTGAAGTTATGCGCGAACACCTTTTTGCTAGCTGAAGCGTCGATTGACAGTTCTTTGCGTTTTGTCCAAAAGTTTTATAGTCAGGAGACGCACAGATATTTATTTCTGTAGGTTAAATTTTGTTTGCAAAATATTTGGTAATTTTATTTAATTTCCAAGTGTGTTCGAATTTCGGAAAACGGAACGTTTTGGAAGGAGTATCGAAGCGGGTTAGGGCAACACCAAGCGAGCCTTCAGTTTTCAGGAAAAAAGATGACAGGTGTGTTGAGAAAGAATTTTGATTATTTTATTTAACGCGGCCGAAGTCGGTCGAATAATTTATAGAGAGAAAACGCTACTGAGGTAAAACCTCAAGTTGCAGACCATCATTTGTTTCTGGTCGCTGGCCTGAAGGTTTGCCAGGATCTTCGAGGTTACTTGCCGTGGCTTGAGGAGTCAGCCAGGCAAAATTTCAAACGGGTGGAGGGAGCAGGCGGTTTGAAATCCTGCAAATCAGGATTGCTGCTTTAGCAAGACCTGCTATGGGAAATTAATTTCATCGATAGTCTTTGGGTCTACCACGTGCCACGTCATGTGCTGATGAGTTGCTGTCCACAACTACATGATAATCCTCCAGGGAGTTCAGAGGTCTAAATAATCCCACATTAGTAAATACAGGACACACGAGGTCGGTGCTTTTTTTTACCCTTTAAATATTGTGAACCGTGGTATTTTCCAATTAGGGATGATAATTTAATATAAACTGTAACTTTTACTCTTTTTGCGACCCGACACACACCAACCAATAGAATCCATGTAGCGACCCCTGTCGCTGAGCTAGATTTGTGAATTTTTTCTCATGTAAGGTGTAAACCAATTTTTTAGTAATATAGACTGTTTCAACCCATACCATTTTTTATTTTTTTAACCTTAAATTTATTCTTTTTGTCTCGTGGGTCCCAGCGGGCAATATTCAAAGGGAACCACGTGGCAAAAGAAAATTTTAAAAATGATTTTAATCACAGAGAAATAAAATATTAAAAAATGCTCAAATTGGTACACTTTGACATGCGTTTTTACTGGTATTTACAGAATCTAAAGTCATTTTATATTTTTCTTAGGAATAATGAGGTATTTTTCTAATGTATTGCGTGTTTTGTATACTGGTATCTAGTTTGCCCTCATTACGGCTCGCGCAGAGTTGTTTTGATCATTTGTATTGAAAATTTAAAAATGGAACGTGATGCGCGTCCACAGCCTTAATCATGTTATCCACTTTCTTGTGTTTATAATCAGTGAATAATAAAAACCCACACACTAAATTGCTATTCTAATTAATGCAGTAATAAGTATCATAGTTTTACACTCGATATGATGTTGTTGATCGTACTAAACCAAACAATAATTGAGCCGATTTGAACCGCGTGACCTCACATCACCTCATTACAAGGATCGCGACGATGAAGTGAACTCAGCAATAATTGAATCTTGCGACGGTGCACGGTGCGATTGTACATACGCTATACGCCGCCGAGAACGTGCAAATTATTTTTGAAGACATTTAATATGGCCATGGAAAATGGAAACCTATATGTAAGAGCTTAAACTTTATTTTTTTTTACACGACTGCCCAAAGCAAAAAGACTGTATATGTGTTCAGGGTTCATAATATGTATGTTTGTGGGTATGTGAGTTTCTTTATTCCACCATAACTTCCAAATGGCTCAACGGATTTGGATGTATGGGGTATTGTTAAAATCCTTACTTCATTCCGAGTGACACTGGCAATATTTTTTTTGAAAAAAGTTAATAGGGCGACTGTATGACGCCATTTTCAAATGTGAAAAAAAAAATGTTTTCTTCAATTATTACAATATGGTCTTCAAATGATAGGCCTTAAATGAGCACATTTCAAAAATAAATAATTTGTCACTAAAATGTGTGAAATAAAAATAAATAAATATTATAAACACGACTGCCCTGTTAACACAAACTAAAAAGTTAAATAACAAGTGTCATTGCAGTCGGGGGACCTCTTCGATTAAAAATTGTTCCACAAAACGGTACCCCGACTGCAATGACACTTGTTATATATACTTAATTAACTTATAACTTTTTAGTTTGTGTTAACAGGGCAGTCGTGTTTTTAATATTTTTTTAATAGTAGTGTATAATTGGGGGTTCTGGATCAGAGGAGATCCAGAACCGCCCAATTATACACAGTGAATTGATAACATATCATGAACTAAACATAACTTGTTTTTTTTTAGTTTATTAATATCTATTCGGAAACGGACTTGATGTTTTATTAATATATTGGTAAGTACCTACCGGATGATTCTTCGTATTGCACTTTTGATGAATTAGCATTGAATCTGATCTCAGCAGTCATGCGCGCTATATTTATGCAGCTGATCGATGTTATAGGTACCTACTATTTATACATACTTATATGAGATGAATTATCCAAGCGTGTTTAAGTACTAGTAGTAGGTAATGTTATATTATTTATATTCGAGATCTTAAAGAACTTGACTTTAAAAAATGAATTTGAAAACTACTTCTTATTTGATAGGTACTAAAAACATTTGAACATTTAAATAAAACAATTTTTTTTTCTCATGTTTATTTGATGAAATAATAATACATGGGTGAGTAGAAATACTTAATCTTAATGGCTAGGTATAATATAAATATTTTAGTACTATGATCTTGAATCTAACTCGTCTTGAATTTTGTTAATAATATCCCTAGTTCTGTTGTATATGTCATCAAACAGCAAGGTCTTCACTGGATATTGAACACATACTTCAGCTTCACAGTTGCACAATGGATTTTCGGACTTGGCGAAGTTTTCGGAGTCGAATATTTCTATTCTTATTATTTTTGTCCCTCGATTCATAGGTTTCTTTATGTACGAAAAAACTGTTTGTTCTGTCTTTGTTCTTTTGCGAGATATATTATCCGCACCTGCATTTTTTTGTACTGTTTTTTGAATAGAAGTCGCTTCTCTAGGGATGAAGTTGAAGATATCCTCACTATCCTAGAAATGAATGAAAAAATAAATAAGTAACCATTCAACCATTACAAATCTATTAATCTAATTATATATAGTAAGTTATTGATAAAACTAAGGTATTACACTTACCGACATATTTTTACAGAACGGAGTATAGTAGATCTGTGTAGGGAAGCCTTCGATGTCACCGCGAAAATATTAATGATTTAACGTGCCCTTTTCTACTTTCTTTTATACTAATGTAATTATTGTATTATCAACGGTACATCAGGCTTTACAGTTTGACATTGAAACCATCCTTGAATCGTTCGTCATAGTAACTATTTTCGTAGTGAAAGTGTATAGATTGACCTGTTGTCGATTTTACATTAGGTTCATAATATACCAGAAATTATAATAAAAATTATTCAGCATTTACAAATATGTAGCGACACTTGATCGGTGATCAAGCAAACACATGGCTAATGTTTATATTGTAAGATTTCATTCCAAAACCAAACGCAATATCTGAAGCTACTCTGTGTTTCACATACATTGATGTATTTTCTGTCTACTTTTTTTGTATCGTTACTTGTAAAACGCAATGTAAATAAATTTGAGCTACATTTCTGCGATGGCTTTAATAAGTATCGGCTTAGCATTCGTTTCGTGGGCAACCACAGCAGGGTAATCAAATTAAATAAACTTTATACTTAGATGCGAAAACAATAAAGTTCTATCTAGGGTTTCTCAACGTAAAACAAATAAACGTTGAGCTCCGTCATTGGACGGCGGCGGAGTTTAAAATACATTGGTCTTTCATGTATACCCTAGGAACACCCAACATAGCTTGGGCCCCGTCCATGCCTAGTCCTAATGTGGAGACCTTAAGATCTTAATAAATTGTAGATTTTTTATAATTATGTGTGACCTGACGTACTCTTGACTATAACTGTATGCGATCAATATCGGTGTAAGTAAAGCGTCGTATGAAGAATGAGCTAAGCTATGGACAGATATTTTTAGCTAGCGGTGTCGCTCATGCTTAAGGCAGACATGCATTTCATATTGAATATGCTGTGTAGGTCCTTTCTAGTAAAGATTTTTGCTGACACAGTGTTGAGCATCACGCGGTCGCTTTCCATATTTGGCAAAAGTACACGTGAGTTTTTAGTACTTAAGATCCAGAAATTAGCCCGATGGCACCATTCTTCGCTACCTTCGGGAAGAAAAGTATCTCCGTCTGACAGTGTACCAAGAAAGAGCCATCCTACGTAAACAATGTAAGTTTCTGCCCTATTATAAAATATACTTATCAATAATTTACTATTTAAATATACTATTATTCAAATATAGCAGGGCTGCCGGTATATTTGAATAATGATATATTTGAATAGTGATATATTTGAATAAGGGTATCACTGAAATAAACCGCTATTCAAATATACCTACCTATCTCCTTCTATACCATTATATTTTCAGCGTTTATTTTTATGGAGTAATAATCTTTGTTAGGTTTAGTACATGACATAAAATAGGTATATATTTATTATTTGTGTAAGAATTCTGCCCACATTTTAGAAATTATTACTTAGGTAATTTTAGTTATCGTTTTGTCTAAGTAATAAATATTTTATAATTATTTCAGGTCAACGAAGCATTCAGTTAACGCAGATGAGATGTTTCCATCTGAGGATGAATTGACGCCAACGATGTCTGTGCCTGTGGATGCTGTCATCGGTGACAAGAGAAAGAAACGCGCTAAGTCGTCATCCACATCGGCCACCAAGAAACCTAAAATCAACCCAGTACAAATGAACCCCGGCCGTGCTACTGCCGTCGAGTTGTTTGGCAGCGACAGCGACGACGACGAGCCACACCCCTCGACTTCGACACCGCCACCCGGTAAATTACTTTCATATGTTACAAGACGACTCGCAAACGGATTTTCAAGACAAACTCATCCTAAAAAAACGGGTTCGCATTACATAGAACTGAAAGTTTATAAATGTAGTGAAATTGAGAAGGTGGCGCCAGTCAACAGATGGCGCCAGGCAATAGTGACCATAAAAAATCAGACGGACGATAATACAGACGCTTGGATGCATCTTGCGAATTTCATTATGGCCACTCGTAAAGAATATCGCACTTGTCCACCAAACTTCATAAGTAACTACTATTAAACTGTCATTATATTCCCTCATATCATGGTACAGTCAGCATCTGAATCACTCGAGCTTTAACACTGGTCAGTAATACTTATCTGTATTGTTTGAGAAAACCAATTCTAATACTGCAATGATAGAGTCGTATGGTGTTTGTCGTGTCACTTAAACAAAATTAGAATACCTACCTACTTTAGTAATTCGTTGGCTTTTCTTAAATAGTATTCTGATGTTGGCTGTACATACTACTAAGTATTTTTAGATTTTTTGTTTAGTGTTTCCCTATGTATGATTATGTTTAGTAAGCATTATGAAACCGTTATATGACGCTGACTGTACTAACCTGTAGAGTCAGCGTCATATAACGGTAACCTTACTTATAATTTTGTATGAACAATTAGATTAGTGATTATTCATATTGATATGTTAAATAATAATTTTATACTTACTTGTCTTATCCTACATAATAAAATGATAGGTATTTTTAAAATGTATATTAATATTAGAGTACAATAAATGTCGTTAATAAATTGCAATGTTCTATTATTTCTTTACAGTGCCGTCAAGTGACCCCGAAGCATCCAGTCACATTTTTATACAATGTGAAAAATGTCAGATTGAAATACCTGAACATGAATACAGATATCATTTAAGAACAAACTTGCACAAATCAAATTGTCTATTAAATACAGAATTTGAGAATATTCATATAATTGCTACCGCATTTAAAAACAGAATAATTACATATCGCTTAAGTCCAACACAGGAAGTCGAGTACCTCACTCCTGAGGCGTTCCTGTGCGAGACGCAAGCTGATGTTGCAAAACTTATTGAGATGTCATTATTGAAACACGATTGCATTAAAATGAACTGTGAGCTGTTTGTTTACTTTATATTGCCGAATTCATGTGAGCAACAGCTTAAGTCTTTTAATACTAAATATGAAATTATTTATAAAAGTACAGATACAAATGATTTATTGGTTAACATGACTGAGAAATTAAAAGAGAAACTGATTGAATTTGAACATAATAAATCTGGTTGGTCTTATTATGCAATAAGTCATTTAGAAATAAATATAAATAAATACTGTCCTATGAGAGGAGGGACTTATATTCCTTTACCTCCTCATATCAAGAATACGAAAAGTTGTATTAACATTCAAAATGATGATAATTATTGTTTCTTATGGAGCGTTATTGCATCTTTATTTCCAGCAAAAAATAATGTATGTCGTGTAAATTCATACCCACACTTTTCGAATATTTTAAATACAGAGGGAATGTCATTCCCTCCAACAGCAAATGATATTAAATTATTTGAAAAAAACAATCCAAATATTAGCATAAATGTTTATGGATTAGATAAATGTAAAGTAACAGGACCATTATTTATGACAAAATCTAAAAAGAATTATCATATTAATTTGTTATACATTGAAGATCGAGAAAAGGGACACTACTGCTTAATAAAAGACCTTGTGCGACTGGTGCGTCGGCAGGTGAGTCATCACAAAGGCAACATGTATTTTTGTGACTCTTGTTTGCAATTTTTCAACAGAGAACAAAAGTACAACACACACTATTGTTCTAAAATTTTAACAGTTTTGCCTGAAAAAAATGCTATAGTACAGTTTAAAAATTACGAACGGAAACAAAGGATTAATTTTGTAATTTATGCCGATTTTGAGAGTATGTTAGTCAATTGTAAAACAGAGAGTTCCAACACGAACACTCAAAACCTTAAACTGCATGTTCCAACATGTTTTGCATATTACATTTGCTGTTCACACGATCCCAGCTTAAATAAATACGTTACTTACAGAGGAGATGATTGCGTTGAAATTTTTATAAAATCGTTAATAAAAGATCTGCAGAACGTTAATAATATAATGTCACAAAATAATCAAATGAGACCGTTAACAAAGGAACAGGAAGATAGTCATAAAAACGCCACTAAGTGTCATATTTGTAACCAATTTTTATTTGGTGATAAAGTACATGATCATGATCACATTACATCTGAATACAGAGGTGCGGCTCACTCTCTTTGCAATCTAAAGTACAAAGTGTGCTCTTTTATACCTGTTGTTTTTCATAACTTAGCTGGGTACGATTGTCATTTATTTATTAAAGAACTCGCAAAATATAAAGGAGATTTGAAAGTTATTCCTAGATCTAAAGAAAAATACACATCAATAACAAAGTTTATTCAAACAGAAAACAATTCTCAACCAATTCAAATCAAGTTTATAGATTCCTATCAATTTCTAAGTTCCAGTTTAGATGACCTAAGTAAAAGTTTAACTGTGAAAGATTTCAAGAATTTATTTAAAGAATTCAATAATCCTATTCATTTACATTTACTGACACAGAAAGGCGTTTATCCTTACGATTATATTGATTCGTGGTCTAAATATGAAGAGAAAAAATTACCTCTCAAAGAACAATTTTATAATACTTTAAAATTGGAGCATATATCTGATGATGACTACACGCATGCTAAAGCTGTGTGGTCTGCTTTCAACATCGGTTCATTAGGAGAATACACTGATTTATATTTAAAAACCGATGTTTTGTTATTATGTGACATATTTGAACATTTTAGAAATATATGTTTACAGTATTATAATCTAGATCCAGCGTATTACGTGTCTGCACCCAACTTAAGTTGGGATGCAATGCTTTTATATACTGGTGTCCGGCTAGAATTAATACAGGATTTAGAAATGTATGAAATGTTAGAGAGAGGTATACGAGGTGGATTAGCTCAATGTTCTTTACGACATGCAAAGGCAAATAATAAATACCTGCCTAATTTTGACAATTCAAAACCATCAAATTATTTGATATATCTCGATTGCAATAATCTTTATGGTCATGCGATGAGACAGAAAATGCCTGTTTCAGATTTTTGTTTTCTTTCTGAAAATGAACTGACAAAATTTAATATAATGACAATACCGGACGATGATGAATATGGGTATATTCTAGAAATAGATATGAAATATCCAGAATATCTACACAATCAACATAGTGATTTGCCTTTCGCACCTGAGAAGTTTATTCCACCGGGTGGGAAATCAAAAAAATTAATTGCGAACTTATACGATAAATACCATTATGTTATTCATTACGTTCACTTAAAAGAATGCTTAAAACACGGGTTGGTTTTGAAAAAAATACACCGTGTCCTGCGTTTCAGACAAGAATTATTTTTGCAGAACTATATTGATTTAAATACAAGTTTACGGCAAAACGCTGTTACATCTTTCGAAAAAGATTTTTTTAAATTATTAAATAACGCAGTATTTGGTAAAACTATTGAAAATAAACGTAAGCAAGTGAATGTCAAATTAGTCACGAAATGGAAAGATTCTGATAATAAAACAAATAAATGCATTGAAGCTGAAAAAATACTAATAAAACCAAATGTTAAAAATATTTGTATTTTTTCTGAAAATTTTGTTGCTGTTCATTTAAAACCGGAAAAAATTGTATTGGATAAACCGATATATATTGGGTTCACAGTACTAGAATTGGCTAAACAACATTTATATCGATTCCATTACGATTTCATTCAAAGCAAATATAAATCTCACGCGAAACTTTGTTATACCGATACAGACAGTCTTCTCTATAGCATTACAACAGATGACTTTTACAAAGACATTTCTAATGATATCATGAAATTTGATACAAGTAATTTCATCGACAATAACCCTTATGGTATACCCAAACTAAATGCCAAAGTGCCGGGATTATTTAAGGATGAACTTGGTGGATCAATTATAACTGAATTTGTTGGTTTAAGAGCGAAACTTTATTGTATAAAAAGCGTCACAGCTACAATAAAAAAAGCAAAAGGTGTGTCAAAACCTATAACAAATCGATTACAAATTTCTAACTTTAAACGAGTATTGCGCACAAAAGAAGTGATTAGACATAAAATGAATATGATCAAATCTATTAAACATATTTTGTATTCACAGCATGTCAATAAAGTGGTTTTAAATAGCAATGATGATAAAAGACAAATATCACCTAATCAAATAGAAACATTGCCTTGGGGTCACTGTAATACCATTTTTTAATATAATATAGTATAGTTCATTATTATAATTAATGATAATTTATAAAGGAATTGATGGAAATTATCATTATTAGACAATTTGTTATACACGATTTATGATTAGTAAATGATGTTGTATTGTAATTATGCATTGTTTGTATTTACCTGTGTAATTAAATATTATGTAAATCTATTATTGAAATAAAATTCATTTACGAGAAACCAAAGCTATTTTTATTTAACAAGTAAATTTACATATAGAAAACCACATTATTACAAAATTCTTACAAAATTTTAGTTCTACCCTAAATAAGTTGGAATTATGTTGATTTTATAATATAAATAATATACTAGAAAAAAACGAGTATGACAATTTTAACATAAAAGTCTGGTATTTACCTCCTAGAAGCGTGCCTGTATTATGTAACATTTCATCATAACAATACCTATATAATATGATTCAGCAGTGTGATATATAGTCATTTTACTAACGTCCATGAAACATTGTGGTCAAGTTAAAAAAAAAAAAATATGAAATTTTTTAAACAAAAGCAAAGCTTGAAACTGGAATGTGTTTGTTCTCCATCATCAAATGAACCAAAACGACATGGCATATTATTACCTAACAGTATACGTTGCATTGTTTGCGGTCCATCAAATTGTGGAAAGACAAACTTAGTAATTAGTTTATTATTACATAAAGATGGTCCGCGATTTCGTAACATTTATGTCTATTCGAAATCTTTATATCAACCTAAATACGTATATTTAGAAAAAGTTTTAAATTTGGTACCAAATACATCTTTTAACAAATACAATAATAACAGTGATATTTTAAGCCCACACGATGCTTTACCTAACTCAATCATTATTTTTGATGATGTGGCTTGTGAAAACCAAAACAGCATTCGAGACTATTTTGCTATGGGTCGTCACAAAAATATTGATTGTTTTTATATAAATCAAACGTACACAAAAATACCCAAACAACTTGTAAGAGACAATTCAAACCTAATAATATTATTCAAACAAGATGACATCAATTTAAGGCATGTTTATGATGAACATGTGGGATCAGACATGTCGTGGCGTCAATTTCGTGAAATGTGCTCAACTGTTTGGAATAAACCTTTCAGTTATCTAGTTATCAATAAAGACTGTGAACGAAATAAAGGATGTTACAGAATGGCTTTTGACACATTTATAGTGGTAGATTAACATACATAAGAGGTTGGTTTATCATTAATGAGTCACTTTTGTTTTTGACTTTGAACTGAGTGCAATCATTTCTAAAATGGAAAAAGAACTCAAAGAAAAGATTGTTAAATCAGCAGCAGCTGTAAAAAGAAAGGTTGAAATGATTAGGGATGGCAAAAATTCTAATAATATGACTTTGGAGACAATATTTAAGCCTATAGTGGACCCACTTAATACATTAGTAAATAAAAAACATCATGACGAAGAACCAGAATATAAACCTATTCTAAAAAAGATAAAAGATAATGAAAGTGTGACCTCGTATCCTTCTTCTGAAAATTTTAATGAACCTGTCAGTGAAGATGAAGAAGAAGAACAAGTAGACACGGATACATTTAAAAAAACTGACAAAACTCTTACTGCTTCACCTTCTGAATATCACAATGCAAGCGAAGGACTTCCTGATGACCTCAATGTAAGCAATGGATCATTTCAATCTTTTCAATCATCACCTAACCTAAAAAACCAATCACTGTCATGGTCTACATCCTCTGAAATAATGAGTGGTATACCTTTTGGAATAAGAATCGAACGAGGAAAACTACTACTTGGCAAAACACGAGTTTGTGATGATGGTAGAATTTTGAAAATTGGAAACTATAGTTTCAATAAAACTCGAGGCTTAAAAGAATTGTTGTACAAAAAGAAACCTAATTTGGACATTATCACACGTAATGATTTACTAAATTATAGATCACTATTAATAGAAACCAATGCACATAGGCGTAATTATAACGCATCAAAACCAATCAACAGCAACAGGGGATTTAAATATATGAATATAATTAGACCACTTTTTAAATTTTCAAGAAAAATAACTAGCTCGGAGAGTGTTTCAGAGGGAAAAGGAATAAAACTTTTAAAAAAGTTTAAAAAAAACACTGATTATGTTTATTGGGATGATCCAAATGAGTTAGTAGAACGATTAAAATTATTATATGCGTCTAGAGATGCAGGTAACACCGGCTTAGATAATGAAATTATTGCAATAATAGAGGAACTATATGAAAGCGGCATCATTAAAAAAATATAAGTAACATGCAATGTGAAAACTAAGCAGTCGTCTAACAGCAAGGAACGCGTAAACACTCTGCAATGAATATAGATAAATTTGGTAATCACGTTCATAAACGTTTACGATTATCAGAATACATTGATACCTTAAACGATACTTTAGTTAAGTCGGAAACAGGTGACTACGACTTAAAATCATCAAAAATAAAAGGTCTGGCATCTCCTGAGAATGATGATGAAGCTGTGAATAAAGCATATATGGATGAAACTGTTCAACAGTTAAGACATGAAATGAAAAAGATTTACAGCGATGTTAAAATTTACCTCAATAATCTGGAAAAAGTGACTAGTGAAAATTTAAGTACATTATTTTATTCAAAATCTGAAATAGATCATATGATTGAGTCATACAAAGTCTAATAAAAATGAGTAAAAAGGACGTAGTCGATGAACTCCACAAACCAGCGAGAAGGAATTTTCCTCGTCGATGTACAATCATAAAAGGAATAGATGATTTGTGGCAAGCTGACCTTATGGACTTTCAAAAGTATTCACATTATAACAAAGGTTATAAGTACATCTTAGTTGTGATTGACGCTTTATCAAAGTTTGTATGGGTCAGTCCTTTAAAATCGAAGGAGAAAAAATGTGTTACAAGTTCAATGCAAAATATATTATGTAATTCATCGCGAAAGCCAAAAAATTTACAAACTGATTTAGGTAAAGAGTTTTATAACGATAATTTTAAACAATTGATGTATAAGTATCATATTAACCATTATTCTACTTACTCTATAAAAAAGGCATCTATTGTAGAACGAGTAATCAGAACATTAAAAAGTCATCTTTTTAAACTGTTTAGCTTACATGGTCAATATCAATGGATAAAAAAAAATTTGGAAGATGTGGTCTTTTGCTATAATAATACTAGACATCGAATAACACAATTTAAGCCCATCGATGTTAACAAAACAAACGAGATGGTTGTCCGATCAAATATAATTAAAACACAAAATGACAAAAAGAAAATTAAACGAATTAAGTTCAAAATTGGAGATTATGTTCGTATTAGTAAACATAAAGGAGATTTTTACAAAGGTTATACCTCAAATTGGTCAACAGAAATTTTTAAAATCGTTAAAATCAATCACACAAATCCTCCAACTTATCACTTAGAAGATAAACATAAACAAAAGATTTTAGGTTCTTTTTACGAATATGAATTACAGAAAACAAAGTTTCCAGACATATATCTTATTGAAAAAGTTATAAAAAGAACAGGAAATAAACTTTTTGTGAAATGGTTAGGTCTCAGTGATAAAGAGAATAGTTGGGTTGATAAGAATGCATTGGTGTCATGATATAAATGAAGCATTTTTAGTTAATATAGTCAGTTTATGAAAACCAATGAAGGAAGGAAGTGGTATTATTAACGATTTAATAAATAATATACCGGTCGAGTTACATCTACCTGGATATCAATTTTGCGGACCTGGAACAAAACTTAAGAAACGCTTACAGAGGGGTGATCGAGGTATAAACAAATTAGATGAAGCTTGTATGTACCACGATATAGCTTATAACAACAGTGATTTGAATATAAGACAAAAAGCTGATTTAGAACTTTTAAATATGGCTAAGAAAAGAATGAAATCGAAAGATGCTACGAAAGGAGAAAAGGTTGCTTCATGGATAGTAAAAAATGCAATGAAAGCCAAGCTAAAAGCTGGTGCTGGAGTAGGATCTTTTATGAAAGTTGTGAAAAAAATACAATCTCAGTTAAAAAAAATAAAATCTAAAGATGATCACACTGTAATAAAATACGCATATGCAGCCGCGAAAAAACTATTTAATGATAAGAAAGGAATAAGGTTGCCGCGTTGCATTCCTATCCCAAAATGTGGTGGGATGCTGCCGCTCATTCCAATCTTTGCTGGATTGTCAGCTCTCGGTGCACTGGCTGGAGGTGCTGCCGGTATAGCAAAAGCTGTAAATGATTACAAGAGCGCTGAAAAAAATCTTCATGAAACTGAGCGACACAATAAAATGATGGAAGCTATTGCTTTGGGAAAAGGGTTGTATATCAAATCTCATAAAAAAGGAACTGGCTTATACATAAATTCTTCAAAAAACTGATTAAACGGCTACCTAGACGACCTCTCACTAATTTAGATATATTGGAGCATGCGAGTGACATTCCTTATTTTCGTGGTGTTTTTATGAGAGACACTTTACCCTTAAAACCTAGAAAAAGAGAGTGTGCTGTACTAAATCTAGATAGTTCTGATAATCCTGGAACTCATTGGGTAGCCTACGTTAAAGAAAATGACTATTGTGAATATTTTGATAGTTTTGGTAACTTGAAACCACCTTTAGAACTAATAAAGTATTTAAGATACATGTGTATAAACTATAATTACATACAGCTTCAAAACTTCGGTACTACTAACTGTGGACACCTTTGTCTAAAATTTTTAAGAGACTATTGGAAAAATCATTTATAATGGGAATAAAATAATAATCTTAGTCAGTATAAAAATGTCTTTCACTGTGTCGATAACTGGAAAGGGAGCTTCTTTGATAACAAATTACTCACCAACTTTAGAACTGCACGATGAATATGAGTGTGGACTTTTGTATTTTTCTACCTTTAATTCTATTCCTAATATTGATGGCAGAAACAATAAGTTTTATTATGGCAAAGATGAAGTTATCGAAATACCTGAAGGATTATATGAATTTCAAGATATTTGTGATTATTTAAAAAGGAACGTCAAGAATGCTGCATTGAAAATGACTTGTAACAATAATACGCTGAAAACTAGTATTTTCTGTTCTGAAGATGTTTACTTTGAAAGAAATGAGTCACTTGGTAAAATTTTGGGTTTTGGTATGGAAACAGTAAAAGCTAATATAAGCACTGAGTCTCCGTATCCTGTAAGTATTTTATCAACAACCATCATACGCATCGAATGCGACGTAGTAAGCGGATCATTTGTGAACGGGACAGCAAGTCATATAATTCATGAGTTTGTGCCTAACGTCCCACCTGGTTATCGAATTATTGAAATACCTAAGAATTTAATATATTTTCCAGTCAACCAAAACTCAATAAACGCGATCAATATAAGGTTGTTAGACGCTGAAAACAAGCAAATAAATTTACGCGGTGAAGAAGTACAGTTGTATTTACATTTCAGAAAAAAGAATGCTAAATTTCAATAAAAACCAGTCTCCCCGATATATTCATGTCAGTTCTAAAACAACGTTTAATAAACCAACACCACTTCGGTTAAAAAAGAAGCTAACGAAAAGTAATAAGGAATTTCTTAAGCTAGTGGGTTTATTAAAATGAATATTTTAAATATATCTCAAGCAACATCTTATGATAACAGCATTGAAAGTTTTGAATACCATTCATACAAACCATACGTGACAAGTTTCAACAAGAATGATGAAATACGAATACCTATTAATCAGCAAGATTTATATGTGCTGCCCTCTCTCAGCACATTGTATATTGAGGGCAAAGTGGATGTGTACAAGAGCTCAGACGCAACTACTAAAGCAAAAGTTTTAGATGTAAAATTAACAAATAACCCTGCCTTATTTCTGTTTCAAGATATTAGGTACGAATTAAATGGAGTCGAAATAGATAAAATTAAGAATGCGGGCATCACTACAACTATTAAGTCATATCTATCATTGAATGAACATGAATCCAAATGCGCAAAAGTTTGGGGGTGGTCGACTGCTGGTACTGACAGTGTTAATGGCGGAGTTTTCTCCATCTCAATACCATTGAATAAAATTTTAGGTTTTGCAGAAGATTATGAAAAAATCATAATTAACTGCAAACATGAGTTAGTATTACTGAGAAGCAATACTAATCTTAACTCATTAAAATTAAAATCAGGGGAAGTTGTCGAGGATATAGTAATAAGTAAAATCATTTGGCGAGTTCCACATGTTAAAGTATCAGATCGTGAAAGAATTAATTTATTAAAGCATTTAGAAAAAGATCGACCAATAACACTTGCATTTCGTAATTGGGATTTGTATGAATATCCGTTACTGCCCAAAACACGGAAACATACTTGGTCTATTAAAACATCATCGCAAATTGAGAAACCGCGATATGTAGTTATTGCTTTACAAACTAACCGTAAAAATAGCGCTCAAAAATCAATGGCAGAATTTGATCATTGTAATCTGCGTGACGTAAGAGTATTTTTAAATTCATCGTATTACCCATATGAAGGATTGAATGTCAGTTTCTCTGAAGACAAGTATTCATTAATATACGAACAATATGCCAGATTTCAACAGTCTTACTACGGACGTCGAGCAGAACCGTTGATGGGTTTGAAAGAATTTAAAGACGTTGCTCCTTTATTTGTTATTGATTGTTCTCGTCAACACGAAACGCTAAAGGGGTCCATCGACGTTCGGGTTGACATCGAAGCAGATGAAGAAATACCTGACCAAACCACAGCATATTGTCTCATATTAAACGACTGCATATTTGAATACAAGCCTTTGAGCAACATTGTTAAGAAAGTATCATGAATACCAATACTATATTTGTAGATCTGCAAGGATTTAAAGATTGTGATAATAAATTTATTGTCAAAGAGTTAGCGATAGCTTCTAAGGATCATACACAAACATTTCTCATTAAACCACCCTATGCGTTCAGAACTCTGTCAAACAAAGAAAAAAAGCAAGTACAATGGTTGGAAAAGAATCGTGGCCTTACTTGGAGTGAAGGATACATTGATTATTATGAATTCAGAAAGATAGTGATTCCATACCTAAGCGCTAAAAAAATATTAATAAAAGGATTGGAAAAAATTAAGTGGATTCAAGAGTTATGTCAAAATTGTGAAATAATAGAATTAGGTGAAAAGGGATGTCCAAGCTTTATAAAATTATATGATAATTACTGTAAAAACGAGAACGAAGTAATTAATTGTGTTTTTCATAAAAAAACGTGTGCTTTAAACAACGTACTATGTCTTAAAATGTGGTACTATGATAATAATAATAATGCTAACGTTCTATGATTTTTTTTTTATTATTAATGTATATAACACATATAAAATCATAAGATGAATGTAATAATAATAATAATATAGATAAGTTTGATAAAGTGCCTAATATGTTTATCTGTAGTGAAAAATAAAATATATGAAGATAAGATATACAAAACGTCTTTTTCATTTGTCTATTTTATTATTCCTATTTTATTATCCCTCAACCTTTACTACATCACATCGTATTTTAATTTAGCAATATGTATTGGTCGTTATAATTTCAACAAAATCCTTTTGCAGAACAACTACAAGTTAAAATATAGTCAATATTTATTGTAATCTAATAATAGTAACTGTGGAATGCAGCGAACTTCCGTATACAGCATCAGGTGGCAGTCAGTGTCGTGTATCATTTGATAAAATATAATGAAGCGAAAGGTCCTTAATGTTTGATTGAACATTGTAAAATTATTAACTTAGAGTAACTTTTTAAATTCACATAAGTTTTAAAGTCACATTTTCCAGATTAGATATATAATCTAAAATTTTATTACGGTAAATATAATATATTATTTAAATGAATGCTAATTTTCTTCATTCTTACTACAACCCTGTTGATGATCCGTCGTCATTGACTTGGGGGAAAAAAGTCTATCATTGTCATTGACTTTTCTAAACAATTTATTGTCTGGTAATAAATTATAGCCTTTGAAATACAAGTCTTTCAGCGACATCGTAAAAATACCATGAATGTGATTGTAGATGTGCAAGGCTTTATGAATGACCAAAATCAGTTTATTCCGAAAGAAATTGCGATCTTGTGGAATAGACATATTACTGTATTGTTAATAAAACCTCCATACCCATTTTATGACTTAACAAAAGTAGAACGCTTACAAGTAGCTTGGATAGAAAAAAATAGAGGAATTCATTGGAATGAAGGATTCGTGCCTTATCTGAATTATAAAACAACTTTAGACGCTTTTTTGAACAATAAATGCATATTAACTACAGGTTACGAAAAAGTTTTGTGGATTAGAGATATGTTTGATAACAATAACGTTCATAATTTAGACGATAGAAATTGCCCTAGTTTAATAACATTATATGACAAATATTCATCTTCTTCAAATATTATAAGCTGTATGTATCATAATAAAGTATGTGCTTTAAAAAATGTATTATGTTTGGATAAGTGGTGTCAAGAAAATAGTGTTTTAATTTCTGAGAATAAATAGTGGTTCCAAGACTTAAGCAGACACTGCAGTTTCGACGTGTATGCCGATCGGTCGACTGCTTAGCTTACTGTGACATACACAAAGATAAGGCAGGTGCGGCGAAACTTTGAAAATGAGTCTACATCTTGCTTTATTGGAGCTTGAACATTTACTAATGGATAAATCGAAATATTGGGTATTCAAAGATTTCGAAACCTTTAGAAACCAATGCTTGAGTTCGGATATTTTTCTGTATTATTTTGATTTGCTGGAAAACATCGACGATGCAAAATTTAAACTGAAGCCCCATGTGTTTACGGATAATATGAAGCTGTTTTTCAAGATTTGTAGTTTGGTGACAGACAATCCATGGAACACACATCTTTTGGAGCAGTGCACCTTTGAAAATAAATATGCTGATAATTTCGAGGAAGCTATTGCTAATTTAGAAGAAGACGATAATGAAATTATTTGTGTTTTTTTATCCAATAAATGAAGATAAAAAAATGTTTTTTTTATTTAAAAATTCATTTGATATGTAGCATGCGGCAAGATGAAAAAGTAGTGACAATTATTCACAATGTTCTGCCTATGCCTACCTAGATGACATCTTTGAAACGATTAAATAAATGAGTTAAAAATTCAAATTAGCATTGAAATAGTTAATTTTAATATTGTATTAAGGATAAGTAAGTTTTTAAATTACAGTGCGATTTAAAAAAAACCACTGAAGTTTACTCGAATAACACCATTGAATCAATTAAATAAATGTGCTGAAGATTCAAATTAGCATTATTTCCGAATAAATATTAATAAACGAAAGTTAGTTCATGATTAGTTATCAATTCATTGTGTATAATTGGGTGGTTCTGGATCTCCTTTGATCCAGAACCCCCAATTATACACTACTTTTAATTTATTTATTTTTTAACAGTGATTTAAGGTATCAAAGTCAAAGTCAAATAAGCTTTATTCAAATAAACTTAATTATTAAGTACTTTTGAATCGTCTATATTTTCCTACCAGATGTTACGAATGTGGTGTCAAATTATTTTAGGATGTAAATGTAACCTATATATTTTTGGGAATTTATTAGTTTGGTGACTAAAAATAATTAAAAGCGAGTGTTAATGGGATACTTAAATACTAAACCTGACAGCGGTTTATTTTTTGGGCGGTAAAATAACTAAACGGGCGACAAACAGTGGATTACAAAAATACGTAAATAAAACGGGCCACTACCTACATGTGGGAGATATACGGTTAGCAGTGAAAATTCTAAATGAGTGACAAAAATACTGAGTGGGCAACTATTATACCAAGTAGGTAACTATATAACTGATTTAAGCACCCAACAAAGTATTTTTGTCATCTGCATTAGGATAACACCTAGTCACCTTTTTTACCGACTTCAAAAGGAGGGTTTTTTGTATGTACACCGATTACTCGAAGACGGCTGAACCGATTGAAATGATTCAATCGTTATTAGATTAGGTAAACTTCCAAGTTGGTCCCATTTTTTAAAATTTTGAAATCGGTTCAGTACTTTTCAAGTAATCTTGAAAAAAGCACGAAAATAGTATGATTTTTGTGTGAACTACCTCGATGATCAGTCGTATAACTTCTTTGTTTATGAACTGAATAAGATAATTATTTTTTTGTTTGAAAAGGGATATCTTAAGTGTAGTTCTTTAACCGACTTAAAAAAGGAGGTTCGTAGTTTGACCCGCATGTATGTATGTTTCTCCGCGATTAACTCACGTTTGGCTGAGCCGATTTTTCTTCCTAAATAATATACCTACACTACCTAATACAAAAGGTACCTACACTAAAAATTAAAAAATAAAAAATTGTTTAAAAAAACAAAAAACCGACTTCAAAAAACCTACCTCTAAAAAGCAAGAAATAATATTCGTAATAATAAAAACACGTCTATTGAAGTCGGGTGGGGCTTTAAGAATTAAAAAAAGGAATGTGTACTCCAGCCCCACCCGACTTCAATAGACGTGTTTTTATTATTACGAATATTATTTCTTGCTTTTTAGAGGTAGGTTTTTTGAAGTCGGTTTTTTGTTTTTTTAAACAATTTTTAAATCAAGTATATGGAAAATTTTAAATGTTTTGTGTGCCCTAAGGTTGTCGCCCAAATAGTAACTTGGTCGCCCGTTCTGAATTACTAGTTGCTCAATTTGTATTTTGAAGTCACCTATTTTCAACATTTGTAGTCGCCCTGAGTATTTTTTTTTGTACACAACGGGGTAGTGCTTGGCCTTCATCTCACCTGATGTTAGATGACGATAAGGCCGAAGATGGAAGCGCACTACACCCGGAATACTGGCTATCTTACCTCTAATTGCCGGAACACAACAATTTTTAAATTGTTATTATGGCGTCAGACTTAAGTAAGATGGTGGTAGCTAGCCAGGCGGACTTGAAATAAGCCCTACCACCAACCAAACCGAGTACAAATTGTACCCCCCCTGGGAATCGAACCCGGGACCTCTGCGTCTTACACGGGTGGGCGAACCACTAGATCACAGAGGCGGTTAAAAGTCTGTCGCACACTTAGTATTTCAGTACGCTATATTCAGTATTTTTGATATCCGCAAAATGGGAATTTATTGTTACCTATACCCTATAAATACTACCCTATATTTTTTAATACTCCGTTAATATTTTTTGAAATAATGAGCCTGTGAATTTTTTTATCATT
Source organism: Agriphila geniculea (assembly GCA_943789525.1). NCBI lineage: Eukaryota > Metazoa > Arthropoda > Insecta > Lepidoptera > Crambidae > Agriphila > Agriphila geniculea. The sequence continues at coordinate 27,077,084 of OX038872.1, read as the reverse complement.
TTTTGAAATGGTTGAAATATGCTTTTCTTAATTTTCAAAAAAAAATCGAAATACTATATCGACAAAAAATCTGTTTAATTATGCTGCTCACAAAATTTCACAAGAATCAGTTTATAATTTTTGGCCAAACTACGACACTTTGGTAAGATTGTGTAACAGAATAAATAATACTCAGTCAGACACTCGAGTGTATGTAAATGATAGCAAAATCTTGTAGTGTCGCGCTGAACATTATCATAAGAAGTGTCAACGGAACAGACATTAATGTCAGACATTAGTGTCGCAATTATTGTCGTAGTCTATTCGTACCATTACAGTGTACCCGGTGTTTAACCTATACATCGCTATTAACAAAATGTACAAGGGCGTAATTACCTCCATATTAAAAGAATAAATCTACCAATGACTATGAATAGCGCCATAATAGCGACGGTCGCATTTAAGTAAATGTCAGGGCTTTTGTTGCCACATTTCTTTTAAGTATTTTTTCGTTACGCTGAATGAATCCGTTGTCATATTCATTTATTTTGCTTGTTGTAAAAAAATCATTACTGTAACATTTTTCATTTTTTAAATAACTTAAGTATGATTATAATAATATAATGTAAATCTGTGGTGTTTGGGAGAAACCTGTTAAGTCCAAAAGGAACATTTTACAGTATGAGACTTATCACGAATGTACAAAAACCGGCCAAGTGCGAGTCGGAGTCGAAGCACGAAGGGTTCCGTACCAAAAACGGCAAAAAATTACGTTTGATGTATGGGAGCCCCCCTTAAATATTAATTTTATCCCGTTTTTAGTATTTGTTGTTATAGTGGCAACAAAAATACATCATCTGTGAAATTTTCAACTGTCTACCTGTTGTTGTTATTAATATCGAGCAAAAAACGGCAAAAAATCACGTTTGTTGTATGGGAGCCCCCTTAAATATTAATTTTATTCTGTTTTTCGTATTTGTTGTTATAGCGGCAACAGAAATACATCATCTGTGAAAATTTCAACTTTCTAGCTATCACGGTTCATGAGATACAGCCTGGTGACAGACAGACAGACAGATGGACAGCGGAGTCTTAGTACCCGTAGGTCCCGTTTTTACCGCTGACTATCTTGACCATTGCACGCCACTGTTTAAAGAACTTAGGATTCTACCTCTACCTTGTCTCTATATATTTGAAATTTGCATGTTTGTCAAGAATAATTCACATCTCTTTCCCTTACATGACACGGTATATAATAAAACTAACACTAGACGTAAGCATAAGCATAAATTACAGATCCCATCTCAGAAATTAAAAATATACAGAAATAGTACATTTTGCAATGCTATACGAATCTATATCATGTTGCCAGTTGAAATAAAAGAATTGCCTACCAACAAATTTAAATATAAACTATTTGACATCCTCTTAGATAAATGTTATTACTCAGTTAACGAATTCCTAGAACATAAATGGCTGTAATTTATATTTTCTAATCTCAAATTAAATTGACATTGTACTGGCAGGTAATTACTATGACATTATTATGATTTGACATTTTATTACATTTGACATACTAAAGTTTGACATTTTTTTAGCATTTTAAATTATTTAATTGAGTTTTTGAATGAATTTATGACATAATTATTGAAATATTAAATGACAATAGATATAGAATGATGAGTAATGAAAAATAATTGTAATATTTAATGATTATTGCTTTAAGTATTGTTTTCCAAGTTTAATTTTAATATTTACTAATAACAGATTTCCACGCCCAACGGAGGCAGAATATGCAGATTTTATATTATATTTTACACCAATGTATACTACCATATTCTGGGAAATAAATGATTATGATTATGATTACCCTTTAGGTACGGAACCCTAAAACTGAAATGGATGAATCCTGAATTACCATGTGTTTACCAGCTCAGTACTATCAGTTTTATATAAGGTGAACTTATCAGTAATACTTAGATTTAAAAAATATATAAAAAAATTCAATAACATTGTATTACCCAACTTAAAAATAACCAATTGGAGTTAACAGGTTTTTCTCAAACGCCACAGATATATTTCCTTAATTGAAACAGTCGGATAATTTATTAATGTTACATTGTCCCGCAATAAGAATGAGATTAAGTACTGATAGTATTTTTCCGTGACAATATTTTTTGCAACACTTATAAAATAATCATATATAAACTTTAAACTCGTAATAATTATGATAAAATGTTAAGGGCCTACACCAATGATGTTAAAAAAAGTAAAGATATGTTACTCGCACTCCAAAATGGCAAGACAAAAGTCAGGTAATTGCCCGATTTTCAATTAGTCTGGCACAGTCTCGCGAGACGGAAACACACGCGGCTCTCGTCAATCAGACGATATAAAATTGTGAAATTCCATTAAAAAAATGTCTACTTGCATCTTTAGACGATGTACAATATACAGCAACAGTCAGAGATCGGAAAAATGCTTAATTTCACACGTAAGTACTGTATTTAATAAAAATAATATGTATTTTCTATTACTTTATTCTGCCATATTGTATAAAGAGCGCGCTGGCTGCTTTGCGTGTGTTAGTGAAGGAGACAGCTGACGCGCTGTCAATTCACGGCCAATGCGCATGCAGCGGTCAATGTGTGTATCTATAGTACCTTTACGCTGTTTTAAATAGCAATGATGTTGGCGTATAACTCATCTTTACTTGTAATATCATTGGCCCACACATAACCGGCATCATAAACCATTGCGGTGCCGCACCGCAACGCAACCCCAAAATCGGCGGCGCCGCGCGTCACCGCCGGACAACGCGCGGCGACGCGCGGTGCCGCCGAAATGACGTCACGTCACACTTGTTGACCATAGTTTTATTCCCACCTCGGACACTCCATACCATAGTAGGTACTTGTTGTTTGGTCTGTGATACTACAAAACCGTAACGTGCGGCGCCGCAACGCCGTTATGTGTGTAGGCGGGTACGTATCAGAATGTCTAAAGTTAGAATGTCTAAACTTAAAATGGCAAAGTTCAAAATGTAAAAAATTTGAATGTCTAACGATTAAAGTGTAAAAAGTTCAAAATGTCAAAAACGAAAATGTCAAACGGTCAGATACTCCTAAATTAAAATGTCTAAGTTCAAATGATCAAAACTTAAAATGTTTAATAGTCCAAATACATATAATGACGTATAGAATTTACTTATTTTCTTCCATTTAGGTATCTTATTAATTAGGTTAAATAACTGCGTGTTAACCTCTGTGCCTACGCCGCACATCAACATAGCCGCGCTTCTCCCTGATTCGGTAACCGGTGCCAGTCACTGATTCAGTAGCCGGCGAACAAAACCCAACAATTGAGTTTGAAATAGATTTTTTTCTGGCGCTTCGCCGGCCGCTGCCGCGGCACGCTCGCTTCGCTCGCTCGGCTCGCGCACTGGGTTCATGTCAACCTAACATGCTCGTCGCTATGCTTCTCGCACCTAACTCGTGACCTGCGGTCTACAGTTTCTAAGTCCCAGTAGACTAGTTTAGACTCATTTCCAGCAGCTAAATTTGCTATATAGCATTTTAGGCGAAGCCTAAAGACACCTCCACAGACTCAACTAACCTCAAAGAAGGCGATTCGTTTTAAGATCCAACCCAATTCAAATAAATCATTGTGAACTTACATTTAATATGTTACGTGATATTTTAACTCGTCAAGTATTTGATACGTTTGATACTTTGAATTTTGCTATTTTAAAGTTAGACATATTGATTTTCGTATTAGACATTTTAAACCATTTGAATTTGAATTTTTGACATTTTTAACTTTGCCATTTTAACTTTAGACATTCTAACTTTAGACATTCTGATACGTACCCGTGTAGGCCCTTAAACTAACTATCTAACAAGCGCGCTCGAGCGCTACAATAATTTTTCCGTAGTAACTCGTAGTCCCGTAGTAATCGCGTGTAGCGTCGTAGTCGTAGCAATCAGGCTACACCCATGATATTTATCTAAACCCATGATATGTGTCTTCTATAAAGGTTTTGACTTTGACTTTGTCTTTGATTTTGACTTTCCTCTCCCTCCTCGTCATTATGTCTTGTCTTCCGCAAGAATGTTATAATGTTGTACTGAATTTCATAATGCGTTGCTCGCGCGTGGGCGCGCGGCGCTGCAGGACCAGGGGCCGTACCGGCTAACGAATCGATTATCGAAAAACCTGCTGGGTTTCAAATTAAAACAGATAAATCGAGCCCCAATTGGGCGAAAATGGCGAACCCCAATTCATGATGTCACACGAACATCGTTATCTTCCAAATTACGTCAACAGAAAGTACAAGACGAAATTCCTTACATTGATTTTTCTGTTTTAAGTTGAAACCCAGCAGACTTTTCGATAATCGATTCGTTAGCCGGTACGGCCCCAGCTCTCGCTCGGGATATTGTAATGATGGCAGTAAGCTAACTGTTTCAGAACCCCTTACAGAGGATTTAAAGCATGGGTGTAGATAAAATAACTTTTTAATTACGCAATACCGAAAAAAAATTAAAAAGTTGTCAATGTCCCACACATAAAGTATGTCAAAATAAATTCATTTTGAAATTCATAATTTGATTTTACGATATGATAGTAGATAAAGGTTTTTTTTAACATCATGAACCTTCTCGATTGTTGTTTTTGTCGTTGCAGCCCGTGGTCAAGGAGGGGTACCTGATGAAGCAGACGCGCAGCTTCCAGCGCTGGCAGCGGCGCTACTTCCGGCTGCGCGGGCGCACGCTCTACTACGCCAAGGAGAAGGAGGTCAGTGACCGACTCTATGCAACAATATGGATAACATATGATCTGATGAAGTAAATGAGCTACTTCCGTATAGCGTCACACCAGCGGAAAGTACAGCGCCGAAAGTTCAGCCGCTGAACGTTCAGTTAACGCGACGTAATGGGGTTGGCAATGCAAAGCTAATTGTAGATGTCACTGCGTATGCTTGTTCCTAAGACAGTAGACGTTCAGAACAGTATGGGAAAATAGGTATTTATTTTGTTGTATTTTTTTACCGAAAAAGACCCATTAGACATTGCGTATGCAGCGCCATTTTGACAGTTGCCTTCCCCAACAGCAACATCAATATTTTTCTCTGTTTTTATGCATCAGTCTCATTTTTCCCGCAGTAGCCAGTTGTTCCTCTATTGTTTTTATTTCAAAGAAACGTTTTCAATCTATGTAATTAGGCGCTCAATTATCTTGTTTATTTTTCCTTATTGTATTCTATATTCCAGGAGCTCTCAGTTAACTAAAATGTTTTAAGGGAAAATGTAATTTACGACGTAAAAATAGGTAAAGTGCTCCGAGCGAGTTTTGTTCGAAGCTTTTTTCTCACATACTTACTCGTTTCATTACGTCTGTTACATCAGAGAAAACGTAATGCTAAACATTATTAAAATACTCTTTTGGAAAAACACAAAGGGATGAGCTTTTTTGCCAGACAGGTAGACTTTTATACAAAACATTTTTTTTTTCTGAAATGTTATATGCAAAGGCTTACGTGCCCTTTAAACAACTTGTGTATTAATAAGCTTTAATAGGGTATGTAAATAGATAATAACGTTGAAAATGGGTTAAATGTGTAGGTGACATCTAAAAGAAAAACGCACATTTAACGGATGCGGACTTTTCCGTTTTCCCCCCAATCTCAATCTTACTTTAAATAAGTCAGAAAAGTTAACAGAACTTCCTTTCACGTCAGAAATTGGTGACGTACTGCGTATGATCCCCTATCGTTGCCAATTTGCAAATACCGCACGATTCTTGGCCGTACACACGCAATCCCTCCTCAGGATTAATATACTCCGTAGTAAATATTTAACCTGCGAAGTGGGGGAAGCTCACCTGCACGAGACGGCTGGGCGCCTCCGCCCGTGGTCGGGTACTCGGGTTGGGCGGGCAGTTGCGCTCCGAGCGCACAACCGTACGGACGTTTAACTCACGTCGCTCGCGCCTAAAAGCCGAACGATCACATGAACAATAAGTCATTAATGAAAATCAACTCAAAAACTTTACTCTTGCTGTAATTCTTGCCTTTTAACCACGACAAAACGTGCCCTTATTCCTTCGCGTAACTTTTGTGTAGTGTTTAGAACTGACCTGGTTCTTATTCTGATGCTGTTGCACAATTCGGCCGCAGTTCGCCCTGTTGGAATGTAAATGTGAGTACAAGCTTTTTAATTTTTCATTCTAAATGTTTGGTTCGGCATCACGTTTACTCCGCGCGCGATACTAAATTATGTGACGAGATCGTCCGACCATTGGTTGAATTAATGATGAATGTTTAACAAAGCTATTTTTGTACTGATTGTACCCGTAACTGTAGTAATAAAATTAGGTAGGTATACAAAAAAAAGAGACATGATTATAATTTGTAAAACTTTTTGTGCTCAACTGAATATTTTTTTAAATTACTTCCTAATTTCATATTTCTTACAATACTAAATAAGTATAAGTACTACAAAAAAATACGACTCTCATCAGATCAAATCTCGGACGGGAAAATTAAAGAATACATCGTTTTACATTAACATTTGTTAATTACTATAACAAAATGTTTACGACATTTTGAAAACCTTAAAAATGCTTTTAAATCTTACTATATTAAGCGTATTAAATAATATAGTTAGTCTGTGTTGAAATCACTTCGTTTACATGAACTTTAATCAGGTTAAGTGATGGATGACACACTGAAATGTTTCAGCAATTCAAAATATTTTAAAATTAAAATTCTAAAGTAGAGCATAAGGGAAATGGCCGACGAAAAGCAAACAAGTTATTTTTAACCAATCACTCCCGAAATCGCATTACCTCATTCCACTTTTATTCAATATAAGGTATACAGACTAAACAGTCACTAACATGGTAATGTAATCGAGATTTTTTATATTTTTTATGTATTAAACATTAAACAAGGTAATTATTACACTCGCACACTAACATACACATTCGCATTTGTTTGCTCGAACCATAAAAAATAATCAAACCACGCTGTTTTAAATATTGCGATCCCTTAATAATGTTGCAGTGTTTTAAGAAAATTATTGTCATATGTATTTATACATAGTCTAACTAGAAATGACCATGGCTCTACCACGAAAGAACGAGTCAACAATAATATGCCTGTAAGTAAAGTAAATAAGGTAAAAAGTACGATCATTCTATAGATAAGAAAATTCTCCACTCCTTCCTAGTCCCACTAGATTAGTTGTAGTTTTGAAAATGTAATAATGCTAGGCAACGTAAAAATAACTCTAGCAGATAATAAAAACCCGTGTTCCATTATTATAATCAGATGCCCATCCCACATCCCATTTGTGTTATAACGATCTGTCATGACCCAGAAACGTCGGAATAATAAGTCGCGGTTCGGTTAGGGATAAGTAAGATTGACTGAAATAAAGTTACCGACATCGCTCGAAGGATTGCTCAGCTCAAGTGGCAGTGGTCTGGACACATAGCGAGAAGAACCGACGGCCGTTGGGGCGGAAAGGTTCTGGAATGGCGACCGCGCACCGGATGACGTTTCGTGGGTAGGCCCCCGACGAGGTGGACCGACGATCTGGTGAAGATCGCGGGTTACCGCTGGATGCGCAGAACCGATCGTCGTGGAGATCCTTGGGGGAGGCTTATACCCAGCAGTGGGTGTCGTGCGTGCGGCTGATATGATGATGATGAAGATTGACTTGTCTTTATGCTAAGTTCTTCATAAAAGGTCTATCTGCATACGTCAATTCCGATGCCTTGAATTTTATTCTAGTCAAAGGAAAATATCAAACGTCGTCGAACTATTCCTTTCATTCCTCCTACAAACGTTAAAAGTTTTACTGATGAATATGGATTGATAATTTATTTGACTATTTTCTTACATTTTGTAAATTTCACGCAACGAAATAAAAATTGTTGAGATACGTGCAAGTATATATAATGATTTGCGGAAAATACAGAAGTTAGGAATATGATATTGAGCGCTAGTCAATCAGAAGAGAACAGAAAAAAGGAAACGGATACGACCCAATCGACGGCAGTAAAGTGTCGTAGTAAAAAATATAATTAAACCCAAAGCTTCCCATGCGCCTAATATGCGAAGCCTTAATATAAATAATTCAAAGTTTTGTGATACACATTGGATTAGTGGTATGTGAAGCGTTACCGAGGTTTTGGTTAATTTGATGTTTGACATTAAATTTTCGTCGTTAAAAAAAGTTAGACAATAGACACACGAAATATGGAACAAATTAGACTGGATGAAATGGATTGTATTGGATGGATTGGACTTCCGGCCACTTTACCTAAAACCGCAGCTAAATAACTAGGTACATTCTTTAGGATTTTTCTCCTATTTATGAGTCTTCGTCAATGATTAATTAATGCATTATTTAATATTTATTATTATTAGCGAAAATTAACTACGCAAATTAAGTGGGAGTTTAAAGTAAGTTTCGCACCTTTCAAAGAAGTAAAATAGTCTATTTGTTATTTTTTATCTGTTTGCTATCATTTTTTGGATATTGGAAGCAAATTTTCGTAAATATCAATTTTTCTTCCAACACATTTTGGTTTTCTTCGATCGTTTACTGTCCGAATTCAATAATAATTATTTATTAGTATCAACCATTTTTAGATATAATTTAAAATAAATTGCAAATTGGGGGTAAATGCCCGTACAAAGGTCCCCAGCAGCAGTAGCGCCACCATCAAGCGGTATATTTTTTTATGATTAGGTAACAACTCGCACGCCGATTACTCGTAATTTTTTGTACTCATTAAAGTTAATAATTTATTATTATTCATAATGCTGATGACGAGTATGAATGTAACAAAGCGAATGTGGTTAGGTTAAGTCTGTGACCAACAAAACAAAACAAAATTACGGGTGAGTTTTATTTGGGCCAGTTGCCACTTAATGGCCCAGATGCGGGCTCGGTCAAATAATATACCTATTTGAAACTTTCATGGCCCTGTCACCCAAAAACTTCTCGCACTCTTTCTTCAAAGTATAACCTTGCGAACGGTGATTTCGTTTACTTCTTATTCCGTTTGTAACAAAAACTTTATTGCTCTTCCCCAGAGAATACTTCAATTTTCTTCGAAAATATAAGCCTACGTCTTTCCTGGAAACTATCTTTGCAGAATTCCAGAAAAATCAGCTTAGAGGTTTATACGCAAAAAGGTAAATAAATATGAAATATTGAAGAGATCAATAGTTTCTATTCTTTCGGCGAAATGAGTGTAGTTATATTATTATAACACTAGCGGCCGCCCGCGGTTTCACCCGCGTGGTTCCCGTTCCCGTGGGAAAATCGGGATAAAAAGTATTCTATGTTTTAATCTAGGCTATCTTCTATCTGTGTGCCAAATTTCAACCAAATCTGTTCAGTAGTTTTTGCGTGATTGAGGAACAAACATCCAAACCCACAAACTTTCACATTTATAATATTAGTAGTATAGTATATTAGTAGTATTATTGTCGTTGGAATTAAAAAAGTTGCTGAATCTGCTGGCAGACCTGTAGCCAGGATGCTAGTAAAACATAAATACGTGTCGAGTAATGTAGGGTGTTCATATTTTCAAAGATTTTGGGGGGGATAGGACACCCATATCCCTCGCTCACTACTGTCTGCTGGTAAATTAAAATGAATGGTTCTTTTAAAGCGCAGGCCACACATAGGGAGCCACAAACTTTTTTATATTTAGGTTTAAAACTAGAAATACTCAGTTTATTTCACGGTAATAAACTTAGACATCGTTCCGAAATAAATTAATAATAATCATAATTATTATTATGTAATTTTAAAGTTTTACGAGCTTATTTCGCGAAATAATGGAAAAACCACCTATCCTACGAAGAAAAAATACTGAAAATACTTTGTAGTAGATTTAATTAGCTTTTATCAACCCAAAACAAAGTCTGTGAGACTAGCAGCAGTTCACTTACAATCTCAAAAAAACTTAATTAGTGTAGTTAGTTATATTAGAAAACGAGAAAAAATTGTCACGTTCGAAAGTGCCATAGCTAAGCTCCTAGGGGTCAATAGAGAATTTATAAGTGTAGAAAACATTGTTCACAAAAAATGCAGATAGTGGAAAAAGTCCAAGTTCTTCTCGGTTTTCTCAGTTTCCACAGGTTTTTTGAAGTTGCAAATTTGAATTCACACTACCCTAACAGCATGCAACATAACAAAAATGCAGAACTACATCAAGCTTTGCGAATTTAGCCTCATTTTTAGGGTTCCGTACCCAAAGGGTAAAAACGGGACCCTATTACTACGACTCCGCTGTCTGTCTGTCAGTCACCAGGCTGTAGGTATCTCATGAACCATGATAGCTAGACAGTTGAAATTTTCATAGTTGATGTATTTCTGTTGCCGCTATAACAACAAATACTAAAAACAGTATAAAATTAATATTTAAGGGGGGCTCCCATACAACAAACGTAATTTTTTTGCCGTTTTTTGGTACGGAACCCTTCGTGCGCGAGTCCGACTTGCACTTGGCCAGTTTTTTTTGTTTATTTCCAACTGCCTAATTTGTGTTGCGCTTTACTAGTAAATAATTACACCGGGCAGCTGAATCAGAAAGATAAGATTCCATCGTAATTAAGAGTTCTACTGGCAGAGCTAAAACTGTTTACTGAGCAATCGCGATAGTAAATAATAAAAGTAAAGTCTGAAAGTGGGCTTACAAAGCTGTTCTTATTGTTTCTTTTTGTTATAATAATAATAATAATTTATAAACTTTTTCTATAGTATGCACGGTATAAATGGAATATTACTTAAGGACCCTATTACATTTTTTCGTCGAAATTTCGATTTTGACGGATTTTAGCGCTACAACCTAGAGAAACCTTACGGTCTACTAAATCCATTTATATGTGTTCGCGACAAAAAATTATATGATGATACACTGGAAAGTTAAAGGGTTACAAAGGAAAATTAAAGTTGGTGAACGATTTCTTAGAGTCAACTTTGAACATACACAGAAAGAAAAACAAGTACAAACAACAAATAAAAGTATGAAATTTGATTTTCTTATGAAGTAAAGATTATTCTGATATAAATTTTACGTAATAATAATTATGTATCTAGGAGAAATTCACAGTTAATTCTGAGCGTTTTAGTAGTTTTATGGTTTTTGATTGGGATTTTTTTTAACATATTCCATACTTAATTTCAAAATTCCGAGGCCGCTATGAACTATTCGACTATATAAGAAATAATATTCATTTTTTTTATTTCATTGTTTAGCAGAGTAGTTTAATCCATGACCCCAAAAAAGTGCCTTCGCGCATTTTATGAAAATCTTTCTCTGCAATTTGGGGTTTAATTATATAGTTAAGCAAATTTTCAAAAAAGCGAGAGCGCTATGAACTATTCCAATAGCTATTCTACACTATTCAATAAGTCAAAACTGTTAATGTATTTTTGTTTCTGAGATCGAGAACCCCAAAATTGGCCATTTTACGCAAAAATTACAGTCGAAACGTAATATGTCTCTTAATACATAATTCTGTATCGACTATAAAGGTATGTAAAAGAAAACTATAAAAAAATATCTATTCAGTATCTTTTTAAATACATAAACATAACATATGGCTAGGCTAGGGTCCTTTTAAGTATAGAACATGAGTTAGAGGGCCCGGCTCTTTTTAAATTACAACAAAAGATACGTTTGTTGTTTCCAATTTTACATTTGTAGGTAACAGCTAAAGTAGGTAAATACAAACATTTTCTGTTTATGGTTTTACCGCCTTATTCATAAAAACAAGCAAAATTGAATGTAATATGGTAAAACAAATAAATTGAAAAAAAAAATTAAGAACTTTTTGCATGGAAATCAGACACAATAGCACTACCAAATATTCAACCAGACTATGAAGAACTAGAATAATTAAATTCATTAACCTATCCGAAAATTTCATCTAAATCTAACATAAAAAGCTTACATTACAAAAATCACACCATAATTTCACTAATGAAATTACGTCTCCTTGTCTTAACGGTTTAAGGCTCGGTTATGCGGAACTTATGCTCGGTTATGGTGACCAAAAATTTATTATCGCGAACTCCTCCGTGCTTCGGAAGGCACGTTAAGCCGTTGGTCCCGGCTGCATTTGCAGTCGTTAATACCCACCAATCCGCATTGGGCCCGCGTGGTGGGTTATGGCCCGTCCTCCTTATCCACCCATAAGGAAGGCCTGTGCCCCAGCAGTGGGGACATCAAAAATGGCTGATGGACATATGCGGAAACATATTATGTCTCTTGTCTTTTTCTTTACGTGTAATAAGTATGGAAAATAACCTCACTTCTGCACTTTTTCTATGTTTATCGTTGTTTTTTCACCATTATCTTTAGCACAATTATCTTTCTTGAATAAAAGTTTTGGAACTACTGCAAAGTACGTTAAAGTGTATTTTGATGTAGAATTCAACACCTTTCCGCTGTTATTTACGCCAAGCGCTTTTGATGTTATTCAGATTCTTTTTACAATCATCTGTGAAGTTTATACGCAATTTAATACTTGTAGCTAGTACTAGCTACTAGAGAATCTCTTAGGCTTGTCGTATGATTTATTATGTGGCGAAAACGTGAAGTTGTATCACGTTTTCTATATAAAAAAATGGCCCCCGCAAACCCTTAATCTATGTGTAACGTGAATGGATTTTCCTAGTGAAATGTTGCATTACCATAAATATGTACATAGGTGTAAATTGAATTACAACAGTCACGTATGGTAACCGAATAAATTATTCACTTCTTCGGGACACGTATAGCCTAGAAGTAGGGGAGATGTAATAGAGAACGGGCCATTAATGGCCCGGCCCCTATTGGATTAATAATCAGACCTTTGGGTGCGGTTTAGGTATGCCCTTAGGCACAGACATTGCATGAAAACAAAGGTATCTTAATAGGACAGACATTGAATTTAATTCTATAGAATAGCATAGCAAGGTAATAATACCCCACCAATTTTGGCGCCCTGAGAGGTTTTATTTAATAAGTTGTTAAAAGAAAAGGGTTTTTAAAACTTTTTGTGAATTTTTTAGGGTGAATAGTCTAGTATTTTTAGAAGGTATCATTAGATTCCCTCGTAGTCATTCGTAGATAGCAAATGTGTCAAAAACGGCCACTTTAGCAGTGACTACAAGGGAATGTAATGATACCGTCTAAAAGAACTAGACTATGGGCCCTAAAAATTCCACGAAAAGTTTTATTAAAACTGTATATTAGTATTACAATATTAAATGAAATATACCGCTGCGCCACTTTCGGTTAGATAACTTTAAAAGTATTAATTTATTGAATCTATATTTAATTAGACATCTAAATGTGAGTCTAGACAATAGCATATAAAGGTATAAATTTACTTGTACTAGAACATTGAACCACACTGATGTATTTATTACCCCGCCACAAACCGAATATCCACTATTCCACTCTCATTTCGTTTCACCAAACGTTACATTACATAGAAATTCTCTAGCTAGTTTAATACTCATCTTAAAAACGAATTATTATTTTTTTCGTTATTTTATTTTATTAAAGTAAATAAAGCTAATTATGATATGCTAAGGATCCTAATGTGGCAAGTGGAAACAAAGTGATCTCTGTCTAATCATTAAATAAAATTATATAAGTAAGTATATATTTTTTACTTGATATGGGATATTATTGTTTCCCGTCAAGTGCTTTTATTCAAACTACAGTAAGAGGTAGGTAGTTCAAAATAAACCGAACTCAAGAAATATTTTATTCGATCAAAAGATTAAATAAAACATAATTTTTCAACGTCTGATAAATGTTTCACAACTTATTATTGTATTCTCGATTACATCTTTGCAATTTTTAAAGACATTTTGTCAAATTTTCTTGTCGTTTCCGAGAGCTCGTACAAAATCTTATCAAAGTTAAATCGGTTTGCTGCAAGTTGTGACGGGGACGTAAATGAATCACGAAGATTCGACTTTCTGTAGCCCAATGTAGGCTGAAAAGGATTCAATTATGATGGATAATACTCCAAATTTCTTTAGGCCCGCCAATAGCTATTCTATTAAACACTCCTTACATAAAATCGTTTATCATTTGTGAAGTAAAAGCTACAAATCTATTTCATCCATGTTGTTATAACAAGGGTAGTTTGATCGTATTTAGAATCATCAATCATCGAACATATTGACAAATGCCAAACTAACCACAGGACCTAAGGATAGACGCGGTCCTTATCAAATTTACACGAACTGTTTGCGTTGGCTGTTGCCAAGCACCCGAATAACAAGATCATTGTGTATTTGTTCGTTAATTACGTACTAACTAAATATTTCCTTAACGAAGTGAAATAATATATTACATGAAATTGAATGCGTATGAAAAACATTTGGGAAAAAACCAAACAAATACGATTTTGTCTCGCGCCCCGAGGGTTAGCGCTAATATTTTGTTTTAATAATGGTTACCTATTTCGGTATACTATATTACCTATTTTATACGTGTACTGTGAGTGAGAGAGTCATGCCTTCTAAAGATTTTATGATTCCATTAGTTACGGGAAATACTCGATATGTTTTGATTTATTCAAAGCAGAAGAAAATGTCGTATGTCATAAAAATATATATATTTTCTTTGAGTTGATTTAGAATTTGACATTATCACAGCTTTATGGGACTTTAGACTTTATTATTGGATATGAATTTCAAATTGATATCTCTACACATTTCTTGAGAATATGGGTCTTGCAGACAGATGGTTTATATAAAGCTTCCGTTTGTCATAGACACAGACACATTTCAGTGTATACGTAAGTATTAAAGTTTAAAAAAAACGAAGAATAAGTTTGTCTATAACTCTTTACATTTGACGTCTCAAAGTGTAATATTTCTAAACAAACTTTTTTGTTAAACTAAGTGTAAAATTATTCTTCGCTTAGCTTATGTTTGCGCGCGTACTAGACATTGGAATAAAACGCTTAAAACATATACTAGCACATTCAATAAAACAAGTTTCTACCTTCAGCCATAGTTGTTCCATGCCATAGTTCCTTCCTAATCAACTATTGGCAAAGTTATATCTAATTAAGCACTGGAGCTGCTAAATTAGAAATAACTTTAGAAACATCTGTGCAAAACTCACTAATAGATAGCATTCAAATATTACATTTTGAACATTTCGTTGCTCAAAATGTTTCTAGTTTTAAATAGATGTTTGTGAATGATAAAGTTGGTAGGAAGGTGCATCGCGCAAAACCAGCATTGAATATGAAATTTTGTGAGTTTTGCACTTTGCACTATAAAAAATAAACTTAAATAAGCAACGCTTATCTGGTGGTCAAATTCAGATGCTCTCATTTGTCTTAATCACTTTATTTAGTTTTATACAACGTGTAACTGAAATTACGCAAAACCTTAAGCTCATAAATTACGAACACCTTTTTGTATGAAAGCAACCTTGAAATAGCGAAAAAAGCTAAATAAAAGAAAAAAGTTGAAAGTTGTATAGTCTTCCTTCAGGTACTGCGAACTTTTTTAATAGGTAAAATTTTGTACCAAGTTTACTTTCCTATCAAATTTTCGATTCTGTGGCTTTCCACAATGACGCAAACAATTCGATTTCGGTTATTGAAAATGTCAAAAAGAGTCCAGAAGTTTGACTCAAAAACATTGTAATTTTCCGAGCGGTTCCCTAAACTTCGATCATTATTTACTTTGGTTTCAAGCGTATAAAACTGTCCAACTTATTTAAAATTTTGTCTCCCGACCCGACGGAGTAATTAACAAATGTTTGGGAATAAGGTAAGTAGATATTAAAAAAAAAACTTTTAGATTCGAGTTTTCAAACATAGCAGGAACTTTTCTAAAATTAAAAGTGCGTTGAAAATTTATTTTGTGAGACCGTTATCTTCGATCTCCAAACATTCAACTTTAAAGTGAGTTTGTTAACTATTATGAGGATTCAAGTTATTAATAGTGATACTGATGGGATTTCATAGATTTCCTTAAACACTTTATAAACTTATAGTTATAATTAATTTACAAAGATCTCATTCAGTGTTAGTTAGGCATTTATTCCTACTCCCAAAAAAACTCAAATTCTTCTACCTACTCCCAAAAAAAACTCAAAGTTTTCACCAAAGTGGGCACATTGGTAAAAAATTTGTATGTACATAGATGTAGTGTGGGCCGTGTGGGTTAATTTAAGTTTTAAATTCATAATACTGATCATAACTTTTGCCGTAACCTTTAACCCACAAACTTATCGAATGTAGGATGAAAACTATCATTCCAGGAACTTAAAGTTCATTTACTGGCGTTTACTTTTTATGATAAACGTAAACTGACTTTATGTATATCCTACAAATTGCGGAGAGAACCCTGAAAATCGTAAAACTATAAGTTTATAACTTATACGTGACTGAAATGCTTCGTGATACACATACTTACGCAAAAATACATTACTATTTTAACCAACGAAAAGAAAGGAGAAAGTTTTCAGGTCTACGCGTTTCTTTTGTTTTTTAATCGACTTCAAAAATTGAAAAGGAATAGGTTATCTATTCGTCGCGTATATTTTTTAATATGTATGTACACCGATTACTCCAAGACGGCTGAACCGATTAATATGATTCAAATGTCATAACATCAGGTGTGTTCCCAAATTGGTCTCAGTTTTTGAAATTCATAAATCGGTTTAGTAGTTTTCAAGCAATCTTGAAAATACTGTCGTTTTCGTTACCATTTCATATAAATTTAGACGGATGTTCAACCATTACTTTTTTGTTTATGAACCGATTTAGATGATTTTTTTTTTGTTTGAAAGAAGACACCTTAGAGATGATACCATATTAATTTCACTGGTATTGGACTTTGGATTTTGAAGATGTACAAAGGAACTCCTCAAAATCAAATAGGTTTATGACCATCAAAAACAAGTTAGGTACCTATCTATTGTCAAGGACGTTCTGGACTAGACTTGAACTACGAAAGCTCAACGGAACTCTTGTGGAAATTGAGTTACTAGAGGTTTACCATTAAAAAATGTGAAATATTAAAACGTTTTATTTATAATATCATCGCTTACATACCTACCACAAAAAAGTTGAAAATAAAAAAGCTTTTAAAAAAAAGCAAAACCTCCTTCAAAAACCTTAAAAAAACAACTCTAAAAAGCAAGAAATATTTTTTTAAGGTTTTTGAAGGAGGATTTGCTTTTTTTATAAAGCTTTTTTTATGTCTACCACTTTTATGTAAGCCACGCATGACTTTCGTAATCTAAATACGCTCGCAAACGTCGATGTGATAGGCCCTTGCGTAGTTGCGTGTAGCCAAGGAACCTTGTTTACAACAACGGAGTAAAAATTATAGTTGGTTCGATGAATCTGCTCAGGCGTTCGCTCGCATCAAATAGTTGCATTTTGAAAACACTAATTATCTCGATTTCTCACTATCTCATTTTTATGGACATTAAAGAACAACACAACCGGAGCATACAGAACAACCAGAACCCGCGTATGGCCAAAAGTGAAGCAAGTTTTGTATGAAACTATGTTTCAGAGTAGTTTTGATGTTTTGATGCTCCTAAATCCTGAATGCAGGTGCTGGTTTTACAAACAAGCATTATTTTTTCTAGCTTGCTTCTAAATCAAAAAGTTATAAAATCCTACCTGAGTTAGCAAAGAGAAGGAGGCAGGTGTAGTGCAGAGGTTTTGGACACAGCGCGCGTCATACTATTCTCATTGTACGCGGGTTCGTTTGTTTTGTATTCTGAGAACACAACTATAGTTACAAGCTATCTGGTACAGGCCTGCATTTATAAATCGCTCACAACATTGAGAGCTATCTTGAGATCATACCTGAGATGCTGTTTCTAAAGCTAGGTGTGCGTTCAAACAGA
The DNA here is from genome assembly GCA_943789525.1 of Agriphila geniculea. Taxonomy (NCBI): domain Eukaryota; kingdom Metazoa; phylum Arthropoda; class Insecta; order Lepidoptera; family Crambidae; genus Agriphila; species Agriphila geniculea. Next base: position 27,059,183 of record OX038872.1, on the reverse strand, counting down.
GCGGTCCGTTTTACACCACCATTTTATCGGATCCGTTTTTATTCGGCTATGGCGTAAGTAGTTGTATGAGCCTGTTCACACACAACCCAGTATATCGGATCCAGTATATCGGATCCGTATGTGTACTGTATCTATAGCAACGGATCCGATAAAACGGTCCTGTAAATGCGGTGTGAACATCACATCCAGTAGCGACGGATCTGTAAAAAACGGTCCTGTAAATACAGATCCGCTGTGTGAACGCACGGTAAGAAGAGCTTCTCAGGTATGATCTCAAAAAGCTCTCAAAGTTGAGAGTTGTTTCTTAAATACGGGCCTTAGTCACTTTTGATCAACATCTGTGTCATCAATGTCTCTTAGACTTATTTGAAAGGATTTTTTGAAGCTTGTAGCACACCTCCTCCCGCGGAATACCGCAGTAGGTTCCGCCATGAGTTCGACAAGCGAAACAAAATGAACAGCCTGTTCTAATATATAGATTTTTCACGCGCGGTTCCATCCGATCGGCTCCTACCGTTGACACACGAGAAAGCAATAACGCGAAACCGCTACGTAGATGTGATCCTCATATATCATCATCGATAGAAGACAACTCATAGCGGAACTATGGCGGAACTACCGCGGTGCCACTGATACGGTTTCGCGGCGGAAGTGTGCTACAGGCGTAAAAGAATTTTGTTTTTTTTTTGGGTTCCGTACCAAAAGGGTAAAAACGGGACCCTATTACTAAGACTCCGCTGTCTGTCTGTCTGTCATCAGGCTGTATCTCATGAACCATGATAGCTAGACGGTTGAAATTTTCACACTAGATGTATTTCTGTTGCCGCTATAACAACAAATACTAAAAATAGAATAAAATAAATATTTAAGGGGGGCTCCTATACAACAAACATGATTTTCTTGCCGTTTTTTGCTCGATACGACAACAGGTAGACAGTTGAAATTTTCACAGATGATGTATTTCTGTTACCGCTATAACAACAAATACTAAAAAAAATAAAAAATATATTTAAGGGGGGCTCTCATACAACAAACGTGATTTTTTGGCGTTTTTTGGTACGGAACCCTTCGTGCGCGAGTCCGACTCGCACTTGGACGGTTTTTTTTCATTTATTGTGTTACTGGCGTATCAGATCGGCTTTGGTTAGTAATTTTATTTTGGTTAAATTTAAATATTGCTACGGAGTAAACGAAAAAGGTTTTTGTAATGTACAAATACACTGTTTATTTACTTGGCCACGAGATTTCTGAGAAAAGTTAAAGGACTGTATTGAATCAAACTTTTTTTATATCACTTTGTAAATACTGTAAGGATGTTGAAGGTCGTTTTTCGTTTGTAATGTTCAGCTGTAATTTTGTCAGTCTAAAAAACATTCTTTCGTATTATTTTTATGTAATGTACCTAAGTATTGAAATTGTGAAAAATGTATTTCAATTTGCATTCTTAAATTAGTAAAGCATTAACAATTTAGAATATTACACGGTTAATTTTTAAGTGCTTACTTATATCTAAAAATGAAATGAGAGTATCTCTTCCCTATTCTAATCGAGTATGTACAGTTAAAAGTTTCAATGTTTAATAATTGGTCAAGATATTGAGGTTTGTTTATGTCCCAAAATTTTACTGATTTATGGATTTAGAGCTCATTCATAGAATTACACGCGCGTAATCAAAAGAGACTATATAATGTTTACTTACGTAAATAATGAAAAGAAGGAATCTATGCACGTGTGTTTAATTTTGTGAGTTTGCCGATTAATCAAGATTTTTTCCGATATTTCAAAGTATTAATTTTTAACTGCACGTTCATATTCAGAACATGATCAGCCCGTTGATTACGTAAGTCTGTTGCTTACAATTCTCGATTGAAAGCGCAGTTACATTGCTGCTTTAGTAAGAACTAATGTGACAACTATCTTACTTAAAGCAGCAATGCAACTGCGATTTCAATCGATTTCAATCGAGAATTGTTAGCAACAGAGTTACGTAATTCGGGGTCTGATATGCCCATTTAATTTTTAGATATACCTACTTAAAAATTAACGGTGTAGTTGTAGCACAGACTTACTACTATTGTAGTTATAAATCACATTAGGTTTTCCTAATATTTAATAATGTTTCATTGATATAAAATATTGAATTTCTTTTTTTTCAGTAAGAAATAGGCAAAGATTTGTTGTCTAGATATTTACCTAAAAAAGTGATCTAATAAAAACTGAAACTATTTAACTACCTAAATGATAATAATTATAAATGAAAACATTCATAAAAATATACTAAAGTTTGGAATAGCTCTAAGACCCCGTTTACATTATTCCAGTAAAAACATTCCAGTAGAACATTCCAGTACATTACACGTAATGTACCATGGGCAACAGCGTCTGCTAAGGTTAAAATCGCTTGCATGCCGCGCCCGCTGTCACATACGTTTAGTTCGTGCAGGGGCGATACGCGCGCACACGAATTTTGTTGCAAACTGGTTAAGCGAAGCTGTTGCCCATAGTACTGGAATGTGTTGACGTTTTGTTAAAATCAACGAACATGCCAGGGGATGTACTTCTACTGTAATGTTTTTACTGGAATAATGTAAACGTGTCTAGAGTTGGTTCTAATGTTACGCTAGGTATACACGTTACACGCGCAATTTAATATTTTTGCTTCGTATCGCGAATATAAATTCAAATTATTTACTGCATAATCATGAATAAGATTTCAGCCAGGAAGATACCAATTAGCGGTGTCACCTGCGTGACATTGAGGTCACGTCTTTCAATTTTGTCACGGTAGATTATGCTCAATATTGTGAAAATATGGCTTAATTTCCGTGAATACGTAATGTAGCCTAGCGGAACGCGAGTCATTTCGCCGATATAAGGCGAGGTACCTGCAAAAACATTCGGCACACCTTTTCGTGACAGGGCGAAAATATTTGTCGGTCGAAAACAAAATGGGGTCGGTATTCATCCTGAAAAGTTGTTATGATACCGCGCGAAGTTGCAAACAAGTTGAGTGAATTTTTGATGACCTAAATGGATCATTGTTTAGTTTTCGATTATAGAAGTTTTGGTCATCATCATTACAACTGAATTTATAGGTATCGATGACGATTAAGTGTATCGGTAAATTAGGAAGTTAACAATGTTTGCCAAGAATTATGATCAAAGACTGTTTAATTAAAAGGGTGTTTTAAGCTAAGAGTAATTTAATAATAGCGTTTTGGAGTAAAATTCGATGTTAAAGTGTAATTGAAGCAATGAAAACAGCTTATTTCGCAATAATTTGACGGGGCTTCTCCACTCAGCGAATCGATTCCATTTTAATTAATATTTTGGGTAAAGGTTTTGTCGTGCCCGTAATTTCATTATTTTTCGTGCCCAAAAAGAGATTCCGAAAGCGTCTAAAGAGCTTTTGTAATGTCCATTTGTTTGTCAGCGAAACTGTAAAAAGTAAATGAAATATAGTCGGTCAATGCTTCTCAATTTTGTTAATTTCTTCTCATTTTATTAATTTTCTATTTCATGTTCTTCGTTAATTAAAAGAGGAATTTTCAATGAGGGCTTTTCAAAATGACAAAAGACTGTAAGCTCGATAGATGGCGTTGATAAAAATGTATGTGTCAATGTGATTTTTTTACTAAGCTTCGAAGAGTACTCATATAGCCAGGCAGATATAACCATAGAATGTTTCTCTTTGGGCAGATGTCAGCCAGCGAGCGCTTACTTGCCTCTTTGGTACAGGCCATTTATTTTTAAAATCCAATTTTGACACTTCTCTTTCCATCAACGCCATCTAGTGAGGCACATAGTTACTATTTTTATTTTTTAAATGTCACTTTGAAAAGCCCTCATTGACGCTGACTTTTTTGATGTTACTTATAGTTACCTGGACAATCGGTACCGAGCTGAGTTATTCTGAAATACAAATATGAAATACGAAGCGCTCATGGCGGAACTTGACAGACTGATTGTACTCGATCACGTTTGTTAAGCAACACTCGATCCGGCCAGGTGTTGGATGGGTGACCGTTAAGTGGCATTACAACTGAGCGCTTCCGTGCTTCGGAGGGCACGTTAAACCGTCGGTCCCGGCTGTTGTCATCTGATAACAGTCGTTAAGCCAAGTTAGAGGCCTTACAGGCGGCTTGATAAACTCTAACACCAGAGGTGGCCACTATTTCTCATTCGATAAGAAGAAGATGAAATACAAAACAAATGACAATCATTTTCTTATTTCCCTCCTTCCGTTTGGTGTCATTAGAATTTTAGTTCACAAGTCGGCTAGTATTACTCTTATATACAACATGCAACAGAATTAATGGCTAAACCAGTATATGGTCACTATTTACCATAATGTTACACGTTGTAAGCCCCAGCTACAAATTGTATTGGGGCAGCCGGGTTTAGAAAAAATCTGTTAGTAGCTTGTGACCGAGCTTCATTAAAAAGCATTGAACTCAGGGTAAACCAGTTCATCCTTTTTGTCTATAAAAACCTCATTTTACGAGTATCGATTTTACATTTAAATACTTGATATCATCAGGCACATGGGTGGTTATGGAAAATATATATCGTGCAGCAAATTGGATGGTTCAAATTGTATCAACAAAAACCCATTATGGTATCGAATTCCTTATTCTAAGCTTAATTTGGAGGTAATTCTGTCTTAATTGCTTTCGATGGCACCTGGGTCCGTATGTACTATGTTGCTATTGTTCGCTGCGTTGACAGTATCGAATTACGTACTTCATAAGCTTTCAGTCCCGTGAAAGGCACTTTTGTAAATATTTTATTATTTTGTTAATTCACAACTTTTGTATAGGTAAGTATCGTCGCTTTATAGGAACTTGTTTGGAATCACGTCTGCTTTTGGATACGAAATAGAATTGAGAAATATAAAAATAATTTTTAAACGGTATTTGTAATCCTTAGCTTAGACAAAGCTGATTGAAGTCCTAATGACCTACAACTACTGTAGCGCTTATTATTATCCTTTTATGAACACAATAAGAAGAATCATTATATTGCAAGGAAAACTTATAATTGGGATGTTGACAACTTTTTTTATTTTATATTACATAAATTACCTCTCAAAAAAAGAAACATTGTTAAAATAATTATTTCGCTAGCTTGAAAACTGCCCGAGATATCACAGTGTGAAATGCACACAAATGGACTCGCCCAAAAACGCTCTATACTAACGGCTACTGAATTATGACGTCACGCCTCAGTAGTTTGTATGCAACGCGTAGGAAATTTGTTCGGCAGCTATATTAAATATTGTGTTTATCAAAATGGTTTCTTAGACAAATTTGCTATACATTTTACGAACTAATTAAAGGTATTATTTATTTTAATAAATTTTATACTTTTTTAATGGACTTGTCCATTTAAAAAGTAATTGTCCATTTAAAAAGTTGTTGTATACAAGCAACTCTAAAAGTTTAATATGTTTACGATTTTTATTAGTATTTCGTTATTTTATTCATTAGTCAATATCCTAATTAGGCCCGTATTTAGAAACCGCTCTCAATGGTGAAAGCTATCTTGAGATCATACTTAAGAGCGTGCAGTCTGCACACTAGCGCCGCCATTGGAAATAAAATCATAGTGCTTAAATAAAAAAGAAATTATGAATTATCTCTCTGGAGTGCACTCCGAACAAGCTTTGCGCTACTTTTTATCACTTAAGCAATATTTTCTAGCGCGTTGTTTAGTTATATGGACTTTTATTGCGAAAAGTGGCCACTTTTAACAATAAGCAATATTTTCTAGCCTGTCGTTTAGTTTAATTGACTTTTATTGTTAAAAGTGGCCACTTTTCGCAATAAAAGTCCATATAACTAAACAACGCGCTAGAAAATATTGCTTAAGTGATAAAAAGTACCGTAAAGCTTGTTCGGAGTGCACTCCAGAGAGATAATTTACAAAGGATGTCACCAAAAATGGCCCAAATGATGTACCGAGGTACACTCTGCGGAAAAAAATACCCTGTAATACCCTGAGTAATATACCAATATTTTTTTTTCTGGTTATTTGGAGACGAGAAAAAAAATGAAAAATGCACTCGATATAAGAACCTATTCCACAGATTATATCATAACATTCAGCTCTTTGATACTCGAAAAAACTGTCAAGTTGACAGGTGTCATTGTCACTTGAAGTTGATTTTATGAAGTCGGAATGACGTTTTTCTAATGGCGTTTAGTTTGACAGTATTCTTTTGTCGTTTTGTTACTTGCACTTTCACGCAAAAACATTGTTCAAACAGTTGATTTGAGAGGTTATATTTATATTTTGTTTGACTTTGTGTTAATTAATTCCGATTTGCTAAGTGTAATGATTTTTAACATGTGTATAACCAATATGTAGGTACATTTGCGTTATTAAACAGATTAAACTGAAAGTGAATATTCAGTATTGCCATAATTAAATTGTGTTACAAGGAGGTAGGTAGTTCACACTTTTAATGATTTATTTCTAAGTTTTTAGTAAAGATTGTACTAAAATAACATTGTTTTCGGAATCCTCGTATTTTTCCCTTCATTTTGGTATACATGTACCTCAGGTACATAAAATGGGCTGAAATATATGAGCGATTAGCGACCTCCTTTGTCTTTATTTACTATGTTTTTTTTTCTAATGGCGGCGCTAGTGTGCAGACTGCGCAGCCTTAAGGCCAGTATATCCAAAATTAACCTATTTTTGATTCAATGGTAAACAATGAAACATTATTTATTTTGAGCAGATAAAAATATATGTTGTAGTTTAATAAACGAACTTGATTAATTTACGGTTAAAAACTCGATTTTTTATCTTCACTCGACTATAAAAATATGCAAAGACATTGAAAAATTTCATTGTTTTTTGGATGGTACTTAAAGATTATTAATCTCTTACGCACAAATAATATATAGAAAAAAAGGTAATGAAATATAGAAGAACACTCAACGGTTACTTTTTCAAAAATGTCTTTATGTTTATTTAAACATTAATATATAATAAAACGCTCGCCGCGACGCCGCGTCGTAGTTTAGTAGCCTGCGAGGCGTCGTCGGAGTAGGACCTGTGTCGTTTTAGCTGCCGCGCTGTGTTCCCCCGCTCTCACCAATTGATTGAGATTCTTTTAGATACTCAAAGAGTAAGACTTGGAAACGCAGTAGGTAATTTAAATGTAAAATTTTATTTAGTGTAAATAATCAATTTAGTTTGTTGTAAATGCATTGAGTAGGTAGGTAGGTATTTAGATACAGCAATCGAGTACAAGCAAATGCGTAATTAATTTTAATGACTTTTAAGAAATAAATACTCATCAATAAATTGTATCAATTTTATTTTTCTAGTCCAGTTACCGAGTTAGTATTGAGAATTTAAAGATGATAATGTCTAATGTCCAACAATTGTGATTTTTAGGGTTTCAAACATCCGGAAAAAAACGGAACCATAAGGGTCAATTCAATTTGACTCCAAATGGAAGCGCTTCGATGCGCTTCAATTCGGAGCCAACTTGGATTGACGTATCATATTAAAATCATTTTAGCCATACAGCGCACGAGTCGCGCGAATGCGCGCGCATTTGCGCGTGTTTACCTTGCTACGTTTTGAACATCAGTTGCCACTTGAATAGAATTGTGATAATACTCGTATAAAATAAAAAATATATACCTATCGTATAATTTGAAATAAAATGGTTGACTTAGATTTTGCAATGATTTTACTTATATCGGAAGTTGAAGAAGAAAACTAAGTACCGTAGACTGCTGCAACATTGCACGAAAAAAATGAATGTCGAGAAAACAAGCAAAGGTAGAAAAACATTGTTTAGTAATATGTCACTAAAAACATATGCAAGTGATATTCGACCTTATTAACTATGAAATTCGGTTGTTTTTTTCTCCATATTTTTGTTCACTAACTTTGTTGTTTCATTAAAAACTGTTATTTTGATAAATGTTAATAAGGTCGAAAATTGCTTGCACCTGTTTTTTTTTTTTACTAGTAATCACTACAAATATTAGCGAACTTCACTTTTTCCCCGATATTATTTGTTCTTCTGGCCTATTGCCTATGCCCCAGCAGTTGAGACATGAATAGGCTGGTGATGATGAGGTTGCTTTAACCTGGGTCACTGTGTGCTTTAATCTACTGAAGAGTACACTTAAATTACCTGGGTGAATCTGTCTACTGAAGGCAGGGAATGTTAACATTATTTTTTAATACAACGTTATTTCTTACTTTTTTACCGTTAATTTTAACCGTATGTTTTCTCACCAAATGCTATAAACGACCAGGAATCCAACATATATGTGAAAAATGTTCTGGATCAACCTTACCAGATGTCGGTACCACCCAAACCAGTAACCGTTAGAGAGGTGTGGTCGACAATTAAAGACTTAAACGATCGGAAGGCTCCTGGTTTCGACCTTATTACAAAAGAAATATTAACAAAATTGCCCAGGAGAGCTGTAGTATTCCTTACCACTCTATATAATGGCATATTTAGAACGCAACATTTTCCTACTATGTGGAAGGTATCCCAAATTATTATGATTCCCAAGCCTGGCAAGCCACCAAATGAAGTCTCATCTTATAGACCCATCAGCCTCTTACCAATACTGTCGAAGGTATGTGAAAGAATTATTTTGAAGAGAATACTTCCCATTCTTAAGGAAAACAGAACAATACCGGACCACCAATTTGGTTTTAGACAAAACCACTCGACTGTGGAACAGGTGCACCGAGTAACAGAAGAGATCAGAAAAGCACTTGAGAATAAGGAATATTGCTCATCAGCATTCTTGGACGTTCAACAGGCATTTGATAAAGTGTGGCATGAAGGCCTACTATGCAAAATTAAAAACTGCCTCCCTCATAGCTATCATCCTCTCATGCAATCGTACTTAGATGGCAGAATATCTCAGGTGAAAGAATCGGGAGAAACCTCCGAATTCTTCAAAATTAAAGCAGGTGTTCCACAGGGGTCTGTATTAGGTCCAGTGTTATACACGATATTCACTGCGGACTTGCCAACCATAGCAGGTGTAACTACAGCAACATTTGCCGATGACACGGCTATATTAGCCAGCAATAAATGCTCGATTGCGGCGTCTAACATTCTCCAAGAAGGGCTAAACGAAATAAGTACCTGGCTGAAAAAATTGAAGATTAGAGCAAGTGTCACTAAGTCTGTTCACATAACCTTCGCCCTTAGAAAAGGGGATTGTCCACCTGTATATTTAGAAGACAACATTTTACCCCACAAAGATAATGTGAAATATCTCGGCTTACATCTCGATCGCAGGTTGACATGGAAGAATCACATAAAAGCGAAACGGGAAGAAATCAACTTGAAATACAGAAATATGCTTTGGTTGCTCGGACGTAACAGTAAACTCTCTGTGGACAACAAACTATTAATATATAAAGCCTTGCTTAAGCCAATATGGATGTATGGCATTCAACTGTGGGGTAGCGCGAGTAACTCCAACATTTCTATTATACAAAGACTGCAGAACGTTATATTGCGAACCATATCCAATGTGCCCTGGTTCATAACAAACAACGAGATCCACGAAAACCTACAAATGAGTACAGTAAAGGGAGAAATCCGGGCTACATCTACAAAATACCAAAAACGTCTTGCTCAACATCCTAACGAGCTAGCGGTCGCACTGACAACGCAATCTTACTGTAACAGGCTTAAAAGGCATAACATCTTGTCACTATCGGAGCGGATATAGCTCTGTATCATATGGAGTAGTGCTCTCAATGGAAGGCACACTCGTCGCAATCACTAAAGACGGACAACGCATTCACTGAAAGTAGCTGACTGATTGTGAATTAACCAACAAAACAAAAAAAAAAATAATTTTCTAACATTGAAAAAAAAAAAAAAAATTTTAACATTAACGTTATGTCAATAAATAACGTTAATTTTAACGTTAATTTGAGAAATAACGTTAAATTTAACGTTATTTACTGAAATAACGTTAATTTTAACGTTATTTCTTCCTTTTTCTAGCGTTACTTTAAAATTAACGTTATTCCAATTAATAACGTTAATTTTTTACCGATAATTTTACCGGTACTAAATTTAACGCTATATTTAACGTTAATTTTACCAGTAAAATATTTTTAACGTTATTTTTACCGGTAAATTTACCGATAAATTTTTTTAACGGTATTTTTAACGTTATTTTTTATAACGTTATTTTTTTAACGGTATTTCAATCCCTGACTGAAGGGAGAAAATGAATTATATACGATAGCCGGTGAGGATGCACGGCTCAAAATCAAGTGTCAACCAATCACTACTTTACCTACGAACGACAATTTCTTTTAATGTGTTACGTTTCACGATTATTTTTTCCCTAATTTGCTAGAAAATTAGATTTTTTATTAAGTCCTAAAAGTAACGTAGGTACTTATAATATTTTAAGTCGTGTAACTGGACATAAGAGGGTCAAAAGTAACGTAAAATGTACAAAAGTTAACATTCTGGCAACTGTTGCGACTGTGTCACTGATGCGACTGACGGACGACAAATGTTCGTCACCGAAAGCGCGCGATTTTTTTATCTCTGAAGAAATTTGAACTTTACGTTACGTTATTGATAAAAAGAGTGAATTTGCTTTGCATCAAACAATTCGGTTCCAGCATGAATTGACCCTAATATGTGATTTGATTATTAGTTTTTGTGGGTCTCTTTTAATCGGCAAATTATAAAAAAAAGTTAAAATAAAAAATCGGTTACACAAAAAAAAGCTTGTTGTGAGTGCTCAAATATGTTTAGGTACTTAGTTGTAGAATATTATACTGACAGTTAAGTTAACACTCCACTAACGAATTGAATCAATGAATTCAGTGTTTATTCTATTAATTAGTTAATTCAAATTTACAGACCATATTACAAGTACCTATTCGAAATAATATTCCAAAAAACAAAAAACAAACAATTATTAACTTCGAATTAACTACGTACGTAACGTAGCTACCTACTACCTATAATTTTATTGTGTGTAATAAATTATTACTTACCTATTTACCTAGTACGTTCCCATACTTATTTATTGACTTATTATGACATTATTAATAACAATACATAAACAAAAAGAAACATAATTATTTAGTTCGAATTATCAAAATAAATATCTCGCGTTCACGTTTTGCATGAGAGTTGACAGAGCACTCGATTCGGCACATGAAATCGCGGGCGGGGAGTGTCCTTTCTGTACGTAGTAAATATCTATTCTGTGGTTTGGTCCGTGGGGTCAGAGAGTTCACTTGAATATGCGTTCGCGCGGCTCGCTCGGGGACGGAGGTAGCGCTAAATGCCTACGACGCCCGAATATACTGGCCTTAAAATGCTGTTCCTATAAGATTCAACATCTCAAGTAATTATAATCTCAATATTATGGGTGAAATGGTTCCGACCAAGGTGACCGATCACCCGTACGGCTTCGCTGGCGTCCCCCCCCCCCTCTAAATAATAATAAATAATGATCTCAATATTAGATAGCTCTCATCGTTGAGAGCGGTTTATATACTGGCCTTAGAAATAAGACGAACCTTCCCGAAACACCGATTGCTGAGCTATGAATCAAAATACTTATGTATTTCCAATATTACCTACTTATTTCGTATTTTAAATAATGTGATCGCAAGGTTGGCAGGTAATAAGAGGTAGAAAAGGGAAGGCTTCGTTCAAGATTGGTTGAATGAAAAGCATCCCAGCTTTCAGATTTCAGATTAATCACGACTTCACGTGAAAAGGAAATTACAGTAGAGAAATATATGTGATTTTCAATAATTCTGTACTTTTATTACCTACGCAATTCACATATAATTTTGTAATCCGTTGATGGATATGATTTTGTGCCAATGTCACTTTAATGAGAAATATTTTTGATTCTAGCTCACGGAAGTAATTATGTGGAAGTGATGGAGATATTATTTCTTATTTTTGCAGTTCTCTTGTCCTAAAGTCTGTTTGTACTTTTGATGTTATTTCTGTTATGGTTTATTGCACCAACGTTTTTAGTCTTTCTTATAATTTAAAGCTCAGTTTGCGCTTTTAAATAACAGTAATAGTTACCCTATTAAATTAATTTGCATAGTTGAACATTTTGTTTTATTGAGCGTTGAGCTTTGTCATTTTGTCGAGTTTATCGTTACGCCCAAATCGACGTTACTATACGAATTATAAATAAAAATGTGCATGTTTGACTTTATTCTGTCAAACCAACTTCACTTAGGCCCGTATTCATAAACCGCTCTCAATGTTGAGAGCTATCTTGAGATCATACTTGAGATGCTGTTCTTATACTTACTTCATCTCAAGTATGATCTCAAGATACAGCCTTGGCCAAATGTATTATTAGCATTTATGAAATAAAACTGGTAGATCAGACTTTCCGTGAACTGAAGAAGCCGTGGCTATCAGAACCAAACAAGAAAGCACGAATCGCCCTGGGCTACTAAACACCAACACTTTACAGAGGAGGATTGGTCCAATGTGCTTTGGTCTGATGAATCCAATTTTGAGGTGTTTGGTACCCCTGGTGCGACCTACGTGAGGCGTTAAAGGGCGAATAATTCTTGCTGGAGTGCGTGGTGCCTACAGTCAAGCATGGAGGAGGCAGCATAATGGTATGGGGATGCATAGCTGCAAATGGAGTGGGCGAAATGTTCATTGATGAAAGTCGCATGAACTCGCAAAAGTACATCAATGTTCTTGAAACCTCTCTCTTGAACCGTTGATTTCGAATATTTTCGGTGACACGAATTACAACGACGTAAAGTTTCAGCAAGATAATGCTTCATATTGGTTTGGTTTAATTTAAAATAACATCGTTTAAAATAGTAAGTAGGAAAAAATGTAGAGTGGCTAATACATTTGGCCAAGGCTGTAGCTCTCAACATTGAGAGCGGTTTATGAATACGGGCCTGTTATATGCAAACTAGCGACCGCCCGCGACATCGTCTGCATGGACAGAATGTTTTCTATCCTTCGGGAACAGTGCATTTTTCTGGATGAAAGTTACCCTATGTACTTCTCTTTCTGTATCCCTGACAACGCGTATGCAAAATTATATGACGATTGGTTGAATACTTAAGACGTGAAAAAACATTGCTCTTAATTTAATATTAACAATAAGGATAAAGATTTTACTGAAGCCCAGGTTAAACAAAAACAAAAACCTTTTGTGACTGAAGTGAAGTTGGCTTATCAGAATTTCGTCGCACATGGTTGCGCATAGTACATGTTATTTTAGTACATAAGTATGTATGTAAGTACCCAACTCACTCAAATTTATTCATCCCATCACGATCCATCTCAATCGTACATTGCTGATTCGTTTAGACTTCCATCGAATTTTATGTTCTTTTTTTTACCTATTTTTCCGGTAGCTGTTTCTGAAGAAAGATAAGTACATTTTTTAACTCGTTAGGTACTCTATATTTATCAAATAACTTTGGTAATTTAAGCACTATTAGGTACACCAAAATTGTAAAGTTGTATTTTTTAACAAAAATAACATTTTTAAATAGAAGGGTCAGACTGATACCAGAAATAGAATTCCTCTTCTTTGAATTCTTGGTAAATTCGTGTAACTTTCTGTAGAAAGATTTTTGTTCCTCCATTTTACCTCCTTGTTCTTTATTTTTAACCGACTTCAAAAAAGGAGGAGGTTCTATGCTCGTCTGTATATTTGTGTTTTTTATATCCACTCATTACTCTAAAACGGCTGGATCATTATGGAAGTTGGACAGTAAATTGAAAAAACCAAAATGAGTTGAAAAACAAATTGATATTTACAAAAAATAAATAAATGCAGTCGGGGGACCTCTTTGATTAAAAATTGTTCCACAAAAGGGTCCCCCGGCTGCAATGACACTTGTTATTAAATTTCTTAGTTCGTTTTTGCTGGGCACTCGTGTTTTTAATATTTTTTAAATTTATTTATTTTTATTTCACACAGTTTAGTGACAAATTAAATAGTTTTGAAATGTGCTCATTGAGGCCTTTCATTTGATGCCCATATTGTAATAATTGAAGAATAAAATATTTTTTCATATTTGAAAATGGTGTCGTAACGTCTCCATATTGATTTTTTCAAAAAAAATAATATAGCCAGTGTCACTCGGAATAACATACATCCAAATCCGTTAAGCCTTTTAGAAGTTATGGTGGAATAAAGAAACTCACATACCCACAAACATACATGAACCCTGAACACATATACACTCCTTTTTGGGCAGTCGTGTAAAAAATAAGCTTCCAACATCCAAAAATTCATAGCAAACACGATAGTTCATAAAACTTTTGAGCTTTGATACTAAAATGTAGCATAATCATCATTATTATTATTATGATGAAATTATAGGTTAACATTTTAATTTTGTTTTAAAACACATTTTATTTTATTTTACATTGTCCAATTGTGTTTTTCAGTATAATGTAATTGTACTTTTCTCATTCCAACCCTTTCATTTACCCCCTTATTCTCGACTTTAGTTAAACCTGGTTTTATGATGCTTTCACTTTAATTTGCTGATAGGATACAGAAAAAGATTCAGCTTTACTTTTAGTTCACGTTAGAATAGGGGTGTACCTAAACTTTTAAGAAATCAGTTTTTTCTTATGCCAATAACACTAATTAGTATAAAACAAAGTCGTTTCTCTGTCCCTATATCCCTATGTATGCTTAAATCTTTAAAACTACGCAACGGATTTTGATGCGGTTTTTTTAATAGATAGAGTGATTCAAGAGAGAGGTTTATGTGTATAATACAGGGTGTCAAATTCCACACTACACCGAAGCAAAGCGAGGGCGCGTCGATAGTTTAATCTTATGTTGGGAATACTTTGAACCAGATTTTTTTATAAAGTTAGAAGCTGAATAAATATTCCATATACAACTTGTTACATATCTCAGAGATTACAGTAGCTTGTTAACAGAGGTTTCCCCTTTCTCTTAGCTAATAAAGGTGTAACTAAGCAAAGTTGTAACTTATTGCAGACATAACTTTGCTGTCGCTGTTATACAGTTCAAAGTAATATTTTGTTACCGTTAGTTTATGATAAAACACATAGAAATTAAACCACCTCTGCGGTCTAGTGGTTCACAGACCTGTTTTAAATGTTAATACAGTTTTTTGAAGTGAAAACTTCTTTAGCGGCGTTGTACGCTTTTTTGTATGGGGAAAAAATATTGAACACAGTTAGTCAGGATCACGTGACCCTGATCGAAAATTCGTAAGACACACTTGTGTCACCATAACAACGCGCTAATTTTTTAATTCAATGTCAAAACTCTAGATTTTCTGTCAAGCTATGGATAAGACTTTCGTATAATACTGTTCTGTTTTCGTAAATTCATATGCAGAGTAAATTCGTAAGACGGCAATTCGTGCAAAAAGTTTTCACTTCTGCCGGCACTCCCGGGGTGCAACCCGATTTTTTTAGTATACAGTATACATCATTGACCTGCATATATAAATTTTTTTTTCATGTCAGTGGTATACATACAGTGTGAGATCTAAGTAATAGGTAATCCTTTAAACCAAGAATTTAACCGCGACTTAACTTTAGGACTTTTTTTTTTAATCAAAGTGATCAATATTCTAGGTGAAATAAACATTAAAAAAATCACAAAGTCAATAAAAAAGATAACTGATATTAAAAAACAAAAGTGATTGAAACATGAAATGAAATGAATACTTACATAGTAAAATAAAAAACCGTTACTTTCATATTTTTAGCATTATGATTTTTTTTTATTTCACACTGAATTTTGTTTACTTCACCCTGTAGTTTTAATTAATTACAATTTTAATTAATATAAACTATATATACATATAACATGTTTTTTCGATTTAACCAAAAACTACTCATAACAAACTTTGACGAGAAACAAATAATAGAAAAAGTTTAAGACTAAGTTAGCAAAAGCTTGAAAAGTAATTTGTTCCAGAAATTCAAACGTAATTTTCATTTGAAAAGTGAAATTCGTCCTTTTTGCTCGGTGATAAGAGTTAGGTTTCGGACAGACACGGATAGATAAGAGACCGCGTTCAAAGAAACTGCCAAGCCCACGCACGCCGTCCAAGGAATGTATACTACAAAGGGTTTGCTTACTGACTACTGGCATTCAGCTGTAATTTGGATGGTAACATTTTATTTCTATGGTAAGAATATACGACTACCTGGTAGGTTTTGCTATAAAGATTATAAAGACACAAATAGACATAAAAGATATTACTTAAAAATTAAAAATATACTAAAAACACGACTGCCCTGCCAAAAACGAACTAAAAAGTTAAACAACAAGTGTCATTGCAGTCATCTTATTATGGAACAATTTTTGATCAAAGAGGTCCCCCGACTACAATGACCCTTGTTGTTTAACTTTTTATTTAGTTTTTGGCAGGGTAGTCGTGTTTTTAATATTTTTTTAATTTATTTATTTTTATTTCACACATTGCCAACCGTCCCGGATTTTCCGGGACGTCCCGTTTCCGAGTCAATTTTGGGCCGTCCCGCCGTGACCCCTTGCGGGACGCCATTGTCCCGGAAATCAGTAAAAGTCATTAATAGAAGAAAAACAAATTTAATTTTGACATAAAATAAATTTAATTTAATAATTTAAAATGTTTATCATACATTTTGTAGTGATATTTTTTTATTAACTGATTAGGTACCTATAGTTTTTACCCGACTGCGAGAGGGTTATTTTTTACCCGACTGGAAGAGGGTTATGTTTTTCGCGCGTATCTTGTAAGTAAGTATGTAAGTTTGTATGTAATATTCTTTATTACCTCATATCTTTCAAACGGCTGAACGGATTTCCATGATTTACATATCGTTAGATTTGTCTCGTCAGTCCAAGTGTTCTTAAGAAGGTGGCGTTATAAAAAAACCAACATGGCGGCTGTACGGTGCTATTATACGTAGTGGGGAAAAAATTTTTTTTTTAGAATAATGCAATATGGGTGTCAAATTAAAGGGCTTATTATAAGGATTTCAAAAAGGTATATCATATAAATAATAACTAAAAAGAAATAAATAAAAAATTAAATTAAAAAAAATTAAAAACCCGCCTGCATAATAAGACAAGTCAACTGAAAAGATGGAAACAAGATTAAATATTATAGGCAACATTATAGCATGCAGTCGGAGGCATATAACTCAAATCATTCATAATGTCACTTTCTTTATGCATGCCTCCGACTGCATGCTATAATGTTGCCTATAATATTTAATCTTGTTTCCATCTTTTCAGTTGACTTGTCTTTTTATGCAGGCGGGTTTTTAATTTTTTTAAATTTAATTTTTTTCGCGCGTATCTTGTAAGTTTGTATGTAATATTCTTTATTACCTCATATCTTTTAAACGGCTGAACGGATTTCCATGATTAACATATCGTTACATTTGTCTCGTCAGCCCAAGTGTTCTTAAGAAGGTGGCGTTATAAAAAAACCAACATGGCGGCTGCACGGTGCTATTATAAGTAGTGGAAAGAACATTTTTTTTTAGAATACTCCAATATGAGTGTCAAATTAAAGGTCTTATTAAAAGGATTTCAAAAAGGTATATCATGATTGTAATAAATAATAACTAAAAAGAAATAAATAAAAAAAAAAAAAAAAATAAAGACCCTCCTGCATAAAAAGACAAGTCAACTGAAAAGATGGAAACAAGATTAAATATTAAAGGCAACATTATAACATGCAGTCGGAGGCATATAACTCAAATAATTCATAATGTCACTTTTTCTCTAACCATTTTGTATGTAGTGTGTTGTGTCCTGCCTAATATAGCCAAGTCCCGGATGTCGAGCGGGAGCAAGCCTAACCTTAAGTGACATATTTTATAGTTTTGGAATGTGCTCATCAAGGCCTTTCATTTGATGCCCATATTGTAATAATAGAATATATATTTTTTTTCACATTTGAAAATGGCGTCGTACAGTCGTCATATAAATTTATTCAAAAAAAAATATAGCCAGTGTCATTCGAGATGCTGTGAACATAGATAGATAGAGATCTAAATTGTCAGTGTTTCTTTCAGACAAAATTCTCCTTGGGGGCAATTAAGAGGTTCGGGGGAGCTCGTCCGTCGATCACTGCACTAGTTTGCCCGTCTACCTACACACAATTCATTTTTCTCCGGGGGGGCACTAAGGCTGCTCGGGGGGCGGTGCCCCCACCGGATTAGTACCTGAAAGAAACACTGTAAATTGTGTCCAGCACCCGTAACAAGAACATCGATCTAGAGAAAAAAATGCGCGTAAAAAAAAACAGGTTCGCGCCAGTGGCCTTTTAAATTTCTACATGCACGCATTCTACGATTTAAACTTATAGTCACAGAGTATAAATAAGTCTATGATTTCACCGAATTCACCATCAAAAAATCGATGAGTAATTTTGTATGAGAATTGGTACCGCGCCATCTACCGCCGAAAAGCCAAATAAGGGTTTTTCAAAATGACAAAAAACTGTTGGCACGATAGATGGCGTTGAAAAACAGGCAAGTGTCAACTGTAGAAAACGTAGGAAACCGAAAACACCGCTAAAAACCAACACACGCCTAGGAATGAAAAAGACTTTTTTCAAGCACAAGCCGTTTATTTTCAAAGCCTATTTTGACACTGTATTTGTTCATCAACGTCATCGTCGCCATCTAGTGAGACAAATAGTTACTTTTGATCATAGTTCTATTCACTTCTCAAGCTTACGCGCTCACTAGACATGAAATCATAGTTCTATTGGTAGTAGTCGTATTTTTTCTAGTATATTATTTAGAACGGTATAAAAATAGCACTGTTAATGGAAAAATCTCTAAAAATTGTTAAGTACTATTTCTTGTTTTTAAATGACACTTGGAAAATACCTCATTATCATCATTTTTTTCTCGACAGATGTTCGTGCTAGGGTTACAGACATCTTCAGATCTTATTAAATACGGACTATATTTTAATCAAATACTCGTAAGTACCTCCTTAGGCATAAATCTGTTTTAATTACCTAAGTACCTCATTATCCGTTTGTTGAATAAAATTACGCCATGCATAAGTAGTCAGATTTCCCTTCCCACGAGTCTATCAAAGGATTCATTAGCAAATTGACCAAAGGGTCAAACAGAATACAAAAATCGGGCTTAGGTAGCTACCTGTTGCGACTTGCGAGTTGCCCCTTGATTACGAAAGATCCCTTAGCAAAGCTAACTTTATATTAAATCCATAATTAAGGTAAATTTATGTAGGTAATACCTTTAAGCATGTTCCAGACGGATGTAATCACGCCTCCCATCAGAGGTTACCTTGCTTGATGCCGTGACGGTATATGTAATCCAAATTTCTACATCCAATCCAAATGACCTTCAACGTCCTTGCAGGAATGGCGCGAGTTCCATCCGAAGATGGAGTGATCCACTTTCGTTTCTTTTTTGTTTTCTGTCGTCAATGGGGTTGGCAACGCAAACCTAATTGTAGATGTCGCTGCGTACGCTTGTTCCTAAGACAGTAGACGTTCAGAACAAAATGTATGGGAAAATAGGTATTTATTTTGTGGTATTTTATTACCGAAAAAGATCCATTGACTCAAAATGGATATAAAAGACAATTCTATAATGCAAATACTGGAATTCAAAGCCAAGGAATAAAAATGTCTTAACAGAATTTATCCATTTTTTCTATATCCAGATTTTTCGGAAATTTGTAAGTGCCAACATTTTTAAAGCATATTACACAGAATTTAATCATTTTAAAGCTAAAAAAACGTTTTTTTTTTAAGTTAAAGTCCTTTGTTTTCAAAGTTCTCATGGAACAAGCGTACGCAGCGCCATTTTGACAGTTGCCTTCCCCATTAGTGACAAAAACGCTAAAGAAACACTCACCTTTTAAAATTTCGACAAATTAGGAGCCATTTTTAAAATATGGCTAGTGATTTTGCTACGCGAGCGCGATTCACAATGAAGGGCGACCATGTTGGCGCTTGGATGGAAATTGTGTAGCCGCAACACAATCCACGGATGGAAATCACGCTCCAATCAAGCTTTACCAAGATGACCTCTGATGGTAGGCGTGTTAACATCCGTCTGGAACATGCCTCTTATATTTTTGAAAATTTAAAATAAACCCCAAGTGAAATCCTAGCTCCATTGTAAATAGTGTGGAATTGCAATCCCAGCGTAATTTTTTCCGTTGTTGATAAACATTAATTTGACCGAAAATTCATGGATACAAGTGTAATCGCTATCGATTACTTATCGATTAAGCTCTATAGCTTATTAGGTATTTAACGAATATAGGCGTAACCACAGAACAAAGAAAATATTTTTTTGTTCTCTGGGCGTAACTTTTTATTCATTCAGGTCTTTCAAGTACTGGCTGTCCATTAGTTGGATAAATCCCTGTTTTTAAGAATCCGGCTTTTAGATTTACCTCGGTCTTCGGTGCGATTTTTTCCCATAACAGATGAAGTAATGAAGGGAATGTCTGTTTTGGAATGGTGGGCAAAGTTTGACCTTCTCGCGTTGATTTCCATTCATCCAGTATTTGCCGCCAATGAACTTTGAGCGGTCGAAAAAATGCCACGTCAAGCGGCTGGGTAAGGTGTGTGCTGTTCGGCGGCAATGCGACAAATGCTATGTTATGGTCTTCCCATGCTTTGATTACCCCGTAGCTGAGGTGTGAGCTCAAATTGTCTCCTATGATTACCTTCCTTCCTTCTTCTCTTTTTAGCACCGGTAACACTGTTGTGAAAAACCAATCCTCGAAACTGTTACCGTCAAACCAGCCGGATTTAGACCGGTTGTATCGAGTGTTAGGGGGCCCTCCTTCTGTCCAAGAATTCCATAGGTGTTCAGCTTTATAATTAACGTATGGCGGTAGGAGCTGACCTGCAGCATTCCCACATAGCATCACACTAACAGCGGCTTTCGTAGAGTTTTTGATGGCCTCTGGGTATTTAGTCCCACATTTGGTTAAAATTTTCTTTTTCCCTGGGTCGTCTACTAAGTTGGTTTCATCATAGTTATATATTAAATGAGGTGGAACTCCCTCAACTTCTGCTTTCAAGTGGTTAAAGTAGCTCTGTATAATTCTTCATTCACTGCTGCTCGTACACGCTTAATGTTGCTGCAGAACCTTTGCGATAGCTCTTCTCGGTGCCTCTTTAAATAAAATTGACCCCATGTGCGACCAGGAAAATTATTTGTAAATTGTGGCACATTCCTGTCTGTCTTGTCTAAATATGTTTTTACTATAATTCGTAGGTCAAACAAGGTGATAGGGAACCCGAAACGACACATTTGGATGGCGTGTTGGACGAATGAAGATTCTTCTTCTGCAGTGAATATGCATTGGCGACCAGGTGGTTTGACACAATTATTGCGAATTGCTTTTTTTTTCAAAATAATTGACGATCTTGGAATTTTATACTTTTCCGACGCCTCCCGTTGAGTTAAGATTTTGTTTTCTATATCCGAGAGACATAGTTCCATTTGCCTGTCGCTGTAGTATTTGTATGATCTACCTCCTACATTTCTTCTGGACATTTTCAATAATCAGCGTAAAATACCTTAAACATAAAATGAACTTCTAAATATGGTCCAAAAAAATCATTGGACTATTGTTGAAATTAAAATATGAAAAAATATTATAACTACATTATTTTTTTAAATCACACATATTTCGTTTTAACTATTGTCGCAAAGTAATCACTGTTAACTTACCTCCAAATGAAAACAACTCACGTGACTCTACACAAACTTTAACTATATTTTCTGAACAAAAGTTTGAAGAGCTACAAGGGAGCTACAAGCTCATTAGTATCAAAACAATGTAACCATATTTTGCCTGACTTAAATAGTAATGATATAGTTATACTAGGCTGTGGTAGTAATGACAGGGATATAAATATATTTCACTCAAATGTTTGTATAGCTGTTGAGAAACTAAGTACGAAAGCTTTAGTTATAATTGCCCCTATAATGAACAACCCATATTTAAGCGAAAAAATGTTGAATTATAATTTAAAACTATGGACGAATCACTTTGTAAATTGTACTACTATTGACATGCATAATAACTATAATCATAATAACAATATTCAACTTGACATAAATTATATTAATTCCTTAAGTTTAAAAATTAATCTATACATCGACTTCCGTCAATACGAAAAACAATTTTTAGCAATTGAACAAATAAAAAAATACGTCTTAATGTCACAACCTCACAGTAAATCATCTGCTCACCTACATAAAGTAGGAACAGACTCTAAATGTAACGAAAAAAAATATATTACATTCTACTTCAAGCCAATAGCAGAAAAATCTTCAAAGCTCATATCACAAGTTGACAACGAGAGTTTTGTTAAAGCATCGCATAGTCATCATCAGAACCAAACCCTTTCACCGTCACCAAAAAAAACCTTTTTTCGTAAGTAATAGAGATAACACTTTTACACTTTTTCATCAAAATATACAAGGTTTAAAATCAAAAAAGGAAATATTAGAAATTACTCTCACAGAAATTAAAAAAGATATAAAACCAGACATTTTGTGTTTAACCGAAACTTTTATTAAAACTGGAGAGGAAAACAGTATTAATATAAACGGTTTTGAATTAGCCGCGAAACACTCAAGATCAAAAAAAAGGGGAGGCTCATGTATATTGGTGAAAAAAGGAATTGAACATAAAAAAGTTGATTGCTTTGAAAATCTCGCTACGGACTTTCATTTTGAATGCTGTGCAGTGAATTTAATATCTAACAACATTATTATTATATGTATCTATAGAACGCCATCTAAATTACAAAGGCATATCACATATTTCCTAGAAAAATTAGACTTAATGTTACATAAATGTTTTAAAAAATTCGCAAAAAAGAAAATTATTTTTACAGGTGACATGAATATAAATATGATTGATAAAAACTGTAAAAGTACGTTACTATTAAATGAGATCCTAAACAAATATAATCTTATTAGCCATATAAATGAACCCACTCGTAAAAACTCATGTCTTGATCTTATAATTAGTAATGTAAATGAGGCAGTAGGATCCATCTTACCACTGCAGTTGTCGGATCACAATACCGCGCAAGTTCTAAAATTGCCGGTAAGACAGGCATTACAAAGTCATAAAACAATTTTCACCAGTAGGAGATCCTACACAGATGAAAACATAGAATTATTTAAAAATCATTTGAAGAGTTTATCCTTTAATGATATTTTTGAAAACTCAGAAGTCAACGCCGCTTTTAACGAGTTTCATGACAGGTTTTGCCTATTTTATAAACTATGTTTTCCCGTTACTAGAGTCAAAAAGAATCTATCCAATAAACCCCGTTGGATAACGAAGGGATTACAAAAAAGCTGCGCCACAAAAAGAGTCTTGCGATATAAATACTACACAAGCAAAACTGACACTGACCGAAAAAAATATATACAATACAACAAACTACTTAAAAAATGTATTAATAACTCTAGAAGAATAGCCAACGAAAACTATGTGTCAAATAGCAAAAACATAAGTAGGGCTACATGGACAGTAATTAAAAAAGAAACAAGTAACATAGAAACCATAAAATATATTAATAAGATAATTATTAACGGAAATGAGTTACAGTCTCCAATTAAGATAGCTTCGACATTTAATAAATACTTTATTGACATTAACAAAACGACTAATAAAATAAAAAATACATGTAAACCAACTGACATTCATAATTCAATTTTTTTAACCCCTGTTAGTGAATACGACATCAACAAAGCAATCATGACATTGAATAATACTTCATCAGAAGGATTTGACTCTATTAGTACCAAAATAATAAAATCGTGCAAAACAATACTAATTCCTATTATTGCTCATCTGGTCAATTTATCATTGGAAAACGGAACTTTTCCAGAAAAATTAAAAATGTCTATCGTGAAACCACTTTACAAAAAAGGGGATAGAAATAAAGTTGACAATTACAGACCCGTGACATGGATTTCTGTATTCTCAAAAATCTTTGAAAAAATTATGTACGAGCAACTTGTCTCTTTCTTTAACAAATTTAATATTTTAAGTAAAGACCAATATGGCTTTCAAAAAAAGAAATCGACATCACAAGCAGTCTATAACTTAGTCAATGATGTTTTGCAAAAAGTCAACGAGGGTAAATACACCTCGGTGATCTTTATTGACATGTCGAAAGCATTCGATCGCGTCTCTCATACGCAACTTTTAGCTAAACTGCAGAGTAATGGAATAAGAGGGCCAGCTCATGACTGGTTAAAATCTTACTTAGAAAACAGATTAAAATGCGTCGAAGTGGAACAAATAGACGCAAATCATAACACACAAACATATAGATCGACATTTGAACATAATGAAAGTGGAGTTCCCCAAGGAAGCATATTGGGCCCACTATTATTTTTACTTTATATCAACGATATAACTGCCATTTCAAACGACAAATTTACTTTATTTGCTGACGACATTTCGGTATTAGTATCTAGTGACAGACATAACTCAGTAGAACAACATCAAATTGACATTATAAATTCTTTGACATGTATAATAAATTGGCTTAATAATAATAATCTTCAAATCAACATAAATAAAACAAATATAATTAATTTCAACAATTTAAAAAATCCATTAACAAATATTAACATAAATGGAGAAAACATAAAGTGGGCTTCAAATGTAAGATTTTTGGGTATCAATATCGATGTTAAGCTGACATGGAAAGACCATATAGAAAAAGTTATTGGAAAAATAAATAGTTTCGTGTATGCTTTATACAAACTTACTAAAATAGCAAATAGAAAAACGGCAATCATGGCCTACTTTGCATTCGTCGAATCCATTATCAGATACGGACTTATAACCTGGGGAAATGGTACTAATATTCAAAAAGTTTTTGTCGCGCAGAAGAGGTGCATTCGAGCCATATGCAGTATAGCACCAGATGTTTCATGTAGACCTTATTTTAGGTCACTTAATATCCTACCACTCCCGTGTTTATATATTTTGGAAATAGGAAAATTTGTACAGCAAAATAAGCACCTATATCAACGAGCCGGGGATCAAACAAGTAGGAACCTAAGAAATAGAAACAGACTTGTTTTAAACACGGCACCAAAAACTACTCGGTTTAATAAGAATGGTTATGCGATGGCTATTAAAATTTATAATCGAATACCCGAGGATATTAAGCTATTGCCTTTTAATCAATTTAAGATAGTCTTAAAGAACTGGCTAATGGACAGAGGCTTCTATTGTATTGACGATTTCCTCAAATATAAAGAATAAAGAAGGTTGATGTACTAACTCCACTAGACATTTTCTCAACAATAAATTATATAAAATAGTATCTAATAGATTACATAACATTATTATAAACGATTTTAATACTAATTTGCATGCTATGATACGATATAGTTAAATAGGCATAAGTTCTACCTAGTTGTATAACACCCACAATGTTATAAAAATTGTACCCTATTTAATGCAAATAAAGAATTGAATTGAATTGAATTGAAAAAAAACGTGCAGAATCTTGTTCAAATTGTCGGCCGAACAGTTTTTCTGAGTGGTGGCGCCATCTGGTCATGACGGCGTAAATTATCTCGTCTCTACTTGTACTCAATAGTGGTACTCAATAAATTCGCTAGAAGCAGTGCTGTCGCAGTTTTGGAAACATCAAATGAGAGGTCGCTTTGGACCATACTTGTATGACAGGACCATAGTTACCTGATTTTACGGTAGTGATTTTGCTACGCGAGCGCGATTCACAATGAAGGGCGACCATGTTGGCGCTTGGAAATTTGTGTGGGCCGCAACACAATCCACGGATGGAAATCACGCTCCAATCAAGCTTTACCAAGATGACCTCTGATGGGAGGCGTGATAACATCCGTCTGGAACATGCCTCTTATATTTTTGAAAATTTAAAATAAACCCCAAGTGAAATCCTGGATCCATTGTAAATAGTGTGGAATTGCAATCCCCAGCGTAATTTTTTTCCGTTGTTGATAAACATTAATTTGACCGAAAATTCATGGATAAAAGTGTAATCGCTATCGATTACTTATCGATTAAGCTCTATAGCTTATTAGGTATTTAACGAACATAGGCCTAATCACAGAACAAAGAAAATATTTTATTGTTCTCTGGGCGTAACTTTTTATCCATTCAGGGCGTCGTCGGTAATAATAATTTTGGGCTAACAGTTTTAATATACTAAGGAAGAGTTTTGAGCAAAGTGAGCAAGATACAAAGTAGGTACACCTATGTATACCTTATTCAAAAAACTTATTTTGACGTTTGGTACGTTTTATCGAAGATACTTTTAGAAAGTTGGAAAGTTGAAAAAATATACTGCATGAAACGGAAACTTCAACTCTTTTTACTGTATGGTCTCAAAAAGAGTTGATTCTTTTTATAGTTTGGTCGTAGCTTATTTTTGACGACCTTATTTTCTCCTGCTTAGGTGTCATTTTTCAGATTTTATACGTTTTCCTACTGCACGTAGAATGACTTGATATCTATGAATTGTCGTTCCATCTGCAGAATAACAGGTGATTTCGTTCCCACGACTGAAGTCACACTAAGGCTAAGGCGTTATACGTATACGTTAAGAGACCAAGCTTAGAGATAAGCTAGTAACTAAGCTTGTGTATGAGAAGACACTTCTACGTATAATAGACGTATCGCGTGCAATGTGGCCGACTGTATGCAATACCTTCTTATGGTTGATAGGCTCAGTCTAATGGCTCTTCCAATAAGCGAGGCTCTTCATTAACTCTTCGCTAGTTCGCAGCTCGCTGCCATGCCAATGAAGCGCGGCCGCACGTGCCGCGTGCAGCCGCGCTTCATAAAAAAACACGTGCAGTCGGCAGTTGCAGTTGGCAGCTCGCTGCGAACTAGCAGCTTTAGGAGTGTGGCTTTAACCTAAAGGCCCCCGGTAACGATCAATTGCGATTGTCAATTTTTACGTCAATGTCATTGTCTGAGCTATTGATAATCGCTTCAATGGGGTTGGCAACGCAAAGCTAAGTGTAGATGTCGCTGCGTACGCTTGTTCCTAAGACAGTAGACGTTCAGAACAAAATGTATGGGAAAATAGGTATTTATTTTGTGGTATTTTTTTAACGAAAAAGACCCATTGACCCGAAATGGATATAAAAGTCTATTCTACAATGCAAATGCCGGAATCTAAAGCCAAATTAAGACGTTTTTATTCTTACAGAATTTATATTTTTTTTTCTATATCCAGATTTTTCGGAAATATGTAAGTGCCAACATTTTTAAAGCCTATTACACAAAATTTAATCATTTTAAAGCTAAAAAAACGATTTTGTTAAGTAAAAGTCCTTTGTTTTCATAGCTCTCGTGGAACAAGCGTACGCAGCGCCATTTTGACAGTTGCCTTCCCCATTGCACGATTTTCGCGTAAATGAGCGTCAATTACGTAAAAATTGACAATCGCAAATGATCGCTACCGGAGCACTTAAGGGCCCACCGAGTCTACACTAGCGCCGCCACTCAATAAAAAATAATTACAACAAAATAACTACGAGGGTGATTTAATAAGTCCATGACTTCGAAAAGAAGAAATTCTTTTTTTTCATAAATTTATTTTGGTTTTGCTTTTTCTTAATGACTCTGTCGACCCTTTCGGCAGCACTCATGACATCAAAACTCATCGAATGAAGATGCAAATCCTTCCTATTCTCTAGATTTAGGCCACTGAGTTTTTTTCTCCTACCAAAAATGAATAAAATGTGTTGGCGGGCAAACATTTTGTTCAAGCCAAAAGGTGGTGTCTGAAATGGGTCCTCATTTCAGTTACCACAGTTTTCAGGCGATGAAAGAAAAAAATAATAGGTTAAAGAGCTAGGAACTTAGTTGGACTGAATATGTAGAGCTACAAAAAGATTATGTAGAGAAATAAAATAAAATATGCCGAAAAAAGATGTTTCTTCTTCACAAAGTCATGGACTTATCAAACCACCCTCGTATGTTTAATAAAATTCTGAAAAATATAAAAACTAGTATTAGTTATAAACTATTTTCCTGGTTTAAATGTGTTTGTGTAGTTAAAACCTGGAATAACGCCTAAAGTGGCCACTTTGGGCGTTAATCCAGATTTTAACTACGCTTAGATTTAAACTAAGAATTTAACGCATACAAAAATAGTTGATAGCTAATACTAGTTTTTGTATTTTTCAGAATTTTATTTAACATAGTTATTTTGTAGTAAGTAATGATTTTTTCTTGATTGGTGGCGCTAGTGGACGCGCGATGCACCCGAAGGTGCCTAATTGCCTATGTATAGGTATTTAGTTGGGACAATTTTTATTCTGTTAACCAATAGTAATTTTCATTGGGGAAACAGTAAGTTATAAAAATAATTTAATTCATATTTTTTCGTAAAAAAGCGGCCACCTGCGACTCTGTCCGCTGAACTTTATTTCATTCAGGTCCCCATACGAACTATTACAATACGATACGATCCCTCATCTCCTATTTCATTTCCTTTGATTTTTGCGACAAAAGATAGAATTTTATGTCCTTCCTCATGGTCCGATCTATACATCAAACTTGTTCAGTTGTTCAGGCGTGAAAAGATATTTGTGATTAATGTTAAAAAAAC
Organism: Agriphila geniculea; assembly: GCA_943789525.1. NCBI lineage: Eukaryota > Metazoa > Arthropoda > Insecta > Lepidoptera > Crambidae > Agriphila > Agriphila geniculea. The sequence continues at coordinate 27,030,524 of OX038872.1, read as the reverse complement.
ATTTTTAAGTACCTAGGTATATATATATATATATATATTACTATGGTATTGATTACAATTTCTTGAAGCTTCAAGTAAGTACTTATAGCTTTTGCCGCATTGCAGAATTCAGCGTAAAGTAGGTACTTACCTAGTCCTATATTGTTCGTCGAAAGAAATCCCTGGACAATATTCCTGGATTCTCTATGAAATTCTGGACTTTGACGCTCATATCATATTTCAAAAGAGATGAAATCGGGCAGTTGCTTTGTTTTCATTAAATTATGTTTGAAAGCAATGCTTATTGTGATTTCATTATCAGCTACGAAACAGGTTGGCATTAAATTTTAGAGCACTGTTTATTTTAAATTATATGATCGCTATTGTTCAAACAATAGTTTTGAATAATAAATTATTAGTACACGTTGTTGACATAAACTACTTTTTTTAAATGATGCAGAATTTCTCTTTTGAGCAATGTGAGACAGTACAATGTATTATGAATTTCTTACTATGCATCAAACATCAAAATCTGTTAGCAAAAACGTTATTTACAGCGCAAAAAATTACAATAGAGATAATTATTGGTTACCTTAGGGCTGCCACCTTTCAACAAGAGCAAACCTGGAGATTTTCGAAAAACATAGGACAAAATGGCCGCGCAGCGCGATTTTTAGTCAGTTTCATCCACTTATCTTGCCTGTCTTGACTATGGTAAAAAAACAGCCGCGCAACGCTATTTTTGGTCAGTTCCAACCACTAATCTAATAATATTGCCTGTCTATAGTAAAAAAAAAACAGCCGCGTAGCATGACTTTTAGTCAGTTTCATGCACTAATCTAATAAGCTTGCCTGTCTACACTAAAAAACGGCCGCGCAGCGCGATTTTTGGTCAGTTCCCACTAACCTTGTAATCTTGCCTGTTAATAGTAAAAACCGGCCAAGTGCGAGTCGGACTCGCGCACGAAGGGTTCCGTACCAAAAAACGGCAAAAAAATTAAGTTTGTTGTATGGGAGCCCCCCATAAATAATAATTTTATTTGGTTTTTAGTATTTGTTGTTAAAGCGGCAACAGAAATACATAGTCTGTGAAAATTTCAACTTTCTAACTATCACGGTTCATGAGATACAGCCTGGTGACAGACAGACGGACAGCGGAGTCTTAGTAATAGGGTGCCGTTTTTACCCTTTGGGTACCTACGGAACTCTAAAAACGACCGCGCAGCGCGATTTTTGGTCAGTTCCATCCACTAACCTTGTAATCTTGCCTGTTAATAGTGAAAAACGGCCGCGCAGCGCGCTTTTTGGTCAGTTTCATCCACTAATCTTGCCTGTCTTGCCTCTAGTACAAAAAACGGCTGCGTACTGCCCGTATAAGCCGTAAAATGTCTGTCAAATGCGGCAAATCCCTGTCAGATGGTAACACTAGGTACAGTTGACTTTCGCTTGCGCCCCACCCGGAGACTTGATGTTAAACCCGTAGCTCGGACATCCACTACTCAAACCCGTAAACTCCGGTTCAAACCCGGAGAGGTGGTACCCCTAGTTACCATACTAATAATAACGTTTTCAAATCTTCACATTTTACTAAGGGAAGTTTGCAATAACTTTTACAAAATGTGTCTTTTACTATGGGGTATTGTAAAAGCACTTTCTTTAGACAATTTAAAGTGACCTAAGTCGGTAGTAGTAGACTCGCATGTAGCTTTCCTCTTTGAATTAAAACAAAACAATCGCGGCTGTGAACTTATCCCGATTTGACCCTGGCTATAAAGCGAATGGCCGGTGGGATCGTAACGCGGCCGGCCGGCAGCCCGTTCCGGAGCGTTTACCGGTCAACGATGGGCATACACGATTGCCCATACATCGAAGCACCACATATCGTAATTCGATTTACACATACATAGTATATGTAGGTTAAGTGCTTTTACAGCCTATAGTTACACACTACCTTCTGATTTAAGGCGCTTTCCTTACCGAAAGTGGCGCTGCTGAAAATTTTATTTAATATTGTAATTCTAATACACAATTTTAATAAAACTTTTCGTGGAATTTTTAGGGCCCATAGTCAAGACATATAGTTCGTATAACGAAAGATGACCCCAAATGGCGTCCATCTTCGCATCATAACTCATGAAGAAAAGACTTATGACAAAATAATATTTCATATAAAATATATATCTATATGTATATGAAATATTATTTTGTCTTATGTCTTTTCTTCATATGTTATGATGCAAAGATGGGCGCCATTAATGTGGTCATCTTTCGTGATTCGTACTATACCCTCGTAGTCACTGCTAGATTTAGATAGCGAAATTACTAAAAGTAGCCGTTTTTACACATTTGCTATCTATTTCTACGAATGACTGCGAGGGAATGTAGAACCTTCTAAAAATACTAGACTACGAGCCCTAAAAATTCTACGAAAAGTTTTGTTAAAATCCTTTTCTAAATCTCTGAGGGTGCCACTTTCAGCCAGGGAATCGCCTCAATTAAAAAATTAAAAAAAAAAAAAAACCCGCCTGCCTAAAAAAAGACAAGTCAACTGAAAAGATGGAAACAAGATTAAATATTAAAGGCAACATTATAACATGCAGTCGGAGGCATGCATAAAGAAAGTGACATTATGAATGATTTGAGTTATATGCCTCCGACTGCATGTTATAATGTTGCCTTTAATATTTAATCTTGTTTCCATCTTTTCAGTTGACTTGTCTTTTTTTAGGCAGGCGGGTTTTTAATTTTTTTTAATTTATTTTTTTATTTATTTATTTTTAGTTATTATTTATATGATATACCTTTTTGAAATCCTTATAATAAGCCCTTTAATTTGACACCCATATTGCAGTATTCTAAAAAAAATTTTTTTTCCCCTACGTATAATAGCACCGTACAGCCGCCATGTTGGTTTTTTTTATAACGCCACCTTCTTAAGAACACTTGGACTGACGAGACAAATCTAACGATATATTAATTATGGAAATCTGTTCAGCCGTTTGAAAGATATGAGGTAATAAAGAATATTACATACAAAATTACATACAAGATACGCGCGAAAAACATAACCCTCTTGCAGTCGGGTAAAAATGAAACAGAATTTCTATGGAAATATCTGTCAAGTAAGTTAATTGAAACTAAGCAGAACTTGTGAATCAGGGGTGAAGGGCTAACACTGTTTGACAAAAGGACAGTTTTTCATTAATAAAATCTGTTGTTTAAATGTATCGTTAGGGGAAAACCTTATTGTATTTTTTTACCCGACTGCAAGAGGGTTATGTTTTTCGCGCGTATCTTGTAAGTACGTAAGTAAGTATGTTTGTTTGTATGTAATATTCTTTATCACCTCATATCTTTTAAACGGCTGAACAGATTTCCATGGTTGACATATCGTTAGATTTGTCTTGCCAGCCCAAGTGTTCTTAAGAAAGTGGCGTTATAAAAAAACCAACATGGCGGCTGCACGGTGCTATTATGCGTAGAGGAAAAAAAATTTTTTTTTTAGAATACTGCAATATGGGTGTCAAATTAAAGGTCTCATTAAAAGGATTTCAAAAAGGTATATCATGATTGTAATAAATAATAACTAAAAAGAAATAAATCAAAAAATAAATTAAAAAAAATTAAAAACCCTCCTGCATAAAAAGACAAGTCAACTGAAAAGATGGAAACAAGATTAAATATTAAAGGCAACATTGTAACATGCAGTCCGAGGCATGCATAAAGAAAGTGACATTATGAATGATTTGAGTTGAGTGTTGTCTTTTTATGCAGGAGGGTTTTTTCGCGGTGGATTTTCTCAATAAAGTAACTAAATATATCAAGCGAGTAGATAAACATCATTCGGATATTCGAATCTGTAAACGACATTGTGATTCCATCATAATATTTGCTTGTAAATATTAAAATTGTTTTCTCGATGACAGAAATGATGAAGACAGAAATGATTAAATCAGAACAAACATTTACAGTAAGTTTCCATTCCAAAGGTAACTTGAAGTAAATAACAGACAAAGCGAAATGTAGCTTAATTGTATCTTAAAATAAACCTTGAGACTGAAAGGTCGAATAAGTTAATACTTCATTCCATCACATCAGTTTATCCAAAACACTCAAAATCTACAATTGAGTTTAACCCTTGGAGCGTTGCTTTTTAGTTCAAAGTCGATTGAGGTTTGACCACCAAGGGCTTTATTATTAATACACACCAGCGACCGCAAATTTAATAGCGAGAGAGGCCCGTCCGAAACAATATCTCGTGTTTGGGTCACAACGTAAATCCGTCGTAATCTGGAACCGCGTCAGATCCCATGAAGTCTGATTGGCTTGGCGGGAGTTGGGACAACAATTTGGCCATTGGCTGGTTGTATTCAACAATAACATCGTTAACAGTTTTATCTCACATTTTTTTTTTGTATCAGATATTTAGTAAATGATAGTAACGAAACATCTTTAGTCTTTTACTTTAGGTCTTAAAGAAAATACCTTATTATCCCCAGTGTTTGAGGACATAAGGACAAAATTAGAATTTTTTGTCTTTTTACATCAGGTTTTCAACATAAGTCAGACAAATACATTTCAGTATTTATATGAGTATTTATCATGAAAAGTTATCTAAGTTAGCGAAAACTCAATGAGCATGCGTTTTATAAATGATATTTTATTTATTTTATGATAGGTAAGCGTGACACATTGCTACTTCTATTTGGCATAAATTAGATAACTTACCAAAGAAAAGTAGCAATGTATCTCATCCATCTGTCAAATGAAAGCGATTACGATAACCATATAAGTTATGCGATCTACGATGAAACTCGCTTGCCTAGAAGTAACTATTCACTTGCGACTTGAAGGTTCACCAACCAAAAACACGAATACGAGTAAACATTTGCGAAACAAACTCTTTGGACGACCTAAAAAGATACACATAATTAATTCATGGCCTTCTCAAGCATAAAATTAAGGTTGTATGTAGTACACACGAATGTTTTAAGTGCGTGATCTCGCTCACTCTGCCCTTTGTCTCGATGGCCCTCCGGCCGGAGACTCTTTACGTAGGTACCCTTGAGAGGCGTTCTCTTACTAACCACGCGTACAATCACAGAATACATAACAGTAAGAAGCTGAAGTGAATTCTTCACTGTAATCAGCGAACTAAAATCTATGGAAGTGTAATTGCCCCGTGGTGTCATATTTTAAGCAATACCTATTGTATTGCTTAAAATATACACCACGGGGCCGAAAAAGTACAACCCGCTTAGCTTTAGTCGGGCCAGCCACGCGCCCGGTGTCTGACGTTAACGTTCTTTACAATAATTGCAGTTTGTATTGTAGAGAAAAGAGAGAAAAAGAAAATTTATTAGAAATGACGTCCTGTGTAGTCAAATGGTGTAAAAGACGCAAAGAAGGCAGTAAAAATAATGGAACGTATCATATTTTTCGTTTAAGTATCCTACTAATATTATAAATGTGAAAGTTTGTGGGTTTGGATGTTTGTTCCTCAATCACGCAAAAACTACCGAACGGATTTGGATGAAATTTGGCACACAGATAGTAGATAGCCTAGATTAAAACATAGAATACTTTTTATCCCAATATTCCTACGGGAACGAGAACCACGCGGGTGAAACCGCGGGCGGCCGCTAGTAGTAAATATTTATGAGTATACAAATTATGGTCGCTAATAAGCAACCAGTGCTCCTACGCTTTGTGCTGCAGAATTAAATGCCGGCATTTTTAGCTCCATCCACTTAGTTGTACTTTTCATGTGGTGCCATTTTTTGAGCGCAATGCTTGTTCCATAGATTTTAGTTCGCTGACTATAATAACTTGTACTAATATGTATTCTGTGCTATAATGGGACCAAACTATTACAACGCCATTAATTAGCGCGCTAATTTCTCTTTCGCTTATACGCATGATTCATCTGTGCGAATATTGTTGTTAAATCGTTATTGTAGTCCCCGCATAAGTCATAATAAATAAATAACACGTAATTGCACACAAACAGAAATGAGACACACAAATAATAAAGAAGAAGTATATAATATACTATGTCCATTAACTTCGCTTTTAGACCTACTGTGGTAATGAAAGTTCGTAGCACATAACATTTGTCGTAGCCACAGACCATACAACAATACTAGTGGTCGTAGCACACACTACCGCCCTCCCCGTAGCCTTTGTAGCACTGTAATAAAATTTAAAGTACAGTCAGCAAAGTTATCGCCTGAACACCTTAAGGTTCATTTATAGATTGAGTGGTCTGTATTGCCTTGCATTTACCCAAAAGCCATAAAATTGAGATAACAAAAACATATTTTGTTTAAAAACAATGGAGGCAGATAAAAGTCAAACTTGGCTGCGTTCAGACGATACACGACACACGACCCGACCTCAACCCGAACTGAACTCGTACTCACCTCAACCGCAGCCCACCTTGAAATACATCGCTTACAATTTTGAGTCTTATGACACATCAATAAGCTCCTGGTGTAATGTTGAGGTGAGTTTGAGGTCAGTTCGGGTTAAATTTGAGTTGAGTTCGGGTTTAGTTTGAGTTGAATTCGGGTTGAGTTTGAGTTGAGTTCGGGTTGAGTTTGAGTTGAGTTCATGTCGAGCGCGAGGCGTTTTATAGTAAACATCGACAAAATAAAACGGAGCTTGTTAATTCGAGATAAAACTCAAAATAGTAAGTGATGTATTTCAAGGAGTGGATTGCGGTCGGGTCGTGCGTTATCGTCTGAATGCAGCCCTCCTTGCAAGCGAATTTGTTTTCAAACTGTGAAGGTCAATAATGTGGTCAATTGGTCATTACTTTGCTGACTGTACCTATGGTCAAAGTCAAAACAAATTGGAGCAACTTTTGGGCCTAGCTATAGCGAGGTGCATTAAATTATGTGAAACTAAATAGAGACAATATTTTACTTAGCTAAACATAAGGCTTATTTTATTAAAGTGAAGCCGACAAAATATTATTTGCTGTTCTTGACTCTAAAAGGCACAACGACATTTTCAAATAAATAAAAATTATCGCACTATTTACACCAATCATGGTAGGTACCTACTTATAAGCGATTACAAGAGAAAGAAGATTTTTACTGTCCTATGCTGGCTATTACCTATTCCTCTCGATTATTACCAATTTATTATTGCTTCACAATTAGGGAATTCGATCCCGGACCTTATTTCTAATCCCGGGATTTCGGGATTATACTTAGCCAATCCCGGGATCCCGGGATTATTTCGGGATTGAAGATTAAAAATAAAAATATATAAATCTTACAAAAATTGGCTCTATAATCAACAAATGAAAATAGACAAAAATAATTGTAATTAAGATTTGGTCAAAAATCGACCAAAATCAAAATTTTACTAAAAACCAACATATTTTACGTTACAATATACACTTAGCTAATCTAATCACTAACTAATCAAAATTAGATTCAAATTAAATCTAACCAGACTTAAAGTCTGGTTAGTTAGACACATTTTATATTAACAAATTTTTTTTTCAAGAAGGAATAAGATGAAATAAAACACTTTTTAACGGATACTAGCGCGGTTTTATTGAATGTACTTTGGTATTTAGTTGGTATTTGGTTTGATTTTTGGTTTTCCCGACGTTTCGGCACCTTTGCAGCTGCCGTGGTCCCCCGTGACCGAACTGGGAATCAAACCAAATACCAACTAAATACCAAAGTACATTCAATAAAACCGCGCTAGTATCCGTTAAAAAGTGTTTTATTTCATGTCTAGTGAGCGCGTAAGCTTGAGAAGTGAATAAGGAATAAGATCTTTTTAAACTCCAATAAATTGAAAAAACATTTCTTTAACAAACTATTAAAATAAAGATTATTGACAAAATCTCTCTTAACGTCGACCAAAGAGACGGATTTCATTTAAAAACCTAGTTAGTATTTAGGTAGTAAAGTAGTTTCAAAACAAAAACTGATTTAAAATTATATTCATGAGTCACAAAATGTCACATTTCAAAACTAATCTTGAAGAATGTTCATACATCTTTGTTTAGTAGCAGTCACTGAATATTACCACATAACCCAGTGAGAGTTGCTTGTGTATCATTTTCGTTCAAAATAAAAAAGTTTTATTCCAAGAAACCAGCGCAAACCCACTGGGTTAATTTGTGTTGCTTGCTTGAAATGCTGCTTGAACGAAATACAGAGGGTTTTTTTGTATTTTATATTAAAAATGATAGGCGTGCAATTATATTGAAAGCACAGGCACTATAATTTGCAACTTTTTTAAAATTAATTAACCAATCCCGAAAATCCCGGGATTATGAAAACTTAATCCCGAAAATTTCGGGATTGAAAAACGGTCGGGATCCCGGGATCCCGGGATCGAATCCTCTATTCACAATCTACGTGTCTTTTATATCGAAGAGTCCGCCCAAGAATTTTGGGAATAATAGTAGCCATATAGTATGTAGGGTAGGTAGCCATATTTTTGGAATAATAGAAGCCAATGTTTGGCTCCAGTCACATAGTAAATACGAGCTTCCAAACACTACTTTATCTCTATCTAAAAAAAGTGGCGAATAGCTGTGTAATGAAAACGGACCTATCAACGAAACAGAAATACTTTGGCACTACCATTATATTAGTGTGGATTATGTGGTTAACTTGTGGCACAGAATAGATATAAGTACTACCGTACAGAAAGGTAACTCTCCGCCCCGCCCCACAATCAATTACCTCACCCCACCGGCGCCCACCGCGCGAGTTCCGTGTGCCGATCCGTGTGCTCATTCAATAGCTCGCACACAGTTGCGCGTGTGCAAAAACGTCACTGTGTACCGTCTGTGTACCTAATAGGTAGTTGAAAAGCGACGCTTGTATGGAGTGCCCGGGGTGTGCTTGTGGCTAAAACGATGGTATCAAACTTAGGTACGTCCTAAATATAGTGCAGTTAATTCAATTTTGCGGCTTATTCCTGAACGTCAGAGCAGTCTCGGCCGACCCAAATTGCAGCGGCCCACGAAGTGGCCCGCGACCTACTTTACAACAAGGGCCTTTTCAGGAAAACTACCGTTTTGACGCACCTACAGTGTGCCACAAAGAGTGTTCTACAGGTGCCAGAGTACCTCTTTTCTGTAGGGTTGACTATTTATCTCTCTCTACGGGGAAAAAGAAAATAACTTTTTTGTTATGTGGTGGGTAGCTGAAACTTCAAAAACAATGAAAAACGTTGTGATAATGATTACCAACCTAAAAAAATAAAACGGAGATTTAGTCCGTGAGATCTTGTGGAATTTTGTTTCCCAGCTCACGGGAGTAAAATAGCTGTGTCCAAGTTCTAATATACCTACCTATTAGGGTTGCCTATTTTTTGGTTCATCAAATATAGTACTTTCAAGATTATAACATGTAAAAATATAGTAGATAGCGAAAAAGTTCAAAGAAATATAGTAGGTTTTGAATAATTTGTATTAGGGGTTCAAGTATGATTGCCGTCATCTTTAACACCATCCTTACTAATATTATAAATGCGAAAGTCCGTTTGTTTGTTTATTTGTTTGTTTGTTTGTTACGCCTTCACGTCTTAACTACTGAACCGATCATCATGACATTTTACATACACGTTGCTAGGGGTACAGAGAAGGACATAGGGTACCTTTCATCCCGAAAAAAAGGATTGTTCCCGAGGGATAGCAAAAAAACTTTCCACGCAGACGAAGTCGCGGGCGGCCGCTAGTAGAAGATATTATGAGGGTCTCTGTGTGTGTATACCTTATTTTATAATTTTTCACTTGAAAAAATATAAGTAGTAGTTTTGCCTACTACCTATTTTTTCAAAAAATATAGTAGGTGAGCCCTCGATATAGTAGGATACTATATTATATAGTAAGGTTGCCAACCCTATTACAAAACCTTCCCTAGATTTCAAATCTAAAAGGACCACCTACACAATTATTAACTGATTTTCTATTTTTTTTTCGCCATTTTGTAGCTAAACTAATACCCTAGGACCCATTTTTTATTTTCTTAAGTCGGTTTTTTTCAAAATATTATAGTAAACGAACACCCCCTAAAATACCCGAAATATGCCGAAATTTGCAAAATTCCAAAAAAAAGTTACAAGTAGATTTTCAAAATTCAAACGTTCACACGTATCTCGATAAATTCCTCAACTTTTAGTACTATTCCCATCTCGATCCTCCCAAAATCCTCGGAGATATGGCCAAAAATACGTCTCAGGCGATTTGCATCTGATAACCATTTTCAATGGTAAAAAATCGACATGAAACCTATCCCTATATCAAAATTCATTAAAATTGCTTCAGCAGTTGAGGCTTTTAAACGTAACATACATATAAACAGAAAACAAAGTTCGCATATTACGATTATTAAGTAAGTACATTATTAATGTACTATCACATTATATTAATAATATTTAACGTTCCATTTACGAAACATTATTACATTTTATAAAAAGCGATGTACGTAAATGACTTTTCCACTTATTTAGTCCTACTTCAATCTAAAAAGGGGCTATGTTAAAAATGTACTTAAATCTTCATAAATTGCTCATTACTTTTCCAGAGAAAACAGATTATGCTGCCTACTACTCTAGCGCACAGAGGTTTATTTTGCTTCATCTCGGCTAATCTTGGTCCTATGCAAACACATTGTTTATTAACAAATTTCGGTCATTCTCAGTCGCCACCACCAGTTTCGCCTCCACTGGAGGACCAGTGGTGAAAAAGTGGTGGCGACTGGGACATTGATCCATAGATGCTAAAGGGAGTCTCAAATATTTTCCTAATTAACTATTTTATACTTACTCAATATTTTTTTTTTACAATATTTATTGAATTATCTACTAATATGAGTGATTTTATTATGACGTAGCATGTACATATTGTAAATGCAACAAATAATGTTTTGATTAATAAGAAATTAATTTATAAAACCTATACAACTTGTTGGCTTTAATTGTTTAAAATTTGATATACTTATTTCAAAATGATACTAGGAACTTATGTCAAAAGCTCATAGTTTTTTAAATTGAACTGCAAAAACTGAAAAAATGCAGTTTTTCACCTATTACGCAGGTAGCAAAACTTTTTTGCTTGCAAAACGTAGTTTTACACTCCCTTACAGAAAGAGTCCAAATAACATACCAAAAATGCAGCTGTACATCGCATTTTGCGTTTTTAATATAGAATTTGACTGAGATAATTGTCTAAATTGTTAGGAATGGTAGTCCCAGAATCCAAAATTTGGTTTGCCAACTTCTAGAAAATTATTAGCATTTCCATAGAGCTTTATAACACAAAAAAAACTTTTATGGATTTATCACACTGGATGCGTTCTGAGATCCAAATAGCAATGTTTTACTTGCAAAACCTAAGGGACCCAAATAACATATCTACCAATAAGCAGCATTTTTTGTTAGATTTTACTGGCCGGTATCCGCCACCGCAGTGGGTAACGGTATAGCCGACCGATATCCCGACCGTTATTTTGTATGGCATTACCGCAACTGTTGCGAAACCGGATCAGCATACCGGATGAATACGCGGTACGTACCGCGTATTCGGCGAAATTTTTGCTCGCGTCGCGCGCCAGTCAGTACCGTTTCTGCGTCCGGTAGCGGTAAAGTTCCGTTATGGTTTGAATAGCGCGTTACCCGCATACCCATCGGGATATTGTTACCGCCACCGGTACAGGATATCGGTCAGATTTGAGTAGGCCCTCAAATGTCATTCAGATCTTTCCTCATCCTATTCCACGTGTGTGTGAGAGTTGGATGGTGACAAATGACGTCACAGAACATTATGCGGGGTGTGTCACTGCAATTCTTCGGCGCGACGACAGCGTCTATACTTTAACTTTTTCAGCACATTAAAAATATACACGGTTTTTTCATCCTCAAATAACAGATTTATCAATCCGTTAAATTGTAACCTAACTAAATAAAAACAAAAAACCGACTTCAAAAAACCTGAAAATAAAAACAGAAACAGCTTCAAAATTAAATACCTCTAAAAAGCAAGAAATAATTTTCAAATCACTAGATACGCATATCATTGTAATAAAACACGTCTAATGAAGTCGGGTGTGTTCATTTCAAAGCAGACAACCCTAACGGCGTTAGAAAAGATGAGAGCTACGCGATAGAAAGAGAGAAAACTTCTAGGTGAATATAACTGTAGGAGCTGTAGCAGTGTGCGATCTGAATTGCGCCTTATTGCGTCGGAGCAAGAGTCGCTATTTCATTTAATGATGTTGCGGAGTGCAGCTTCTGTACTTGTTCTATTATGTATTCTGTGGCGGGGACTTTTGATATGTTCACCTCCTAACAGGTCCCAACAAAGTTACGAAGTCAAAAATTGTGTTCCACGCCTTTCCCTCTATACCTTTTTTACCGACTTCAAAAGGAGGGAGGTACTCAATTCGACCCGTTTTTTTTTTTTTTTTTTTTTTTTTTTTTTTTTTGTTTTTTGTATGTACACCGATTACTCGAAGACGGCTGGACCGATTGAAATGATTCAAACGTTATTACATTAGGTAAACTTTCAAGTTGGTCCCATTTTTTAAAATTTTGAAATCGGTTCAGTACTTTTCAAGTAATCTTGAAAAAAGCACGAAAATAGTATGATTTTGTGTGAACTACCTCGATGATCAGTCGTATAACTTCTTTGTTTATGAACTGAATAAGACAATTATTTTTTTGTTGGAAAAGGGATATCTTAAGTGTAGTTCTTTAACCGACTTAAAAAAGGAGGTTCTCAGTTTGACCCGCATGTATTGTATGTTTCTCCGCGATTAACTCACGTTTGGCTGAGCCGATTTTAATTTCTACCTAAATAATATACCTACACTACCTAGTACAAAAGGTACCTACACTAAAAATAAAAAAATAAAAAATTGTTTAAAAAAACAAAAAACCGACTTCAAAAAACCTACCTCTAAAAAGCAAGAAATAATATTCGTAATAATAAAAACACGTCTATTGAAGTCGGGTGGGGCTTTTAGAATAAAAAAAAGGAATTTGTACTCCAGCTCCACCCGACTTCAATAGACGTGTTTTTATTATTACGAATATTATTTCTTGCTTTTTAGAGGTAGGTTTTTTGAAGTCGGTTTTTTGTTTTTTTAAACAATTTTTTTGAGCGTTCATTGCCTGAACTATTTGTATTGACATCGCTCCATCACTATTGATATCGCTTATACAGCATGCAGTTTTTTTTTACTTTATGAAATCTTTGATGCTTCTCTAGTAAGTTAAATCAAGCGTTACTAATAATCACAACAAGATTTAATTATGTATAATGTCCATTCATAGTAAACGACTGATAGCTCCATATCCCAGTCGGCTGAAAGTTCGTACGTATCATATTATGATACGCTCGGTGGCGCAGTGGTATAGCGCCTGGCCCAGCGATTGCGGAGGTTAAGCAACTTTCGCAAGGGTCGGTCATGGGATGGGTGACCAAAAATTTATTATTTCGAGCTCCTCCGTGCTTCGGAAGGCACGTTAAGCCGTTGGTCCCGGCTGCATTTGCAGTCGTTAATACCCACCAATCCGCATTGGGCCCGCGTGGTGGGTTATGGCCCGTCCTCCTTATCCACCCAAAAGGAAGGCCTGTGCCCCAGCAGTGGGGACATTAAAATGGCTGATGGACAAATATTATGATACACAAGTAAGTACGTCACATCAGTGTTTTTATGAAGTCAGCAGAGAGCGTATGAATATTACAGCAAGCAGAACTGCGCGAGGCACTGCTATGTTATTAATGGTGTGGGCTGAGACATTGGGTGCCTTTGCTCATTTGTAGGGTATAAGTACATGTCTCAAGATTGACATAAAAGGATAGGAGTTTTAAATTCGGTAGGGATTAAAGATGAAACCATTATCTTGACAACTAACAATAAAATTGTTTTAAATAAGTACTATAACTTACCAAAATAATGACCCGCTAGAACCACGGGGTTAAACGTCTTTAAGGTTCTCAGGGGACATTGATTGTGTCACATTATATATGTCGTGGGCTAATCGTTGAACTGGGCTGATCGAGATCTGCCTGGGCAGATCACGATGTTCCGGCATTTCATGATCTGGCCAATAATTTCATGATGTGCCCAATAAAAAATTAGGCAGATCGATAAAAGCAATCTATTCGTCGATTTGCCCTACTCGTACTTAGCCACATCGAGATATGGCTGGGCGCATCGTAATATACTTCCGTTTTGCGACGCTTGTGGCGCTGTAATGGAGCGTTCCTACGACCCGTGGTGTCACAGATCAGGCCGAGCCAGCACGTCGTGGGAACCGACGCGTCCGTTGACGTCTGCCGCGGCGCGCCGTCGTCTGCCCGATCCATCGGGTGTCGGTAACTTCAAAGGATCGGCGCGGCGCGGCGCGGAGCGTGGCCCGCCGGCGCCTGCCGCCCGTCGGCATCTGCCGTGCGTCACAGTAATGATATCTATCAGTACTGTAACTCGGCCGTCCTTGAAATACCTAATTGACAACATTTCATTTTGAGAAAGTACTAAAATTAGAAAACCATTTCGAGATTTTAGTGTTCTAAGCTCATATATTTTTTTTTCAGAATTTTTAGATCAGTATTTTTTACGTAAATTAAAAAAATCTAAAATCTAGTCCATATAGGAAGTTTGAGTTGAGTCTCTTTGCCTTCTATTTAAAAAAAACAGTGGTGCCAGCTTAGGGTTATTTACCCTAGATTTAGGGTAAAAAATATCTGGCACTAAGAGATGTCCCCTTTCGAGTAATTTTAAATCCCGAAATTGAAATTACAGCATACCCATATACGATTAGTATAATTAAATACAAGAAAAATATTTCTTTCCACTACCTATTTCTTTCTTTATAAATCAACAAACAATTCTTCCATGTACATGTAAGGTTGGGCGGAGAGTGTCCTTTCTGTACGGTAGTACTTATTTATTATTATTTATTTATATTATATATTATATCTATTCTGTGATCTAGGGTAAATTGAGACCCAGCATAGGGTAGTGTGAAAATCTGATCTGGCAACACTGAAAAAATCAATTGTCATAAATGTCATAATAATGACTAAATGTCTTTCGAGTGTATTTCTATGTTCAATAAAATTTAGATATTTTTAAAGTATTCTTGTAAGAAAATCAAAAGAAAGTCGTAGCATCGTTTGTGATACTTAAGCGTTACCTGTTTTGTGTGATTGAGGGCTGGAAATTACACACAGGAACATAAGAAAATAATCAATAGATATTATCATTTAATCGGTGAGTTCATATTGTTTTCATTTTTTTATGTCATGTAAATAGCCTGAAACTATTATAATATACTAATAATTTGTGCAAATAGTCGTTTGTGTCCACTTCTCTGTCGATTTTTGCAAATATCAGATCTGTTTATTACAGGTCTTTGAAGTGTGTTTTTTCGCATAGTGATGTGCATTTCTATATCGATATTATCGATATATTTATCGTACTTTCTAAGGTACTTTATGTTTGATGGGAACAAAAAGTAGAAAACCATCATATGGCTTGGCTAGCCTGGCACATCTTTCTTTTAAATAAATGATAATCAAGTTATTTAATTCAATTTAACTCAAATCAGTTTCAACTTAATGTTCTGTATGTAGATACTACTGCTCAATTTCTTTGTTTTAGGAGTCGATATCCAACATACCGCAAAAATGTAATGAGCCTGCGTGATTTCGACATGAAGGCAATGATTACTAGTTTGCAGCGACAACTAAAAAGAGTTTAAAAAAGCCTTCAAATAATAAACACTGTCATTTCACCTGTTCTTTTATTTCCTTGTCTTTGTCTGCATGGACATTCGAGAAAGTTCTTAGGGATACCAGCCCCCCCTACTCAAATGGCCAACTTTCTATTCGTTTGAACGCTACGCTTTCTTTTAAAGCTTAAATATGAGCAATAGATGATTAAATCACATGTCGCAAACTTATGTAAATCACAAACTTCGCAATACATATTGTATAAAATTGTCAAGCTTACGGCACGTAATTTTATAGTTTACTGCTTATTTTAAAGTTTTAATAGTAAGCGTTCAAACCAGGGAATGTTAACGTTATTTTTAAATATAACGTTAATTTTTACTCTTATTACCGTTAATTTTAACATTAACGTTATGTCAATAAATAACGTTAAATTTATTTAAATTTAATTTAATTTTAAAATTTACGTTATTCCAGTTAATAACGTTAATTTTTTACCGATAATTTTACCGGTACTAAATTTAACGCTATATTTAACGTTAATTTTACCGGTAAAATATTTTTAACGTTATTTTTACCAGTAAATTTACCGATAATATGTTTTAATGGTATTTTTAACGTTATATTTTTATCGTTATTTTTTTTAACGGTATTTCAATCCCTGGTTCAAACGAATAGAATGTTGGCCATTTGAGTAGGGGGGCGTTACCAGAGGTCATACTCTGAGCTCTTATAGCAACCTCAAAGTGATGTTGTTTTGTTATAGGGACAGAACTATACATCGCGTATAGCGCACTTCTCAATCACAACATCGCTTCGATATTACTTTTGACAGTCTTTGGATGGGGGCTTTTAGTTAAAACTGTTTTGAGAAAGCGATATTGAAAGTAAAATGACCCACCTCTTCTTAGAAATTTACTCATACCCCTTAAGGTACTACTATAATTTACTAAAGTTGTTATTGGGGTTACTATAGTTGTTATTATGTTTCTTATTTATTATGAAACATGAAACAAAAATATCATTATTATCGATATAAAAATTAGCGTGCCTACATCTCTATGGACATCACAATTCACATCAAGGACAATTTTTTTTTTAATTGACGTTTTAAGAGGCAAGGCAAAGGCATCGCTTATATTTTACCTATATCTTGTACTTACGTCCTTTTAGAATAAACCGTTTTTTATTAATTAATATCTCAGTAATGTATGAAATTAAATGGAAAAGAAAAAATACGTGTTGCCTAAAAAACGATAATTTTTCATTATATCCATAAAAACATGTACCTAAAAATTTTGAAATGTTGTCAATTACACCATAAGTCGGTTCATATTTCGAGAGTTATTGTTGTTTGAATATGACCCTTACCATCTTACGTACCTAACCAAAAATTATTATTTTTGAAAATGGACAAATATGAATGAATACAAATCTCATCAAACGATTAAATCCAATTTTTATGAGTTTTGTTTTTTATTAATTTTCGAAAATTAACATTTAGTGCTTAGGGTCATATCATATTCAAACAACAACAACTCTCGAAATATACAACACAGCAATGAAATTTTAGATTCGTTTTGTAGATAACATCCTTGTGCATTCGAATTATAGAAAAATAACTAAGAATATTAAAATGAGGTGTATTTCACGCCTTCAAACCATCGCCAATTCAAGACCAAAGGAACTGTATAAAAAATATTTAAGGTACCTACTAATACTTAATCTTTTTTTCGGACTTTCCAGGCAGGTATTTTTTTTATCTGTGGATTAGTTAATTTGTTAATTAAATGTCATGTCAAGGTCAACATGTATAGTCTGACGTGCAGTTCACTGTACACATGAGGCACCTCAGGCCGTTCTTTTTTGGTCTATGTTGACCTTGAGACCGCCTTTATGCCCTGAGTAATAAATGTTGTTTTCGCAGTTTAATTGTATAACTTGATTGAAGTGCTGTCGTGTATCGTAATATTTTAGAATCCATATTATTATACGGTCTATCTTCACCGCGAAATCAATTTCTAAGCAATCAAATACCTTGGTAACCAAAACTAACGATGAAAACAAAAAACCAAAAAAATGCGAAAAACCTACCTACACATATTAAAAGAAGAAACAAATTAGCTTCGATTCCTTCTGAATGTACAGTGCCTTTGGTCTCGAAGTAGCGACAATTCAAAGGCGTGAAATACATCTAATTTTATCGACAAAAACACCCACATGTTGGGGTGTCTATGTCTATGTTGGAATGGCCGCCATTTAAAACTTGACTTTTATCATACCTAAACCTACTGTATTTCACTATTTTATTAAACTGTGACGCCGCGCAGGGCGCGCGCCGCGGCAGGCTCCGGCGCGCCGTGGGAACGCTCTGCACAGGCCCCGGCGAGCCCCGGCGCGCCCCGGCGCGCCAGACGTTGTCGGTTCCCACGACCTGCGGGTAGACAGACGGGCTCGGCTCGGCGCGGCCCGTTTACAGACAGGCCGTGGGAACGCTCCTTAACGCTGTTTGCGCTATGTCAGCTGGGTTGCGTTCAGAACCTACGCTCCGAGTGCAACCAAACGCTACATTAGAGCATGACGTTCGGTTGACACAACTTTCCCGTTCTAAACGTCAGAGCGTTGCAACTTTTTAACCATCAAAATCGGTGGTTGATAAACGCTCTGACATTTGTTCATAGAAAAAAATTACAATGTCATTTGACATTATTTTGTATTTTGATGTTTTCAAATAGTAGGTACATGGTAGCTTCTCAAAGTTTTTATTTAATTCTTATTTAAAACTTACCTTAATAATATTCAAGTCTTACAAATTAGAATTTTAAAATTAATTGTACCTCCAAAAATAAAAGAATTATGTCAAAACGATGATTACAAACTTTTCAAACATTGCAATGTCTTACCAATACAATATAAATTTCACTATAATATATTAAAAGAACAATTTTTCAATAAAGAATTACAACAACCAATCCAACATAAAATTAATACACGTCAGATTACCCAACAAAAATTAATAATTTCAACAGCTTCAAATAACACATATGGTGAAAGAACTACACAATATATTGTTCCTCGATTGTTAAATGACTTAGATCTTTCTTTTAAAAAAAGCATCACGTTTCATAATCTAAAGAACAAACTTAAACTGCATTTTATAAACAGCCTATAGATAGAAGAACGAACGGGCGCCGGCTCCTGCGACGCGAATCTGCCTTCCTTCACACTCACTCCGTGTACACCTGTTCGTTCACCACACAATAAAATTGTATCCGTCTCCCTCCTACTCACGCAGTATTATATAGTTCTGTCGTATTTTTATTACTAGTGGATAATCCTATACAGATAAATGTTTATGTTTGTGCTTATAGTAAGACTAGTGAGCGATGAGTTTTTCCGTTCTAAAATATCTTTACGTACCTACCTAAGTAATAGTATAATAGTACTTACCTAATGTTGTCATATGTACTCACATCAACCCGCGCCGGACAAATCTACGTGATTTTTGGTGCGTGTAACACAAATGTAATGTTTTATTTTTGATAAATAAATAAAAAAAAAAAAAAAAAAAAAAAATTTACAATAAAGGAAAGTTTAACTTATTCGTACTACAAATGGAAAACGACGACTTTGTAGTTTGTAATTAGAGTGAGTTAGAGTTAAAATTGTGATAATAAAAACAACAGTGAGTTAGTTGAAGAAATAAGTTTTACTAATACTTTGGTCACCCTACAGACTATTTATCCCAGCATGGCTGGTTTTATCTTTATTATGTAGTAGAATAATTGTTATCTAAACTTCATTTTATTTGCTTGTATTTTGGCCATCCTACAGAATCGATTTGCCCAAGCATGGCCGGGCAAATCGTGACTAACTGATATGTTGTTACATAATATTTACGTATCGTAGTATGAATACAATATTATTTTCACTTCTCAAGCTTACGCGCTCACTAGACATGAAATAAAACACTTTTTAACGGATACTAGCGCGGTTTTATTGAATGTACTTTGGTATTTAGTTGGTATTTGGTTTGATTTTTGGTTTTCCCGACGTTTCGGCACCTTTGCAGCTGCCGTGGTCACGGAGGACTGACGCTACCCGTGAGCCTACCCTCAAGCGATGAATTTTTTTTATTTGACACTAAAAAGAAGGACAGTATATTCCAAAAACTCTGTCTCTGTCTTTTTCTTTACGTGTAATGAAAATAACCTCACTTTTTCATTTTTTCAATGTTTTTGTAGATATTTTGAGCATAAAGTCACTTTATGAAATAGTAACCGTTGAATATTCTTCTATATGTCATTACCTATTTTCTATATATTTTTCGAGAATAAGGGATTAATAGAGTATCTCTCGAGGAGCTCGATGGCGCAGTGGCTTAGCACCTGGCCCAGCGATTGCGGAGGTTAAGCAACGTTCGCAAGGGTCGGTCATGGGATGGGTGACCAAAAATGTATTATCTCGAGCTCCTCCGTGCTTCGGAAGGCACGTTAAGCCGTTGGTCCCGGCTGCATTTGCAGTCGTTAACACCGACCAATCCGCATTGGGCCCGCGTGGTGGGTTATGGCCCGTCCTCCTTATCCACCCATAAGGAAGGCCTGTGCCCCAGCAGTGGGGACATTAAAATGGCTGATGGGCAAGACTTTAAGTATTATCCAAAAAATATAAAATTAGTGAAGATTTTCTTAGTCTTTGCATATTTTTTTAGTCGAGTGAAGAAACGAATATCGTATTTTTAACCGTAAATTAATCAAGATCGTTTTTGAAACTTCAACATATATTTTTATCTGCTCAAAACAAAGAATATTTGATTGTTTATTGTTGAATCAAAAATATGCCAAATTCTATAATTTCGAATATACTGGCCTTACGGATTAATTAAACAGTCAGTTTATTGATGCCTGTGAACCAGCATCTGGAAATTAATTTATATTTTTTCTCCATTTTGTGATTAAAATATCATGTGTAAATAAATATGATAATGTCATTTTCATGTTACACTCATTTGTAAATCATACTAGACATTAATATACAAATACATAAGACAGGAGCCAACACTGTGGTTAACATTCTCTGTTATGTTTGTGCGAACACAAAACGAATAATTCAGAAATTCACTATTAAGAGACCGTGTACTACTCTGATAATAGGGAATTAGTTAAGGTCAGGTCAAGGCTAAAAGAAGTCTTGGAACTTAGTATCTTAACGTATTAAAAACTGGCCAAGTGCGTGTCGGGCCACGCGCAGTAGGGTTCCGTAGTTATCTTATACCATACCATAACAAATAAAACTAATTTTTTTTGTTTGCAAAAATAACTTTGTTTTTCATAGTGTTTGTATGAATGACAAAGTTATATTAGCGGTTTTGGAAAATATGATATATCTCTGAAAATTATCACTATATCTCGTTCAAACCAATTTTAGTTGAAAGTATTGATTTAGATTTACAGCATACATTTATTTTTTGTTTTTTTTTTCAATCTCTTATTTTAAAAGTTAAAGGGGGGACACTCATTTTACCAATTTGGCAGTGTATATCTTTCAAACGATTGACTTTGAGAAAAAAATGCCTTAATAACCTCAATTTCATTTTTAAAGACCTATCTACAGACACCCCGCACGTATAGGTTTGATGAAAAAAATGTTTTTTTAGTTTCAGTTCTATGTATGGGGGCCCCTCTTAATCTTTTATTTTTTTTATTTTTATGTAAAAACCTTAAAGCGGTTCACAGAATACATCTACCTACCAAGTTTCAACTGTGTAACCTTAATAGTTTTGGAATAAAGTGGCTGTGACATACGGACAGACAGACAGACAGACATGACGAAACTATAAGGGCTTCGTTTTTTGCCATTAGGCTACGGAACCCTAAAAATTAACTCGTGTTCTAAGTACTCGAATGGAAAAGATAGATTCTGGTATCCGATATGGATACCAGAATCTATCATATGCCAGTGTATATTCACTGGCATAAAAGACCACCATCTTGAACTTACTTTCTAGCAAGAGAGAATCTAGATATTTACTTTTTAAATTTTTGTTTCAACCATAGACTATTTGCTTACATTATTTTATTTATAATGCAATTTTAATCACTAGCTCTATAACAAGCTCATTAAACATCTACCTAAACATATCTGCATTTTTTTATTGATATAATAACATTAGGCCAATGTAAACTGAAATAAAGCTCTTTTACAGAATACAGCACGGACTTTAATTAATGCAAATGTAAAAAAATATGTTGGGTTTTTTGCTACGTTAGACGCTTTTTAGAACGACATCTAACAATAAATATTGCTGACTTTATTTTTTAGCAGTCAAAGAATAGGTATCATATATTTTTCAGACGCGTTTAGAATATTTATGTGATCCGAATTGAAAATTCACTTTGATCAATTTTGTAAAGGGTATATAAGGTACGCGGTTCATTTTCTTTCATAATTGATTTAACTTTTCATGCTTTATATAAATCAGAAATGAAAGAAAATGTTTTTGTTAATCGAAAAAACTGATATTTTTGGCTAACATTTAATTCAATGTGACTCTTAATGTTTTTTTATTATCATATTTAAGTAGGTAGGTAACTTACCTACATATTTTAATTGCTGTGAATCTGATTGATAAGGGATTTTATTCTGTAGGTTTTAACATATTGTGATTTATGGTCAATAAATTAATAACAATGATCTGAAGTTTTTAAATAAATGATTTTCAGTGAGCCGTAAACATAAAAGTGTAACCCTTGCTAAGTTATTTTTTATTACTGACCTTTTTCAGAGTCTGGTACTAAATGGAGTTCAACAAATAATCTTTTCGTATACACAGTAAATTAATGTGTTTGAATCAAATCTTTTTACCCCTTGTTTTGTAATGGCCAGTAAAAAGTATGCGGTTAAAGACAAACTTTGTGAGCCCCAAACGAGAGCTTTGTAAATTGTAACTAAGCAAATGATTGTAGGCACAAAAACGCGACCTTTGGCATTTTATTTGCGCGTGGCGCACTGGGGGAGACCAGTAGAACCACTTTTATGACCTTTATTACCTTTTAGTAGCCTATTTTGAAATAAAAAAGGAACGCAAAATGCTAAAAACAGTTAGATGAAAACTTATTTCCGGAAAAAAGGTTTTCAAAGACCAAGAAACTTTTCACTTGCCTACTGAATAAAGTATTCTATTCAAATTTAAGTTTTTTATGAACAGGTTTAATAAAGGCCCTATTAGGATCTGTTATCATAGCTGTATTCTGTGGGTTACCTGCTAGGACGTTAACCGTGTCGCTACCGGAAAGGCCCGACAAAGATATTTTCACTGTACACCACTCAGCCGGCGACGCTCAAATATTTGGGCAAGAACTTTGGGCGTTTCTGGTTTCATGTTTACACTGTTTTTTTTTTCGGGTGTTATAGCTGTTGCCAGCGAAACGTCCGTTCGAAAATTCAGCATATTTTTACTTACAATAATATATTTAAAATAATAATTTATAAAATTAGGCTGTAAATTTAAATCCAACTTCAAATTAAGGTGATTTAAACATGCTTCTATCATATTGTTTATAGTTTAGTGTCAAACTCAGTATCTATTCCTAAACACCTTTGCCAGGTTTAAAAGTGTCAATAACAATGCCAGATATTTTAAATTCGCATTAAATGACTTCACAGAAGTAACTTTAAGCGAAGTAAAATGAAAGTTCACTACAAAAGTTTGCGGGTGGAAACAACTGTGCCCATTTTGTCGCATCTACTTTATGCGACAAGTTTCTCGATCGACTTGTCGCAAAAATTGCTTCAAGCTTCGCCAACTATACAAGATCACTGAAGTTAGGCTTTTAAAGAAACCGAAGCACTCTTGCCGCTACTAAAGTTGACATAATAAACTTTTCTTTTTGCCTGGAAACTTTTTTCTTCAGTTGCATTGTTTTGTTATGAATATTTTGTAACATTAAAAAGTTCGTACATGTTATAATCATAGTGTGGTATTTACACAGAACGACTTGAAAACCACCTCAATGAAATTAGGTTTGCAAATAGTTTTTTTTTTATGCACAACGGGATGGTGCTTGGCCTTCATCTCACCTGAGATATTAAGTGAAGATAATGCCGAAGATGAAAGCGCACTACACCCGTAATCCTCACCACTAAGGAACTGGCTATCTTACCTCTAACTGCCGGAACACAATTTTTTTAAAATTGTTGTTATGGCTTTAGACTTAGATCAGTTGGTGGTAGCTAGCCAGGCGGACTTGAAATAAGCCCTACCATCAACCAAACCGAGTACAAATTTTACCCCCCCTGGGAATCGAACCCGGGACCCCTGCGTCTTACACGGGCGGGCGAACCACTAGACCACAGCGGCGGTTAAAACAAGCTATTGTCGACAAAAAGCGCTAATTTGTTAGTTTCTTAAAACTGGAACAGGAAAAACTTATTTCATATTTTCGTATAAAGAGATTGGTAGATAGATAAGCCGTTTGTTATTGTGAGTACGAGATTTATTTTGATTTGCAAAAATCTTTGTGAAAATTTCAAAAACGCGGGCTACTCAATGCAAAGTAATCTTTCTTAAGTTAATCACCATTTCACCCATTTCCCCAAATCCCCGGAGGGAGAGGCGGGTTATCATTTACCCCACCGGCGTCGGACCCTCGAACCTACCTGTACGCTTACAGTACCTGCTGAGTTGACTTATCGTTAACTGCTTTAGATCCTCTTCCTTAAGCCTATCCACTCCAAAGAGCTCCCAGCGCAGTGATGCGTATATCTTGCATTCTGCCATGAAGTGGTAGCTTGTTTCTTCTTTTTCTTTACATTGCGGACAGATGGAGTCCTCTGTCCGTTTGATCACTGATAGGTGTCTGTTTAATGGACAGTGTCCTGTCAGTACACCTACAATCGTTCTTATATTTCTCCTGCTTCGTTTCAGCAATTCTCTAGTTTTCTTCTTGTCAACCGATTTGATGAAGATCTTAGACTGTCCGATGTAAGTATACAGGGTTATTTGTAAAACACCAACAACCTCGGAGTAGATTATTAAACTTCTAGTTACATTTAAACAGCAACATTTGTTCTACGAATTTTCCGAAAACGGACAAAATAATTCGACTCTCCATAATGTCCGAACAGCTGATCGAATTTTGTATGAAAAGTAGTTTTTTTTTGCTCCTGTGCAGACTTGCCGAGTTCTTGCGTAGACTTTTCTTATGTCTGTGGTGACTTTGAAGTCCACACAGTTGTAATGATGTAACTTGACGAGGCACCACCGAGTTTTAATAACAACACAGTTGTAACACTTGTAACTTGACGAGTCGCCACCAAGTTTTAATTACAACGCCTTTGAGTTGGAAGAAATCTCTTTGTCTCGAGTTGGTGGTCGCGCGAGCGAGAAACCATTTGATCCTATTTTTAAATACAAAGGTAGCGCCTTTTGTAGACTTTGAAGTGGGACTTTAACAAGGATTAGTTGAGGCGGATATTTTATCATAATTTGTCAAGTCTAATTGCGTTGAGGTAGGTAACAGACGGTGTCTAAAAGCTTTATAATATAAAATTAAGCAAATCATTTTTCGTTCGATTGAGTTTGGTGTCATTAGTTTTGTTTTTTACACGACTGCCCAAAAAGGAGTGTATATGTGTTCAGGGTTCATGTATGTTTGTGGGTATGCGAGTTTCTTTATTCCACCATAACTTCTAAATGGCTCGACGGATTTGAATGTATGGGGTATCGTTAGAATCCTTACACCATTCCAAGTGACACTGGCTATATTTTTTTTGAAAAAAGTCAATATGGCAACGCCACTTTCAAATGTGAAAAAAAAATATTTTTTCAATTATTACAATATGTGCATCAAATGAAAGGCCTTAATGAGCACATTCCAGAACTATATAATTTGTCACTAAAATGTGTGAAGTAAAAATAAATAAATTAAAAAATATTAAAAACACGACTGCCCTGCCAAAAACGAACTAAAAAGTTAAATAACAAGTGTCATTGCAGTCGGGGGACCTCTTTGATTAAACATTATTCCACAAAACGGTCCCCCGACTGCAATGACACTTGTTATTTAACTTTTTAGTTCGTTTTTGGCAGGGCAGTCGTGTTTTTAATTTTTTTTATTTTTTTTAACACGTTTTTAGGGTTCCGTACCTCAAAAGGAAAAAACGGAACCCTTATAGGATCACTTTGTTGTCCGTCTGTCTGTCCGTCCGTCCGTCAGTCTGTCAAGACCCTTTATCTCGGGAACGCGTGGAGGTATCGAGTTGAAATTTAAACCATATACTAAGGTCTACGGTCCCTTGAAGCTGTAAAAAAATCAAACTTCTAAGTTAACGTAAAAAAAAGATACTGCCGTTTAGGGCGCAAAAAACGCATTTTCGATACTCTCAAAGGAATCAAAATTAATAGGGTACTTCCCGTTGACCTAGGACTATGAAATTTGGCAGGTAATAGCGTCTTATACTACACTTACAGGAATAAATCTGAAAACTGTATATTTGTAATTAAATCATAAAAAATATGGTCATTAAAATACGTAATTATTAATCATCTTGGTGAAACAACGGTATGCGCGGTCATAGTTTAACTTCTAATTACTTTTGTGATAATCGCGCCACTAATTATTTTTAAAATATCAATATTTATTATTATTAATTATTCAGATCCTTTCAAATATTGTTATAGTTAATTACTTTTAAAAATAAAATTAAAAAGTAATAAATTTGGCTCTAAATATTTTCGCAACATGGCGGTATGTCACGCTGCACAAGACGCTGCATGACAGGTGAGCATGCGAATCTCCGTGCCACTGAATAATTCCATTCTAAAACTACCTAGAAGTAATGTACCGATGATATACGTTCTTATTTCAGATATCAAATCGATTGTACCGGCTTCCCGGCAGAATGATTGACAAAAGCATGTGGCACGGAGATTCGCATGGTTTGAGGTTATGTTTTTTGTTAAATCGTCGAATTCCAGATCAATCGGAGCCTGTACCGCTGGGTTGATGTATTTGTAGCCGTTACATATTCATTGTAACAGCTACAAACACATTTGTTGCTCATGTAACGCAACAGGGACAAAGATATGGCGATCTAAAGTTTTAAAAGCATGCGACTCTCCGGCCCACACGCTTAAGTCTAAAATACTGGTGAAAATTGTATTAAGATTAAAAATAAGCAAGTTTACGTAACCGTTTGATCACGATAAACGGCCCGAAAACATATTTTCACTATATCTTCATTCGTTTTAGAGAAATAAGTAAATTTATTTACTATGATTTATTATGAATAATCAGTGTGTAGGGTGACCATATCGTCGGTCCGTAGGAATCATTAGGCTGTTTCTAATAAAATTCAAGTTGAACTACATAATGTTGAGGGTTGATTTGCCTACATACTCGTACGTATCGTACCTACTATCATACTGTTACTGACTATGCAATATTGCAATATTTTTTAGGGGACGTAAAAAGGTGACTTTTATCCTAATCGAGATGACAAAATACAAACAAACAAATGAGAAAGTAGGTAACCTTATAAAAACGTGTTAAAAATGTGAACGTCATAATTGGTATAATAATTGCCCACTCAGTACCAGTCACCCATCATCATCAGTATCAGTCACCCATTAATTTAGGTCTCGGTTGAATGCAACCGAACTGAGAACTTCCTTCGTTTTTTGAAGTATTAGTCTTTCAAAATAGGTATCTAAAAACACTTCAACTTGCATTTTAGACCGATCGGGATAAGTTTTTAGCTTTTAAAAATATTAAAGTTTGTTTTTTCGTATATAGTTTCTGCACCATTCACTTAGCCTAATACATGAAATTGTGTCATTTTGGTTTGATGCATAAGTAACAATTTAGGTTTTTGTCTTTTTTAACGCTATCGGACGAAAAGAAAATTAAAGTTGAAAATTTTACTTTCATGATGATTATGAAGTTGTAACCGATGTACTTACTTGAGCTTTTTGTGTCATCTTTGTCCACGGGAATACTGTTATTTGACTATTACCTAAAGCGTTACCTTAGTAACTCCAAAAGAATATTACAATTGGTTAAATAAGTGTTAAATGTTTTAGATCAATAGTATCTGTTGTACATAATGTTTTGTGCTAAATTCATCAATGGAATTTTCAGCTTTTTATTTTTTTCTTTTCAACACCCTGTAAAAGTCACAAAAGAAAATGGGGGGGCGTACTTCGAGCACCGCTGCTACGTACTTTGCCGTTCGAGCGACTTTGGGTAAAAGAATTTGTAAAAAGTAGCCTCTATTTCGTATTGAGCCAGCACAATATCCCACTTCAAATTAATTCGCCTAATTTAAAGTAAGTAAGTGACTTAAGTGACGCCTAAGCATAGGTACTAGACATGTGCGCCGATGATCATTTGACCGGCGGCGGCGTCTGGTGTCTAAATTGTCGGCGGCGGCGGCGTCATCGGCGTAATCGGCGTGGATGTTCAAAATAAGTAGAATAAGAGACGTCTCCATCCATTTTAAACTTTTTATTTAATTATTATAATCAACACTATATGCGATACTTATTAAAGATCAAAAATAAATACTTTTTGCCCGATTTCATATTATGACAAGAATTCTTTTTAATTCTATAATAAATACGAACTGACGACGGTCGCATCATTTCATCTAAGCTTGATTCTGAGGCACATCGAGAGTTTGTGTACGCAGTCATATTCTACACCTGTTAAAAGCAAGGCTAAAGACCCCAGAGCCAAGCTTACCCGACAGTCCGACACTATACCTGTAGGAATTGATTGTAGGTAGGGTATGGTACGGAGAGGGGTAGGTGCCACTAATAGGAAGGCCAAATGAGAGATCTTCCTCCGGGCTGGGTGGTATTAGCCCGGGGACCGCAGTCAACCGATGATGGTCTTGATGGTTGGCAGTTGTATATATGCTGCGTCGCTGAGTAAACTTCGTCAGCGAGATTTAGGTTTCTCCATATATTCTCCCATACTACGAGGTACTATCCCTTACTAATCTTTTGTGTTTATTCGATACTAGCGTCATCTAGTAACACGGTGATTAATCTTGTTGCACCGTGTGTTGTTATGTGCGGCGACATAGGTAGATGCCGCTACAATACCGAAGATATCCCGGACGTCAGCCTGTACGAGATTAGAATGGCTCTCAAACAGCTGAAAAACAACAAGGCGGCGGGAGACGATGGAATCACTACAGAACTTTTGAGAGCGGGCGGTAAACTGATACTTAAAATCCTCCAGAAGCTTTTCAATTCTGTCATCATCGAGGGCAGAACGCCGAAGACATGGAACATAAGTAAGGTGATTCTGTTCTTAAAAGTGGGAACCTGGGCAGTGCTGCAGTCTCTCCAGATGTGCCAAGTGGACTACAGGTATATCGAGGTATTGAGTTATATGAAAATGCCACCATGCCGGTGCCGGTCCCAATTTAGAATGAGAGCACAAATCCCATCTAACTGCAGCGAGTTGTGACTCAGATAGGTAGACATTATTTCTCCGAAACTGTTCCCAGTCATATTGGAGGACATTTTTAGGCTCTTGGATTCGAAAGGACTCTGTATCTATATTAATAACCAGTGTCTAACGCAACTTCGTTTTGCCGATGATATAGTTCTTATGGCTGAGACCATGGAAGACCTGATCACATACACAATGTTCAAAGATCTCCGTAAAGCCCCAAAGAGTGGGGTTTAGAATTAACATGGTTAAGACAAAATCATGTCGACCGCCCATGCTATACCCACTCCAGCTCATGTTGGGAACACTACACTACACTCGAAGTTGTTGACCATTACGTATACCTAGGACATCAATTAGGTAAGTCCAAGTTCAATGAAGAGATCTCTCGTCGAATCCAACTAGTAGGGTAGCATTCGGGAAGCTTCGCCAAATCTTCACGTACAACTTACCTCAGTGCCTCAAGACAAAAATCTATGACCAGTATGTGTTGCTAGTGATAACTTAAGGCAGTGAAACGTGATCGCTAACTATGGGTCTCATAAGATGGTTCACCCAGCGTGCAATGGAAAGAGCCATGCTTGGCATTTCCCTGTTTATTCGAATCAGAAATGAGGTGATCCGTAGAAGAACTAAAGTAACCGACATCGCTCGTAGGATTGCTCGGCTGAATTGGCAGTGGGCGGGCAGGACACATAGCGAGAAGAACCGATAGCTGTTGGAGCGGAAAGATTTTAGAGTGGTGACCGCGGACTGGATGATGGTCCATGGGTAGGCCGACGAGAGGGTGAAGGTCGCGGGAAGTCGTTGAATGCAGGCAGCTCAGGCCCGATCGTTGTGGAGATCATTGTGTTGGGGGAGGGCCTATAATCAGCAGTGGGTGTCGTACGGCTGATATGATAATGGTGACTAAATCGGTGCAATTATAGAACCAAAATTTCAATACCAAAATAACCTCTATGATGGCAACAATCAAACTACCACAAAAAGAGCGAAAAGAAATAAACTTTTATGAGCAAGATGCAAGTTATTTTAGCTTTTGTACTTGCTTCTTACACATGTTACACTTGGATTTTGACGCCGATGACGCCGATGAAAAATCCGGCGGCGGCGGCGTGGCCAAAATGACCGGCGGCGTGCGCCACGCCGATCGGCGCACACGTCTAATAGGTACTGAAGTTCGGTGACACATTTGAAGTAACGAGTAGGTAGGTAGGTAAGAAGTATACGAACGAATATAAATACATTTGATGATACTGTGGCCGCGTTCCGAATCACGCTCACAGCGCTGTTAGCGCGTATCCGACCAAATTAAATAGTCACAAAATATTACACAGATAGGGTATTTGTGTACCTACTTCATTTAATGGATTATAGGCTAACAGTGCTGTTGGCGTGATTTGGAAGTAGGCATGTGTTATTATTATCAATTACAGTCTCATTGATGAGATGACATCATTAACATTCTTGTACTCTACCTCTTGCAAAGTTTAAAAAGAAAGGATTACCTACCTACTGTAACAAAATATTTTTTGAGGGTAAGGAAATAAAAACCGGTCAAGTGCGAGTCGGACTCGCACACAAAGGGTTCCGTACCAAAAAACGGCTAAAAAATCACGTTTGTTGTATGGGAGCCCCCTCAAATATTTATTTTACTAGCTGACCCGACAGACGTTGTCCTGTCTTAGTTATGAATATTAAATTCGAATTGGTATAAATTATTGAAAAGTTTAGTTCAGAGATTAGTAGGTAAGTACCGTTCCCGTTTCCGTTTTCGTTCTCGTTCCCGTTCCCATTTACTTTAAAACCCAACAGCTTTATAAATAACCAAGTACCTATACATCACTTGTTATGTTAGTAACGTGTATGTTAGTATATTCAAACTTACTAATAAGGCGTGATGGCTCTGAACTAACCGTGATGAGCACTAAGAAATTTAGTTTTCTTATAACCTCTTTGTAAGAAAAAAAAATTATTTTACATGTATTTTATTAATAAAATAACTCCGAACGAAGCATCTGTTTTATTACATCCTTAATTGTATGTTTTTTTTTATCGTTGTTCGCGCGTATCTTCGACATTTATGGACCGATTTTGATGATTCTTTTTTTGTTCGATTCAATTTTTTTGCGAAATGGTCCCATTTATTTTTTTTCAAATCGGTTCAGTAGTTTTCAAGGTATCCTGAAAACACTATGATTTTGCATCAACTAACTTGACTATTTTGTTATTTATGAACCGAATAAGATGATTCTTTTTGTTGGGTAAGAGGTACTTTTAGTCTTTTTAACCGACTTCAAAAAAAAGAAGGTTCTCTTTCAGTTTGACCTGTATGAATGTATGTTTCTCCGCGAATATCTCACGTTTGACTGAGCCGATTTTTCTACCAAATAATATACTTACACTACACTACCTAATAGAGAAGGTACTTACACTAAAAACAAAAAAATAAAAATTGTTTTAAAAATAAAAAAAAATGTTTTAAAAAACAAAAAACCAACTTCAAATAACCTGCCTCTAAAAAGCAAGAAATAATATTCAAATCATTAGATATGCATTATCATTGTTATATAATAACAACACGTATATTGAAGTCGGGTAGGGCTTTTAGAATAAAAAAACGAAGTTGTACTCCAGCCCCACCCGACTTCAATAGACGTGTTGTTATTATATAACAATGATAATGCATATCTAATGATTTGAATATTATTTCTTGCTTTTTAGAGGCAGGTTTTTTGAAGTCGGTTTTTAGTTTTTTTTAAAAGGTAAGTAAATACTAAAGTTTAATTTTTCAAGTTTTGACTTATGTAGTAAGCATAAATTACTTTACAACCATTGAAACTTGTCCCAAGTAACAATACAAAAACTCACATACATACAAACGTAGAGCAGTGTGGAACAATGCAACACCAAAAGCTCTGAGTCTCATATTTCTCTCATTTTTAAAGATATGAATTCCGTTTTTAGAGGAACGGAATCTACTTAATTAGGTATAAAATGGCAGTTATAGTTTCATTAATAAATAGATACATAAACCAATAAGAAGACTTTTAAAAGAAAATGGGAATTGTTTCATTGTGTCCACCTAGGTGTACACAATGAAACATCCTCTGTCCAACAATGAAACACTGTTATTAATTTTGACATTTTCATATTTAGTGGAACAAGTAAATGACAAAATCTGTTGAATTCCAACCGATAAAGGTTTTCTCAAGGTATTGCATAATTATTCAGACTCTAAAAGTACCTATAGGTTTATCTCAGGTACAATGATTTGTGTGTGACTTAAAGATAAATGAGTTTTTTTTTTTAAATCGTAGTTATGTACCTTTTATAGGCAATAACGATTTAAAATCAACAATTACTTATAATAGGCATTAATCTCTCAGGTAAAATTCTACATACTAAAAGATTAATGAGTCTGAAAATCACAAATATTAGGTAGTAGTAGTGGAAACACTTGGACACCTGGGGTATTTTAGAATAACATCAAAAAATAATCTACCAAAATCGAACAATTTATTAGGTAGTATCAAAGTTATTCTGTGGTAATGTAGTCCACGTGAATCTATGATACATGTACAAATATATTGATTAAAAAACACATTCGATGAGAAAGGCAACTGTCAAAAAAGCATTTTTTTTAAAAGCCCACGACTTAGGACAATTATTCTTAATGAAGGCTTTACAAAGTGACATTTTAAAAAAATAGTAACTATTTGCCTCTAGATGGCGTTGATGGAAAGAGAAGTGTAAAAATTGGCTTTTAAAAATAAACGGCCTGTACCAAAGAGGCAAATAAGCGTTCGCTGGCTGACATCTGGCCAAAGAGAAACATTTTAGGGTAACATCAGATTTGCCTGCCTACCTGAGTACTCTTCGAAGCTGAGTAAAAAAATCACATTGACACATACATTTTTATCAACGCCATCTTATCTATCGAGCATACAGTTTTTTGTCATTTTGAAAAACCCTAATTGAAAAACAGTTTGGTTAATATTTTTACAAAAATCCTCCGACTAAAAGTAATGAACATACTCTGTCTGTCAGCTTCATCATCAGACCCTGGACTTCGTCTCCCATTAGAGTACTCGTCAAAACAATAGGGATGACGACTACTGAATAAAATAACAAAATACTAATAAAAACCGTAAACATATTGAACTTTTAGAGTAGCTTGTATACCTCTTGGTTTTATATATTGCGTATTATTTGTTTTATTACCCTTCAAAGTTGGGCGGACAAGTCCATTTAAAAAGTTTAAAATATATTAAAATAAATAATACATTTAATTAATCCATAAAATTTATAGCAAATTTGTATAAGAAACAATTTTGATAAACACAATATTTAATATAGCTGCCAAACTTTCCTACGCGTTGCATACAAACACCTAGGCGTGACGTCATAACTAGGGTAGCCGTTAGTATGGAGCGTTTTCGGGTGAGTCCAATTTTGTGTGCATTTTAAACTGTGATATCTTGGGCAGTTTTCACGCTAGCGAAATAATTATTTTACCAATGTTTCTTTTTTTGAGAGGTAATTTATGTAACATAAAATAAAAAAAAATTTCGTCATGCCTATTCTAACGAGCCCAAACACGATGGGGTTGTAGGTTTTATCATAGAATTCCTGTGGGCTTCTTCCGGTTTCATCATCAGATCAGCTCAATGACACCATAATATTGCATTGCCTTCCAGTTCTGACCTATTTTCAAAGTTTCAAGTCTCTAGGTCATCGGAAAGCTAGGATAAAATCGTTCGCAATATATATCTATAAATATTAGGTCTTTACTTATGAACTTGCCGATATTTTGTCACATACAGAGAAAATAATAACTTCTATGTTTTAAAACATTTAACAATATCTTGATTTACGTATGTCGAATTATGACCATGATAGTCAACTATCAGTAAAAATAAAGTCCTTTTTTTAAGCTTTCATAGCATTAAAAAAAGATCTTGAAAGTTACTCTTTTTTTTGTGAGCCAAAAAAGGGTGACCGGAGGGGTTGTAACTTAGCCAAAACTTATTTTTTTCGCTTATCGTAAATGGAATAGGTTAGCATAGTGTTCAAACATTAGTACATAAAAGTTTTGTTACAAGAGTGTTAACGGTTGTTAAATGAACAAAGAAAATGCTAGTATGAAAAATGCAACTTCTTGAAAATTCTCCATACAAATCGGCAATTTCATAGGTAAAGACCTATTATATACGGTTACGAAAACCTGCTTATTTTTAATCATAATACAATTTTCACCAATATTTTAGACTTAAGCGTGTGGGCCGTAGAGTCGCATGCTTTTAAACCTTTAGGTCGCTATTGCGTTACATGAGCAACGAATGTGTTTGTAGCTGTTACAATAAAGCACGTTCCAGACGGATTTAATCACGCCTCCCAACCAAGGTCACCTTGGTGGAAGCTTGATGGGGGCGTGGTTTCCATCCGTGGATTGTGTTGCGGCTACACGAGTTTACATCCAAGCGCCGCCAACTAGGGCTGCCAACCATACTATAATAATATGTCGTATTATACTATGTTTCGGGTCTGCGTGCTATATACTATTGAAGAAATATATAGTACGCAAAAATACTATATTTTCAACATCGATCGCTAAGAAACAAATGTTTCTTTTTTTTAATTTGTGATCGTGAATTTTGACTGATTCTATAGCGTGTAGTGTATAGTCACACCATATAACAAATACTATGTGTATAGTGTATTGTATCTGAATTCTGAACGTATCTATCTGTCTTATTGCGTTCCAAACTTGTCAATATAAAATTGACAACTTAATTAAATCTTAATCCATGGACGAAATATATCTTAATCTTAACCATGGACGAATTTCTTTCATGTCTTAACTTAATCAGTAATACTGATACAATCGTAAGTAAGTTAAAAACGAGTTTTTAATTTACTTATATTTAATTAATATTGATGGTAGAAAATAATATGAGACTTTTATTTTGATTCATGATTGTTTTATTTATGGTTTATGATTTTGACCAAAACATTGTTCAAAAATGCAAAAAGTTCAAAAAATATAGTTTTTATAAAAAGTAAAATATAATAATATATTTGCCTAATTTTTGCCTTTTCCATAAACTACTATATTATTTTAAAGTGTACTAATTTTTTTAGCCTTATTTGAAAAATACTGTATTTCGCCTTAGACATGTTGGCAACCCTAGCGCCGACACTCTTTCCCATTCCACGGTAAAGATATCTATCAGTACTGTAACTCGGCCCTGTCCTTGAAATAATTACCTAAATAAACCCGCGCTGGTTCAATCAATTAATTTTAAGGCAATAATATAACTAGATTAACAAAACTAATGGTAAAATAAAAATAAAAAAAAATACATTATTGATGGGAGAAACAAATTATTTAATAATCCTTAGTACAATACCTACGTATTATATAATATTTTAAGTATACTTAATCTTAGCTTTCGGACTTTCCAGGTATTTAAAAATGTAAGGTATCTCTGGATTATTGGTTAATTATATTTATAATAAAAACAGCACAATCTGCACTTTGCAATAGTAAGAACTTATATTTCAATCAATAGTACCTATTGAATTTTTAGACTTTTGGCATTCAGAATGTTATTTCTATATTAAGGTAATAAATATAATAGAAAAAAACCCGGCCAAGTGCGTTTTGGGCAACACGCCGTACGGTTCCGTAGATACCTTATACCACACCATATTTAATAGCATTATAATTTTTCGTCTGCAAAAATAACTTTGTTTTTCAGTGTTGTTATGAATGACAAAGTTATATTTGCGGTTATGGAAAATGTGCTATATCTGAAAAACTAATTACTATATCTCATTTAAACCAATTTTTATTGAAAGTAATTATTAAGACCTACATGCAGCATATATGTTTTTTAGATTTTTCACTTTCTTATTTCAAAAGTTAAAGGGGGGGGGAGGATAAACATTTTACCACTTTGGAGGAGTATATCTTTCAAACCTTAGACTTTGAGAAAAAAATGTCTTAAAAACTTCAATGTCAATTTTAAAGACCTATCTATTGACACCTCACACGTTCGCAGTTTCAGTTCCATGTATGGAGAGCCCCCCCTTAATCTTTATTTTTGTTATTTTTGTGTTAAAATCGTTAAGCGGTTAACAGAATACATCTACCAACCAAGGTTCAATTGTGTAATATTAATACTTTTGGAATAAAATGGCTGTGACAGAAGGACAGATAGACAGACAGACATGACGAATCTATAAGGGTTCCGTTTTTTGCCATTTAGGCTACGGAACCCTAAAAATACTAGAAAAAATTGACTCACCCGTAACCCGTAGCAGCCGAGCCATTTGAGCCCGTCTGAACTGCGAGGGCTGAGTCGATATTTTATAGTATTTTTTCTATTATATTTATTACCTCAATAGTACCTGACCTACGTACATCTTTCGTTCATCACTGCGGCGCATTCGCGACTGTTTGTGTACCGAGTGCAGACTGCAGACTGAACTCGAGGGCCGAGGCGCGTAGGTACGACTCGCTTTTCGACTATTTGTACAGATGACACTTGCATATAAATTGGCAAGAGAAAGATGAGACAAAAGATGCGCAATAGCCACAAACACTAAAATTTGTGGCGCTGCACATCTTTTGTCTCGTTTTTATCTTGCCAATAAAATGCCGGGCAGTATATGAAGTTGGAGTACTGATAAATATCATTACAGTGCCTGTGTTGGAACTCGCGCCCTTCCACCAAGGACGTTGAAGGTCATTTGGTTGGATTGGTTGGAGAAATTTGGATTAAATCTGCCGTCTAGATGGATTAAATCAAGCAAGGTCACCTCTGTTGGGAGGCGTGATTTAATCCGTCTGGAACATGCTTAAATATGTAACGGCTACAAATACATCAACCCACCGCTACAGGCTCCGATTGATCTGGAATTCGACAATTTAACAAAAAACATAACCTCAAAGCATGCGACTCTCCGGCCCACATGTTTTTGTCAATCATTCTGCCGGGAAGCCGGTACAATCGATTTGATATCTGAAATAAGAATGTATATCGTCGGTACATTACTTCTAGGTTGTTTTAGAATGGAAACAG
Source organism: Agriphila geniculea (assembly GCA_943789525.1). Classification (NCBI taxonomy): domain Eukaryota; kingdom Metazoa; phylum Arthropoda; class Insecta; order Lepidoptera; family Crambidae; genus Agriphila; species Agriphila geniculea. The sequence goes on along the minus strand of OX038872.1, from coordinate 26,993,271 downwards.
AACAGATATGTATGTACTATGGGCAACAGCTTCGCTTAAAAAGTTAGCAAAAAAATTGTGTGCGCATGTATCCCCCTGCACGAACTAAATATATTATGTTATGACGGCGGCGGCGCGGCGTGCAACCGATTTTAACCTTAAGAGTTGTGGTTAAGTGACGTTGTTGTCCATAGTACATCTGTATGAATTTCTAAAACAGGAGATGTAATTCTATAGAGTACCTACTTAACCAAACGAAAGGTGCGTGTTCGTTCGTATCGTGACGTGAGACTTATAGGTATGTACGTACTTAGTATCCAACCGAAACGGACGAGCTTCGTCGTCCCTCGCCACGCGCCCGCGCCTACTCGCTTCGACCGCAAACTTTTTGAATACCTACCTACCTAGGTATTATCCATGCATGAAAATGACACAAATTCATTCTGTCCATCACTCATGTATTTAAGATATTAAATATGTAAACTCTAATAATACTAATATTTTTATAAGCATCAATGGCTCGGACAAACAAAAAAATTGAAAATATTAAAAGTCCATGCCTTAATTTGGCACAAATTTATTTCATAGGGATTTTTAAGTGATCTGAGGTATATGGTACTTGTTTTTCAAATTGTAATATTTTTTTGACGGTGTTATTAATGTACGGGTCCCACGTCTGTTTCCATGGACGAAAATGACACAAATTAGGTTTGTACACTACGCAGGCTATCTTAAATACAATACTATTGTTTCTTTTTACTTTAAAACAATTTTGACAGTTTAGACGGTTCTCACACTGGCGACGCGCGCGGTCGCGGCGCACCCACGCGCGTCTTTTACGTTGTATGCAAGTACATTAATTTGTACAGAAAACCGCCTCGTCCAACACACCAAGGCGCGCCACGGCGCGTGAGCGCGCACCGCTGCGTGCCGCCGGCGATCCGCGAGCAGTTTGCGCCAGCAGGCGCGTTACCGCGGGGTACAACACACTGCGACGCGCCCCGCGGCTGGTTTTCGATGATCGTTTCGTTACGATGGCGGGATTTCCTCTGGTTTTCAAATGTTTCGTGGCTTGGATATACGCCTATTTTAGTGCCATTTGGTAGGTACATTATGCAGCACATGAGGTTATACAAAACTGTAAAAAATCTGTTATTTATTTGATTGAATATCATTACGCTGTCGTGGAAGCCCAGCGTGCCGTTGACCGTACTTACCTACTCGTATGTTATTAAAATTCCGTCATTAATATCGAGATGGCAAATCTAAATTATTTGTCTGGACGTTTTAATCTCATGAGTGATTTTATATGTGTTCAGTTTTTTTTCCTTTTGAGGTACGGAACCCTAAAAACCTGGAAATTAAAACAAAACAACTTCAAAATTTAATGCCTCTAAAAAACAAGCGGCGGGGACGCGTCAGACGCCGAATGGCGCGGGGGCGCGGAGAAAACCGCCCGAACAGGCGTTGCGCTGCGCCGTCACCGCGCGCGTGAAACGCCAAACCGCGCCCCGCGACGACGGCGCGCGTTGGCAGTGGGAGAATCGCCTTAGAGTCCAATTATTTATAACCACCACAAATAATCGAATTTCTCAAGATGCATCGGCTAGATGTGACACAAAACGCAAAAATAAACTAATTATATGCCAATGTATCGACAGGCAAGAATTCATAAACTTTAGAATTCTTGAAGGTTATACCCTCAAAATAACGTATTCCGATCGGTCTATTTTCTAGAAACAGCCTAATGATTCTGACCGACCGACGATATGGTAACCCTACACTGTGATTGTTCATAGTAAATAAATTTGCAAATTTCTCTAAAACGAGTAAAGATATTCTGAAAATATGTTTTCGGGTCGTTTATCGTGATCAAACGATTACAAAAACCTGCTTATTTTTAATCTTAATGCAATTTTCATCAATATTTTAGACTTAAGTGTGTGGGCCGGAGAGTCGCATGCTTTTAAAACTTTAGATCGCGATATCTTTGACCCTGTTGCGTTACATGAGCAACGAAAGTGTTTGTAGCTGTTACAATGAATATGTAACGGCTACAAATACATCAACCCAGCGGTACAGGCTCCGATTGATCTGGAATTCGACGATTTAACAAAAAACATAACCTCAAACCATGCGAATCTCCGTGCCACATGCTTTTGTCAATCATTCTGCCGGGAAGCCGGTACAATCGATTTGATATCTGAAATAAGAACGTATATCATCGGTACATTACTTCTAGGTAGTTTTAGAATGGAATTATTCAGTGGCACGGAGATTCGCATGCTCACCATGACAGGGGGTCAAAGAGTAAAATAATCAACGGAGTGCATTCCAGCAGACCAATAGCTATCACCACAGAGTAGGTATATAACAATCAGCGCGTTTTTCACACCGATATGACGTGACTCGAACGGGATGGAAACAGACTTTCGGAGCAAGGGTCTTGTTGGAATACACCCATTTTCTCTAATAACATTGCGATCGATAACACCATTTCACAGAACATTATACAGTGTACTATTGATATTCAGCGCCATCTGCAAAAACTAGAGGTTCATTTATGGGGAAAGGCATAGCCTTTATTAATAAAGTTCCACAACAAGTGATTGATCTTCCTTTGCATGAATTTAAAAACCATGTTAAAAAAACGCTCATGGGTAAAGGTTATTATAAAGTAGACGATTATCTTAAAGATCAAAATGCGTGGAAATGATGTAACACATAACTTGCTACTATAAGTACTTTGTTGAATTAATATAACAATAAGTCTATGTTGTTGCCAATAATCCTGTCACCCTGTTGTAATTATTTGGTAACGATATATTAAAGTTTGTAAATATCGTTACTTATGGCTGTTACAGCTGATAAGTTTCTTGCGCCCGTTCTTCTTGTCAGCTAAAAAAGTCTGGAACGGGTGGTAGGAAAATATAGACGATTCAAAAGTACTTAATAATTAAGTTTATTTGAATAAAGCTTATTTGACTTTTGACTTTTTTGACTTTTATCTGTTGACAATTAGCAGTACTTGTATTTTATACAGGTGCGGTGGGTTTGTAATTATTTATTTTTTTCTCAAACATGCTTGGAAATTCTAACATTATTTTGACAAACTTCTTCGTGCTAAATCAGAGTTTACGGACAGACCTAAACCGCGCCGTCAATATTTGTTTGAGAATCCATTACTAACGTGTAATAATGGATTTTCATACAAAAATTGACGGCGTCTGTCCGGCAATGTTTCTATTAAAACTCATTACACACGTGTAATTCAGATATGGAGCGAACTTTTCAATGAAACACAAATACTTATAGGTATCAAATGTCGCCTCGATGAGCGAGCACTTTCCAAGAAATTTTTTTTTATATTCGGTATACTGGTATCCCGTGAAAGGCCCTGATGAGCACATTCCAAAAAACTGAAAAAAAAAAACGAAAAAAAATGTTTTGGTGCAATATGGGTATCAAATGAAAGGCCTTGATGAGCGCATTCCAATTCGATGAAGAAAAAAATTAAAAACGAAAAAAAAATTTTTTGCATTATGGGTATCAAATGAAAGGCCTTGATGAGCACTTTCCAAAAAACTGAAAAAATATTGAAAAACTGGTAATAAATGAAAAAAAAAAACAGATTTTTTTTCAATATGGGTATCAAAAGAAAGGCCTTTATGTGCACATTCCAAAAAGATTAAAGAAAAGTATACTGTACAAGCCTTGGCCGCAACTAGGCATTGATGGACTCACGTATGTTCTTCAATGCCTGTCTTGAGTGCCGCTGCAGTAATGTACTATTCCATTTCAAACCTTCGCCCGTGGTCAATTCTTTGTCGTAATCCCTGGAGGGGTTATTTTCTACGTGGCGACAAAGGATTTCAAATGGTTATCTATAAATAGCAGTCAATTCTTAATGTTTTTGCGCGAATCACTTAAAAACTGCTGAACGGATTTTGATGGTATTTTTTTACAGTTTGGTAGCTTAGAGTCCAACTTATAATCTAAGCAATTTTTCACATAATTCCGGTAGGTAGAAACTGGGATGAAGCTTGAACTCTCCGTAGTTTTCATATAAAAAAACTAATAACTACCAACCACTTTTTTTCAAAATATTTCCTTTGTACCGACACAACTTTTCTATAGCTTTATTTTATGTATAGATGTAGGTCTGTACGGAACCCTCGGTGGGCGAGCCCGACTCGCACTTGTCCGGTTTTTATTATATAATATCAGGGCTCTGTCACTCCGCGCGCTAGTATGAAGCGCTGGATGAAATTTCATACGTCAGAAAAGATAAGACCTACGCGATAGGAAGAGAGGCTAAGTGTGTCACGTTCTTACCTCCTTTCACCTTAGTACCGAAAATGGGACAAGAAGAGAAACGCGAACAAAAATTAAATAATATTATATTGCAATTAAAGGGACCGGTACAGAGCGGTCGTGGGTGAAGCCCAAAGAATTAAAAAAGGGGGCTTGGCTTTTCCTGTTAGTCGGGTAGGGTAGGTACTTCCCGTGTCGGACGCTTCGATGAGAAGAACAGGAACACAAGGGGGCGCAGCTAAGCAGTGTCGAGGCGCAGATGGAAAGCAGCTGAGCGATGGTGTCTGGGACAACAGGAGCGTCCTTCGGAACGAAGCTGCGGTGGCTTCGAACAGTCTATGCCTCGGACCCTGGAACGCGCCATCAAAAGGCGTTATTCCCTCATCCCAATACTGTGCGAACACCAACGGCAGCAACTACTAGTACCTACCGCTATGAGCTGTTGTGCCGTGGTGTTCGCAATCGGTTGCGGAGATTAAAATCATAAAAAAAAATTAAATTAACGAACAATATACTTTTTTTTTATAAAGTGGGTAGATCCATGTAAAATTGTATGACTATGCAAATAACGTTATTACAATGGACCCAAATGATTAAAAGTTTTATAATTAACAAATATTAATATAATAAAATAAAGAAAGGTGGCTAAAGGGGAATCACAACTTTTCTGGGTAACTAATTACCGCTATAACTACTACGAACTACAAGTACCACTTACCCAATCTGGGGTTCTTTTAACACCAATTCACAATTTTGGCCGAATAGGCACGAAATATGGAGACATTACACAATGTTTTAAGGAGTCGTTAAATTATATTTTAATATTTAAATCAAAGGGCAAATTGCAGCTACCGCTGTGCCGTCCAAGGAATGAATGTGAGTGAGTGTCAGTCAGCAACGAGCGAACGGAACGCAGAATGATTGAATGGAACGCTTGCGTCGGATGACCGGTTCTATAGACATAACGTAAACGCGACGGCAAACGAAATGGGCGCTAAAATTAAAATATTCCTTTGATCTTTTAAAGTATTTATATTTAATGTTATTAATATTTTGTAAGGTTAAGTTTATGTTTAGTAAAATGGTAAGTTGTAATGTGAAGTTGTAATAAAAACAAAAGTTATAAGTTTTCTTTATTGTTAGTTTATAGAATTAAGTCTTATAAACTTGAATAAATTAGCATGTACGTTTACAACGTTACATCACCCCCCGCTTCTCGGAAAGGTTTTAAACCTAATTTAAAACCGTCTCTTATTTCCGGACTATCGTTAACATTTCACATGCAAACTAGTTCAAACAATCATCACCTTTCATATAACCAATCACAATTATCCCAACCATAAAAACAGCAACAGCGACTTTATACGCTGTTAACGCACTCTTACATAAAAAAGTTACCAACAATGACACATTAATTACTTATGCTAACGATAAGATATTTTCTAAGCGAGATTTTCTATCAATACATTCTTTCCTAATTATTTTTACAACTTACTGTTTTAAAATCTTTAATGTGCCAAGTTCCTATATTCTTACCAGACATGTCTTCCAGTACATAGACCAGAGGAGAACGTTTTTCAATAATACGACACTTGATAAACTTTGGCGCTAACTTTTTAGTAAAGTATTTATCTTTGTCACTCAACATAAAGGTACGCTTGTAGATCACGTCACCTACGTTAAATTCCGAGTGTTTTCTACGCAAATTATAATGACTAGTATTTTTAACATGAGCCTGCCATAAGGATGTCTGCACTTCATCGAAAACAGCCGAAAGGCAACCCAAGTTCTCAGCGTAAATATCGCGCGGAAGGAACAAGACTTCGTCGCCCAAATCAGTATCTGTATAATGAGATCCACATCGGACCAATTCCCTACCATAGACCAAAAATGAAGGTGTAAAACCAGTGGCTTCATTCACTGAATTATTTATGGCGAACTGCACCTTAGGAATAAAAGTGTCCCAAGTGCGATGGTCTTTTTCGACAAATGAGGCCAAACAAGTCACTATAGTTTTATTATAGCGCTCCACCGTATTGATTTGAGGCGTATACCTCGGAGTAAAATAGATGTTAGGGATCTTGTAGTTCTCAAATAAGGTATTAGTTACGGAACTAATAAATTGAGTACCATTATCCAAGAATATTGTTTGGGGTACACCATGAACTAAAAACACTGAGTCTTCCAATATTTTAACAACCGATTCTGAAGTAGCACGACGTAGCGGAAAAATCATACAATACTTTGAAAAGCAACAAGTGATGACCAGCATAAAACTATTTAGTTTACGGGTGACGGGGAGCGGACCGACAAAATCAATTGAGATCATTTGGTAGGGGCGCGAACACTGCTTTGGACGTCCCATTTGACCCAATGTAGTGTGATTTTGGGCTTTATATGATAAGCAGGTGGAACAAGATCCCACAGCCTTCACTACATCATGGTACATGCCAGGCCAGTAATAGCTTAAAGATAAGCGCCTGTAAGTTTTAAAAATACCAAGATGTCCTGCTGTTGGTTCCGAATGATTTTCCATTATTACCTTCTCGCGGAACTCCTCGGGAACAACTTCTTTCCACGCAAACTCAGATGTTAATTGACATTTATTTTTAGATAAGCGATACAATGAATTATTTTTAATAATGAAATTGGGAAACTTAATTGGCGAGTTCAAACAACCATTATAAATCTTTTTATACCATGAGTCTTCAGTTTTGAGCACAGAATTCGAAAGCGATATGGCAGCGAGAGGCAAGGCACGAGAGAGAGCATCAGGAATGACATTGTCTACTCCTTTCCTATGCTTGATTTCAAAATTAAAAGCGGACAATCTTACACCCCAACGAGCTAATCTACCTGTAGGGTTTTCCAACGTCATGAACCATTTCAACGCAGAGTGATCAGTGTAAATGGTGATCGTCTGCCCATTTTCCACATAGCAACGCCAATGCTCGAGTGCTGTCAACACGGCCAGAGCTTCCCTTTCGGTGATGCCGTAGTTCTGTTCGGGCTTACTAAGAGACTTACTCATATACGCTATGGGATGCTCCTTACCGTCTATATTTTGCGTTAGCATCGCACCAATGCCATAATTGCTCGCGTCCGTGTGGACCTCAAAAGGTAACGAATAATCCGGACAAGCAAGAACGGGTGCAGACACTAAGCATTCTTTAAGGGCATTGAAGGACCTATCCGCTTCAGGCGTCCATTCGAAAGAAAGCGAACGCTTGCCATTAGATGTCAATCTATTAAGTGGTGCTGCCACGTTACTGAAATTGGGAACGAAACGCCTGTACCACGTAGCAGTTCCAAGAAAACGCTTCAACTTTTTTTTATTTGTGGGAGTCGGAAAGTTGAGAATAGCCTCCACCTTTTCAGGATCCGTACGCAAGCCATTAGCATCAACCAAATAACCGAGATATTTGAATTGGGTACGGAAAAAATTACATTTTTCAAAATTTACTGTGAGATTGGCATTCTGCAGCTTATGTAAAACGCGTAATAGAGCCGAAACATGCTCCTGAAACGAGGAACTAACAATTATAATATCATCAAGGTACGCAAAAGCTCTAGACTCCATGTCAGCAAAGAGGAAATCGACCAGTCGCTGCTGTGTAGCCGGAGCATTGGTCAGACCAAAGGCAGTAGTCTTAAATCGGAATGTTCCTCGGCCTGGGACATAAAACGCCGTCTTGTCTCTATCCTCAGGATCCAAAGGAATCTGCCAAAACGATTTCGACAAATCAATGCTGGTCAAATACTTAGCATCGCGAAGATTATCGAGAATTTCTGAAATGTACGGTAAGTTGTAGGCATCCTTCTTCGTAACTGCGTTTAACTTACGACTGTCCAAACAAAACCTGGGTTGACCATTCTTCTTGTTTACGATGAGCACGGGAGAGGACCAGGCGCTCTCGCAAGGCTCCACTACATCCAAAGACAGCATCTCATCTACCTGCTCAATCAAAATTTTCTGTTTTTCGGGAGACATTCTGTAATAACGCTGCCTGATGGGTTGAGCGTCACCGGTGTCGATACGATGTGTTATAAGATGCGTTCTACCTAAGCCCTTAACTTCAGTGGATATAGTTTTAAATTGTGAAATGACATTATCGGCTAATAACTTTTGCGAGTCGGATAAATTATCATAAGAATGAATAAAAGTTTCGCTAGGATTATCCTTTACCTCGGCTATCTGGACGTCAGATAATGTGATGCTACCCAAATACTTAGGACACAAATTAAAAGATCGCCAAAAATCTACACCTAATATGATAGAGGTTTCGACCTCAGGCACAACAAAAGCCTTAATTATATGAAACTGGCCTTCAAACGAAATTGGTAAAAACATATAGCCAATACTTTGCAAAGACTGACCACCAGCAGTAATCATATTAGTGTGATTGTCATAGTGCAATAAACATTCATCTTCTAAATTAAGATGAGAGTTATTGCCTAAAATACTAAGCGCAGCGCCAGAATCTAACAAAGCAGTAGCTTCTTTATTATTTATTTTAATATTAACATAAGGCCTAGAATCATTAGCTGGTTTAGAATTCAGAATTGTAGAAACTTTATAAGTGGCAGAGAATTTTCTTAAAAATGTAAGCCAGTTATCCCAATCTTCCTTATCAAAATTGCTACAATTCTGCTTTATTAGTTTTTTGAATTAGGTAAGTTATTCCTAGAGCACACGGGGCAATCAAGCGTCTTCACATCCTTCATACCGCATTTAAAACAAAACACATCGCGACTAGCTTGACATTGCCGTATATGATGAGAGTTGCTGCGACATCTGGGACAGTAAGGTTGAGATTGGGTAGTATTAATTGAATGTAAATAATTTGACGATGATTGTCCACGATTACGGTTTGTACTATAGTTTTGATGTTTAGAATTATTTCCTTTGTAATTGTTATTATTATTAATGTTAGAGTAAGTTCTATTTTGATTATGAGAATTGTTAAGAGAGTTATTATGAGGAAATGGTCTATGTTGATAATTAAAATTATTATTATTATAACTACTAGTTCCGCTATTTTGTTTAAATGTATTCCTATTAGATTCTCTCTTGTATGCGTAATCGGGAGCAAGAGTATCCGAAGTTACTTTAGGCGGTTCCTGAAATTTGGAAAAACGATCCTGTACTACTTCATAATTACGACATAATGAATGTAACATATCTATAGATGTCACTTCACCAGCAGACGCTAAAGTGCTGGCATAACAGGGTCTGACATTGTGAAGCAGTACTTTTAGCTGTTCTCTTTCAGAGAGGGGCTCGTTCAAACGAGAAAACATTCCGCTCATTATTGAAAGATATATAGTAATGTTCTCACAATCACCTTGGGTGCGAGCACGTATTTCAGGAATAAAATTATAATCGAAGTCCCGTGATCCAAACGTTTCCTTTAGCTTAACTACTAGCTCGGGCCAGGAGTTAACTTTACTCTTGATCGAGCGATACCAATGCAAGGCATCGTCTTGAAAAATTTCGGAGGCAAAACTTAAAATCTTTGTCAAAGGAATATTTCGGGCCTCAACAAATTCATCGACACGCTGTATAAACGCATTGACGCAAGCCTTTCCATTAAACTTCAACTTGGACAAGTCAGCTGAACTTCGATCGCATGTTACCGATATCACACTAGACACATCGGGTACAACAGGTCTACTCTCAATGCTAGTGCTAAGGTTTACCGACGAAACACCGCCAGGTAAAGGTCTGTTAACTGAAAGAGCAGTAAATTTTTGAAACAAAAGCTTATGGCTCATAACAACGCTGTCGTATTCCTTTTTAATAGCGTCGGTGCAAGTTATTCTCGCTATTCTATTATGTAAATGGTTTAATAAATTTTGCGTTCTCAAAAGTACTGGAATACTAGGATCAGCAATGTCAAGATTTAATTTAATTTTTGACACCACGTCCATACAACCAGCAAGATCCTGTTTTGTTTCTAAAGGTGACTCCAAAATGTGCTCTGAAGGAAATGTTGGAGCCAATTTGACTATTTGTTTCCGTAATTCATCAACAGAGGTTGCAGGAGTGGCTCCTCTAATGCCCACCTCGTACTCAAGCTCCGACTTTTGTAGAGATAGGTATTTGATTGGCAACATTGTAAAAAAAAAAAATATACAAAATATTAACGCCCGATGGAGTAAGTGGTATTTAAAAACAGAATAATGTAAAATAATCAAGGCACAATCTCCGCACCGTTACAAAATCAATTATAATACGTATTTTTTTTAACACATAAGAATCAATTAAAATAAAATAAAACCAAAAAAATTAAATTGCAACAAAAAACAAATCAAATATTATCCGTGCTACTGGAATGCACCTTACAAAACGTCAAGAATACTGACAAAAATAACAACATTGATTCCACAATTAATATGTTGAATAATTTATTATAAAATTAAATTCACGATTCAATGTCAATATAATAAAAAATGATAAATTTAAAATTTCACCATTCAATTCAATGTAAATGCAAAAGTCAATGTTAATATTAATGTCACATAATAAAGTCAATTAAATAAAAAGTAAGTAAAAATTAAATTAATATTAAAATCATATAAATAAAAGCGCCATATTAGGGCTCAAGTAACAATTTTAATAAAATATCAACAAAAGACTAAACAAACTTGCAGGTAACGACACAAAAAGGGGTGCGTCGTTTATAAACCGTTACTTATTTAAAATGTAGTGCACTTCAGCAGCACGAAAAAAAAACACAAAAAAAAACACGCTTAACAAAAAAACAACCACAACACAAAACTAGCTACGTTACGACTAAAAGCAGGAAAGAGCCAAGCATAAAAACAATTCAACCACGTTAGGCGCCAATGTCACGTTCTTACCTCCTTTCACCTTAGTACCGGAAATGGGACAAGAAGAGAAACGCGAACAAAAATTAAATAATATTATATTGCAATTAAAGGGACCGGTACAGAGCGGTCGTGGGTGAAGCCCAAAGAATTAAAAAAGGGGGCTTGGCTTTTCCTGTTAGTCGGGTAGGGTAGGTACTTCCCGTGTCGGACGCTTCGATGAGAAGAACAGGAACACAAGGGGGCGCAGCTAAGCAGTGTCGAGGCGCAGATGGAAAGCAGCTGAGCGATGGTGTCTGGGACAACAGGAGCGTCCTTCGGAACGAAGCTGCGGTGGCTTCGAACAGTCTATGCCTCGGACCCTGGAACGCGCCATCAAAAGGCGTTATTCCCTCATCCCAATACTGTGCGAACACCAACGGCAGCAACTACTAGTACCTACCGCTATGAGCTGTTGTGCCGTGGTGTTCGCAATCGGTTGCGGAGATTAAAATCATAAAAAAAAATTAAATTAACGAACAATATACTTTTTTTTTATAAAGTGGGTAGATCCATGTAAAATTGTATGACTATGCAAATAACGTTATTACAATGGACCCAAATGATTAAAAGTTTTATAATTAACAAATATTAATATAATAAAATAAAGAAAGGTGGCTAAAGGGGAATCACAACTTTTCTGGGTAACTAATTACCGCTATAACTACTACGAACTACAAGTACCACTTACCCAATCTGGGGTTCTTTTAACACCAATTCACAATTTTGGCCGAATAGGCACGAAATATGGAGACATTACACAATGTTTTAAGGAGTCGTTAAATTATATTTTAATATTTAAATCAAAGGGCAAATTGCAGCTACCGCTGTGCCGTCCAAGGAATGAATGTGAGTGAGTGTCAGTCAGCAACGAGCGAACGGAACGCAGAATGATTGAATGGAACGCTTGCGTCGGATGACCGGTTCTATAGACATAACGTAAACGCGACGGCAAACGAAATGGGCGCTAAAATTAAAATATTCCTTTGATCTTTTAAAGTATTTATATTTAATGTTATTAATATTTTGTAAGGTTAAGTTTATGTTTAGTAAAATGGTAAGTTGTAATGTGAAGTTGTAATAAAAACAAAAGTTATAAGTTTTCTTTATTGTTAGTTTATAGAATTAAGTCTCATAAACTTGAATAAATTAGCATGTACGTTTACAACGTTACAAGTGCATGTTTTGGAGCGAAGGAAGCACTGTGCGACCGGAATTGCACTTTATTGTGCCGGAGCAAGAGTCGAAATTTATTTAAACGATTTTGCGAAGTACAACTTCTGTACGCTAGTACTATTATCTATTCTGTGGTATTACCTTAAATTACTTTTCAAAATATAAAAAACCGGCCAAGTGCGTGCCGGGCTACGTGTAGTAGGGTTCCGTAGTTACCATATACCATACCTTATTTAATACCACTATCATTTTTCATCTGCAAATATAACTTTGTTTTTCATAGTGTTTGTATAAATGACAAAGTTATATTTGCGGTGTTGGAAAATGTGCTATATCTCTAAAACTACTAAATATATCTCGTTAAACAATTTTTTTTGTAAGTGTTTATTAAGATCCACAGTATATTTTTTTTAGATTTTTCACTCTTTTATTTTAAAAGTTAGAAAGGGGGGGACACGTTTTACTACTTCGGAAGTGTATATCTTTCAAACGGTAGACTTTGATAAAAAATATAATTAGGAACATGACTGTAATTTTTAAAGACCTTTCCATAGACACCCCACACGTATAGGTGAGCCCCCCTTAATCTTTTATTTTTTAATTTTTGTATGAAAATCGTAAAGCGACAGAATACATCTACCTATTTAGTTTCAACTATCCTAATAGTTTCGGAATAAAGTGGCTGTGACATACGGACGGATGAACAGACAGACATGACGAATCTATAAGGGTTCCGTTTTTTGCCATTAGACTACGGAACCCTAAAAAATAAGTAATATTAGTAAAGTAATCAAAACAAGTTTTATTAATAACGAGATGTCACCTTTTCACGTAGGTATTTTTGAAGTAAAAATATCTCGAAATATCATGAATAAGTCCCACGTGTTATTCGATTATACGATCGGACGCCTCATTACTAACTCGTATACCCTATTGTTACTTTTGTCAAAGCCTCTGTAATGTATTCAAATTGTTTGAGAAGTGAGTATCACCCTATGACGAGTTTGATTACAAACCTTTGCATACATTTGAGGTCGACGAATAAAAGAGAAATTAAAACTTGCGTTCTCGAGTTGAAAATTGCATTAACAATAAGTCACAACTAGCTTAATTATTTAATTAAGAAATATGCGAAACTTGTGCTGCGACTATTAAAGTAAATAAGTAATGGAAAGAAATGTTCATCACAGTCACCAAGTTTAAGATAAAACGACTCACTAAAATAAAATACTTATGTTATTCGATATGTTGTCTCTACGCAGTGCTTTTTAACACATTTTTATTAGGTTGCTTTCTCGTTTGTGTGTTTGTGTGTTTCTCCGCAAAGTTTACGAACGATTTTATACTAGCTTCCCGATAAGCTAGAGACTTGAAACTTTAAACGTAGGTCAGAATTGGAAGGCAATGTAATATTATGGTGTCATTGAGCTGATCTGATGATAAAGCCGGAAGAAGGCCACATGAACTCTATGATGAAACCATTCAACCCCATTGTGTTTGGGCTCGATAGAATTGTCTTGACGAGTACTCTAATGGGAGACGAGGTGCAGGGTCTGATGATGAAGCTGGAAGGCCATGCCATAGGAACTCAATATTCAAACCGTGCAACCCCATCAAATTTGGGCTCGTTTGAATCGTCTTGACGAGTTCTTTGCTGACAAATAGTTTCCAGGGTCTGATGATGGAGCCGGAAGAAGGACACCGGAACTCTTTAATAAAACCACGCTACCCCACCGAGATTGGGCTCGTTTGAATCATCTTGACGAGTACTTTAATGGGAAATACTGTCCGAGAATCTGATGATGAAGCCGGAGGAATGTCATAGGAACTCTATAGTAAAACCATGCAACCCCATCGGGTTTGGGCTCGTTTGAATCGTCTTGACGAGTTCTTTGTTGGGAAATAGTTTCCAGGGTCTGATGATAGAGCCGGAAGAAGGACACAGGAACTCTTTAATAAAACCATTTTATACTCCATCGAGTTTGGACTCATTTGAATCGTCTTGACGAGTATTTTATTGGGAAATAGTTTCCAGGGTCTGATGATGGAGCCGGAAGAAGGCTAGTGGGACTTTGTAATAAAACCATGCAACCTCATCGAGTTTGGGCTAGTTTGAATCGTCTTGACAAGTGCTCCGATAAGAGATGGTTTATTTTTTTTTTATTCTTAGCTCGTTAACTAAGAAGCAGAAAATAATAATTTACTGAAAAAAATCTTTTTTTTAAATACGTTTTCAAAACGGACTAAATTATTACAAAAAAAATTGGACTAAAAACATTAAAACGGACTTAAAAGTAAAAAATAAATTCTTCTGTAAGTATTTATAACCCTACCTACAGAAATTTTAAACCTAAAAACGTGGGGCGCATGCTAAAGACAATATGGATGATAAATTTTACAAAATGCGCCCCACGTTTTTAGGTTTAAAATTTCTGTCCGTTAATTTAGTCCGTTATAAAAACGTGTTTTTAAAAAAGTTTTTTTTTTATTTCAGTGACCATGGAGAACTGCTACATAGAGTTACATAGAGGTGTAGGTATTACAAATAAATAATTAAAATATATAATTCAGCGCAATTTTTTTTTTAAGAATACAAAAGTTAAGACTGCAAATATCTATCTCTTATTTTTGCATAGTATAGGTGTTATTTTTTATTTTTGTTTTTTTAACAATTTTTGTTTAACGATTGTCGTTATATCAAAACTAATATAATAACACCGGGCCGGCATGGAACCGTAATGAAAGAATTCTTCAGAAGGAATCTACGGCGTACGGCTTTGAGCGAGCGGAGCGAGCGAGTACAAGAATTCAATACGTGCACAAAGGATTACGTTCGGGCTTATCAATGTATTGAAATTGTAAATGGAAATACTTTTTACATCATATTGATTGTTAAGGCCTTTATGAAGCTTCCCATTATATGTTTAGAATAGAACGAATTGTATTGACTATACAATTTTTTTTTATGGAGCATTCAAATTTTAAGGGTGTGCTCTGTCTAATGAAACAAAACATGCTTTTTCAAAGTTGAAGTACTTACCTATATCGAAATATGTATTTTTTATCCTTTCATATTTGTTGGATTTAATTTGTATGAAGAGTCAAAATACCTTTGAATGGGTGAGAAAGACATATATTATAATTTATTATCTTTGGTATTCTTTGTCTATGTATACAGAACCGTAGTAGGTCTTTATAATGTTTTATTATAATAATAACAATTATAGTACGATACTACTCGTACAGTGATTGAGTATGCCTACGAGAAGTTCAAAAGACATGTCATTGAAGTAAAGAAAAATGTCTAGCTAGCTAGAAGTGTCAACGTATGTTCGCATAATTTAGCGGAAAAACTATGCCACGGAAAATGGCGCCGAGGCGTGAACCTCGCCGCGAAGCTAACACTCGTTATTTATCATGTACGGTCCGCAAACTAAACAAATCCTTAAGTTGGCTAGTGAACTGATTACCATTGTGTATGCAATGCAGGGTATAACTTTGTAAAAACGACAGGATATTTTTCACTGTTCTGTGGAACTTACGGCCGAATACTCAAATGCTTCTTAGCTAAAATATTTTGTTATGGTCTCATTAACTTTAAGGAAGCTGTCAGATTCATAGAGTTTCTGTCAAATCTGGCAAAATTTTGAATTTAAGGTGGTCTTAAATTTAAAAATCGTTTGAGTATTTGGCCGTAAGACAGTCTTTTGTTGGTATTTGACCAAAAGCAAAGCATACTTACTCCAAAAGAAACTAAATAGAAAAAATATTAAGGGACATTGTCAAAAAATAAGCTATTCAGATTTTATTCGGCGATCGAAATGAAATAAAGGAAAATGAAATATATCTGTTAATACTTTTCATTCAATCGTAGCAGTTTTTTTTTATAATATTTAAATAAATTAAGCGCAATCGTTCGGCAGTTCGTGAAAGTGAAACACGTTAATATAGTTTACCTCGTGCATGGCGCCGATTTTATAAAGTATTGAAATCGGCAGTACACCGAATGTCGATAAAATTGTATTCATAAATTAACCCTTTTTATACATTTTCATAAAAAAGTATTTCCGCTAAAGTTAATTTACGTTTATACTGACACTGCAATTTTACTGGTAACAATATAAAACTAAAAACCTCCTTTAGCTGTGTTCATTTTGTTTCCCCAACTGCAGTGCTATGTACCTACATACTAAGCTTTACAAAATGATAAATGATTATTAATTTTATTATTCTATTGTCTCTGGTGGCTGGCTACTCCGGCTTCAGTTTACAAAACAACTCCCACTTTATTTTGCTTCAACTTCTGCAGTTGAATAAAATAACTGGTTATTTTCCGCTCATTGGCAATTTTTTTGCTGACCGTGGTTACATGGGTCGCTACTTTGAGCTCATAAAAGTGTGTTTATGGGCGATCGGTGGCGGCGATCCGTCCACGAACCATGGACCCACCGAGATTGGGTCACAACACAACACATTGTGACACAACTTACACGTAAAATAACTGTTACGGCACAGTATTATAATATATAGCTACACGCATATAATACACTGTATAACTTGTCATACGTCCCAATTTAGTCCAGATTATACGTATTTCACAACTATGTCCGGATTTATAATGACGTCCGGATTTTTAACTCGCACATCTAAGGTACGTTGGGGTAAGAACGAATCGAGTAAAAAATGGATAATTCAAATAACTCCCAAACGTGGCGATATTTTTTATTGTTGGCAACATAATATGAAACGCCATTTGTTTCTGCCCCTCCCCTCAGTCTGCGGCTTAGATTAAAGTTATATACTGGTTGTCTGCGGTTGTCACTATGATGACATACAGGTGTTTTTTGGAGTAAAAACTAAAACAACTCAATTTCGTGTCTCAATCGAAAATCCGGTCTTCCCCCAGGCAACTTTTTTTTCAATTTTATGATGTGTTTATTCGTTTTCTGCTTGTATTGTGAATGCGAAATAATTTTATAACATGTAGGTAGCGATTATATAAAACTGATAAATGCAATTGTAAGATGACTGTAAGCTGAGATCCGATCTTGCCCTTTATGGTTGAAGATCGGATTTACAAACTATTATCCTATTTTTAATAAAGAAATAGTATTTTAATTTTTGTAACGAAACTACTTATATTTTTTATTGTTTGGTATAGTCATAATACTGATAAAACCGGATGTTTCTATAAAGACAACCTTTCGTTTTAAGCCACACAGACGCTTTTAAATAGTAGTCCGAACTTGCCCACTATGGTCCGATCTTTATCTGGTATTTTGATTAGCAATCCTAATCTTCACAAAGGTATAACTTGGCAACCGCTTATGTAAAAGAAATGAAAAAAATGCTGGTAGATAGTTCATTTAATCCTTAACAATTTGATTTGAAAATCTTTTTTAGGAAATGAAGGAAAAAATATTTGCTGCAACATGTAACTAACCGAAAAACCGTCTGACCTTACCCCAACAAACCTTATTACATTTTGACTAACATCCACATGTATCCAAATAGATAAATTCATTCAAAAATATCTACAGTAGTTTACAGATAGTTTTCTCACTTTCTATAACCGATGTCGTTCGCTTGTATATTGGCTTTTTGTAGGTGTAAAAAACCGGCCAAGTGCGAGTCGGACTCGCGCACGAAGGGTTCCGTACCAAAAACGGCAAAAAAACACGTTTGTTGTATGGGAGCCCCCCTTAAAAATTTATTTTATTTTGTTTTTAGTATTTATTATTACAGCGACAATAGAAATACATCATCAGTGAAAATTTCAACTGTCTATCTGTTGTCGTTATTAATATAAAGTAAAAAACGGCAAAAAAAAAAACACGTTTGTTGTATGGGAGCCCCCCTTAAATATTTATTTTATTATATTTTTAGTATTTGTTGTTATAGCGGCAACAGAAATACATCATCTGTGAAAATTTCAACTGTCTAGCTATCACGGTTCATGAGATACAGCCTGGTGACAGACAGACAGACAGACAGACGGACAGCAGAGGCTTAGTAATAGGGTCCCGTTTTTACCCTTTGGGTACGGAACCCTAAAAACAACGTAGTAGAATATTTGTTAACACCAAATGGCTAGTTTCCCACAAACTTCACCGTGCCATCTTTAATTTTAGTAAGGCGTTTCCCGGAAAGACACGAACTGCGTAAGAGACATTTCAGAAAAGTGTGATTCTGGGAAATATTAGTTTACCAGCCATTAGTCATACATAACGGTGTAACACTTTCTGTGAAACGGATAATGATAACGAACTTTTATAATAATTATGAGACAAAGTAGTCCCAGTTCCATCTCAGTTCAGAAAATTTCACTTTATTATAAACCAAATATAAGTTCTTGATATAATTTTGTTTTTCTTCTATTGTATTGATTGATTGCCATCATTTTGATGATTTTTCCCGAACATTATAAAATGTTTATAGGGTCAACATAAAACATTTTTTTTATACACTACAGGATAGTGTTTGGCCTTCATCTCACCTTATGTTAAGTGACGATAAGGCCGAAGGTGGAAGCTACACCCGAAATCCTCATCACTGAGGAACCGACTATCTTACCTCTAACTGCCGGAACACAACATTTTAAAAATGAAATAAAGGATTAGCTAATAAGAAATAGTTATACATAAGACAACAGAAAGAAATAAAATAGAAACACTCTTTAAGAAATTAATGTAATTGCACATGAAGTGGAAACAAACTTAGTTTGCTAAGCTTATGATACTTAAACACGGTAAAAACTGCACATGATGTACGAGGGCCGCCGGGTGAGGTCATTAAACAGGATTTATGTGCGTAACCAGGGTTGGTATCCGTGAATCTGGGAGATACAGCGGTTTATGGGGCACGCGGCGTGTGTAGGGTTGATGGATGTTAACGGTCCATTTGGATTTTGGAAGGTTGCTTGTTAAGTATTGTCGCTGTTGTACTATACATTTACATAGCTGGTTTTAAGGCTTTTCTTTCAATTTACATGTTCATTCATAGAAAGTTACTAACACGTCGGTAGGGTTATTAGCGCCTGAGTATATTAACACGTTTTATTAGGTTGCTTTCTCGTTTATTTCTTTGTTTGTTCACAAATTTTGCAAACGATTTTAATCTAACTTCCCGGTGAGCTAGAGACTTCAAACTTTGAACATAGGTCAGAACTGCAAGACAATGCAATATTATGGTGTCATTGAGCTGATCTGACGATGGAACTGAAAGAAGGGCACATGAACTCTGTAATAAAACCATGCAGCCCCATCGAGTTTGGGCTTGTTGGATTTGTGTCTTGACGAGTACTCTGTTTGGAAATAGGGTCTGATGATGGAGCCAGAAGAATGCCATATGAACTCTATAATAACACCATGCTACCAAGTGTCGGCTCATTTGATTCGTCTTGAGGAGTACTCTGTTGGGGAATAATGTTAGTCTAGGCAGCTGTGCTCTTCCTTGTTTCTTTTTCTCATAACATTTTGTGTTTTAAATGTTAGGATATGATGATAAATGTATCCTTTTAATGACGTCGCCAATAACAGTATGCCTTTGAAGAAAACCAAATGTTATTGCTTGCTCTAGTTTATCTACTCAAGTTTAATTCCGACCCTATATGACGACAGTAAAACTATATGGGTTTGCCGAAGTGTCTGTCTTTGTTGCAAGAAAAGTGGTCTCGTTGGTGCCATAATCAACTTTACAGCTGGATCGAATGTGCGTCGCAATCTGCCACTGCGTTTATGTTCAAGACGAAATAGCTTCCAAAAGGAATTTGCGTGTAAAAAGGTCTTTTCTCTATATAGTTTCGGTGTGTTTGCGTGACACACCACTTGGGTAATTTTTTTATATCTGATGTTGGGTACACACTGGGGCCTACAAACGCATCTCTGTCTCAAATGAAATAAGGAAGTAGAAAGGGAGGGAACGTCGTTCGTTAACTAAACGCCATTAACTATCATAATGCACATATACATATTTATTTCAAGTCCCTTAACTTCAGCGAAAATAACGGGCGTCTGGCGTTATTGTGGTACCCCCATTAGAATACTGCAACAATCAAAACGCAATAGAAAAGTAAGAATACTCGTACTTCAGTGTTTCCGTTTACATCGATTTAGGTATAAACAGCTCTATACTTTTGACCAACCCATTACTAACTTATATATAAAACATACTAATTTTCAATTCAATATCAGCTTCGAAGTTTAACGAGCCAACTTTCGTAACGTATACTTATTCAACGACATACTCCGATACTTTATTAAATTCCAATTACATCGTACCTTACTTTTTCCCTTAAAGTTCATCAGGAATTCTGGCGATGCTCAAATATTTACCTTGTTCAGGGGCTGACTGTTGTCAACTTTGACATTTAACGGTAGGGAACGTGGTCTGCCGGGAATTATGCTGAGTCAACACGTCCGTGCGGCAGTAAGCCAGCCGACAACGGTAGGGAAGGGGGGACTTTTGCAGTATGATGTGAACAAACTCTGTGAGCTGTAGACCTCGCTTCGCGTTTTTATCATTTTTCGTCCATTTGTTTTGTATCCATATATTTTTTTAAATTATTCTAATCGAAAAAAAAATGTGTATAATAATCGAACCTGCCCCCTTACTCAAATAGCCAATATTATTTTGCGGGACACGGTCCTAACATAACCTAGTTAATTAATTCTATTTATTTACGAATCTGGTGTTAGTTCATTTTTCTAATTTCGTGATTTGTTGAAAGCAAATTCTATTGAAAGCAACGAGAGCCATTTCATTTAAATTTTTAAACTCATCACAATAAAAACTTGGTATTGCATCTCTACAACGTGTTAATGAATTAACGCAAATTGAGAAAACATTTTCTTCGGACCATCAAACTGAACAACTTTTACTATGGGACCAACTCTGAAATCGCGAAAAAAAATTTATGTAAACATTTTTGTATTTTCGTGTGTAGAATACAACATAGAAGTCTTTGTTTTTTATATGAAACAGTTGATTTTTTTTCGCGATTTCAGAGTTGGTCCCATAGTAAAAGTTATTCAGTTTGATGGTCCGAAGAAACGGTTTTCTCAATAGGGTATTTGACAACATTGAAAATATACTACAAATTGTGGTCATCCTAACAGATATTGGCGTAAATAAACATTATTTAACGATTATATAGACCAAATTAAGTCTATTAATTGATTAATCTTACCTAGAAAAATGCATTAATTTTAGATTTTTTTTCTGTGACGAAAACGCTCTAAGATGATTGATGACGTCACTTGCCTGTAAATAAATATGGCTTCAGGCGTTTGACACGACCATAGACTAAGGATCTGCGATTGATGGCTGTCAAATGGCTAAGGATATTACAATGTTTACAGGCTAGTGACGTCAACAAGTCACGTGTCCAGCACCATTAGCGTTATTGGCGCGGTTTTAAAATTTTAAACTTTAACACTGTTTTTTTAATGAAATACATTGATTTTTTCTGAAATATCCATGTGGTGCGCTTATTACGTAACAAGGAATAATTTAAAATGGTTTTCCAAAATTAGTCAAATAGCCTATTTGCGTTAATTCATTAACACGGCTGTTGAAAAGAAATCCCAAGAGAATAGGATATTGTCGTCGCAAAAGGTAGGCTCAATTTTATATTTTTTCGGGCACTTCTTATGTCTGGAATATCTATCTATTTGATCCTCTCTATCTAGAGAGGATCAAATATTATTGTTCCAACGATCATTGGATTTGATTGAGCGGCCCTTCTTCGATAGTCTAAGTGTTTTTTTTATCTTCGTTTTCGTATTTTTATCATTCCACCTTTTCTGTGCAAACACACACATTGCTAATCTCAGTGTTAAAATAAAATGAAGATGACTTTAACCCTTAACCTACCACATATTATGGTCACACAACCTCCTGCCATACGACTGTAGGACCCTGAGAGTTAAATAATTCACGAGAGTTAAATAATAAAAAAGGTTTTGTTTTTAATTAAATGTGATTAGGAACATATTCAACTATTTATTGGCAAAAAAAGACACATGAAAATCAACAATATTTTTGGTTTAATCACTAATAAACTAAAGACAATCGGTGGGCGTGCAAGACCGCGTAAGAGCAGTTTGCAATATACAGGGTGGATTTTTAAAACGGTACATTAAGGGCAGGTACCTTAACCGTTATAGTTACAGAAAAACGTACCTAGAAGACCATCCATAACTTTTTAAGATATTCTGAACTGCATTCACAGATTTTGGGAAAAAATTACCGTTAGCAAAAAAAAATATACTAAAATTCCAAAAAAAAATTTTTTTATGCCAATCGATCCTATTTCGTGTGGGAATCAAAAGACTCTATGGGATCATTTAAGGTATGAGTACTAGAAACGACAGAAATCGCCAAAAACTTTTCCCATACATTTTGTACTGAAAAACGATAAATCAACTCAAAATATTTTTTATTGCCAAACGATCCTATTTCTTACTATGATCAAAATACTCTTTGAGGTTAACTGAATTTTGAGTACAGAAACTGATTTTTTTTTAGATCTAATGTTGTAGAAGATTGTGCTTACGTGTGAAGCCGGTGTTGTCACTTATTGTAGTTTCTGTACTCAAATTTCAGTTGGCCTTAAAGAGCATTTTGATCACAGTACGAAATAGGATCATTTGGCAATAATAGTAGTTTATGAAACTGATGCATAATGAGGGGTATTAAAACATGAGTGTGAGTTTAAAAACCGAGCCGTAGGCGAGGTTTTTAATAGTATCACACGAGTGTTTTAATACCTAGTTATGTACAGTTTCATACACTACTTTATCTACTCTCATACAATTTGTGATTGAACCTTCAAAATAATTTAACAATAATAAAAAGAGTAGGTAAGTAGTTTCTCGACTTTCTACGACTAGGTAGGTAGGTATTTACTTACTTAGGTTAAGTAAGACGTTTTTCCGTCGCCGCATCTAAAAGATCGGGTGGAGTCCACACTCACTACTATCAGACATTTTTAAGCAAAAGTAAAAATTTAAATCAAAATATGGCGCGTATTCTATTAGAAAAAATATTATTGAGTTAGTGCATTCCAGCAGACTAATCGTTACGCTAAGTCATCGATCACCATAGAGCACATTTTATTTTTAATCATGGAAAGTATGTGGAAATAACAAGGAGGTTTATAGTACTATTTCCATGGGAAATAACATTGTTTCTTTTTAATATCGCGGCACTGCCTTCTTCTTGGATTTGCCCTGTATCGTAATGAGATAAAAGTTATTTTATAGCATACTTCAGTTAGCGAAGGTATGTTATAATAGTAGTTTATGAAACTGGCGCATAATGAAGGGTATTAAAACATGAGTGTGTTTTTAAAAACCGAGCCGTAGGCGAGGTTTTTAATAGCATCACACGAGTGTTTTAATACCTAGTTATGTGCAGTTTCATACACCACTTTATCTACTCTCATACAATTTGTGATTGAACCTACAAAACTTCTACAAAATAAAATATCAATGATAAAAAGAGTAAGTTTGTAGTTTATCGGTAGGTCGGCACTATTACTTACCTTAGGTTAAGTAAGACGTTTTTCCGTCGCCGCATCTAAAATACCGGGTGGAGTCAAATTTTCACTCACTACTATGACATTTTTAAGCAAAAGTAAAAATTAAAATATAAAAATGGCGCGTAATCAATTAGAAAAATAAATAATGAGATGAGTGTATTCCAGAAGACTAATCGCTACGATGAGTCATCGATCACCATAGAGTACATTTTAATCATGAAAAGTATGTGGAAATATCGTTGTTTCTTTTTAATATCACGGCACTGCCTTCTTCTTGGATTTGCCCTGTATCGTAATGAGAAAAAAAGTTATTTTATAACATTGCTTAGTATAGTGAAGGTATGTTATAAAATAACTTTTTAATTTTTTTTCGGTATTGCGTGTATAAAGTAGGTCAATATAAATTCGATTTGAAATTCATAATTCGAATTTTACGATATGAGAGTAGATAAAAAATATTTCGATTTGGTTTACCGTTTTTCAGTACAAAATGTATGGGAAAAGTTTTTGGCGATTTCTGTCGTTTCTAGTACTCATACCTTAAATGATCCCATAATATGCCCTTAATATACCGTTTTAAAAATCCATCCTGTATACCGCGTATTTACAAAAGTCCCAAAAGGGCTTAGAGGAGATTATTACATGAAAATCTTTTGAAATGATAGGTAATTTGTTCAAATTACGTCATATTCCTATAAAACAATACCTACTCGAAGAAACTACAAACAAGTTCAGTCAAAAAATTCACCAGATCTCGTGCCTTTCACGACCTTCTGGTACATTGAAAATGAATTTAATTAATTACCTAAAACAAAATTTATTCGTAAACATTTTTTTATTATTATTAAATATACCTTTGTAAGTACTATAACTGAAACATCTTAGAATTTCTACAAAAAAATACCTAATAAAAAATTCTAATCAAAATCAAATGCAGTCTCGCGCTGACTTCATCATCATTTGAATATGTGCGATAACAAACTATGTTTATTTAGACATCATCTTCACATTCTCATTTAGATACCGTTGTAACAATTCATTTGGAATCGTAGCGTACTAAGAAAAACATGAGACATGCCCAATCGAGTAATTTTTAATCTCGAAATTGAAATAACAGCAACCCACCAATATACAGCAACATCTTTAACATTAACATAGGTTAACACGATTCGTTTATTCGTTTGCCTATACAAAAAAGTGCCTGGTATCACGAAATCCCACGGTGCAGGGAATGGTCAGGAAATATAGCCAAAACAATAGAAACAGATGCGCGTAAATAGTATTTTCGATGCTCGCGTGCAAGGCAAAGCCCGGCCTTTTGCATTATGTATCGAAATAGGGTTAATAAATAAATGATATCTTGTTCTTCGTATGGGTAATACTAATGGTGTTTATTTAACTTAGTTGTTTTACGTTAGATTTGATACCTAACCATTAAAAAGTCATAAATAATTAATTATTAAAAAATCACATTAACAAAACCTCATACAAACATAAACTCATTTAATCTAATTTTACTTGATTTAAGAATGTTATTTTTTTTTTTTTTTTTTACATTAAATGGGCTTACTCTTGGCCACATTCGAGAACCATAAGGCTAAGAAGAGGCCGAAGATGAAGCGAGCTTGCCCAGAAGAAGCCTATTCACTCGTGCCTTAAATGTGTGCCTTAAACGTGGCAGGGAATTCCACTCCTTGGCTGTGTGCATTAAGAAGGAAGATGAAAAACGCTTCGTGCGCATGCATGGAATGTCAACCAAATAGGGGTGAAACCCCGCCGTGCGTCTGGATGTCCGATGGTAGAACGGGGATGGCGGAATGAGCTCATGCAGCTCAAGAGCACACTCTCCGAAATATAGTCTGTAGAACACCGCCAGACAAGCTACTTCACGGCGGTGGGAAAGACTGTGAAGCTTGGTTTTTAATAGCGCACTATCCCCCATGAGTTTTCTGGCTCTGCGTTCAACCGAGTCGAGTGCGGCTAGCTGGTACTTTGCGGACCCATCCCACAGGTGGCAGCAATATTCCATGCACGACCGGACTTGCGCTTTGTAAAGAGTTAGAAGCTGTCCCGGCGTGAAATATCGCTTAACCTTGTTCAAGATGCCTAGTTTTTTGGCCGCAGTTTGAGCCTTCGACTCGATTGTGTCACCAAAGTTGAGATCGGAAGTCAACTTTATGCCAAGGAGATCGAGATTGTCGGTGACAGGTATAGTTACACCTCGGAAAGTAGGAGTCAAGTTCAGAGGACTCTTCTTTGCAGTGAATAGACATGCCTGCGTTTTGGTGGCGTTAAAAGTGACTAAATTGTTGTCGCCCCATTGGGAGACAAGACTCAAAGTCGTATTCGTCCGCTCCACCATGGCCTCTCTCAAGGAACCAATTTCTTCCTTGCTGGCCTTTGCATTGGACAAATACCTCTCCGCAACCGTGCTGTCGTCTGCATACCCAACAATTCCGGGCATGAGCAGATCTTTGATGTGCAGCAAAAAAACCGTTGCGGAAAGAACGGATCCTTGAGGAACTCCAGCTTCTATAGCCATGAGGTCAGAGGAGCAGCCGTCAATAACCACTCTTATCGACCGTTTGCTCAAGAAATCCGAAATCCAGCTGCAAAAGTATTAATAAGTATCAATAAATTAAAAATATATTTTTGTTTTGCTTTTAAAAACACTTTCATTAGGTACCTATCCAATTTTTTTATAATAAGAAAATAACATATTATTACATTTACAACTCAAAATATAACTATAAATAAACATTTGTCTTTCAGACCATTAGCGTTGATACGACTAGGTACGTACGTACACTACTGCGCTCAGCGCTCACTCACACACTCCGCGCAAACTTTACTTCAAAAAGGTTAAGCTACAGAATTATCCTTTTATGTTATTTACCTCAAATATTTTTTTTAAAGTAGACCAATGTCATATCTCGAGGTGTATTTAAAATCGACCCGATATCGCGTTTCGTTAACGAGATGTGATTTTTTTCTCGCCGAAACCGGGTGAAAATCGTCCACATTTTTCACATTTTTGCGATTTTCAAAAAAAGATTTTGAAATTTTTGAAGAATTTTTTTTTTCAGTTTTTAGCCCTTGATTAGACGCGTCATTTAATATCTCAATCAGTAGCTCTACTATCTATAACACCAGGATGATATCGCACTTTGGCTGAAAATCGGGCCTATACAGATGCCTCAAAAAAACATGCTAATTATATTATTTTTTTTTCGTTTTAGGTCTAGCATAAGAAATAAATTATACAATTGAGTAAATATTTACTTCAATCAAAACATTAAACATTTAAGTACTAACTTTAGACATGCAATTTTGGACTAAAATAATTTAATAATAAGTTGGAGTACGAATTTAATATATTTAAGAAATTTATTTAACCAAAACTAAATTTTATTTCTTGTTCTCTGACCCGCGGTGGATTTTTTATCTAGTTCTTTGAGTAGTCGGAATTAATTTTGTTTTGTCAAGCTCAATCGGGTTTGTTGTCTCTGGGTGTCGCGTCCTTCTTGGAACGGCTTCCCGGACTCCTCTCCTCTTTCGAGCACTTTTACCTTGATTTTTTGCAGACCGCACCCACGTTGTTATTTTGGAGCTAAAAACTCTAATCTATATTTTTAAAATCATTAAACAAACCTTTGGAAAGAAATCATCATCTTCATTCAATACACAAAATCTATATTTTTCATTTATTTTTTTTTTTCATCAAAAATCAGTAATTACTTAGGCCAATTAAACATTTACCGATTATGAGTAAAATAATAATTTACTCTAAGTAAGGTTAGTTTACAAGAGATATAGTAGATTTTTCGTATCAAGAATATATTAACTTGACTGTACAAAATAACGGTGTCTTGAATGAAACAACACGTGTCTTGGAATAAATGTATTATTCTTGTAACAACAAAATTTTTTTAAGATAAGTTTTTACTATTACGAAGAAATAATTGTCTAGCGTCTATAGGGAGAGGATCATTTTCTTGGATTCAATGAATATGTCTTAATCCAAAGCAATTTGTCTTTTTATAAGAAATCTGTTTTTACCGTGCATAAAAGTGCAATATACGGCATTTCGTGTTCTATACGGCGTTTCGTGATCAAGGGGTATCCTTTGGCAGGGTGAACCTTCTGAACCCTTAGATCATTATTAGAAGGGGAGCCATCTTGGATTTTTGTATGGGAGGGAGTTATAACATAATCTTTTTTTGTATGGAATTTGAATTTTTTTTTCAAATTCCATTGTGTGGGATATCGAATGAAAGGGCTTTTTGAGCTGATTCCAAATATATACAACATTATGCAATTGAAGCTACTGGTTTAAAAAAAAACAGAAAATCATTTTCCAAACATACTAAGTTTGGGCTCTTGCAGGAAGAAAACCACTAAATTGTTTTTTTTATGAAACACACATCAAATAACTCGAAATATACTCTTACCTAACATCCTGGAAGCATTTTTGAAAACACTAACATCAATTTTTTTTATTTTTTTATTCTGGTACTTTAACTCATAGAATACTGGGATCAAAATATTTCAAAATTTCAAAATGTTTATTTTTTTAAGTTGCTTCTAGGAGGTTAGCTAAGAGTATATTAGAAGTTGTTTGGCGTATGTATTAGTACAGTAGCCCGTAGAACATTTAAATCACCAAAAAGGTTACCGTTTGCCGTTGTGATATAGTTATTTATTACGAAATTATAGATACTTTAACCCAAGTTTTACAGATCGCAACCCGCCGTAACCTATATTTGTGTATCTCCAAAGTTGATATTTTTTTATT
This sequence comes from Agriphila geniculea, assembly GCA_943789525.1. Lineage (NCBI taxonomy): Eukaryota > Metazoa > Arthropoda > Insecta > Lepidoptera > Crambidae > Agriphila > Agriphila geniculea. The sequence goes on along the minus strand of OX038872.1, from coordinate 26,964,595 downwards.
TTTCGAGGTTTACCACATAGTTTAGCTATTGTCGTGTTATACAGCTTGGTTTGATTGCCACAGATAAAAGTAAGACTATAAAAAGTAGCTATACACAGATTTAAGACCTGATGAAAATGGTTGGATTTTATCTGGTCTTAAATCTGTGTATTATCACTTTCCATAGTCTTACTATTATCAGTGGCAATCAAACAAAGCTGTAGAACACGACAATAGCTAAACCATGTGGTAAACCCTGACAAATAAAAAAATATCATTTTTGGAGATATACAAATATAGGTTACGGCGGGTTGAAATCTGTAAAACTTGGGTTAAAGTATCCATAATTTCGTAATAAATAACCATATCACAACGGCAAACGGTAACCTTTTTGGTGATTTAAATGTTCTACGGGCTACTGTACATAATAAGAATTCATTTAGTGGTCTTCTTCCTGCAAGACACCAAACTTAGTATGTTCGGAAAATGTTTTTCCGTTTTTTTTAAACCAGTAATCTGCAGATTCACTGGTGGATTCAGTTAAAGTGCGGAAAATTGTTTTATTTCGTACTTTAACTAGCTAATCTGCAGATTAACGACCAAGGATCAGTTAAAATACGGAAACGTGGCGGATGACGTGGTTGCTGTGTCACTGTCAAATCGACATTTTAACATTTTCTTTTGTTTTTGTTGTTATTATCCCATCCCTATCTAAAGTCATTTTACACCAAACCACATTATCATACTGGTTCCTTTATACAAACTAACTTATATCTATACAGGGTGAATTTGAAATCACTCTCCGAGTTTTGGGGGTGTGTTCGGTCCATGAGGCTGAACAGCTTTATCTAAGAAACATAGAGTCAAATATGTAAAAAAAGAATTGACTTTTCATACAAAACAAAGAGATCACGTGATCAGTTTAGTATGGGATGACCAAGATTTTTTGGCGTATTTCGACACATGTTTCATGGAGAAAGTTGTTCAGTTTCATGGACTGAACACATCCTTGAAATTTGGAGAGTGATTGCAAATGCACCCTGTATATGTAAAAATATTAAATCTATATTTTTCTTTCTCTTGTGACCGTCAGCTCCCTAACTTTAGGCCCTGTCAGAATAACAGCGTGCTGCGGCGTTCTCTGAACGTCGCAGCAACCTTATTAGTCCCCACCTTAGAGCAACGCGGCATCCGAGCCGCGTTGCTCTGAGGTCCCCATCTATGCCTTGTTTTTTTTTTGTTTGTTTTTGTAAACTAATGTTTCGTTATTCTTATTTTTAAGTTTAATTTTTTTATGTTTTATCCTTTTGTTTTTTAAGTTTCTGTTTTACATTTACCTATTGGGGAAAAATAAAATCAATTTTCTTTCTTTCTTTCTTTCAAAACCAGGTTTTTTTTATTGAAAAAAGTGTAAAAATAACATAAAATGGGGCTGGGGGGATGGGGGGGGCGCAGCTCCCCCACAAAGGAGGCTCGGGGGGCAAAGCCCCCCGCCATGGAAAAGTCTTAAAGAGGTTATTAGGTTAGGTTAGGTTAGTATTGTGACCAAAAACGCGCGAACCAAGCGAGCGGAGCAAGCGTGCCGCGGGAGTGGCCGGCGAAGCGCCAGAAACGAAGTTTTTGTGAAATAAACTTTCAATATAGGTCTTTTACTTAAATTTCCTGAAGCCTTGGCTATTTCACTTACTGTATTCCGCACTTTAACGGTGTAGTATCCGTTAATCTGCAGATTAACTAGTTAAAGTGCGGATAAATCGTCTACTTTAAGAAAAAATCCGCACTTTAACTGACTCGACCAGTTAATCTGCAGATTCACTAGTTAATCTGCAGATTAACGGATTCCGTACTCTTACGGTAACACATATATCTCCTTCCCATACAAAAATGCAAGATGGCTCCCCTTCTTAAAAAGGATTAAGGGTTCAGAAGGTTCACCCTGCCAAAGGATATCCCTCGATCACCAAACGCCGTATTTTTTATTGAGCACACGGAACTAAACGTACTTTTGGTAAAAAAAAAAATTTCAATAAACTCAAAAACATTAACTTTTCGATAAAGAGTTATATACTTAAACTTAGTTAACTTAAAATATTTGTTTTGACCTCATCTATATCCCCTTAGCAGGAATGCGCCATATTTCCAGTAACCCTGTAAATTGTCAGCTGTACAAATATAACTGTTAAAATGTTTAATTAGCTTTAGTAACGGATCATATCTAATGGTGTGTCCCCACTTAGGTTCGCGAACCTCCGCGCTCCGCGAACCTGCAACAGTGCGCCCTAGCAAACATTTTATTTTCTCTTTGGTTATAGTGTGTACGTGTGTGAACCAGGTTCACATACGTGTTCGCACACGTACACACTATGGCGCACTGTTGCAGCACAGCATAAACAATTTTTTTGGTGCAGGTTCGCGGAGCGCGGTGGTTCGCGAACCTAAGTGGGGACACACCATAAGACTATAGGTAATGCTCGACATCCACGCCATTGCGAATGCGCGTGAAACAGCCAAAATGGAATGGTTTTCTCTAAAGTTAGCATCACAATTTATAATATAAATTGTGATGCTAAGTAAGTAGTGGCGGCGCTCCGCCAGACAGAGAGCCCACTCGGAAGAAAGCGCGATTTCGCACGCACATATTGACGTTACGACTTTAGAGATTCTCAGGCAGTTTTAGGCAGTGCTCAGTCGCGATTGTCGAGAGTGCTAGCGCGGGCGTTTGTCACGTATTTACGTAAGCTGCGGCGAATTTACAGTCAAGTGTTTATGTTAACAAAATGAATAATCGTTGTTATTATGTCTGCAGTGTGTTTGGTTGCATAAACACAACAAAAGCTTTTCCAAACGATATAGAAATGTTAGTGAGTAAAATTTGGTTTTCTTGAGTTTGTAGGCATCGGAAGGTACTTTTGGGAACTAGATTGTAACGATCAATTATTCATTTTATTAGGTACATATTCAAACAACAAGTACATAGCGGCAGCAATTGGCTTTTATTTTTTATTTAACTTATCGTACGTTGGTAAAAGCCCCAATTAAAACTAGGTTTTCTTGAGTTTGTAGGCATCGGTAGGTACTTTTTGGAACCAGCTTGTAATGATCAATAATTCATTTCATTAAGTACATATTCAAACAACAAGTGCCTTGGTAGCGGCAAAAATGGGAATTTATTTTTCTTTAACTTATCGTTCGCTGGTAAAAATACAAAGTAGGTAGGTATCTATGTAGCGGCGTGGTGGCGCGGCGCGTGGTAACGTTCTTTGTGTAAAACGCCAGTGTTTAGGTACCTATACCTACTGTAGTCTAAGTATTTCTCTTTGTCGGCGTGCGGCCATATAGGTAGCTACTTACATTTTAGTTTTAGTTCCTGTGGCTTTCTTCCAGCTTCATCATCAGACCCTTGACCTTGCCTCCCATCAGAGTACTCGTCAAGACGAATCAAACGAGCCCTAACTCGATGGGTTTGTATGGTTTTATTACAGAATTCCTGTGTCCTTCTTACGGTTCCATCATTAGACCCTGGAAACTATCTCCCATCAGAGTATTCGTCAAAACGAAACAAACGAGCCCAAACTCGATGGGGTTGCATGATTTCAATACCGAGTTCCTGTGGCCTTCTTCTGGTTTCATTATCAGACCCTTGACCTCGTCTTCCGTCAGAGTACTTGTCAAGGCGATTCTAACGAGCTCAAACTCGATGGGGTCGTTTGGTTTTATTCTATAGTTCCTGTGGCTTTCTTCGGGCTTCATCATCAGATCAGCTCAGTGACACCATAATTACTTTTTCAGTTTTGACCTTTGTGCAAAGTTTCAAGTCTCTAGCTCAGCGGTAAGCTAGAATAAAATCTTTTTCTAAATTTGTGGTTAAACAAACAAACAAACAAGAAAGCGAACTAATTAAAACGCGTTAAAGATACACTTTATTGTTTTAAAAATAGTAACGAATATTATAATTACTTATTTTACATTTTGAGGTACAAAGGGCCTCACTCAATCAGAATCAGTTTATGTTGTAGCAACCCTAGTGAGTCCGGCAACTTTAGGTAACAATTTTCGAGGGCGGCGGGAGTGATCCTTCTGTAAATTCTATATTTTGTGCTAAAGTCTATGCGTTTATGAGAAGATTGAGAAGAAAAAACTTTCTGGTACAGAAGCGCGCCTTACTCTAAGTTACTGGTCAATCACGTCGTAAATCGTAAACAATGACTTTCTCAACATAGAAGCCATTGCTCGTTAAATATAATTTTAAATTACGTAGTAATTCTTCAGTGTCAGCGTACAACGATGACGTCAATAATTTCAAACGTGAATGGACAATTGACTCTTCGCGGCTTTGCGTTTGCGGGTCTCGGTGTTCGCAGTCGCGATACGCGGCAAGTGTAGAGCCACCACACAAACATAACAGATAGTTTTATTTGAATTTTGTACAGAGTGTTACCAAAATATAGTCCTGGATTTTCTTTATATAGATGGAACGAACGAAGGAGAGTATAATATTATTGTACAATGTGAATAAACATAATTTTACGGCGGAACACGTGTATTGTCTGGCTAATTATGCAGGTATTGTGCACTGATATTTTGTGGTGTGCATGTGCATTTTTTGTGGGCGGGCGGGCGGTGCATATTGCATAAATATTGTTTGCGGAAGTAAGCTACTTACATATATTTATTTTTAAAATGGTTTGATTCAATCAAATCCTGACTGATATTGAAGATTGAAAATCAGCTCTATAAAATAAGAATAGACACACTCAGTTTATGTTATAATACTTAAATATTATAACATAAACTGATTAATACAAAAATTAAACAACCTGTATGCAAATAATCCATTAGTTTAGAATTATATCAACCTGTATGCAAATAAACCATTAGTTTAGAATTATGTATTTTGTTATACAATGAGGCCTCTACTTACATCGTTGGTGTTGCTGTTTTCGGTTACACTTACGTACCTAGTCCAAAAATATATATTATAAGAGAGTGAATGTGTATATTAATTATTTTTCTTAATTGTCTTGTGCGTTTTAAAATGATTCATAGGCGTATTCATTTTATTTTTTTCGCAATTGGCCTCGGCAGTTTTGTGATTCTTCTTAGAAGCGTTTGTGTCAGTAATAAATATATTAATTACGAGTCTCCCTCTAATAACAAAAATAATTCAGACACTAAAAATCTGATATACAAAACATTAAATGTTAAGCCGAAAAGATTTAATGAGTATGATATAGAACTGATATTAGAAAAAACACGCTCTAAAATACGGCGTGACATTTCGAATTACAACTTTTCTGACTCTGGTGTGAATCGTTTGGAGGATTTACTGATGGAATCTGGAGGAACACCATTACGGAGCATCATAGTGAGTACCTGGAGATCTGGCACAACATTTTTTGGTGATCTATTGAATTCCGTGCCTGGTAATTATTATAATTTTGAGCCCCTTATATGTTATGGAGCGGAACAAATTATCAGCAAACCTCTTGAAACGGTCAAGGCTATAAAGCATTTGAAGAATTTAATGAAGTGTAATGTTATTGATATGCCAGGGTATTTTGATTTTAACGCTGCCCATGTGGAAAGCCGACGTTTTCTTTTGAAACATATCATGGGTGCATTATGGAAACACTGTATAGGTAATGAACAATTATGTCTTGATCCTGACTTCACATCAAGGGTCTGTAAGCTGTTCCCGTTCCAGAGTATGAAAGTTTTACGCTTAAGATTAAAACACTATGAAGAATTGCTAAAAGACGAGTGAGTATTATTAATATATATTTAGTATTATACATATATATATTTAGTATTATTTTATAAGCTTTTTGTAAAGTTAATACAAATCTCAGAAAGCATAAAATGAGAAACGCAAGTTACAATGAGGTATTTTAACACGTTTTAGGGTTCCGTACCCGCAAAGGGTAAAAACGGGACCCTATTACTAATCCGCTGTCCGTCTGTCACCAGGCTGTATCTCATGAACCGTGATAGCTAGAAAGTTGAAATTTTCATAGATGATGTATTTCTGTTGCCGCTATAACAACAAATACTAAAAACAGAATAAAATTAATATTTAAGGGGGCTCCAATACAACAAACGTGATTTTGTTGCCGTTTTTTTGCTCGATATTAATAACAAAAACAGGCCGACAGTTGAAAAATTCACAGATGATGTATTTTTGTTGCCGCTATAACAACAAATACAAAAAAAAAACAATATTTAAGGGGGGCTCCCATACAACAAACGTAATTCTTTTGCCATTTTTGGGTACGGAACCCTTCGTGCGCGAGTCTGACTCGCACTTGGTCGGTTTTTATTAGGTTGCTTTCTCGTTTGTGTGTTCGTGGGTTTGTGTATGTGTTTGTTTCTCCACAAAGTTTGCGAACGATTTTATACTAGCTTACCGATGAGCTAGACTACAGACTTGAAACTTTGAACATAAGTCAAAACTAGAAGACAATGCAATATTATGGTGTCATTGAGCTGCTCTGATGATAAAGCCGGAAGATGGCCACAGGAACTCTTTGATCAAACCATACAACCTCATCGTGTTTGCGCTCGTTAGAATCGTCTTGATGAGTACTCTAATGGAAGACGAGGTCCACAGGGTCTAACGATGAAGCTGGAAGGCCATGCCATAGGAACTCAATATTGAAACCGTGTAACCCCATCGAGTTTGGGATCGTTTGAATCGTCTTGATGAATACTTTGTTGGGAAATAGTTTCCAGAGTCTGATGATGAAGCTGGAAGAAGGACACAGGAACTCTTTAATGAACCACGCTACCCCATCGAATTTGGGCTCGTTTGAATCGTCTTAATGAGTACTTTGTATGGAAATAGTTTCTAGGATCTGATGATGAAGCTGGAAGAAGGACACAGGAACTCTGTCTTAAGGGAAGTGGCAAGTCAGGATGTGTTGCTCATGACATATAAGGCCTTATGTGAGAGTGTGGCCTCATATTGCATTTGCGTATGGGGCTGTGCATCAAAAACGTACCTAATAGAATTAGAACGTGCACAGCGCGGTGTTTTAAAGGTTATATTGCGTCTTCCTTTTAGGTATCCGACCACTGACCTCTACAGTCAATGCAATGTGTCGAACAGCTATCGAGAAAAATAACGCGCGTAAAATTACTCGAATCTCATAACTTTGTATGGAAATTAGTACAGCGCCACTACGTCCGTAAACGGAACTAAAATTTCGAAGAACGAAACATTTTGACATAAGGTATCGAGCAGCCCGAATCGAGTTCGAATAGTAAAGTTACAACTTGTATGGAAATCGGTAGCACGAACCCACTTTTGACATACGCTATCGAGAAACTCGCAAGCTGGCTATCGACAACTTACTCACTGACATTTTTTCAGTGAGAGTCATTTCGAGCGACTTTGTATTATTTATTATTAAAATTTAAAAGCATAAACGTAGTAACAAATATTAAGTTTTAGAACTATGACATGTCCGCTGAATTATCCACAGGCAATATTACTTAAATTGTCCTCATTATACAAAGAAATTTGTAAAATAAAAATATCGTAATTTTATGCTATCCACGGTATCCCTCACATCCACCATACCTATATTTTAGCAATATTTTAGAACTTACCCACAAAACTCAAATAAAACCAGAGGATACGGTGTTATACGTTTTATATTTGTTTTCAGCAACAACATCATACAGTTTGCACACAGTAAATTATGTTTCATTTAGGTAGGTATTAAAAAATAAGACCATGCAAACATAATAAAGTCTTTAATTTGTCGAATCTTCAAACACTATACCTAAGCACTAATTCCGATGAAATTCACATATTTTCATAGCACGTTCAAATGTTTTATTGTTTATAAGTAAACAATTTCTTATTCATTGACGATAATCCAATGTTATTCTTCAAGTTCATAAAAAATCTTCAATTAGGTAGAACAATTTGATGAAATTATGACACATTGTAGTTTACTCCTACCTAGGTCATAATATTATTTCTTCGCGATTGTAATATTTGTTAGCCGACACAGATAAATCAATTTAGATAAAAACAAAATAAAGAAATGGCTTTACGGTTTTCTATTTTAGGTTATATTATTCATTAAATCACAGGATGAGAAAGAAAGAGAGAAAGAATAGTCACACTCTTCTTTTTCAAACCAATCACGGGTTGTACTATTATGTATTCTGTGTCACGGGCAAGGTGCAATGACCGTTCAAAACCATGGGCAAAATCATGCACAATTGAAAATTAAAATAGGAATTTGCAAATTAATTAAAGTTATTAAATGAAATAAATATTGCAAACAAATTTATTATTATTAATAAGAATAATAAATGTAAAATTATGATGATAAACAACTTGATTGAATTTTAATTTACATATTTATGATTTACATAGATATTAAACATGGTTTTTAAACGCACCTTGCTTCAATTGGATTGATAATTGGATTGTGTCACGTTAGCTTTATTTATCGCTACTATCAAGTTGACGTTAGCCAGCTCTGTAAAATTGGTGCCGCCGATTTTGCTAGCTTTCGAATCGAGTACGTTTTCGAGTAGTATTTTCTTACGCGCGTAAGATTTCTCGATAGCTGTTCGTGCTAAGGGTACAGAAGTTATTTCTTACTTTTTATACCGTTAATTTTTACATTAACGTTATGTCAATAAATAACGTTAATTTTAACGTTAATTTAAGAAATAACGTTTATTTTAACGTTACTTCTTCCTTTTTTTACCGTTACTTTAAAATTAACGTTATTCCAATTATTTACGTAAATTTTTTACCGAAAATTTTACCGGTACTAAATTTAACGCTATATTTAACTTTCATTTTACCGGTAAAATATTTTTAACGTTATTATTACCGGTAAATTTACCGATAAAATGTTTTAACGGTATTTTTAACGTTATTTTTTTAACGGTATTTCAATCCCTGATTTCAATATTAATAATATAAACTTCAAACGGCGAAACACCCGACAACACAAAACGCAAATTAGCTTTAAAAAACCAGCCAAGTGCGAGTCGGAGTCACGCACGAAGGGTTCCGTACCAAAAAACGGCAAAAAAAAATCAAGTTTGTTGTATGGGAGTCCCCCTTAAGTATTAATTTTATTCTGTTTTTAGTATTTGTTGTTAAAGCGGCAGCAGAATTACATCATCTGAAAATTTCAACTATCTAGTAGCTATCACGGTTCATGAGATACAGTCTGGTGACAGACAGACAGACAGACGGACAGCGGAGTCTTAGTAATAGGGTCCCGTTTTTACCCTTTGGGTACGGAACCCTGTTTTTTTTTTTGTATCAAGAAGGAGAATTCTTTTAGGCATACCAAACGGCATGTTGGACTCGGTCACGCTTGTGGCATGTCCCTCGCCGCACCCGGCCCTCCCGCCAAGCCTAGTAGGCTTCGCGTCAGGGCCGGGCGGTTCTCACCTCTCTCCCGCCCCCTAACTATCTCGAAAGATCGAGAGGGGGCCGGACAGAGGGAGGGAGCCTCCTCCCCAGCCCCCCATAAGGCTACCCACTTATGTGGGCAGACCAGATGGGGCGAACGAGAGAAGGCACCACTACCAACTAAACTCCTCTCGAAGGCCTGCGCCTTTCCGCCGGGTCTGTGGGTACGCGGTGGCACGCTCCACTTGACCCGGGGAGAGTGACCCGTTAGGGTTCCACCCTATGGGGGGCAGAGGGCCTTACTGCGCCCCCCCTTGCGACTAGGGGAGATCGAGACGCGCACGTTGGCGTCTCGTTCTCCCCCGCCGCGCACGTCGGAGTTGGCTCGCTGCGACGTCCGCCTCGCGAACCCTCTCCGCGGCCTCCTTCTGAGAGATAACGTCCTCGCAGAAGGAGACCACGGCCTGCCATCCCCCCTCGCTTCGCAGCATCGCAACAGTGATTTTGGGAAGCGAGAGGTCCGGCCCAACCGCAGCGACCAACTCCTGGCGCTGCACCGCCCACGCCGAACACTCCTCAAGTGTGTGGCGTGCAGTGTCTTGTAGTGCGCCACAATGGTGACACACCTGGGACTCTTCCCTCTGTATCCGACACAGGTATCTCCCGAAACACCCGTGTCCGGATGGGTACGGAACCCTAAAAACAAAAACAAACTAACTAATTGCTGATAGTAGGCCGTTATGATCATTTTTAAAATTTTGTCCTGTGTTTTTATTTGTTATTTAGAAATTACTGATGAAAACAAGAGACACGTATTTTTTTCTTTTCCAAAATTTTTATTTTTTGTCATCATAATAAAAATTTGAAAACTTATTCATTCTTAAAGAGCGTAAGTGCAGTTTAAAGGATTTCTGGCGGATTTTCCTTTGCCCATATGGATAAAAAAATACACTTTGACGTCAACCTGTCAACCTAATCTATGGACGCTAATGACGTTTGTTTGTTCATGTTTTGCTCGAGGTTGTTTTCTTTTATTGTCGCAATTTTTATATATAATTTATTTTCATCAATAATAGATAAAGATATTCGTAAATTAGACTCCATAATCTCATGTGTAGTTCCTGCCTGCAAGAATACTGTGATGAAATGCCCAAACAAACACTGTTTTACGTGCCAAACCAAAGTCTACACGTTTACAGTGGTGTGTTGCTTTAAAGTTTTATGGAAATTGAAATTGATGCACTTCAAATCAAACTGTATTTATTAAACCAATTGAAACATAAACAATATCTTTTTTTTTCTAAAAATAAATGTTTCTCAGAAGACTTCAGCTTCAGTAGCATGATAATGTCCACTTTGGTAAGGTTGCGACTGTCTGCCATTAAACATTCTTCAGAAAACTTGATATAATAATTCGAGAGATGTTAAAAGTAACTAAAATACTAATTCAAGTAAAAAATATAATCAAAACATTCAAAACAATTCGAGCAAAAGTGAAAAATATTTTGATACTTGACACAGACTTTGACATACGTTGTAACCTTGACAGCGACAGTTTTCACTTCAACGACAATCACACAACTTTTTTTACGCAAAGGAGTGTAATTTTTAATATTCCTTTATCTCGATGCCACATGATTTTTTCCGCATAATTCGTTAAATAATTGATCAAAAACCCCGAAAAAAATATGTACGGTGTCAGAAATAAAACAAAAAAATCAGCAATTCGTCGATCTAAACCAGGGAATGATAACGTCATTTTTAAATATAACGTTATTTCTTACTTTTTTACCGTTAATTTTAACATTAACGTTATGTCAATAAATAACGTTAATTTTAACGTTATTTTAACGAAATTAACGTGATTTCAGTAAACTACGTTAATTTTAACGATATTTCTTACTTTTTTTACCGATACTTTAAAATTAACGTTATTAATAACGGTAATTTTATACCGGTAAAATATTTTTAATGTTATTTTACCGGTAAATTTACCGATAAAATGTTTTAACGGTATTTTTAACGTTATTTTTTTTCGTTATTTTTTTTAACGGTATATCAATTTTTCATATTTTCACCCCTATTATTCATGTGCAATTTCGATAACTTGTGCCGTCTCTGTGTTTTGACAGATCTCTCTTGATATATTATGTGGTTTTCAGGTTTAATCTAAAGGTAGTGTTTCTAGTTCGTGACCCACGAGGTGTGATGTTCTCGAGGCAGAAATTATTATCTAGTCGCTCATCATTACACTGGACAGAGCCAGAAATACTATGTGCTCATATGATACGGGACTATGTCACTGCAAGCAGGTTGATTAAAAAGTACCCTGACAGAATTATGTAAGTATAATCTAGGAACACTGACCTGCATATATGTATTTACACTGGACAGGCTTATGTCAAACTGTTTTTGTGCCTATTTGATTTCCGCCATTTTGGCGCTGTAGGACGTAGCGTGAACATAGTGTGAGTGAACATAGTGTACTAAAGTTTGAAGTTTGGAGAGACCATCACGGCAACCATTTTTATATTGTACGTCAAAATTAGTCTTTTAGACGCACGCTAGTGGCGTTTCAAATAGGCACAAAAACTTAGCTGTCAAATCATACAGATAGCCAGTCCAGTTAAATAAAAACAATAAAATTTCATGTCAGTGTCTAGGATGTAATAAATAACCAGATTTATTTATTGAAGGCTGCTTATGACTTGTAAAATTAAATGATGCTATAACCTCCTTAAAGAAAATAACATATACCTAATAATTATATTTTTTATTGAAAAGCTGATAGTTAACCTAAAAAATCAATAAATTGATTAACATTTCAGGGTTGTAAGGTTCGAAGACATGGTATTTGACCTGTTCAACAACACAAGAAAAATTTTCAAATTCTTAAAGTTGAGCATGACGCCATCTGTCGAAGAGTTCTTGCGAACCCACACCAAATCCAACCAGACTGGTATTCTCAACACCATTAGAAAATCTCGAGACGTTCCTTTCAAATGGAAGTATGGTCTGGAGTTCAACTACGTGGAAGATTTGCAGGTAGATTATATCAGTTCTATTGTCCAGATTAGTTAGGTACTTGTAGGTAGGACTACAGTTAGTTTGGTACCGGGCATAGGGTTACCATCTGACCGGATAAATTCGGTCTTGACCGGATTTTATGAGCTCAGACCGGACTCCGCCCGGATTTCATTCCAGACCGGATTTTCAATCGCGCTTGGTCAAAATCATTACACCATCATTGATTGTAATGATTTTGTGTAAACTATCATCGGCGCACAGCTCGAAGCGCGCGGTGCGCTCCGCACGCCCCGCGACTAGGCTCTATGAATGGGTGGTTTCCTGAAAGATGCTCATAATTTGCTTCTAAGAAACCACCAACTTTTGTAAAATTTTCCAAAATAAAACGATTTTAAAACCAGCAGATAATAATATAAGTTGTTCCTAATGCAAATGGCCTATTTTTTTTTAATTGAGTGTAAAGCCCACCGGTAACGATCAATTGCGATTGTCAATTTTTCCGCAATTGACGCCCATTGACGGAAAAATTGATCGTTTACGCGTGCAATTGAAGCGTTTGTCAATTGCTCCAACAATGGCATTGACGGAAAAAATGACAATCGCAATTGATCGTTACCGGCGGGCTTTAGACCGGACTTTAGTCCAAAGATCAGGATTTGCAACCTCTTGCGTCCGGATTTCCGAATTTTGGTCCTGGTAACCCTAGCCGGGCATGACTTTTTTACTACATAGGTAGCAAACATATGAATATAAGGTTCTTGGTAGCAAACTATTGAAACTTTTTAGCATGTTTTAAGAGTAGACGTCATGTGGCCTTGTGAGTATAAGGTTTTATAGTATGAGTCAAGCTAGGCTCATCGAACTCGCTCTGCTCGTCTAATACTTAAATTAGTATGGTACCTATGCTTATTAGTTGGACTTAGTCCCTAAAAAGTAAACGAACGTATCTTAAGTCACTGTATTAAAAACTGTGCTTAAGTATATCGTCTTGACTGGCTTTTAATCTTTCAGCTTGTATGCAAGAAAGCTATGGATCTATGGGGTTACGAATTGGCCCACAACGCGTCCTACATGGCCAGCAAGGATTTCTACCCCCTAAAACCGTACACTATCACACACCAGTACCCATAGTTCGAGTTTTGCCAGCTATATTATTTTTTAAAACTATCGCTCCGTCCCTTTTACTCACAACGACTGTTTTACCGACATGAGGATGGACATTGGACATTATTATCTTTAAATCCTCAATACTAACTCGGTAACTAAAAAAAAAAAATTGATACAATTTATAGATAAGTATTTATTTCTTAAAAGTCATTAAAATTAATTACGCATTTGCTTGTACTCGGTTGCTGTAGCCAAACCTACCTACCTACTCTATACATTTACAACAAACTAAATTGATTATTTACAATAAATAAAATTTTACACTTAAATTACCTACTGCGTTTCCAAGTCTTACTCTTTGAGTACCGTCAAACCTGGCATCTTTACCTTCTTGTGTCATCTTTACCGAAATCGAATTTTAGCAAAAGAATCACAATTTCTCCAAAACTGCAACATAAAGAATTATAACAATAATTTGGTGGGATGCTTAGATAAATAATGGTAGCACACATTTTTTTCCAATGTCACAAAACAGCCGCTTCAAATTTCGAGGTAAAATTGTGCTTGTAATTTAGAAAATACTAGAGAGAGGTAAGTGGAATTTGAATAAATAATATAAAAACATGTAGAGATTACAGCTAGATTGATCCCAACTGCTTATCTGATTCCTTTCCTGAAATATTTGCTTTTGCCGTTATTTGAGGTTAGGTAAAGTCGCCAAAGTTGTTGGTGGTGGTATCTTTACCTGTGGTTAGGGCTGTCACAGTCAAACATAGTTTTACCCGACTACGGCGAAGTTAAAGGAGGGTTATTATTAATTACTTTAGGCTATGTAAATAGGTAGGTTTGGTCATTATAGTTGAAATATGTTTTTTAAACTTCATTTTTAGATCGGAGTAAAAGGTGGTAGGTACCTATAATTAAAAAAAAACGGGTTGTGTACCTATACATAATATAAATATACTCTCATATCGTAAAATTCGAATTATGAATTTCAAATCGAATTTATATTGACATACTTTATACACGCAATACCGAAAAAAATTAAAAAGTTATTTTATAACATACCTTTGCTATACTAAGCAATGTTATAAAATAACTTTTTTTCTCATTACGATACAGGGCAAATCCAAGAAGAAGGCAGTGCCGTGATATTAAAAAGAAACAACGATATTTCCACATACTTTCCATGATTAAAATGTACTCTATGGTGATCGACGACTCATCGTAGCGATTAGTCTTCTGGAATACACTCATCTCATTATTTATATTTCTAATTGATTACGCGCCATTTTTAGATTTTAATTTTTACTTTTGCTTAAAAATGTCATAGTAGTGAGTGAAAATATGACTCCACCCGATATTTTAGATGCGGCGACGGGAAAACGACTTACTTAACCTAAGGTAAGTAATAGTGCCGACCTACCGATAAACTACAAACTTACTCTTTTTATCATTGATATTTTATTTTGTAGAAGTTTTGTAGAAGTTTTGTAGGTTCAATCACAAATTGTATGAGAGTAGATAAAGTAGTGTATGAAACTGCACATAACTGGGTATTAAAACACTCGTGTGATGCTATTAAAAACACACTCATGTTTTAATAGGGATCCCTTGTTTTAGCATAATTGTTTTATACCTAATTTGATTTGGCATAACGGATTTGGCATAATCTTTTTTGTCATAATAATACTTTCGCATAATTGTTTTTTGGCATACTATTTATATTAGCATAATTATCATTTAGACTAATTTGTTTTTGCATAATGTTATTAGGCATATTGTCTATTCGCCTAATATTATTTAGACATAAAAATCAAAAACAATAAGAATAAATATTTTTACGCACTTATTTATTTTCATGCAAAAGGGGGCAAAAAAATGCCAAAAACTCATAACACATACGACCTAAATATCGACTCATAAAACACCTATTTTTAAAATACCGAAAATCTTTAATATCGATATCCAATAGACCGAAACTTAAAAGATCGATTATTAAATGATTGATGATAGTTCGAAACCCTGAAAGTTAAAATGCCGATAGTTTAAAATCCCGAAAGCCTGTTTAGGTCTATTAGGTGCGACGACGAGCGAGCGTAGCGAGCGAGGAGGAGGTAAGGTTCCATTGCGACCAACCGACCTGCCGAACCTGCAGAACCGACCTGCTGGCATGTAACCCCCAATTAACCTTCGGTTTTTTAAGCTTCGGGGTTTTGTATTTTAGGTAAAATGTTCTTTCGTGATTTTAAACGTCGTGATTTTTTTGTTTATAAAAATATGCGTAAATAACATTATGCGTGTTTAAATTTATGCTAAAGAATATTATGCTTAAACATGATTATGCTTAAAGTAGTTATGCTTAAAAAAATTATGCATAAGCTGTTATGACTAAATAATATTATGCGTAAACATCATTCGGCGAAATCATATTATGCTATGACATATTATGCCTTAAAATTTTATGCAAATACATAGGGAACCGTTTTAATACCCCTTATTATGCGTCGGTTTCATAAACTACTATTATATAGCTAATAAAATAAAAAAGCGTGATGGGGCCAAGGAGGAAATCGGGGTCTACGAAATCTTTATTTTGTATGAAAAATTTGTCACACAGTGTTTCCTCAAAACCTTTTCCTGGTGCTTAGATTTTTTTGTTTCTGTTTTTTTTTTTTTTGAGTATTTTCAAACTTTTGTTATGTAGGTAAGGTAACCTGCGCTTTTAATTAAAAATTAAAATGGGTATCTACTTATGACTAAGTAGGTACGTGATTGTGATAAGTATTGTTTTATTGTTTCACCCTACGATTTATTTTTTGATAACCCCGTTTTCTATGAAAATGTTGACGAAACAAAGTCAACTTTACCTACCTTTCAGTATGCCATTTTTAAGTTACCTTTTCTCCTATACTCATTAAAAATAAGTTATTTAGGCACAAATTGAGAAGGAATCAACCACAGCTCAACCACTACTATATTTCTTCGAAAAACTGGAGTAGGTAAAAATGCCACAAATGTGTCAATTTTACCTACTCGCTTTAAACTCGTCCAAAATCTTTATTTTTAGAGATTTATTGTTAAAAGTCAGGTAAAAGGAAGGGGAAAATGATTAATATTTCGTATATTTTAACTTTTCAAATAGTCGATAAATTCCTCGGCTATACTCATCCAGTTTATGCCAGCCACCTTGCGAAGATCGTCGCTCCACCTTGTCTGAGGCAGGGAATGTTAACGTTATTTTTAAATATAACGTTAATTTTTACTCTTATTGCCGTTAATTTTAACATTAACGTTATGTCAATAAATAACGTTAATTTTAAAGTTAATTTGAGAAATACCGTTAAATTTAACGTTATTTACTGAAATAACGTTAATTTAACGTTAATTTTAAAATTAACGTTATTCCAGATAATAATGTTAATTTTTTTACCGATAATTTTACCGGTACTAAATTTAACGCTATATTTAACGTTAATTTTACCGGTAAAATATTTTTAACGTTATTTTTACCGATAAATTTACCGATAAAATGTTTTAACGGTATTTTTAACGTAATTTTTTTTATCGTTATATTTTTTAACGGTATTTCAATCCCTGGTCTGAGGGCGTCCCACACTACGTTTGCCCATACGCGGTCTCCACTCAAGAACTCGTCTGCCCCAGCGGCCATCGGTTCTACGGCTAATATGGCCGGCCCACTACCACTTCAGCTAGCATCTAGCCTGAGCAAGTGCCCATTCAACTTGCGCGGGCTACTTGCACCGTGTAGAAGCACCCTCAATTTGGAGACAACCTTGCTAATGATAAGTAGTAATATTTTCAGTAATGAAATAAATTGTTCCCTTTATATACGATTAATTGTATCGGCAATATCATTAACGGAAATTGCTATTATTAGTACCTGTCGCTGAAATATAATGATTGCTTTAATTGTTACAGGTAAGTTCTCACGAGAGGAGTATCATCGTCATCTTTATCGGTAGTTTATTGTAGTATCCTTGAGATTTGGAACGGTAAGTACCATTATTGGAATAATTACTCAATATTGCTGTGTAACTTGGGATTATAATTGGAGAACACAAATCAGCTAATTGGAGCATGATCAACGCTAGATCGGTTCTATAATTTACAAAGCATTACTCTGCTCTTAGTAACTAACACCTGTATATATTCAAGAACAATGCTCAAACTACCCTTAACTATACGATCGCACTGCGTTGAAATGGAGCTCTGTGTTTGGTTCGTTTGTTTTACGTGATACCACAGAATAAATAATAGTACTATAGCGTATATATAATAGTACTACAGAAGATGCACTGCTTTGATCTTAAAGAAAGCCGACATTTTTTATAACTAAACATTGCGCGACCAAACTAAATTGCACCTAAACACCACGCGTTAGCGTTTGTTATTGATCTTCTCGACGCTACGTGACGCAACGGACTCGAACGGCAGGGTTACCTACAGCGGCGAGTAATAATAAAAGTATTATCTATATCTACTAACATTTAATATTTTAAGTTAATGACTTGATTAAAATTGAGTATAATCAACAAGTATTTCACTTTGATGTAACGTCTAACTCTATTGGGTAAATTACGTTCAGTGTTTTTATAAACAAATACTGTGCGTAAGTAAAGTCAGTTTTTTTTTATTTAATTATAAATTTTTCACAAAACTTGAACCAAAAATGCCACTCAGAAAATAAAGATTTTGTAAAATGTGGTCAATTCGGACTAACCATATAAATTAATTTAGTTCTGAATAACAAAGACAATTCAAAATACTTAACAGGATTTACGATATTTATAAATACTAATCTTTACACTTAAGTATAGGTATATTTAAATAAAATAAATGAGAGCGCGGGAATCGTAAAACATTGTGAAAACGCGCTACAGCTCTTCCGAGAGCGCGAGGGACAGCCTTGCCGATATTGTCCACGCAGAGGACGCCAAGCGCTAGGTATGTACTTTTTCAACACACTTGCTCGTAAAG
This sequence comes from Agriphila geniculea, assembly GCA_943789525.1. Taxonomy (NCBI): domain Eukaryota; kingdom Metazoa; phylum Arthropoda; class Insecta; order Lepidoptera; family Crambidae; genus Agriphila; species Agriphila geniculea. The sequence continues at coordinate 26,946,090 of OX038872.1, read as the reverse complement.
TGAGCCCTGATACATCGCTTTTAGGGCCATATACCGAGCTATAGCAAACGCGTGCAATAATATATAAAACACTAGGTTGTTATAGAATTATCCCTACAAAGGTTAATTAGTATCTTACTGCAAGTTCTGTGTGACTAAACAGAGCATTCCCAATTTAACTGGGTTATACATTTTTTTTTTAGTAACAACAAAGGGGTTTTATGCCTCTGAAAGTTCATATTCATTTTTGAAATAAATGAATGTGTAAGTCTTTAATTAAGTCAAACAAATATTTATTATTATAAAATTATTCATAATTCATAATATTTTGTTATAAAATATTAAAATATTTGCATTTTATCACTTAAAATTATAGTTAAGGAAGTAGGCTGCATGCTCACTCAAACCCTTTGTTCGCAAAATATTCTTGCATTGGGCGTGTGAAAAAAAAACAAAAAAAAAACTTACGCCCCTTTTCCCATAATTGTCATATTTTGTTTTTGTCGTATTTGTTGCTGTGTGGTAAATTACTTTGTATTTTCCTCGCAAATGTGTTGAAAAACGTCGTATGAAACTCGTGAGCTTTTACTCATTGCACACTTGGCTGAGTTACGCCCTCGCCTGCGGCTCGGGCTGCAACCCACAGCCTTGTGTGCAATGAACAACCTAAGCTAACTTGTCTCATAATGTACTATTCTCATACTTATGCCCGGCGCGGAGTGATAGAGCCCTGGTGATACGCGTGGTTGGTAGTCGGGACCCTGTGCGTCCGCACCGCAGCTACTGTGAGACCTCATAGTAATGTTTGTGAATTGAATACGGGTGTTAGTTTGATTGCGAGGTTTGGCTGCCTATGGTTTAATAGGGAATATATGTATTTTTGATTAATTTGAGCTTGGTCGCTGCGGACACGTATAAAAACATAATGGAACAGAAAAAAATATGATTTCAGTTTTATCACACGATGAAATCAGGGGAAAATAACGATTTTTTTTTCATTCTCGGATATAATGCACTTCAGATAGAATATCGAATAAGAAATAATATTTTGTATGACGCAAAATAATAATAATAATAATATAATAAAAATGTTTATTTCTCTCTCATAACAATCTTACATGTTACATTTTCAACTTAAGACTAAGAACAATATTATTAACATATTATGAAGATTGAGAGAGACTGGCGCCTAAACTAAGCCGGAGCCTGTATCTCAGGTCACCAGTACTCTCCTCCTCGCAAGGTGGCTACACGGGATTTACAGTGATAAGGGGTTTACACAATTTTAAGAGAAATACATTTTCATACACTGCAAATATAATCAAAAGTGACGATGGTTATATTATAAGTGATTTTAAATTACAATGAGGTGGCCCAAAATTACAATAACTACAGTGTGTGCAGTGTGTAATAGAAACTAACAGTGGTAATAAAGTAAAATACGAATAATCAATTTAAAAGATAGGTATAGAAGGCTTAATGGTTATGGAAAATTTACATCAGCGGAAGTATGAGTTTTTCAGTATCGTCATAATTAAAATTTTGCAAATAGGACGTTACAAAAGATTTGCATTGGTACCTCGTAAGGGAGACGATGTTTATTTCTTTGTGGAGACGATTATATAGGAGTGGCCCTAGGTAGCAGAAAAATCTGTGTGAGTAAGAGGTTCTAAAGGACGACGATATTGCCACTAAATTATTGCGACGGGAGTGAGCAATGTAGCGAGATTGGTCAATATGTTGATGTTGCTTTAAAATGGTGTACAAGATAAAGAGTTGACGGACAGATAATAATTGACAGTATTGGAAAAGGTCATGCGTCGGGAAACGATACGGAAGGAAGGTGCAAACCTTGAGGAGAGCTCTTTGGGCTCTTTCCAGTCTGATCAGATGGGTTTTCGCAGCACCTCCCCAAGACGTGATACAATATATAATGAGGGACTGGCAAAGCGCAATATAAGTTGACTTAGTTATACTAGGATCGGCAACATGCCGGAGGCTTTTGAACACATACATTAGTTTTCGAATTCTGCCCGAAGTGAGATTTACATGAGCCTGGAAAGACAGCCTATCATCAATAAGAACGCCCAGGTATTTAGCTGAGTCAGTTTTAACCAGACAAGGGCACGTGCAAGGATTAGGGGATGAGGATGAATTAGAATGAGAGTGTGCTACAATCGACAAGTTATTAGGAGCTGAAGAGTTGGAGTGATTTATCGAAAACGTCATGTACTGGGTCTTTTTAACATTAAGGGTTAGAAGGTTAGCACGGAGCCAGCTGGTAACAAGATCAAACCCGACTTGTGCTTGAAGAAAGGTATCCTCCCATTTGTTGCCAGTGAATAATAGTGCAGTATCGTCTGCAAAAGAGATGACATTGCAGTTTGGTAGGTTAAGTGAGCAGAGTTCGTTTATATATACTAAAAATAGGGTGGGACCTAAGATACTGCCCTGTGGAACTCCGTAATCGATGGGAAGGTCAGAACTAGCTGTACCATCTATTATTACCCTCTGAGTGCGTCCTGTGAGGTAACTTTTGAAAAACTGAAGTTGGTTTCCTCTAACTCCGATGTTTTCCAATTTCTTCAAAAGCAGGGGGATCGAGACCGTATCGAACGCCTTTGCTAGGTCAAGAAGGACAGCCAAGCACTTTTGTCCAGAATCCATGGCTTTAAAATGTACCTACTTAAACACAAAATTTGGGGAGTTAATTGAAAATTCTTGCCGAGCTCCATAATAAACGTGCCTGAAACACCCCTGAAACGTGACAAGTGACGTCACAAATCATGACCGTTTTGCATAGAGCGGCGGTTGCTGTTGTGTGCTAACGTCAAGTAACATCACGAGAGAAAAACGCAAGAGAAAATTTTAAATATTATACAGTTGATTTTCTCACGCATTATACTTTTGATTTTGAAACCTACAAAAAAATTGATGCATATTCCCCCCTGTCATCTCTTAATTTTTCAATTCTGTCGTTGTACTATAATAATATAATGTCCGCTATGAACAGATTTTTGGACCTAGTAGCAAAGTATTATTGCCTAGATTTACTACCTTCCTGCATACTTTCTTGACCTTGCCCGAGAATATATTAATCATATTCTCGTTGTCTCAAACGTTGTGACTTGATGTTTCGCAAAATTCGCTATTTTGTATAAAGCAGCTGTTTTTTTTTCGCGGTTTCATGATATCAAATTACAGTTAAAAGTTAAATCCAAGCTTTTTTGTACATCTTGAATTGAAATTTTAACTGCAATTTGATATATTTTAATACAAATTTATTAATTTTATAAATAACTCAAAACCTTTAAACAACTTTATCTACACCCATGCTTTAAATCCTCTGTAAGGGGTTCTGAAACAGCTTACTGCCATCATTACAATATCCCGAGCGAGAGCTGGTCCTGCAGCGCCGCGCGTCCACGCGCGAGCAACGCATTATGAAATTCAGTACAACATTATAACACTCTTGCGGAAGACATAATGACGAGGAGGGAGAGGAAAGTCAAAGTCAAAGACAAAGTCAAAGTCAAAACTTTTATAGAGGATACATATCATGGGTTTAGATAAATATCATGGGTGTTTTTAATCCATTTGTATTAAAATATTGTTTGTTTCCCTTAATAAAATTAAGAAAAAATAAAAAAATGGGTATAGATAAAGTCTTGTATGCAACTGTACATAATTAGGTATTAAAACACTCATGTGATACTATTATCACACTCGGCTTCGCCTCCTGTGAATTCGTGTTTTAATACCCCTCGTTATAGTACAGTTGCATAAATAACTATAAAGGGCTCGTAATAATTACGAAACGAACAAACTTTTTGTATGGAAGTAATCCTGAAACCTTTTGCGGTTTTTTGTTATTTCAGTAAGCTTTTGTATAAATTATGTTCATAATGTCAAATCAATTTTAACTCCAAGGTGAGAGACAATTTGTAGTTCATTAATGCCCATGGCGAGTGATGCGTTAGTTGACCCCTCCGTTACTAAATCTCAACCCACCTCTTTTGTGCACACGTATTCCTGACCGAATTAACATTTTAGTAAACAAACACTCAGTTTGTTCAACTTACTGTTTGATATTTATAGTAATGCCTGTTATTCGTTTACAAGTTATAATCAAAGTACCTTGAAAATATTCCTTTACAAGAAAATTTGGTTAAATATGAGTTGTTTCATCACTAAAATTTTCCTTCACGTGATAAAAAAATATCCAGCAATCCGCGGGTCATCATCCTTATAATCTAGGCTCTATTTTAACTCCTTGCTCGTTTGTTATGAGCTCACTTGAAACTTTGAACACAGGTCAGAACTGGAAGGCAATGCAATATTATGGTGTCATTGAGCAGATTTGATGATGAAGCCGAAAGAAGGCCACAGGAACTCTATGATGAAACCATACAACCCCATCGTGTTTGGGCTCGTGAGAATCGTCTTGACACTGTAATGGCAGACGAGGTCCGAGTACTTTTCTTAGGAAATAGTTTTTTAATTGTTCGGCTGGCGTCGAGCGTTCTTTACTACCAGCTAATTCTGTAACCAAACTCGCATCTCACTTCAAACCTCATTTCACTTCGCATGAGTTTTTTGTTATAAATTAGCTGAGTACCGGTTTTGGGTTTGGTAGCTTAGCTAGCTATCTAAAATCTTTTGTGATTAAAAATCTGCCTATCATTATTTATCCCGCGCAGTGAAGTGAGATTCGAAGTAAGGTTCGAGTTTAGTTACAGAATCAACAGGCTGCTCATTTTCATTCGACAAAGCTAAATCCATATTTTTTGAATCGCTGATGCTTATCATCAGAAAACAACGCCTCTAATTAGCATTTAGAGCCTTTATGGCACATTAAAATAAGGTAAATGCGTAATACTTGCGTGTTATTATTGGGCTCCTCAAAACCAATTAAAAGTTTTGCGAACTCAACAAGTTGGTATTATTTCCTGACACGTTCGCCAAGCTTATAAACGTTGTCACTTGAAGTTTTAATTACATGTTACAGTAATATTGTACACTGAGTGACAGTTTAAAAAGGACATTTCTTACGGAAGGCACTTAAGTTAGTGCGCGTTACAAGCACCTGGGAAAGAAAGCGGTATGCCGGGTTATTAAAACTACAGAATATGTTAAAACTTACGGTCGTGTAGAAATACCTAAGTAAAATAGTAATCCGATTAAGTTCAAATTAATATACTTGATGATGAGTAATCTTAATATTTAAAATCGTAAACTGAATGACTGACATTAAAATAAACTATAGAAAAGTAAAAAATACTAAAAGGCCAGTATTGGCTGTAAACGTATATTTTGTTGTGGGCGGATTTTTAGGCTACCAAACCAAGTAGCAATAAATTCCGATTTTCGCAAGACTTGCTCTGAATATTTTAAATTATTGTTTACTAGATAAAATTAATTTTCGCCTAAAAAGTATTTTAATTATTCATCGTGTTTGTATAGGTAATTTACTCACTTCAATCACCCTATTTCACCCTTATACAATAAATATACTCTTTGTGGATTAATCAATGTTAATGTATATTGATGGTCCGCGTGAGGCCTAATCGATAATGTGTTCAGATTAGACTTTACTTAAGTAAATAAGTAAATAAAGAACAGAGGCAAAGCTTCATAGAAGCTTCAAATAACTACGGTCGGAATTTACCACACTACTAAGTAAAGAACGAATGAAAACAAAAACAAATAAAACCGGTCAAGAGCGAGTCGGACTCGCGCACCGAGGGTTCCGTATCATCATAATTGCACCATCAAACCACACTGTAGAGCAGAGTAAAATAATAAAATTAGTATTGCAGTTTTAGGTCAGCGCCATCTTTTGACCGATAGTGGGACTAATGTTAACTTTTTTAGAAATTTGATAATTTCTAAAAAAGTGTGCTATATTGAGACATCGTTTTATTTTTCCTGTAATCTTTATATAAACTTCTATCACATTGAATTATTTCAGATTTTTCTCTTTGCAAACTTCGGAGATAAGGGGGGAACGGTATTTTTTTTATATTTTTCATCATAAGTTGAAAACTATGCCGCTTAAGAAAAAAAAATTGAAAACGTGCAAACGGCGCTCTTTCATATGATACCTTAGTAGCCCCACTTCAAATTTTTAAGACCCCTTTTCAGTCCCTGTTGTAAAAAAGATATTTATTTTTTTATTTATTTCTTATTTGCAATATAGTTGGGCAAATGTCATCTTAAACTATTCCAAATTTCAAGTTGATACCATTAGTAGTTCTCGAGATATCCAGCTGTGACAGACAGACAGACACACTGAGTCACACCATAAGGGTTCCTTTTTTACCATTTTGGTACGGAACCCTAAAAACTATTAATTAATATTAATATTAATATGGCCTCAAAAATATATATATAAATATTAATTTGGCCTCAAAACATCCATCATCATCATCGGATGTGAACTGTGGGCTGCCGGGGCCACCAGAAGAAATGGATAATGTAATACAGGTGTCCCGAGAAGACGTGCTGGCTGCAATCCATTCTTTTAAAAATGGCTCGGCGGGTGGTCTCGATGGCCTTACACCACAACATTTAAAAGATCTTGTGAGTGGCACTACGGGTGATGCTGGCAGAGCACTTGTCTCGAGTTTGGTATCGTTGGTAAATTTGATGCTATCTGGTAGGGTCCCCTCTGAAATTTTACAGAATTTGTATGGAGCCAATGTTTTTGCTTTGCTTAAAAAAGACGGAGGTATAAGGCCAATAGCTGTGGGTAACACTCTCCGCCGGTTAGTTTCGAAAGTATGCTGTCAAAAAGTGTTGCCAGATTTAGGACAGTTATTCCAGCCAACTCAGATAGGTTTTGGTTCCAAAGGTGGCTGCGAGGCTGCGGTGCATGCCGCCAGAACAGTTGTGTCGGCGGGTGCAGCTGAAGTTCTCCTTAAAGTTGATATTCAAAATGCATTCAACTGCGTTGATAGGAGGATTTTATTGGAGAAAGTAAAACGCCATGCACCTTCAATATACCCTTACGTTCGGCAATGTTACGGTGCTTCTTCAAACTTAGTTTATGGGGAAAAATTAATCCGATCAGAAGTAGGGGTACAACAAGGTGATCCGCTTGGTCCTGCTATATTTAGTTTAGCTATTCACGACATTATTAAAAAATTGAAATCAAAATTCAATGTTTGGTATTTAGATGATGGTACTCTAGGTGGTTCCTGTGAAACGGTTTTAGAAGATCTTAAATCTTTAATTGATACGTTATCGTCTGTTGGGCTAAAATTAAATTTTAACAAATGCGAATTATATGTACATAACTGTGTATCGACAAATGTACAACTAAATATTATTTCTAGTTTTGAAAGTTTAGCACCGGGCTTGAGGATTCTCGATGCGGGATCACTTCGTTTACTGGGAGCTCCTGTTCTTGACGAGTCTTTGACTTCGTTTGTGGAAGAGCAAATAGCGAAATTTCGAGAGACTTCCAATCGGCTATTTGAGGTGAATGCGCACATGGCTCTTTTTATTATAAAATTTTGTTTATTCGTCCCCAGGTTTACTTACTATCTGCGTGTTTCCCAATTTTGGAAACATCCGAGCCTTTTAACGGATTTGGATGATCTCATTAGGGATACGATTACTAAAATTTTAAACTGTACGCTAAATGACACTGCGTGGCAACAGGCCTCCCTACCTGTGCGTTTTGGTGGAATCGGTATCAGAAAGGTGTCGGACATAGCTTTGCCGGCATTTCTGTCTTCCGTACATGCTTCGGGATCCCTATGCGGTAGTATTCTTAACCCTTCCTTGGGTTCCGCTGGGGTTCTAGGACTTTCGGAGGCGAAGAATGCATGGCTGTCACTATGCCCAGGGGATACTCCATCGATTCAACATTCACAGAGACAGTGGGACAAACCGCTCTGCAGACAGACTTTCCAGTCTTTGTTAGAAGGATGTGACAACGCAGCGGATCGCGCCCGACTGTTGGCAGTATCTGAAAGGGAGTCGGGCCTGTGGTTACAAGCTTACCCTTCTGCCAACATCGGCACACTATTAGACAAGTGCACCCTCACCCTATCAATAGCTCTCCGTTTGGGGACCAGGGCAAACGAACCTCATCGGTGTCGATGTGGGGAGTGGGTGAATGAGCTGGGCCACCACGGTCTCTCGTGTCAAAGGAGTGCAGGGCGTATAAGTAGACATGCTTTACTAAATGATATCATTCGCAGAGCGTTGGTGACTGCCGGTGTGCCTGCTGTTCTGGAGCCTAGTGGGGTTTTGAGGTCGGATGGCAGGAGGCCAGACGGGATGTCACTTGTGCCTTGGAGCATGGGAAGGACTTTAGTTTGGGACGCCACCTGTGTGGATACTTTGGCCCCGTGCCACATTGACGCTACATCAGGCCAATCTTGTGCGGCAGCAATCACAGCAGAGTGTAACAAAACACGTAAATACCGGGACTTGGGGGAGACATACTTTTTCCTCCCTTTTGCAGTGGAGACAATGGGCCCCTGGGGTCCAAATGCAAAATTGTTTTTAAAGGACCTAACTGCTCGCCTGTTGGAGGCAACAGGTGACCGAAAGTCTGGCAACTATTTTGCTCAACGCATAAGCCTAGCGATACAAAGGGGCAATGCCGCCAGTCTTTTAGGTACCTTGCCTCGAACAGGTGAGTTAGTGGAAATATTTTATTTGTAATTTGTTTGTCATATTAAATTTTGTACTTACTATAATACTTAATTAGATGTAAATAATTATCTATCCGATTAATATTTAAAGTATAAGTTTTATATTGCAATTAATCTTAGTAAAAAAAATACACACCGTAGGATCCGCGGTAAACTCGTTTACGTAAGGTTTTATACAGTTTATTGCTAAATATAATACAATACAAATTATCATTCGCTGAACAAACCTTAGTTTTCGTGTGTGAATTAATTTATAGTTTATTACATTAATATAGTGTAATTACTTATTTATGCCACTTATGTCACAGAATACATAATAGTCCTAAACATTTATATTCCGACGAAATTATTGATTTGAACCATTATTTGACTATGATCATACAAATCGCAGCAATTTAACTGAAATAGTCAAAGCAATTCTAAAGCAGAGTATTTCTGCAGCACCACTTCAAAGCTATAAAATGAAATCAGAATTAAATGCGCCCACATGTTAGCTTACGTTCCTTAGGCGTAGTACACACGACACCCAGACCTAGGGCGGGCGCGGCGAGCGGTTGGCGGGAGAGCGTGGCGAGCGGCGTCACTGATGTCGTCTTTATAGTCGTCATGCATCTGTCGTCATAATAATCATCAAAATAATAATGACGACAAAATGATGCCATTTTATGACTTATGACGTCATTGGGTCTAAAATCACATCGAAAATGACGTGATAAAAGTCCTAAGACGTCATACGCTTTAACATGTTGTATCAGTCACGTGAATTTCACGTGTGTTTGCTGCTTGGGGGCGGATCAAAATTATACTTACAGTCAACGGCAAAGGCGACTGACGATTGATCAAGTTAGCAAATATGAAATCAAAATGAAAACTTTGCAAACTTTCGAAACGTAAATCAAAATACCCGTGCCTGTACAATACGAGGCAAACATCTTGAAATCGGGTGGGGATTGCGCAGAACGCGTATTTTGGGTATGCGGGCGGTGGGAGGGGGGCGCGCGCTATTGGTCACTCGCAAGTGCACCTGCGCCAACTTATCCCCACACAGTCGAAAAAGTGTCAAGATGTTTGCCCCGTACCTACTGTATGAGTAATTGAATTTTATAGAATCTGATCCGCTCGACCGCTCACCGGCCCGTGGTGCCATGTATTCTACGCCTTATGACATCACGTCACCTTCAAGTCTTCGAGATTCTTGATTGCAGCGATTCCTGTGACTCTCATGACCTACATGTTGAGATCAATAACTGCTAGAATTTATTACTTTACATAAGTACCTATAAACAAACATACTCTCGTCGAATCCAACTCGGATGGGCAGCATTCGGGAAGCTCCGAAAAATCTTCGTGTCCGATTTACCGCAGTGTCTCAAGACGAAAGTCTATGACCAGTGTGTGTTGCCAGTGATGACTTACGGCAGTGAAACGTGGTCGCTAACTATGGGTCTCATAAGGAGGCTCAAGGTCACCCAGCGTGCAATGGAGAGAGCCATGCTCGGCGTTTCCCTGCGTGATCGAATCAGAAATGAGGAGATCCGCAGGCGAACTAAAGTAACCGACATCGCTCGAAGGATTGCTCAGCTAAAGTGGCAGTGGGCTGGACACATAGCGAGAAGAACCGATGGCCGTTGGGGCGGAAAGGTTCTTGAATGGCGACCGCGCACCGGACGACGCTCCGTGGGTAGGCCCCCGACAAGGTGGACCGACGATCTGGTGAAGGTTGCCGGAAGCCACTGGATGTGGGAAGCGCAGGACCGATCGTCGTGGAAATCCTTGGGGGAGGCCTATACCCAGCAGTGGGTGTCGTGCGGCTGATATGATGATGATGATGATGAAACAAACATAAGTAGATAACCCAACAGGGTTGTTGGGTTTTACACCTCTATTTTTTTTCTTTTCACTTTTAAATATACTTCTTAATAACTAAATAATGAGAAAAATAACGCGCTTACATTATAATTATGGTTTATAATGATTGTTTACTTTTGATGAGATTTTAATAATGTAAGTTTTATCGCAACTTGTCTAATTAAAATGTTTACCATATCAATATTATTAGACAAATTTGACTGTATTTTCGTTTAGATTATTTTTCGTCGCCTTAAAAACACTAACAATAAGATACTTCTTATTTTATGTTATGCGGGGTTTAACAGGTGACTATAACCGCACGATTTTTAACGCACGACGAAAATCACGACGAAAATAATGGCAATTTCGCTAGGCTACAGCCTGGGCCCTATTATTTCATTGATAATTTTTCAACATACTTGCTCGTAAAGTGAGCCCTAATACATCGCTTTTAGGGCCATAAACCGAATTATAACAAACACGTGCGATAATATATAAAACACTAGTTGGTTATAGAATTATCCCTACAAAGTTAAATAGGTACCTTACTGCAAGTTCTATGCGAGTAAACAGAGCATTTTCAATTTAACCGGGTAATACAGTTATTTTTTAGTTTTAGAGGTTTTATGCCGCTGAAAATTCATTTGCATTATTGGAATAAATAAATGTGTAGGTCCTTAATTAAGTCAAACAAATATTTATTATTTTCAAATTATTCCCAATTTACATTATATTTTATTATTATATTAGCATTTTATCACCTAAATTTATAATTTTGAAGTAGGCTGTATGCTCACTAACCCCTTTGTTCGCAAAATATTCTTGCATTGGGCGTGTGAAAAAAACAAAAAAAAAAACCTGCGCGCCTTTTCTCATCATGATTATCATTTTGTTTTTGTCGTATTATTGTTGCTGTGTGGTAAATTACTTTGTTTTTTCCTCGCAAATGTGTTGAAAAGGTCGTATGAAACTCGTGAGCTCTTACTTATTGCACACTCTGCTGAGTTACGCCCTCGCCTGCGGCTTGGGCTGCAACCCACAGCCTTGTGTGCAATAAGCAACCTAAGCTAACTTGTATCATAATGTACTATTACACAATCCAACTATGAGGCTAAAGTGAAGAATTTTTCGTTCGAGACCTTGGAATGCACCTAGTTTGCTCCTTGTTATTGAATTATTATAGAATAATTATTGTCTCATTTTCTTTTTAAGTAAGTATAAATTAATTTGTCTCATTTTTCTTTCTAAGTAAACTATATTTAAGAAACGCGAGCATTACAGCGTTGTTATAAACCTCTGTGGCGGTTTTCAGGATTTATAATAATTTTCCGGGGTTGTATGTGTTACCGGCAATGTGTATAATCCGGCATTGTATACAATGCCTAGGCATTGTACTCTATCACATACATACGGCTTTAGGGGTCTTTTGTAACACGTAGGTATACAAGGTTAATTTTAGTTCATTGAAAACCTCTCGTGGGTCGTGGGGTTGATCCGACCATCAAACTGAACAACTTTCATTATGGGACCAACCTTGAAATCACAAAAAAAAACTGTTGTTCCATACAATAGTACAATGCCTACTCCATCGAAATGTATACAACAGCTGATTTTCAAGATTGGTCCCACATAATGAAAGTTGTTCAGTTTGATGGTCTGATCAACCCCACGAGAGGTTTTCAATTAACTAAAAATAACCTTGTACAGGCATAATCACCCGTGCAAATAAAGTCGAATTTGAAATTATTAAAAGTCGTAATTTATTCCGTGTATTGTATACGGAAGTTATTTAGATTTATACTGTTGGAAGAAATCTACTTTAAACAAACCTTTTATGATCGACAAAAAAATATTTACATTCACAATTAACAGCTTTTAAAGGAGACCCGGCATTTTATAATGAAGTTCTATAAGTATATTATTCAAAAAAGGAACAGAATTATGGTTTATCCAGCCACGTTTTTACATTTCATAGTGACTTTTCTGCCCGTTGAAAATTAAATTTGGATAACGGAACGTTTTTCAATGAGGGCTTTTCAAAATGACAAAAAACTGTAGGATCGATAGATGGCGTTAATAAAAATGTATATGTCAATGTGATATTTTTTTTTACTAAGCCTCGAAGAGTAGAGTAGCGTAGAGAAGGCAGATGTAACCCAAAAATACTTCTCTTTGGGCAGATGTTTATTTTTAAAATCCAATTTTGACACTTCTCTTTCCATCAACGCCATCTAGTGGGGCAAATAATTACTATTTTTATTTTTTTATGTCACTTTGAAAAGCCTCATTACTCGGTATTTCCGTAGTGTTTCCATATAAAAAAATAATAGCTTTTTTCTAGATGCGCTAAAAATAATACATAACTCGATCAGTGTAGCAAATAAGTATTATTAGGTTTATTTTGAGACAAATTCAATCGTAAGTAATAAGTATACAAGTTAAACATTTTTCGATGGCAAGTGCCGGTTCTCCTTTTATACGGTATTTCGGTATAGTTCCTTGCCAACTGAACGACCAACGATCATCAAGATAATAAAGAGAAGTGCGAGAAAAATTGAAATCAAACAACTCCCATAAATAAGGGGCTCGTTGGGTTTACTGTCATAGTTTTATTATTCGATTCAGTAGCCATAAAGTATATTTACGAGCCGATAAAAGAATATTGAACACTAAACTGTTGCAGAGACGGATTTTGTCTTTGGACGAAGAAGAAGGATGGAGGCACATTTGTCTTAACTGAATGGTGTTATTTTTCTTCGTTTGGGAAATTAATTGTACCTACAGTTCTGCCAACTTTTGCGTGAAATGGCGGTGACGCTAGTAGCGGGTGAACAAATCGTGAACATCAAAATGTCATTAGTATAAACTCTAGCTAGGGCTTGGATCGTAGTTCCATTTTTCAACATTTCACAGAAGTTCTGTAACGTTGAATAACGTCAGCTACAAGTAGAACTTATAGATCACCCGTTGTTTTTTTTAACAAAAATCCATTACTTTTGTCGCAAGAACTTTAAAAAAACACGACATGTTAACTTTTCCTGATTGTCTAAATCAAGCAAATATCGCAATCGCAATCGCTCTTGGATGAAATAATAATTGCTTATGTTTTATACACTGTTCATTCATTGCTGTGGCAACACAAAATTGTTCAATTTCTTTCTTTAAAAGCTCTTTAAAAAAAAGACTGTAATATTGAAAGCAATTGTAATATATGTTTACATACACAAGGCTCATCGAGCCCTCACTCAGCCCGTAGAGTCATCAACTGACTCCGGCCCTGCACTATATGTCAATGAACTCAATGAAATCAGTTCAGCATTAAGATCTGCCGCTGTAGCATGACCACAGAAACACGTTATACTTACCTACTTATTAGACAAGGTTATTTTTACCCGACTACGGCGAAGCCAAAACGGAGGGTATATGATTTCTGCACTATATGTCGATGAACTCAATGAAATCAGTTCAGCATTAAGATCTGCCGCTGTAGTATGACCACAGAAACACGTTATACTTACCTACTTATTATACAAGGTTATTTTTACCCGACTACGGCGAAGCCAAAACGGAGGGTATATGATTTTGACCTGTATGTATGTATGTTTGTAAATTTATCTTTTCCCTCATTAACTTCTAAACTACTTGTTATAATTTCACAAATGAGGTATCGTTAGAAGCGTCTTAATCGTCCAATGAACATAGGCTATATGACGTCACATTAAATTTAATGTGGCGCCCTCTAGAACAGTTAAAGACATGAACTAAAAAAATATTTTTTTAATAATGTCGTGTTGGGTACCAAATGAAAAAGCTTAATGAGCACTTTTCAAATATATATATATATTGTTAGCTTTTGCCCGTGGCTTTGCTTGCTTTCACCCTATTGACAACTCCAAAATATTTAAAATAAAAAAGAAGTTTTAAAACTAAAACCCGACTACGGAAAAATCGTGCTCTAAAAAGTAAGAATCAAGAAAATATTCGAGTCCAAAATTCAATAAAAAGGATAACCGTCACATGCCACCTCCAAACCTGTTGTTTGTGTCGTGCGTGTCTAGGGCAAAGTGGCATGCGATTACGGTTATTCTTTTTATTGAATTTTGGACTCAAATATTTTCTTGTTTCTTACTTTTTTTTAGAGCATGATTTTTCCGTAGTCGGGTTTTAGTTTTTTAGTTCATACAAAATCTCTCGTGGGGTTGATCAGACCATCAAACTGAACAACTTTCATTATGGGACCAACCTCGAAATCACGAAAAAAAACAGCTGTTCCTAAAGTACGAGGGTGGTTTGATAAGTCCATGACTTTGTAGAGAAGAAACACTTTTTTTCGACATATTTTGTTTTATTTCTCTACAAAATCCTTTTGTAGCTCGGCGTACTCAGTCCAACGAAGTTCCTAACTCTTAACCCATTATTTTTTTCTTTAATCGCCTAAAAACTGTGATAACTGAAACGAGGGCCCATTTCAGGCACCACCTTTTAGCTTGATGAAAATCTTTGCCCGCCAAAACATTTATTCATGTTTGGTAGGAGAAAAAATCTCAGTGTACTAAATTTAGAGAATAAGAAGGATTCGCATCTTCATTCGATGAGTTTTGATGTCATGAAAGCCGCCAAGAGGGTCGACAGGGTCATTAAGAAAAGTTAGAAGTTGCTTGAGCTTTCTGTTTCCAAAAATAATAACCTGCACCCGAATTTAAAAAAAAATAGTGCAAAGATTCCTAAGGAGATTCTTTATAAGATACAAAAATAAATTATGAAAAAAAGTATTTCCTCTTTTCAAAGTCATGGACTTATCAAACTATGGCTGTTCCATACAAAAGTACAATGCCTACTCCATTGACATGATTTTTTCTCGCGATTTCAAGGTTGGTCCCATAATGAAAGTTGTTCAGTTTGATGGTCTAATCAACTCCACGAGATGTTTTAAATGAACTAAAAAATTGCTGTAAAAAACAAAAAACCGACTTCAAAAGCCTAAGCTACCTCTAAAAAGCAAGAAATAATATTCAAATAACTAGATACGCATTATCATTGAAACATTAAACACGTTTATGGAAGTCTAGTGGGGCTGGAGGACACCTTTTTTATTTTAAAAGCCCTACCCGTTCATAAATATACGGGTCAAACTGAGAACCTTCTTTTTTTGAAGTCGCTTAAAATACTAAAACATTTTCATAAGAGTAACAAATACTTTTCTGAAAACCGCATCAAAATCGGTTCAGCCAAACGCGAGATAATCTCGAACAAACATACATACATATATACATACATACAGGTCAAACTGAGAACCTCCTTTTTTGTTTTTTGAAGTCCGTTAAAAAATAACCTTGTGTCGGGTGAAATAGCGATTAATCGACACTCAACTGTTAAGTTCCTTGTCCTTTGACAGTTCTAAGTGATATAAGTTGCTATTATCATACCGCGTTTCGGTAGTCATGCTATAGGGGGGCTTTGTGCTAAACTCACAAACTGTTGTTTGTTACTTCACCAAACTAACAAACAACCAAACAACAAGTTTGTTGTTGGATATCCCCTATTCATAGAATATGTTGACCGAAGTTTTCGTTAACAACAAAATTTTACATTCAACCATCATTATATCCTAGAACTTACGCTCCAATAAGAGTTATTCTAACACTTTAATTATATAAATATTAAAATGGTTTATCACAATCAGCGAACTAAAATCTATGGAAGTATAATTGCAAGCAAATATTGCTTAAAAAATGGCACCACGGGGTCGAAAAAGTACAACCTGCTCAGCTTTAGTCGCTGTCAGGCCAGCCACGCACCCGGTGACTGACGTTAGTGTTCTTTTCAATAAATTGCAGTTTATATTGTAGAGAAAAGATAGAAAGGGAAAGTTTATTAGAAATCACGTCCTTTATAAAAGATGCAAAGAAGGCAGTAAAAAGATGCAGAAATAACGTATCTTATTTTTTCGTTTAATTACTGAAAAGATCTAAAGTATACAAATTATGGTCGCTTATAAGCACCAGTGTTCAGACGCTTTGTGCTGCATAATTAAAAGCTCTATCCACTTAGTTGTACTTTTCGTGTGGTGCCATTTTTTGAGCGGAATGCTTATTCCATAGCTTTAGTTTGCTGATCACAATAATAAGAAAATAACAAATAAGTACGCGTATAAAACCTCTGTTTTCTTTCGATTCAGTTAGAGCAGGACATGACACAAAGTAAATTTAATACAATAACACTCCTATTTAAAATTTCGCAAACATCTACTAAAGGGAAACTAATGTGCCCTCTTTAGCCAAGATTGGGTAAACAATGTGCGAGCGTAATCTGGGTCGCGTCAAACCGGATGACCGAATGTCCCAGAATCGCGCGGCTGAACCTTTGCGGGTACAGAATGTCCTGAAGGCACTTTGTGATTGCAATGTAGGGTCCTTACAATACCGATAAGGCTGACTGACTGAGCAAAATAGGAAAATTTAACCATCACATGTTATAATCACTTTGGAGAGTGTGTGAGGCAACTAGACGACCTTGATCCTCCAGCCCCTTTCCATCATCGGGGTACCAGACCCAGGTTAGCATATCACCCTTATATAGTAGATACTCCAAGGGTCCGTACTAAGCGCTTTGCCAATACATTTCTTATGCGAACTGCTAAAGAATGGAATGCGCTGCCTGCTCATGTATTCCCCGATAGTTACAACCTTGGTCTCTTCAAGGCAAGAGTGAATAGGCATTTCCTGGTCAAGCGTGCTAGACCTTAGACCACATCCTGTTTACCAAACTAGATGGTGGTCAAATGTCTGCACAGTTACCAATAATAAAAACAAATAAGATCAACTCTACGAACGGGTTTCGAACCTGAAGCCACCGCGTTTTATATTGACACGTTTTATAAATACTTTTTGATTGTGAAGCAGGCCTTTATAATTTCAAATAAGCGTAAAAGGAAAAAGTGTTTGTACCTATCTGCTTCCTTGTTGTATTACTTGTACGGAACCCGAAATTCAAGAAAACTAACTTCGACATGCCGTTGTTGCCTTGTCGAAGTTAGTCTGTGTACTTAGACCGTCCTTTACCTATCGATACTGTCCCATGTGCCCCGTTTAATCATCCTCACCGGTGACGCAATGATAAATTAAACAATTCGAAGGCGCTGGTGCTTCCAAAGGGTTGGCAATTTATCAGCTCTGTCAGATCCACTCAGTTAGTAGCGCGGCTACGAAAATAGCGATCAGCATCATCAGCCATTTTGATGTCCCCACTGCTGGGGCACAGGCCTTCCTTATGGGTGGATAAGGAGGATGGACCATAACCCACCCACCACGCGGGCCTAATGCGGATTGGTGGGTGTTGACGACCACAAATGCAGCCGGGACCAATGGCTTAACGTGCCTTCCGAAGCACGGAGGAGCAAAAATTTTTGGTCACCCATCCCATGACCGAGCCTTGCCAAAGTTGCTTAACCTGCGCAATCGCTGGGCTAGGCGCTATACTACTGCGCCACCGAGCTCTTCTTAAATAGCGATCAGTATTGACAAATATAAAGTCCCCATAAAAAGTCGGCGTTTTGTATGGAGAATTTGAAAGAAGTTGCATTTTCCATAACATTTTCTTAATTTATTTAACAACCATGGACGTTAATGTTTTACCACTTTTATGCAATAATGTTTAAACATTAGGATAACGTATGCTATTATACATCATGGTATCAAAAAACCCTGTCAGATCCTGAAACAGGTGATAGTGTTGCTGAAACTGAACAACATTCTCCAAGGAACATAGCTCGAAAAGTTATTTTTTCGTTTTAGGGTTCCGTACCAAAATGGTAAAAAAGGAACCCTTATGGTGTGACTCAGACTGTCTGTCTTTCTGTCACAGCTGAATATCTCGAGAACTACTAATGGTATCAACTTGAAATTTAGAATAGTTTATGATGACATTTGCCAACTATTTTGCAAATAAGAAATAAATAAAAAAATAAATATCTTTTTTACAACTGGGTCTGAAAAGGGGTCTTAAAAATTTGAAGTGGAGCTACTAGGGCATGTGGGGTATCATATAAAAGAGCGCCGTTTGCACGTTTTCAATCATTTTTTCTTTTGTTTTAGGCCGCATAGTTTTCGATTTATAATGAAAAATGTAAAAAAAAAATACCGTCCCCCTCTCCTTATCTCCGAAGTTTGCAAAGAGAAAAATTTGAAATAATTCTATGTGATAGCAGTTTATATAAAGATTACAGGAAAAATAAAACGATGTCTCAATATAGCACACTTTTTTAGAAATTATTAAATTAGTTCCACTATCGGTCAAGTGATGGCGCTGACTGCTGCAATACTAATTTTATTATTCTACTCTGCAGTGTGGTTTAATGATGCAATAATGATGGTACGGAACCCTCGGTGCGCGAGTCCGACTCGCTCTTGACCGGTTTTATTTATATATCGATGGTCTAGACTAGAAGACAAACATGCTAATTACAGATTTACCAATTTTTCAGGACTGTTTTTATTAATTCAAAACTTCAGAAACTGAGTAATATACTGCCTATACTTAGTTAGGGAATTTATCTGAAAACCTAATTATAATAAATTTGAACGTCAATATCCAAAATATTCTATAAAAATATCAAAATAGCAAAAAAGAGCATCACTTAGTACGTTTGTACGTTTGTACACAAACTATTGTTAACTTAACACTTTCGTGTATTGTATTTTATTTGCTGACGAGTATTCAGTAGTACTAAGATCACCAAAACCGATGTGTCTACCGGTACTTGAAAAGATTAACATCTTTTAATATGATTGGGAATCGAAAGTTACAAAATTAATAAAAATATTTAACTTATTTGTCAATCGTGGTAAACGCAAGCGAAATGTTATAAATCTAAACTGCCATTAATTTTTTGGCTTCAAAATGACATCACTTGCTATGAATGTATAAATACAGTTTAGGCAGAAAGAGACGGATAAGTGCAAACGGTAGAGCAGTCTCATATAATACATTTGGCACTAAAATCACAGAATAACTAAAGTACAGAAGCAGCATTCCGCAAAGTCATTTAAATAAATAGCGACTTTGGCTCCAACACAATAAAGTGCAATTCAGGTCGCGCAGCGCTCCTAGTAGTTGCCTCTCTTTCTATCGCGTGCTCTTACCTTTTCTGACGACGCAACGTTAGGGTCATCTTCCTTTAAATGAACTGCGTAGCATATTCATAATGTGAAAATGCTAAAATGTTAAAATAGCAAAATTGTGTAGTTTGCACGTTTGTCTTTTAGACCATAGATAAATTAATTATACTTTTAGACAATCAAGCCCCTATTCACACTTTATACCTAACATATAGATAAAATGATAGGGGCTTGACTGTATCTCTTCCATAATGATATGATATGGAAAACAAAAAGAAACTTCATAAAACTTTTCCTCAAAATAATAAAACAGAAATGCTAACGGCTTACTTGAGATGTGAGTAATCACAAAATAAATATGATGATGTAACTAAGTAAGACGTATAGTAAGCGATCTCTTTAATCAAGTCGTATAAAACGTTTATGAATCCCGTAAAAGTAAACAGAGACATTTAATCCAACAGCCGTAAAGTCAGAGTTGTGTCACACTCAACCGACACGCACTTTTTATGACCCCACACATCGGACTATAGGAAATTGGAAAACTTTTAGGATCAATTTACACTGCGGGCGAAGGGAAGCGTCTAGAAACGAACCTAATTTTACGGTACTTACTATAATGAGTCTTAAGCCAATTATGTAAAATGCAAACTTAAACGACTAAGAAGTATCTATATACGCGCGAGAATGCACGCGGTTTGCCTGAAAAACGCGCGGCCTTTTCTTGGCAAGTACTTATCTAGTTTGCACGTTTCACAATGGTCATAATCATAAGGCGCAGACCACACAAACTATACCTACATTTTGTATAACCGTCGCTCGTCGGCCGTCCTTGCCCTGTCTGCGACGACTACGGTTCCGCGACGGGCGTCTTTTCTGTGTGGTTTACGATAAGACTTGTACCAAAAAATTCGCTTCGGTTTCAGACACTTCCTTTCGCCCGCGTTGTGAATTGAGCCTTACCGAGGTTTGAACGGAGCGGTGTAATAAATCAGAGTAAGCTGTAAACGAGCGTGACTTAAATTTTAATCACTTTAAGTTGTAATATAACATTGGAAAAAATGTTTTTAATTAATAAGCATATACAGGGTGGAAAAAAAAGGGTAGTTGGAGGGAAATATACATATTATACAGAGGAACTCCTATTCATTCCTTTATTTAAAAAAAAAAGTAAAATTGCATTCGAAGATTTTTGATAAATCGCTTGTCTTAGCTGAGAATTGAGCGTAACGGAACTTACTTCAGAATTCAGAATTATTTCAGATTTTTCTCTTTGCAAACTTCGGAGATAAAGGGGGGGGGGACGGTATTTTTTTTACATTTTTCATTATAAATCGAAAACTATGTGGCCTAAAACAAAAAGAAAAAATGTTTCAAAACTTGCAAACGGCGCTCTTTCATATGATACCCCACATGCCCTAGTAGCTCCACTACAAATTTTTAAGACCCCTTTTCAGTCCCTGTTGTAAAAAAGACATTTATTTTTTTAATTATTTCTTATTTGCAAAATAGTTGGGCAAATGTCATCTCAAACTATTCTAAATTTCAAGTTGATACCAATAGTAGTTCTCGAGGTATCCAGCTGTGACAGACAGACAGACTGAGTCACACCATGAGGGTTCCTTTTTTACCATTTTGGTACGGAACCCTAAAAAGGGCAAAACGATTTCGGCTAAGGGACTAAAATCCCTTGTTCCTTGGAGATAACCATGGCCAGATAACTGGTTATCTGTGAAGATTTTTTTTCCCATATAACTGGTTAACCCCGAAGATTACATTTTCCTCGCAGATAACTGTTAAAATAAATAGTTATCCGTAAGGAAAATCTATTCCTAAGAGATAACTGGTTATCTCCAAAGAATACATTTTCCTCGCAAATAACTGTTAATCGTACATTATAAGACAAGTTAGCTTGGGTTGCTCATTAGTCATTACACACGAGGCTGTGGGTTGCAGCCCGAGCCGCAGGCGAGGGCGTAAAGCCCGCCGGTAACGATCAATTGCGATTGTCAATTTTTCCGTCAATTCCATTGTTGGAGCAATTGACAATCGCTTCAATTGCACGCGTAAACGATCAATTTTTCCGTCAATGGGCGTCAATTGCGGAAAAATTGACAATCGCAATTGATCGTTACCGGTGGGCTTAACTCAGCCAAGTGTGCAATAAGCAAGAGCTCACGAGTTTCATACGACGTATTTAGGTATACTTACTACGTAGTTAGGTATACTTTGGAGAAGGAAGGACATAGTAAGGACATAGTGGGCTAATTAATTCCCGAGATTCTTACGGGAAACTAGATTCCAGGCGTCTGAAATTTTAGACAAAAAGTAATCTTTACTAATAATAAAAATGCGATAGGGGTACAAAAAAGAACATAAGATAGTTTTCGTCCAGGAAAAAAGAACTTTTCCCGAGGGATAAAAATAGTAACTGCCCATGCGGACAAAGTCGCGGGCGGTCGCTAGTACTGTATAAAAGAAGAATTAATATTCTACTTAGAAGTAGAAAGTAATCAATCAATATCAATAATTCAGTAATACAAACGCTGCCGACGTTTGAAAACATTATTAAAGTCACTTCACTGATTGGAAAAGTTTCCTCGTGTGTAGGCATTACACTGCCGATGGCTAACTGTTTGAGTTACGAACTCTCAACTTTTATTTTTCCATATTTATTTACATATTCTTGTTTGAAGGATAGAGCCCAATAAGTACGTTACGAGTTTGTTAATTTCGCTTTGCAAGTATTCACTCATATTTTAACTTCATATAGTTACAGGTCAATCTTTTGGCTGGTTTCGTTTGAAGTAGAGTCACAGAATAAGTAATAGTACAAGTGTAGAGTCTTAGCCTAAGGCTCTATTACAGAAAGAGCATCGCGATAAGCGTACGATGTTCGTTCCACTCTGTGGCTGTATTGTCTCACGAATAAGGTTCAATATCAAGTAAACTGAACAACGAATTGCGTCCGACTATCGTAATTCTTTATTGTAATAGGCCCTCTGTTGATTTCAAAGTCGTTCATAAAATGCCTAGTTTGTAGTGTAATTTGTATAAAAATTGTACGCACCAACAAAACTAGAGGCGATGATTTTTCTACTAAAACGTGAACAACGCTGCGTGATAATGTGATAAAATGTAATAAAAAGAAGGAAGAATGACACAATGTTAACTAAATTTGAAATCTGTTGCTAATAACTACTGGCTCCGTGAGCTGTAGACCTCGCGATAAAAAGTGGCTCAAATTGTACAAAAATAAAATGTCGCCATGAAGTTTTCAAAGCAGCTAGATAGTGCTTCTAATTTTGATCATTTTTCAAAATGGGTGAATATTTTTAGATAAATTTGGAAAGACTGGCTTGACTAAACAGTTATATATAATTACTAGCGGCCCGCCCCGGCTTCGCACGGGTGCAATGTAGTTACTAAATGTAAAACTGTGCTAATGTGGTGTCAGTGTAAAGTTATTAGATTTTTATACTACAGGATACATATACCTAGGAGGACGACATATACCTATACCACGTACATACGCAGGGGGTGTTATAATATAATTGACGTGCGTGTGTCTGTCTATCTGAGGCAAAGCTCCCAAACTTATGGATCGATTTTAATGCGGTTTTATGCATAGTTTAAGAGAAGCGTACAGACGGCGGGAAGCGACTTTGTTTTATACTATATAGGTATAGCTTTTGCCCGTGGCTCCGCCCGCGTGGGAGTCGGTAATCGTTGTAAGTCTTCCCTTGGAAACCAATGATCGGCATGAAAAGAAGCCTGTGTTAAGTATTCCAGACTTTAATCTAAATCTGTGCCAAATTTCTCCTAAATCCGTTCAGACGTGATTGAGTATGATATGATTGAGTAGGTAACAAATCATGAACAACATCCAAACATCAAAACTTTCACATTTATACAATTTTGTGATTATATAGGTAATAGCTGCACCCCGCGGTTTTACCCGCGCAGTCTGTCGATTCTGTAACCAAACTCGCATCTCACTTTACTTCGCGTGAATTTTTTATTAGACATTTGTTTACTAAATGAGCTATTTTAGTGATTGCAAAAAAATTTGGTAGACTGCGTAGCTATCTAAAATCTTTTGTGTTAGAAAAAAAATATTATCATTATCTTATTTATGATTTGAAATTCCCGTGCAGAGAGATTCGAAGTGGGGTTCGAGTTTGGTTACAGAATCGACGCCCTGTTAACGATTCTGTATTAGGTAGGTACTTAATAAAATTTCTTAGCGGTAAGTAATTTAACAAAATAAGTATAATAATATTGTTACATTTAATACCTTATAGTTCAAAATTCTAATATCTTCGCTTATAGTTATCTTCTTTATAAATAAAAATGGATGTTTGTTTGTTTCCTTTGCACTCCTAAACAATTCATCCACATCTGATTATGATGTCTGCTTACTACTAAAAAGATTCCTGGCTAAAAAAACGTGACATTGCAACGCATGCCGGGTTGATGCCGGGCAAAGATTTATGCCGGGTGCAACTCGGTGCAACTAATGTTGTGCATTATTACCAGGCTCTCCATCGAAACACTTCTCTATATACCACATTCCTTGTCAGATATTTGCCAGATTTTGCCACGTTTTATTTGACTAATATTTCGTAAAGTAGTGAAAATAGGGATAAAATCTTATACAACATAAAACGTCAGCTCGTGCGATGACAACTTTTTGCTTTCTCCGTGGTGAACCAACGAACATAATAATTATACTCTCAGAGGAGGTGACAACCTGACAACTGACATTTATTTTTCTTAATCGTACAAATGCAATGATATTAAAAAAGTAAAGATGAGTTATACGCTAACATCATTGCTACTTAAAACAGCGCAAAGGTACTATAGATACACACTTTGACCGCTGCATGCTCATTGGCCGTGAATTGAAAGCGCGTCAGCTGTCTCCTTCACTCACACACGCAAAGCAGATAGCGCACTCTTTGTACAATATGGCCGTATAAAGTAATAGAAAATACATATTTTTATTAAATACAGTACTTACGTGTGAAATTAAGCATTTTTCCGATCTCTGACTGTTGCTGTATAATTTGTACATCGTCTAAAGACGCAAAGAGACATTTTTTTAATGGAATTTCACAATTTTATCGCGTCTGATTGACGAGAGCCGCGTGTGGTTCCGTGTCGCGAGCCAGTGCCTGACTAATTGAAAGTCAGGCAATTACCTGACTTTTGTCTTGCCATTTTGGAGTGCGCGTAACGTATCTATACTTTTAATATCATTGTACAAATGCACTAAGAAGTTTTGATTCCGATATCGAAGTCAACCACCCTAAAAATAGCTTTCTACCCCTTTTCAACCCTGTTTGAATTTGTATCCCCTACATTTCAAGAAAATACGAAACACGTATTCAATTAATATTGTGAAAGAATGTCTATGCCAAATTTCAAGTCAATCGGGCCAAGGAGTCGCTTTCTCCCATACAAACTTTGCCACCCTGTTTTACCCCCTTAGGGGTTGAATTTAGCAAAGTCCCGTCTTAGTGAGCACTTACACCCTAAAAGGAACCCCCATGCAAAATTTGAGACTCCTAGCACTTGTAGTTTCTGAGATTTCGTGATGAGTCAGTGAGTGATTTACTCTTTTATATATATAGATTGAACTTGCTCACAAAAATTCACTAGAATCGGTTGAGAAATGCGACCTGTAGAGGAGAACAAACACCCGGAAAGCCGGGCTGAAATGTGTTTTTTTACATACTCCGTCATTTTAATAAATTTCAAAAAACTGTCTCGACAATTTTTTTTTATACACGCTGAAATTTTAATAATTTGGTTCCCGCCGTGGGTGATTCACTTTTGTATGGAACAGCTGATTTTTTTTTTGCGAGCAGGAGAGTTGGCCCCATAGTAAAAGTTGCTTGTAATCATGAGTGGAACCACCACACGGCGGGAACCAAATGATTAAAATTTCAGCGTGTATATTTATCAAACCTGCTCACAAAATTTCACTGGGATCGGTTGAGAAATGCGACCTGTAGACGAGAACAGACAGCGCCCGGAAAGCCGGACTAAAATATGTATTTTTTTACATATCTCAGCCATTTAAAAAAAAATGGCTCAATAAAAAGTTCTATACATTTTCAAACTTGTTTACAAAATTTCACGAGAATCGGTTGAGAAATGCGACCTTTGGAGAAGAACAGACAGCGCTGGAAAGACGGACTGAAATATGTTTTTTTCACATTGCTCCGACATTTTGAAAAATTTTAAAAAACTGGCGTGTAAAAAATAAAATCTATTCTATTATTGAACCTGCTCACAAAATTTCACGAAAATCGGTTGAGAAATGCGACCTGTAGAAGAGAACAGGCAAAGCTGGAAAGTCGGACTGAAATCTGTTTTTTAACGAGCTTCGCCATTTTGAAAAATTTTTAAAAACTGGCTCGACAAAAAATCTCTATATAATTTTCCAACCTGCTTACAAAATTTCACGGACATACGAAAGAATTTTTGCCGAAGCTGAAGCAGAGACGTTTCGCTCGCACTTCGTGCTAGCTCGGTCAATTAATATTTGCATCAACATTGAGTGAGGTCATAAAGAATCTTTGCAATGATTAGGCTTGACCTGACCTGCCCCCGTATTAAAACTTGCCAGTTTACTCAATGGCTATCAGTGCGTCTCTATCATTTGCTATACAGCGAGAATGAGAAATTCCTAAACCTGGCAAGTTTTAAGAGGTTGTAATACCCCCCCTGAAGGTAATCATTTTACGTGCCCTTAGCTTCGATCAGCCCTTAGTTACAATGCAATAGCGCCCGCTGCTAAAATTACGAATGAGGTAGGTAATAAGATATTGATCCATCTATCAAACTAATAGGTCACCATTTTCTACAATTAAACCCGTTAATAGGGTAAATTCCACTTGCCTCTTAAAATATCCAGCTATGCATCCAAGGTTTCAAGGAAATTGCTCAGTGAAAATGCGACCAATAAAATTAAAATCCGAGCTATGGCCATTGTTTTTATAGCCGAGTGTTCAGTCACAATGGGGTTTACGATGTCGCCGATAAATCAGCTGGAGTGTTAAAGTGAGATCATGACTAAACACTAATCTGCCTATACTTACTTATTATGTCCGGCCCTCTATTCAAATGGGCCTCTCTATTCATTCGCTGCCATTAGACTGCCTTCTTTAGGCCGTATAATCATCATCATCCAGCGAACTAAAATCTATGGAGCAAACATTGCGCTCAAAAAATGGCACCACATGAAAAGTACAACTAAGTGGATGAAGCTAAAAATGCATGCATTTAATTATGCAGCACAAAGCGTCTGAGCACTGGTTGCTTATTAGCGACCATAATTTGTATACTCATAGATATTTTCTATACTTAAACGAAAAAATTTGATACGTTATTTCTGCATATTTTACTGCCTTCTTTGCGTCTTTTACACCATTTGACTATAAAGGACGTCATCTCTAATAAACTTTCTCTTTCACTCTTTTCTCTACAATACAAACTCCAATTATTGTAAAGAGCGCTAACGTCAGTCAACGGGTGCGTGGCTGGCCCGACTAAAGCTGAGCGGGTTGTACTTTTTCGGCCTCGTGGTGCCATTTTTTAAGCTATATTTGTTTGCAATTACACTTCCATAGATCTTAGTTCGCTGTCATCATCTCGTGCCATTTTCATACTGAAGTTTGGCGGTCAGTAGACAATAGTTTTTGCGACCCCATGTAGCATCTTTACCCCCTATCTAAACTATGGGTATAATGGAACACTTGATAACTTAGTTCTCCGTGTATCTGTCTGTCAGTACTCCACCAAGTTCAAATTGAAATAAGTATATACCTAAAATAAATATAACTGATTCAAGCAAAAGTAATTACTTACAGTCTTCAGTAGATGTGTGACTTAAAAAGATATCAATTTCAACCATACTATTCGTCCCATATATTGAATTTCCAACTATTCAGACTTTACTGGAATAATACAACCATAAGGATTTGCAATTTATGACAAACTCGCAGAAGAAACTTTGTCATTATAAATTTCAGAAGTAAAATACCTACACAATTTGAGGATACCTCGGAGGACTTAGGTATCTCTGGATGGAATTCCTTGAAAGCATCCCTTAAGATAGCTTAGCAAGCAATTTCTGGGTCGAGCGATTTTGTGTGAACACCAATATTCCCAAGTTTAGGGCGGTAAGATAACCTTTGACCCATTGGATGCTTGGAGAATTTAAAAAATAACACATTTTAACGGCCGATTGTAAGTGAAAGGAATCTTCCTTTGTTTTGAAATTGGTAGGTGCCTTTAGCAATCCTTTAGTTTAAAAAGAAAGCAAAACGCTTTAGGCTTGATAGCTCGCTATAATATTAATAATGGGTTCACGTTTGGTAATCACTTCTGTTGTCTCCTTATTTTTCCCAAATTCGCAAAAGACTTTGTTTAAATATATTAGATAAGGTGAATTCAACTCCTAAGACATTTTAAGATTTCAGAAGAACTCGATAACAAAACAACAAAAGCAAAACGAAACATTTAGGGAAAAATATTCAAATTCTCTCCCACTGACGAGGAACGTCACGACTCTTATAAAAAGTCATAAATATTCAATGTCACCTCAATAACCGGAGCAGTGTTTGCGTAAAGTTTTCCCATTGAAATTTTCACTAGGCTAGGGTCGCTTCGCATCTATGTATTATTCAAAGGAGTGTTCCTATTCAGGTACCTTGACTTTGGTTCCAGTGATTTTTGCGGAAAGCTATCATTTTTGTATACACACTTCTACCTCAAAAACTATAAAATCTGCAATTTTTTTTTAACTTTAAAGATAGCTGATTAGTTAAATGATCGTAAAACATTGCTCTCTTGTTTTGTTTTTCAATCACCTACGGTATCAATTTGCTCACATACAGTTAAGGAGTTATGATATGACATAATTCTGGGTAACAACAGACAGTAACATCATACAAAATTTTGTCTTTTACATCATTACATTTCTAAACCTTTTAGTGCCATGTCGCGCCAACGATTGCGTTCATGTGGTTCATTCATGCACTGTAAGTCAAGAGTTAGTTTAGAACGACAAAGTACTAAACTGGTCAGCTATTTCCGAGGCTGACTGTACCAATATTATCAATCTATTTCCCTTCGTTACGATGCTTTTCCCCGTCGTCAGCTTCCAGAGAGCATAAAATAAATAAACAGACTGACAAAACTACGTCGCCATTTCCCTCCCATTATTCGGGCTTGTTATAGCAATTTACATTTTAAAACGCTATTTTACAGCGCTGGCAGAATGCCCGCTGGTAATTTCTATCTGCTTTACATTTGTTCTCTGTTCCATTGTTCGTGATAATATTCCACTGAAAAAAATGTGTACTTACTTATCTGCTTTAGCTTCAGTGGTTGTCATAAAGATATTGTTAAAATCTAGATATTGTTAAAATCTTATTCTATTTCTTTGAGAGCTTATCTGCAGATTTATATCTATTGCTTTTGGCAAATGCTGGGGAAACTTAACATTAAAATGTCTACAATATTGTTCAGTTCATTTTGAATATCACAATGCACCTTCGCCCCCTGTGATAGTTGTCATTTTCACGTAGAAATTAAAACAGAGTTAGGCTACTTTCAGACGATAACACACGACCCGACCTCAACCCGAACTCAACTCAAACTCAACTTCACCGCAGCCCACTCCTTGAAATACATCGTTTACAATTTTAAGTTTTATGACACATTAATAAGCTCCGTTAAAATTTGTTGATGTATTTGCACACGCCCCGCGCTCAACCCGAACTCAACCCGAACTCATCACCTCAATCAAACTCACCTGAACATTTCACAGGAGCTTATTAATGTGTCATAAGACTCAAAAATTGGAGTTAAGCGATGTATTTCAAGGTGGGCTGCGGTTGAGGTGAGTTTGAGTTGAGTTCGGGTTGAGGTCGAGCCGTGTGTTATTATCATCTGAACGCAGCCTACAGTCAATATTTTTGTGGGCCATTTGTCACCGCACGCACTCCGGGCCAAGGCTACGCACACCAAAGCCAAGGCTACACTCACCAATGCCAAGGCTAATCTACCCTGCGTCGCCACGTGACGAAAATACAGAGAAATAGAGAACTTTATGTCATGAAGTTTGGTTTGGTTTGGTAAATATTGTCACAGAATATATTGGTATTGTGTCAGGAATTTTGGTATCTCTCATATACTAAGTATGAAATAAAATAAACCGCCAACAACATAAAGCACAAATTTTATGACGGTTCTTTTTCCGCACAGACGTGGTCATAATATGACTCGCAAAGCTCTTGTTTAGGGCATAATAATATTGCTATGACATTGCTATGTTATTGACTTCATACTAGATATCCTATGAAATTGGTATTTATACAGTGGTACTTGGATTTCCACTTCCAGTTTAATATGCTTATAGTAAAAGCACAGTATATTTAATGTTAAGCTAAGCTAAGTTAAGTATCCAATCCACTTAGAAATCAATGTACTAGTCAGCGTACTTGTAGCTCAACTTTTCTATATATATGAATTTGTTCATGTTTATAATCTGTTTGTACATATTAATGTATTTTTAATTTAGTTTTATATGATATTTAATCAACAGTACATTCACCTGTTAATATATAAAATACCTATGCTTTTTCTTTGTTCGAGATAAATATAGTATATTGGCATTCAACATGGACTTTCTTGTTGTCGCGTGGGTGGTACTGAGAACCTAATCCAGAGTACACCTACTGAAAAAAATGTGAATAAACAAGCAACACAGTTTATTACATTGGAAACAAACACAAACTTTACTCCTTTATAAAGTAGATGAGTCTATCAGACGACAAACTTCAACGAAATGCAAACAGAATTACATGTTATGTTACCCAAAATTACTTTTCAGTTTTGCTCTCTTTCAACCAAACTTGTAATTGAATCTTTAATATTAAATAATTTTTATTAAAACTTTATGATCACTGTTATTTTATTACCTACCTACCTGATACATAATCATTTGCATCACAGTTCCACTCTTGTAAAGAAAAAATTCGCTGTTCTGTGCTTTCACAACTTAACAAGTATTTCGCTTAGCTATAAGTTAAGCTCCTGACTTAAGCTTAAAGCGCCTCTAAATGCTAATCTCTAAATCTAATGAACTTTCTACCAGATTTTGAGAATGTTTTATTTATAATTTGCACCTTATTTAGCGCAGGAGTCGAGAAAGTCCGGATTATTAACCTGCTGAAATGAGCAAATCTTTATACCAACGTCTGGTGGAAATAGATAAAACAACTGTACAATTTGTATATACCACGCACGCAACATAATAGATACTGCGAAATGACTGTGTTAAGCTCTAAAGTAGGCCTAGTTTACCTTTTTATATATCTCTGCAATCGAAAAAAACACTTCCAAATAATGTCCAGACATGTTTGATCCCCTGTTAACATTTTACTTGCTACTACAATAACCGGTTTTAGTTTATAACTAACTTTCTAATACCTAGAAAGTCTAACTTACTTTGTTAGCAGTTATTTATTTTAAAGCAAAGGGCAAAATTTTGTAATGCCAAATTCTTTGTCAGTGCCCTTGTGTAATGTGTATAAACTCAGAGAGAACCCATAGGGCAGAAAAGGAAATCAACTTTTAATGTATATTACAAAAAGATAAGTCATAATTCGTATACATTTATTTGTTAATAATGTCATCTTTCTTACCTATCAAAACTTAGCTGGTACATTTCACAATTCCAAAAGCATTGTTTGTGAACTATAGATATAGATGCCGGCATATAAATTGGCAAGAGAAAGATGAGACAAAAGATGCGCAGTAGCCATAAACACTAAGTTTATGGCTACTGCGCGTCTTTTGTCTCATCTTTTTCTTGCCAATATAATTGCCGGTATACCTGTGGTGCTTTTTGTAAGAAACATTCGTTTCAAAACATAATATTAAATGAGTTGTCAGCCCATATTTCTTATTTATTTTGTAGGTATGACAAGGACAAGGTTGTGCAATGCCAAGGGCACTATATCTGTGCCCTCGTCGTAAGGTGTATAATAATACCTACCCGGGACGAAAGATCCCATGTCATACGATGGGGTCACATAAAACTTTTATTTCCTTTTTGTTGAAGCTTCGCTGTTGTGTATTTTGCTTGTACTTTTATTAATGTTTGAACTTATTCTTTGTTTATTTAGTACTTACCTAACATTTTTTCAAATAAAAATTATTTTCTGAATTTATATTTTGTTTGTTAGTGCCATTCATAACTACTGGTAATTAAAAGGTTTATTTTTTCAAATAAGTAGTTTACAGTTTTATATTCAGGGTGAAAAAATACCACATAACATGCACATGATTGAATTTAGACCAATCCAAATGACTCGCAACATAACACAAAAATTTACATGTTATTAATGCAGGACAGATTTTTCTTTTAATCTATGCGAAAAAATGTGTTGTCTACAAAATGAAAATCAGAGGCATTTAATTTATTGACATTTATTCAATGGAAGCCGAATAAAATTGGCATGCAATTTATTAAATAGTCTACTGATTTAGAAAGAGTGAAAACAAAGGCGAAAATGTGACTCAAAGCATTTGTCAACTGTTCTCGTCCGCTTTGCACCCTCGAATAGCCCCAGTAATTGGGTTACAAGATATTGTTTGTGTTTTTCCTATCTAATAATATGTCCAGCGAACTAAAATCTATGGAAGTGTAATTGCAAACAAATATTGCTTAAAAAATGACACCCCGGGGCCGAAAAAGTACAACCCGCTCAGCTTTAGTCGGGCCAGCCGCGCACCCGGTGACTGGCGTTAACGTTCTTTACAATAATTGTAGTTTGTATTATAGAGAAAAAAGATAAAGACAAAGTTTATTAAAAATGACGTTCTGTGTAGTCAAACGGTGTAAAAGACGCAAAGAAGGCAGTAAAAATATTCAGAAATAACGTGTCATATTTTTCGTTAAAGTATAAGAAATATCTATGAGTATACAAATTATGGTCGCTAATAAACAACCTGGGGGTCAAGTCTGCTAATGTTTTCGTCAAAATCATAGTTCAATGGTGTTTGAATGGTAATGCTTTTTGACACAGTTCTTGTTTCTTAAACACATAACGGAAACAATATATTGTGTCTTTATTTTGGGTTTAAGAAACAAGAACTGTGTCAAAAAGCATTACCATTAGAACACCTTTGAACTACAATTTTGACGAAAACATTAGCAGACTTGACCCCCAGTGCTCAGACGCTTTGTGCTGCATAATTAAATGCCAGCATTTTTAGCTCCATCCACTTAGGCAGCCATTACATAGTCATGCAAGCGTCAGTCAAATTCCATCAGTCATGAATTTGACGTTTGACTGATTGATGAACCATCAGTCACTACATTACACGGTAGGTTAATCGTCAGTCACAGCCCGTGACTGTGGTTAAACTGACAGCAAAACCTACCGTGTAATGGATGCCTTAGTATGTACTTTTCGTGTGGTGCCATTTTTTGAGCGCAAAGCTTGTTCCATAGATTTTAGTTCGCTGAATATTTCACAGTCCGATCACAGTCACAGCTGCCGAATGCCGATATTTTCAGCGAAGTCAGAATCAAATCAAAAATGTTTCGAGAGGAACAATGGGTAGTGTTTTTAGGCTTTAGGTATTCTGTGCTGTTATAATGAAACATGTAATCGCCATGTATTTGTACTTACACACCAAACTACAGTCCAGCGCTCTATGGTGATTTTTGTGACAGCATTTTGTGGCTTGTGTTATGTGTGTATTTTAAACTTGACCGTGCGAGCGCGAAGCGCAAGCGAAGCATCTCCGTTTCAGATCAGGCAAAAATGTATGACGTATGTCCGTCTGTTTTCCTCTACTGGTCGCATTTCTCAACCGGTTCTCGTGTAATTTAGTGTGCAGGATTTATAATTATATGGAATTTCCTTGTGGATTCGGTTTTTCGAAATTTTTTATAATGGTGGAGATATGAGGATAAATTTTATTTCAGCCATTTAGATTCATAATTCATAATTCATAATTCTTTATTTGCGTAAAACACGGTGAAAATGTTCTTACAATAATATTAAAGTACACATGTTTTGCCCTTATTAAAGAAGCATGCAAATTTTACAAGTATGTCAATTCTTGAAATCTAATAATTGTTTTATGTCATAAAAATTATGTTGATTTAGCCACTGATATAATCTACATTTAAATACATTTAATGTCAATTTTTTAAAGTCATTTGGAATTTTATTATAAATACTTACACACATAGTCAAACAATGTTTATTATACATTGCTGATTTCGGTGCTTCATTTAATACTAGCCTATTTGGATTTCTGTGCAGTCGAGAACTTACATCGGATACTTTTTTAAACAGTCCTAAGTTTTTATGTACAAAAACACTAACTTCATAAATATACATTGACGGTAGTGGTAGTAAGCCTAAACTCTTGAACAATGGTTGACACGACTGGATTGGTGGGATTCCACAGATGGCTCTAATACACTTTTTTTGTGCAATAAATGCCTTCTTATTATCGATACCGTTGCCCCAAAATAATAATCCATATCGTAATATTGACTCCAGAAAACTGACACTGACACTAGAAAAATGATCAAAAATGTTACAAACGCGAGGTATAAAGCGCTGAAGAGGCACTCGTATAATTTACATAATTTGTCTAAAACGTAATCAAATGTTACGTAGCGTTGTATGTTTTGGCTTTTCTATTGGAAATAAATAAGAAAATACTACCTTTTGTTTCGTAACAAATCCATGTCGAGATCAGTATATCCTCAGGGAAATCTATTAGCGAGAAACAGCGTCTAATCAGGGAACAAAAGTAGTACTACGTCCGACGAAGATCGCGGATTAGCGATGAGACGCCAATGTTGATATCAGAAATTATAGTTGTAGTCCTGCAGATTTTGGGTCATACCGTGTTTTCGCGTCCGCATAAGATTTTATTTTATTTTCATGATATTTCGACATTACTGAACTTTTTTTTTTAAGTTACCGTAATTCTTAAACTGCTGCTTTTTTCTCAGATAAAAATACGTTAACAAAGCCCATTTAACACAGATTTAATAAAATGTAACTTTTAAGTACCTTAAAGAACAATAATAAGCAAAAAAATTTGAATTTTGCGTGCCGTAAATTTCTTGTATAGGTGGAATAAAAAAATTTTTTTTAGATGTAGCAATATGGGCATCAGGTGAAAGCTATAGCTAAGCTAATTTCAAATATATATACATTATGATACTTTTATGTTATTGTTTTGACAGAAACTTCAAAAAACCATAACTCAGAAGTATGCAACATTAATAAATTATTAGAAAATAAAAAAAAATCTAGTCAATATCTATACAGAAAAGGCAAAAATCGCAAACGAGTATTAACTACGATTTTTAAATATGTTTTTAGGTTTCTAGAGAGTAGTTTATACTCAAGTATGCAACCCTGAAATCCTGTGCTGCTCGAAAGACAGCAGTTTTTTTTTCGATTTCATCAAAAAAACTACTTTAAGGAAGCATTTTTCAGGTTTTATTGCGAACTACATTTGCTACAATTTGAGTCTAAACCGAGCAGTCTAAGTCCATTGGTTGCGGAAACTCAGCTAGTCAAAGTTGATTTTGTTTCACTTTTGAAAGAAATGCCTATCTTTGACGAGCTGTGTTTCCGCAACCTACGGTTCTAGACTACTCAAATTATGCTTAAACTGTAGCTAATTTAGTAAGTTTTATAAAAGTACATAACCAAGTAACCCGAAAAACGCTTCCTTAAGGAAGTTTTTTTGAGGAAACTGAAAAACATGCTAAGTTTTTCGAGATTAGTTGTGGTTTTCTTAAGTTTCTGTCAAAACAGTAGAATAAAAGTATCATAATGTATATATATTTGAAATTGGCTTTCTATTAGCTTTCACCTGATGCCCATATTGCTAAACCTAAAAAACATTGTTTTTATTCCACCTATAGAAGAAATCTACTATATAACTTAAAAAAAATAGGTTTCTATAGATATAATTTTCATAAAATTTAAAATATTTTCTGAACTGTATGTACTACTCAAACGATGTTGTGTATTATTACATTATAGAACATTTAATTCCCTTTCATTAGACACCTAACACTTGTATATAGCGTTTATAAAATCTTTTAATTAGAGGTTTATCTAATGGCGGTAGCTTCTTGGCAATAATTATACGTTTTTTACGAAACGCTCAAGGGTGTCAGCGCGACACCCTTTCTTATCTTGTTCAGTAGGATCAAAATATTATGAAAATAGAAAAAAAACTTATGCGGACGCGAAAACACGCTTTGCCCTCATTTGTTCTGAGCCTCGCTCGGACTATTGTTTTTAGGGTTCCGTACCCAAAGGGTAAAAACGGGACCCTATTACTAAGACTCCGCTGTCCGTCTGTCTGTCTGTCTGTCACCAGACTGTATCTCATGAACCGTGATAGCTAGAAAGTTGAAATTTTCGCAGATGATGTATTTCTGTTGCCGCTATAACAACAAATACTAAAAACAGAATAAAATTAATATTTATGGGGGGCTCCCATACAACAAACGTGATTTTTTGCCGTTTTTTGCTCGATATTAATAACGACAACAGGTAGACAGTTGAAATTTTCACAGATGATGTATTTTTGTTGCCGCTATAACAATAAATACTAAAAACAGAATAAAATTAATATTAAAGGGGGCTCCCATACAACAAACGTAATTTTTTTTGCCGTTTTTTGGTACGGAACCCTTCGTGCGCGAGTCCGACTCGCACTTGGCCGGTTTTTTTATTATTGGTTGCAACTGTTGCAACTGCAAGCCATTGTTTTGTACTAACTGACGTCCTATAAAATCTACAATACTGGTCGGATATTTTTTTACTGCCGACTTTAAATAAATAATGCTAGTTTAATTATGATTATACAGAGTTGAGTAACTTTTTACCGCGATGAAGGAGACGGGTAGACTGGCAATATCCACAAGAGTTGAAAATTAATACGTAGGTATAGTATTATAGTCATTATAGAGCTTGTTTTTCCACCCTTACAGAATAATTAACAAAAATATTACAAAGTTATTAACGAAATAACTCAACATTTACACAGTATTAATTACTAGCTCTCATTTAACATATTCTGGCAAAAACATGGGCCTAATTACCGCTCAAATTCGCCCCGAGCTCAATCTCTCGCTACACAACTATCACAACACAATACGTAAAGGCTTTTTTCTCCGCGCGGGGGCGGTATGTGAAGGCATTTTCCCCGGGAGAAAAAAAAAACAAACGTAAAGCCAAACTTTATTCACAGAATAGAACTTTCTCATAAAAATAAACATATTTTTTATAAAGAAAATGGTTTGATTATCTCAAATGCCTCTTGGCTATAGAAATTAGCGAGTAATCTGTAGCTGAAAGCTTTTCAAGAGAGATTAAATGGTAAATAAAATAAGATTTAAAGAAACAACTTTTATTTTTGCCGAAACACAGTGACATAAGTACAATATAACAAGTTTCCATGTAACTTTTACCAACCTCTCCTGATTTTTTAATTGTCACGGCTAATAATTACAAATGCTTGATAGTTTTTAAAGGGGATCGTATTTATTTCAATAATTGTCAATAAATTTACAAGAATCCCTATCTCCTTATTGGATAAATTGTTTCGCTACAAAATGTCTATCTTCCGCAAACGGATATCTAAATCTTTCATGAGCTTAAGGATGTGTCCGTTTTGTAAACAAGTTTAGTTTAAGTTCGTTGGAAGTGTTCAGAATACGCAACTGAACAAGGGGCGCGTGCACGATCCGCCTTACTTGATCGCTCCTTATTTACTTATTCAAACCCATCTGCCCAAGACCCGGGCGGAATAACAAGTTTTCTATCAAGTTTCACTTTTTAGTTCTCAACTAGATTATCTGATTAGGTACTTATTCAGACGTGCAGACTGCAATCTGTTATGCGATTATGAGATCTTCAATCTGATATGTGAATATTGAAGATGCATCTGACACTGATGTTGCCTTAAAAGCCACGTTTGTTTATTAAATAGAAGATTTGTACTTAGCAGAAATTCCTTGAAAACCATTAAATTTATGAAATTTTCGCAATTCATTTTGTATTGAAATCGTATTAGAGATCAATTTGATGATTCATGCAAATATTTTGTAACATACAATCTTACCTTTTAAGAACCCTCATCTGTGAGAAATCAATTCGTATCTTCAAAAATATTTTCTGCTCGAAAGCAGCTTTCCTATGCTGCTGATATTGGAAGAATATAGAACAAAGTTAATCGGGCATTTTATTTGGACATTTAACCTACGGCGTACACAAACGAAATGGGGCTAGGTACCTATGTAAATAAATTTTCAACACACTTGCTCGTAAAGTGAGCCCTAATACATCGCTTTTAGGGCCATAAACCGAACTATAACAAACGCGTGCAATAATATATAAAACACTAGTTAGTTATAGAATGATCCCGTCAAAGTTAAATAGGTACCTTACTGCAAGTTATATGCGAGTAAACAGAGCATTTTCAATTTAACTGGGTAATACAGTTATTTTTTTAATAACAACAAAGAAGTTTTATCCCGCTGAAAATTCTTTTGCATTTTTGGAATAAATAAATGTGTAGGTCCTTAATTAAGTCAAACAAATATTAATTATTATCAAATTATTCCTAATTTACAATATTTTGTTATAAAATATTAAAATATTTGCATTTTATCACATAAATTTATAATTTTGAAGTTGGCTGTATGCTCACTAACCCCTTTGTTCGCAAAATATTCTTGCATTGGGCGTGTGAAAAAAACAAAAAAAAACCTGCGCGCCTTTTCACATCATGATTATTAATTTGTTTTTGTCGTATTTGTTGCTGTGTGGTAAATTACTTTGTTTTTTCCTCGCAAATGTGTTGAAAAACGTCGTATGAAACTCGTGAGCTGTTACTTATTGCACACTCGGCTGAGTTACGCCCTCGCCTGCGGCTCGGGCTGCAACCCACAGCCTTGTGTGCAATAAGTAACCTAAGCTAACTTGTATCATAATGTACTATTATAAGCTACGCAGTGGTATTTCATTTATTATCATTATATCATAGCATTTCAATAATAAATAAAATGTAAATTCGTTAAAAATTTGTAAGATTATAATTACTGTTCATTATTAAATGCTGTGGATGTTGGGATAATAAATAAAATAAATAAATAAATAAAATAAATTAAGACAATACAACCATTGTACACATTTTCACAATGCTGAAAGTAAAAACTTCTGTTTTATTTTATATTATTTATTTAATTTACTAACACTAGTCTTAAGATATTGTTACTAACATTTTTATGGGCCTTGCCTGAAATAAATTATTTGAATTGAATTGAATTGAATTAAAAAAAATGTAATAACATTAAACATATACTCAGACACATGCTGTAGAATAACTTTTTTCTGCCTGTCGGTACATAAAAAAACTATACATATTTTGAAAAGTAAGATTGAATTCTCCCATTTAAAACTGGTTTGGTTTCTGTACGCGAACTTTCATCAAGTAGGTCAAATATGCCTTTACGGTTTTAACTGCATAATAAACTAAGAACCCCTATATATGCCAAAAAATACATTATGTAATAATCTAACTATAAAAGGTTTTGTTTCCCCTACTACAACACTTCTACGTGCTACTACTAACCTGTTGCATATAGTATAAAGTACATGTAGGTAGGTACATACACACACGACATGGTAATGATAAATAAACTTACTCAAATAGTGGGTAATGATAGTCGTTTCCCGCGCAGTGAGGGAAGCGGTAATTTTCGGGCAGGAAATAAAACCGCACTGGCCTACATGATGGATCGACTTTCATAGTAAAATCTATATCGTGCCAAAATGGATACCTCTTTGGACATCCACCTGAACGCATCCATTAATACCGCTATTTTGCGGGAACGTGTTTCATCGCTTAAATCAGCGAACTAAAGCTATGGTATAAGCATTCCGCTCAAAAAATGGCACCACATGAAAAGTACAACTAAATGGATAAAGAAAACTAACATCAGTCACCGGGTGCGTGGCTGGTCCGACTAAAGCTGAGCGGGTTGTACTTTTTCGGTCCCGTGGTGCCATTTTTTTAGCAATATATTATGTTTGCAATTACACTTCCATAGATTTTAGTTCGCTGGCTTAAATCCTTTGAGGCGTTGGAGATTAAGATTAATTTCCTTCCGTAAAAACTTTTTGAATCCAATATTTATATTAATGTTATAAAACTTGTAAACAATTAAAAAAAAATCTAATATCTTTGAAACAATTGGGAAAATATCACCAACGAAATAATTATTGAGGCTAACGAAATGCAAAGAAACGCAAAATTCATCTTTTTGGCTTATGAACCGATTAGCGTTTGCGAAAATTGCTTTTATTTCTATTGGGTAGATGCTCAAGAAAAGAAATAATAATTAAACAACTATTTTATGTATCAAAATATAAAAGAGATATTGTGAAGCCAATAAAATAATTATTTGGGAACAAGGTGTTTAATGTCCCATAAAAAGGACATCACTACTAACTAACCAAAATGTTTTGGATTGGTTGTCCTATACCTCAGAGTTGCCACTTAACACTAGAGTACTTAACTGTCAGATAACTAGTAATTAACACCCTAGAAACTGTCGGAAGGAGTTTGCAGCCTCGTTCCTTCGAACTATCTCAACGTTCCTATCTTTAGTAAGTCCGCACCCAACTTCACAAAGTCTTACCGACACATCAATTTTAGGGCATTAATCCTAAGCTTTATTAGTACTCGGCTTAAGAATAAGCTCCCTGCCAGCGATGTAGAGCGATATGCGATAAACTCGTCAAAATGAGAAAAGTTTCTAAAATCTTATTTAAGTATCTGCTGGGTAGGTAAATTATAATGAGCTAAGGCCACACCTTGCGTTGCGTTACGACATAGCCTCTATTTTTCAATGAATCAAGAGAATACTCAATATTATAGTTACGTTAATATTCTAGTTATAGAACCATTAGAACTTATGTCATCAATTAAAAAAAATCGGTTGGCACTCCGGGAGTTCCGGCAGAAGTGAAAACTTGAATATTAACTTTGTGCATTTTTGATATTTTGAAATTAGCGGCAAAGGATTAAAATTATTTCTTTCCTATTACTATACAATCACACAATTCAATCAGTTTGTAATGGGGATGGAAACTGAGGAACTAATGGCGCCACAAGCGGTTGTACCAATACATTTGATTGGTTGTTTCAAATACCAAATGTCATTTGTGACAAATTTTAACCAATCAAAGTATTGATAACGGTTAGATCGCCGCTGGCGCTATCTGCGATTAGCTTTGCGTTGCCAACCCCATTAGAGAAAAATTCTAAAGATTTCGCGCCAGTGGCATTTATAATTTCTACATGCACGCATTCTACGATTTAAACTTATAGTCTAACCCCCTTACTAATAAAGATTGAATAGCAGATGTATAGTTACACAATGGTTACTCTCTGTCAAACTATTTGAATTTGACATTAAAAAGAAAGTGACAAAACACTGTGTAACTATGCAGCTGCTATACAATCTTTATTAGTAAGGGGGACAGAGTATAAATAAGTCTATGATTTCACCGAAGAGATCGCTGCTATTAGTGTCATTTTCAAAATTAGCGCGTTGCTGGTGACAAAAGTGTTTACATGACGTCTTAAAATGACGCGCCGCCATTTTCAACGCGCCCAGTAGAAAGAGACTGGGATACTTCCGCCGTCAGCTGTCTTCTCTCAATCCGTCACTTCCGTCTTACGCATTTTCGATCAGCCACGTGATACCTGACGCGAGTTTAGAATTTTTCCCCATACAAAAAGCGCACAACGCCGCTAAAGAAGTTTTCACTTCAAAAACTTTTCCTAACTACAACTCGACCAATTAAAACGGTGTCATGAAATTAGCTGTCATGCGCCTAATTATCTTGGTCGAGTTGTACTTAGGAAAGAACTTGGGAACGGCCGCTAGTCTGTTATTCTTTTGCTCACCTACTTCACTGGTAGGTGATCAAAACACTAGTACAGTACAATCTTAGATCTGCAACAGAACTTCTGTATGATAAGTTTTAGTGTGATGACAGCTCCTGACCATGACTTATCGTACAGTCAGCAACACATGAGGTTATAAAAACTGTCAAAAGTCTGTTTTTATTTTGAACTTTAATTGCTTTGCATTTAAGTATAAAATGATTGAATATCATTACGCTGTCGTGGAAGCCCAGCGTGCCGTTGACATACTCGTATCATAATGGATATCGAAATCGATGCCATTTGTATCCGTTTGATTCTTTTGGTGCTAATTAAAAACAAAACAACTGGTGTATGTAGTGGCATTTATTATCAATGTAATAAGAACCATTTTACGTCAATCCAAGTCAATAAATCTGCCTGTACGTACAGATTCAGAGGAGGAACGCCGCCGCCGATTACCGCCTGACTTAACGATGCGACTGGCAAAACGCAGACATTGATTTTATTTCGTTTCCTACAACTTATATCATGATTCATCATCGTGTTTCTCTAGATGGCGCTTATGTCAAAAGAAGATGAAAAAATAGTAGGTATGGATCTCAGACCAAATAAAAAGGGAAGACGGAGTCTTCCAAGCAAGGGACTGAAGCCAATTTTTTCATGCATTAGTGTGTGAGCCGGTGTTGCCATAGTAATTAATATTACCCCAATGTTATAAAAATAACGCGTTATGAAATAATAACGTTATTTATCACATATCAGAATCAAAACAAAAAACTGCCTGGATTCAAGAGATCATAATACGGTCCCAAGGGGGGTATTACAAGCTCTTAAAACTTGTCAGTTTTCTGAATGGCTATCAAAGCGTCTCTTTTATTTATTACTGATGAAAGAGACGCAGACTATGATAGGCATTCAGCTATTCTGACTCGGGTGTGAGGCGACGGCTACACGCCTGGTACTGTGATCCATCAGTATTTAATCAGGGGCCTATTTCATAAAAGATTAGTGAATTTACTATAATAATTTACCACAGTTATTATTGGGGTAGAATTATGTTTCTTATTAATTATAAAACATAATTCTATTCCAATAAACTATTACTATGGTAAATTACTGTACTTTTTTATTCTTTTATTAAATAGATCCCTGATAAATAATACTGATGGATCACAGTATTTACCACACGTGTAGCCGTCGCCTAATGATAGATAGAAAAAGTGAGCTTCTCAAAGCCCTGCATGCAGGGCTGTGAGTAGCTCGCTTTAAAAGTAGTGGCGGAAGTAGGAAGGAAATAGGAAAAATGTAAAAAATAAAACTAACGAATACTAAAGTTTCGTGTATTTAAGGCAAGATGTTTGTTCTGACATGTTAGGCATCCATTACACGGTAGGTTTTGCTGTCAGTTTAACCACAGTCACGGGCTGTGACTGATGATTAACATACCGTGTAATGTAGTGACTGATGGTTGCATGATGTGATTTGTTCTTTCCATCAGTCAATCAGTCAAACTCATAACATCCTTCCTTCAATATGTATGTATAGTACCCTACCTAAATTAATTTAAATTGGGAGATATTTTCGTAAAACCACTTATTTTACCTTTGTTAGGAATACCTATTTTTTTCACTTAATCCTTTAAGCCCGGAAAATGAGACTCAATATTCCATTTCCATCAGGGATTGCAGGATTAAAAATAACTATTTTAGGTGCCGTAGGTTTTTTCAAAGTTTTAAATGTTGCTTTTCATTTTAATTTTTTTAAAGAATTCATACTTTATCTAGTTTTAAAAAAACCCGCCTGCATAAAAAGACAAGTCTACTGAAAAGATGGAAACAAGATAAATATTAAAGGCAACATAATAACATGCTGTCAGAGGCATGCATAAAGAAAGTGACATTATGAATTATTTGAATTATATACCTCCGACTGCATGTTATTATGTTACCTTTAATATTTAGTCTTGTTTCCATCTTTTCAGTTGACTTGTCTTTTTATTGTCTTTTCTGCGGCAGGCAGGGGTTTTTAATTATATAATTTATTTTATTTGATTTATATCTTTTTAGTTATCATATATTACGGTCATGATATACCTTTTCGAAATCTTCCTAATAAGCCCTTTAATTTGATACCCATATAGCAGTATTCTAAAAAAATTTTTTTTCCACTACGTATAATAGCACCGTATAGCCGCCATGTTGATTTTTTAGAACGCCACCTTCTTAAGAAGTTTTTTAGAACGCCATCTTCTTAAGAACAATTGGGCTGACAAGACGAATTTAACGATATCTTAATCATAGAAATCCGTTCAGTCGTTTAAAAGATATGAGGTAATAAAGAATATTACATACATACAAGATAGAAGATACGCGCGAAAAACATAACCCTCTTGCAGTCAGGTAAAAACAGCATCTAAATCGGTCAAACCGTTATGGAGATAAATGAAAACATGATGCTGCAGCACTCCCTAGCGGCTAAATACTATAACACTTATCTAAGAAGCATCGTCGAAAACCATTACAGAAAGCCGTAGCGAAATCGGTTTAGTAATTTTTGAAAAACGACAAAAACTGCATTGAAATCGGCCCAGAAGAAAGTTTCCGAAGAAAATGGTAACAGACATAGACAAACAAACAAACAACCTCTGAGGCGACGGCTACACGCGTGGTAAATACTGAGATCATCAGTATTTAATCAGAGGTCTATTTCATAAAAGTATGAAAAAGTACAGTAATTTACCATTGTAGTAGTTTATTGGGGTAGAGATTATGTTTTATAATTATTAAGAAACAGTTCTACCCCAATAACAACAATGGTAAATTGTTATAGTAAAGTTACTAATATTTTATGAAATAGGCCCCTAATTAAATACTAATGGATCACAGTATTCTAACCCCAAACGCATATACCACCTCCATTCCGTTCCGTCCTTCGTGGGTAAAACAGTACAGAAACAGAAATAATTAACGCGTTATTTTTAACAAGAAACAAATAACGTTACGTTACTTTCCATGTTACCCAATAACAGGTTTAAAAAAGAACGTTTGGCATGGCAACACTTGTGTTGACGTTTTGTGTTTCAAGTAATACCTTAATGTTTATTTTGAATTAGTGAAAATATTAGTTTCCAATTTTACTTTCGTGTGAAATGTGACTCCATCCTGCTTTTTATGTGTCGAAAATTGGTTTTTACACCTTTTCACTACACAATTCGG
Source organism: Agriphila geniculea (assembly GCA_943789525.1). NCBI lineage: Eukaryota > Metazoa > Arthropoda > Insecta > Lepidoptera > Crambidae > Agriphila > Agriphila geniculea. Next base: position 26,901,219 of record OX038872.1, on the reverse strand, counting down.
CATTTTCTTTGGTGAAATTCATAATTTATTAGTACGTCCTGGTACGTCCGCTTCGCACGCTGGCTGTTAACAAAAGGCGTAGTTTCGTTACATGTGTGTGCGTGTAACTGTGTGTGTACACGCCAAGGCGTAGTTTTATTGGCTTCACTGCATTGTTCAGAGGACTACGTCTTCCCTTTTTTATTTGGTCTGAGGTATGGATTAGTTCCCTGCAGTGTGTATGAAAAACCTGCATCACGCTTGCGGAATTTTCTCAGCTGCCAAACTATTATATACAACTTCCAACCATCATCGGTAGGACTGCGGTCCCCGGGCTAATACCATACCACCCAGCCCGGGGGAAGATCTTCCATATTTTGGCCTTTCTGCAAGTGGCATAGGTACCTCCTACTACCGTCTCTATACATTAAAAATAATAATAATACAGAATATAATAAAGGCGTATTTCTTGTTATTGGTAGGTACTATTTCAATGCTGATGCATATTAAGTGGGTAAAAAATAACCCATAAATTCTTTAAGTTTGATTGATTAATTGTAATCCTTTTCATTAATCAAGGATTAATGGGGTTGGCAACGCAAAGCTAATTGTAGATGTCGCTGCGTACGCTTGTTCCTAAAACAGTAGACATTCAGAAGAAAGTGTATGGGAAAATAGGTATTTATTTTGTGGTATTTTATTAACGAAAAAGACCCATTGACCCAAAATGGATATAAAAGACTATTCTACAATGCAAATGCCGTAATTTAAATCCAAATTAAGACGTTTTTATTCTTATAGAATTTATCAATTTTTTCTTTAAACAGATTTTTCGGAAATATGTAAGTGCCAACATTTTTAAACAATATCTTTACACAAAATTTAATTATTTTAAAACTAAAAAAAAGGTTTTGTTAAGTAAAAGTCCTTTGTTTTCATAGTTCTCGTGGAACAAGCGTACGCAGCGCCATTTTGACAGTTGCCTTCCTCATTATAATCCTTTTCATCAATCAAACTTATAGTACATTATGAGACAAGTTAGCTTAGGTTGCTTATTGCATACGAGGCTGTGGGTTGCAGCCCGAGCCGTAGGCGAGGGCGTAACTCAGCCGAGTGTGCAATGAGCAAAAGCTCACAAGTTCCATACGACGTTTTTCAACACATTTGCGAGGAAAATACAAAGTAATTTACCACACAGCAACAAATACGACAAAAACAAAATATGACAATTATGGGAAAAGGCGCGTAGGTTTTTTTTTTGTTTTTTTCACACGCCCAATGCAAGAATATTTTTGCGAACAAAGGGGTGAGTGAGCATACAGCCTACTTCAAAGTTGTAATTTTAAGTAATAAAATGCAAATATTTTAATATTTTATAACAAAATATTGTGAATTATGAATAATTTTATAATAATAAATATTTGTTTGACTTAATTAAGGACTTACACAATTATTTATTTAAAAAATGAATATGAATTTTCAGCGGCATTAAACTTCTTTGTTGTTACTATAAAAAAATAACTGTATTACCCGGTTAAATTGGCAATGCTCTGTTTACTTGCATAGAACTTGCAGTAAGGTACTAATTTAACTATGTAGGGATAATTCTATAATAACCTAGTGTTTTATATATTATTGCACGCGTTTGTTATAGCTCGGTTTATGGCCCTAAATGCGATGTATTAGGGCTCACTTTACGAGCAAGTGTGTTGAAAAAGAATTTATGGGTTATTTTTTACCCACTTAATATGCATCAGCATTGAAATAGTACCTACAAGAAATACGTATTTATTATATTCTGTACTATTATTATTATTATAGACGAACTTAAATGAATGTTTAATCTACGTCACACCTTTTTGTTTGTTTAAAATATTAAATCAGTTAACATCGAATCAGTTCTCAATAAATACAAAATGTCTACCCGTACAAACAATGATAAGTCCGCATCGCCGGGTCCAATATAATCCCGTTACCACGCTGAATTCACTACAAATACGTTTATCTCGTCGTAGAACGGAAAAGTAAAATTGAATTTTAATGACGTGAATACAGATTAACGAAACATAATCTTTTTGTTGTTTTTAATTTATTACGCTACGGAAAATGCTTTAAGCTTCGGAGTTACCCAGTAAGGATAGACTATTAATTTTCGAAGAGTTTACATTAGGTACTTTTAAGAAAGTTTTATTACTATCAAAATAGCAGTAATATAAGTAATAATTTGTCTGTAATTGCTAGCACTTCCCCAAAACCAAAACACAATTTATGTAGAGTTGATCGTAGTACCCGAGAGCTAAGCTATAATAATCGTATCTTACCACTTACTTGGGTACATTAATAATTTCTAAAGACTAAGTATGCCTTATTTATAGTAGCTGCCAAGCTGATAATAATAGGTAACAGTTAAATTCAGGTATAAAATAATACTTATGTACATGTTTTTATGGAAAATACACAGGTATCAGTTTCTCTTTCATCAACATTTAGATATAATAACGCAGTTTATTTATTTTTTGTCTAACTACTTATTATACAAAAGATTATGTTAAACATTTCGTTCGATTAAATAAAATATCATACCGATAATTCCATTACCGTCACTTAGTCAATGTCCCCCATTTTAATGGGGGACATTTAACACATCTCTTATTAAAATTTTATCATAAACACACTCAAATGACAAATGTAATGGAAATCTACCCGAAGTGGGACGCAGTCCCTTTGATCACACGACAACTGTTGACAATCGCTGACAGTTGTACACTTTAAGACGTGGCGATGACAGCCAAGCGGGATTGTTTCGAACTCACGAATAATAATAAACTAGACCTGATTCAGCATTTGGTTTGGAATACGAAAATATTATTAAATTATGCGGAAATGTAAAGGGTATCCATGCAGAGAATACTCGATAAAGCAAGATTTATCCGAGCATGGCATGGACGATTACTTTATTCGTTCAAATAGCATGGCAAACTACAAATATTTGCATTTTGCCATGGTGCATTATTAAGACCCGTATATATCAACGTTGAGAGCATCTTAAGATCATACCTGAAATGCTGGTCCTATTAGAAGAGCTGAGAGCATCTTAAGTATTATCTCATATCTCTCAACATTGAGCAGTTTATAAACACGGGTCTAAAGTTATGCACTAGTTTTAATATGCTTGCATGTTACGTAAAAACATCGAATATGTGTAATAGAAAAAATAAACGCTTCATAAGTTATTGTGAATTGTTGCAGAGTCAACAGTGGGACGAGTTTGAGCTAGAGGACGCCACCTTCGCCGAGTGCAGCATCAACAACGCCAACAACAGCTTTCAAGTGAGTAGTTGTTCAGTTGGCTCTACTTCTATTGGATGATCCTTGTACCACCAGGCAATCAGCTGGGAAAGCGTCAATCGGCTAGACAGGTCTTGGGGAGGAAGAAGTGGAGATCCCTTCTAAGAGCCCTATGTGCGTCATATGTCCCTAGTATTTCAAAAGCCCTATATAGGTATGTAAGAGATAGGAAGAATTCATCATCATCTTTAATGGTCGCTTGGTGCATTGATTGGTATCCATCCAGTTTACCAAAGGCGCACTATGTTTGCTCAGAGGTGAAGTTGGTTTGATAATATGACTACACATTCACAATTTAATCGCAAAATACGTATTATATCTATTATCTGGGGACTAAATAATTGGTGTGAGTTGATTGAAACTATTGTTATTATCTTCTTTTCTTCCTTCGTGCTCTTATTCCAATTGATTTACTTCTACTCACCTCTTTATTATTAAACTTTCCTACACTTACTATTTCTAAATCATAAGTTTCCTTTTCATCTGTACACCTGAAGAAAATAATCAAAATAAACCAATGTACGTTATACCTATAATAAAGAAAATATGACATGTATACCTATGGCTTGTCTGGAAACTTTACCACGCCTAGATGGATGGACAAAGACTCTTTGATAGATGTGACAAAAAGACCTCTAGCTAGTTCACTAAAGCAGTTTTTTACGTAACAAAGGCGCCATTTTCAAGTTCGTTGGTCTTGACTTTTTTATAGGTGCCATTTTAAAACCTGTCACCGCATAATGCTCCAGTGACTCACTATCCTGTATATTTTTAACTTTATTGCAGGTTTTGTCGAAACAATTTAACGTCTGTGTTAAAACACAATAGATTTACACGTGGAAAGATAACAATGACATTGTATGGAACACACACATGCGTTCACGGACGGAACTATTTTAATCAACATTATCATGAATGCAATTAACAATTTAAACGGCCACTGTGGTAGTGCAGATTGCTTCGACAAAATTAACATTTAAATCACTTGTTTTTAAAGTTTAGTATTCTCTGCTAGCTTCTGCAGGCACTAGACAAATTAATTTCGTGGCTTTTATATTACTCCCGAGATACTAACAGTTTTATTATAGTTACAGAGAATACCCAATGCAAATACAGAAAATATTTTCAGCAACTTCTCATTATAATATATTACTTTTGGTACGGTTATTTGTATGTTATAGTTGTTTATTTTTTTACTAATGGGTAAAAGTTAAAGGATTTCCCTGAAAAGCGGGATCGTGAGACGCGGAAGTGTTGGGTCCCGGCAGCAGTCCATTAAATGTATGTTTATTGATCGAGCGAGCGCAAAGCACTAGAGAATTAAGCGTCTCTGCTTCAGCTTCCGCAAAAATTCTTTCGTATGTCCTTCCATCCGGATGTCCGTTTGTTCTTCTCTACAGCCCCCCTACTCAAATGGCCACTTTTCTATTCGTTCGCTAACTTAAAGCTTAAAAATAAGCAATTAAACGATAAAGTCACACATCGCATGTTTATGTAAATCACAGACATTGTGGTATTGTATGGAATTGACAAGCCTAATATACACGTAATTTTGGAGTTTATGGCTTAATTTTAATTTTTAAGTTAGCGAACGAGTAGAAAAGTGGCCATTTGAGTAGCCCCCCAGGTCGTAATTTCAACCGATTCTCGTGATTTTTTTTTAACAGGTTCGATAATTACATAGAATTTTTTAGTCAAGCCAGTTTTAAGATTTTTTTAAATGGCGGAGATATGTAAAAAAACATAATTGAGCCGTTTCGAAAAATGATCAAAATTGTAAATATCTTTTTTGTCAGAGGTGCAAGGAAATTTTTATTTTTATTTTTAGAAGACTCAAAAGTACAAACATTTCTGGCCAATATTCGAAAGGAAATAATAAGGTTGTGACACTTGTGACATAACCTAATGATCGTGACTGTGATCCGGAGGGTTGCTATACAACGTATTAATGAATTAACGTAAAATGAGAAAACTGTTTCTTCGGACCATCAAACTGAACAATTTTTACTATGGGACCAACTCTGAAATCGCGAAAAAAAATCAGCTGCTTCATACATTTTTATATATTCGTTATTAATTTTTGTATGAAAGAGCTGTTTCTTTTTCGCGATTTCAAAGTTGGTCCCATAGTAAAAGTTGTTCCATTTGATGGTCCAAAGAAACGATTTTCTCATTTTGCGTTAATTCATTAACACGTTTTATTATTTGTTTTTAATTAAATATGTACAATTTGAGCTACCTTTTAACGCGAGGTCTACACCTCACGGAGCCAGTACTTAAGTTTTTATTTCTTTAACACCACTTACCTATGTTAGAGTGGGTACCCACTACCCACTTAGGTTCGCGAACTTCCGCGCTCCGCGAACCTGCACCGAAAGTTTTGTTTATCATGTGCTACAACTGTACGACATAATGTACACGTGTGCGAACACGTATGCAAACCTGGTTTACACACGTACACACTTTAGACAGAGTGAAAATAAAATGTTTGATGAGGCGCACTGTTCTAGGTTCGCGGAGCGCGGAGGTTCGCGAACCTAAGTGAGTACCCACCCTTACAGTTTTTCGTTAATTCGTATCTTTTCTTTGACTTATTTTTATTCAGCCTGTAGAGGCTGTAGGTACTACCGTTGGTAGCTGTTCAACTTTTCATCTAATTTTAGCCTAAGCTTTATAATTAGTCTAATTTAAAAACTCTCGTGCCCAGCCTGCCAGACGATGTCAAAGTCACAACCCTGCTTGCTTACACAGATCGGGACTAATGTGAAAGCTGTGTAAACAGTTTTATCGGGAACCTTTTTTGAACCCACATCAGTGGAGGCAAAGTGTCAAAATCAGAGCTGATTTCTTTTTGACCTAACAATACATGATACATTTCATCAAAATCGCCTCATCATTTCTTTTAATAGCTTATGGCTATTAACTACCTACAAGTACCTAGTTAATTATTGGCTATTTTTCATGCAAAATAAGGACTTTATTAAAACTGCTGACTGTTTAAATTGGAAAATTTTCGTAATTTTCACGGCAGTTTTACATACTGATGAGAATTCCGGATGCGCTTCCACCTTCGGCTTTATCGTCAGTTAATCAGGTGAGTGAGGTGAAGGCCAAGCAGTATGCCGTTGTGTATTAAAAAATAGTTTTACATTTAACTCATTCGATAAGTTAATAAGAAATCTCTTGTGATTGTTGACCCCTAATCCGCAAGCGTAGTATCCACCTGGGAGTCCTGGGGGACCCGGAGGAATCAAAACCAAGAATATACTATACTTCCTGGGAGCCGCAGGGCTTAAAGAGTTACTATAATAGGTGGCGAGTTACAATAGATCTTTTAGGTCGCAGTGACTATACAGCTTTATCTGAGCTGCAGAGCCCCTAATTCAAATAATAATAATCATAATAAGATATACAGTGCCTTTGGTCTTGAACTAGCAATAATTTAAAGGCGTGAAATACACCTAGTTTTATCGATAAAAACACCCACATGTTGGGGTCTATCCCCACTCCTGTTGGAATGGCCGTCATTTTAAATTTGACTTTTTGTTTTAGATGACCCTGCAGAAAAAAAAAATTCTCCGGACTTAGAAGTCCTACAGTTATAACAAAAATACTGCTCAAAAGCTAATAATATCACCTATCAATTTAAAAAATAAAATGTGTAAATTTTTGGTATAAATACGTTATAAAAAATTACTGAAATAAAATTTTATACGAAATTTGTGCGAATTTTTTGAGTTTTTATTACATTTCTCAAAAACTAGGACATAAATGTCCACTTTTTTTGCATTATTCAAATACACAGGAATATTATCTACAGAACGACTTTAAAATTTATTTCTTTATGTTGCATATTTTGAGAGCTATTGTTGTTTGAATATGACCATTACAAGCACCAAATGGTTATTTTCGAAAACAAAAAAATCAAACCTCCTAAAAACTAGATTTTATAATTTGATGAAATTAGTATTCAGATAAAATTATCAACCTAATTTAAAATATATTCAAAATGCTTGTAATTATGTCCATTTTCGAAAATAATCATTTATTGGTTACGTAAGGGTCATAGTTCAAACAAAAATAACTCTCGAAATATGCAACATAGAGCAATATTTTTTTTGTAGATAATGTTTTTTAGTATTTGAATAATGCAAAAAAGTGGACATTAATGTCCTAGTTTTTGAGAAATGTAATAAAAACTCAAAAATATCGCACACATTTTGTATAAAATTTTATTTCAGTAATTTTTATGACGTATTTAAACAATAATTTTCATATTTTATTTTTTTAAATTAATAGATAATATTATTAGCTTTCGAACAGTATTTTTTTCATAACTGTAGGACTTCTAAATCCGGAGAAATTAATATTTTTCCTCAGGATCATCTAAAATAAAATGTCAAATTTAAAATGGCGGCCATTCCAACAGGAGTGGGGATAAACCCCAACATGTGAGTGTTTTTGTCGATAAAATTAGGTGTATTTCACGCCTTCAAATTGTTGCTAGTTCAAGACCGATTGCAGTGAAAGTAAAAATTAAATCTGAAAGCAGATTAGCTTATCTACGTGAGATCTAACTCGCTGAAAAAGACAAATATTTAACACTGTTATTTTTCTGAACATTTTTAAGTACCTACGTTGACATAAAATGAAATAAAGTGCTTTATACTTTGATTTAAATATGCATTTAAATTATTTTATCACTAAGTTATTATGATAAATGGAATCTTCGAAGCCACTTTGAATAGTAAAAACGTAGGTATTATTTCTTTCTAATCCCTCATCTTCTTTGATGCCCTAGCACTTATTCCATTACATCACGCTCTCTTGGGATTAAACGAAGCAAGATTTTTCTTTTAAAACCTTTTCAATTTTTATTTTCAAAGACTCGATAAATCACTTACAAATCTATCTATGATGCACTGAAAGTTGAATAATGTTCAGAAAGGTAGAATCAATAGTTCCGCTGCATTGTATAAACTATAAAATATTGCCTTACTTTACACGGAAAATAAAATTCAGTATCACTTTTTAGTAGAGGTAAGTTAAGTACCTAGTACCTAAGTATGTACTACTGAAAATGAAACACAGGAAAACCAGTGAATACCTATAAAGACAATGCTTCATAGCAGTAAGTAGGTAACGAAGCGCTAATGGCGGAGCTTGACAGAGTGATCGTACTCGATCACATTTGTTAAGCAACGCTCGGTCCGGTTAGGTGCCGGATGGGTGACCGTGGCATTACAACTGAGCGCTTCTGTGTCGGAGGGCACGTTTAACTGTCAGTCCCGGCTGTTGTCGTCTGATAACGGTTGTTAAGTCAATTTACAGGCGACTTGATAAACTAGAGGTGACCACTAATCCTCATACGATAAGAAGAAGAAGTAGGCAACGATTCATAAATTCAGCATTGAGGGCGGCGTGGTTGTCTGGTTGATGTGGAATCGTGCGGACGTGCCTTGAATTTGCGCGCGTTGCTGATTTGTAACGCAACTGTGTGAAAATCTCCTTGTTACAGTTTGATAAATTATAACCCGTTTTCCGTAGCTTTCGACCTGTTTGTGGTCACGAAAACATTAAAAATCAATTTCTGTTCTACAAGATTGTAAATAGTACAATGGTAATCGGCTGTATGTTGAAATCGTGTGACTTGTTAAGGCTCTTAGTAAGTTTAAACTTAGACTAAAGCACGTCGAAGTTAAATCTCTGTACCCTTCATTATTTAACTAGACCTATTAGCTATAGACTATTAAGATGATTAATATAATGAAAATATTAGAAAAAATCGGCTCACCCGTAGCAACTCAGACGGGACTCGAACCCGCACCCTTAGGATTCCGGCCCAATGCACTACCAGTTATGCTACCGAGCCACTAATGAACTTGGTGAAATTTTCTAATACTTTCTACGTGTCCGCTGAAGATCAGCGCCATCTCACCAATGTGAAGAGAATCACTTCGACATTCGAAAGCAGCTTCTTTGCAGATGCTAGACAATCAATTAAGGTGAAACAGTCATATAATTTTAACTTTTTAGATTTTTTGCATTCACAATGCTATTTTTATATTAAGATGATTAATATAATGAAAATATTAGAAAAAATCGCCTCACCCGTAGCAACTCAGACGGTAGTGGCTCGGTAGCTTAACTAGTAGTGCATTGGGCCGGAATCCTAAGGGTGCGGGTTCGAGTCCCGTCTGAGTTGCTACGGGTGAGCCGATTTTTTCTAATATTTTCATTATATTAATCATCTTAATATAAAAATAGCATTGTGAATGCAAAAAATCTAAAAAGTTAAAATTATAGACTATTATTTATACCGTACGTCGGAAAATTTTTGAGACCTAAAGCTTTTACGAGTATGTATATCTTTTATATTGCTAATTTAAAAATTAGCATTAGAATATTTCAAAATTTTTAAATCACATTTACGAAAGAGAGAATATTTAAATTTCTAAGACAAACCAAACCTATCATCATCTAAATAAGTTCTATATTACAAAAATATACTTTTATTATTGTTTATTTAATGTATTTTTGAAGACAGTGGATTTGTATGTTCTTAAATACCGACAGAAATGCTTAGAAATATGCTGATAACAAAATAGAACATGTAGGCTGCTTTGAATCTCAATTTACTCCCCATTAGCTGTTATATGAATGAAGTTTAGTAAACAACGTCCCAGAACTCGCCAAGTCACATCGACTTAACAAAGTAGAATACCACTTTAATCCACATACCACTAATATAATCGATGGTTTAAATTAAACGATAATTTCGGGAGCTCAGACCAAATTTGCAGTTGAAATAGTTCAAGTTAATACCGTCGAACAACTTCAATTTAATTTTATAATTTTGCAATGCGATCTCAGTCAGTGTATTATTCTAATTATTTTAGATTCGCTGAAATTCTTCTGTATTTAATCTAGCATCTACTTATTTATCCTTAGACATTATCGTTAGTGAATATAATTCAAGACAAGACGCTATACTATAACGTCTTCCTTTATTCTAGTGGGGAGCATACTATAACGGTTATGTATGCTCCCCACTAAAAGGTAGTTCTCTGGTCGACCTTCAGCGCTTCCATTTTACCGCACCCTGCTTCGCCTATGTTCACCATATCCGGTGCGGCGAAATTGAACTCCGGACATGGCCCGAATCCATATTAATAAGAGCCCAGTCACTTGCCGTCGGTCTATTTTAATATCTAGTTGAATATGGCGTTTTAATAAACGCGAATACTCAATGAATAATGCAGTGTCTACCTCAACTCCAGTATTTCATTCAGTAGCTGTACTTATTACTTGAATATATTCATATTCACTACAATTTTGTAGTAACAGATTGTTAAATACAAAATGCTCCCATGATGCTTCCCATTAAAAAAATCAGTTTATGAAGTAAACAGCCTTGGCTTGGCTTTTATTCCATCAGGGTTAACGTGTCCCAAGAAAACTGGGTGACGACGAACTGGCGAATCATTCATTAGCCAAACGATCAATAAAGAGCACTGGGCCATTACAGAAATGAAAAATTGGAAGGCCCAGACCAGAACAAAACTTTTCGTTTGAATTTTGGCGACCTTACAAAACGTATCCAAATGTGAACAATTTCTGGACCCAAAGGGCGCTCAAGGTTGTCTAGAACACAAGTTGTTAAAGTCTAGGCTACTCTACTCGTAGTTTGAAAGTTTAGTTGCTGTTAAGCCGTTCTGCTGACGAACTTCCTTAACCCCTTTGAAGTTAAGTAAGTAAAGCCCATCTATTGAACTATGGCTAATCATACTTACAAGGATAAAGCCGTGGTATAATTCCTTGATATTAGTAGAGTAACTGAGCTTTTGTTTATCGTCAGTAAAGCACTTGTTATTGAAGTTTTGGATTTTTCTCAGACTTGACTATCAGCGATATTACACACATAGGTATTTTATTTATGCTATTACTGCTTCTTGTCAGTTAAAAAAGTCTGAACGGGTGGTAGGAAAATATAGACGATTTAAAAGTACTTAATAATTAAGTTAATTTGAATAAAGCTATTTTTGACTTTGATTTTGATAGCATAATGGATCAACACACTGCGTCTTATCGTTGTTTGTATTTTAAATAGGTACATTATTACTTTCATTAAACAAGTATCACTTCCCACCCGGTAGCATTGTACTTCAAAATATACTAACATTTTCTACTTGCGTGTTATCTATGACCCTATTATTAATCTCTGTCTGACAGGGGGGGCTACTCAAATGGCCACTTTTCTATTCGTTCGCTAACTTAAAAATTAAAAATAAGCCATAAACTCCAAAATTGCGTGTCGTAGGCTTATGAATTTCATATAATACAACAATGTCTGCGATTTAAATAAACTTGCGACGTGTGACTTGTTCGTTTAATTGCTTATTTTTAAGCTTTAAGTTAGCGAACGAATAGAAATTTGGGTAGGGGCGCTGATCTTAGCACATTATAAGGACAGGGAAACTGAAATAGCTCAAATGAGGCGTGATATACTCGTAAGACACATAGTTGTTTATCTTTCCCTTGTTCCCGAACACCTTAACTAACTCGTTTGTTACGAGCCGTTTCGGGTCATGACCTAGATCTCAGATGCGGACAAACGAGCCGTTATTGGCGGCAGATTTTCAAGTGCACAGCCTATAATTTGAAAGGCTAGTTCGTTAGTCTTTTTTGTAGGAGTTAGTTAACAATATAATAGTTCATTTTCTTGCTTCAAGGGTAGTTGGGAGATTTTCACCCTAAATAAACCCATTATTTGGGCGCAAGCTGTCGGCCTGCGGGTCAGGGGTCAGTCCTGGTCGTCGGTATAGTGTCTTTTTCCAGCTCAGCACCAGTTCCCTTTGTTTGTCGATCGTCATCTGTCCGTCCGCCCGATACGTCACCCCTGTCACCCCCTTTGTCTGTCAGTCACTAGTCAAAGGAGGCTGGACGCCGCGACACCCATTAATAATATGCTTGTAATTTTTTTTTATTTAGTACCACCTTATATCAATAAGTTTTAGTCAGCGATGTGCATTTGAATCCACAGCCATAACGTTCGGTAACCGTTAAACTTCATTAGAGCGTAATAAATATCATACCCGGTGTACTCGCTTGTGACCAAAAAGCTATAAAATTCTTTATACGTCTAGTGTACTTACTCTTTATAAATAATATGTACATATTATGTACGTCAATCTAAAATTACATTTACTCATGCCAAAGAAATTCCCAATTCTGTTACTGTACGTAATTTTCGCAACATTTCACTTCTTATTTCTATCATGACCTTACGATTCCCTGATTCACAATACCGTATTAATTTTTGAACTCAATAACAGCTTTATTGAACAGAATATAAAGATCAATAAAATCTGAAGAATACTTACCTCTTATTTCCGGTACAGTAGAGGCGCAACATTTGAATGTGGCGTAATTTCATAAACCACCGCTTTCGCCGACCCCAAATCGATTTCTCCGTCTCAGTCGAGATAACTTAATTCCTGTAAAGCACGGATATTAATAATTATGAGAATAAACCTCATTAGATCTCGTAGAATTCAATGAAAGATTTGAAAGGCAGAGATGACTACATTATTGAATTATTTTGCAGAATTATTACGATAAGCTTAATATTGCGAAATGCTTTTAAGTCTGGCCGTATAGATAAGTGGCTGACTACAATTTCAATAGAAAAGAAATTATAATTGACGTAAGATGAGATAGTTGGCCAATCACGTGGTTTGTTATAAAGTGATTACGGCGTTTTGAAATGTCAATTTCATACACCTAATGTCACTTCTATTCTAATCGAAAAGCCAAGAGTTTGCCACTTGTCTGCCCTCAGGTCTCAACTCAAGTTAAAGTTCCACTCTGTCTAATTTGGTTGCTGTGAAATGTGAATATACTGCTTTGTATACTTATTAAGTACATGTTATATCGAGTCGTCTTTTGTCTTCAAAGTGGAAGCTTCTGAACTACAACGAGTACTACCTACATACATAGCTATGTTGCATAGATATAGTATATTAAAAAGGCTATGTTGTAATAGCATAGACAACGAGTACATAAGTAGTTATGTTGTAATGGTATTATAATGAAGTTTTCAACACACTTGCTCGTAAAGTGAGCCCTAATACATCGCTTTTAGGGCCATAAACCGAACTATAACAAACGCGTGCAATAATATACCTATATAAAACACTAGTTGGTTATAGAATTATCCCTACAAAGTTAAATAGGTACCTTACTGCAAGTTCTATGCGAGTAAACAGAGCATTTTAGTAACAATAAAGAGGTTTTATGCCGCTGAAAATTCATTTGCATTTTTGGAATAAATAAATGTGTAGGTCCTTAATTAAGTCAAACAAATATTTATTATTATCAAATTATTCCTATTTTACAATATTTTGTTATAAAATATTAAAATATTAGCATTTTATCACCTAAATTTATAATTTTGAAGTAGGCTGTATGCTCACTAATCCCTTTGTTTGCAAAATATTCTTGAATTGGGCGTGTCAAAAAAACAAAAAAAAAACCTGCGCGCCTTTTCTCATCATGATTATCATTTTGTTTTTGTCGTATTTTTTGCTGTGTGGTAAATTACTTTGGTTTTTCCTCGCAAATGTGTTGAAAAACGTCGTATGAAACTCGTGAGCTCTTACTTATTGCACACTCGGCTGAGTTACGCCCTCGCCTGCGGCTCGGGCTGCAACCCACAGCCTTGTGTGCAATAAGCAACCTAAGCTAACTTGTATCATAATGTACTATTAACCGCCTTTGTGGTTTAGTGGTTCACCCACCCGTATAAGACTCTTGAGTCTCGCGAGTTCGATTCCCAGGGGGGGTACAATTTGTACTCGGTTTGGTTGGTGGTAGAGCTTATTTCAAGTCCGCCTGGCTAGCTACCACCATCTTACCGAAGTCTGACATTTTCATTAATTAAAAAAATGTTGTGTTTATGCAGTTAGAGGTAAGAAAGCCAGTTCCTCGGTGATGAGGATTCTGTATAATAGTTGCTACAATTATTTATTTGCGAGAGTATGTGTTTTGCAAGAGTATATTATTTTGTTCTTACATATCTAACGTACATTAATAAGTAAGTAGTAGGTAAAGTAATTGACACAGTGCAAAATTATAATCGCTGGATTCTGATATCACTTTTAAATATCTCAAACAGTGAACAATATGTACGAGTATAATAAGCGATTATAGAGAAGTTTGCATTCTAAAATGCTCTTTCCAAATTGCATTCCCGACGCTTCCGTGTTTCTGTGAGTCGGCTTGTTAGGGTCGCGGAGCACCTCGTTAGACTAAGCCACAAGAACCCTTGGCGTAGCTGTAGCTGAGTTAGACCTTAGCGACACACTGTGGCATTTCACGGCACATCACTTACGCTGGTTGCATGCATTGTAAAAGTAGGTACACGTTGTTGATAAGTAAATACCTATAGAATTTGCGAAAGTAATCTTTAAAACTATTTTGTATTAAGATTATTAATATAATTGAAAAATATTAGAAAAAATCGACTCACCCGTAGCTAGGGTTACCATATGACAGGCATTTGCCGCATTTGACAGGCATTTTAAGCTTTAGACAGGCGTGCGGCCGGCATTGGTCTGAGACAGGCATTTTCAAATTTGGCGCCCGCGCGTGTGCAGCGCACTTGCATTTGTTTGAATGACACGATTGACACCGGCAGCGCGCGGGTCGCGACTGGCGCATGGCGCGCGGCGCATTGCGCGGCGCGAGAATGAGAGGGAGGATAAGGTACGGTGCGTGGGTGGGAGCGAGCGGCAATAGCGGGAAGCGGCTTCGGTGATTTCACTTCACCAATGAGAGCGTTTTAACTATGATTTGTTTACTGCATGAACGAAAACAATATCTAATTAGTCTGCATGATTAGTGCAATCAGTTTGCTTCGAAGGTTATCTTTGTTATGTTATACTGTTATTTAAAATATCAGTGTTAGATTGTTGTGATTGTGATTTTCAAGTTGTTTTATTGTTTTACAATGGATAATAAAAAGAGAAAGCTTTGCAAGTTTTCGGAGGTTATAGCAAGTAAATTTCCCTGTCTCGTGGAAGGCCGCAATGAGTCAGAAGCTAAGTGTAAGGTATGCGACTGTTATTTCAGTTTTGGTTATAGAGGCATCAAAGATGTGGAAAGACATATGGAATCTGAAAAACATAAGAAAATGTCTAAAGCAGTGTCTTCCAATAGTAAGATGAACACATTTTTCAAACCAACCCTTAACATTGTTTCGGAAAGAAAATCCGCTGCAGAAGCTACGCTTGCTTACCATACTATAAAACATCACCAGTCATATAAGTCTATGGATTGCACAGGAGGATTATTGAGGAAATTATTTTTTGACTCAGAGGTGGGAAAGACGATAACCTGCGCCCGGACAAAAACCGAAGCAATTGTTAACAATGTTATTTCCCCCCATGTAATGGAAGGTCTTGTGGAAACATTAAAATCCGATTCAGTATTATATTTTGGTGTAGCAACTGATGCCAGCAATCACGGAGCTCAAAAAATGTTTCCAATAATAATACAATATTTTGATTATCGCGATGGCGGAATTAAGACTAAAATTTTAGAACTCGATGTATTGCCAAACGAAACTTCCGAAACAATCACACAATATATTGTCAACACCTTGAGAAAACACGGCATTGAACAAAAATTAGTTTCTTTTACAGCTGATAATGCCAACATCAATTTTGGTGGCATTAATAGGCCACCAGGTGGACAAAATGTTTTTGTATTATTGAAAAAGGAACTCCAGAAGCAAATTGTAGGCATTGGATGCCCTGCCCACATATTGCATAATTGTATCAGACACGGTGCAGATAAATTGCAAATAGATATCGAATCCATAGTGATGAAAATTTATAATTATTTCTCAGTCTACACAGTTCGCACAGAGAAGTTGAAAACATTTTGTGAAGTTGTTGAAATACAATACCAACAACTGCTTTCCCACAGCAAAACACGATGGCTGAGTTTATTTCCAGCAATAGAAAGGATCCTGAAATTATTTCCAGCATTAAAAGAGTATTTTTTATCTGTCGAAGGAACTCCAACAGTGATCAAACGATTTTTTGAGGACCCGTTCTCAGAGATTTATTTATGGCAATTCACTCATTAATGCCCCTGTTTCAATCCAAAATTCAAGCTATTGAGAAAGAAGATGTAACTGTTGTAGAAATTAACTGTATATTAAACGCAACTTTGAATACTCTCAAATCTCGTAAAGATGAACATTTTAAATCATTGACAGTTATTCGACTACTGAACACTCTGGAAAATAACGGAATTAGTACCGATAATTTTAAAACGGAGATTCAGGGCTTGTATGTGGATTTAACAGCTTATTTGGAAAAATGGATGAAAAATATCGAAGATTTCTCTTCCTTCCGGTGGATGATTTTACAAAAAGAAATGAAAAGTTTCTCAAGTTCTGATATAACTTCATCTGTAGAATTTCTCTCTAAGCTGAATATCAGTGTTGACGACGTGAAACTGTTTGACGAATACGAAGTTCTAAAAGAATATTGCAGAAGTTCCGATGACATATTTTTTTCCGAAAGCTTAACTACACAGTGGTGCAATTTTCTCAAAAGTAGGGAAGTGAATGGTGACATTACAGAATTCGTGAAAATCTGCCAGTTTGTGTTCTCTATTTTGGCACACAATGCGAACGTAGAACGTATGTTTTCTCTCGTCAACGCCCAGTGGAGTAAAGAAAGAAATCGGCTTACAATTGAATCTGTAAAAGCAATATTGATTACTCAGGAAAATTACAAAACTGTATCTTGTGAAGATTTTTACGTTCATGTATTACAAAAGAAAGAACTTTTGAAAAAAATAATGTCCTCTGACAAATATCAGCAATAAACATCCTTCTTCATTATTATCTGTTGGCTTTTACTTATTACCTATACAGCGTTTTGCTTTAGACAGGCATTTTTCTGAAAAATCAGGCATTTTAGGTACCACAGACAGGCGTCCCTCTATTTACATATGGTAACCCTACCCGTAGCAGCTCAGACGGGACTCGAACCCGCACCTATATACCTATTTTGTATATAGGTGCGGTGCACACTAATACCTATTTTGTATTTAGAAAAAAGTAAGATATATTTATCAAATCAAATAATTATTAATTAAAAGCTCTTCAACTTTCAACATTAAATTAGGTAATAAAATAAAAAGTATGCTAACAGTAGCAGATGTCCATGTCCAAGTCTAAACTTACTTTGAGTGTAGTAATGGTATGACAATAAAAGTTTTATTTATTCTTATGGTAATGGTCCTATTTTCAATTAAGCCATAAAATTGCTCGGGCATTTTTCCGTTCTGTCTGAACTGACCCTTAGGGTTGCGTCGTGGCGGACTTCGTTCTTAGCCACAAACAAGTACCCTTGACGTAGCTGTAGGTTAGCTAAGTGAGACGACATATTGTGGCATTTCATGGCGCGTCCTTCAAAGACAAGTCAAGCGTCAGTTGAATTGAATATTTAAATGTAAATTTAACAAAAGCCACGTTTCATGAGTTATAATGGTACAATCCAACCGTAAAATTAGGTTTGTTTTTAAAGTATTGGTTGAAAATGAAGATATTTTTTTGCCTCTCTGATAAATTGGGGAATCACCCCTCAGACAAAAGGGACTTTCAAGTGTAATGGCCGCACACAATTCAGCCATTTGCGACCCACAAAATGATACTCGGTGGAAATTCGGTTATAATTTACAAAAGGAAACATTATTTCCCTAGACAGACTTGTTCTTGTTTTGAAGAGTTGAAAATAGCATTCGAGACTTTGCTTTTATAAGATCACTTTCTGATCATATACGTTTGGTGCGCACATAGGCGATTCTGCAAAGATCCTAAGTTTGCTTATTAAGAACTAAGACATTGAGGTTTGTTAATTTTTCAAATTTTTTGAAGTGAAAACTTCTTTAGCGGCGTTGTACGCTTTTTTGTAATGGGGAAAAACTGCTAAACTCGCGTCAGTAAGAATCACGTGATCCTGATCGAAAATTCATAAGACGGATGGACGACATGGAGAGTAGACAGCCGGCGGCGGAAGTATCCCCCTCTCTTCCTACGGGGTGCGGTGATAATGGCGATGCGTCATTTCAAGACGTAAACACTTGTGTCACCATAGCAGCGCGCTAATTTTTTAATTCAATGTCAAAACTCTAGATTTTCTGTCAAGCTATGGATTAGACTTTCGTACAATACTGTTCTGTATTCGTAAATTCAAAGTAAATTCGTAAGACGGCAATTCGTGCAAAATTATTCCCTAACCATTCCAAAATATCAAAAATGCACAACATTAATATTCAAGTTTTCACACTTTCACAACCCAATTTTTTTTATAAATTTTTAACCTAGTGGTAAAAAATAGGTAGGTATCAACTACGGTAAGTAGTAAGTAGGTAAGTATACTCTTACCACTAGTTTTTAGTGTTTTTTTCACTTTTGCACTTTTCGTGAATAAAACAGGACTTACATCATTTTTTTTGCCTGAAAATACAAATACCAAAACGCGAATATTGACACTATTATTCAAACAGAGTTAAAACTAATTTAATTATCTTTTTACTAATTAATACTCACGAGCACACTCGGGTTAACTACCAACTTCTATACCTACCGTATGAAATATACCTTCAGTTACTTTAATTAAACAGCTTTTACGAGCTGGAGAAGTTAATTAACATACAATTTTAATGGACTTAAACTTAAGCCCAGGTCGTAATTATCGTTCCAAAAAGTGGACAACGTACCTTTAGGTTTTTTTCATTATGATTTTAGTTTGGGATCTTTACAAGGTGAACGATCACTGCAATGGGGAAGGCAACTGTCAAAATGGCGCTGCGTACGCTTGTTCCACGAGAGCTATCAAAACAAAAGACTTTTACTTTAAAAAATCGTGTTTTTAGCTTTAAAATGATTAAATTCTGTGTAATAATGTTGCAGGCTTAGTTAGGCTTTAAAAATGTTGGCACTTACAAATTTCCGAAAAATCTGGATATAAAAAAAATTGATAAATTCTGTAAGAATAAAAACATCTTAATTTGGCTTTCAGTTCCGGCATTTGCATTGTAGAATATTCTTTTATATCCATTTTGGGTCAATTGGTCTTTTTCGGTAAAAAAATACCACAAAATAAATAGGTACCTATTTTCCCATACATTTTGTTCTGAACGTCTACTGTCTTAGGAACAAGCGTACGCAGTGACATCTACAATCAGCTTTGCGTTGCCAACCCCATTGAGACCCTTCCTGATCGCACTGCCTAAAAAGCAAATAGACTAAGAGGGCAAAATGACCAAAACGCAGAATGACTAACTTACAGAATGACTAAACTGCAAAATGTCTAAAATGCAGAATGACTAACTTGCAGAAATAATATAGATTTTTACCCGACTGTAAGACGGTTATGTTTTTCGCGCGTATCTATTGTATGTTTGTAAGTTTGTATGTAATATTATCACCTCATATCTTTCAAACGGCTGAACGGATTTCTATGATTAAGATATCGTTAGATTTGTCTTGATATTGATAGCCCAAGTGTTCTTAAGTGGCGTTAAAAAACCAACATGGCGGCTGTTCGGTGCTATTATACGAAGAAGAAATTATTTTTTTGTTTAGAATACTGCAATATGGGTGTTAAATTAAAGAGCTTATCATAAGGATTTCAAAACAGTATATCATGATTCATGACCGTAATTATAATAACTAAAAAGATATAAATAAATAAAAAAAACCGCCTACATCAAAAAATAAGTCAACTGAAAAGATGGAAACAAGATTAAACATACCTAATAACATGCAGTCGGAGCATGGAATTCAAATCGTTCATAGTGTCACTTTCTTGCCTCCGACTGCATGTTATTATGTTGCCTTTAATATTTAATCTTATTTCCATCTTTTTAGCTGACTTATTTTTTTTTAGCAGTGATGTGAAAGGATTTCCTACAAAAACTGAAGTAAAAGAATTAAGTTTCAAAGTAATTTCCATTACTAAATTACACTTGTTGATTATGAACAGTTTGTTTAACTAAACGAACATGCATAGTGCATGTAAATATTTCATTAAAAGTTTAACTGAATACTTATTTATTATTCTATTATACTTTTCATGATTTCTTTCACTTTCATTGCTTCTATAGCAACCTCATGAACCTCAAGTCTGCTTTTTGCTAACGATTTTGCAACTCTCCTCCATTATTGCTAGGTACACTAGAACGGGAAAAATATTTTACATCTCTCATATTCGGTAAGTAGGTCCTTATTACCCCCATATGGGGCTTGTAGGTAACCAATTAGCGCTCTAAGGTAATAATGTAGCTATAAAAGCCCTAGGGCGGTAAGTAATTAAAAATTCCTGTAAGTAAGTAAAAATTCGGTAAGTAATTAAAAAAAGCCCTAGGGCGGTAAGTAATTAAAAAAATCCAGCAAGGTGGCTGAAGGTTAGATTGAAGATTCCATACAAAATAAAAGTAAAATTACCAACAAAATAACGGAAATTATTCAGCTTTCAAAAAATGAAACATCTTTCTCAAGAGATGATCCGCAACTATCAACTTCTGCTGAAGAAAGCTTCATCCCGTCAAATTTTGTCCATGACCAACAAATATCACAATCTCAAACTATTAACATACCCAAAAAAACACCTGTCCCTAAAATTTGAAAATTGTTCTCATTTCACTATAAATTTTAACTAATAAAATGTTTTATTTAATCCGGTCGACAAGTCGCAAGAAGTGGAGTTGGGTAGAAAAAGGTCGGAATTTAATGAAACTTGGAGATGTTGTTCAGGGATGGTTAATTAACATTTTGTCAAGTTTTGGACCTCGAGGACCCTGTGCAAAAAGAGGAGGGGGGGGGGGAGAACTGCAAAAATCTCGACCTTTCGTCAGTTTTTCGTCAATTACCTTTTTTCCTTACATCCTACGACAAAAGCGTTTAAAAACATTTTGTAGTACGTAAAATTATCTACAATTTGAGTACTCACATATGTCTGCATGTCAATTCCTTACTGAGATATGGCGCTTCGCAGAAAATATTTTTTTCCGAAATTCAGTAAAAATACCTCAAAAAAGCAGAAACCAAATTGTTTCCTGCAAGTGCAGCAAAGGCTGTAGCACCGGAGCTTGCAGCTGCAAGAAAGCAGGTCTTAGATGCTCAGCTATGTGCAAGTACTGCACAGGCCACTCCTGCGAAAACGCCCCTGCAACTGATTTGAACGAGGAGGACTCGTCAGACATTATCGACGAATACGACGACGGCGAGGACGTCCTTAACAGCCTGATTGTGCAGGAGGACGACGAGCAATTAGAAGCAGAACCAACGGCTAAAAAATCTCGACAGGAACTGTAATGAGTACAAATGCGTACCTACTATGTATGAGAGACCTTTCAACAATATCTCTGTTGCCTTGTAAACTTTGTCAAAACCTTAATTTTGTTAATATCATTAATTTTGTTTACGAAAGGACTACGTCTTTTTTTACCTACCCTGGAACAAAATATCGGTCTAAAAAGTAACTAATGTCAATACCAATATTACCGACATGATATATGGTTGATATGAAATTACAGTAGAAAATAAGCTTTTGAGAATTGGGGTTAGGTGGGGAAGGGAGGGGGGATTGGGGGGGGGTTCAAAATTAGTTATTCTAACAAGAGACCATAATAACAACAATTATTATTATTAAAATAAGAAATAAGGTTGGTTTCTGCTTTTTTAAGGTATTTTTAGCGAATTTCGGAAAATAATATTTTCTGCGAAGCGCCATATCTCAGTAAGGAATTGACATACAGACATATGTGAGTACTCAAATTGTAGATAATTTTACGTACTACAAAATGTTTCTGAACGCTTTTGTCGTAGGATGTAAGGAAAAAAGGTAATTGACGAAAAACTGACGAAAGGTCGAGATTTTTGCAGTTCTCCCCCCCCCTCCTCTTTTTGCACAGGG
The DNA here is from genome assembly GCA_943789525.1 of Agriphila geniculea. Classification (NCBI taxonomy): domain Eukaryota; kingdom Metazoa; phylum Arthropoda; class Insecta; order Lepidoptera; family Crambidae; genus Agriphila; species Agriphila geniculea. Next base: position 26,878,891 of record OX038872.1, on the reverse strand, counting down.
TCCTCGAGGTCCAAAACTTGACAAAATGTTAATTAACCATCCCTGAACAACATCTCCAAGTTTCATTAAGTTCCGACCTTTTTCTATCTGAAACCACCTGTCGTCTGGCCATTTCTGCGAAGCGCCATATCTCAGTAAGGAATTGACATATAGACATATGTGAGTACTCAAATTGTAGATAATTTTACGTACTACAAAATGTTTCTGAACGCTTTTGTCGTAGAATGTAAGGAAAAAAGGTAATTGACGAAAAACTGACGAAAGGTCGAGATTTTTGCAGTTCTCCCCCCCCCCCCTCCTCTTTTTGCACAGGGTCCTCGAGGTCCAAAACTTGACAAAATGTTAATTAACCATCCCTGAACAACATCTCCAAGTTTCATTAAATTCCGACCTTTTTCTATCTGAAACCACCTGTCGTCTGGCCTAATTGTTGTAATGCTGGTTTTTTTCTACTTACCACACCACCGAGATGTAAAGCAGAGTAGTTAGCTCGGGTGTAAGCATCAATTACAGCCCTTGGCTACTAATCTACTATAAAAATAAATCACATTAACATCCTCACATCACTGAGCGTATGACAAAACACGAACATAATGCACGCCCCGCGCCAAATATCATACAAAGCTTTCAAGCATATTCCATTTCCACAGAATATTCTCAGACCCCCGTATTTTCTCGTTACTCTCCTTGGGGCAGCCTTTGGCAATAACGTTTCATCTGCGCATTCCGCATTAATAGTTCACGAAATAACAATGACAACTCGTTTCGTACAACATCAAAAGGCTCGTGAATCCATTAAAACAGCCTCTTTATTTCATAAGACATTATAATTTGCCACTGGGGGTAACGTTACTTTGAGATATGATGGCAATTTGTGAGAAACGTATATAGGCTTTAGAGATGTTTTTACTACATAAAGCGATGTTCTTGAAAGCGCTATGTAGATTTACGAGTACTTTATACCTATATTGATAGGTTTATCTTTATCTTTAAGTTTTAATGCTCTCGCATGATTAACGATTAAAGTAACACACACTGGGGTCCAACCCAATAGCGCTAATTTTTAACAATAAAACCAATACTAAATCGTTACCGTTTCCGTTATTAGAAAAATACTCGCTTTCATCATCATCATATCAGCCGCACGACTCCCACTGCTGGGTATAGGCCTCCCCCAAGGATCTCCACGAGCGCGGACGCGCTGCCCGCATCCAGCGGCCCACAGCGACCTTTACCAGATGTCGGTCCGCCTTGTCGGGGTTCTACCCACAGAGCGTCGTCCGATGCGCGCGAGCCATTCCAGAATCTTTCCGCCTCAACGGCCATCGGTTCTTCTCACTATGTGTCCAGCCCACTGCCACTTCAGCTGAGCAATCCATCGAGCGATGTCGGTTACTTACTTACTAGCTTTGGTTTTGTTAAATTACTGAAAGCTATCCCTAGGGAGCCTAGGATGCCAATCTCAGACAATTTAAATGAGAATTCTACAGAACTCGGAAGGTGTGCTATTAATAAACAAGTGCGATTCCACGCAGAGCTTAGCGAGCAGTAAAAACACAATGATGCCAAAGTAAACTAATAATTACAAGTAAGGAAGAGACAGGATATTTTGTTGAAACGAGATAGATTGTTTTTATGCACAACTGATTTTAAGTGACAATAAGGCCGAAGGTGGAAGCGCACTACACCCGGAATCCTCATCACTGAGGAACTGGCTATCTTAACTCTAACTGCCGGAACACAATAATTTTTAATTGTTGTTATGGCGTCAGACTTAGGTAAGATGGTGGTAGCTAGCCAGGCGGACTTGAAATAAGCCCTTGAAATAAGCAACCAAATCGAGTACAAATTGTACCCCTCTGGAAATCGAACCCGGGACCCCTGCGTCTTACATGGGTGGGTGAACTACTAGAGCTAGACCTAGGGTTGCCAGATGGCCGGGATTTCCGGGATTGTCCCGGAATTACGTGCCTTGTCCCGTGTCCAGGAATTATACTTTAATGTCCCGGATTTCAAATACCTACCAAGCTACCACTACTTTTTGTTTTCATTATGTTACGAGTAGATAGGAAGGGGGCGTGTGTAAGCAGTAAGTGGTCCTATTGCTCTTCAAAAGTCCAACGCAGCTCTAGCACCCCCCCGCCCCCAGCTTTGCCCCGGAATTGACGCCACTAAATCTGGCAACCACAGGGGCAGTTATTTTTGTTTTTCCAACAAAGCTAAACTTATCACGAAAATGTGTGCTACCTCGTAGGCATATTATTATTAAACTTACGCCGCCTGTAAATCAAAGTACCATCGCACTTAAAACAGTTTCATTCGAAGCTGTATAATAGAAACCACATTTTAGATTTACCTACTTTCCAATTAAATTTTATACCGCCTGAGTAATTACGCTTGAAAGTTTTAGTCCATTCTGTGTTCGAGTATTCAGTCACCCTCAAAATTTCAAACAAATGTTGTTGTAATTATAAAGAAAAACTTGAATCAAACAAATCTATTCAGAGCCCTGAAATGACACGAGACTTGTGCGTTGACGTTCCCCAAAGTTTACAAACTTAAGTATTTATAATTAAATTTAAACTTTGAAAGACTTAACTTCATAATTTGTATAGAACTTGATGTATAGAAAACAACTTAACACCGTTGAAAACTTGACGAAACAAAATGTCTGAGGGTTTGTATTTACAAGGCTAACGAACGCATATAACAGTCAGAATTTTCGTATTAAAACTTTTGAACGCACTCCCTTGACAATTTGATCTCTAAATATTACTATTCTCTAACGAAACCAAAGCTCTCAAGAGTGACTTATACCGCACCACACGTCATGAGTTCTGGGGGCCTATTACGAAAATAACGTACGTAATTGCGTAACGCAGTCACTTGGCCACGATAGTCGTCAGCAGTTCGTTGGTTGTAGTTATAACAAACATTTTTAATTTGGCTATCGTAGTCCATAGACTACTAAACGAACGATATCTGATACGCTAGAGAGAAACTGTCAAACTCACGCCATCACTTCGCAATATCGCATACGAAAGTGATTTGTAATAGGAAACAATCAAAACGAAGCACGGACGCAGCTGCGTGTATCGCATTAAACTTTTCGTTATAGACCCCCTGACTAAAGCGTGCCTAATTACAGTTAAAAATAACCCACAAATATAACTAAACCCTAACCCTAAAATTAACTGAATTTAACTAGAATTACATCTGTATTTTAGAATCCAATTGAAAAATTGAAGTGTTTCGGCAGTTAGAAGCAAGATAGCCGGTTCCTCAGTGGTGAGGATTCCAGGTTTAGTGCGCTTACACTTTCGGGCGTCACGAAAGCCAAGCACTATCCCGTTGTGGATAAAAAAAATTGCACCTCACGACTAGGGTTGTCAACCGTCCCGCCATACGCGGGATGTCCCGTTTCTGAGATCATCAACGAGACGTCCCGCTCAAAGTGTGTGCGGGACGCTAAATATCCCGCTTTTCGGAATTAGCTACTCACGCACATAAATCAACTGTGCAAAAAAAATCGCGCTGTGCGGCCGTTTTTTATAATATATGCAGACAAGGGTACAAGATTAGTGGATGAAACCGACAAAAAATCGCGCAGCGTGGCCGTCTTTTATTAAGGACAGATAGGATTACAAGATTAGTGGATGAAACTGACAAAAAATCGCTGTGCGCCGGTTTTTACACTTTTTTCTCGTTTCTGTACATTTGTAGGCAGGTCCCGCTTTTTTGGCTCAGTGCCGTATAAAAATTTCTAATGTCCCGGATATCTGTGAATAAGAGTTGGCAACCCTACTCACGACGTTTAGGAATAGAACTGCAACAAACGGTTTATAGACCGAGCTCCCATTGCATGAAAATTTACCTCATAAGGTGGAAGATCAGAAATGTGTTACAGTAATATTTAGATATTACCCCTCAATTATGAATTCACAAACATCAATATAACACACATCACACTAACTAATATCACGCACATTTTAGCATTCAATTTGAATTTAATTGTTGTGTGAATTTGGTACAGACCTCGTTAGTTGCCAGTGACCGGTCAAAGATAAATAGGATGCTAAAATCAAGCACACAACGCCTTTGTTTTAGTACGAGCACATTGTATAAGTACTGATATTCAGGGAATATTGTATAGGATTCGCCGGTACCTAGTCCAAATTATGGAAATTTTGAGGAGAACATTTTGTAAATTTTCATATTTCAAAAACATTTTTATTGCTTTTATTGCTAAGCACAAAACTAAGTTGACTAACAGAGGAGTCTATAACATTGTGATGTTATAGACTCCTCTGTATATTATATAAATAATATAAATTAAACGCATATCACATGAATCAACGTCAGTGTCGTCAGTCTAAAAGTCCTTATTCTGGCTTAATTACGAATTTTGGATAAATTGCTATCTTTATTATATTCATTTCGTTTCTACCTTTAAAAATACAGGGTTATTTGCAAAACACCAACAACCTCGCAGGAGTAGATTGCCAACATCATAAACAACAACATTTGTTCAACGACTTTTGATAATTCGTTAGATTTTATTTTTATACAAAAAAAAACCATTTTAATTTACCGTTCGTATGTTCATAACTCTACGGGCGGCGCGCGGAGCGCCTAGTGCGCGCGACCCGCCCGCCCCGCCCTCCCGCCCTGCCGCCATCCATAGATGTAAATAGTGTCGAATAGTACAATAACAACTTGAAAATTTATTTTTAGTGAATGTATTGAGTTATGATAAAAGTCGTAGAACAAACGTTGTTGTTTATGATGTTGATAAATCTACTCCTGTGAGGTTGTTGGTGTTTTACAAATAACCCTGTATAATGATCTGACGCGCGAAAGAACCTGAAATGTTGGAATCATCGATATCAAATATGATCTACTCCTAAGTCAAAGCAGAGAAATTTAATCTCATCCGAATGAAACGCACATCCAGAATGTTAGAGAATTTCCAGAATTTTCCAGGCTGAAATGAGACGAGATATTTGATTTGAAAATGCGGGGATTTACAGTACCGCAATAGTACATTATGAGACAAGTTAGCTTAGGTTACCCATTGCACACAAGGCTGTGGGTTGCGAGCCGCAGGTGAGGGCGTAACTCAGCCGAGTGTGCAATAAGCAAGAGCTCACGAGTTTCATACGACGTTTTTCAACACATTTGCGAGGAAACAACAAAGTAATTTACCACACAGCAACAAATACGACAAAACAAAATATGATAATTTATTTATTTATGATTATGATGGGAAAAGGCGCGCAGGTTTTTTTTTTGTTTTTTTTTCACACGCCCAATGCAAGAATATTTTGCGAGCAAAGGGGTGAGTGAGCATACAGCCTTCTTCAAAATTATAATTTTAATTGATAAAATGCAAAAAAATTAATATTTTTTAACAAAATATTGTCAATTATGAATAATTGGATAGGTAATAATAAATATTTGTTTGACTTAATTAAGGACTTACACATTTATTTATTCCAAAATTGTATATGAATTTTGGGCGGCGTAAAACCTCTTTGTTGTTACTAAAAAAAATAACTGTATTACCCGGTTAAATTGGGAATGCTCTGTTTACTCGCTTAGAACTTGCAGTAAGGTACTTATTTAATTTTGTAGGGATAATTCTATAACCATCTAGTGTTTTATATATTATTGCACGCGTTTGTTATATAGCTCGGTTTATGGCCATAAAACTGATGTATAAGGGCTCACTTAACGAGCAAGCAAAAACGCGCTTTTACAATGTCAGACGAAACAAAATACTGTTATCATGTTTACTCTGCGGTAAAACAGAATTTTACGGCCGACTGGCGGCAAAAACGTTGAAACGCGCGGCGAATTTAATTTGCCCGCCAAAGTGAACGCGCGCTTTTTACTTTTTCTATTACCTATATACCATACCTATACACAAAGAAGGGTATACCTAACCTAAGTAAAAACAACTAATACCTATCTTCTATATACCTATATATATAAAAATGAATCCAATTTCGCGTGGTCAAGCCATCACGCATGAACGGCTCGGTAAAAACAGATTTCTTATAAAAAGACAAATTGCTTTGGATTAAGACATATTCATTGAATCCAAGAAAGTGATCCTCTCCCTATAGACGCTAGACAATTATTTCTTCGTAATAGTAAATAATATTCTTAAAAATATTTAGTTGTTACAAGAATAATACATTTATTCCCAGACACGTGTTGTTTCATTCAAGACACCGTTATTTTGTACAGTCAAGTAAATGTATTCTTGATACGAAAAATCTTATACATCTAGGGTTACCATTTAAAAATTTGGAAAGTCCTGACAAAGAGCCGGACATTGCAATAAAAGTCCGGACATTTTCACAGACAGCTCCAGACTTCCAGACTCCATACATTTTGGGACTTCTCTTTCAAACACTACTGCTATGTATGTTTTTGACTAGTATTACACTGGCCAATTTTAAAAAGCCGGACAAATTACAAAGCCGGACAAAGTCCGGACATTAGTCTAAAAGTCCGGACATTTCCGGACTAATCCGGACGGATGGTAACCCTATATATATACATCTCTTATAGACTAACCTTACTGAAAGTAAATTATAATTTTACTCATAATAAGTAAATATTTAGTTGGCCTAAGTAATTACAGTTTTTTGATGAAAAAAATTTTGTGTATTGAACGAAGATATATATTTTGTTGTTGTTGTATATTAAGTGGAGGTAATTGGAGAACACCGATGACTTCCTTTTCCTTGACTTCCTGACAAAAATCAAGGTAAAAGTACTCGAAAGAGGAGTGGAGTCCGGGAAGCCGTTCCATTCCAAGTAGGACGCGACACCCAGAGGCTTAGAGTAAGACGCGCTTCTGTCCCAGAAAGAGAAGCCATACGAAGCTTTCCCCTCTGCCGAAGTACAAGCCCAAATGGGCATACGCGGTTAATAAAACCAGTTGCGCCCGGATTTCTTTCTAGACCGAGTCCAGTCGCGCATGTGAACGCTGCAGTGTTTAAAATGCCGAATTGATGAGTTTTTTGCTGTTAACAGAGGTCTGGAACATCAATGTTTACAAAAAGACGGTATTACATTTCACATGAAAGTAATTTTTTGTCGTATTATTGCTATTTGTTTACATTTAAACATTAAATTCGTACATTTTATTCTTGATTAGTTGTCAAATTTGTTCAGTGACATCGGGTCTGCTCGTCCATGGCTCGACCGTACAAATTTCAGATCTGTCGCTAGATAAATCCGAGATCTCGCCGATGAGCAACTTAGTGATGTTACCGTATCACAATGTTTGTCGATAAAGGACATGGCCTGGTCCTGCTCCAGGCAGTCTCATAAATGTGATATAATATACCTGAAAAATCCTTAAATATTTATTAATTCTTTTTAACTTCTGACAGACTCAATTTGGTCTTTGCAGTTTTGCACTGTCACATTCTGCGTGAAAGAGTAAAATAATATCACAGCATAAATTAATTGGTTCTCTCACAGAATAAATAATCTTTTTGATACATCTTATATTATTATATAAAAATGAATGGAATAAGATCCCTATAAAATAAAAACGTCATAAAATGCTCTTAATACGTATATGAGACTAGGCAATAAGACTGAGTGTTCTTGAGTCCGTATTAACTTGTTTAAGACTAATTTAAGAACGATGACATGTCACAAAACAATTATAAGAGCCCTGTAAGCCTACCACTCTAATAACGTGCGCATCCTGAGACTTTTTTGCTCCTTCCAGACCATCTGACCACCAAATCCTACCACCAGTGGTTGGTTGGAACTCCAATTTCTCAACTGACTACCCGTGACCAAATAACACCATCTTACTCCCATTTCACCACTGGTGTGGTGACCAAACCAAAAATTATTATATTTATAAAATATTCAAATCTGACTTCTGCTGACAGGGAGTTTCAGTTTTTTTTATATATTTTTAATTACTTACGTCTCCAAAGTACCAGGATCATATAAATAAGGACAAGGGGCTCTTTGTTGTTATTCACCCCATGTAAAATGTTTGAGTTTGTTACCTTTATTCCTTTTTCCGTATCGATATTGCTGCAACGACAGTTGAGCCTAGCCCTTTATGTCAAAAACGTGTCATATTTTGATGTGTGACTCATCCGTACACAAATTTTTGCTGTTTTGTTCATAGACATAGAAAAATTTTCGCTGCGCTCAAGAAGACCAACAAAGCGTGGAAAAGAGAAGTTACCATCATACGGACACGGACTATGTAAAAAAGAGACAAAGGATCAAGTGACATGTGCCAACATTTTTTACAGTAAGAGCCCCTAGCGTCCCGCCTAGCAAATGAGCAAGCACAGTTTGTTTAAAATATTTTTTAATCTTAATTAGAATTTAAAATAAAGGTATCGTGGAGCTATGGTGTCTTCTGCTCTATATTGTGATGTGACAAAAAGAAACAATCCAAGTAATCACACTTTTCAAAGGTAAATAAGATATTGCCACACATTTCTCTAAAACCAAATTTCGCTACATTTATTCGTTTATCGACAAAGAAAACAGTATGGAACATAGTTTATTAACTTCTTTTGCCATAATATAGTCATATTTTATGAATCTAAGTCATATTTTACATACCTCATGTAAAATGTATTGATTCGTTTTCGGATCACCAGTTTATTGACTTTGTTGTTCTTTGACATTCTATTTCTATGGTTTTGTTTTATTTTTTATGTGTTGGTGTCGTCTTTACAGTGTTGTTTTTGTATGTGAGTATGCGGAACTGCACTTGTGTGCACTTTCCCCCCCCGCAAAAAATGCCAGAATAATTTGAATAGAGTTATAATCGCTAAGGCTGCTCCCTTCGATACGAAGCCGCGATGCTCTAAGCCCAGAGGCAACAAACCCGATTGGGATTGACATAACAAAATTAATTCCGACTACTTAAAGAACTAGATAAAAATCTTAACACCGCGGGTCAGACTATGATGTCAACAAACCCACTAACTTAACTCTAACTTAAGTCATCTTAAGTTAAATACATTGCTTTCTTACATTATTATTTTTTTAAGAAGAAAAGAAAAAATACTCTCGACTTCAGGATAATAATCTTTGTTGAAGGATAAATTTCTCAAAGTAAAAATGTTATCGTGTTTATCGAAAACTATGATTAAGTTGTTTCAAAAGTTTTTAGTATTTCTCTGTTTAAAACAAAATTTCCATAAGCCGAACAAAAACATTTCTCAGAACAAGAAATACAATTTTGTTTTTGTTATATTAAATATATTTAATTCGTACTCCAACTTATTATTAAATTATTTTAGACCAAAATTGCATGTCTAAAAATTAGACCGAATGTTTTGATTGAAGTAAATCTTTACTTAATTGTATAATTTCTTATGCTAGACCTAAAACGAAAAAAAATTATAATGAGCACACAATTTATCTTAAATTAAATATTATGTAATTCATAAACAATAAACTTTATCTTAATCGAAGAAAATGATTTTTTGAAAAAGGTATATCTAAATCCAAGTAACTTGTAGTTGATTTAAGATGATTTCAATTTGATGCAAGAAGATGTAGCCCAGGACTTTTAGCAAAAAACCTAGGACTAATTCCGGCGGAAGGTTTTTTGTTTTTAAAGTGTTCCTTAGGTCCCCCTGAATATATCTGGAAAGTTCCCCGTGAATCCCATGTACGCTCCCCCCTCCCCCCCCTCAAACGTCTCCCTGATTTTAGTTTTTTCTATTTATCTCAGAAACGGTTGAAGATAGAAGAAAGTTGTCAACGTATGATATAATTGTTATAAAATATCCAACCCATCGACACTTCAATCATTTGGATGTGAGCTGTAGTCTCTGAAATATACCTACAGACATTTCACCAAAAAATTTTTTTTGCCCAGAAATCATTCTTTGTACTAGTTTTTAAGAAAAGTGAGTGGAGTTGTGGCGAAATTATGTAAGGTCATATGAATCTTGAAACATTGAGAAATAAAACAAGGTATAATACATTGTTATAGCAGCATCAGTTCTAGATTAACACCGAATGGTGTCAGCGCCACGATGTAATTTTTAGCCCAATACTTTTAGATAAAAATTTCGCGATACCTAGGACTAATTCCGGTGGTAAGTTTTTGTCTTTTAAAGTGTTCCTTAGGTCCCTTTGAACATATCTGGAAAGTTCCCCGTGGATCCCATGTCCGCTCCCCCCTCCCCCTCAAACGTCTCCCTGATTTAAATTTTTCCCATTTATCTCAGAAATGGCTGAAGATAGAAGAAAGCTATTGAAGTATGATATAATTGCTATAAAATATCCGACTTGTCGACACTTCAATTGTTTCGATGTGAGCTGTAGTCTCTGAAATATACCTAAAGACATTTCACCAAAAAAATTGTTTTGCCCAAAAATCATCATTTGTACTAGTTTTAAGAAAAAATAGTCGAGTTGTGGCAAAATAATCTGAGTTCATTTGAATTTTAATACATTGAGGAATAAAACGAGGTATAAAACATTGTTTTAGCAGCATTGGTTCTCGATTTACAGCGAGTGTCAAACACCACGGTATAATTTTATAGTATGAAGACAGCAGGAACTATGCAAATGACGTTGCCTTTTAGGATTAAGTTATAGCAATTATATTATTAAACAAAATTAAATTGAAAATTATTCTAGTGGAACACTCAAGATTTATGCTTTTATATATGGCGCCACTTTATCGTCATCATCAAAATGGTTGCTCCGATTTTAATACATGATGGGTCAAACGGTAGGTATCAAGCGATACTACATGTAATTAATAGTCCTAATATCTTTGGACGAATCCTTCGTGTAACTTCACTTACAGGTTAGTTCGATCATGCTCCCTCACTCACCCGCATCGTACATATGAAGGATTTGTATGTATGTATGTTTGAACGAATTAACTCAGAAATTACTAAAGCTAATACTACAATAAATTTATTTGACGTTTGACACCACTCGCTATAAATCGAGAACCAATGCTGCTAAAACAATGTTTTATACCTCGTTTTATTCCTCAATGTATTAAAATTCAAATGAACTCAGATTATTTTGCCACAACTCGACTAATTTTTCTTAAAACTAGTACAAATGATGATTTTTGGGCAAAACAATTTTTCTTGGTGAAATGTCTTTAGGTATATTTCAGAGACTACAGCTCACATCGAAACAATTGAAGTGTCGACAAGTCGGATATTTTTTAGCAATTATATCATACTTCAATAGCTTTCTTCTATCTTCAGCCATTTCTGAGATAAATGGGAAAAACTTAAATCAGGGAGACGTTTGAGGGGGAGGGGGGAGCGGACATGGGATCCACGGGGAACTTTCCAGATATGTTCAAAGGGACCTAAGGAACACTTTAAAAGACAAAAATTTACCACCGGAATTAGTCCTAGGTATCGCGAAATTTTTATCTAAAAGTATTGGGCTAAAAATTACATCGTGGCGCTGACACTATTCGGTGTTAATCTAGAACTGATGCTGCTATAACAATGTATTATACCTTGTTTTATTTCTCAATGTTTCAAGATTCATATGACCTTACATAATTTCGCCACAACTCCACTCACTTTTCTTAAAAACTAGTACAAAGAATGATTTCTGGGCAAAAAAAAATTTTTTGGTGAAATGTCTGTAGGTATATTTCAGAGACTACAGCTCACATCCAAATGATTGAAGTGTCGATGGGTTGGATATTTTATAACAATTATATCATACGTTGACAACTTTCTTCTATCTTCAACCGTTTCTGAGATAAATAGAAAAAACTAAAATCAGGGAGACGTTTGAGGGGGGGGAGGGGGGAGCGTACATGGGATTCACGGGGAACTTTCCAGATATATTCAGGGGGACCTAAGGAACACTTTAAAAACAAAAAACCTTCCGCCGGAATTAGTCCTAGGTTTCTTTGAATTTTTTGCTAAAAGTCCTGGGCTAATGGACATTTCTTGATTTAAATTAAGTCAATTTAATTGATATAAGTTTAAATAAGCCTTGAAACAAAAATATTTCTCTTAATCATTAAGAAAAATATTGTCTGAGTGAAATATGAGCACTATTTTTGTTTTAAAAATATTGAATTGGCCTAAGTAAATATACTTTTAGAATAATCAAATATTTCAAGAAATTGGTCATTCTTATTTAAAGAAATCCTTTTTTACTGAGACCGATTTCGCTAATTCTTTTTTTGTTGTGTTTATTATTATTAGGAGATGGTTGTTATGAAAGAAAAAATTAAGAAAATTGCGCGGAAAATTAAAAAAAATCAGAATACTTAACCACCATATAAAATTATTTTGACATAAAAACTTTTTTATTGTAACCTTATGACAAAAAGGATCTAAAGTCTATCCATCCTTACTTGTCTTATTTAGTAAACAGTTTTTGACAGTTGTCATACGTCTTTTAAACTTAAATCGTTATTTAAAAATACGTTAGTAACTCAATGAAATTGTTATTAATTTATTAACAATTTATTTCGTAATCTATGTGTGGAAAACCATTTATTGTATTTTATAAATAATTATTTCATAAAAGAGTTGGGTGAAGATTGTTTACCATATAAGACAAGTAAGGATGAACAGACTTTAAGAAAACTTAGTGCTCATCGCGGTTAGTTCAGAGCCATCACGCCTAATATTAAATTGGTAAGTTTGGATAGACTAACATACACGTTACTATACTAACATAACAAGTGAAATATACTTGGATAAAAAGCTGTTGGGTTATAAAGTAAACGGGAACGGAAAAGGGAACGGTAACGGGACAGGAAAGGGGAACGGGAACGGGAACGGCAACGGCAACGGGAACGGGAACGGGAACGGGAACGCGACCTATGTCTCCTATATCTCTGAATCCAACTTTTCATTAATTATACCAATTCGAATTCAGTATTGATAACAGAACAACGTCTGTCGGGTCAGCTAGTATAATATAACATACTGTGCCTAAGATCTGCAGGTCCTAATTTTCTTTAATTAAAAACCATGTATCTACGTTAAATCAAAAGAGTCTATTTTATTTGGTTAAGAGCATCTTCTAATTATAAATCTCAATAGTTAAATAACTTGCTGCAAACTCGTCTTCGGGGATTGGTGTCAATTCGAATCGATTACCTTTGAGGTTGATACCTCCCTTGATCAAAGATATCGTAACACAATTTTGATATCCGGTTTCGAATTTATGTTAACTTATGTTATTATTCGTGCTACTAACAGGAATTAAACGCGTTCGTTACTAATGATAGGTATTTTCCCGACGACGACGTTTCGACGGAGTTGCATCGACGGTTTTTAGGGTTCCGTACCAAAATGGTAAAAAAGGAACCCTTATGGTGTGACTCAGTCTGTCTGTCTGTCACAGCTGGATATCTCGAGAACTACTAATGGTATCAACTTGAAATTTGGAATAGTTTAAGATGACATTTGCCCAACTATTTTGCAAATAAGAAAGAAATTAAAAAAAAAAATTTTTTTACAACAGGGACTGAAAAGGGGTCTTAAAAATTTTAAGTGAGGTTACTAGAGCATGTGGGGTATCATATGATAGAGCGCTGTTTGCACATTTTAAAACAATTTTTCCTTTTTTCTTAGGCCGCATAGTTTTCGACTTATGATGAAAAATGAAAAAAAAAATACCGTTCCCCCCCCTTATCTCCGAAGTTTGCAAAGAGAAAAATCTGAAATAATTCTATGTAATAGTAGTTTATATAAAGATTGCAGGAAAAATAAAACGATGTTTCAATATAACACACTTTTTTAGAAATTCAAAAAACAAACAAAAATTCTTTAGTTTCACTACCAGTCTACAGATGGCGCTGTCCTAAGCATGCTAACCTAAGAAATAAAATAGTTCCACTATCGGTCAAGAGATGGCGCAACCTAATACTACAATAATAAATTGGTGGCTGGTTCTAATATAATTACCTACTATTTGCCGTACGAATAAACGAAGAATAAGTTCCTACTTAGTAATATAGTAATATAATAATAACGAGGAGTTCGGTGGCGCAGTGGTTTAGCCTCTGGACCAGCGATTGCGGAGGTTAAGCAACGTTCGCAATGTTCGGTCATGGGATGGGTGACCAAAAATTTATTATCTCGAGCTCCTCCGTGCTTCGGAAGGCACATTTAAGATTTGTAAATTAACTGTCCGCCTGTTCGCCCTTCCACCTGTCTGCCGTTTATCCTACTTTTTTAAAGACTGTCCTAAAGTAACATATCCAAATATATTTATGATTGTACGGAACCCTCGGTGCGCGAGTCCGACTCGCTCTTGACCGGTTTTTTTATTCAATACATTGCAACGCGAAAGTTTAAAAGTATATTTACATAGACTCTAAAAACTTTGAAGCTATTACAAGTGGTTTGCTTAAGAACTGCTGCTGCTGCTGCTGAAACCCCAGCTGGCATTAGGTACAGTTGAATTAACCCCAGCTGGCATTAGGTACAGTTGAATTAACCCCAGCTGGCATTAGGTACAGTTGAATTAACCCCAGCTGGCATTAGGTACAGTTGAATTAACCCCAGCTCGAATCAGGTACAGTTGAATTGACAAAAGTCTAAAAACTGTAACCCCACAGCTGTTCGTAAAACTATGCCTTATATTATCTACTTATTTTAAGAACTGCATAATTATTCAGAATCTCAACGCAAACAGACTGGACGGCTAGCAGTTTTGTTTGATACAGCTTATTAAATTGTTCTATTCAATTCACATTTCAACTGCATCGCAACTATTCGCATCCGCATAGAATCAAGTTACAATCTCAGTTATGTTTAGATCTGACAGATAAAGTCTTGACTTCAAAAACAAGAGGATAAAACTACTTTAAAAATTTAGTGATAAACATATATAATTGTTCCTGTATCGCTAGTAATCAATTAAATATCGTTTTCAAACAGATTACAGAGCCTTTATTATTTCTACTTTTTGCCACCATGATTGCTGCGATCGATTATTATACCTTCGCACCCAGCAAATAGGTTCTTTTTTACCTGGGGCCGTACCGGCTAACGAATCGAGCTTCGAAAAGTCTGCCGGGTTTCAAATTAAAACATATAAGGCGAACCCTAATTCATGAGGTCACACAAACATCCATATCTTCCAAATAACTTCAACAAATAGTACAATACGAAATTCCTTACTTCAATTTATCTTTTTTAATTTGAAACTCGGCAAATTTTCCGAAACTCGATTCGTTAGCCGGTACGGCCCCTGGGTACCGGCTAACGAATCGATTATCGAAAAGTCTGCTGGGTTTCAACTTAAAACAGAAAAATCAAAGTAAGGGATTTCGTCTTGTACTTTCTGTTGACGTAATTTGGAAGATAACGATGTTCGTGTGACATCATGAATTGGGTTCGCCATTTTCGCTCAATTGGGGCTCGATTTATCTGTTTTAATTTGAAACCCAGCAGACTTTTCGATAATCGATTCGTTAGCCGGTACGGCCCCTGATTACGAATGGGAATGGGCGAGGCCAAGGACGGGTTATAATTAGGGTTGCCAACTTTTTTTGCATCAAATATAGTAGTTTCAAGATTATTACGTGTAAAAATATAGTAGATGACGATAAAGTTCAAAAAATATAGTAGGTTGCCGTTTTGTATGGAGGATTTAAAGAAGTTGTATTTTTTTTCATACTTACTAAATCTGTTCATTCAGTTACACAAAAATATTATGCAATTATTTATGTGCATATAAGCGTTATTTTTTTTCCGCTTTTGTTTAACTTTTTCACTTGGAAAAAATATAGTAGTTTTGCCTACTATATATTTTTTCCAAAACTATAGTAGGCGAGCCCGCAATATAGTAGGATACTATATTATATAGTAGGGTTGGCAACCCTAGTTATATTCACAGAGGAAATAATCACTACGTTTTAGTTATATTTTTTTCAATCTATGAACAAGTTTGTCAGTGATTATTTCCGGTGTGGTATTCAAGTTCATGAATATTTTAGGTACCTAATGGTTTGTTTATTGTTTTTTATCCAATGCTTGACCACAGATGAAATAATCACTACGTGTGCTTGATTACGACTAAATACGTTTATTCTTACTTATACATGCATAATCATCCGCGCCACGTAACGACGACGTCTTAAACAGTCACCGATTGACGTAGTTCCGATGTAACACCCAACAATATACCTTATAGTATTGCTCCACCTACTTCTTTATGTTCAATTAATTGAATATTTTCTAAAAACATGTTACGCCATAACTGCTTACGTGTGTCGCTCACGTGGGAGGTTGGTATGTTGCGTTAAACACGTTTTGATTCAAAAATAGTTTAGTTACTTATTGATTGTCACAAACATACAACAGACGACAACGAAATATTGTGCTTGCTTATGACGATATAACGGCAAAAGTTTACTTTATTCTGATACGCTTTGGGTCAACTATTGGATTTGGCTCTGCTTCTTTATCTATTCCGTGGTAACAATGTGCACGGGCCTTCTAAGTGGCTACATATTAATTTAAGGGCGCTTTATTTGCAAGTTTATTACCAGTAATATCAGCAATTCGCCAGTCTGGAGAGAGCTGAGTATGGACATCCTACTTTGAAGGGTTTTAAAAAAGTGAACTATTCATCACCGGGTATTAACAGAGACGTTGCCTGGTACTGTGCCCCCTGTGGCGTCGATACGACCTTGTTGACAATAAATTAGTTTATAAAAAATCCATTTCATACCAAATAAAAGAATACACTCACAAGGATATTCATATAGGTAACCTTCCCAGATCGTATTGACTTAGCATAGCCGTAATCTGCCTCATGTTATTTAATATCAATTTTCTCCCAACATTTTTGCAATGTACATATACTAGCTAATTATAGTTATAGTCCCAACGACTTCACACGGTGGAGACCTGGTGACTAGTCAGGTCTAAGTTACCTACACAGGCACCAGCCATCCACAACCAAACTTATTTTTTTGTCATTTGATTAGCTTATCCTGATTTTATGTGTACCCATTTGGTTTGTGGTGAGAAAATAAACGTATTTTTTTTATTTATATATATTTATGCGCTTTATTACCAGGTAATAACAGCGAGTCGCTGCCTGGTGCTGTGCGCGGACAGCCGCGGCGAGATGGAGTCGTGGGCGGGCGCGCTGCGCGGCGCGCTGCACCGCGGCGCCGACGTGGCTGACTTGGTCGCGAGACTGTCTTCAGGAGACCATCAATGGTGAGATCAAATTACCAAATAATGACAGCGAGCCGCTTCCTTGTGCTCAATTTGTCTGCCGTTCTGTACAGTGGCAGCGATCCTGCTTCTTGAGCCAAAAGGGTATAAGTTAGTTCGTGTGATGAGAGCTAAGCGTGTTTTCCCTAATCATGGACGTATATTCTTATTTGTTTATTTCTGCTGTCGCATCCCATCCCGTCCACACAATTTGTTAATAGCCTAATGCAGTTACAACTTTACAAAAAAAAAACACTAATCCATTAGTTGATATCTAAACATCCTTATGTTCTTAGGTACGCAGCAACACACGCTCGGCCGACGTTTTGCAACGTGTGCCGCGAACCGCTCGGCGCGCTCGGCACCGCTCACGCGCTCGCTTGCGAACTGTGCAAGTTTAAAGCACACAAGCGGTGCGCGTCACGAGCGCCCCCATCTTGCAAATGGAGCACGCTCGCTTCGCTAGGGCCCCACGTCGTTGAAGATGCGGAAGGGGTAATATAATATTTTACTTTTGAACTTTAAATAAACTTACTCTGCGTGGAAACTACAAAAGAACCATTTGTAAACTCACTTATGAAATGGTCCTTGGTCGCGAATGCCGACAATCTTGTAAATGGAGCACGCTCGCTTTGCTAAAGCCGCTTATAGTGGAAGTTCTTCTTCAGCCTCAAGTTACCCACTGCTGAGTTAGGTTAGGCCTCTTTACTTGCACACCATCCCTTTCTGTCCTGTCCCTTTCTCATCCAGTTTTTCCCCCCTACTTTGGCGATGTTGTCTGACCATCTGGATTTTTGGCGGCCAACGCTTCTGGTACCGGTCCTTGGTCTCCACTCCAGCACCTTTCTGCTCCACTGGTCATCGGTTCTGCGACATAATGTATGTGACCGGCCCATCGCCACTTCCTTTGTGCAATGATGCGCTCCACGTCAGTTAGATTAGTGCGACTCCGGATCACAGTTTCTTACTTTGTCGCGTAGACTGATACCTAACATGGTGCGCTTCATCTTCCTTTGGGCTACCTTAGGTATACCTACAGCTACTGGATGTGTTGTAGTGTAAGGGTCCAAGGGTAGTGGAAGATGCTGAAGGGATATTTTATTAAGTTAATTCATCAACACCCGAGCGGTCGCCGCCGGCGGCTGCGTCCGGACAGCAATAGAAAATCTATTGTGTCTTTTCCGGGCGTTGTCGAGTTAAGTACATACATTTTATATTAGTGATGATATAGGTACTTTGTCACTAAATATTTGGTAGTTCGTAGTCATGGTAGGTAGATCGCTGAGTGAGAGAAAGCTGAACGTAACAATCATAACTATTGCTCGCGCAATATAACTTGACCCAATTTTTAGTACCACGTGACCTGCGCACTACAATTTTTGTACTGAAAATTGCTACTGCGCAAGCCTCATTGTCTATGGTTTGGTTCAAGTTATGTTGCGCGAGTTGTACCTAATTCGCTTATTGAATTTTCAAAGTAACGCACAGCGCGCAAGCAATACGCATGGCAACTGCTTATTTCTGATGAAAGTTCTAGTCATAAAATATTCTGAAACAAAATACTTTGTCGCTATGAACAAAGTAAGCAGAATATCTAAGTAATAAAATGTTAAAGATCCACAAGCAACAGTGTAACAGCGTACTTACTTTACTCCGATCACTTGCAGTTACGCGGATATCAGTGGGTTTTTATTAACTATTAAATATTAATAGCGGTTATTTGCGAACTTTTTTATGGTTCACATAATAATAAATGCTTAGCTTTTATAGGTGCGTCATTAGGGACTCAAAATAACGCCTCATTTAGGAATTTCAAGTAAGAAGTTACTTCTATTTTTAATGATATTTGACATCAGCCATTTTTTTTTAAATTTAGTTTGTACAAACAAAACAGATAATCAAATATTGCGAGCTCATTATTTGTTTCTTTGAAAACGGCCTAATTTTCGATTAAAGTACCTACCTATTTATACAATATGTTTGGTTACCGATGTCGGAGCTTTTAAAGGCGGATAATATGATCAATTTTATCAACAAAACCCCCCCACATGTTTGGATCTATCCCCTTTCCTGTGGGAATGACCGGCATTTTAAATTTGACTTTTTATTTTAGATAGCCCGGCTGATAAATATTAATTTCTCCGGATTTAAAAGTCCTACAGTTATAAAAAAAATATTTTTCGAAGCTAATAATATCACCTATCAGTTAAAAAAACTTTTATATGTCATAAATGTCATAAGATGACAATTGCCCAACTATTTTGCAAATAAGAAGTAAATAAAAAAATAAATATCTTTTTTAGAACAGGAACTGAAAAGGGGTCTTAAAAATTGGAAGTGGGGCTACTAGGGCATGTGGGGTATCTATGAAAGAGCGCCGTTTGCACGTTTTCAAAATTTTTTTCTTTTTTTTAGGCTGCATAGTTTTTGACTTCTGATGAAAAATGTAAAAAAATTACCGTCCCCCGTTCCCCCCCCCCCCCCCTTATCTCCGAAGTTTGCAAAGAGAACAATCTGAAATAATTCCATGTGATAGCAGTTTATATAAAGATTACAGGAAAAATAAAATGATGTCTCAATATAGCAAACTTTTTAGAAATTATCAAATTTCTAAAAAAGTTAACATTAGTTACACTATCGGTCAAGAGATGGCGCTGACCTAAAACCGTCTCGCTCTTGACCGGTTTTTTATTCTAGATATCCCCGTGCATTACCGTGTCCCCGGACTGCAATAACATTTTTTTTAATTATTTACTATTAAGTAAGTACGTTTGGCAGGGCCGTCATGGTTTTTAATATTTTTTTGTTATTTATTTTTATTTTATACATGTTAGTATAAAATACTCATACTTTTGGAATGTGCTCATTAAGGCCTTTCATTTGCTACCCATATAAAAGAACAGCCGCTATATTGTTTTATTTAATTTTTTTCAAAATCTATAGCCAGTGTCACTTGGGAATCTTGAGATGATGTAAGGATCTAACGATACCCTACAGATCCAAATCTGTTTAGGTACCTATTTGGAAGTTACGGTGGAATAAAGAAACTCACATACTTACATACAATACATACATACACCCTGAACACTAATGTTTTTTTATTTCTCTGACTTTCTCCCTCTCTTTATCCCCCTCCAAAAGCCAAAAATTGTTTATTACACGACTGCCCAAAAAGGAGTGTATATGTGTTCAGGGTTCATGTATGTTTGTGGGTATGTGAGTTTTTTTATTCCACCATAACTTCTAAATGGCTCAACGGATTTGGATGTATGGGGTATCTTTAAAATTCTTACATCATTCCGAGTGACATTCACTATAATTTTTTTGAAAAAAGTCAATTTGGCGACTGTACGACACCATTTTCAAATGTGAAAAAAAAGTTTTTTCTTCAATTATTACAATATGGGCATCAAATGAAAGGCCCTAATGAGCACATTTCAAAACTTTATAATTTTTCACTAAAATGTGTGAAATAAAAATGATTAATTCAAAAAATATTAAAAACACGACTGCCCTGCCAAAAACGAACTAAAAAGTTAAATAACAAGTGTCTTTGCAGTCTTTGATTAAAAATTATTCCACAAAACGGTCCCCCGACTGCAATGACACTTGTTATTTAACTTTTTAGTTCTTTTTCGGTAGGGCAGTCGTGTTTTTAATATTTTTTGTTTTTTTTTTCTATTATGAAATTAATGTTGTTTATGTTACGAATGAAAGTAACATCACGAATATTATAAAGCAATACACCAAATTCGGACCCAAGTGTCTCCTTACAGGCACTACACAATATTACAAGTGTACTCTTGAACAAAGTAGGCAAGTTATTGGCGTAGTTGGAACATGTTCATAAAACCTCCGACAAGTACCATCCATCATCTTCCGCAACATGTAAGCTGTACTTTGTGCAAACTTTATCGATAACTTGCTTATACAGAGTTTGACGCACTAATATTGTTAAAAGTTATATCCACATATATAATAGATATTTTCAACACACTTGCTCGTAAAGTGAATCCTAATACATCGCTTTTAGGGCCATAAACCGAACTATAACAAACGCGTGCAATAATATATAAAACACTAGTTGGTTATAGAATTATCCCTACAAAGTTAAATAGGTACCTTACTGCAAGTTCTATGCGAGTAAACAGAGCATTTCCTATTTAACCGGGTAATACAGTTATTTTTTTAGTAACAACAAAGAGGTTTTATGCCGCTGAAAATTCATTTTCATTTTTGGAATAAATAAATGTGTAGGTCCTTAATTAAGTCAAACAAATATTTATTATCATCAAATTATTCCTAATTTATAATATTTTGTTATAAAATATTAAAAAAATTAGCATTTTATCACCTAAATTTAGAATTTTGAAGTAGGCAGTATGCTCACTAACCCTTTTGTTCGCAAAATATTCTTGCATTGGTCGTGTGAAAAAAACAAAAAAAAAACCTGCGCGCCTTTTCTCATCATGATTATCATTTTGTTTTTGTCGTATTTGTTGCTGTGTGGTAAATTACTTTGTTTTTTCCTCGCAAATGTGTTGAAAAACGTCGTATGAAACTCGTGAGCTCTTACTTATTGCACACTCGGCTGAGTTACGCCCTCGCCTCCGGCTCGGGCTGCAACCCACAGCCTTGTGTGCAATAAGCAACCTAAGCTAACTTGTATCATAATGTACTATTATTATAGTAATACTAATACAAAATAAAATGCATCACTATGCCACGACATGAAGAACATTATGGTAAGAGTTAGGCCTGCTATGGATCTGTTACTTGGCAACTGTTGTTATTTCCCTTCATTTAATAGAAATATCTAGGCAACAAATCTTTAGTAAGCCTATCTCTTACTGTCTTACTATCTCTTAGGTTATTGAAATTGGCCGTTAGTTGATTTTTGAAGTGAAAACTTCTTTAGCGGCGTTGTACGCTTTTGGTATGGGGAAAAAATGCTAAACTCGCGTCAGTAAGAATCACGTGGCTGATCGAAAATGCGTAAGACGGATGTGACGGATGGAGAGTAGACAGCTGGCGGCGGAAGTATCCCCCTCACTTTCTACGGGGCGCGTTGAAAATGGCGGCGCGTCATTTTAAGACGTAAACACTTGTGTCACCAGCAACGCGCTAATTTGGAAAATGGAACTAATAGCAGCGATCTCCGGTGAAATCATAGACTTATTTATACTCTGTGACTATAAAGGTATGATTCCGATGTCGGCAGCACTGCTGCGCAGCAGTGCTGCGTGCTCCAAATTGAACCCTAATGTTACGTTTGAAAGGGTCGATTTGATGTGAGCGGAGAAGCATCGCGACACTGCTGCGCAACACTGCTGCGCGACACTGCTACGCAACAGTGCTGCGCGGCACTGCTGCCGCAACACCACTGGTCCCCATACATTCTCTATAGGTTTATATGAGACTACATTCCGAGCTCGGCAGCAGTGCTGCGCAGCACTGTTGCGCAGCAGTGTCGCGCAGCAGTGCTGCAGACATCGGAATCATACCTTAAGTTTAAATCGTAGAATGCGTACATGTAGAAATTAAAAAGGCCACTGGCGCGAAATCTTTAGATTTTTTCTCTAATTACAAACTGATTGAACTGTGTGAGTGTATAGGAAAGAAATAAGTTTAATCCTTTGCCGCTAATTTCAAAATATCAAAAATGCACAACGTTAATATTCAAGTTTTCACTTCTGCCGGCACTCCCGGAGTGCAACCGATTTTATTCTCATATTTTGTAATTCAGAGATCTCCTTATCAGAACATTGTGTGATTGCTACTGTTAATAATTTACATGTCACAAACATTTACTGAAAAAATATAATTGACTGATGAATTTATTATCGACATTATGAAAAATAATATTTTCCTAATTCTTTAATAGTAGAGCCACAGGAATAATAACAGAAAATTTTTTCAAGCGCTAGTGACGTTTATGCGTAGTGGATCATTAAAAATACTGTGATTGAAACTTGAGTAATTATTATGCTTAATTTTCTTGAAAGTGATAAATGGGCTATCAAAACTTTACTCCGGCCGCAGTAATTTGCATAACTTTCATAAAATTTTGATGAACTGCCTATAAAAAACCTATTAAAATTTTTATTTTAAACACCGCGGTTGAGCAAGTAAAAAAATCGTTTTAAAAACAGAAAATGAGTGTTAACTGTTGTGTATTGTATAACTTAAGTTTAATTATTATTTGCTTGAGTTGTACATAACAGTAAATTCGACTAATGTGTTGTTTTAGGCACAGATAAAATAACATTTTCAGACGTGTAGGTTTCTCATAAATTACACATTAATGTGAAACAGCTTTGAATGTTAATCAATCCTAAAAAAAGAGTTTTCAAGAGCTCGTTTTCTCTCCAAAACTTTGCTTATTTTTTACCACTTATATAGCGCGATTGTTCATTGCTTTTCACAAAATATAGCTTTCAGTTTATTGTCTTTCAACTTGATTAGGAAAGTTAATAGTATAATATCAATACGAGTAAAACCGTCCCTTATTGCCCTGCAACAAACAAATATATTCCAACTTTGATTAAACTAAAACATGCATCTGCGCTTTGGCAATTTCAATGAAAACTTTAGCTCTAGTTTGAAACAATGACCTATTTACAACATGAACTGAAAAAAAATACCATCAGCCATTTTTTACTGCCTCCACTGCTGGGGCACAGGCCTTTCTTATGGGTGGATAAGGAGAATAGGCCATAACCGGAATCGTGGAAACTTGTTGCGCTGGTTTCTTTCCTACATTAAAAACAGAACTCAGAAGGTTGTGATAAATGGTTATTCTTCTAGTCTGCTAAACGTTACATCTGGTGTAGCACCAGGGCTCGATTTTGGGACCATTCCTCTTCGTTTTATTTGTAAATGACATACATTTATGTTTTCAAAATTCTCAGTTG
Source organism: Agriphila geniculea (assembly GCA_943789525.1). NCBI lineage: Eukaryota > Metazoa > Arthropoda > Insecta > Lepidoptera > Crambidae > Agriphila > Agriphila geniculea. The sequence continues at coordinate 26,854,770 of OX038872.1, read as the reverse complement.
CAGATGACCTTAAGATTTATCGTGGAATTGTGGATGTAAATGATTGCGAAAGGCTTCAAGAAGATCTAGACCGTCTGTCAGTCTATTGTGCTAATAATAAGCTACACTTGAGTTTACCTAAATGCAAAACCATAACATTTACAAAAAAGACGCTTGTCATCAATTATAAATACCAATTATGTCACACCACTCTAGAAAAGGTTTCCTTAATTAAAGATCTCGGCCTGCTTATCGACTCGAAACTACACTTTGACGCTCATATTGCTAACATTACGAGTAAAGCATTCCAGATGTTCGGCTTCGTTATTCGAGCCAGCAATAATTTCAAAAAAGCATCTACTTTTCTTCATTTATACAGGTCTTTGATTAGGTCGCAGCTCAAATACGCAAGTACTATCTGGAACCCTTACTATGACAAGTATAACCACCAGCTGGAGCGTGTGCAGCGTAAATATCTCAAAACTGTCAATTATAAATGCTTTCACTCTAGGTCCTCTTATTCTGCCCTATTAGAATAGTTTTCACTCATGTCGCTCGAGGCCAGGAGGGTTTTTCTCGATCAGGGAGTACTTTATAATATTTGTAAGAATAAGTTTGATTGCAATGACCTCCTAAACCAAATGTATTTTCGTGTACCTGGCCGATCTCGACGTATACGGGAAAGTATGTAAAACTAATGCCGGCAAACGTGCTCCACTCCATCGCTTGATGCAATCCTATAATCAATATTTCTTAGATGTCGATCTGTTTAGACTTTCACCAAGGACATTTAAAAAAGAAGTTAAACTTAAATTGGATGAAATTGAATTTAAAACAAATACCTGACTAACTTTAAATTTCATACCTACCTACCTGAATGTAATAAGTATTGTACCGCTGTTTGTTGTCCTAAATAAAATAAAAATAAAATAAAAACCCACCACGCGCGCTTAATGCGGTTTGGTGGGTGTTAACGGCTGCAAATGCAGCCGGGACCAACGGCTTAACGTGCCATCCGAAGCACGGAGAAGCTCAAGATAATACATTTTTGGTCACCCATCCCATGACCGACCCTTGCGAAAGTTGCTTAACCTCCGCAATTGCCGGGCCAGGCGCTAAACTACTGCTAAACCATCGAGCTTCTAGATTTTCAGTATCTTCATTTTTTATAGGAATTTGAGACTTTTTAACAAATTCTATTGAAAATGTTCAGTGCCGAAACTTCGAAACCGATTGACCGATGAATTTATTATCGACATTATGAAAAATAATATTTTCATATGAAAATAAAAAAACATTATTATAGGGTATATTGGGTCAGAAATGGCGCTGATTAAAAGCTTCATAGTGAAGGCTGTTTAAACCGTGAAAGTTATATTCCATTAAAGATTCAGAATATTTTATGGATGCCTTTGACCTTTCCGAAATGGAAAGGATTTTGTGGTTTGCTAGAGTGATTATTTAGTAAGTATTTGTATTTTACAGATGTTTAATAAAAAACGGAAAATAAGAATTTCTGTCCAAATCAGAGGTTCTTCTGAATACTGGTATAACAAGGCTCGAACCGATATGGCGTCGTTGCTTCTTTGACATTCACATGTGGCCTTGAGACTTAATAATAGCCCAGGACTTTTAGCAAAAAATTCAAAGAAACCTAGGACTAATTCCGGCGGAAGGTTTTTTGTTTTTAAAGTGTTCCTTAGGTCCCCCTGAATATATCTGGAAAGTTCCCCGTGAATCCCATGTACGCTCCCCCCTCCCCCCCCCCCCCTCAAACGTCTCCCTGATTTTAGTTTTTTCTATTTATCTCAAAAACGGTTGAAGATAGAAGAAAGTTGTCAACGTATGATATAATTGTTATAAAATATCCAACCCATCGACACTTCAATCATTTCGATGTGAGCTGTAGTCTCTGAAATATACCTACAGACATTTCACCAAAATATTTTTTTTGCCAAGAAATCATTCTTTGTACTAGTTTTTAAGAAAAGTGAGTGGAGTTGTGGCAAAATTGTGTAAAGTCATATGAATCTTGACACATTGAGGAATAAAACAAGGTATAATACATTGTTATAGCAGCATCTGTTCTCGATTCACACCGAATGGTGTCAACGCCACGATGTAATTTTTAGCCCAATACTTTTAGATAAAAATTTTGCGATACCTAGGACCAATTCCGGTGTTAAGTTTTTGTCTTTTAAAGTGTTCCTTAGGTCCCTTTGAACATATCTAGAAAGTTCCCCGTGGATCCCGTGTACGCTACCCCTCCCCCCTCAAACGTCTCCCTGATTTAAATTTTTTCCCATTTATCTCAGAAATGGTTGAAGATAGAAGAAAGCCATTGAATATGATATAATTGTTACCGGCAATGTGTATAATCCGGCATTGTATACAATGCCTAAAACGATCAGGCAATGTATGAAATATAATTCATTTTATACTTTGCCTAGGCATTGTATACAATGCCTGCTGGTCCACCGGCAATGTGTAAAATAAGTATATTTCTGTTGTCTGTTATAAAAAAATAACCTCGAAATTTAAGGCTCACGCTCCGCTGCGCTTCGCGCTCGCCTTAAATTTCTAACCTATACGCGGGACCTACAGGAGTGAAGCAGGTTCGATTCCAAACTCAAATTTCTGTTGTCTGTTTTAAAAAAATAACCTCGAAATTTAAGGCTCACGCTCCGCTGCGCTCCGCGCTCGCCTTAAATTTCTAACCTATACGCGGGACCTACAGGAGTAAAACAGGTTCGATTCCAAAGAGCCCCCCTCGAGCCCCCCTCGAGCCCCCCTCGAGCCCCCCTCGAGCCCCCCTCGAGCCCCCTCGAGCCCCCTCAAACCCCCCTCGAGCCCCCCTCGAGCCCCCCTCGAGCCCCCCTCGAGCCCCCTCGAGCCCCCCTCGAGCCACCTCGAGCCCACCTCGAGACCCCCTCGAGCCCCCCTCGAGCCCCCTCGAGCCCACCTCGAGCCCCCCTCGAGCCCCCTCGAGCCCCCCTCGAGCCCCCTCGAGCCCCCCTCGAACCCCCCATCGAACCCTCCTCGAGCTTTCCCCGCGCCCCCCCCCTCGAGCTTTCCTCAAGCCCCCCTCCCCTCGAGCTTTCCCCAAGCCCCCCTCGATCCCCCCTCGAATCTATTCTCGAAAATCTTTTTATTATACACATTGCCGGTGGACCAGCAGGCATTCTATACAATGCCTAGTCATTGTATATGTTACCGGCAATGTATGAAATGCAGGCATTGTATACAATGCCTAGGCATTGTATACAATGCCTGGCCCTTTTAGGCAATGTATGAAATATAATGAATATTGATATCTATTTCACACATTACCTAGGCAGTGTATACAATGACTAGGCATTGTATAGAATGCCTGCTGGTCCACCGGCAATGTGTATAATAAAAAGATTTTCGAGAATAGATTCGAGGGGGGATCGAGGGGGGCTTGGGGAAAGCTCGAGGGGGGGGGCTTGAGGAAAGCTCGAGGGGGGGGCTCGGGGAAAGCTCGAGGAGGGTTCGATGGGGGGCTCGAGGGGGGCTCGAGGGGGCTCGAGGGGGGCTCGAGGGGGCTCGAGGGGGGCTCTAGGGGGCTCGAGGGGGCTCGAGGGGGCTGGAGGGGTCTCGAGGGGGCTCGAGGGGGGCTCGGGGGGCTCTTTGGAATCGAACCTGTTTTACTCCTGTAGGTCCCGCGTATAGGTTAGAAATTTAAGGCGAGCGCGGAGCGCAGCGGAGCGTGAGCCTTAAATTTCGAGGTTATTTTTTTATAACAGACAACAGAAATTTGAGTTTGGAATCGAACCTGCTTCACTCCTGTAGGTCCCGCGTATAGGTTAGAAATTTAAGGCGAGCGCGAAGCGCAGCGGAGCGTGAGCCCTAAATTTCGAGGTTATTTTTTTATAACAGACAACAGAAATATACTTATTTTACACATTGCCGGTGGAACAGCAGGCATTGTATACAATGCCTAGGCAAAGTATAAAATGAATTATATTTCATACATTGCCTGATCGTTTTAGGCATTGTATACAATGCCTAGGCATTGTATACAATGCCGGATTATACACATTGCCGGTAACATATACACTGCCTAGGTAATGTGTGAAATAGATATCAATATTCATTATATTTCATACATTGCCTAAAAGGGCCAGGCATTGTATACAATGCCTAGGCATTGTATACAATGCCTGCATTTCATACATTGCCGGTAACATCAATATTCATTATATTTCATACATTGCCTAAAAGGGCCAGGCATTGTATACAATGCCTGCATTTCATACATTGCCGGTAACATAATTATTATAAAATATCCGACCCGTCGACTTTTAAGTTGTTTCGATGTGAGCTATAGTCTCTGAAATATACCTATAGACATTTCACCAAAAACAATGTTTTACCCAAAAATCATTATTTGCACTAATTTTAAAGAAAAATTAGTAGAGTTGAGGCAAAATAATCTGAGTTCATATGAATTGTGATACATTGAGGAATAAAACGTAGTACAATACATTGTCTTAGCAGCATTGGTTCCCGATTTATAGCGAGTGGTGTCAAACGCCAAATAAATTTATTGTAATATTAGCTTTAGTAATTTCTGAGTTAATTCGTTTAAACATACATACATACAAATCTTTCATATGTACGACGCGGGTGAGTGAGGGAGCATGATCATTAATGATTAAACGAATTAACCTGTAAGTGAAGTTACACGAAGGATTCGTCCAAAGATATTAGTACTATTAATTACATGTAGTATCGCTTGATACCTACCGTTTGACCCATCATGTATTAAAATCGGAGCAACCATTTTGATGATGATGGATGATGACGATAAAATGGCGCCATATTATAAAAGCATAAATCTTGAGTGTTCCAGTAGAATAAATATCAATTTAATTTTGTTTAATAATATAATTGCTATAACTTAATCCTATGGGGCAACGTCATTTGCGTAGTTCCTGCTGTCTTCATACTATAAAATTATACCGTGGTGTTTGACACTCGCTGTAAATCGAGAACCAATGCTGCTAAAACAATGTTTTATACCTTGTTTTATTCCTCAATGTATCAAAATTCAAATGAACTCAGATTATTTTGCCACAACTCCACTAATTTTCCTTAAAACTAGTACAAATGATGATTTTTGGGCAAAACAATTTTTTTGGTGAAATGTCTTTAGGTATATTTCAGAGACTACAGCTCACATCGAAACAATTGAAGTGTCGACAAGTCGGATATTTTATAGCAATTATATCATACTTCAATAGCTTTCTTCTATCTTCAGCCATTTCTGAGATAAATGGGAAAAACTTAAATCAGGGAGACGTTTGAGGGGGAGGGGGGAGCCGACATGGGATCCACAGGGAACTTTCCAGATATGTTCAAAAGGACCTAAGGAACACTTTAATAGACAAAAACTTACCACCGGAATTTGTCCTAGGTATCGCAAATTTTTTATCTAAAAGTATTGGGCTAAAAATTACATCGTGGCGCTGACACCATTCGGTGTTAATCTAGAACTGATGCTGCTATAACAATGTATTATACCTTGTTTTATTCCTCAATGTGTCAAGATTCATATGACCTTTCATAATTTTGCCACAACTCCACTCACTTTTCTTAAAAACTAGTACAAAGAATGATATCTGGGCAAAAAAATTGTTTGGGGAAATGTCTGTAGGTATATTTCAGAGACTACAGCTCACATCGAAATGATTGAAGTGTCGATGGGTCGGATATTTTATAACAATTATATCATACGTTGACAACTTTCTTCTATCTTCAACCGTTTCTGAGATAAATAGAAAAAACTAAAATCAGGGAGACGTTTGAGGGGGGGGAGGGGGGAGCGTACATGGGATTCACGGGGAACTTTCCAGGTATATTCAAGGGGACCTAAGGAACACTTTAAAAACAAAAAACCTTCCGCCGGAATTAGTCTTAGGTTTTTTGCTAAAAGTCCTGGGCTATAAATCATTGTGAATAATTTGAATTTAAAATTTTATTGCTTGTTCAAATAATAATAATTTGAAAATAATATTAATTTCATTTTGTAGCACTTAAATAATAACAAAAAGACAAAATTAATTACAGTTTAAAATGAAGCTAACTATTTCGCTATTAAGATAAAGAAAAAGTAAGGAGAGAGAAATATGAAGATTAATTTATGATTCTAAACGCGAATGTTTTAATTGTTCCGCGGAAAACAATAGAAGTAATTTAGTACTTTGAATACGCAAAGAAAACTCCGTTTAATTTGCCGCGAGCGATGGGGCTGATGTAAAGGCTTGTGCACCTTAAACTGTGTTTTTATACATTTTTATCTGAAGAAGAACAAGTTTTCTCCATTACATTTTTAGAAGCTCTTCTTTCTTTGTTCTATACACAAAAGCTCTCTCGTCTACTTATTTACGCTATAAACTTTCAGCTAATGGCGACTTCGATCATAACGGCGAAGACCGATAAGATGATATGAAACAAATATTCATACTTATGCTACACACATTTTTTACAAATATGAATTTTAGATTATTCTACACGGCTGACCAGCGCTTTTCTAATACATGGCACTATGGCGGGTGACATGTGAATTAAATTAAACGTTGTGCGATGACCGAGTAGTGCAATGGAGAAAAAATCGTTTGTTATTAAAAATAATACAGAATGATGTTTACTTGTTGCAGAACATAATAATGCCTCACCAATGGCTGGAGGGCAACCTGCCAGTGGCTGCCAAATGCGACGTCTGTGATAAGACCTGCGGGTCCGTGCTCAGGTAACAACCAAGAATTACATTTAGTCATATCATGGACCAAGGCCCATGGTCATATAGTGGTAGTTATGTTATATTTCTTAGGTACAACCGCGTAATGCATCGGTAGCAATCTTTATTTTGCAACTTGGAGCTTTATTGAAGCTTTTTTAAACCAACGTTTGACTGCTGCCTCATCTGATAAATATAAAAGATATAACCTTGAGATTACGATATGATTATTTCGTTCAAAATAGTGCAACGTCATCGTACCTTCTAGTTCTTGTTTACAATGTCATCGTACCAACAATTGTTGGTACGATGACATTGTAAACAAGAACTTTAAATTCATAAGTTCATAAGTAATACGGATACCTTAATCTAAATCAAAAGTTTTAATGGATTTTCTACTTTTTCGACTTAACTGATTTGACTTTCTAGATTCTACTTACCTCATTTAACTATGTGTACGGTCTAAAGTGGCCTATCAATCAGATTGATTGTAATGCCAAGATATGCCAAAGCTGAATCACATTAATGACAGACCGGTCATTGACCTCTCGCGTCATAAAATCATCCTAATGAACATTTTACGACCGACCGATTTTCAGGCTTTGTATTTTTATTGTTTGCCGCTACCCCTTGTAAATAGCCGGAACATCCCGTAATAAATCTCCACTCCCTTATTTTGAGAAAAGAAATGAAAAACTCATAATAGTACATTATGAGACAAGTTAGCTTAGGTTGGTCATTGCACACAAGGCTGTGGTTTGCAGCCCGAGCCGCAGGCGAGGGTGTAACTCAGCCGAGTGTGCAATGAGTAGAAGCTCACGAGTTTCATACGACGTTTTTCAACACATTTGCGAGGAAAATACAAAGTAATTTACCACACAGCAACAAATACGACAAAAACAAAATATGACAATTATGGGAAAAGGCGCGTAAGTTTTTTTTTGTTTTTTTCACACGCCCAATGCAAGAATATTTTGCGAACAAAGGGGTGAGTGAGCATACAGCCTACTTCAAAACTATAATTTTAAGTGATAAAATGCAAATATTTTAATATTTTATAACAAAATATTATGAATTATGAATAATTTTATAATAATTAATATTTGTTTGACTTAATTAAAGACTTACACATTTATTTATTTCAAATTGAATATGAACTTTCAGCGGCATAAAACCCCTTTGTTGTTACTAAAAAAAATAACTGTATAACCCAGTTAAATTGGGAATGCTCTGTTTACTCGCATAGAACTTGCAGTAAGGTACTAATTTAACTTTGTAGGGATAATTCTATAACAACCTAGTGTTTTATATATTATTGCACGCGTTTGTTATAGCTCGGTTTATGGCCCTATAAGCGATGTATAAGGGCTCACTTTACGAGCAAGTGTGTTGAAAATTAGATTTTATTGTTTTTACGCCTTCGACACAATGACTATAGAATTATAAACTTTTTGCAGACGACTGACGCGCGACGTGTAAAATATCCAGAAGATGACTCAGTGACTCTGAGCGGAAATGAAATGAAAATAAATTCATTTTATTTTCAAATGTCCACCTTTTTACTTGCATTTTGAAAACACTACGTCGCGTAGCACCTGTAGTAGCGTAGCACGCGCAGTCGGTGTGACAGCACCGCCCGCGCGGATGACGCGCGTGATAGATTTTGAAAGATAGAGCAATATTTAACCTAAAACTAACCTATCGTCTATTATATCTCTTAAGTTTAAATTGCAATTAAGGTAAACTATTGAATTGAGTCTAGACTATTTAACTGAATGAACTGAACTATTTAACTGAATGTAGGTAGACTATTCAACTGAATGTAGACTAACTAAATGTAGGAAAACTAAGGGGAAATATCATTTAATAAAACGTAAGAAGTCCTTCAACAATTTGTTCAAATAATTTATTATTTTAAATAATTAACACAAACGGAACATTCATTAAGCAACAATTCTATAAACCAACTCAGATAAGTAACACATTTACCATAAAAGAACGTTCATTAAGCAACAATTCTATCAACCACTTCAAATAAGTAACACAATTAATTTAATAGGAACGTTCATTATTCAACAACTAATCGACCAGATCAAATAAATAACACAAGCAACAATGGATGATTGAATGGAATATAATAGTCTAAACAGCAGAAATAAACATGTTAGAATAATACTTAACTTTCTGTTCCACAACCTTTTCACTTGACTCACTACTGCAGAATGTGTCTAAAAATATGCTATGCTCGGCAAGAGCAAGAAACATCCCGCCATTTTTAAACAACCAATGAGCATTTAGCATTACAGAAAACAAGTCTGCCACAATGGCGCCAAACGATCAAATCAATACTTTTATACAAATAACTATTAATTTAATAAACAACCTGTGACAATTAAAATGTAATATTATTAACATTATTTATCATTGAATTAATAATAAAGATATCTATTTTATACTTATTTTAAAATGATCATTGAATAAAAGGAAACTGTAACAAACGGACATGAATCAAGTAATCAAATCAATTCCTTTTTATAACAATTAGCAACAAATAATCAAATAACAGGAAACGGTAGCAAATCGTCATGGATCAAGTAATCAAATCAAGTAATTTTAATAAACTTAGTAACAAATAATGATTTAAATATTACATAAACTTACAAACAAATAATAAACTTTACATCAATCATTGTAACTATGACATTGCATTATTTTCTATAGTTTCATTTTCACTATATCTATTACGGCCAGACTGACAGTACTTCGTCCTCGAAGGACATTAAAATATATATTAAAATATACAAAAGAAAAAAAAATACAATGTTTGTTTTATTCGTCATAACCTTATTGAAATACACATATTTAAGTATGTTTTGAACATTGTTTCATAATGTCAAGTAATTTGGTACTTCGATAAATCTCACGAGTTCCGGCCACTTCCGGTTAGTAATAATACCAACACTTTGAATCTAAGAATTAAGAAAATTAAAGAAAACAAAATTAAAAAAGAGAAAAAATAAATAAAATTAACTATGAAATTATTTGTTAAGAAACTTAACAGGAACTTAACCGGAATCCGTGAGACACTTTCTTTTATCAATTAAATACGTTACTCCACTTTGCCTTTTTATTAATTAATAAACATTTTATTCCATTTTTATTTTACAACACAACATTTTTAGTAGGTATTGCCAGACACCTAGACATGCCAATAACATTCACTCGCTGCTGGTGAGAATAACTGACACCAAGCATCTGACCGACCAGCGAATACCATGTTTCTTAATATCAACATAACTTATAGGTAGGTATTGCCAGACACCTAGACATGCCAATAACATTCACCCGCTGCTGGTGAGAATAACTGACATCAAGCATCTGACCGACCAGCGGATACCATGTACCGAGGCCACGATTGCCAAATACATAGACATACTGATCACATTCACTCGCTGCCAGTGAGATCAACCAGTACCAAGCATAAGGCCGACCAGCGAATATCATGTACCTGGTATACCTATAACATTCATCGCCAAATCATACATAGACATACCGATCACATTCACCCGCTGCCAGTGAGATGATTCGGTACCAAGCATGTGGCTTAACAGCGTTCTAAATATTATACAAAATGGAATAAATATAACTGCCAAATCATACATAGACATACCGATCACATTCACCCGCTGCCAGTGAGATGATTCGGTACCAAGCATGTGGCTTATCAGCGTTTTAAATATTATTACAAAGTGGAATTCACGTAGACTTGAATACAGGTAAGGGTATAATTTGGTTCTATCGCTATCAGCAATCGCAAAGGTATTAAAACCAGTGGATTTTTGAACAGTGCTCTGTTGTACTTTACACAAACCGTTTGGCCAATCTGACTTTAAACAATAGTACCTAGGTTAGGTATTATAATAATAAAATATAAATAGTCCTTAAAAGAACATAATAAAACAGTTATATGACTGTCTTGTGTCTATATTATAATCAAAACCACTACCTTCACAACAACAGACAAAGTCAAACCCTGGACTGGGCAAAAATAGTTCAAATCAACATTTCCACACCTAAAAACAGTCAAAGCACTAGACTAAAGCACTATAGGTAGGTACTTATTACTAATATTTACAATTAAAATCAATATGTATAATTAGAAAAGAATTCTATTAAAACAAAAATGTGGTACGATATCATGTGGCTTCATCAGTTTGCGAATAAACAAGCATTATCATTATCATAATGATGAATCATTACCATTATCAACATCATCATCAACGTCAATACTAGCATCAAGACCAGCATCAAGGCCAGCATCAATGCCAGCGTTAATACCAGCATCAATACCAGCATCAATACCAGCATCAATACCAGCATCAATACCAGCATCAATCCCTGCATCAATACCATCATCAATACCAACATCAATACCATCATCAATACCAACATCAATACCAACATCAATACCAACATCAATACCAACATCAATACCAACATCAATACCAACATCAATACCAACATCAATACCAACATCAATACCAACATCAATACCAACATCAATACCAACATCAATACCAACATCAATACCAACATCAATACCAACATCAATACCAACATCAATACCAACATCAATACCAACATCAATACCAACATCAATACCAACATCAATACCAGCATCAATACCAACATCAATACCAACATCAATACCAACATCAATACCTATATCGACTCCTAAATCAATACCTACATCATTACCAAAAAGGATTTGAAGTTAAGGCATCCGATAATATATTTAATTCCTACAACATGAGAATTCCAAGAATATAAATTCTATCAGAATCTCGTAATAGAAACTAAGCTTTTAGTTTGTCTAACAATATAGTTATCAGACCAATAGAATACTCTTTGCCTGGAACAACTAAAAATATTCAAAAAATTCGTAGGTATGACCATAGAATATGAATCTCTTGGGTATGACCTAAGTTTTTTTCTTACACACCCGCGAAGAAAGTTGTCAAAGAAATATTCCCGATAAGTTTTTTACATTATTCAATAACATGAAAAAAATAACACTAATAACTGAATATACATAATATCAACCTTGTCACAGATTAGGTAATAGTACAAGTACCTTGTGTTTTAATAAAAATAGTGTTTATCTTATCACGCCGTTCTTCTTTCAAGTGGTAACCGGTCACTAAAAGTATCTTTACTTAATACGTTTTTTGTAGACTAGTTCGAAAGTGAACAATTAAAACTATAATAATATAGATCTCAAGAAAAAACGGGAACATTTAAATAAATTATAAAAAGTTAAATATATGTAGTTGATACTTAAATATCACAATTACGAAATAAATTACCCAAAAACATGGTCTAATCAGTTGATAGATTTAAACTTATTGGGGTAGTAAATAAATAGTAGTAGTAGTAGTATATAGTAGTAAATAAATAATATATAGTAGTAGGTACTACTATCTATATATATCCTATGAATAATAGTAGCACAATAGCAGCTAATAGATTCATTTAAGGGTCCATGATAGGAAAACATGGTTTGCCGGGATCATATTTTTATATAGAAAACTTAAAGTTGTAGCCGCAAACAAAAAAAACACACGACAAGCTAAAGAGATTCTCTAGTAGCTATAAGAATTTAATTGCGTATAAACCTCACTGATGATTGTAAAAAAATCCGAATATCATCAAAACATAACGTGCTGTGCAGTCCAATCTCCAAAAAATCTTTCAAGAAAGATAATTGTGCTAAACATAATGATGAAAAAAAAACAACGTGAAACATCGAAAAAGTGTAGAAGAAAAGTTATTTTCCATACCCTTTACACGTAAAGAGAAGACAGAGACAAATGTTTCCGCATAACCGAGCCTTAAGGCTAGACGAGTTTACGGTCTGACGAAAAGATTGGTATTTTAGTTTTCAGTGTGAGGACATTATTTAAAATTCCTCTACACAAAACAAATACTATCTACTAACAAAAGAATCTAAAAAACCCATTAACCGAACAGAATATTGGAAAATGGCTTGGTAACTCAAAAATAAAATCGTAAATATCATCATAAGAATAAAGTTCCACTTGTCAGATTTTGTAGTATTCAAAGACAGTGATATGATGTTTTATACAAAAAGTTTTAAATATAACTTTTTGCTGTACACAATACCGGGTATACTTTTTTTTGGTCCAGTATTTCAGGAAATCGATTAAAAGGTACTAAATTTTGTCAAATTTCTGGCAAAGTGACAAATAAAGCTATGCAGTGATCCACCATATTGTACAGAGATAGAGAAAGAGTAGATTTCGTGAACTGCCTGGCCTAAAATTGGAAAAAGATAACAACTCAACTATACTCAACTCAACTCAAAATTATTAATTTAATAGATTAAATTAATAATTAGTCTAGTCTAGAGGCTGTTAAAAGAATTTGTTAATTTCATAGCATCTACGTCATCGATTCGCAAACGCTATGCTGTAAACCTTGTAATGACAACAATAAATCTAACCTATCGTATGATTAGAAGTATAGATTTATGTAGTAATAGTAACCAGCAATAATAAAAAAATTAAGAATGAAAAGACTAAAAACCATTGATACTAATGCTTCGATAAAGGTTAGAATATTACTGCTTTCGTCAAATGATTTTATTATTAATTTGCAAATGATAACCAAAACGTCTATAATGTTTAAAATATGATCTACACAAAATACATAAATAATATTACTTCAGCAAGTTATTTCATAGTGTAGAATTATAATAACTACCTAGTGACGTAGTTAATAAGCCGTGCTGTAAAAAAAAAATATTTGCTTAACCCAAACGGTCACCAGTTTCTATGCACTTCAAAAAGTTTGGACGTACAATACCTATATACAACCATTGTACATACTTAGTAAAATCTGCCTACCTACTTGTGAACCTATATTAAGTGAACAAATATTTTGTTAACCTCATTTTGATTTCATTATCCTACTATACGCCACTAATGACACCACATAAATGTGTACCACAAATACCATCACATATCAGTTTTTTTATAAATATCTTTAGATGATATCGATTACTAATCTTTCTCTTCAAATTTTACGACAATAATTCGCTAAATTCAACTGACTGAATAGCAGGTTTTATGAATAAATCACAGAAATCGTAAAAAAAACACAGCCACCGAGGGCCTTACCGGCCTTTGCAGCAGGAAACGAGTCCGGATGTTTTTCTTCTTTTCGAAGCTAGGTACTCGAAACTGTTGTGTCAGCAGCTTGTATCCCCGCCGATGCAGTTTTCGGGATCAGGACCACACAACGGCAGCGGAGCGGAGTCATCTGGCCGATCACATCAGCATCCACCCTGAAAATTATTAGGAAACGGTGTTAATATTTTGTAATGGACAGAGACTATCCCACTTCTGATGATAGATTTTGAAAGATAGAGCAATATTTAACCTAAAACTAACCTATCGTCTATTATATCTCTTAAGTTTAAATTGCAATTAAGGTAAACTATTGAATTGAGTCTAGACTATTTAACTGAATGAACTGAACTATTTAACTGAATGTAGGTAGACTATTCAACTGAATGTAGACTAACTAAATGTAGGAAAACTAAGGGGAAATATCATTTAATAAAACGTAAGAAGTCCTTCAACAATTTGTTCAAATAATTTATTATTTTAAATAATTAACACAAACGGAACATTCATTAAGCAACAATTCTATAAACCAACTCAGATAAGTAACACATTTACCATAAAAGAACGTTCATTAAGCAACAATTCTATCAACCACTTCAAATAAGTAACACAATTAATTTAATAGGAACGTTCATTATTCAACAACTAATCGACCAGATCAAATAAATAACACAAGCAACAATGGATGATTGAATGGAATATAATAGTCTAAACAGCAGAAATAAACATGTTAGAATAATACTTAACTTTCTGTTCCACAACCTTTTCACTTGACTCACTACTGCAGAATGTGTCTAAAAATATGCTATGCTCGGCAAGAGCAAGAAACATCCCGCCATTTTTAAACAACCAATGAGCATTTAGCATTACAGAAAACAAGTCTGCCACAATGGCGCCAAACGATCAAATCAATACTTTTATACAAATAACTATTAATTTAATAAACAACCTGTGACAATTAAAATGTAATATTATTAACATTATTTATCATTGAATTAATAATAAAGATATCTATTTTATACTTATTTTAAAATGATCATTGAATAAAAGGAAACTGTAACAAACGGACATGAATCAAGTAATCAAATCAATTCCTTTTTATAACAATTAGCAACAAATAATCAAATAACAGGAAACGGTAGCAAATCGTCATGGATCAAGTAATCAAATCAAGTAATTTTAATAAACTTAGTAACAAATAATGATTTAAATATTACATAAACTTACAAACAAATAATAAACTTTACATCAATCATTGTAACTATGACATTGCATTATTTTCTATAGTTTCATTTTCACTATATCTATTACGCGCTACGTGCTACGAACTTTTGTATAGTGCTCTGCTACGACCGCGCGATCACGCGCGGTATCCATACTAGACTGAGCGGTCGCGGGATTTTTGGTAACGATCAAGGAAAAGGTTAGATTCATTTTCATGGGTTGTAGAGTGGTCCCCTAATGTGAATGATCTCGGTCTGCCTGCTCTCAGTGGTTGCAACTTCGAGTTATAGCGCTTACAAGAGGCTTCATTGTGACGAAAAAAAAACGATCAGAGAAATGGGTAGTTTTAGTATATATTCAAAGTATGTCGTCTCTGCAGATGAAGCAAGTTGGTCTGCCAGCTCATAGTGGTTGCATTTCTGAGCTATGACGTGCAAAAGTCACGTCATTGTTACGAAAAAAAAACGATACGGGAAATGGTCAGTTTTAGTACCTATTCAAAGTATAGTATCTCCACGTGTGAAACAAGTTGGTCTGCCGGCTCTCAGTGGTTGTATTTAAGAACTATCATTGTGTATGCAAGACGCTTATTTGTAGAGAAAGCCTAAAAAAACTTTGAAAAACGGGACAATAGGCAAATTTTTAAGTGCACGCCGGCCGCTTGCGTATCTGCGACTATATGAGTCCCCTCCCCACCTTAAGGCATCTCTAAACACGCGCGCGAAAAGCCCCAAACCTCCCGCGAAGCAGTGTGCGTAGTGTGGAACCGATTTGAATCGAATCCACACACCCACGCGTGAGTATGAAGAGGTCTTGCCATGCCTGTGCCACCGCTCATCCCCCATCCCCTCCTCCCCCCACTTCCGGTTTTAGCGTCAATAAAGATGTTCGATCCGTGTGCCTTGTATCGATATTCCGGATCGCCATGGATCGTAATTCACTGTATCGATCCAGATTATAGAATCTGGATTTATAGGCATCGGCTACACGCTCGGTAAATACTGTGGCCCAGCGCCATAGAGTAAATTTAACCATGGAAAGTAAAATATTGACTATTCCATACAAATTACTTTTCATGGTTAAAATTTACTCTGTGGCGATGGATCACAGTTAGTCTAAGCGGTCACGGGATTTTTGGTAACGATCAAGGAAAAGGTTAGATGCATTTTCATGGGTTAAAGAGTGGACCCCTAATGTGAATGATGTCGGTCTGCCTGCTCTCAGTAGTTGCAACTTCGAGTTACAGTGATTATAAGAGGCTTCATTGTTACGAAAGAGAAATGGTCAGTTTTAGTACCTATTCAAAGTATGGCGTCTCCGTAGCTGAAATGATGTGTGTGGTCTGCCGGCTCTCAGTGGTTGCATTTCAGAGCTATGACGCACGCAAGTTACAACAAAATTTTTTTTTCGTCAAATTGTATTTTTAAAAATACTAATCGATAGAACTCTGTATTTTAATATAATAATATATTGGTCGGAAAAAAATACTTTGATTTTTTTTGTATGGAGTGAGATATTCAATGTGCTCTTACGGGCAATTCCTAATTGTTTCTGCCTCAAAACTACTTCTGCGTCAATATTTTATTGTTATTTTAAACATTTAAATACTCCTATACTATCAGCCAACGCGTGCCCAAAATTGTCCGTTTAATACATATTGGATTTCAAAACAGTATCAAATCGTAATTTTTAAGTAAAAACTGATTGTTTTGTCGTTATTTATTACTTTCTCATCAATTAAAACACAATAAAAGCCAACAAAACTTTTGGTCACTATTATTACTATGGATGACTTTTTTACAATAATAAATCAAATAAATCCAAAATAACATAATGCAGCGGGATGTTAAGTAAGCCCCAGGCGGGTTATTACAAACTAAAAAGTATTATCATTTTACAAGGAAAAAGAAAAAAAAAGAGAAAAGGTTAATTCAGATCAATGATTAATATCATATTCAAATAAATGAAGTTTTTAAATATTAACGATAGAAACTAAATTTTATTAAGACTTTTTAAAACCTTTATATGGGCTTTACTAAAAAAATTAGACTCGTTTATAAGTAATTTATAACAAAAGTAAAGATTTTGAAGATATATTATTAAGATCAAAATTGTATTTATGAACATTGATAGAAACATGCAGAAACTAAAATCATCAATATTTTATTATGCGACAGATAATAAGAAGCACCATTTAATTCATTTTCATACATCCTCCGCCAGAGATTGATCAAGCTGTGATTTGAAGACGGCTATCAAGAAAGTAAATTAAGGAGATCCAGATCGCAATATACACACAACTGATCTATCAGGATTGTAAGATCTGTTTCGATAAGTTTAAAAAAATCACGTAAATAGCATTAAAAGGTATGGAAATCCTGAAACTGAGAACTTTGGTACATACAGCTCTTAAAATGCCGTTCAGATCACTTGGATGTATCATCATATCAGCCGCACGACACCCACTGCTGGGTATAGGCCACCTCCAAGGATCTCCACGACGAACGGTCCTGCACTGCTCGCATCCAGTGGTTTCCCGCGACCTTCACCAGATCGTCGGTCCTCCTTGTCGGGGGTCTACCCACGGAGCGTCGTCCGGTCCGCGGTCGCCATTCCAGAACCTTTCCACCCCAACGGCCATCGGTTCTTCTCGCTATGTATCCAGCCTACTGCCACTTTAACTGAGCAATCCTTCGAGCGATGTTGATTACTTTAGTTTTCCTGCGGATCTCCTCATTTCTGGTTGGATCACGCAGAAAAACGCCGATTATGACTCTCTTCTTTGCCCGCTAGGTGACCTTGAGCCTCCTTATGAGACCCATAGTTTGCGGCCACGTTTCACTGCCGAAGTCATCACTGACAACACACACTGGTCATAGACTTTCGCCTTGAGACACTGAGGTAAATCGGACGCAAAGATGTTTTCGAAGCTGCCCATTCGGGCAGCTTCGAATGGTAGCATTCGCTACCAATCTGTTTGATTCGACGAGAGATCTCTTTCCCGCAGTTGGACTTACCTAACTGGACTGCCTGTCCTAGGTACTTCAACGTAATGGACAACAACTCCTAGTGTTCCCAATATGAACTGGAGTGGGCACAACATGGGCATTCGATATGATTTTCGTCTTAGAGACCCACTCTGTGGGAAGCACTAACTATATCATCGGCAAAACGAAGGTGTGTTAGGTACTGGCCATTCATCTTGATTCTGAGTCCTTTCCAGTCTAAGCAGTCTAAGAGTTTAAAGATATCATCCAACGCAGCTGTGAATAGTTTCGGGGAAATAGTATCTCTCTGTCCCACATCTCGCTGCAGTTGGATACAATTTGTGCTCTGGTTCTGTACTCGGATCAACATGGTGGCATTTTCGTACCACATCACCTCGATATACCTGTAGTCCACTTGGAAACTTTGGAGAGACTGCAGCATCGCCTAGGTTTCAATCGAATCAAAGGCTTTCTCATAGTCCACAAACGCCAAGCATAATAGCTGATTTTATTGATGTGGTCTATGGTACTAATGCTTTTTCGGAACCCGGCTTGTTCGGGAGGTTGGAAGTCGTCAACTTACGAGCAAGGACTGGAATTGCTTTCCGTTAAAGGGGTTTTTGATTGGGTATTCCATGGACTTGTTTTCAAAAACCCTATCAATACGGTAACCCTATCAATACGGTAACCCTATCAATACGGTAACCCTATCAATACGGTAACTCTATCGAAAGGGTAACCCAAGTAAGCACTTACCGAATACGAAAACCCTATCGGGGAAACCCTATGAAGGTTTTATGAAGGGGTTTTAAAACGTTTTCAAGTAATTTATACCTAGTTCCACCTGGACCGAAGGACCAGGGGGCCTATTTTTGAATCGCCGGCGAATTTTGAAAACAAGTCTTTGAAATACCCAATCAAAAACCCTTTTAACGGTAAGAGGTTCATGAAATACCCAATCAAAACCCCTTTAACGGTAAGTGGTTCTGGGGCTCTATTTTTGAATCGCTCGGCTGGCGTCGAGCGCTCTTTTTTACTGATTTTCGTTCAACATTTGACTCCAATGTATGGAGGTTGAGTTAAATGTCGAACGAAAATCAGTAGAAACGAACGCTCGACGCCAGCCGAGCGATTCAAAAATAGGGCCCCAGAACCGCTTACCGTTAAAGGGGTTTTGATTGGGTATTTCATGAACCGCTTACCGTTAAAAGGGTTTTTGATTGGGTATTTCATAGACTTGTTTTCAAAAACCCTATCAATACGGTAAGCATAACGTCGACTAACCCTATCGAAAGGGAAACCCTATCATTTGGTAAGTTTTTTATTAAGGTTTCCCTATCAATTGGGTTAACCAAAAAAGAGGTTTTCCGGTCACTGTTAGCGAGCGAAACGATCAACGCATCAAAGTTACTTTGTTTGTATGAAAATTAAATTGTTTTTCTAATTATCCATATACATATTTAACATTATACATTGGGGTCTTATTGTATGTCTCTAGTTAAGAAGCTATGTGTACAAAGCCCTGTAAATTTTGGTAATCTTTATTTAATTTTAATTGTATTAGGTAGTCTATTCTTTAATATTAGTAAAGTCATGTTACGTGTGGTAATAAAAAGTTAATTTTCTTTAAATAAGGTGTTACAAGTAAATCACTTAAAATTTTAGGTCTTCTTTGTTTCATTAAAATAAATGTAAAGACATCAGATAATGGTATTGAAATTAGCTTTGTAAATTGGCTTATTATATTCGTTGTGTTTTTGGATGAGTTGTTTAATGGTGATGTGATATATTGTATTGTAGTTTTTCCTGAGCCCAGCCTGTTTGATTGGTTGATTTTCATCAAGATTACCAGATACCACAGCGGCCGCCCGCGACTTCGTCTGCGTGAAATGTTTTTTTGCCATCCATCGGGAACTATATGTTTTTTCTGGATGAAAGGTACCCTATGTCCTTTTCTGTATCCCTGAGAACGTGTATGCAAAATTTCATGATGATCGGTTCAGTAGTTGAGACGTGAAGGCGTAACAAACAAATAAACAAACAAACAAACAAACGGACTTTCGCATTTATAATATTAGGGTTACGTCTATCTGGCAGAAACTTGATACTCCGAAATTTATTTGGCAGAACACACTTGGCAGAATCTTCTTTAAACGAATATTTTTAAGGCATAAAAATTGTTTAATATAATTATTGTTTGGCAGAATGTTTACATGTCCGAATTAACAATGGCATACTATTCAGATGGCAGAATTTCATTAGGCATAAATACCTTTGGCAAAATTTTTATTCGCAGAATTTCGTTTGGCATAACGTTTATTTAGTCGACAATTATTTGGCATAATTTTCACATGGTATACTACGAATATGGCAGAATTTCATTAAGAATAATGTCATTAGGCATATTGTGATTTCAAAAAAATTGCATTTTAACCTTAAATTCAATTAAATATTTGTCTTAAAAAGTCAATATGTTGAATTTTTGTGCTACAATCATGTTGTGCTACAAAAGTCAACAACAGAACGAATCGCTGCAAAACCGACATGCATGCTGCTTGCTCGCATGCATGCTTGCTTGCTTGCATGCATGCATGCTTGAATGCTTGTTTATGCTGCTTGCATGCTTGCCGGGGGGTGCAGGGGGGCTGGCCCCCCTGCTCGGGGGGGTCGGGGGGCCTGAGGCCCCCCGCTATAAAGAAAAACTTTAATTGCACCTACCAGTAGGTTAGGTTAGGTTAGTGTTTTGACCACTCGCAGCGGAGCGAGCGAAGCGAGCGGAGCTCCACAATGCTTGCATGCATGTTGCATGCTTGCTTGCATGTTGCATGCTTGCTTGCATGCTGCATGCTTGCTTGCATGCTGCATGCTTGCTTGCATGCTGCATGCTTGCTTGCTGCATGCTTGCTTGCATGCTGCATGTTTGCTTGCATGCTGCATGCTTGCTTGCTTGCATACTGCATGCTTGCTTGCATACTGCATGCTTGCTTGCATGCTGCATGCTTGCTTGCATGCATGTTTATTTGTCTGCATGTAAGGATGCATGCAGCATGAAACATGCGTGTAAGAAATACAAAATTATTCTAGATATGAATTATCTATTAAATGTATGTATGCCAAAAGATGATTCTGACTATAAACTGTCTGCGATATGATGGTTCTGACTGTGAACTTTCTGCGATATGATGGTTCTACTATTTAATTATTATGGATATGAAATGTATGCCAAAAGATGATTCTGGCTTACAAAATTATGCGTTTTAAGTGTATGATAAATGAGTGTATGCCAAACGATTTTCTGCGACATGAAGTTTATGATAATAGTTGTTATGCATAGTAAAATTATGACATAAAAAGTTCTGCCATAAAAGGTAGACTCATAATATTAGTAAGGATAGTAATGCCTTTGCAAAGACTTTGTATGTGTTTGAAATCAGTGATATGGGCTTGTAGTTTCCTATTTCCTTCCTTGATCCTTTCTTATGTAAGAGTATTATGTGTGACTCTGCCCATTGTCTAGGTATAATAACCGTGCGTAGTATTTCGTTGAAAACTTTAGCCAGTATTGGCCCCATCTCTTCCACAATACCTCTTAAGAGTTCGTTAGGAATTTGGTCAGGTCAAAACTATTAATGAAACAATTACAACTCAGATATTTATTGTTTTTTGTTGAGAACATTTTAGCTTTATATTTTAGTTGCGTTGTAATTATGGTAAAAACAATTGTATAGTAGACCTTAACTGAACGTTTTGTTGGCTTTTTTAGTGTTAAAATTGATGAAAATAAAGAATGGCAAAAAAAGTTTTTACTAATAAATACGATATTATACTGTTTAAAAATCCAAGCTGAGTAAATGTACAATTTTGGGCGCGCTTTGATAGTGTATGATTATTTTAAACGTTTGAAATAGTGACGCAGAAGTAGTTTTGAGGCAGAAAAAATTAGGAATTGGCCGTAAGAGCACATTGAATATCTCACTCCATACAAAAAAAAATCAAAGTGTTTTTTTCCGACCAATCTATTCATTTTAGTCATAAATGGCTTAAGACATTTTTTTTATCATAATAAAGAACTATCGTTTAGTATTTTTAAAAATACAATTTGCCGAAAAAAATATTTTGTTATAACTTGCGCGCGTCATAGCTCTGAAATGCAACCACTGAGAGCCGGCAGATCACATCATTTCAGTTACGGAGACACCATACTTTGAATAAGTACTAAAACTGACCATTTCTTTGATCGTTTTTTTTCATAACAATCAAGCCTCTTATAATCGCTGTAACTCGAAGTTGCAACTACTGAGAGCAGGCAGACCGACATCATTCACATTAGGGGACCACTCTTTAACCCATGAAAAAGCATCTAACCTTTTCCTTGATCGTTACCAAAAATCCCGTGACCGCTTAGACTAACTGTGATCCATCGCCACAGAGTAAATTTTAACCATGAAAAGTAATTTGTATGGAATAGTCAATATTTTACTTTCCATGGTTAAATTTACTCTATGGCGCTGGGCCACAGTATTTACCGAGCGTGTAGCCGATGCCTATAAATCCAGATTCTATAATCTGGATCGATACAGTGAATTACGATCCATGGCGATCCGGAATATCGATACAAGGCACCCGGATCGAACATCTTTATTGACGCTAAAACCGGAAGTGGGGGGGAGGAGGGGATGGGGGATGAGCGGTGGAACAGGCATGGCAAGACCTCTCCATACTCACGCGCGGGTGTGTGGATTCGATTCAAATCGGTTCCACACTACGCACACTGCTTCGCGGGAGGTTTGGGGCTTTTCGCGCGCGTGTTTAGAGATGCCTTAAGGTGGGGAGGGGACTCATATAGTCGCAGATACGCAAGCGGCCGGCGTGCACTTAAAAATTTGCCTATTGTCCCGTTTTTCAAAGTTTTTTTAGGCTTTCTCTACAAATAAGCGTCTTGCATACACAATGATAGTTCTTAAATACAACCACTGAGAGCCGGCAGACCAACTTGTTTCACACGTGGAGATACTATACTTTGAATAGGTACTAAAACTGACCATTTCCCGTATCATTTTTTTTTCGTAACAATGACGTGACTTTTGCACGTCATAGATCAGAAATGCAACCACTATGAGCTGGCAGACCAACTTGTTTCATCTGCAGAGACGACATACTTTGAATATATACTAAAACTACCCATTTCTCTGATCGTTTTTTTTTCGTCACAATGAAGCCTCTTGTAAGCGCTATAACTCGAAGTTGCAACCACTGAGAGCAGGCAGACCGAGATCATTCACATTAGGGGACCACTCTACAACCCATGAAAATGAATCTAACCTTTTCCTTGATCGTTACCAAAAATCCCATGACCGCTTAGACTATACCCAATGATTGTCGAGTCGACCGGTCTATTTGAGAAGATTTAATTATGTGACAAAAAGTTACACGAGAAGAACTTTAATTCAATGAATAGATTTTTCTCCACTCAGTTAATTTTTATCTTAGTTTTTTACACGTCACGCGACCTTTATAAATTGTGGTATTTACACGACTGACTAAAAGTGCACGACTTTTGCCGCACGGCGAAAATCAACTGTGTAAATGGCAATTCGGCTTAGGCCGCAGGTGAGTGAACAAACATCTTATCCGGTGATCAAAACTCCAGTTTTAACTAACTGTTATCACATTATATTGTTACCTAAGTTAAGCCATCAACTACATAGACGACAGCGCCACCGTCAGCGATGTGTCATCTGCGATTCAATTTTACAAGCGACTTGTTAGGTGACCAAAGTCGATCGTTACGTGTGACTAAAATCGACCCATGTAAATAGCCCATACGCGAGAAGAATATTACCAACACAACAACAAACTCTAGTTCCACCAATGCTTTTCAAATGTCTATCATGCAGTTCAATGATTCTTTGAAATTTTTATTCAGTTCTCTCACTAACCGTCAATAAAATTATAACTGAAATCGATTTGAATAAATTTGAAGACAACTTATAATACTACGTCTGAAGAAGATTTCGTGCTGTCTATTCATTTTTAGAAATTGATATTCATATATCAACTTTGACGACCTGAGTGGTGCAGTGGTCAACATGCCGCCTACCACGCAAGAGGTCCCGGGTTCGATTCCCGGCCGGACAGAAATGGAAATGATGAATTTTAATTTTCCTTATCAGTCTTTTATTTGCTTACATGAAAGGTAGCACGTTTTGTAATGACCTAGGTAACCAAATCCACTATTTCTAACCCACAACTGGCGAACATGTCAATTTGATCTAAATTATAATCATCATCTTATAAAAATAAA
This sequence comes from Agriphila geniculea, assembly GCA_943789525.1. NCBI lineage: Eukaryota > Metazoa > Arthropoda > Insecta > Lepidoptera > Crambidae > Agriphila > Agriphila geniculea. The sequence goes on along the minus strand of OX038872.1, from coordinate 26,830,305 downwards.
ATCAATTTTTTAACTTAAAAACTTCAAGAATTGCAGTCGAAGATAGAAAATAGTATAAAAAACTAAGCTAGCTTTAAACGAGTTTTCACAAAAGGTAGCTCTTCATTTCGCGATAGACGGTGTCTGGCCGGGAAATGGGAATGCAACGGCAGCCGGATCAACCGGGAACACTGAGATTATCCGGCACGGGCGCCGGGTGAAGTGTGAAATGTATAGCCCCGTGTAAAATTTGAAATTGAAAGGATATTTCTTATGAGCGCGCGATGAAGCTGATATTAAGTACGTGTTTTATGGTCTTTCGGTTTTCTTAAAACTTATCGATTTGGAAAAAGATACTATTATAGTTGAATACACGTAGTCTATTTTACTTTCGGGCAATAGTTTGCAGGCAATTTTAATGCAATATAATATGCAATTTAATTCTATATAAAATTTTCTAAAGATTGAAAATTATATTCTTCCTTATCTTTCCATACCTAGGTACCAAGGGCAACAGCGTCGCTTAACCACTGCTAAGGTTAAAATCGCTTGCACGCCGCGCCCGCTGTCACATACGTTTAGTTCGTGCAGGGGCGATACGCGCGCACACGAATTTTGTTGCAAACTGGTTAAGCGACGCTGTTGCCCATAGTACAATACTTTTTCGATAGGTAACAATAAGAGCGTATTTCTACGTCGCGTCGTACGTAACCCAATATCTTAAATTAGAAACGACATTAATTCTGTCTGGAACAGATAGCACTCTTAGACAGGTAACATCGCGTACACAATGCCCACGTACCGTTGCTTAATGACAATGAGCTTTTGTTATTGCGTACTATTTGTGAATGTGATACACGGCAATGCCTATTGTTGTTTGTTTGATTTGTTTTCGTTGTTTTAAATAAACATGGAGATCGAATCTGATTCACAATTTCTGCTTGTTTACCTAGGAACGATTAATTGTTTTTTATTTTGTTTGGCATAAACAACAAATGCCAATTTAATATACTACTTACTTAATAAATTCGTTATTATCAAAGGGCCACCCATAAATTACGTCACACGTTAAGGGGGAGGGAGGGGGTCTACGAAGTGTGACATGTGAGACAAGGGGTGGGAGGGGTCCTAAATTTCGTGACGTCACATTTCAGAATCTTGATCTCTTTCAAAAGTTTGATCTTTAATTAATATACTTAATTAATTGTTTATTTCTTGCAATGTTTCATTTTATAATTAAAAAATCTTTTATATTGAAATATATCAAATTTTGGAACTGCTGTTTTTATTCAATAGTTATTTCTAGATGTAAAATATGTAACTTCACACTAGGGAGGGGGGGTCTCGCAAATGTGACCAGCTGTGACAAGGACGGGGGGGTTAAAAATCATGAAATTCATGTGACGTAATTTATGGCTGGCCCCCAAGTTGATTCAGTTCAGAAAAAAATTGAAAATGTCTATTCCATAATGTTGAATAATACACCTACTAAAAAATCGCCTCGCCACCAGCTCCTCAAGCGGGACACGAACCCATAACCTTTTGGAAATCCAATCTGCTGCCATTCCACTTGAATTTTTTTCATGCACAACGGTATAGTGCTTGGCCTTCATCACCTCACCTTATGTTAGGTGACGATAAGGCCGAAGGTAGCTCACTACTCCCGGAAATCGGAATCCTCATTACTGAGGAACTTTTTAAATTTTTATCATGAAGGTGGTAGCAAACCAGGCGGACTTAAAATAAGCCTTACCACCAACCAAACTTAAGTACAATAGTACCTCCCCCCTGGAAATCGAACCCGGGACCCTTGCGTCTTACACGGGTGCGAACCACTAGACCACAGAGGCGAATTCCTTATAAATAGCATCATAAATGCAAAAATATAGAATTTAATATTGTCAACTTCAGTTTGCACTCGGACATGGCTGAACATGAAGGCACTGTAAAGTGAAATTATTTATGGAACCTGCACGAGTCAGTTACATTACGATGCTCTACAATGAAACTTGACAACTTTGAAAATAAAGGATGGTACAACAAATTCACTTGGTGAAACGAATTGTGGTCAACAATTCAATTGACAGTATTTGTTTCACCAAGTTACAGAAATTGCATTTTTTTACAGTCTTAGCAAGACGATAAAAAAGTAGGCATTTACAACCTCAATATAAGTATACTGCCCATATATTGGGGCTTTGCAAAGTCCTTTTAATCTGGAGGCAGTGTGAGCCGCCTTTCTTGAAACAAAATTTCTAGTTCGTAGTGGAATGATAATTTCTTTTAGGAATGATCCCCCATTTTTCCTCCCGACATCTCACTGCGTCATGCGTGATTCTAGATTTTAGTTGATTATGCTAACTTTGTATACTCAACGCGTGCGATACCTGAACGACGCAGTGTGATGATCTATGCGGTATAAGCCCGGAGTATTTTGCAGCAGAAAGAGAAATGTTATACCTATTTTTTCAAATAACTCCTATATGGTATGGCGTCCTACTAGCTGAACTGTTTCGTAGAAATATTTATCGCTACCTAAAAACGCTAATTATAATTAGCGTTATTATTAGGGTCTCTGGAAATAGATACGGTCAATGCAGTGCAAGTGGGTAAGGTCAGTTTTATAATAGTCGGTTAATATTAGCCGCTCTACAATTGTCGGTCAAGGTGAGCAGAATTGTCTCGTTTGTTTTTCTGAGTAATGCACCTATAGTGACTCAGTCCAAAAATGTTTAAACAAATTCCTTAAGGCGGTTGTATGACCGAAAGTGGCGCCCTCAGAGGTTTTTATTTAATAAGTTATTAATAGAAAAAGATTTTAATAATGTTTATCGTGGAGATTTTAGGGCCCATGGTCTAGTATTTTTAGAAGGTATCATTACATGCCCTCGTAGTCATTCGTAGAAGTAGATAGGAAATGTGTCAAAAACGGCCACTTTTAGCAGTTTTTCTATCTACTTCTAGCAGTGACTACTAGGGAATGTAACGATACCGTCTAAAAATACTAGACTGTAGGCCCTAAAATCTCCACTATAAACATTATTGAAACTGTGTATTAGAATTATAATATTAAATAAAATTCAGCGCGGCGCCACTTTCGCTCAAGGTACCACCTTAAAAGAAGTATTTATATTGTTACAAAAAATTCATATTTTACTTACACTTTATTTGTGATAAATTGCAATGAAACTTGTCTTTAGTCATTCGAGGGTAAACACTACTTTAGAAAAGCTCTATAATAGGACATAATAGGACAGGATAGTAACAGAGTGGTAGTTTTAGGAAACCTGCTTGGTCGACTTTTTTGTTTTTTTTTTTTTACCAGTTGATCTTCTGGAAACGTTGATAAACACAGAGATGCACCGATCTAGATCTATGAGATGCACAGCATAGGATGAGTTAGGTACCATAAATCGACGGCACCAAAGAATTAAAGTCGTGTACAAATTTAGCAAAATCTTTTTATTGTGATTTTGTAACACCTATTCTTCAATTGAGTAAAATAAAAAAAAAATGTTTTCCCCCTTATAAACATGATTTCTTGAACATATAAAAATTCAACTACATCAACATTTTAAAATCCAACCATGTCAAAACGGACAACTGACCTTGTCATTGTTTACATGGGACGGAATGCAATTGTTTTTATGGAAGAAAGAAACAAGTGTCATTTATCATTAATTTCACCGGTGGAATAGGATAAAATGCGTAATTATAATAAACTAACTTTATTTAGCTAGAATATTCAACTATTGTTTTATTTACTGTCTAAAAGTTTATTTTTTTAGAGTAAAGTATAAAAAGACAACTACTTAATTTTTGTCCTAAAAAATATATAAACAGCAGCGCTTTTGATAAATTCCTATTGTATAATCCATTAAAATACTTTATATTTATCAAACTTTCTCCTATCTCCTTATTTTCTTTGTTTTTAGGATCTTTACATTTTGAAGCATAAAAGCATACAAAGTTATGTGGCAGTTAACTCAATACACATGTTTAACAGTTGGAAGCATTTAAAAGCAGACGGACAACTGCATTATCTCTGAAACTACAATTATTTAAGCAAAGAAATTTAAATATTCTATTTTGTAAACCATGTAATAATATGATTATGGAATGAATTTGAAACATATTCGCTGGAAAATAAAAAATAGGGCAAGTTTTTCGTTCTAAGCTCTCTCCTCAAAACTTTGATTTTTACAGATGTCCGTTTTTACTTTGCTGCCGTCGAAATAAGCGTGTTGCTTTTTCTCGAGGACAATAAATTGTTTGTGCAGGTTACAAGACTTCAGATGCGTGTGGTGCCGTAAAAGCGTGCACGCAGCGTGCAAGCCGAGCTGGCGGGCCCCGTGCATGCTGGGCCCGGCGCGCGCCTCTGTGGTGCCTCCTACGCGCCTCCACTCCGTCGGGCCCGACGACGCATGGGTGCCCGACAGACCGCCCAATGCTTCGCCGCTTATAGTCTTCGTCAACTCGCGATCAGGTACGGTCATCAACGAAAGTAGCTTAACACTTTAATTCTTATCGTAGGAAGTAATATTTTAGACTAATGCTTCTACATCTCTCAAAAAAATTGCTATAAAAAGTACCAATGTGTTAAGTGACTCTTCGTTGCTGACTGTACATTTCTAAATCTTAGTGTTGTCAAAATTTGCCAACGATTCCGTTTTCTATACAAGCTGAAATTTTAATCATTTGGTTCCCGCGTGGGATGGTTCCACTCATGATTACAAGCAACTTTTACTATGGGGCCAACTCTGATATGTAATGAATGGATCGGGAGATTTTTTTTTCGTGTTATCAGAGTAGGCCCCATCGTAAAAGTTGCTTGTAATCATGAGTGGAACCATCCCACTGCGGGATAAAAATGATCAAAATTTCAGCCTGTATAGAAAACGGAATCGTTGGCAAATTTTGTCAACACTATGATTTAGAAATGTACAGTCAGCAAATGCGGGAACCAAATGATTAAAATTTTACGCAGTACCTATCTTTATTTCAGAATCTACAGGATTATTTATAAAACACCAACAACCTCGCAGGGGGCCAATACATATATGAAAATTTAGTTTATGTAAGAAAACACTATGATTCATTTGCTAAGAACAGCAATAATCACCAGTTTAATACAAGAAATAAAGATAAATTTGCCGTTCCAAGATTTAGGCTTGCAAAAACTAGAGGTTCATTTATGGGGAAAGGCATAGCCTTTATTAATAAAGTTCCACAACAAGTAATTGATCTTCCTTTGCATGAATTTAAAAACCATGTTAAAAAAAACGCTCATGAGTAAAGGTTATTATAAAGTAGACGATTATCTTAAAGATCAAAATGCGTGGAAATGATGTAACACATAACTACTATAAGTACTTTGTTGCCAATATAATAAGTCTATGTTTGTTGCCAATAATCCTGTCACCCTGTTGTAATTATCTGGTAACGATATATTTAAGTTTGTAAATATCGTTACTTATTGCTATTAAAACTGATAAGCATACCCCGTTATCGCGGGTGCACGAATGATTGAAGCCAAAGACAAAGTACAAAAGAAGGTCTATTTTTGATTAATTTGATAATTCTGCCTAGTCCCACTCAACCTCTAAGAGAATATAATCTGTAATATTTTTCTGAAATTTCATAATTTCTTTCATAATTTCTTTATTGCACAGTCACATTCACATGGTATAAACACAGCATAAAGAATTTCCTACAGAAATTATATTCAAGTGACGGCTTTGATTACAAAAACAATCCAATAAATTTTATTTATTCGTATTAAATTAACAACTCGCCACTCGGTTATTTGTACTCTGGCGAAATTTTTTAAACGACAGAATTGATTGGGAGACTTCATTTTCGACATTTCTTTGGAAATTCTCTTAAAATAAAACGACACACGACAATGTTAGTTTCAACGGTTGAACTAGCCGGTTGTACTAGTGGGAACGTGGGAGTGTTTGACACTTCTAAGTAGCGATTCAAACTAATAGATTTGATATGCATACATAATACATACAAATTACGTCGCTGGCGCGGGCAGTTGTTATCGGCTCTTTGAAGCGACTCACACTGACAGTGGCAGTATACCAATTGGTTCACTGTCTCACTCGCCCACGCTTTTCAAAATTCAAAATTCAAAATAATTTATTCAGTCTAGGCTGTTACAAGCACTTGTGAATATCATAGAAGCTACGCCATCGGTTCGCAAACCCTAAGCGGGAGACCTTGTAACGAGAAGAACCGGCAAGAAACTCGTCAAGGGCTGCTTTTTTCTCCCTGTATATTTCATACAGAGTCGTCAACATTGAAAAATGAGCTCCACGTTTAAAGTGAGGTCATTTTCCATCACAATAATTAACAAAAGTTTGCACACAATGGGTAGGTAGGTTAAAATTAAATATATCTACTACATTCAGATAGGTAAATGTGAGAGTAAATAACTTTCAACTAGTTGAGAATTTGAGAAATCACTCTGTCTGCTACTCGAACCAAAAAACACTTGATGCAAGACATAAAAAGTAAAAACGCAATTCTTACAATTCAATATGCGTTAAGATAGGTACTCAGAAGCAGACCCATTCCCACTGGCAGCACCCGTTCACGAGCATGACGCATGGACCAGCCATCGCTTCACTCAACCATATTTGAGGGAACGTAACGACCCGCCCCACACGACACCACCGCAGAAATGATTAAAGAGAGCATGACATACTTAGGCTACCCATCCTAAGGCACCGAATTGAAAACATATATCCAAAAGCTTTTCATAGGCCTTTACTTACAAAACTATAGACGAAAAAAAATACGAAAAAATATTACGAAAGCAAAATAATCATTTTAGTCATTAGCAATAAAAAAAAGTGAGAAATCAAAACAAGGATTAGTTATTAATTTTATGTTTTGAGTAAGAAGTGCCATACATATTGATAATATTAAACATGAAGAAAAAAAATATATATATGCGACGCCCTTAGTACAAGCAGACAGAAGCAGACCCATTCCCACTGGCTTTCCCGTACCTACTCGCTTTTCTATATTATGCTACAATATTCTAAAAATAGCTTCCTACCTGTAGAATATAATAAAAGTCAGTTTGTTTTATGAGTAGCAAACACGTAGGCAGTAAGTAGGTGGCCCTAAAGGACTTTCGCTTCTGATTTTTTTTTAGTCTGTATATCGTTCGTGCACCCGCGATAACGGGGTATGCTGATAAGTTTCTTGCGCCCGTTCTTCTTGTCAGTTAAAAAAGTCTTGAACGGGTGGTAGGAAAATATAGACGATTCAAAAGTACTTAATAATTAAGTTTATTTGAATAAAGCTATTTTTGACTTTGACTTTGACTTTGGGGTAGATTACTAACATCATAAACAACATTTGTTCTACAACTTTTCCGAAAACAAACAAAAAAAATCGACTTTTCATACAAAACTTGATTAGTTCGAGAAATTTGTATAAAAGGTAATTTTTTTTGTCTGTTTTCGGAAAAGACGTAGAACAAATGTTGTTATTTATGATGTTAGTAATCCACTCCTGCGAGATTGTTGTTGGTGTTTTACAAGTGTTAAGTGTTAACCCTGTATATCTAGATTTCACGTACCATTTGTTCTAGGTGACAACCAAGGCGTCAAATTCTTAAGGCGCTTCAAGCAGCTTCTCAACCCAGCTCAAGTGTTCGAGCTCAGCGGTGCGGGTCCTCGGCTGGGGTTGCGGCTGTTCAGGCACTTCGCGCCGTTGCGTGTGCTCGTCTGCTCGGGGGATGGCTCCGTCGGATGGGTGCTGCAGGAAGTTGACAAGCTGGATATGCACGTAAGGACACTGATTTAGATTGACAGGTGAACGAACTGAGCGGTGCGGGCCCAATTATCTCTAATGTATACCTACCTAGACGATTGACAAATGCGAGTCCTGTCACAAAAGAAAAGCCACACCTTACTAAAAGACCTTGGCCACGACCTCACCTGCGTCTTGTGATCGGCAACCACTGCACGCTGTCTCTATGTGTAAGCCTGTCAGTCACGACCGCGCAGTGGTTGCTGATCTGCAAGACGCAGGACGCGCGCGCAGTGAGGTCGTGGCCGAGCGGTAAGAATTGAACTTAGAATGTAAGCTCACCATAAATTTAATGTAAGTAAGGTGGGTGTACCATGGGAGGCCATGCTCCTTGTAAGACCAATCACCGTAAAATGGCAGTTAATATCGTATAATCTTAAAACTTCCTCAATTAACACAAAGATCCAACCAATCCAAAGTCACAAACGCGGTGCCGTACTGGTCGCGCCACCATTACGCCAGTAAAGTGCGTCACTTCATCGAGGTGTGTTGTGAGACCACGTTGATCTAATTTTCGCCCGGAACAAATTGTAACTTTTCAATTAATATTACTGGCATTTTGTTTCAGATTTTTATTGTGAATTGATATATACTAGTTGCACTATACTAATGACGTTTTAATTTGGTAGTTTTATTTAATTTTAGTTGTAAACATTGCTGTGTTCCTAGGAAGGCCAATCGTGCCATGTAAGGCCAGTCATTTGATGTTTTCTGAAAATAATAAGTAATTCAATAAAAAAAAGTTGTTCACATGTATCTGAGACTGATATAATACTAAGCAAAACGTTTTTTTCCTAGTTCTTTGTTTATATTCTAAGTTTTACTTTTCCTGTCTAGTGTAGTTCAGTGATATAATTTTAGGTCTAAATGTTATCAAAGGTGTTTGTTGATTTATATAACAAAAGAGTTTATAGTATAGTTTGTATAAAACCTCAGTATGTGATTGTTACAATAAAAATTTTAAGCACAATGACTGAATTAGGAAATTGATCTTATTTGGAGCACCTGTTTCTTGCAAGGCCATTTGTAAGCACTGTGGTAAACTAAAATTTTAATAATGATATTACAAATATCAAACATTCTCCAGTTATTTATATTATACAATGAAACAAAGCTTTATCCTACACTTAGTATGTTTTGTTTGTCCAGGAAATAAACCAATGAAACCTGTTTAAACGTTAAGGTGGCCTTCCATGGTGCACCCACCTTAATATGTTCTTCTTCTTCTTATCGTATGACGATTAGTGGCCACCTCTGGTGTTAGAGTTTATCAAGCCGCCTGTAGGTACTGTAAGGCCTGACCTGGCTTAATGACTGTTTATCAGATGACAACAGCCGGGACCGACGGTTTAACGTGCCCTCCGAAGCACGGAAGCGCTCAGTTATAATAATCCTACTTAACGGTCACCCATCCGACACCCAGTCGGACCGAGCGTTGCTTAACAAACATGATCGTGTACGATCAGTCTGTCAAGCTCCGCCATGAGCGCTTCTAGTTTTATATACACACATCCATTTTGTCTAGGGATACAACAGGTGTTATTTTCATACAAACGAAGTGACTTTGAAGCCTTGGTTTCCTGCCAGGGATGTACTGTGCTGTGATCTGATGATGGCTTTCCAGAGATTGAACGAAGGATTCAAAACGCAACACACCTAACTGATCTGACGAGCATTCTAAAAGATTGAAGGACATGATTAAAAAACGCGAAATAGCATGAAAATGTATGGAAAACCTGAAACTGAGAACTCTGGCCCATTGATTAATGGGTTAAAATAAAAGATTAATATAATTAATAAAAGATTAATAAAAAAAAAAAAACAAATAATTAATAAAAGATTTTTTAGAATGCTGATCAGAATCTCCTCCATTTACTCCCTGGATGGCCATCATCAGATCACAGCACGGTACATCCCTGGCAGAAAAACAAGGCTTGTAAGTTACCTTGTATGTATGAAAATAATACCTGTATCCCTAGACAAAGTTGATGAGTATATAATATGTTTATATAAGCTTAACACGAATGTAATGTCCGCCACTAGCGTCAAGTACAAACAGCTGTGCTGCCCCTGGGCACGGGCAACGACCTGGCGCGAGTGCTGGGCTGGGGCGCCTCCTGCGACGACGCGGCCAACCTGCAGCAACTGCTCGAGCGCTACGAGCGGGCCTCCACCAAGATGCTAGATAGGTGCGTGTCTCTTTGACTTATGACAAATACGAGGGAGGTTTGATAAGTCCATGACTTAAAGAAGAAACATCTTTTTTCGGCATATATTGTTTTATTTCTCTACATAATCTTTTTGTAGTTCTGCGTCCACCAAGATGCTAGATAGGTAAGGTGTCTCTTATGACTTATGACATACGAGGGTGGTTTGATAAGTCCATGACTTTGTTAAGAAGAATTATCTTTTTTCGGCATATATCGTTTTATTTCTCTACATAATCTTTTTGTAGCTCTGCGTATTCAGTCCAACGAAGTTCCTACCTCTTTAACCCATTATTATTTTCTTTTATCGCCTGAAAACTGTGGTACCTAACTGAAATGAGGACCCATTTCAGACACCACCTTTGGCTTGATGAAAATCTTTATCCGCCAAGACATTTATTCATGTTTGGTAGGAGGAAAAATCTCAGTGGACTTAATCTAGAGAATAGGAAGGATTCACATCTTCATTCGATGAGTTATGATGTCATGAATGCCGCCGAGAGGGTCGACAGGGTCATCAAGAAAAATAATAATCTTTTGCCGATTTTGAAAAAAAATAGTGTTAAGATTACTAAGAAGTTTCTTTTTAAGATACAAAAAAATGAAAATTAAGTATTTCTTCTTTTCAAAGTCATGGACTTATCAAACCACCCTCGTAGTAATTTAAGGTTGTACCCGACGTTTACTGCCTCTGTGATTTAGTGGTTCACCCACCCGTGTAAGACGCAGGGGTCTCGGGTTTGATTCCCAGGAGGGGGGTACATTTGTACTCGGTTTGGTTGGTGGTAGAGCTTATTTCAAGTCCGTCTGGATAGCTACCACCATCTTACCTAAGACTTTTTAACAAAAAATAAAAAATAAATGTGTTCCGGCAGTTAGAGGTAAGATAACCAGTTCCTCAGTAATGAGGATTCCGGGTGTAGTGTGCTTTTAACTTCGGCCTTGTCGTCACTTAACATCAGGTGAGGTGAAGGCCAAGCACTATTCCGTTTTGCATAAAAAAGTGGGTCTTCCTTCTGTGACGATGCGAACAACCTTCAGCTACAACTGCTGGAGTGGTATGGTGCCTACTAAGACGGTCGATAGGTCACGATACGTTTGTCTTTTCATGCGTAATTTGATCTTGACCATAGTTATTGATCGATTGGTTATGGATTAGTTTTTGACTAATCTTTATTTTCCAGGTGGTCCATAATGACATTTGAGAGATCTTTAACAGCACCACCACCTCCACCCGCGCCACCTGACTTGGTTCAGGAGAACTTCTTGTTGAAAAACTTGCAGGACATCATGCAGGTATTGTTGATTTATGGATATCAAGCCACAGATTGAATAGAATTGATATAAATACATTTTCGTATGTATTTATTTGTGTGTATCTATTAGGTACAATTATACCTCGTAGTTTACCACTAAAAGACTTGTACTATTGGATTTGGAACAGCCTTGGATTTTGATTTATTCATGGGCATATCTAGAGATATTTTCCAAGAGGGGCCTGGCCTCCAGTTCTGGGACAAATCTAGGGGGGTGCTAGAGCCGGGTTGGAGTTTTGAAGGGCAATTAAAAATATATCACGTTTTTTCTGGGGTGGGCACCAGACTCTTCTGGGGTGGACACGGCCCACCCGGCCCTCCCTTGCTACGCCAATGGATCTATTCTCCCACTGAATACAGAGGTTTACTTAGTCGATTTTAGTCACCTGTGACGGTCAACTTTAGTCACCTAACAAGTCGTTTCCAAAATTGAATCGTAGGTGATGGCCTCGTTGTCGTCTATGTAGTAAAGTTGATAGTGTAACCTAGTTAACAATATGTAATAACGTAGTTCCAGTTTTGGCCACCAGATTCAGATTTCGTTCAGTCACCTGCGGCCTATGCCGAATTGCCATTTACACGGTCGATTTTCGCCGTGCGGCGAAAGTTGTGCGGTTTAGTCACTAATGTAAATACCACATAACGGATAAACTGATTTCGTATAAAAAAATGTTCGATTAATGTTCCGTCAGGCAGGGGAAGTGAGCTCCGTAGCTTCAGGTGCACTACGCACAGGTTGCGCGCGCCTGGCGGCGGCGGGCGAGCGCGCAGGGGGCAATGCGGCGCGGGCGGCGCACCGCCTGCGGCGCGCGCTGTCGCTGCTGCTGCACGCGCGCGCGCACCTCGCACACGACCATGCGCGGTGCAGGTAAACTACATTAGATCCTGGATAACATTCTGCTCGGAGAACCTAAACAAGTGGCAAACGTATGGCTTTTAAATTGTTCGAATGACATTTAATTGACATCAGCTAAAAAAGTCTGGAACGGGTGGTAGGAAAATATAGACGATTCAAAAGTACTTAATAATTAAGTTTATTTGAATAAAGCTTATTTGACTTTGACTTTGACTTTGACATTGTGTATAAAATTGAAATTTATTCAAAACGTCGTGATTGACTGTGGTTAGCAACACTTACGAATCGATTAATACAAATTTACAATCTATTCATATTATAGAAAGCCACTTGGCTATAGGGCATGTTCACTAATAACGAGTTGTTAGACAGTCTGCGATCGTGTAAGTAAAGAAAAATCAAAAATAGAAAGACAAATCAGCTGATACTGTCCATAAGCAAGAGTTTCAAATTCACAGATCGTGGGAGCCGCCTGATGGAACGAGTGATAGTGAACCGGAAGCACAGCCAGCAGCAGAGAAGGGAAGCATAGAAAAGACTGAGAAGGTATGCTGTGGCACCACGCGGGCTCAATGCGGATTGGTGGATTGTGAATGGCTGAAACTGCCTTACGAAGCATGAGATGGAAACAATATTTTTTGTCATCCGATGACCAACCACTTAGCTTTAGTTGCTTACTGTCCCTTCACTATCGAGCTTCTCATAATGAACTTGAATAAATTCCGTAAAGATGTGTTGTGTCCTTAGGAGCAGCTGAACTGGGCGGCGCGCGGGTGCTCGCTGGCGGGGCGCGCGGACAGCGTGCGGCGCGCGCTGCACTCGCTCGTGCGCACGCTCGCGCAGGTCTACCCGCAGGTGCTACAGGTAGCGTATCTACACTACACTATCCCTGAGTCTAGATTTAGGGACTATTATCTTTTCCACCTGAGCAAATGGAAATCAAATGAAGATTTATTTGATATTTCGGAAGACCAACAATTTTGCTTAGAAAAAGATTTGACGAGTAGGTACTTATATGATGTCAAAGTTGTAAAGCATAGCCGTTGAGAACATTTTCCAGGCCTTAGTTAGTACTTTCTGATCAATGTGTTACTGAGGGTGGTAGGAAAATATAGAGGATTCAAAAGTGCTTAATTTTTAATTTAATTTGAATAAAGAAATGCTTTTGACTTGACTATGTAAAAAGTAGGTACCATAGTCACACGTTGTACCTGTAATTTTTCCATATATACAGCAAGAAGCGGAGTCGTGCGACACGTGCACGAGTGGCACAGATGCGGACATGGAGGCGGTGGAGGAGGGCGTGGGCGGGGCGGGGGCGGGGGGCGCGGCGGGCGCGGGGGGGGACGTGGAGATGTCGGCGCTGCCGGTGCCGCGCGCTTTCGCTGACAGTCGCCGCTCGTCGGCTGCTTCCGCCGTTTCTGCCGCTTCCATGCATCCAGAAAAGTACGTCTTGTAAAAAATAAAAACCAGAGGTTTGCTAGAGGTAGTGAAGTTTTTTCTGCGTGAAATTCATTCAGTCTGCGACATTAAGGGTAATATTATTTTTGTTACAGCATTCCAGACGTCGATGAAGACATAGCTAAATTAATTAATACAGACCCACCGGAGCCAATGTTCAATTTAGAGGTAGACAGGAACGAGCGCAGCAAAACCAGTTCGGCGTCGCCGCAGGAGCGCCTGTCGCTATCCAATCTATCCTCGTGCGACGCCAGTTCGTGCCGCAACCTGTCCCGCCCCGACACACACAACACGTATAATAGTAGTAGCCTAACCATACCTAACTTAGTCGTCTCGGACGATAGCGATAAGCGAGATTCGATATTACAGGGAGATACTTATGAATCGGACCAATTGACTATAATAGACATCGATAAACCTTACACGGACGACGTTCACTTCGAGGAATTGAGCGCCCGCGCGACGCCCGTGAGCGGCGAGTGCACGCCCGAGAGAAAGCTTTCTAGTGTAGACTTGGAGATAGAAGCTAGTAGTTCAGAAGGGTCCAACATTAGCGATGACTTTAGTTTAATGTCGGAGATTATCGACTCTAAACACGGGGAGGTGGACGAGACGAGCTGCATAGGGCACATCGATTCCCCCGAACCGTCCGATACGACTTATGTTAACTCGGAGACGCTTCACGGTGAGTCCATAATGGACGATATAAGTTCGATGCTCGGGCAGGACGTCCTCATGGCGATGATGGGGAAAAATGGAGAAAACGAAACGTACACGGATGATACGACCCTCTTCACTTCTGACACGGTATCAGATTTGGCGATGGACAGCAGAAATCCCAGTTTAGAAAAGAACAACGAGTCCAAAATGAAATACATATCGAAAATCAAGAAACCGAAAGAAGGTGAAGTGGAGAAGTTTGGTTTTGAAAACAGAGTATTTTACATCGAAAACGCAACGAAAGTAGAAGAACAGATCAAATACTGCAGTTTAGCGCAATTTGAGGAGGGCAACGATATAGCGAGGAAGTCCTTTAGAAAACCGTTGAAGAAAAGTATAAAGAAGAGGGGAGGGGATGAAATCAATTTGAAACATCTGATACCTACGACAGTAGAACCTTCAAAACGTGATGATAGCCCTAAACATAGACTCGGTCCTATGAAAACACTTTCAGTACATAAAGATGATAAGACTGATGATAGTTGTCAAACGCCAGCATTTCCTCAAGTTAGTGTCGTAGTTGAACCACCATCCCCCTCACATAGTGAGGACAAGAAGAGTTTGAAAAACGGGAGTCGAATGGCGTCGGTGCTGAGTGACTTGTTTGATCAGGGCACGGACACTTTGAGTGTGCATTCTCCTGAGCCAAATCTTGGAACAACCAGGGAAAGGCGATGTTCTGATAACCCGAACCTTTTAGGCTCTGACCCGGAGTATGGAAGGTTTTTGAGTTGTTCTCCAGCAGCGACGAGGAGGATCTCATGTGGAAGCCTCTTCAAACCTGGTGAACCAGACAAGTAAGTAAGGCATTCTCTCTGTTGTCTGAAAATTTAAATTTCTTCACTGTTTCTTTTATTAATAAGGGAATATTTTTCTAGTTAGCATATCAACATTTTTACTTTCTAATAGACAGAAATAGCAAACTATTTATATTCTTTTATAATTTTATTAGTCTTGCCTAGAATAAATCTAGGCATAACTAATAAAATTGTAATAGCAAAATCTGATTCCGTTACATTTCACTAACAAAATAATTTGTTTAAAAGCAGACTATCAACGTCAGTTTCATCGATATGGGGCGAGGGTGGTGCCATGAGCGGGATAGGATCCTCTAAAAATGAAGTAAACGATAAGTCGAAGAAACTTCCCATAATAAATCCTCTGGTACAATTGCCATCGTGGCCCAACGTAGCCCAAGGCTTTATCAGCCAATGTTTACTAGCGAATGCCGATGCTCTCTGTGCTGCTGTTAGTCCCTTGATGGATCCTGATGAAACGCTTTTAGAAGGCTTCTATGAAAGAGCAGTAATGAACAACTACTTTGGCATTGGTATCGACGCGAAGATCACCCTAGACTTTCACAATAAAAGAGAGGAACACCCCGAGAAGTGTAGATCAAGGGCAAGAAACTATATGTGGTATGGAGTGCTCGGCTCTAAAGAATGGGTCAATAGAACATACAGGTATATATCTCTACAGTGTTTAATATTTAATATGAAATACTTTAATTCGTCCTTGCTTACTATGTAACTGGACATTCATTTTTTTAGACATTTAGGCCAACGAGTGCAGTTGGAGTGTGATGGACAACGCATCCCACTACCTGAACTACAAGGAATCGTGGTGCTCAACATTTCTTCCTTCATGGGCGGGACTAACTTCTGGGGCGGTACTAGGGCGGACGACATTTTCCTTGCGCCATCTTTCGACGACAGGATTCTTGAGGTAAACATTCTTCTCAGCATTTTCCGATAGGTAGGTACTAAGTTTAGTTTCAAATTCACTCGGACATCGCTCACTTTCACAGTGGTCAAAATATCCGCACTATATTGAATTAATACTCTTTACTTTATAGTTTATTTACACTCTATGAGGATGTTTCAATAGATCGTGCGAAGCCGTGTCCAATCCTTCAGTCATCGACATTATAAATTGAGTTTTGGGGCCATTTTATCGATTGATTTATAATAGTCCGGTCCCTAAGAACACTCAATGTATGGGGAGGTCAAAATTGTTCATTAGATGAATTCACTTGGTACAGATGTTACTTAGGTAAAACTGAGCTGATTTAGCTCGGTAGCCATCCACCCCCCCTTAGCAGGCAGGGGGGGTGGCATTCCAAGTTTCGCGCCGCTGCGCTTCAGATAAAAAATCATATCTCCTTCAATATACCCACCACCTCAAGTGTGGTATCATTTTATGGTAAAACAGGGATGAGGAATTTATTTCCAAAACTTTCAATATACAGTTTTATAGAAAAAAACGTGTCAAAAAGGTAAAATATTGACGATAGTATCAAAATCAGTTAGCAATTTTTGTATTCAACAGTCAGTATCTGTAAAAATACTAATGCTACGCAAATAAAAAAAAATACTATCTGAAAGAACATTAATTAAGCTTTTAAAAAATATAAACTTTATATACAGTTATTGCACAATGTCTTTCTAAAAAAATTCGGACACCTTATGCGACGGAGTTTCCAAACGTTTTCAGTTGCAACTATAAGTTGGTTTTTTCATACAAAATGTATAGAATACAAACTTAACTTTGGTACTTCGTTGTCGCTTATGTTCTTACGGTCTTATACTCTCTTTTAACTATCTTACGGTAAAATACATACTTAGACCTTTTTGTGGGAGTCATAATGACTATAGAAAAAAATAGACAGACTTGATCTCAGAATCAGCAAGTCACAAAACACCAACGCGACGCGGAGCCAAAAAACTTAAGTTTTCAGAATGACCAATCAGGAAAACTTTCTACCACATTAAGTGTAGAGGTGAAAACAGTTTATAAATTATGGTAGGTAGGTAAAGTAGGTACCCTAAGCAGGCTAGGCGCACTCCGCGCTTTAGGTACGAAGCTACAAGTAGCCGGCGGGTCCGTCCGGACGGACTAATTTCAGAGGGCCGCCGCGTGCCGGCTGGGACGCACGTTAGCAATTCGATTTCGATACTCACTCACGCACCGCATTCGCGTATTGTCGCGTCGTTCGTTCGTACATTTATGATATTTAACCCAAAATGAAGGCATATTGCATCGCACTTTCGAAATAAACTTAATTATTAATGACAATTTGATTTCGTAAGAAAGCAAATTGCCTCAAATCAGTATGTATAGTGTGATGTGGCGTTGACTGTATTTAAGTACACATTTTATTTCACAAACACATAACTTGTAATAAAGTATTGTAAGCTATTATTTCATTATTATTTAAAAGAAGAAACCCTAATGTCGTTAGAAGAGATAAGAGCTACGCGATAGAAAGAGAGGTAACTTGTAGGTGAATATAACTGTAGCGAAGGGAGCGGTGTGCGACCTGAATTGCACTTTATTGTGTCTAGAATAGAGTCGCTATTTATTTAAATGACTTTGAGGAGTGGATCTTCTGTACTTGTACTATTATGTATTCTGTGCCCTAAGGACCTAGGCATAAAAATATATCCAAGAAATGGAACTATTGTTACATTGAGTATTTTTATATACTCGTGAGCAGAAAAACGGAATCAAAGGCCTATTTTCATACAAACGAGGTATTCTTAAAGCTTTGGTTCTCCGCCCAGGATTAAACAGGGTGTGATCTGATGATGGCAATTTAAAGAATGAATAGAGGCGGTTTAATTTGCTAAAGAAACCAAACGGATAAGAAGAGTCGTTTATGCCCGAGACCGTCTACAGTTTTTAGTGTTACATTTTCCATACTTTTTAATTTTCGCTTGTTATTTTTTTAAGTTCAACCCAGAGCTAAACGACTCATCTAATCCATTAGGTTTTTTTAGCACTATGGACCTCCGTCATCCATTCTTAAAATTGCCATCATCAGATCACACCTCGTTTAATCCTGGGCGAAGAACCAAAGCTTTAAGATTACCTCGTTTGTATGAAAAAAGGCCTGTTATTCCATTTTTCTGCACACGCGTGAATAAAAATTCTTAATGCAACAATAGTTTAATTTTTGCGATATATTTGTATGCCTAGGTGCCTAGGGTACCTACTTAATATAATTTAAACATTGTTTGATATTTAGACTTAATGTGGAAGGACGTTTTCCTGCCTGGGTCGATTTAAGATCTAAATTTTTGGCGCCACGTCGCGTTGGTGTTTTGTGACCTGCTGATTCTGAGATCAAGTCTGTCTATTTTTTTCTATAGTCGGTATGACTTCCACAAGAAGATCTAAGTATGTATCAGACCGTAAGATAGTTGAGAGAGACTATAAGACCGAAAGAACATAAGCGACAACGAAGTACCAAAGTTAAGTTTGTATTCTATACATTTTGTATGAAAAAACCAACTTATAGTTCCAATTGGAAACACTTGGGAACTCCGTCGCATACGATGTTTGATTTTTTTCAGTTGGATATTATACAATAACTGTATATAAAGTATATATTTTTTAAAAGCTTAATAAATTTACTTTAAGGTAGTATTTTTTTTCTTTTGCACAAAATTAGAATTTTCAAAGATACCTATATTAACTGTTGAAAGAAAAAAAAATGCAAATATATTTTTGATACTTTCCTCAATATATATTTTTTTCTAAGAAATTGTACATCAAATGTCTCAAAAATGAAATCGTCATGCTTGACATAAAGTTAAGTTTGCATTCTATACATTTTGTATGAATAAAAACCACTTATACTTGTAATTGTTAGTGTTGGGAAACACCGTCACATACCATGTTAGATTTTTTTTCAGATAGACATTGTACAATAACTATATAAAACGAATATATTTTTTTAAATCTTAATAAGTGTCCTTTAAGGTAGTATTTTTTTTTATTTGTACAACATTAGTATTTTCACAGATAGTGACAGTTTAATAAAAAAAAGCAAACTGATTTTGATACTATCGTCAATATTTTACCTTTTAAACACGTTTTTTTCTATGAAACTGTATATTAAAACTTTCAGAAATGAATCCCTCATCCCTGTTTTACCATAAAATGATACCACACTTGAAGTGGTGGGTATATTGAAGGAGATATGATTTTTTATCTGAAGCGCGGCGGCGCGAAACTTTGAATGCCACCCCCCCCCCCCCCCCCCCCCCCCACCTGCTAAGGGCGGGCGGGTGGCTACCGAGCTAAATCAGCTCAGTTTTACCTAAGTAACATCTGTACCAAGTGAATTCTTCTAATGAAAAATTTTGACCTTATTTTCTTAGGGACTGTACTATAATTTATTTATTTATTATTTATTTATTTATTAATCTTAAGGAAGACCAACAACTAGTAACAAACAGATAGCACTTTTAGTGACAGTAGGAAGTCATTTACAGGTCCTCGCATATATATAACAGGCTGATCTACAAAAAGCGATACAAGCTTATAAAACAAATAAGACGTTATTTACTATTACACTAAAACATTCACAAAGTAATTTGTAATTACAAAAAAAAAATTCAAGTACACTGCACAAACATTAACAATGTTATCTTTAAACCAGGTGTTTCTAAGCTATAATTATAGTCTAAGCAAGCTTGAAAGCACAAGAATACCAAAACCGCTCATGTAGCCAACAGAAAATGAGACTATCACTCAAAAAAGCCACTCGCCAGTATACGCCTCGCCTTCTGAAAATCAGTATTAAAAAGATCGATATCATATTTGTTATTTAATTTATTGAAACTGCTACACGCACGCCACATAAATGCGTTTTGCCTGTAATTAGTAGTAGCCAACGGAAGATAAATAAGCTCGTTAGATCTGAGGGTCTTTCGTGGTGGAACTATAGATATTAAAGCTAATAGTTGAGGGCAATCAATGACATTAGTAGTTATCTTAAGAAGAAAGCAAAGATCTGCGATCGTACGTCGTTGCTCCAATGGGAGAAGATGATGTCTTTTACATTGAACCAAATAATCAGAAGAAGAAAAGGGCACATTTAGTCTGTAACATAAGTACCGAATAAATTTTATCTGGATATTTTCAATTCTGGAGATGTATGACGTATATTTAGGATTCCAGATTTGTGATGCATATTCCAGTTGACTTCGTACGTATGTACAGTAAAGAATTTTAAATGTCTTAGCCTGTTTGAAATTTCGACCCATACGTTTAATAAAGCCCAAGGCTTTATATGCCTTGGCCACTATTTTGTTTACGTGTGCATCAAATAGGAGACCTGAATCAAAGAACACGCCAAGATCTCGAACACAATCCTCCCTGTGAAGTCCTTCTCCTTTTAGTTTGTAATTAAAAGTAACTGGATTCCGCTTACGACTGAAGGTCACTAGGCAGCACTTGGAGGGGTTTAAATCTAAACAATTAACCTCGCAGTAGTTTTCGAGTCTGTAAAGGTCAGCCTGTAGAGACTCGGCGTCTGAAATAGAAGATATCTTTGCATAGATCTTCATGTCATCTGCGAAAGATAAGAGACTAGAGGTGTGAAAGCATTGGTCGATATCGTTTACAAAGATTAAAAACAGCAAGGGTCCGAGCAGCGATCCTTGTGGAATTCCGCTAGGTATGTCTACCCAACTAGAGGTGTAGTTACTAATAACCACAGCTTGAGATCGGTTATCTAAATAGGAAGTGAACCACCTAAGCAGATCGCCGCTGATGCCAATCGCTGATAGCTTTGCAATCAAGAGATTATGTGGAATTCGGTCAAAAGCTTTACTGTAATCTGTGTAAACGACATCGACCTGTGCACCACCATCCATTGCTGAGGTAATAGCCTCATTTAAAAGTGCAAGGTTTGAGACGGTAGAACGGCCTTTTAAAAAGCCATGTTGGTTGGAGCTCATTGATTGTTGTAACGCAGGACATAACTGGTCATAGACCAAACGTTCTAAAACTTTTGCAACTATGCATAGTTTGGAAATAGGTCTATAGTTTTCTACAACAGTTTTAGAACCCTTTTTATGAACGGGTGTTATAAAAGCTCTCTTCCAAACGGGAGGTACACATCCCTGTGTTAGGGACTTTCGAAAAAGAATGCACAGAGGAACAGCAATAGTTTTAGCGCAGTTAATTAGAAAACACGACGGTAAATCATCGGGACCAGCAGATTTGGAAGCATCCAATTTACTGAGTAGCTGGACGACTCTATCATAATTAATTTCAATTGACGATATATCAGAAGTACAATCACTAACCAAGTTATTACCAGATGTGGAGGGTGAGTTGGCTACAAATGTAGAAAGAAAATAATTGGAGAATGCCTCACAAATTGAATCACCTGAATCACACGTCGAGCCATTATAGTAAAGTGTACTAGGCAAGCCACTTGATTCCGTTCTGGATCGAACAAAATTCCAGAAGTTTTTGGGTTGTTGTACAATGGAGTCCTCTATCAAGATTAGGTAGTTATCATAACACGATTTTTCTAAATCTTTTACTCTATCGCGCAACCTGTTGAAACTCGAGATATCACTGCGATTACCATAGATTTTTATTTTACGATGGTATTTGGCCTTTTCCTTAATTGCTTTTTTAAGCGATTTAGTATACCATTTAGGATATGTGTTTCCGGTAATATTTATTTTAGGTATATGCCTATCTCTTATTTCCAGAAAGAAATTATAGAAACGATAAAGAGCCTCTTCGATACTCAAGCGATTAAATTCGGAGTACCAGTCTTTGTTAGCAAATTCACTATTAATCTTATCATAGTCACCCCGCTGAAACAAGTACTTAGTACGGACCGCACTGGTGAGAGTGGGAGGTTCGATACAATTTAATTCAATCAAGAGAGCACCATGATGGGAATCTATGGGTACAAGGGGGTTCTCACTACAGTCAGTTACGGTAACTTTGTGATTTGCTAACACTAGATCAAGGATAACACCATGTAAATTTTTTACTGAATTGAATTGACTTAAATTTGATGCATTTAATTGGTCAACTAATTTAATCTCGTCTGTTTTTGTCGGAGTTGACGGCACTAAAGTCCCATCATTAGCAGGACTTGGGTTCCACGACAAATTACGCAGATTAAAATCACCTACAATAAAAAAATAGTCTTCATTATAGGTATCAATCGAATTATCAAGTTTAATTAAAAAGTATAAATACTTTTTAATTAACAAGTTTAATTTAAAAGTATAAATAATGCATATTGTGTCTTAAAATTGAAGCAATTTTTTGGTACAAGTGTCTACGCAACTGAACAATATGATATATAAATTAAATAGGCGCGATCTCGGTTGTGTGAAGCTGAGAATTTTATTGTAGTTGTGGCTACTTCGGCAGAACTTACCGAGTAAACTGTCTTGATATGACCATCAGCCATTTTTGATGTCCCCACTGCTGGGGCACAGACCTTCCTTATGGGTGGATAAGGAAGACGGGCCATAACCCACCACGCGGGCCCCATGCGGATTGGTTGGTGTTAACGACTGCAAATGCAGCTGGGACCAATGGCTTAACGTGCCTTCCGAAGCACGGAGGAGCTCGAGATAATAAGAAAGAAAGAAAGAAATTCATTTATTTTGTCATCTATCTATCTATCATCATAATAAATTTTTGGTCACCCATTCCATGACCGACCCTTGCGAAAGTTGCTTAACCTGCGCCTTAACTGCGCCATCAAGCTCTTATACTGGTGCCAAATGGATTGGAATGCGATGCACCCACATTCTAATGTAAACTGAAACAATACCTACCACTGCATTTTGCAACACTTGACACTGGCAAAAATTACTCCCTGAAGAGGAGAGTAGATTGCCTAACCAAAAATAAAGAAGATATTATAAATGGTCTATGGTCCCAGGTGGTGGCAGTATTCGGGTCTGCCCAGATGGCGGCGTCTCGCCTTATCAACCTGCAGAAGCACCGCATCGCGCAGTGCCGCGCCGTGCAGATCAACATCCTGGGCGAGGAGGGCGTGCCCGTGCAGGTGGACGGCGAGGCGTGGCTGCAGCCGCCCGGCTGCGTGCGCATCATACACAAGAACCGCGCGCAGATGCTGTGCCGCTCGCGCGCGCTCGAGACCAGCCTCAGGTAACAACCCCATAAACATAAACATTTTTATTATGCCAGAATGTGGTAGGTATACAGATGCAGTTCTTAATTCAAAAAAGATATTGTTCTATTTTTAGATTAGATGTTGTTCTAATAAGATAAAATATATCTCATTACCACTAGATTCCATAGATTGCATAGATGGCAACCGTTATTACTGAAATCACATTTTTAATAAAAGCAGAAATGGTGCAATTAGGTTTGATCAATGCTCTGTATTTTATGAGTTACCTCGTTTTTCAGGCTAAGATAATACAGAAACCCGTAATTGTGAAAATAAAATACGGGGTAAAAAAATCTGGGGTCTAAATTATCTTCGCAAAAAAACAGCTGTTTTATTGTTTCCCGGAAAAAAAATCTGAAACCCGTATTTTGGCTGGTAACCTTTAAATCAAATAGTAGTGGGTGGCAAGGCAATCCTAGGTGCAATATTATAGTGCAATATACCTAAAGACCATAATTGCATAATGTATTTTAAACCTTAGGTCAGTTCCATAGTGTTTTCCTACATTTTTACACTTATATGTTGATTTCCAGAACGTGGGATGAAAAACAGCAGATGAAGGCGCACGCGCTGGCAGGCGCCGGCCCCTGGTCGAAGGCAGCGCTCTCGCACGCCGAGAACGCGCAGTTACTGGCGCTGCTTGATGATATCAACACACTCGTCAAACATGTATGTAGTAGACCAACTAGGTAGTTGACAAAAGACTGTAGCGATGCCAGCAGGGTTTACTGTTCTCACTCTTCACAACACTTTTACGTTATTAAAGCTGGCATGACCAAAATTCATCGCAAAAGTCTAATTTGGGTATGATCAAAGTTTTTGTGTTATTCTGATATTAACCTTGCTGTTGTTGTCTTTCATCAAAGAGATGATTTTACATTCTGTACAATCCAGGTGAAGCTCTCATGCATAAGTGAGAGCGGAGTGAGCGGCGGCGTGTGTAGCAGCGTGGCGGTGGCGCGGCGGGTGGCGGCGCAGGCGGACGCGCTGCAGGACTCGGAGGGAAGGCTCCTGCCCGCGCCGCAGCTGAGGAGGCATCTAGCGGCGCTGGTGGGTATCACCTGTATACAGGGTCATTTTGAACTAACCATCCAAATTTTAAGGATGTGTCCAGTCCATGAAACTAAACAACTTTCTCTAAGAAACATGTGTCAAATTTCGCCACAAAATTTTGGTCATCCCGTACTAAAATGATCACGTGATCTCTCTGATTTATATGGAAAGTCGATTTTTATTTTACATATTTGACTCTACATGTGTTCCTTGGAGAAAGTTGTTCATTTTCATGGACTGAACACATCCTCAAAATTTGGATGGTATGTTCAAAATGACCCGATATAGGTAGTGTAGTGGAGTGAGCGGCGGCGTGTGTAGCAGCGTGGCGGGATGCGTTGTTTTCATTTTTCATTGGCATAAATGATATAAGTGTGCATGTTACGCCTGCAAATCATGTTAACATTCGTACTCCCGCTGATGCACATTTTTTCGCGGCGTATTTAAGTATTAATACTACATCGCTACAAGGCATATTATAAATGCCGCATCTACACAACCACCTTCACTGTTAACGTTACGGTTATCCCAGGTGGAGAGCTGCCAAGAGATGGTGGAGGGCGGCGCGGGGGCGGGCGGCGCGGGCGCGGCGGCCGCCTCCGCGCTGCGCAGCCACCTCACGCGCGTCGAGTTACGGGAGGGGCTCGCGTACTTGCATCCCGACGAGGTAATGGACACTATACACTTCATTATCACATATAATGAGCCATTAACTGCCCTTTCCCTAAAAGCACCACGCTGCCTTAATGTGGATTGATGGGTGTTTGACTAACAGCCATTTTTAATATCCCCACTGTTGCGGCAAAGGCCTTCCTTATGGGTGGATAAAGATGGACCTAAACCACCACGCGGGTCCAATGCAGATGGGTGGGTGTTAAAGATTGCAAATGCAGCCGTGACCGATGGCTTAACGTGCCTTCTGAGGCACGGAGGAGCTCGAGATAGTAAATTTTTGGTCACTCATCCCATGACCGACCCTGGCAAAAATTGCTTAACGTCCGCTAACCACTGCGCCATTAAGCTCCTTGAGATGGGTGTTTACGACTGCAAAATGCAGCCTCCTTTTCCACCTCCTCTCCCCGTGCCTTCGGTAGCTCAAGATATTAATTTCTTGGTCACTAAACGCATCATCGAGCTCCTCACAGTACACTTGGAGCAAAGAACAATGACTCACCACATAATTTTCTTAGGAACATTGCTGACTTAATAATCTCATTAAATATCTCATCAAAAAAAGCTCCCCATAATTTTGTCGAGGGAATAGAATGACAATATCGAAAAATAATAGAAGAATAACTTCCAACAAGCGTCGATTCAATCTGAACGGCTTCTATATAAGGTTATATTTTTAGCTTCTTTTTTTAGTTTGTACTGCAAGCCTAACTTGACAAAATTCATATTTTCATCGATTTTTTTTCAAATTCAAAAGCTTCTTTGATTTGATTGGCTAATTAATTTTTCTCCCTTGTTCACCCCCTGCTTGCCCCAGACTCTGCTGCGGTCCCGTAGATGTTACCGTAGGCTGTCGCTTGATGGGTTAAGGCTTTACTTCTAGTCGTGACTTCCTTCCGTCTGTGTGAAGTGAACCTTATGACGATATACTTAACGTTCAAAGTTACTTAAATTAATTAATAGGGAAACCCTTTCAGCTGTACACAATTGGTATTTTTATTCCCCGAGGTATCTCGTCAACAGTACGTAAAAAACTTTTTCTAAACGAACTAAAAAATATATAAAAGGGTTAAACTTACATAATGTTTCGCCTAATTAAATATTAAATAAATTAAAGGTATCTATTAAATATTTGTAAGAATAAAGTTAAGTGCAAATAATTATGTTGAAAACTTAGTCTATACTTAATAAACAAAATAGTTATTCCCTTAATAGATTTAGATTTTAGAGCAATCGTAGCCCATCTGCCCCATGTTAGTTACCCTATGTTTAGAACTGCCCAAGCATTCAGCTTTAACCCTTCTTTATCTATAAACCTGGACCTCTATCACCCTCCAATCTCCCAGGTTCAGAAGAAAGGAGGTGCTGGACGCTGGCTTCGAAGCCGGCGGAGCATCTCAGAAGGAGGTTCCGCTGCTGCCTACACTGCTGCGCAAGTTCGCGCGTGGGGAGTTAAGGAAGTGCAAGGCTGGCTGGAAACTCTGCAGCTGGCCGAATACGCTGATGCCTTCGCGAAGCATGACGTCACGGGCCGCGAACTGCTGTCGTTAGCCAGACGGGATCTAAGGGACTTGGGCATCTCGAAGGTTGGCCACGTAAAGAGGATATTGCAAGCTGTCAAAGAGCTGCAGTGACGAAAGCGAGGCCGCTCCGAGGGAGATGGCCACGGGTAAAGCGCTGGATGACCGCGACGGTATTTTGTTTTAAGATTTATGGAAATTTGAATTCAATTGTCCTAAATTTCGGTCGTCTTTACCAGTGTGTAGCGGCATTTAGAGTACCTATCTATCTTTTCAACCAATTAGAATTATAATACTGCACTGGTTTAAACTCTAAAGCTGAATTTGCACAACAGACACAGGAAACTTGTCCGTTAACTACAAAGAATTTTGTGTGCCATAGGCTCGCACGTTTTCCACAGGTATACATGACCGAAGTTACAAACATAAAACTTTAATGATCTCGTACAATAGTTGATTGCATCATACTTGAAATATAACATTGACATTTAAGCAACAACTATTTATAATTCTATACAATGTTCTTTTATCAATTAAAATATAATGAATTTGGAGTCGCGGTCAAATGTTTGATGATATTGTTGGTATACCATTGATATATTTATTCTTCTTCGAATCTCGTATATAGAAGATGTACAAAGTACGTCTTATAATCGAAGTTGATAAACTTCGAGGGTCAGTTACATAAAAAGACTGACCTAAGATACGACAAAAATTAACACTGTTTGGTGATTACCAAAATGATATTGTAGATAAATTATCCTACCAGTTTTGGTACATAAAAGACTGAGAAATGAAAGATAGAATCGCAGACAGTTCTTAAAAGGAACTCAATGGAGGGGGCTTTACAGTGCATATTGCAACGACTTGCTGTCGTATCGAATCGAAGTAAACGCAAAAATTTTAGATATAACTATGTTAAATGTATATCTTGCGCTATACTATCTCATCTATGATTCCTTTTCGGACATCGAATCTCTACCTCTTTCATACTAAGTTCCTGTGCAATTATGCTTAAACTGTATCAACGATATTTCTTTACAAATTAGTTTTCTTGCCATTCCCTATTCAACGTATTATACTTTTGCAAAATACTTCCACCTTCTTGTTTAACAAAGAAACACAATTTCTGAACATTTTAACTTCGATGCAAACAATTTCTTTAAAAAAATCTTTGAATTCAAACTTATAAATAAAAAAGCAACCTATAAAAATGTGTTAAAATGTACAGAGAATAATTACAAATGTCAGATTATAGTGAATACGACGAGTTATACGATATTATACTGGTACAGAGAGGTTGATACTGGACTACGTACTACGAGCTAAGAAAGTTTACTACGGCATAGCGTCGTAGCTACTTACGAGCTAACCTTGCTACGGCGTAGCGTCGTAGCTGCCTACAAGCTAAGAAAGTTTGCTACGGCGGCGTAGCGTCGTAACCACCTACGAGCTAAGTTTGCTACGGCGTAGCGTCGTAGTTCGTAGCTACAACTGTGCTACGGAAAAGCGCGATTACACGCGAAGATTTTACATTTTCGTTATGCGTTGCCTCTCTTGGTCTTATTAAAACTTACAAAATGACCATCATTGTCGCATTTATGACTATAAATATTGAAACGACGCTTTTATATTCGTTGCCACAACGCGGTTACGAAATTTCGTAGCATAACAATATAGCAGTAAAACGTTTTTTACCAAAATAATACTGGTATTAGGTACTTGTGAAGTATTTTCGTAAACTTTTTTCTGAGTAACGTAGCTCCAGTATCACACTCGTGTTTTGTGAATTTCAATTGGGAACAGTCAGGACGAATTTATTAGTGATTGTCAATATACCTTTTAATAACATTTTCACTTAACTTATACATATTTTACCCCTAATATTTTTACAATCATCTGTGTATGTTAAATCTCAACACAAGCGAATAACCTTTCCAAATGTATAAATGAACCGTTCCACTTTTAAGTAATATACAAAAATCGATTGTATACATTTGTTATTACTATAAGTATCACATGTATTTATTGTACGTATTTTTATAATTCCACCTCTTTTATCCCCGAGGCTTTCGTCTCGTCATCGCAAGCTGCCAAATCCGCCTTCAATATTAAGTCATTGTTTGAACACAACGAATGAGTGTAAAATTATTCGCCATTTTCCAAAATTTATATCATACCTCCATTTTTATATCATTTAAGATCGAATCTTATTTATCATCATACAGTCGTATTGATTGTGGTAGAATCAAAAGCAAAGTTATTTTTATAGTGAGTATACTGTATGGAGTATGAAGTGGGAACTGTAGGGTGATGTGTGAAGGATTTTCGTTCATCTCGCTTTTTCAGTTCATATGATTCTATCAAAAGTAAAAAGATATTGTAACTCTTATTCTTTTAGTTCTGATGACTGCAAATACTCCAACCCCTTTTAGTGGGTAAAGTTGGCATAGCCAGTGGCAAACTTAGTACTTTGCCTTTACTTCTCGAACATACGTTGTAGGACCTTCCGTCTTCTTTTCTTTGAACAATATAATGGCGTATTCACACGTTCCCCATACAGATGAATACCAGTAAATGCCATCGGCAATGAGCGGTTTTCAAAAGAATAAATAAGAACTAGATGTCGTTGAACAACTAAGTAGGTAGGTTTTTAAGAAAAGGCAAAGTTGAATATCGCCATCTATCGACATAAAATTATACTTAAATTGTCAGCTGTTAGAAAATCACTCATTGTGTGGATGTAAACGTACGCACGATGATCGAGCCAAATGTAGACGATCGTATCCAGCAGCGATCGTTTAGAGGTGCCATGCCATTACAGCAGTGTGACAGTGACCACTGTTCACTGTTCCATGTTACATAGGCGATGTATGTGGTATGTTAAGGCCAGTATATTCCAAAAACTATGTCTCTGTCTTTTTCTTTACGTGTGAAGAGTAATGAAAATAACCTCACTTTTTTATTTTTTCAATGTTTTTGTAGATATTTTGAGCATAAAGTCACTTTTTGAAAAAGTAACCGTTGAATATTCTTCTATATGTCATTACCTATTTTTCTATATATTTTTCGAGAATAATGGATTAATAGACTTTAAGTATTATCCAAAAAATATAAAATTAATGATAATTTTCTTAGTCTTTGCATAATTTTTTAGTCGAGTGAAGAAACGAATATCGATTTTTTAACAGTAAATTAATCGAGATCGTTTATAAAACTTCAACATATATTTTTATCTGCTTAAAATAAAGAAATTTGATTGTTTATTGTTGAATCAAAAATAGGCCAAATTCGATAATTTCGAATATACTGGCCTTAATTGCTTAACCGTTTTATAAAAACATTTCA
The DNA here is from genome assembly GCA_943789525.1 of Agriphila geniculea. NCBI lineage: Eukaryota > Metazoa > Arthropoda > Insecta > Lepidoptera > Crambidae > Agriphila > Agriphila geniculea. The sequence continues at coordinate 26,800,369 of OX038872.1, read as the reverse complement.
GCGTGATGATCAGTAAGATTCGACCTTTAGTAATCGTATTTTACCATTTTATAAATGTTATATTCATATTGATGTGATCTGCACTTAAAGTTATGGAAAGATAAATCGATCCCCACTTTCAAAATTAATTATTCTGCCCTCATAAGCCAAAAAGCGGTATCTCAAAAAAATCCTATTTTCTGATTTTTGTTGTATCGGATAGCTTAATCAATTATCTATCTGATGAAGTAAGCCAAATAGCGTTATCTCTTCTAAAACATGTAGAAAATCCATTTAGAAAATATTGCATATCTCAATTCTACATGAAATTACTAAGAGACTTAGGGGTATACCAAAATTTTGAATGCGAATGGCCGTAAAAAAATATTTCTAAGGCATTTGGCGGCATTTGCGTACACGGGTAGTTTTTTTTTCAGCGCAGTGTTTGATATTTTTTCCTATTGCTAAGGATATACCTACTATCCTACTAAATATATAAATGGGAAAGTTACGATGTTTGGATGTTTGTTACTCAATGACGCAAAAACAGCTAAACGGATTTGAATGAAATTTGGTACACAGGTAGTTTATAGCCTGGGTTATAATAGCATAGGATATTTTTTATCTCCGTCAAAGCTTAAGGACATTTCGAATGTCCACGCGGACAAAGTCACGAGCGGAAGCTAGTAAGTCTATAATCACCAGCATTGGTGCAAACAAAAAAAAGTACTTCTACCCCTCAGAAGAAAATCATTTCTAATGGTATTTCACAGGCCAAGAAGAGTAATATTTTGAAATCCCTTCAAAGTATTATGCCAAGAAACCGATTTTTCTTTTTGAGGGAGATGTTTTCTGAGTGATATAAAATATAGTTGCGTAGACCAAACATTTACAATTTTATGCTTGATTTGTCCTAAATATAATAAAATTATTGAAAAATGCATTTACTTTTAGTTTTACTTTTATTATTTTAGATTTTCGGCAAAAATGTATATGAGAATATTTGTATGGAAATTTCTATACAAACACTAAAGCCGACAGCAGTAACTCACTTTCGAAAGCAAAGTAATTTGAAGGAAAATGACGGTATCTCAAATAAAAAGCAAAAATATATAGTTTTCCAATATTTTATTGTATCAATACTAAATATGGCTTCAAATATTTATAAAAAAGTTATAATAATCCATAAAAGATTTTCCTAAGTTGATGCGAACATGAAAAAGACAAAACATAGATTTTCTCGGAAGTCACTTTTGTTGAGTTAACGCTTTTTGGCTTATGAGGGCAGTATTAGCCACATAAAATAAACATACTTTCAAATCAATTGTGAGTGTTTTTAAGGTCGTAAACTTCATGCATATTTTGTAAGCAAATAATCATCGATTGATTCAAAATTTAAAATTATTGAAGCAATAACAGATAATATTCCATGGTTATTATCATTCGTTACTATGTATTCAGCTCATTCGAACTAATTTAAAGATAGCACACTTTTCATAGAATATTGTGATCATGTTTAGTGGGTAGGCAGAAAAGTAAACATTTTATTACCTTCATAATATTCTGTGCAAATATAGCACCGACGCGAATCGATAATTAGTATTAAACTGGATTAATTTCATAAATGGAGATTTTATTGGTTTTGTATCTGTCTGTATTTATAAAAAATATATTGTCGTTGTACTGAAGTGTAAAAGAATTTCTGCAAATTTTTGTGATAGAAGGGTCCGATAGCTAGTTTGAGTAGAATTTCAATCAAAACTAATAAAATATAATTAAAACTGTGATTAACAATGATCTGTATTTCTAATGGGATTCTTGTAAGTACCTATATGATTTTTGATGTTTTGACGCCCAAGGATTGTGGTATTCCATTACTTATCAGAACATGCGCCGTGTAAATATTGACATTTATAATAGGTACATTACTGCAGTAGTGGCATGCAACACAGGAATTAAAGGACGAGCTTCAAACCAAGTAGTAACTTTTTAACATTTTATTTTTATTTAAAATTGCAGTAATTGAAACAAATCAGCCATCGCCGCAATCACCGTCTTAAGTTTCTGCGTCTTTTACATAAACATTTCGTTACTTCCGCATGCACCGAAAATGTAAAAACTCAAACCGTCAACAAAAATAAGTTGTGATGTTAGCTTATTTAAGTTAACTTAAACAAGTTGTGGTAAATTAGTACTTAGTACTTATCAATACGAAAACATATTTTAAGATCCAAGCACAGGATCCAAGTATCACACTGTCTTGTGCCAAGAATGTTTGCTTGTTTAATGCAGTGAAAACTTTATACTTCTTACATTGATACCCTTGTGAATATCTTTTGAGTATTGCAGTGCAGTTAGTTTACATATTGTTCTTTTGATTTTGGAGACAAAAAGTTTTCTATTACAGTTCTTGCCGCTTCTTGAATTTCAGGTGGCGTCAAAATATCACTTTAGTCGATCGAACTCATTTTTATATTTTACAAACTAAATCATTTTATTTGACCCAAAAGTTAATACCGATCATTAGTTCTTGTGAACAAATACATCTTAGACAGATAGTCATTGACATAGTGAGATATGTAGCGGTGTTCCAAATATTTACCGTAAACTATTATCCGCCTTTAAAAATATTATACCATACCAAATATATTTAGTCTATAGAATGACCATTTTATTTGATGGTTTATACGCTCTAGAGATTAGTTGCAATACCCATTACTTTAGGTTTAGGTATTCAATAAAATAGAACGCGTAGGCAGAATCATTATAATAGGTGTCTTACTCTCAATTCCATATTCTAAATAATTACAAGCAATTTCATCAACGTCTATTTGGGTGTGTGAACTGTGAAGGTGTATTTTGATGTAAAATTACTATGAAATGTGATCTCTCGTTTTTTTTTTTGTTATTATTATCTTTAGGTAAAATTACGACTGCGTTGGTAACGAGGATTGTGTAAGCTATCGTAAATTGATCTCATAACGTGAAAGGGAAGTGGACTATTTGACAAATTTATTGGTTGGCCGAATCGAGTCTTGGGAGTTTATTTTTAATGTTGTCAAATCAAAGTACCTACTTGAAAGTAGGTACCCAACTTTTCTTAAATGGACTATGCCATGAAATAAGTATATCAGATTCAACTTCTTTTCAATTCAATTCAAGGCACTTCAATTTAGAGATAACATCGTCGATTATAAAAAGTATAAAGTATGCCAAAAGTGGCTGTTGGCACGTTGTTGGTTAAAACGCCAACGAAAAAAGATCGTGTTTATTTGATTAAAGGATAATTTTTTGGTCACACAAAACAACTCGTGATGTAATTTGATTTTCCAAGATATTTGCTATTATAGAGAGTTGCTATTATATTATACCCTCGATCATGTACGTAGCGTCATATGTTTAATGCTGCGTACAAGATCGAAAACCTTACGTCTCGTACATCTAGTCTAGTCAATGAGTTCATTATTGTATACTTCTTACTCATACGTAAACCTGTTTATCTGCCATTAAATGGTAAGAAATTAACCAGCACTTTAAAAAAGGGCCTCGTATCATAATCATAAAAATCTTGTTATAATTACGTACATCGTGATAACATTTCTGATAAGATAATGGGGAATGTCCGAAAAAATTCAATTTGGCTGAATATTTTTTTATAGGTAGGAATAAGCTCCCTTAGTAATAGAAAAAAGTTTCAGATTTTTCAGTTTCGTATAAATAAAAATAAAAAATAAAGTCACTTCGACTTCACAAATATACGAAAGTAACAGCAGAATGGAGATTATACCTGTCATAATCACAACATGCTATTAAAAAAAAAGTTTCAACACAAAATGTCAAAACTTTTTTTTTAATACTTGCTGTTGTTGTGGCAGGTGGTGGCAAAGGTATAATCGCCATTCTGCTGTTACTTTCGTACATTTGTGACGTCGAAGAGACTTTAATTTATTAAAAAAAATTGACGCAACCGAAAATTCTGAAACTTTTTTCTAAAACTAAGGGAGCTTATTCCTACCTATAAAAAAATATTCAGCCATTTTTTCGGACATTCCCCATTATGTTGTCAGTACCTATGTGTTAACAAAGATTCGTTAGCAAATTTAAAGCGTTAGCAAAAAATATTGATCACGGATTTTAGTACATTTACCCTCGGTAGTATCAATAGTCCGTTACCAACGCGGTCGCTCCTCCTCTAAGGATCTGCCTTATAGATGTTTTTATATCTCTACCGTGCTACAGATCTAATCGTGTGTTAAATGGTTGAGTGTCTCTAAACTTATATTTAATTATGAACATTTATATTAGAGTTACTCGTGACGTTCGATCTAAATTATACCTAATATAAATAAACTACTTATTTCCGCCGTTCCCCCGAGCGGCAGGTTATGCCTTAGATGATCTAGGACTATTTTAATATAAAATAAATTAATAAAATAATTTATATTGGACATAATATTGTAATCTGTATTCAAAATGTAGATATTCTTATAAAACTAATTTTCAGTGTTGAATTACGTCTTCAATGAAATCCATAATAAATATTGTGTGCGCCATTACACTGGCGATATTTCTTAATGACACTTTTTAAATAGTTACTAAATCGTTTCAATTAAATATTTAAGTGTTACTTTTCTTTAAATAAAAAAGTCTGTACTTTTCCGAAGTTTTACATCTGACGTGATCGCATGTGGTTTTGCTTCACTTTTCACAAATTGATTGTAATATTTTTTCGCATAATTTATTAACGTTTAAATATTTGGAGGATATAGCCAATACTCAAGACAAACTTTGAAAATTGACATTAGGCTATATCTTCGGAACTTGAAGAATCTGCAATGTTGTATTTTAATATATTTTCTTCTAAATGTAATCATATCAATATGTTTAAGTGGATTCAATGGAGTTCTTGGTATTCTTTAAATTACTATTAAAGCAATAAGCATCGATATTCGCTTCGATTTTGTAATTACATAGATAAAATTGCGTCAGCGGTTATTTTAAACTGGGACTCAATTCTGCTAATGTTAACGTGACAGTCGTGTCTCAATGGTGTTTCGTGAACTAGAACGAGACGTACACTATGTACGAAAAGAGCGTGACCGGCAAATTCTTATGAAAACCTTAGAAATATCAAACGGTCAATTTATAATTAATCTGGTCTTTTATTGCTGTTGGATGCTTTAATATTAATACGGCGCCAAATCTCCATTATTGTCCATAATCGCTTGGCAACTTTGCGGCAAACTTTCCGCCAATTTTTCAGTAAAGACGCGGATTTTAGTTCACGAGTAATGTCAGCGACAGTTACTGGATTCGTTGCCCTTAGTTTAGGCTTCACCCACGCCCAAATATTTTCAATTGGATTGGCATCAGTGATCTGTGACGGCCAATCCAGCACATCAATACCACGTTCCGCTTTCCAAGAAGTGCAGAGCCGACTACGGTATTCAGGGTCATTATCCTCTTGCAGAATCCAGAAATTATGGGAAAACTTATGTTTTTTTACAAAGCATTTTAGGAAAATGATTGTTCTATTCAGCCCAATATTTATTTTTATAAGCTGCACACTAAAATTCAAAAATATGCCGGTCACGTTCGTAAATACGTACGTAATCACGTACAAAAATTGTCTACATGTAAATTGTTTTTTTTTGCGTTTCGTTCGCCGTCATGATGCTACAGGGGTAGAAGGGAGATAGATGGCATGATGAGGCGAATGCGAGAGCGTGATAGCCTGTACCTGTGTCAGACTACAACTGAGCCAAAAAAAAACTCCGGAAGTCTTTACTATGCCAGGATGAAGTCGATAATTTGTTGAATTTGTCTCCGAGCAACAGAATTTGTCAGTCTAGCGTTTAAGAGATATGTGTGGCTCAGGCAGAGCCATTTATGAGCCGCTCAGCTGTGGTGATCGCATACCGAGTCACTTTAGAGTCTGATCTACTATTTCCACCGTTATTTTTTGTGGCTCAGCTGTAGTCAGTCCCTCTCCTTCCCTCGTCTCACCTCGCCTCGCTTTAAACGTTGTTGGTGATTATATACAGGATTGCTCGCTACCAAGTTTAAAATGACCAGCTAATGTCTTTTCTATGATTTATTCTAGTCATTAATTATCGTAATGTTCCTTGCACAAGTTGTGACGTTTAAATAATATATTTCGTTAAGATTTAGTTACAATAAATTTATATTGATATCGTCAGTGCGAGCGAACTGTGTTGTAATGTTTTACTTTACTGTCTTATTAATAAACGGAGTAGGAACTTTGTCACTTTGATGCAATTCACCTCAAGTACAAAAAAGACAACGTAGGTATAGATACGGTGCCTATTTCGTTTATAAGTAAGGAACAAGACAAGAGTTGCTGATGGTGCATTTAGAAATGCCATTGCTTTTATTTATGAGGGTCGCTCTACTACATAGGTACTACATTAATTTATAGATATTATCTGAAAACATGAACCTGATTAACGTTAAGTATAGGTAAAGAAAGGTATTTTTTTTAAATAACATACACAGAAAGCCGCAGAAAAACCGAACCATTTGAATACTGTGACTTATGCCATTGTAATAGAGAACAATTTTGTGTAACATAATGGTTGCACTGATGAGCGGCCTACTGTACAAATAATTATTTCTGTTTATTGTATACCTACTAAACTTAGTAACATTTGTTTTTCGCATAAAATATAAAAAAATGAAAAAAATACACATCTGTTATGTAGAGTGACCCCATTGACTATTTAAACGTTTTGTACCTATTTAAATGTTTTGAACAGTATTTTTGCTCAATTTTATTTAAGTTACGTTGTGTACAAAGTTAGATTTCGGGAATGTAATTCGGATGTTTATCTATATGTGTTTTCTGTGTGATGTATTTACTTACAAGGTTGCACATCAATACTTATTAAATGAATAAACTAATAAAAATATACAACGTGTTACAAAATAACTTCTAATTGCGAATATGGTGAATAGGGACCATCAAACTGAACAACTTTTACTACGGGACCAACTCTAAAATCGCGAAAAAAATCTGCTGTTACATACAAAAATTAATAACGAAGATATCAAAATGTATGAAACAGTCGATTTTTTTCACGATTTCAGAGTTGGTCCCATAGTAAAAGTTGTTCAGTTTCATGGTCCCTATCTACCTTATTTGGCATTAAGGGTTATTTTGTAACACGTTAAATATCAAACATTCCCTTAGGTATTTAGAAAAGTAGGTAGAGTCTGTCTAAAAAGTCTGTTTACATGGGTAATTTCAAAGGTAATACCCATCTAAATCCCCAACCACCCCACCAATACCCATCTAAATAAATAAATATGTTTACAATTATAATTTTGACAGCACCAACAGGGTTACCAGTATAAGTTTTTAAAAATAATTTAATAATTTCTCATGTAAACAGACTTTTTAGACAGACTCTACTAGCTTTCGCCCACGACTGGACATTCAAAAAATCCCTAGGGAACTTTTAACAGAGATACAAAAGTATCCTATGTTTTAATCCAGGCTATCAATTAACTAGGAACACAATTATCTGTGTGCGTTTTTTGCGTGTTTGAGTAACAAACATCCAAACTAACAAACTTTACATTTATACTATACACATCAACTTTGTCTAGGAATACAGGTGTTATTTTCATACAAACGAGGTAACTTTGAAGCCTTGGTTTTCTGCCAGGGATGTACCGTGCTGTGATCTGATGATGGCCATCCAGGAAGTGAATGGAGGTGATTCAGATCGCTATACACACCCAACTGATCTGATCAGCATTCTAAAAGATTAATGGGTCAGAGTTCTCGGTTTGAGGATTTCCATACATTTTCATGCTATTTTCGCGGTTTTTTTAAACATGTCCATTACTTTTGGCCCCCATTGGGCCATTTTTGCCCAATTGGAGCTCGATTTATCTGTTTTAATTTGAAACCCGGCAGACTTTTCGAAGTTCGATTCGTTAGCCGGTACGGCCCCTGGGGCCGTACCGGCTAACGAATCGATCATCGAAAAGTCTGCTGAGTTTCAACTTAAAACAGAAAAATCAAAGTAAGGAACTTCGTCTTGTACTTTCTGTTGACGTAATTTGGAAGATAACGATGTTCGTGTGACATCATGAATTGGGGTTCGCCATTTTGGCCCAATTGGGGCTCGATTTATCTGTTTTAATTTGAAACCCAGCAGACTTTTCGATAATCGTTTCGTTAGCCGGTACGGCCCCTGGTATCCCTAGACAAAGTTGATGAATGCATTATTAGGAATTTTGTTGATCTATATCTTTATTTTGCTTAAGGCGCTGCTTAATCGAATTTTTAGGTTTTTGAGGGGGTGCGGCAGACGAAGCGCGGTGTGCACGTGCAGCGGTGCCCCTCCCGCGCCGCACCTCCCCTGCGCTGCGAGTGTAGCGGTGTAGACTGGGCCGCATTTAGAAAATTTTTGTTTGTTTTTAAATTATTTGCTGTTGTGAATAAATGTCATGTTCTCTGATCAGGGTGAACAAAAATTTGAATTAAATTTTGAGATATTACAGAAAAAGTATACTTTTAATCACGTAAACGAGCTTAAAGTGTCATAAAAAAAAACTCGATTTCCAAGAAAGTTTCTTTGATAATTGTTGACCACAGTGATGGCCTATTTTTATAAGAAAATTTGTCTTTGGGGTACCTACTACCCTTTTACTATCCCTTGGTTCTTGTGAAATTATTTACATGATTATTATTTCCAATTCGTGCGCTGTGTTGCCTTTTTGCTAAGCTCATTATTGGCACGTAATAATTTTACTATTTTGCATTTCTGGTGTATCTTAGGCTGTTTCGTTTACGAAACTCTAAAAATGTGAGTTGCGCGACTCCTAGCGAGACTTAATAGACTGAGAGGTCACGGAATTTTTGGTAACGATCGAGGAAAAGGTTAGACTCGTTTTTATGGGTTGTAGAGTGGTCCCCTAATGTGAATGATGTCGGTAGCGGTACGCCTGATCTCAGTGGTTGCAACTTCGAGTGATCTAAATATACACGGTTAATTTTTAAGTATATCTAACAATGAAATAGGGATTTCAGACCACGTAAATGAACAACTTTTACTATGGGACCTACCACGAAATCACGAAAAAAAAATCAGCTGTTCCATAGAAAAGTACAACATCGACTCGACTATAATGTATGGAACAGCTGATTTTTTTCGCGATGTGGTGGTTGGTCCCATAGTAAAAGCTGTGCATTTGGGTACGTATCAGAATGTCTAAAGTTAGAATGTCTAAACTCAAAATGGCAAAGTTCATAATGTCAAAAATTTTAATGTCTAACGATTAAAATGTCGAAAGTTCAAAATGTCAAAAACGAAAATGTCAAACGGTCAGATAGTCCTAAATAAAAATGTCTAAGTTCAAATGATCAAAACTTAAAATGTCTAATAGTCCAAATACATAATTATAATGACGCATAGAATTTACTTATACCTTTCTTTCATTTAGGTACCTAATTAATCAGGTTAAATAATTGCGTGTTAACCTCTGTGCCTCCGCCGCACATCACCATAGCCGCGCTGCTCCCTGATTCGGTAGCCGATGCCAGTCACTGATTCAGTAGCCGGCAAACAAAAACCAACAATTGAGTTTGAAATAGATTTTTTCTGGCGCTTCGCCGGCCGCTGCCGCGGCACGCTCGCTTCGCTCGCTCGGCTCGCGCGCTGGATTCAGTCAACCAAACATGCTCGTTGCTACGCTCCTCGCACCTATCTCGTGACCTACGGTCTACGGTTTCTAAGTCCCAGTAGACTAGTTTAGACTCATTTCAGGCAGCTAAATTTGCTATGAAGCATTTCAGGCGAAGCCCAAAGATACCTCCACAGACTCAATTAACCTCAAAGAAGGCGATTCGTTTTAAGATCCAACCCAATTCAAATAAATCATTGTGAACTTAGACTTAATGACCATTGATATTTTAACTCGTAAAGTTTTTGATACATTTGATACTTTGAATTTTGCTATTTTGAAGTTAGACATAATGATTTTTGACATTTTAAACCATTTGAATTTTAATTTTTGACATTTTGAACTTTGCCATTTCAAGTTTAGACATTCTGATACGTACCCGTTCATTCACGTGGTCTGAAATCCCCATTTCATTTTTAGATATACTTAAAAATTAACCGTGTATAAAAGACGAAACTGATTGGTGACTGACATATCAACGCACAGCCCAAACCGCTAGGTCTAGAGACAAGTCCAAATTTAGTACATAGGTTCCTTATAAGGTCTAAGGGTGCAATAAGAAAGGATTTTTTTCAAAACTCACCCCCTAAGGGGGTGAAACGGGTGTCCAAAGTTTGTATGAAATTCCCTCAGTTTGAAAGCGAGGATCTTCAAATTTTGTATTTAGACTGACGATTATATTTTTTTTGAAAATTCCACTCTCTAAAGGATAAAAAGGGGGATGAAGTTGTGTATAGAAATAATAAAAATCCTTCATTTTCGAAGTGAAAATCGCTAAATTTATTATTTAAGCTTATGGATGCAAATTTAACGCAACGTACATTATTATTGTTAGTATTTCGATCCCTATGGGAATTATAATGGGGATGAAATGGGGTAAATAAACCTAAAAATAGATATGGATGTCGTTATTGTGGTTTTCCGACGATTGCGAAAATGACATTTATTTTGAAGTCCAACACGGTGGACATGATTTAACCCCAAAAAGGGTGAAAATGGGGTTCAAATTTTATATGGAAAAAGAATAAAAAAGACATCACAACTTAAAGCTTCGTGCTTAAGTTGTAATGTCTAGGAGCACGTCTTAAAATAAATAGGCATACACATTATATTTTGTGATTTGATTGCGGAAATGACATTTATTTAACAGGTCTTACCTGTTTATTTTGTCATTTTTTTCTACTTTCTCATCAATTTTAACACTAGAAAAGGCAAAAAAACGTCCAGTCACACAGTTAAAGTCTATTAGTAATTGTTTTAATAATATAAAGCTTTAATATTCCCAACGAAAAAACAAAAATATCGACCTACACAACGCATACTATTGAAACTGCAAATCACGTTCTTTACAGTAGAGCAGTTTAAAGTTTTTTTTTACACAAAATTTAACAAAATCGTAATTTTGAATTGTATCAGTAAAGTATCTTTACTAAATAATAGCTTATTTTTGTCTCTTTTTTGTGCCTAATAACAATTTTATTATAATGTTACATTTATATTTTCCAAGATATTTCACATTCGATAATATTCCATGCTTTTAAAATCAGGAATTTCATCGAATGTGGCTGATTCAATAGTATTCAATGCTTTTGAAATCTGGAATTTTATCGAAAGTGACAGATTCGATAATATTCTATGATAATTTATTAAGAAATAGCTATATATTTAACAATTTCGTTACTTTTTTGTTAATTGAATGAGCTATAATAGTGGAATCGTAAAACAGAAATAGGTCAGAAATAGGTTCCCAAATCAAACATAAGGAAATGCCGAGCACGGGTCTCTCCATAGGTAAGATGATCACGATAATTTTCCGAAGCATTCCGTATTCTTGGGTTCCTCCTATCTGTATTCGATGAGGGTCTTCCGTCTCAAAGATTCCTTCCTTATTTGGACTTCATGTGTCTGTACTAGGTGTACGTTGGTAGTGAGCAAAAACTTCGAGTGTAGTGTTCCTAACAATAACTTTAGGCCTCTGTGGTCTAGTGGTTCACCCACCCGTTTAAGCCACAAGGGTCTCGGTTCAATTCCCAGAAAGGTGTACATTTATACTCGGTTGGGTTGTTGGTAGGGATTGTTTCAAGGCTGCGTTGAAGGATATTTTGAAGCTCCTAGACTGGAAAGGATTCGGCATAAATATCAATGGCGACTATCATAAGACACCTTCGTATTTCCGATGATGTAGTTCTAGCTGGAAAGACCTGAATACAATGATTGATGATCTGATCTCCATGTGCCTCCCAAAGAGTAGAAATCAGGATGAAACTTGATTAGACGAAAATATTGTCAAGCGCCTATGCTTACACGCACCAATTAATTTTATTTTTCTCTTTCTTTTTTTTTAAATTCCACAACGGGTCAGTGCTTGGCCTTTATCTCACCTGATGTTCTCTTGATGATCTCACTTAACATAGGTCTGCATCCGGAATCCTCAACCACTGAAGTATTGGCTGTGTTAACTCTATGATATCAAATATGTTTCTTCTTTATTTAGAATCGACGACGACAATACTTTTAGGAAGTGGAGGGTTACGACGATATCTATTACACAAACAGAGGATGACCAGATTAGTGTCAATCTGGCCAATGAGTCCCACAACATTGAAACTGTCAGTGAAGAAGGTAAAAGCGGCAAACAGTTTCGTCTCACTCCTCGCTGCAGTTAGATGGAATTTATGCTTTGGTTCTGCAATCGGAATAATATGGTGGCATTTACGAAGTAGCTCAGCATCTTGATATACCTGTAGTTTACATGGCTCCACATGGCACCTCTGGTAGACTACTGCAGCACCACCCAGGTCTCGATCAAAGGCTTTCTCATAGTCAACGAACGCCAAGCAAAGTGCCAATTATACACACTTGGGTCATGGTTAGAGTCTAGATACCTTTTTCACTGTCAGTGCAATGTAGTGGGTTTAATTGGCAAGCCTGATACTAATCTTGTCATCATCAGTTTGTAAAGTGGGAAAAAATTCGTAATAAATATTGTTTTAACCCACTCCTCCACGGTATAGTCGTTGTAGTATATCGACTCTAAATGAAAGAAAAAAATTATTTTATATCATATTACTTTTGTTAAGTAACATGATATAAAATATATTTAAAGCAAAATAACAATAAAAACAACTTTTTAATTAAATAATTATCTCAAAAAATAAAAATAAAAAAGGTTACTAATATAATATTTTAGTTCCAATCATTCTCACAAGTTCCATTGGATACAGTTCCATGTAACTACTGATACTTTTTGTTCTGTAGTTCCACATATTCATTCTCACTAGTTCCATTGTCAATGGAACTAGTGAGAATAATCAGTATCAGTAGTTCCATGGAACTATATCCACTGGAACTAGTGAGCAGTAAGTGATTGCTCCGCGTACCCCTTTGATGCAACCTCGCGTACCCTTTAGGGTACGCGTACCACTGATTGGGAAACACTGCCATAGACAATCGGTACAGGCGTGTTAATACCAGGGCTAACTCAGGGGCGCAAGTCCTGAGAACAATGGCTGGTATACTATCCAGACAACATCCAGTGAACATTGTTAGAAACCCTGACAAAGCAGAACGGTCACAGCATTCGTGGAGTAGAAGGAAACATGATTTTACCTAAAAAAAATATTTTTCTGCTAAAGAAACTAGTATGAATCGATACACAGGAGCACTAGCCTTTAGCCATAGGCCTTGTCCCGCTACATTTTGTAATTTCGGTTGCATTATATTCATTAGGTAAAAAAACTTATCCATTGTAATATAGTGACTGAAAGTTGTGTTGGCTTTCCTTATGTTAAAATTGATATAATAAAGTAAAAAAGAATCACAAAACAATTAGTTCTTCCTTAAAAAAATACGATTTTAAACTGTTTCAAAATCCAATATGTACCTATTGATTGGATTGGACAATTTAAGTCGCGCGTTAATAGTATAGGATTATTGTAAACGTGTGAAATATTGACGTAGAATTAGTTTTGAGGCGGGAAATATTAGGAATTAGCCGTAAGAGCACATTGAATGTCTCACTCCATACAAAAAAAAAAACCATAAAATATTTTTATCCAGCCAAACTATTCATTTTAGACAAAAATATCTTAAGAAATTTCTTCTATAATAAGGAGTTCTATCGATTAGTATTTTAAAAAAATACTATTAAAAAAAAAAGTCGTAACTTGCGCGCGTCATAGCTCTGAAACGAAACCACTGAGCACTACATACTTTAAATAGGTATTAATACTGACAATTTCTCTGATCGTTACTTTCTCGTAACAATGAAGCCTCTTATAAGCGCTATTACTGGAAGTGGCAACCACTGAGATCAAGCAGACTGACATCATTCACATTAGGGGACCACTCTACAATCTATAAAACGAATCTAACCTTTTCCTCGACCGTTACCAAAAATTCCGTGACCTCTAAGACTATGATGTCGACGACGACGCGTCATCGACATCAAGTCTTGCTAGACGCAGCGCGACGAGGCGTGCGTTTACCTACTACAGTGCTTCTAATACTAACACTATTTAATTTATTACTAAAACCTAAAACTACAAAACAAACACCTAAAACTATTACTTAACACTAAATAAAATTATTGAAGTGAAAGCTTCTCTAGCGGCGTTGTATGCTTTTTTGTAATGGGGAAAAAATGTTGAACTCGCGTCAGTCAGTCAGTATCACGTGACCCTGATCGAAAATTCGTAAGACGGATGTGACGGATGGAGAGTAGACAGCCGGCGGCTGAAGTATCCCCCTTTCTTTCTACGGGGCGCGGCGAAAATAGCGGCGCGACATTTCAAGACGTAAACACTTGTGTCACCATAGCAAGGCGCTAATTTTTTAATTTAATGCCAAACTAAAAGGCTAGTTTTTAGGGTTCCGTACCCAAAGGGTAAAAACGGGACCCTATTACTAAGCCTCCGCTGTCCGTCTGTCTGTCTGTCTGTCTGTCCGTCTGTCTGTCTGTCTGTCTGTCTGTCTGTCTGTCTGTCTGTCACCTGGCTGTATCTCATGAACCGTGATAGCTAGACTGCTGAAATTTTCACAGATGATGTATTTCTGATGCCGCTATAATAATAAATACTAAAATCAGAATAAAATAAATATTTAAGGGGCGCTCCCATACAACAAACGTGATTTTTTTGCCGTTTTTTGGTACGGAACCCTTCGTGCGTGAGTCCGACTCGCACTTGGCCGGTTTTTTACATTCTCTTTGGTCAAAACTCTAGATTTTCTTTCAAGCTATGGATAAGACTTTCGTAGAATACTGTTCTGTATTCGTAAATTCAAATGCAGAGTAAATTCGTAAGACGGCAATTCGTGCATAATTATTCTCTAACCATTCCAAAATATAAAAAATGCACAACGCCGGCACTCCCGGAGTGCAACCCGATTTTCTTTTATTTACTTAAAACAAACAAAGTTTACAAAACTTTCAAAAATCCAAAAGAAAAAGACGATACCGACTTGACCGACACGCTACGATATGAAATGAAAAGTACGGCCACATTCTCGATATCACCCGATGCAAGCCCCCGGGCGTTCACCCCGCCCTCCCGCGCCAAATCTCTCAGTGTATGCCGAAAACTAGCAAATATTTTTCTAAGTGCATTGCTCTTTACATTTTTCAGGCGCTAAAAAACCTGTTTATTTTGATTTTAATAGTGATCCATAACATTTACATTCTTTTTTTTTCGATAAGTCTTTAATTCACCTTATGTTCGATTTGTTATTTGAAAAAAATATACTAGTTGCCGCTGAAAATTTCGAGTATTGTGCGACGAAAAAACTTTTTAGAAAAACATTTTTTTTTCACTAACTAAGCTTTTACTTGAAATTATTTATAGCTAAGTCTTTAATTCAGGATATGTCAAATACAACAATATTTTTTTCTACCTTTCAAAATGAGTGGATTCTTCTAACTATGCGACAAAACTTTATATGTTTTCATTGATGCTACGTTTTGCAGGTCCTTAAAGTAAAAGCTAAAGTTAGGGTTTCCTAAAAAAGCGGTGCCGTCACATAGCGACCGTAATTTTACGGACGTAAAAAGAGTAGACCGCTCTCTAGGAAACCGCGCCGTATTGTTTACATAGACAACATTCTACGCCGCTAAATTACGGCCGTTATTATGACGGCACCGTCATCCTAGGAAACCCGGACCATTTCTCAAACCTTTTCGTCAGTACCTAGTAGTTTTGAAACAATTTCAGAACAAGCACTTTTTAAGAACCAACTAAAAAAAGACTATAATGTATTTGTTTTTCAACTATTTACCTAAGAATTTTCGGAACAAGTTTCGATGTTAATATTTTTAATAACCCTAAATAAATATTATTAAATGGTTGATGTGCAATCCTATTCTTAGAAGAAAAGAACCAGTTCATATTATAAGCGAGGGTTGAAACAACTTTACGCCCGTTGATATTGTCATTATTATGATTCTAAATATATTTCCTGTCGGTATTTATATTTGAGAATTCAATAAATTATACTGTTACTCATATTGTTGGCTTTTATTGCTATCATTATTTTTAAACCAGCTTTTTTTATTGGTACCTAACCGGGCAGGCATTTGACCACCATCTGGCTTGGTAAACAGGATGTGGTCTAAGGTGTAGCATGCTTGCTCAGGAAATGCTTATTCACTCTTGCCTTGAAGAGACCAAGGTTGTTACTAAAGGGGAACACATGAGCATGAGCAGGCAGCGCATTCCATTCTTTACGTTCCTTTACCGTGGTACCATTAGACAGTACCATTAATGGTACATCGCATTTTTTTTGCCGTCGTTCCATTACATTGATGGTACCACAGCAAATATTGTTTTCTATTTACCATGGTAATTTTTTTCTATACCGTGGTACCATTATCATTAGACAGTTTAGGTGATAGGGTAGAAGGTATCAAAAAATCCCAGTTTTCTCCCCTTATTCCGCGTCGTGCCGTGACCGTACCGTGTGCCGTACATTGAAGAGTACTCTACTTCATATTCTTTGAATTAGGTAAGTATTACCAAACAGATTTAAGTAAAGGAAAAGTACCAGGATCACATAAATCTAGTGAAGGTTAACTTTTATATAATTTTAATACCCTGAAGTAAAAAGTATGGTTCAAAATATATATATTTTTTATTTCAAGTACCAGGGTTATATAAATCTAAAGGTTAATGGAATTTCTTCCACAGAACTACCTGCTGGGAATAAAGGGGTAAGAAAGGGTAGACTGGTAAGATTACTGGGAACAGGGGGGTACCTACATCTAATCCATGGTACCATTAATGGTACCACGGCAAAAAATAATTGCTACGGTACCATTAATGGTACCATGGCAAAAAATATTTGGCACCGTACCATCAATGGTACTGTCTAATGGTACCACGGCAAAGGAAGGATTATTCTTTAGCAGTTCGCATAAGAGATTTATTGGCAAAGCGCTTGGCACGGACCCTTGGAGTGCTACTATGTAAGGGTGATATCGATACTAACCTATGTCTGGTACCCCCACGGTGGAAAGGAGCTGGAGGAACAAGGTCGTGCAGTTCCCTCGCACACTCTCCAAAGTGTATAAAGAACAACAAGCAACTTTGCGACGGTGACTAAGCTTCATAATATTCTACAAGGCCAGAAGTCCGGTCGAATTCGAATGTGTGCTAACCCTATCTACAAATGAGCGTTGAGTACAGTACATACATATTGACCTCCAAAATAGGCGTGTATTCCCAGAAGTCCTTAAGGGCCCGTGGACCTACCGATTTGACCTATTGGTAGGACCACGGTATTGGGAGGGTGCGAAGGTATAATAATCGATCGCAGCGCTCATGGTGGCAAAAAGTAGAAATAATGAAGGCTCTGTAATCTGTTTGAAAACGATATTTAATTGATTACTAGCGATACAGGTACAATTATATATGTTTATTATCACTTAGTAAAATTATTAAAGTAGCTTTAACCTCTTGTTTTACAAAATCTACAACTAAAAAAGAAGTAAACAAACCCTGATATAACCAAAATAAAACACTCTTTTTGAATAGATCTTACTTGCCATATTTAATTTAAATGACCAAAAATGATTTCACAACACTTTGTCCACCCAAATCACAGTAATTTTAAAATTTACATTAATAACACAATATGTATAGTATTTTTTAACATTTTGTCACAATGCCGCCATTACATACTAAAACGTCAAAATGGTCAGGTCAGAGCCAACAAAGTTGCAACACGCTAGGTGGCGCTAAAAGCGTGCACGGAGCCAATACCAGTATGTACTTACTCGTGGTCCTCCTAGGCTAGGGCTTTTTAGAATATCGTAGGGTCCTATAGTAGGTATCGATAGAACGATTATTCCGAACCTAACCCGAAATTATTTTATACACACATCAACTTTGTCTGGGGATGCAGGTGTTATTTTCATACAAACGAGGTAACTTTGAAGCCTTGGTTTCGTGCCGGGGATGTACTGTGCTGTGATCTGATGATGGCTATCTATTCAGATCGCTATACACACCCAACTGATTTGACCAGCATTCTAAAAGACTGAAGGACATGTTTAAAAAACCACGAAAATAGCATGAAAGTGTATGGAAATCCTGAAACTGAGAACTCAGACCCATTAATCTTGTAGAATGCTGATCAGATCAGTTGGGTGTGAATAGCGATCAGAATCTCCTCCATTTACTCCCGGGATGGCCATCATTCTGATGATCGGTGATGAGCGCACGGTACAGCCCTGGCAGAAAACCAAGGCTTCAAAGTTACCTCGTTTGTATGAAAATAACACCTGTATCCCTAGACAAAGTTGATGTGTGTATATTCAATTACGAAATAATTTTATATTCAGTCAAAAGTACCAGGGCATCATAACTTACAAGGAGTTATTTCGATTTCTATTTTTGAAAAATTAAAATGCTAAAAGAAATTATCTTCGCGGTACAAACTCAAAATAACTCTAAGTTATGATGCCCTGGTACTTTTGACTGAATATAACATTATTTCGTAAAATATTTTTATGTGAAATCATTAAATAGCGATATATACTAGGGGGTCATGACAAATTTGGTAACGATCGCGTAAGTGGCTGACTGTGGGTTCACAGGATGGAGAGGCACTCTCTGATGCTAAATATGTCGGTCTGTTTGCGTGAAGTGGTTGCGTTCTTTTTATATGCAGGCTGAAAAATGTGTTATCGTTACCAAAAAAAACGATAACGTAAGTGGCTGACAATAGTACAGCAAGTAAGTACTAGTTGTACTCACGTGAACTGTGTAAGGACTGAACAAAATTCGGTTGCGTTTCGTAGGTATAAGTGATTAAAGTTACAAGGTTACAATTAACTTTTTGTTTGTTTGTAATGTATAAACTCAAAAAGTACTGATCTGATTTTGATTTTATTTTTCACCTATAGAAAGCTAAATTATCAGCAAGTAATATAGGCTATAATTTATTTTTAAAAATATAAGAGATCCCTACGAAAATGGCAATAATGAAACCCACGTTATCAAAAAATTCTCTATTAAAGTATCTATTTGGCATGCGCTGCGAAAACTATTGATGAAACATAAAAATAATGTAGTGCACGTTTATAGTTCTCATTATTATCCACAAAAAAGTTCAGGAGGCTATACGTGTTACTATTATATTTAAGTCACAATGACCGCTTTTTGTTCAAATTAGTCAATCAAAACTGGGGTAAAATCGAAAGATGATGACATTTTGTATCATGATCATGATATGTTTCTGGTGTAGGGTCGTTTATTTGGGCGTGACAGGAGGGGTGTGCATCTGCACCACCTGGTAATAAACTGCATTGTACACCTCGTCCGCTACATATGTGTGGTGGTCGGGGAGGTGGTGTAGGAGGGTGCCCTTCGCATCGCATAATTTCGATTGTCCTAAAGTCACTTGGCATAACTCGATTGGCATAATAATCACAAAGCATACTATTTATTTAGCATAAATTCGATACGCATAACCATCGAATTGCATAACTTTTAAAAAGCATAATATTTCAAAGCATAATAGTTACAATTCCTAATTTCAATTGGCATATTGTCAGTAAACATATTTTGAAAGGCATAATTTTGTTATGTCTAATATACATAACTACTAATGTTTTATAGCATAATATAAAAGGAAACATAACCAATTTGAATACTAATTTATGAAAAGAAAACTTTAATTGTGACCACCATTAGGAACTGGAAATAGATTGTGTAATAGAATTTATGAAGATAGAGAAAAGAAGTGGACATAAGACATCACCCTGAGGAACGCCGGCATTGATATCACACCACCCGGAGAAATAATCTCCGTTGTGGATGCAACCGGATGCATTTCTCCGGGTTTCATTAGTTAGGGCGACGGCAGCGTGTCCACGCTGCCGTCGCCTTAGCAGGTAACTTTGAAACCAATCAATTACAGCAGGAGAACGTAAAATGCCAAGAAGGATATCGAAATCAACAGAGTTAAAAGCATTACTGAAATCAAGTAAAGTCAACACTGTGAGCTCTTGACGTTCCATAACTTAAGTGTTTTTCCAGGTTGTCGAAAATGATCCAGTGGAGATAGAGGTATTGAGGATATGCGTAATTATTGGAGTAAGGACGTCAAATTTTATTTTACAGCTAATGGAATCACCACCTACAGCAGACGAGTTAATAGGCAAAATGGTTCTCCTTACATCAATTAATCAAGAGTAAAAGAGGATTGATTGTTGGCAAATTAGAAAGATGTTGCAAAGTTATAGCTTTTAGGTTGCTATCAATAGACACAGAAATGGCTGTTAAGTTGGTTGAAATTATCATTGGTACTAGGAGTGTTAAGATGAGTTTTACCAATCCCAACAGATTTTAAAAACTCCCAAATTTTAGTTGGATCTTCATTTTTGACAGATTTATGAAAGTTGCGTATTTGGGCGTCCCTAATAACTGTATTGCAACTATTCCTAACGCGGTTTTATTTAGATTCATTGCGCTCCAAAGGATTGATCTTGAATTTGGATTTGGTTCTGTTCTTTTTGTCCATTAACTTCCGTATGTCATCCATCAGCCAGGGTGCTGGAAGATGTTTGATTTTAACGGGTCTTGTGGGGGCGTGTTTGTCATAGAGATCAGTAATATATTTATTAAAGAGATCGACCTGTTCATCCACAGAATTAGTTTATGTTGGCAGCGTCATCGAGTAGACGCGTGTAATCGATGCTATTAAAACTACGCTGAAGCTGTTCGGTAGGTTTAAGTTTAGGACGAACTCGGTAGAATAAATACACCAGGGGGTTAATTGTCTAATTCAAAAAATCTATCGCAATCACTTTCGTTTGACAGATGGATGTGTCACACTGCTGCATTTCTTTGGTAAGTTTTTATTTGTGCCAAAAAGAAGCTTCAATGTGTTACATCCTGAAAGCGACTGCGATAGATTTTTAAATTAGACAATAGAAAGGCAGGTCATGGTATGAAAAAGCCTCCGCAGAATGTTGACCATGCTAAGAAACTAATTAATAATTATAATAAATAGAAATTAATTCATTACTTATATCACAAACGTCATCATCTTTCGATTTTACCCCAGTTTTAATTGACTAATTTGAACAAAAAGTGGTTATTGTGACTAAACTATAATAGTAACACGTATAGCCTCCTGGACTTTTTTGTGGATAATAATGAGAACTATAAACGTACACTACATTATTTTTATGTATCATCAATAGTTTTCGCAGCGCATGCCAAATAGATACTTTGATAGAGAATTTTTTGATACCGTGGGTTTCATTATTGCCATTTTCGTAGGGATCTCTTATATTTTTAAAAAATAAATTATAGCCTATATTACTTGCTGATAATTTAGCTCTCTATAAATGAAAAAAAAAACAAAATCGGATCAGTACTTTTTGAGTTTATACATTACAAACAAACAAAAAGTTAATTGTAACCTTGTAACTTTAATCACTTATACCTACGAAACGCAACCGAATTTTGTTCAGTCCTTACACAGTTCACGTGAGTACAACTAGTACTTACTTGCTGTACTATTGTCAGCCATTTACCTTATCGTTATTTTTTGGTAACAATAAAGCATCTTTGAACTAGCGTGGCTCCATAACGCAACCGAATTTTGTTCAGTCCTTCCGTAATACACGTGAGTATAACTAGTACTTACTTGCTGTACTATTGTCAGCCACTTACGTTATCGTTTTTTTTTGGTAACGATAACACATTTTTCAGCCTGCATATAAAAAGAACGCAACCACTTCACGCAAACAGACCGACATATTTAGCATCAGAGAGTGCCTCTCCATCCTGTGAACCCAGAGTCAGCCACTTACGCGATCCTTACCAACTTTGTTGTGACCCCCTAATCTAATACTAAATTATCGATATTTATAAAGTAGGGCAAATCGGTAGGTCCACGGGCCCGAAAGGCCAGAAGTCTCGTTAAAGTTATTCCGTGACGGGACTTTTGGGATTTTTCTTCCCAGAGGTTCAGTTACTTTTACATTACATTTTTGAGTGACGTATTAAGGTGATTAGTGACCTCACAGTGGCGCCCTCATTAAATAAAATTTATTGCACGCTAATTAAATAATGTATCGAAAATTCAAACGTACAGATTGAAGCTAACGTTCTATTGGCTCCGTGCACGCTTTTAGCGCCACCTAGCGTGTTGCAACTTTGTTGGCTCTGACCTGACCGTTTTGACGTTTTGATATGTAATGGCGGCATTGTGACAAAATGTTAAAAAATACTATACATATTGTGTTACTAGCGGCCGCCCGCGGTTTCACCCGCGTGGTTCCCGTTCCCGTGGGAATATTGGGATAAAAAGTATTCTATGTTTTAATCTAGGCTACCTACTATCTGTGTGCCAAATTTCAACCAAATCCGTTCAGTAGTTTTTGCGTGATTGAGGAACAAACATCCAAACCCACAAACTTTCACATTTATAATATTAATAGGATTAATGTAAATTTAAAAATTACTGTGATTTGGGTGGACAAAGTGTTGTTAAATCATTTTTGGTCATTTAAATTAAATGTGGCGAGTAAGATCTATTCAAAAAGAGTGTTTTATTTTGGTTATATTAGGGTTTGTTTACTTCTATTTTAGTTGAAGTTGATTTTGTAAAACAAGAGGATAAAGCTACTTTAATAATTTTACTAAGTGATAATAAACATATATAATTGTTCCTATATCGCTAGTAATCAATTAAATATCGTTTTCAAACAGATTACAGAGCCTTCATTATTTCTACTTTTTGCCACTATGAGCGCTGCGATCGATTATTATACCTTCGCACCCAGCGAATAGTTTATTCTCAAACAGTAACCTCTGTAAAATGTAGTTCGTTGTCGTAGTAGAAGGCAAAAGAGCAAAAAGTGGCCACTTTTGGCACATTTACTACTATGATTACAACAAACTATATTTTACAGAGCGGCGCCACAGACCATAGATACTATAATGAGGCCATACACGCCAATAAATTAAAAAGTATAAAGCTTCGTACAGACTGAGGCGAATTCGCTCGCGTCGCGGCAATTTCTTGGACGAATTAACCACTGGACACGTAACGTAAGAAAATTGTATGAAATCACGATCGACCAATTTTTGCGGGTCAAGGGGGGAGTACACTTGTCAAATAATGTTTCGCCACGAGCTCTAGCATCACACTGACAACGCGATATCGTTTACTGAGGCTATCGGTCACAGTAAGTGGCAGAGGGGGTAAAGGCGAATATGGTGTCATTTCACTTACATTGGTTAATTCGTCCAAGCACGTAACTCAAAGCGATAGCCATAGCCATTGCCAAAGCAATTGCTAGAGAATTGCTATGGCGATAGCTATGGCTATTTAGGTGATCAAAATCCGTCAAAATGTCCCATCGCGCGAGCGAATTCGCGTCACTTTGTATGAAGCTTAAGTGTGCTATAAAAATTAAAAAGTTATTTTATGATGCACATTGTTTAACTGTAATGGCTTTTTTTAGTTTTTATTTATCCAAGATCAAAAAGTAGGTACGTGTTAATACAATCTCTTTTGAATTCATATTTGGAACATTACGTTGTGAGTGTAGATAATAGTAGTTTATGAAACTGATACATAAAGAGGGGTATTAAAACACGCGTGTCTTTAAAATCCGAGCCGTAGGCGAGCTCTACTCTATCCCTGTACCAAATATCATCGAAATCGGTTCAGAAGTTTAGGGAGCTGGCCGAGTTCAACAGGCTTTTGTAGTATCGCTTTGTGCAAAAACATTACTCTAATAACCTAATAATTTCAGCCAGGTACTTGGCCGAAATCAACAGGCTTTTGTAGTAAAAATGTTTATTACAAAAGCCACAGTGTTTCGTCCAGGTACCTGGCCGAAATCAACAGGCTTTTGTAATCTCGCGTCGTCGGAGCAAAAGTCGCTTTTTATTTAAATGACTTTGCGGAGTGCTGCTTCTGTACTTGTACTATTAGTCATTCTGTGCCTTAGCTTCAATCTGTATGTTTGAAATTTCGATACATTAGGTTAGCGATCAATAAATTTTATTACGATGAGGGCGCCACTTGAGGGCACTAATCGTCTTACCAACAAGTTTCAGTAAGTAAATACAAAGAATATTTAATAAAATATAAAAAAAAAAACATAAAGGTGTTCAAACATAAAGCGCCAAGTGCGCGGCAGCAACAGGCGGCATTCACAGGATACACTAATCTGCCCCGCTTGTCGCTCTATATTTGGTTGGACACGTCATTTATATTAATGTCGGGACCTTCAGAGGACTAACAGCTGCTAAAAATGTCGTCAAAGCCGAAATCAGCTAGGAACCGATGATGATGATGAATATAATGTCAATAATTATGTACCATGGGCAACAGCGTCGCTTAACCACTGCTAAGGTTAAAATCGCTTGCACGCCGCGCCCGCCGTCACATACGTTTAGTTCGTGCAGGGGCGATACGCGCGCACACGAATTTTGTTGCAAACTGGTCAAGCGACGCTGTTGCCCATAGTACGGTGTCTATTAGTCACAAAGAACTCCTGGGAACCAAAACCCCACTAGTCCCATTAATAGAACCTCTGGGAAGAAAAATCCCAGAGGCGCCGTCATGGGACAACTTTAACGGAACTTCTGAGAATACACGAAAACTACCTTAGTTAAATAAAAGTTTAAAGAAAAGAAGATATTTTGGGAGACTACGATTACTGCAATGAAACACTCCATTACCGTACAACAGCCTTTATTCGCTCCAAAGACTGTTTCTTTCCCAACAACAGCATCATCTCGGCGACGCTCGGGCCTTCGCCCAGCCCACTCAACACAGACCTCAGCGTCTTCATCAACACCGGAAACTTCACATCATTGTTCAAAGAAAACTCCTTCAATCGACCCTTAAGTGTGACCTCCTCAAACTTATCTAAACCCTCCAAATACTCAATCAATTTTCTTAACAAATCAGTGTTTACATCTTCCTGATTATTCGGTAGGATCCATAGGAAACTGAATTTAGGTGACACTAAATCTTCGATCCTGGTTATCCTGGCTACTGCCCATTGTAAAACAGTCCTAACGTGTTCTTCGCTAACGTTTAGATTCTGCTCAGGGTATTTTTGTTTGATAAGTTCTTGAAGTTTCACTATTAAGGTAGCTTTTTCATGGCTTTGCAGTTGGCGTTTAATTTCTAATCTATTGCACTCTTCGAGCAAATCGGGATTCAAACGGCTGGGATGTGACGAGATTTTGTCGATCTGAAACTGTATTGAAAATTCAAAAAAACAGGCCTTTTTTTACTTGCAGTAGTTCGGCTGGTTAGTCCGTTTAAAATAGCATTAAAATATATGGAAATTCTGAAACTTAGCTGATCCTTACAGCTCTTAGAATGCTGATCAGATCAGTTGGGTGTGTATGGCGATCTGACTGGATCTCCTCCATTCACCCCCTGGTTAGCCATCATCAGATCACAGTTCGATCAATCTCTGGCAGAGAATCAAGGCTTCAAAGATACCTTGTTTGTATGAGAATCAATTGGTGTTTCTAATTATCCGTCCAACACCATATATATTTGCCAGCTATAGGACGCGTACAGATTCCGCCAAACATCTTGACGCTCTTTCAACGGAGTGAGGATAAGTTCGCGCATGTGGATTTGCGAGGGACCAATAGCGCGCGCCCCTCTCCCGCCGCTCGCACCCCTCACCGCTACGCATACCCAAAATACGCGTTCTGCGCAATCCTCACCCGATTTCAAAATATTTGACGGCTACTATACTCTCTAAGGACCTTGGATTTTTTTTAAACATAATTAGTACCGCAGCTGGGTGAAATTATAATGTTGTTTTACATCAATATAATCTTACCTCTTCAGCCAGTTCCCTCATAGTTTTAAGTCTGACTCCCGCGCCTGGCACGTGAACGAACCCACCTCCAGACAGTGTAATGTAGTTCACTAAAGCCAGGGGGAAAATACCTGCAACAAATACCAGATTTACTGCGACGAGTCAATGGAAATTATACTCTATCTACGAGCATATCAGAGGTGCCCATACGGTCGATCGCGAGAGGTTTTAAGGTCAATCGCAAAGGATAGTTAATATAGTTATATTAGTGACTAGCGGCCGCCCGCGACTTCGTCTGCGTGGAAAGGTTTTTTGCTATCCCTCGGGAACAGTACTTTTTTTCGGGATGAAAGGTACCTTATGTCCTTCTCTGTACCCCTGGCAACGTGTATGCAAAATTTCATGATGATTGGTTCAGTAATTAAGACGTGAAGGCGTAATAAACAGACGGACTTTCGCATTTATAATATTAGTAAGGATACATTTTTGGGGGGTTAAACGGACAAAATGTCGATCTCTTAGTCATACATTTTTGCTAGATCAAACTTTTTAAGAAAAAGTATGGCCACCCATGATCTATATAGATCATTATAAATATAGACATCTGCCTATAGTACGACAATATGAATTGTGCTTTCTGCATCACATTTTTTTAATATACTTATAAACTAATACTAATATTAAACAACATCACAGACTTTGCTCTGATTCCAAAGTAACTAAAGCACTTGTGCTATGGAACAAATCAGATCAGACACAACGTTGGAACTACAAATACCCAGACCTGAACCAATATAGAAAACTTTGTTTTCTAAATTAACCTAGCCGGGGATCTAACCCTGGACCTCAGAGTTAGCGACACCTTGAAAACCGGTGTACAAACCACTCGACTATGGAGGTCGTCGAATTATATCGCATCACTGGGAGTGCGCAAAGGTATACTAAACAAGTTGTAAATTTCATCATAGAAGGACGAGACAACAAGGCGAATAATTAACATTTCAAAAAGCTGGTTAAATTAAAATTGTGGGAGTGTCGCTACAATGTGAACTTAAAGGCATTCGTGGTGAGGGCACCGACCGAACATCTGAAGACCTGCATGAACATTTTTGGCCGTGTCTTGTTCCGACAATTTCGCGGTCGGCTACCGGACAGTGCACTGCGCACACGTCATCGTCGATACGTGATAATAAAATTAAGAGGCCGGAGAACAGTGAACTTCCTATACAAAATGAATTGCAATCTGAGCAGGCAGAATTACCTCATCTTGTCATGTTATTCGGATTAAGACAATATTTGTCTAGAGTTCTATTAAATCAAAAATACAAAACCAAATAAAAATTAATGTGATTTACAATTTTGTATCAGCGTTTTTCTCTATTTAACTGCTACCAACGTCGCCTTTTTTATTTTTTTTCGTTAAAATATTATTAATCACAATAAAGCACATGCAAGAAATCGAGAAATTCTTACACACTTCCGCGGCCGGTGACTACAAGCACTCAAATAATAATAAGAAGATAATATTCACCATTATTGCAATAATCTTCCACCTTCACGTCGCTCTGTCTCTTGCTGAGCTTCGTCCCATCAGCATTGACGATTAGCGGGAGATGGCCAAATTGTGGAGGCGTCCATCCGAAGGCCCTTAAGCAAAATATGATGGTTGGAATCTAATTTCATTGAAAATTTTTGGCGAAAACGCGACAATCCTACACTTGTGGGATTTTCTGAATTTAGGTATAGGGTGATTACATACTTATTAAAGCACTACTGCCACTACTACACTTAAGAGCAATGTAGTCGACACAGATAAGTTCCTTTCAACTATTTTCAGCACAGAATCAGAATTAAAATTGGTACGATTTTAAAGTTAGTTAATTGATTTTTGAAATGTATCAACTTCAACTGATTCTAGGTTGGAAAGAACTTAAATGAAACCTATTATCTCGGAATTCGCGGCAGCACACGCCATAATAGTAGAATTTCACTTGACACGCCGCCGCCGCCGCACCGTCTTTTTTAGGGTTCCGTAGCCAAAATGGCAAAAAACGGAACCCTTATAGATTCGTCATGTCTGTCTGTCTGTCTGTCTGTCTGTCTGTCTGTCTGTCTGTCTGTCTGTCTGTCTGTCTGTCTGTCTGTCTGTCTGTCTGTCCGTCCGTATGTCACAGCCACTTTATTCCAAAAGTATTAGGACTACATAGTTGAAACTTAGTAGGCAGGTGTATTCTGTGAACCGCTTTACGATTTTTATACAAAAATAAAAAAAATAAAAGATTAAGGGGGGGCTCTCCATACATGGAACTGAAACTGAAAATATTTTTTTTTATCAAACCAATACTTGTGGGGTATCTATAGATAGGTCTTTAAAAATGATATTGAGGTTCCTAAGACTATTTTTTTTTAAAGTCAACCGTTTGAAAAATATATGCCGCCAAAGTGGTAAAATGTGTGTCCCCCCCCCTTTAACTTTTAAAGTAAGAGGGTGAAAAATCTAAAAAAAATATAAACTATAGATCTTAATAAAAACTTTCAACGAAAATTGTTTTGAGCGAGATACAGTAATTAGTTTTCGAGATATAGTACATTTTCCAAAACCGCAAATATAACTTTGTCATTCATACAAACACTGTGAAAAACAAAGTTATTTTTTCAGACGAAAAATGATAGCGGTTTTAAATTATGGTATGGTATAATGTACCTACGGAACCCTACTGCGCGTGGCCCGACACGCACTTGGCCGGTTTTTATAAGAAATCAGTACCTTGATTACGTAAGTCTGTTGCTAACAATTCAGAAAGCGCAGTTACATTGCTGCTTTAAATAAGATAGTTGTCACATTGGTTCTTAACTAAAGCAGCAATGTAACTGCGATTTCTGTCAAAGTTGATTGCAACAAAGTTAGATAATTCGACAGCTCAGCCAGTTTCCAAATTGAGAAATTGAAGATTAGCACAACTTTCATTTTCTTGAGTAACATTTAAATGTTACTCAAGCAAACAAAGTAACATTTGATTTGTGTTTAGGACCTACTAGACCGGGCGGCCACTGCATGGTTACCTACCCCATCGAGTTACTGAAAATTACCACCTTCCACGAAAAGTAGACCTTAAATAGGTAAGAAAAATGTTGGTCTGCCGGGGCTCAACCTGGAGGAACCTTGGCGGTGCAAAGCTGTGCTACCTACTTTTGACCATCATTTTACCTCATGTGGTTACCGAACAAAACCTTTTCGTTGCTTTTAGTCTCTATTAGTAGAGTCAAAATAATTATGTCTGCCGAGCGAATTCTTGGAGGGTTCCGCAGTCCAACCATTTTTAGGGGCCGCATGGGGGTGCTATTTTACCTCATCGAGTTACTGGATGAAACCAAGTTCTCCTGGTAGCTAAAATGGTCCCCTTTAAATATTAATTGGTCTGCCAGTTCGCAACCTGGCAGTTTTTGCAGTCCAACCAAATAACTACATAGCATAAAACAAAATAGCTTCCCGCTGTTTGTCCCTATGTATGCTTAGATCTTTAAAACTACGCAACGGATTTTAATGCGGTTTTTTTTAATAGATAGAGTGATTCAAGAGAAAGATTTTTATGTATAATACTTGCATAATATAGCAGAGAAACACTGATAATTTCAAAGGTTTCTAATGTGTGTCGTAAATAAACACTTTTTTTTCGCTTACATTGCAAACGCTGGCTGAATCCTACGAGATAGATCAAAAAATGTACTACAGTATTATTTACCTTAAAAAGGTCCACATAAAACTTCTTGGTGGTATATGTCTATCTCTTAGGGATAACCCACAATATCCAGTTTTATCCTTTCTTTTTATGAGAAACTAGCTGACCCGACAGACGTTGTCCTGTCTTAGTTATGAATATTGAATTCGAGTTGGTATAATTAATGAAAAGTTGGGTTCCCCTTTCCCTTCCCCTTTCCCGTCCCGTTCCCGTTTACTTTATAACCCAACAGCTTTATAACCAAGTATATATCACTTGTTATGTTAGTAACGTGTATGTTAGTCTATCCAAACTTACCAATTTAATATTAGGTGTGGTGGCTCTGAACTAACCGTGATGAGCACTAAGAAATTCAGTTTTCTTAGATCTGGGGTGAAGCAATCGAAAATCATGGCGAAGCACTTGCCGTGTCGCTTGATATTTCGAAAGCCTTTGACCGGGTCTGGCACGCTAGTTTGCTGAGCAAGCTTCCAGCGTATGGTTTACCTGCTGACTTTTGCAGTTGGATTTCGGATTTCTTGAGCGAACGGTCGATAAGAGTGGCTATTGACGGCTGCTCCTCTGACCTCATGGCTATAGAAGCTGGAGTTCCTCGAGGATCCGTTCTTTACGCAACGCTTTTTTTGCTGCACATCAACGATCTGCTCATGCCCGGAATTGTTGGGTATGCAGACGACAGCACGGTTGCGGAGAGGTATTTGTCCAATGCAAAGGCCAGCAAGGAAGAAATTGGTTCCTTGAGAGAGGCCATGGTGGAGCGGACGAATATGACTTTGAGTCTTGTCTCCCAATGGGGCGACAACAATTTAGTCTCATTTAACGCCACCAAAACGCAGGCATGTCTATTCACTGCAAAGAAGAGTCCTCTGAACTTGACTCCTACTTTCCGAGGTGTAACTATACCTGTCACCGACAATCTCGATCTCCTTGGCATAAAGATGACTTCCGATCTCAACTTTGGTGACACAATCGAGTCGAAGGCTCAAACTGCGGCCAAAAAACTAGGCATCTTGAACAAGGTTAAGCGATATTTCACGCCGGGACAGCTTCTAACTCTTTACAAAGCGCAAGTCCAGTCGTGCATGGAATATTGCTGCCACCTGTGGGATGGGTCCGCAAAGTACCAGCTAGCCGCACTCGATTCGGTTGAACGCAGAGCCAGAAAACTCATAGGGGATAGTGCGCTATTAAAAACCAAGCTTCACAGTCTTTCCCACCGCCGTGAAGTGGCTTGTCTGGCGGTGTTCTACAGACTATATTTCGGAGAGTGTGCTCTTGAGCTGCATGAGCTCATTCCGCCATCCCCGTTCTACCATCAGACATCCAGACGCACGGCGGGGTTTCACCCCTATTTGGTTGACATTCCATGCATGCGCACGAAGCGTTTTTCATCTTCCTTCTTAATGCGCACAGCCAAGGAGTGGAATTCCCTGCCTGCGTCTGTATTCCCGAAAGAATATAACCCAGCGATATTTAAGGCACGAGTGAATAGGCTTCTTCTGGGCAAGCTCGCTTCATCTTCGGCCTCTTCTTAGCCTTATGGTTCTCGAATGTGGCCAAGAGTAAGCCCATTTAATGTAAAAAAAAAAAAGATCCTTTTTGTAAGAAATTTTTCAACACACTTGCTCGTAAAGTGAGCCCTAATACATCGCTTTTAGGGCCATAAACCGAAGTTGGTTATAGAATTAGCCCTACAAAGTTAAATAGGTACCTTACTGCAAGTTCTATGCGAGTAAACAGAGCATTTTCAATTCAACCGGGTAATACAGTTATTTTTTTAGTAACAACAAAGAGGTTTTATGCCGCTGAAAATTCATTTGCATTTTTTGAATAAATAAATGTGTATGTCCTTAATTAAGTCAAACAAATATTTATTATTATCAAATTATTCCTAATTTACAATATTTTGTTAAAAAATATTAAAATATTACCATTTTACCACTTAAATTTATATTATTGTAGTAGGCTGTATGCTCACTAACCCCTTTGTTCGCAAAATATTCTTGCATTGGGCGTGTGAAAAAAACAAAAAAAAAACCTGCTCGCCTTTTCTCATCATGATTATCATTTTGTTTTTGTCGTATTTGTTGCTGTGTGGTAAATTACTTTGTTTTTTCCTCGCAAATGTGTTGAAAAACGTCGTATGAAACTCGTGAGCTCTTACTTATTGCACACTCGGCTGTGTTACGCCCTCGCCTGCGGCTCGGGCTGCAACTGACAGCCTTGTGTGCAATAAGCAACCAAAGCTAACTTGTATCAAAATGTACTAATATTACATTTATTTCCTCAATAAAATAACTCCGACCGAAGCATCTGTTTGTTTTATTACACCCTCTTTGACGATATTTGCAGCACGCATTCTTTTAATTCTATGTCAAACGTCATATTTAAAAAGTTTATTTTGCCCAAAATAATTATTCTTATTCTTAAAATTTTTAAAGTTTTTATGTCCAAAATAATTTTATATGGTGGTTAAGTATTCTTAAATTTTCTAATTTTCCGTGCAATTTTCTTAATTTTATTCATTCATAACAACCATTTCCTGATAATATTAAACACAACAAAAAAAAGAATTAGTGAAATCGGTATATATATAGCATATAATCCTTACCTTATCTAATAAAGTACCTTTATGATACAAGTTTATGATACAAGGTTGGTAAGGAGGTTTTTAAAACGAGTTGTCGTTTTATAAACCCGAGCCGCAGGCGAGGGTTTATAATCGTCACGAGTTTTAAAAAAATTAGTACCTAACACACCTTCGTTTTGCCGATGATATAAGTCTTATGGCTGAGACCTTGGAAGACCTGAACACAATGCTCGAAGATCTCCGAAGTGCTTCCCAAAGAGTGGGTCTTAGGATGAACATGGATAAGACGAAAATCATGTCTAATGCCCATGTCGTGCCCGCTCCAGTTCATGTTGGGAACACTACACTTGAAGTTGTTGACCATTATGTATACCTAGGACAGGCAGTCTAGTTGGGTAAGTCCAACTTCAAGAAAGAGATCTCTCGTCGAATCCAACTCGGATGGGCAGCATTCGGGAAGCTCCGAAAAATCTTCGTGTCCGATTTACCTCAGTGTCTCAAGACAAAAGTTTAGGAACAGTGCGTGTTGCTAGTGATGACTTACAGCAGCGAAACGTGGTCGCTAACTATTGGTCCCATAAGGAGGCTCAAGGTCACCCAGCGTGCAATGGAAAGAGCCATGCTCGGCGTTTCCCTGCGTGATTGAATCAGAAATGAGGTGATCCGCAGGCAAACTAAAGTAACCGACATCGCTCGGAGGATTGCTCAGTTAAAGTGGCAGTGGGCTGGACACATAGCGAGAAGAACCGATGGTCGTTGGGGCGGAAAGGTTCTTGAATGGCGACCGCGCACCGGACGACGCTCCGTGGATAGGCCCCCCATTAAGGTGGACGGACGATCTGGTAAAGGTCGCGGGAAGCCACTGGATGTGGGCAGCGCAGGACCGATCGTCATGGAGATCCTTGGGGGAGGCCTATACCCAGCAGTGGGTGTCATGCGGCTGATATGATGATGATGATATAAATATTGCCGGCATTTGACCGTAAATGTTTTTATTTAAACTCATTACACACGTGTAATTCAAAATTGGAGCAAACTTTTCAATGAAACACAAATATGGGTGTTTATTGGACAAAGCCTTGATGAGCGAGCACATTACAAAAAAACTTAAAAAAATATATTAGATATTATACTAGCTATCACGGTTCATGAGATACAGCCTGGTGACAGACAGACAGACAGCGGAGTCTTAGTAATAGGGTCCCGTTTTTACCCTTTGGGCACGGAACACTAAAAACTAAAAAAAAATAATAATATGGGTATCAAATGAAAGGCCTTGATGAGCACATTCCAAAAAATTTAACAAAAAATTAATTTGCCAACTAAACCACAGCTTTCCACAGGATAAAATGTTTGTCGCAGAGTCGAGCCGTTGCATTAACGACTTGTCGCAGTAGCATCATATCGGAGTAGGGTGCGCCGCAGTGGATATCAGTCGCTATGAGAATATGCGCAGAAGTCTTCTATCGCAATCACGTTAGCGGCAGTAATAAACTGTCGCGATCGTGTTATGCGCAGTTTTGTCTGTCGCAGTCATGTCGCAGTCATGAAATACACTCCTGACGGAGCAATATTCAAAGTATGCGGAGCTACGCATACTTGATATCACATGGGTACCGCCAACATGCAACTTCTACTGGGGGTAAAAAAACTGTACTGGGCGTTGCTCTGTAAGAGTTTTTCTTGCCTTGAAAATAGCTTTTCACCTGTGCACTGCTAAAAAAATGTTTTAACAAAAACACATGTAATGGTATGGGCGCCATTTGCTTTTCGCAGTATCAGTGCTGCAAACGCTATAAAAAACTGTTCGGATATGTTCAGAAACCAAGAAATAAGAGTTTTTTTTAATTCATAGTTATGAATGTAACCACGTTATGTCAAAGTACCCCCATTTCACGGTAAGTAGTAAGTACATAATGAATAGTTTTTCGCATATAATAAACTAATTGTATTTAATATTTCAGTTTGAAAATAATAGGTAAACAGAAAGCAACCAAATAAATCAAAAATAAAATTTCGTCTATAGACAGAACATTTAATTTTCAAACTATATTAAACTAGCGACTCGCCCCGGCTTTGCAGGGGTACAATGCTGATACTAAGGCCATATTAATCTATATCACATTCATGCACAATGTATTTAAGGTACTTAATTGGATAAGGATTAATGCTGTATTGCTTAAAATCGCTTCGTAAATAAGCCATTATTTCTCATAAAAAGAAAGGATAAAACTGGTTATTGTGGGTTATCCCTAAGAGATAGACATATACCACCAAGAAGTTTTATGTGGACCTTTTTAAGGTAAATAATACTGTAGTACATTTTTTGATCTATCTCGTAGGATTCAGCCAGCGTTTGCAATGTAAGCTAAAAAAAAGTGTTTATTTACGACACACATTAGAAACCTTTGAAATTATCAGTGTTTCTCTGCTATATTATGCAAGTATTATACATAAAAATCTTTCTCTTGAATCACTCTATCTATTAAAAAAAACCGCATTAAAATCCGTTGCGTAGTTTTAAAGATCTAAGCATACATAGGGACAAACAGCGGGAAGCTATTTTGTTTTATGCTATGTAGTTATTTGGTTGGACTGCAAAAACTGCCAGGTTGCGAACTGGCAGACCAATTAATATTTAAAGGGGACCATTTTAGCTACCAGGAGAACTTGGTTTCATCCAGTAACTCGATGAGGTAAAATAGCACCCCCATGCGGCCCCTAAAAATGGTTGGACTGCGGAACCCTCCAAGAATTCGCTCGGCAGACATAATTATTTTGACTCTACTAATAGAGACTAAAAGCAACGAAAAGGTTTTGTTCAGTAACCACATGAGGTAAAATGATGGTCAAAAGTAGGTAGCACAGCTTTGCACCGCCAAGGTTCCTCCAGGTTGAGCCCCGGCAGACCAACATTTTTCTTACCTATTTAAGGTCTACTTTTCGTGGAAGGTGGTAATTTTCAGTAACTCGATGGGGTAGGTAACCATGCAGTGGCCGCCCGGTCTATACGTAAGCACTAATCAAATGTTACTTTTTTTGGTAAGGTATAAAGGTACTCAACTTCAATTTCTCAAATTAACAGTCAAAATCATTTTCATTCCAAATGAATGTTTCAAATCACTTACTTATAGATCAGAAGATGTTTAGTGGTTGATATTTGCCACTCCACTCCCCTCAAAACATGAGTCACATTCATGAGGTGGTCATCCACTACATTAGCAAAGTGGTATGTTGGGAAACCATCACTCTTCATCAGCACGGGGTCACCTTCTGTCAGAGACACGTCGTATGCTATCCCACCGAAGATCAGGTCTTCAAATGATGAGCAGTCTGAGGATAGCTGGTAATCATGATTGAAAGCTTTATGTTTAAGAAAAATACATGATTCACCAATAATTGGGTCTAAATCAGTGGTTCCCAATTGGTTTTTTCTACGTACCCTTCCAAGAAAGGAGCCAAACTTGCATACCCCTTATTGCACTCTCCCCCCAGGAATGATATATAAAAAGGGTACTGATATAATACCTTACCTAAGTAAGAGATTGTCCCACAAACCCCTTGATGCTACCTCGCGTACCCCTTGGGGTACTACTTATAACTGGGAAACACTGGTCTAAATTATACCTAGAGAACTGTCAATTTCAAATCTTAATTTTTTTTAAGTTACCTTAAATCTAATACAATAAGGAGTGCCCAATTTAATTTTCTCCTTAATATCTGCTTCAGATAGACTTCGACACCGATTGTCATACTTTGGTATTCTCTGAGACCTGACCGCATCTCTCCTCAGTAGGTTCAAGCGTCGCTCAGTACAAAAACACTTATAAGCAGAGCCATTGTCCAGCAACTTTTTTATATGTTCTCTGCAATAATAGGCCATATTTTTTAAATCAAACTGTTTGCCTGTAAAGTCTGTCCATCCTTACTTGTCTTATATGGTAAACAATCTTCACCCAACTCTTTATTGAAATAATCATTTATAAAATAAAACAAATGGTTTTCCACACATAGATTACTAAATAAATTGTTAGTAAATTAACAATAATTTCATAAACTTACTAACATATTTTTAAATAACGATTTAAGTGTAAAAGACGTATGACAACTGTCAAAAACTGTTTACTAAATAAGACAAGTAAGGATGAACAGACTTTAGATGTAGAATTATAACATGCGGTGAAACTCTGTCATTGGCTAAGTGTAATTTTTTAGTTTATATTTTAAGCATGATTGTAGCAATGAAGCTGTTGAGTTTCCTAATAAATAAAATTAAAAAAATTAAAAAAAACCAATGATATTAATGTTACTGTCTTGATTTAAACTATGAATATATTGTTTTGATCAGACATTGGAATCTGCCCGTCATTCCAGGCCCACTTTTAAACATGATTTGGGTCCTTTTTTTTAAACTGTATTTTGCAATTTATAATAATTAATTCCTTGTTATTTTGAGATAATAAACAAAGTCAATACATAGTTACCCTCCCCCACTGTCACATTACAATATTTGTTAAGAGGGCCCCAATCACATTATTTCAATGCGGACCGGCGGGTCTACCAGCTAAAAACAATAAAGTTAATGTTAACTGTAATTTGACAGATACATTGCTACTTCGTTTTGGCACAAATAAAAACTTACCAAAGGAAAGTAGCAATGTATCACATTCATCTGTCAAATTAGAGTAAACATTAACTTCATTCCTTTTATTAGCCAGTCGTCCCGCTGGAATGACCGGCAGATTCCGACCTCTGGTTATGCTAGAAACTTTAAATTAACCTGACTCTCCAACCAGTTGTTCTGGTTATTATTACATGTAGAGCGAAATAACCTATTTCACTATTTCAAATGGGCCGAAACAATACTCACTGGTATATTTGCAACCTTTCACTCTGTATGTAAGGGCCACAACTGCCTCCAATCTTAGGCCCTTCGTGGCACTCAATGCCAGCCCAATCCAAATCTCTTATCAGAGTATCTACAGAACCTTCCACCTTTCGAGTTTGGTCAGTGTCTTCTATTCTCAGTATAAATACACCACCACGAGATTTTGCAAACAAATAGTTGTAAAGCGCTGTCCTTAATCCTCCTAGATGTAAATAGCCTGTCGGGCTTGGAGCAAATCTTACACGCACACGAGGAACTTTACTATGGATAGCCTTAAATAATAAACGATGAGGCAACGAAAGCGTACGTTTTGCCAGTGGGAAATTCATTTTGTTTAACTCTTTTACACGCGGTTATTTAGCTTAAATTACGTTATCATTATCAAACGGAGTTTATTCATTATTTAATAGAAAATTATTTTTTTGTATGTATGTACACAAACCACTGCTTCTTTCTTCATGAAATAAATGTCAACTGTCAATGTCAACGTCAAAATCCATCAGCTGATCCCAGTATGTCCAAAAACATGAAAATATTATCGACATAACTTGCTGCTAGCTATGTCGAAATAACAGTGAAAGTTCTTTTGGAAAACCTAATTATTGGTTCATATTATATACAGTACTACCAATGCCTCTATATGTATACAGCTAGGTACTGAAAACACTGAACTGAAAATAAAAGATAGAAATATTATATATTTATTTCTGAACGGATATAAAACTTTAAATAAATGTCTATGGTTGTATAACCTATTTATTGCCAGTCAACAAAGAAAGTTTCCGTAAAGAAATACAATGATATCCGGAAAAGAAAATTCTTTATAAAAATCTTTTACTAAGTATATAAATAATCAAAGGTAAAACACCCATCAAAAAACAAAGCTTTAAATAGAATAGAATCTGCATGCCAATGCATATAATGTCAGTGAGACTGTGAATGAAAATAAAATTGATGAAAATAATTCCAATTTAGATGTTTTGTTGTGGCAATAAAAAAAATGTCTATGATGGTTGTTATTTCACTTTGGTACAGATGTCGAAATAACAGTGAAAGTCATTAAAATTAGAAAAACCTATCGAAAATGGTGAGTAATCGTGAGGAATCCTGTGTTAAAATTATTCTATTTCGATTATATTCATTTAATAATGGCGTTAACGTTACAAAATTACGCTGTTTGACAGTATAGCAAGCAATGTGGAGGTTATGACGTTCCTGCGTTTTCTTTCAGAATAAATTAAAATCATCACAGAGGGACAAAGTGAAGAAATTCGTTGCGTTCACGCAAACTAGCGAGACCACAGCTATATATTGTCTCTCGCAAAATGATTGGAAGCTTGATCTCGCGAGTGACAACTATTTCCAAAACCCTGATGCGTACTACAAAGACCCCGTGAAAGCCTCGGTGGATAGAAAAAAGCTTGAACAACTCTTTAACAAGTATAGAGACCAGCAAGAGGCTGATAAAATCACCGTGGATGGTGTTATGAAGTTCCTTGAAGACTTAAATCTTAGCCCCGAATCTATTTTAGTTTTGATCATTGCGTGGAAGTGCAAAGCTGCAGTGCAATGTGAGTTCTCAAAAGAGGAGTTTACGACGGGTCTGCTCGAACTAGGAGCAGACAGCATAGACAAATTGAAATCAAAATTGCCAACGCTCGAATCAGAAATAAAGGATACAAATAAATTCAAAGACTTCTATCACTTCACATTTAATTATGCCAAAAATCCAGGTCAAAAAGGCCTTGAGCTGGATATGGCAATAGCCTATTGGAATATTGTGCTCCGTGGGAGGTTCAAATTCTTGGATGCCTGGTGCAAGTTTCTCACAGTGAGTAAAACAATAACAATATTAAATTAATCATTGTTTGTCAATCTCACATTTATCATATAAACATTTTCTCATTCATAGTTTTGGGTTGAATTTATAAAGCAATGTGAATGAACAGTATTTTTATGTATTATATAAGTGGTGAAGGGTCCATACAAGCCAATTCCCATTGGCTTATTTGCCATAATTTCACCCCTCGCCACTGATATATCTAATGCTTGAACTCGTTTATCCCTC
The DNA here is from genome assembly GCA_943789525.1 of Agriphila geniculea. Classification (NCBI taxonomy): domain Eukaryota; kingdom Metazoa; phylum Arthropoda; class Insecta; order Lepidoptera; family Crambidae; genus Agriphila; species Agriphila geniculea. The sequence continues at coordinate 26,761,078 of OX038872.1, read as the reverse complement.
TGTACCGAAAAAAAGGCTATTAGATATTTGTAGATGACAATAAATCCACACATTTTTTTATCAATAAATTGGTTTTCATTATTAAAACATTTAATTTAAATATTTCAGGACCATCATAAAAGATCTATACCGAAAGACACCTGGAATCTACTTCTAGATTTTGCAACTCAAATTGATGATGGTATGAGCAACTATGATGCAGAAGGTGCTTGGCCAGTTCTCATAGATGATTTCGTGGAGTGGTGCCAGAAGCAAGGCCTTACTGCAGACGGAGTTAAAGCATTAGAGCCGGCGTCCGGCTAGCTGACACTCAATTGCTACCCGCAGCATGAAGCGAAGACACTTGATATACACGTTGAAGTGGAACCACAGGAACATAGTGTTGCCATCACTTTTAAGACGTACATGTTTCTCCTACTGTCTCGCTTTTTGCTTTACAGCCTGGAGCTGTGTACAGTGGAGTGGGTTGCAGTCCTGATTGTATTCGAATTGTGTAGCTGACTGTACTGTGACTTGAAGTATCAGTTCTCAGATAGAAAACTTAATAATGCAAAAGTTTCGTAACAAATGTATATAGATGGGAAAATATTTTTGACTTTGACTTCACTCTACTGTATAGAGCTACTACGATAATCGTCCGTTAGATAAATTTTTTGTGTAGTTTCTTGTTCATCCAATCTCCTTTTACCTGCACTAGGGTATGGCGTAAATTAACAGGAAATTAAAAATCCTGCGAAGGAATAAATGTAAGAGATATTTTAAATGGTTTTCAAATTTTTAAGAAAGTTCTCTTATTTTATAGTATAGAATGCCGTAAAATTTAAAATTAAGATGTAAATATGTATATACACTTAATGATATTACTTTTTTAGTATTAATGCTTAGAATGTTTTTCAGTTTGTTTTTTTCAGCAGGTTAAACAACTGAAGTAATTTTGTACTGTAATACCCATTGTTTTATCGTATGTGATCGTTACGCTTTCTCTTTTTTCGTAATAGTATAGTCATAATAAATAACCAAGAAGAATAAACACTGTAGAAGCTGATTTTGTTTATTAATTTGAATGACTAATATCGGAATTAAGTGGAAGTATTTTTAAAATAATATTTATCCAGATATTTATATTTTTATTACAGCTCTTCCGTGTTACTTAAAATAAAACATTGTATTTTATTGCTTGAGATTCATAATTCAGGAGAATGCTAAAATTATTCTACAGTAATTTCATTTATATACACATCACCTTTGTCTAGGGATACAGGTGTTATTTTCATACAAACGAGGTAACTTTGAAGCCTTGGTTTTCTGCCAGGGATGTACCGTGCTGTAATCTGATGATGGCCATCCAGGGAGTGAATGGAGTAGATTCAGATCGCTATACACACCCAACTGATCTAATCAGCATTCTAAAAGATTAATGGGTCAGAGTTCTCAGTTTGAGGATTTCCATACATTTTCATGCTATTTTCGCGGTTTTTTGAAACATGTCCATTACGTTTTTAGAATGCTGGTCAGATCAGTTGGGTGTGTATGTATATATAGCGATCTGAATCACCTCCATTCACTCCCTGGATAGCCGTCATCAGATCACAGAACAGGACATCCCTGGCAGGAAACCAAGGCTTCAAAGTTACCTCATTTGTATGAAAATAACACCTGTTATCCCTAAACAAAGTTGATGTGTGTACATGTTAGGTGATAGCATGTTGATGTTATCTGTGATTACTACCTGTACTAAGGATTTTAAAAGCAGTTTAATTAATGCTTACAAAAGAACAAAGATTTCAATACATAATTTTCTCCTTTTATCAAACATAAGACCATCATCATCACCATAATAGACGCCCACTGCTGGGCATAGGCCATTAAAGCTAAGACATTGCTCGCATATATTTTTCTTTAGATAAATTCATATTTTCATGCATATTAGGGATGTTAAAATTATTTGAGTAGATGGTAATATACCAGATCTGTTAATTCAATTAATACTTTTCATTGTTTGTAGATTGTTTCAATCAAGGGGAAGTACTTTTGCTTCTAGAATAACAGAATTTAAATCATAAATTAAAACGTTTGGTAAGTACTTAGTTTTAATGTACAAAAGATGAAATTAATGTATTGAGTATTAAATTACATTAAACTGTTAAATAAATAGTTATGTTTTTCTAATTTAGTACCTAGGGGCTGCCACACGCCCGCCTGTGTAGTCGCGCGGCATCTTAATGCACAGATTAGAGAATGCCTGCGTAGGTATTGTCTCTTTATAATAGTAGGGTTGCGTTCAGAGGCTTAGAGTGCAGTTAAAAAACAACCAAACGGTTGTTTTTTAACTCACTCTAAGGTTAGGAACGACCAAGAACTTTAAATGTCAAAACAAAGTCCTCATTTTCCACTTGAAATAGGAATATGTTAAACTTTCCTTTATTCAAAATCAAATAAAAACAGTTTTTTTTGCGAAGCTACCATGATTTACTTGATAATTAGACACAAAAACATCAAAATACAAAATAATGTCAAATGACATTGACAGTTTTTCTATAGACAAACGTCAGAGCGTTTTACAACCATCAATTTTGATGGTTGTTTGGTTGCAACGCTCTGACGTTTGGAACGGGAAAGTTGTTACAACCGAACGTCACGCTCTAATGTTTGGAACGGCGTTAGAGCGTTCGGCACCCTGATTATCTAAAAAGAAACTATTTAGCGACCGGTTTCATTCCACATACATTGCTACTTTTCTTTGGTATATTTTTTTTTAATCCAAAAAGAAGACGCAATGGATCACTATCATCTATGAACTGCAACCGGTCGCTAGGTGGTTTCTAATTAGATAATCAGCCCGCGGTTGCACTCGGAGCGTAGGTTCGGAACGACCCCAAGCAATGTCGAATCGACATTACTATGCCGTGTACGGATGCCAAATTCAAAAACCAATAAACAGTTGTCGTTTTTCACATTATGATAAAGCCACGCAGTTCATAGGAAGACGACGTTGCGTCGTCAAAAAAGGTAAGAGCACGCGATAGAAAGAGAGCCAACTACTATTAGCGCTGCGCGACCTGAATTGCACTTTATTGTGTTGGAGCAAAAGTCGCTATTTATTTAAATACTTTGCGGAATGCTGCTTCTGTACTTGTACTATTAGTTATTCTGTGCCTAGGTACCGTCAGGGAGGGCGACGCTCGGTCCTGTCCTGTCACCCTAATGGGCCCTTCACATGCACAGGCACGGCCTGCAGGATTGTACGGAGAGGCGCGGCCTTCCGGCCAAATCTCGGCGTGTGTAGGGGGAGGTGGAGGGAGGAGGCCGCGCGTCTTCCTACACGGTCAACTCTCATGCACGGCCAATCTATTCGGTGACACCGCACGGGGCTTTTCAAAATGACAAATAACTGTAGGCTCGGTAGATGGCGTTGATAAAAATGTGTGTCAATGTGATTTTTTTTACTAAGCTTCGTAAAGTAGGTACATACTCGAGTAAGCTGGCAGATTAATCCTAAAATGTTTCTCTTTAAACGCTCTAAGTAGCGATGGGCCGAGTCGCTATTTTTTCGACTCGGGTCACCCGAGTTGAAATTAATGCTGACCCGGGCTTCAACTCGGGTCAACTCGGTTCAGCGATATGGGCCGCCGAGCGCCGACGAGTCGCAACTTTTTTTCAACTCGAGTTATCCGAGTTGAAATCTATGCGGAGTGCGGACCCGGGCTTCAACTCGTTTTGTTTGTATTTGGTAACTATTGAACCGAACCAACTCGGTTGCCTTTGCAAGTTGCAAAGTAAAAGAGTCAAGAGATCAGGATTTGAATTATAGTAATAGCAAATAGTTTTAATCAATCAACTGTTAGTCATTAACTCATTAACAAATGCGCATTAGTTAGGTACAGTAATGAATACCTAAATGAAGCTTTTTATTATAATGAAAATTCTAAATATCGCTAAGACTGATAATTTAGGAACTTCTAAACATCATTAAAAAGGTGATATAACGCGGGCGGGGGGAGAGCGGCGGGCCGCGAGGCGAGTGCGAGCGAGCAGTAATACAATGCCACACACCGAATCGACTTGGGCCGCCCGGTTGATTTTGTCCTAGCCCGGGTTGTCGCGACCAGACCGGGACCCTTTATAATCTCTCTCAGTGAACGACTTACATATTTATAATTAGTCAATATATAGTTTAGTAATTTATTATTATGGGGTGCTTCGCATTGTCATTAAGGTTATAAAGGGTATCCAGCGCGACACTGTGTAGACACATACCTTCAGGATGTCGTCCTCTCAACCAACCTTTCCATATTCTCCAGTCCCGGGGGCACTGAAGTGGTATACTTGTATTATCCGTTACTGTTTCCTTCTCTTCATCTTATTTATGTCCCACCTGTAAGTATAATGTCCCATATTTATCTGGGCTAAGCACACACCTACTTTCTCTAGTTTATCAGATACTAATAAGACAATTTACTTTATACTGTTAACTTTAATATGTATTATTAAATCATTCAACGCTGTTATGTCTTTTATTCTTTATGATATTACTTTATAAACATGTACTACTGCCAATCTTTCTTATCAAGCCTGGAAGATGGCGGCCTGTGACAGGCAGCCCCCTTCCAGCGCTGTTCTTTCATTGTTTCACTTTATCAAACTTTACTAATATGTTTATTACATCAAGGAGCTAATCGAATCAGGACCCTGCGTTCCTCATTCGCCTTAGCCTCCAGTATGCAGTTGTTCATTCCCTCTTAAGTGTCCGGACCTGGCCACCCGTCGGTGAACACATTTAGGTAAAGGCTTATTCTTGGGACTGCATACATCTCGCCGCCGATGGTTTCTGCTTGCCTAAGGCATCCACCACCGGCGAACTACGTGATCAGGCCTGGCCACGTTCAGTCGATCCTATCACGACCAGGATCGAACATTTGGCTCAGTAGTATTGCTTTCGATACTCTATAAATCTAGATTAAGTAAGTATGTGACTTAGCTGTGAAATCCTCGGTGCTACTGCAAACTCGGCCTCCTTTAACTACGATTACACTGGTGTTGAAGAAGATCATCACATTCATTTTATGAGGTTAGAATGACAGATTAGTTCAAGCGCATACGCGCTAGGGAAGGGCGAAAGTGGTGAGTTGTCTGTCTGATTTAGTGTTGCCATTTAATTGTTATTATGTTTAATCAATGTATTTACTTTGATAGTTAGAGACATCGCGATACCGTAATTCGCGACACTCCCGACGACGACAGAAGTTACATGTTCTCCATTAATCTACGCGTCCACTCGCGTATCTTTTCACGAGCCTTTAAAGACGCATCTCTTACTTCTCTCACTTCTTCGGGTTGTGTGTTTTCATTAATGTTGATGCTTTTAGGTGTGCTCTTATCATCACGTCCTTCATCATGTGCTGATTGGATATCATCTTCTGTGGTAAGTATTCTATGAGGTATTTGGTCTACTGTTTCTATTATACTTGTTTGTCTGCTTTCTGTTTCAGGTTTGTCGACGAGTTCTTCTGTGGTTCTTGGAGCTGAAGAGATATCTTTGGTGAGACTAGTTATGTCTAATTCTTCTAACAGAGGTAAGTCGTCTAACGTTGCTGTTACGTCTTCTCTTTCGAATTCAAACATAACCTCTTCTCTTCCAGGTACTTCTTCATCAACTTCCAATGGGTAAAGATGAGCGATGGAGCGCGTGAATTCCGTGTCGTTCACCTTTATTCGTGCCACCCTGCATTGACCGTCTGCTCCTTTAAGCAGAGATGTGATCCTTCCAACTTTCCAGTTTTCTCTATTTTTCGTATCTCCTTTAATTTGTACTATGTCTCCTATTTTTGGGATTTCTGACTTAGTAATCCTTGGTTCTTTCAGAGCGTGACGATATCTTTCCCTTAAACTCGGCAGGTATTGCTCGATGAACATCCTTTTAAATTCCTTTAACATGTTTTGTCCTATTTTCCAACCGTCTACTAGGTTTTGTTTTGTCACCGTGCCTTCTTGTGGAAATTCAGCATCCGAAGGTGTTGTCGTGATGCATTTGTTCAAGGTTAGAAAATCTGAAGGCCTAAGAATGTCTTCCAGATCAGATCCTACACAAGTTAATGGTCTCGTATTTATCACCGCTTCTATTTCTTTTATAATGGTGTTAAGTTGATTATCTTTCAATAGATTCTTTGTGAGTGTTCTCTTGAGACAATGTTTAACTAGTCCAACTAGTCTTTCGTAGAATCCTCCATGCCAAGGAGCTAGTTGTGGAATAAATTTCCAGTCTATTTCGTTAGTGATGCAGTAATTGCTTGACAGTATTTCTGCAGTCAGTTTGAATTGTAGTGCATTATCTGAAACTATTCTATCCGGTACGCCTCTACAAGATATAAATCTTCGTAGTGCTAATAAGCATTCTTCTGCTGTAAGATCTTTGACAACTTCTAGGTGTACAGCGCGTACTACCAAACAAGTGTACAGGCATATCCATCGTTTTGCTGTTTTACCGTCGGTCCTTACTTGGAGAGGACCTAAGTAATCCATGCCGGTGTATGTAAATGGTGAGCTATAATTTACCCTTTCCTTTGGAAGCGCAGGAGGTGGTGGTAGTTTAAATGGACCTCCTCCATGCTTAACGCAATTTGTGCATTTTTTAAGTATTTTCTTAACTTGACTTCTTCCTTGAGGAATCCAATATAACAATCTGATCAGACTTAGAGTGTGGTTAACACCTACGTGATAGTTCTTTTTATGTGTTTCTAAGATCACGGTGTTAGTAAATTCACAGTCCTTTGGAATCAGTATTGGATATCTTTTGTCATAAGACCAGTCAGCATTTTGTAGTCTTCCTTTGCAACGTAGGATTCCGTCAACGTCAGTGAACACGTTTAAATTTCTCTTTAAATTTGTATCTTTACCTACTACTTCTTCAGGAAAATGTTTTGCTTGGATTCTTTTGATTTTTTGTACGTATGACAGTGTATCGTCCTCGCATTTCTCTGAGGGATTCTTTTGCAATTCTTCATTTAATTGTTGTCTCTGATTTTGTGAGCTTGGTTCTCCACTCGTGAGACCCTCCCCAATGGGAAAAGAAAATTGACGATCCACAGAGGAATGCGTGGCAATCAGTACACTTTCATCTTGAGTAAGCGGAGAAACTTCCCTCCTACGACTCTTTGGCCATTTCTTGCAGTCTTCTAGCAGGTAATCTGGTCCGGATAACCATTTGTGCTTGAATTTTTCAGAATCTGTGGGTCTAGTCGCTACATCAGCTGGATTTAGCTCTGTTGGTACATACCTTATCGTTGCTGACACATTTCCCTTTATTTCTTCTATTCTTTTCGCTACGAATGGTGGTAATAGCTTACCGCCGTAGTACCAATCGATTATTATTTGACTGTCCGTCCATATAGTATTCTTTTTGGATTCGAAATTCAGAAATTTGTTTACATACTTCAGTAGCCTGCTACCAATCAGAAGTCCTAATAATTCAAGTCTTGGAATTTTGAGATTGTCTTGATCTTTGATGGGTACTAGTCTTGATTTCCCTATCACGAAACTTAACTCTCTTCCGTTAGAAATGTATACTACAGCTGCGTATGCTTTGGTCGACGCATCTGTAAAGGCATGTAGCTGAATGTCTTCATTGCCCTTTTGTTTGAAATATCTTCTAGGTAAGACAATATTCTTTGTTCTTTCTAGTCGTTCTCTAATAATTTGCCATTCTTTAGTTATCTCTTCTGGTAAAGGAGTGTCCCATTTAAATTTGTTTACCCATAGATCTTGAAGTAGAAGTTTTGCTGGCAGCAGATCTGGCGCAGCATATCCGCATGGATCATATACTGAAGCTACGTTTTTTAATATTTCCCTTTTCGTATTAGCCTCTGTTATTTTCTTTGGCCTTAAACTGATAGTGTCCTCTTCTGTATTCCAATTCAGACCTAGTACTTTCACTTCTATGTCTTGGCAAACGTCAGTTGGATCTATTTCCTTTGAGAATTGTCTGGAGTTAGAACTCCATTCCCGAAGATTCATCGAAATTTCTTTGAACGCAAATTTGCATGACTCATACATTTCAATTGCTTCATGGATGGAGTCCGTTCCCGTAACTAAGTTATCCACATAAATGTCGTTCATTATCCTTTTCAGGATTTCTTCATTGGAACGCAGTAGATGGTGTTTCAAAGTAGCGTTTAACAGGAATGGGCTCGATATCACTCCGAACGGAACACGACAAAACCGTAAATGTAGAATATTATCTTCCGTGGCTGCCTTTTCTATGTCTTTTAGCCATAGGAATCTAGTCACGTCCTTGTCTTTTTTGTGTAACGCGATCTGCAAAAATGCCTTCTCTACGTCCGCGGTTATTCCCACTTGATGTGACCTAAATCTTAACAACATTCCTGTCAGGTCTCCCAACATGAGTGGACCACAGTGTAAGCATTCATTTAAACTTTTGCTGTTCTTTGTTTTCGCTGACGCGTCGTATACGATACGTGTAGGTTTTCCTGGATGACTTACTCCATGATGTGGCAGGTAATGGATAGGATGGTCTATACCAATATCACACCTTTCTTGATCGGGTACGCGTTCTATAATTTCTTTCTCTAACTGCTCTTGTAACGTGGCGTTATATGACTTTAATGCTTCTGAATCTAGTTTCTTCAATAAATTTACTAGTCTACCGATTGCAAGACCATAATTGGTTTCTAGTTCAGGTGGATAATCGATCCATGGCCAGCTGATCGTATATCGGTCATCTATTAATTCTATTGTTTCATTAAATTGATTGATGACTTCTTCGTCTCTAGTTAGATTTGGTGAATCGCATATCCCTATAGATTCCAATTCCCATAAACATTTGATGCTTCCATTGTATAATGGTAAGTCAGGCGGAGTTAATTTGTTCTCTACTCCTTGGAAGTACGTTATCACCGATAATGGGTCCACATCCTTAGCCGTGGTTCTTCCGGTCAATATGTAACCAAATCTTGATTCAATCAAGTATAAATTATTTTCCAGTTGGATTTTGTTTCCTAGTATGAATGAAAAATAGAAGTCGTTTCCAATTAGAATATCTACTTTCGGTGACAGTGAGCCGTCATCAGCCAAAATTAGATTTTCTTCTCTTCTGCTTAAGTCTATATTTGAATAAGGAACTCCATGTGATATGTGTGTGACAACGTTTGCTTCTATTTCCAGAATATCGTTTGTTCTGGTTTTCATTTGTAGCCTAACTATTGGACTTTCAATGATTTGAGGAGTTTTAGCACCGAATGTGAAAACTGATAGAGTATTTTCTTCTTCTATGGGCAGTTTTAGTTTAGAAGCTATTTCTTGTGTGATGTAGGTACGCTGGCTGCCAGAGTCTAACAAAACTCGACAAGTTTCTTCTTTGGTATCATCGTTTTCACGTCGGGCTTTGACTATTGCTGTTTGCAGTATAGTGGAGTTAATGGAATTGGCGTGAAGAGTTGTGACACTTTCAGAGTTAGATGTTTGTCCTTTTAAACAAAGTGCTCTATTGTGAAGATTAGTTTCTTTACAGTGAACGCAGAAAGTAGATCTCTTGCAATTATTTCCTTTATGGCCGAGGCCTAAGCAACGATAACATCTGTTCTTTAATCTTCCTTTCCTTTCTTTTATGGTTTTGAATTTATCGCATTGATCATTAAAATGTGATCCTTGACAGAAAACGCATTGCCCTCTCCTTTTCTTTCCCGGTGGAGCATCCCTATTATTTTCTCGTTCTTGAAGCTTCCTTTTCAATGGAAGTCTGTTGTAGTTATTGTATTTGTGAGATGATCCAGGTTCGTTGAATCTATCTTCCTTCTTAATATCTTGCCTTTGTTGTATAAATTTGTGTCTCTTGAAATCTCTTTGGCTTCGGTTGGGTTTTCCTGGTTTCCCTCCTTTTACGTACGTATTCACGTGTAGAGATTGAGTAGTGTACTCTTCTACATTTTCAGAAGTAATTCTCTGCGCATCTTCTCTTGCCGAAATGATCACTTCCAAATGTTGCCGGATCTCCTCAATAGATTCAGTATTCGCTCTCAACTTTAGCTCGTAGACTACGTCCGAAGGCATCTTCTCCAAGATGAGAAATCTCAGATGATCATGGTTGATATTTTGGTTTAATGAATTTAGAATTCTAAGGTGCTTCTCAACTTGGCTAAAGGTCTCCCTCAGGTCCTTTATGCTACCCTTAGAAGCCTTAGGAATCTTATGTAGAGCTGCGTAGTGTGCGTCCACTATGTGACTCTCCTTGCCGTACCTCCCCTTTAAAATAGATACAGCTACCTCGTAGTTCTTGTTGGTAATTTCAAGTCCATCGATGATCCTCTTCGCATCGCCTCTCAAAGAACCCTTGAGATAGGATAGTTTATCCACATCAGACAGATCTCGGTTCCCTATGTTGGAACTGAACTGATCCCAAAACTGGTACCATTCTAGTATATCTCCTGAGAATTCTGCTAATTGTAGTTTAGGTAACTTTCCGGTCAATGCGATACTTCTACCAGGCGTTGCTGCAGGTGTAGCACTTTCTTTTACTCTTTTCAGCTTGATATTTAATTCTGCGAAAGTTTCTTCGCCCCGTAGTTGTATCTCACTGAACGAAGTGATCTCTTCCACGAAGGATCCTAGTTCATTTATCGACAAACACTGATTTAATTCTGTACCAAACCTCTTTACCGCATTGTCTAGTTTTGTGAGCAATATTTCTACGTTTTCAGCATCTTTTAGGTTAATATTATCTTTGTACTCGAGAGCCTCTAAGGTAAGCTTTTCTATGGCGTTAGCTATAGACTCTAGCCTATTTAGAATAATTTTTTCCATGTTTCTGGAAATCAAAAAATTTTAAATTTATACCATATAATTTGATTTTCTAAAACCCTACACCCTATATAGTGTTAGTTTCAAATCGCCTAATACACGTAATGTAATATTTCTTAGAAAAAAAAGTTTTTTATTTATCACCCTGTATGTTAAAAACACGAGTCGAAAGTTTGCACCTCAAAAATGAGCCGTCTGCCAACCGTCGACCAACCACACAAACAAATAACATTTCAACAATTGACACCCTGTATACACTGTGGCGTGTCAGCTGTCGGTACCCTCCCTAATAAGTAGCATACCAAAAACTGACACCCTGTATATTTTTTAATTTTCATCAAGATGTGAGAAATAAGTTATTTTCTATAAAGCGGTGTGTTCTCTGAGTCGAACACATCCATAAACTTGTAATTGTAATATAAATTCCTTCATTTAAAATTATTTCTATAATTGTTTTAGAATTCAATTGAATTCAGATTTTATTTCATCAGTTATCATCCTTATTGACGGATAAGCAGGTTCATTTCATCAGTTTAGTTTCAAAACTTTAAATTTCTAAAAGTGTTTCATGCTCTGCAATTTACCCCAGTATACCCTTTCAGATCATATGAAAATATTGGTATTATTTTTGTAACTCATACTTACACATGTGAAGAACCAACATTATTTGTGTATGCATCCACAAAGAATGTTACGTTCCCCATGTATTAACATAATATTTATCTAAACGAGTACCAAATCAGATTAAAGGTACTTTGGTCAAATGGGACTATTGTTTTGCATGAAATACAATCAAATTGAATATATTCATTTAGAAACATGTTTATCCGTTGGTTTAATTTTGTTTTGCAAATATTATTTAGTTTGTGTTTACTATACCTATCATGAACATAAGAAAATGTGTACCTTAGTTCTTTCTATTAGTTTATTATTTATGAATTTTAAGTACCTATGTAGTCATCAGCGACTTGATTTAATATTTATTCGATCACCTATTTAGAAATATCAACCTTTAGGTTAGTAATCTTTACATAAACTCAGATGATACAACCTTATTGTTAGGTATACATGAGTATCTCACCTCATGCCACAATCGCTTGCCTACAGAACCCTTAGAATAATTTTACTGTCAGACTTGACAGAATATGAGTTGACTTGGTAACTACCACAGCTTAAAATGTCAATAGTTTACCTTGCTATCTTCCTTGTCGATCCTGATCATCAATTCAATCAGACCTTTCATTCAATTTGGAAATATGCACTTAAAGGTAGGTAATTTTCTCATAGGAATCTTCTTACTTCTTTGCCACAACTGTGACCTTTCCAACGTCAACCAGTACTTAGTTATGTAGTCTACCTGAGACTAATTTGTCGTTTAATCACAATTTTATTACTGAATTATGACGCTCCTGTGGAAAATAAACAGTACTATTTAGGATTTTATCCTTTTCAGGCAGACTTCTCAACACCTTCCCAAGACGCCATCTTCAAAGTACGAAAGAACTTCCCTGTCTTCAAAGAGACCACGCGTAACTTGTTTACTTCAACCTATCCAGTGTAATTGTTTACAACATCATTAAGTAAATTAGTTGCCGAATTTTACATAGTTTATTTCTTAAATCAAATACAGTTTCCAATTGAAATCTATTAAGAGTGCGTTCATTTGCCCTCTTACATGACGGATGACGTCTTTTACATCACTTCCGGTTAAGGTTCATTTTCATTTGACAAATAAAGGCCGCGTTCCGAATCACGCTGACAGCGCTGTCAGCGCGAAGTCAAATACACACCAAACTACGAGGTGGACATTTCAATTAATTCCAAACGCTATACATTCTATGTGTACTCGTTTTATAATCTTTCAATTTAAGGTATCTTTAAGAAACTTTCAATTTAGCATTTATTTGTGCGCCGTACATGAATAATTATACCATGCTTTTACAATGATGGTATAATTTAACTTTGGCGCCTTTAAGTAGCTTTCATGTGGTTTTGCTTATAAGGAACCAGTACCAAAAATATCTCATAGATGTCACTACTATTCAGTTTTACAGAAATGGAATAGGATTTAATTGTTTCTGAGAATTTTACCAATGGAAAGTTTGGTTGAGATTTCGCTTTGGGTTGCTTGATCGGGATTCTTCTATATCCCAGCACCTCCACCATTGTCGCGACCAGACCGGGACCCTTTATAATCTCTCTCAGTGAACGACTTACATATTTATAATTAGTCAATATATAGTTTAGTAATTTATTATTATGGGGTGCTTCGCATTGTCATTAAGGTTATAAAGGGTATCCAGCGCGACACTGTGTAGACACATACCTTCAGGATGTCGTCCTCTCAACCAACCTTTCCATATTCTCCAGTCCCGGGGGCACTGAAGTGGTATACTTGTATTATCCGTTACTGTTTCCTTCTCTTCATCTTATTTATGTCCCACCTGTAAGTATAATGTCCCATATTTATCTGGGCTAAGCACACACCTACTTTCTCTAGTTTATCAGATACTAATAAGACAATTTACTTTATACTGTTAACTTTAATATGTATTATTAAATCATTCAACGCTGTTATGTCTTTTATTCTTTATGATATTACTTTATAAACATGTACTACTGCCAATCTTTCTTATCAAGCCTGGAAGATGGCGGCCTGTGACAGGCAGCCCCCTTCCAGCGCTGTTCTTTCATTGTTTCACTTTATCAAACTTTACTAATATGTTTATTACATCAAGGAGCTAATCGAATCAGGACCCTGCGTTCCTCATTCGCCTTAGCCTCCAGTATGCAGTTGTTCATTCCCTCTTAAGTGTCCGGACCTGGCCACCCGTCGGTGAACACATTTAGGTAAAGGCTTATTCTTGGGACTGCATACATCTCGCCGCCGATGGTTTCTGCTTGCCTAAGGCATCCACCACCGGCGAACTACGTGATCAGGCCTGGCCACGTTCAGTCGATCCTATCACGACCAGGATCGAACATTTGGCTCAGTAGTATTGCTTTCGATACTCTATAAATCTAGATTAAGTAAGTATGTGACTTAGCTGTGAAATCCTCGGTGCTACTGCAAACTCGGCCTCCTTTAACTACGATTACACTGGTGTTGAAGAAGATCATCACATTCATTTTATGAGGTTAGAATGACAGATTAGTTCAAGCGCATACGCGCTAGGGAAGGGCGAAAGTGGTGAGTTGTCTGTCTGATTTAGTGTTGCCATTTAATTGTTATTATGTTTAATCAATGTATTTACTTTGATAGTTAGAGACATCGCGATACCGTAATTCGCGACACGGGTTGACTCGGTTGGTAAGACACGTACGCACCACGTGGGCGGTCCGCTTGGCGCGTCAACCGAGTTGACCCGGGCTAGGAAAAAACCAACCCGAGTTGACGGGTTGGAGAAGTAACTCGAGTTAACCGAGTTATTTGACCCGAGTCGCCCACCACTAGCTCTAAGCTTTGGGCTTACTTGCCTCTTTGGTACAGGCCGTTTATTTTTAAAAGCCAATTTTGACACTTCTCTTTCCATCAACGCCATCTAGTAAGGCAAATAATTACTTTTTTATTTTTTTAAATGTCACTTTGAATAGCCCTCATTCTACTCAAAATACGGTAGCCGATTCTGTGGTGTGGCTTCACGCACACAGTTGCGCGTCTACAAAAACGTCATATGTGTAGCGTCTGTGTAATAAATAGGTTATTATTACTTGTACTATTATGTATTCTGTGGTTATTATAACGAAATATAGTTATAATTTGTTAAAAATAGCTATAATTTTGGAGGATACGTATTCGAATCGAATGCTTTCGAGTAGTTTTCCAACAATCGTGAATATTCGTGAATAACCCTACAGGGCACTCCGGGGTGTGGCGTGGCGTAGTAAAAATCCCGTGTCGCGATGAGAAAGTAATAAACATTGACTTTGTGTCATCTCTCTATTTTATGATACCATCAATTTAGCGCCAAAAAACATTATTCTCAATCAACTTTGAACTCGGTTTAGAATCGGCTAGGCTAGACAAAATATGGAAACATGGAACCCTACTTATACTATTTTTAGTTGAGAGTTTTGGAAGTTAGGTTTTTGAAAATGAGGCATCTATCCTACTGCGGCATCTATCCCGGTTTTACCCTACCTCAAATGCGAGATGCCAATGAAGGCAATAAACCTAAACAAGAGGTTTGCCTAGAAAGCTGTTTGCTATAAAAGAGAGAACAAGCAGTTTGCCTAAAGTGGATGCCTACAACCTACAAAGCAAAATGCCTAAGTGGTTAAATGCTTGCAAAGCTAAATGCTTAAGTTGTTAACTGCTTACTAAGCTAAAATGCCTAAATAATTCTATCAGCCCATACATTATGTATTATAAATAACGTAGCTAACTACTTATAGATTTATCCGGGACTTCATCCAACCCACTTTCTTTTTACCCCGCGACGCAAAAAGAAATGGTTTATGTGATGTCAACTATTGTATTCTGTGGCAGTTGATTGATTTTTTTTGCTTAGCGTGATTCGGAACGCGGCATGACATTTGTCACTTTGACAGTGACAATTGACTATGACGTATTGTATTCAAGGAGGTTCATATAGGGAGTGAGTACTAAACAAAAATTTTCACAATTCGTTTAAAAGAAATTCAACTGTATTGCTTTTGTCATAGAGTTGAAATTCTATCGATGACATTGACTGAAGCCTCTACTGTGTGAATGAAACAACACTAGGTGGAGGTCGGTGTCTCGTTCGCACAATTGCCATTACAAAACAATAATACCACGATAGTAGGAAAAAAAATGTACGTTACCAATCACGTAGTGTGTCAAAGTTAAGGATTCGGAGTGGAATATTGAAAATATACTACTTAAATATTAATTTAGAATAACACATAGTAATTGTAAAATAAAACTAAACTTACTCTTTTGATTTAATTAGATTTCTACAATAATGCTAATCAGCATTATTGTAGTTGTATAAATTCAAGTGTCAATCCTGGCAACTCCGATCCGATTTTGACTTTGGCGCCAAATTTCAATTTTAGAATTTCAATATTCGGGAAATATTCCTACTACAAAACTAGGGTGACCATAAATACTACACCATTTCTGATTTCCCAAAATCGAAATTGTTCTATCAATGGAAATAACTGGAAGTCGCAGGCGAGGGGTTAAGTTTATATTAATAATCAAATTCATGTTTATGCGCCGATTTCGATGAAACTCGGTTTTTGGCACTATTTTGATAAGAAAATAACAACGCATTTTTTAAATATTAAAAAATTCAAGATGGCGGCCAACTTTTTTGTTTATGGGCCGATTTCGATGAAACTCGGTTTTTGGCACTATTTTGATAAGAAAATAACAAAGATTTTTTAAAATATTAAAAATTCAAGATGGCGGCCAACTTTTTTGTTAATGGTCCGATTTTGATGAAACTCGGTTTTTGGCACTATTTTGATAAGAAAATAACAACGCATTTTTAAAAGATTAAAAAATTCAAGATGGCGGCCAACTTTTTTGTTTATGGGCCGATTTCGATGAAACTCGGTTTTTGGCACTATTTTGATAAGAAAATAACAACGCATTTTTTAAATATTAAAAATTCAAGATGGCGGCCAACTTTTTTGTTTTTGGTCCGATTTTGATGAAACTCGGTTTTTGGCACTATTTTGATAAGAAAATAATAACGCATTTTTAAAAGATTAAAAAATTCAAGATGGCGGCCAACTTTTTTGTTTATGGGCCGATTTCGATGAAACTCGGTTTTTGGCACTATTTTGATAAGAAAATAACAAAGCATTTTTAAAATATTAAAAATTCAAGATGGCGGCCAACTTTTTTTTTTATGGTCTGATTTCGATGAAACTTGGTTTTCGGAACTATTTTGACAAGAAAATAACAACGCTATTTTTAAAAAACTAAAAATCCAAGACGGCAACTTTTTTGTTTTTGGGCCGATTTCGATGAAACTTGGTTTTTGGAACTATTTTGACAAGAAAATAACAACGCAATTTTTAAAAAACTAAAAATCCTAGATGGCGGCCAACTTTTTTGTTTTTGGGCCGATTTTAATGAAACTCGGTTTTTGGTACGATTTTGACAAGAAAATAACAACGCAATGTTGAAAATTTAAAAAATCCAAGATGGCGGTCAACTTTTTTGTTTTTGGGCCGATTTTGATGAAACTCGGTTTTTGGTACGATTTTGACAAGAAAATAACAACGCAATGTTGAAAATTTTAAAAATCCAAGATGGCGGTCAACTTTTTTTGTTTTTGGGCCGATTTCGATGAAACTTGGTTTTTCTTGTCAAAATCGTACCCAAAAACCGAGTTTCATCGAAATCGGCCCAAAAAAACAATAAAGTTGGCCGCCATCTTAGATTTTTAGTATTTTAAAAATTGCGTTGTTATTTTCTTGTCAAAATATTGCCAAAAACCGAGTTTCATCGAAATCGGCCCAAAAACAAACAAGTTGGCGCCCATCTTAGATTTTTTAATTTTTTCAATACATATTGTGTTATTATTTTCTTGTCAAATTAGTCCTAAAAACCGAGTTTCATTCAAATCAGCCCACAAATAAAAGAGTTGGCTGCCATATTTTTTTTATATTTTTAACATTTCTTTGTTATATTTTGATCAAAATAGTAACAAAATCGAGTTTCATAAAATCGGCCCACGAACAATGTAGTTGGCCGCCATTTTGTTTTTTTTATATTTTTAACATTGTGTCTTCGTAAATCTCTTGCACCCATTTTATTAATTTCACAAGTAAAGAAATTGGTGCAAGTATTTTAGACCTTATTGACATCTTTACCAAAATAACAGTTTTTAATGAAACAGCAAAGTAAATGTACAAGTATAATTTGGGATCGAATTATACAATCGAATTTCAAACGTCAATAAAGTCGAAAATCGTTTCCATCTTTTTTTAACTACAGATCACTAGACAATGTTTTCCTACTTTTACTTGTTTTTCCAACATTTATTTGTTTTTCCGAAGTTCACGCACATTGCATTTTTATTAAAAATTGGAATAAACTTTAAAGTTGCGTAATTATTTACACTTGAAATTAAATTGGATTGAATAAACTAGATTTTAATTGGTTGAATTACCATATTTAAAAAATAAAAACAAAAAAGCAACTTAATAAAAACGTGATAAATAATTTGATCTTAAAAAATATTTTTTGAAAATAAATATTAATTTTCTTTTTTTTAGTTAACGAGCTAAACTAAAAATATACCATCGCCTATCAGAGTACTCGTCAAGACCATTCAAACGAGTCCAAACTCGATGGGGTTGAAAGGTTTTATTGCAGAGTTCCTGTGGCCTTCTTCCGGCTCCATCAGACTCTTGGATACTATTACCCAACAGAGCACTCGTCAAGACGATTCAAACGAGCCCAAAATCGATGGGGTTGCATGATTTCAATATTGAGTTCCTATGGCATGGAATCCAGATTTCATCATCCGACCCTGAACCTCGTCTCCCGTCAGAGTACTTGTCAAGACAATTCTAATAAGCCCAAACACGATGGGGTTGTATAGTTTTATTCATCATAGAGTTCCTGTGGCGTTCTTCCGGCTCCATTATCAGATCACCTCAATGACACTGTAATATTGCATTTCCTTCCATTTCTGACCTGTGTTCAAAGTTTCAAGTCTCTAGCTCATCGGAAATTTGGTATAAAATCGTTTGCAAAATTTGTGCTCAAACAAACAAAAGAGCAAGCAACCTAATAAAAACGCGGTAAAAAGTGTTAATTATAAATAAAGAACTACCTAGGTATTTAAGTTTATATTAAACAGTTTAAAGTATAATGTATGTCTCCGGCCAACCATACGGTTTGGTCACCCTAATGAAGAAAAGGACACATAACATCTACTTGACCTCTCTGTCGGCTCGTTTTGGGGCGAAGCGCTCATTCCGTTTATAGTACTATTTCCATGATTGTATTGTATTGTCTATTGTCTGTCAGGAGTTTTTGGCGGGATTTTGTCGAGTTCAGTTCGGTGACTATTTTAATTATTCGCAAATTGATTCATAGTGGATATTGTGTCTTAAAATTGGTGCAGTTTTGTGGTACAAGTGTCTACGCAACTAAACAATATGTGGGATAATGGAAATAGGCGCGATCTTGGTTGTGTGAAGCTGAGACTTTTATTGTAGTGGTCGCTACCTCGGCTGACCTTACCGAGTAAACTGTCTTGATATACTTGCTGCCATATGCTCCAAGCAGCATTGGAATGTGATGCACCCGCATTCTAATAAGACGCAAGATTTGGCTTTGCCTTTATTTTAAAAAAAGACTTAGGCTGAGTTGCACCATCTTACTTTAACAATAACAAGCTTGTTATAGTACCGGTTAAGCATAAGTTAGCCAAAAAAAGAGATTGCCAGCCAGCATGATGTCCTTTGACAAGTCTGACGTGACAAATAGGTAGCATTATCATTTGACGATAACTTTAACTTTGACAGCGTTTTGGTGCAACTCACACTAAGAAACCAACACGCAAGAACTGGCTGTATGGCATAGTCCTTCGCCTGTCCTGAAAAGGGCAAAACATCTAAATACTACTACTACTGTCATCTGTCATCCGTCGATTTCGAAATTTTGATTCAATAAATAATTAATTTTGCCTGTTTCCCGAAAAATGTCTGCGATAAAATTAGGTGGAATTTTAAAAGAATTGAGAATTCATTTGTGTCAAACGAGCAAGCAGTCGGCTGGAGTGCGGTAAGTACAAAAATGATTACATAAACATTTTCATAACCTTTTACTTACCACTACCAAATCTAATTTACAAAAAATTTCAGGGACTTCATTCAAAACAACTATGTTAAAATCAAAAAGGATAACCCTACGTTTCCCATCCTTATCAGAGAATGCAGTGGAGTACAGCCACGAGTCTGGGCTCGCTATGGTAGGTGGTGAAATAACTCTTTCAATATTTATTGTGATAATAATTTATGTGAATAAATTCAGTGACTTCTTCAAGTATTTCTATAGGTACAGTCAGCCTCAAATTGATATGAGCGTCTAGAGTACCTAGTCATAATGATCTGAAAAACATAAAAGCAATTTGATATACGCAGTTTGAATCATCATATTGTTGTAAGCACACAAGGTGTTCAAAATATCTTACAACTCATTGTTTCATATTTATATATGCAGTCAAAGTGTTCTAAAGTATCTTAGCAAACAAAGCCTCTCAGTTATCTTTGCATAATACATTATTACTAGGCGGCCACCCGTGACTTCATCTGCATGGAAAGTTTTATTGCTATCCCTAAGGAACAATTCTTTTTTTCGGGAAGAAAGGTACCCTAGGTCATTCTCTGTAACTCTCACAATGTGTATGCAAAATTTCATGACGATCTGTTTAGTAGACTTGAAGGCGTAACAAACAAACAGACTTTCACATTTATAATATCAAAAGTAAGGATGTACAGATAACGTTGAGAGTTTTGTTTGCTTATATAAAATTGCTTTTTTTTTTCAGATCATTTTCACTACTCTTATTAATTTCGCGGTTAATTATTAATTTATATAAATTTAGATTCTATTAAATGTTGGTACCGCAATTCATTTAAGTTAAATTGTAATAAAGACTTTCCACAGAACAGGCATAGCCTAGTGTGGAAGACTTTGTAAATTATACAACAAATAATGTAATTTTTGGAAATAAATATATTATTATATTATTATTACTCTAGACCATGGGTCTCCAAACTATTTAGCATAAGGGCCAGCCAGACTAACTTCTCCATGAAGTCCCAAGGGCCAAGGTCTGGCTAGTTCATCGTACCAACATACTGTAATTTACAGTATTATTGATACAATCCAGCCTGCTTTCACGGGCTGGAATGTTGGTGCTCCTGGGCCGTAGTTTGGAGAACCCTAGACGCTCATATCAATTTGACCCTGACTGTAAAACCTACATTTTAGTTAGAAGTGATGGCTTCTTTGCAGAAAAAGGATATGAAGTATGTACATCCCTCATTGACTTGAATGCTGAACAAGTCAAGGCTGTGATTGCTTCATTAAACAAATTGTCATAAAGTTTGAAAAAAGTTTTAGTTTAAAAAGCACTTATTTCTTGTTACAATAAATTTTTAATACTGTATGGGTAGGTAATAACTGTTGATCGATAAAAATAGATAATTAGAATTAAACTTTGAATTTAGTAGAACTTGTGGTATTTTTTAAATATTGTGCTTTTTGCACAAAATAGAGAAAAGAAGTCAAGCTTAGTACTACGTGCGCTTGATCAACGCACACAGACACCCTCTCACCAATATGGATTGTAGAATCTCGGACCAATCTCAAAACAAGTTGTGTGAGTCGGTGAGAGCTGTCTATTTGTGTGTTGTGTGCGTAGTAGACTAAGCTCGACTTCTGTCCTCTCTATTTTGTGCTTTACGTAACTTAATCAGTATTCAGTGTCAAAACTATTTAGAATTTTAGGGTAGACATTCTATCAAAACTCATGATTGTTCCAAATAAGTATTTTAAATAGGTATCTTGTTCTATTAAAACACATTCATTTAGCTAACCTTCATCCATCCTATTTTATAATGTTGACTTTTTTTAATAACTTATATTGTAACTATTTCAGAAAAAGGAGAAGAGCGCAGTGCACCTCTTACTAACCTATCCTCCAGCGATGTTCTCTCAACCATCAAGCAGTTAGCGAAGTAAAATATGTTAATTTATTTATGTAAATATAATAGAAAATAGAGGTCTTCATTTTAATTAAAACATAAATATTAGACCAATTCTTTTATTATGCTTTAACAACTATACACTACCAGACTTGTAAAAAATCACAATAATAACTCTCTAAAAATCTGGACTCTAATAATGATTATTGCACTTATTCATTATTTGTACAAAATCAGTCACTATAACAACAAAATATTGTCATACAATATTAATATTAGGTAACAGGCACTAGTAATGGTATGGTTGTTCTATCTTACAAAGTCTGTTCGGCTATGAATGTTGTTAGGCGTGCAAATGCACATTTTAATGTGTAGTAGATATGAACCTCTATACAAAAAAAAGTTGGGAGTTACAAGTCGTGATAAAGTTTGGCCACGTGATAGAAACTGATCTGTAGGCTGTTTCTAACTAATATCGAGCTGGGCCAAACTATCCTTACATACAGTTCCATACGGCGGCGGGTTGAATAGCGCACTTTTCCCGGCTCCATTCTAAAAACTATAACAATTCAGGTTTAACTAATAGGTCAAATGTGGTATCATTTTCGGATAAATCAATAACGTAAGAATTTATTTCTGGTATAAAAAAATGCAATTTATTACGCAGTTTCTGAAAAATTTCACAATAACCAACATTTTTGAACTTCATTTTTTTAGATTAGGTATTGGCACTTGTTTCAGTATTTTCAAAAAAACTACTTCAAAGAAGCATTTTTCAGGTTAATTTGTAATATGCTTTTGTTTTGTTTACTATATTTTATACGATTTGCGCCTAACCCAAGTAGTTGAGGTCCATTGTTTGCGGAGACACAGCTAGTCAAAAATATGCATTTTTTCACGAAATAAAAGGGGTTTCCATTTCGTTCGGAAGCATTTCTCACTTTTTTTGTTTATATTTCTGTAAAGTTAATTAAATTTTCTACAATTGGAGCCTAATTTGATTAGTCTAGGTTTACTAGTTGCAAAGACACAGCTAGTCAAAGATAAGATTTTTTCAAT
Source organism: Agriphila geniculea (assembly GCA_943789525.1). NCBI lineage: Eukaryota > Metazoa > Arthropoda > Insecta > Lepidoptera > Crambidae > Agriphila > Agriphila geniculea. Next base: position 26,738,545 of record OX038872.1, on the reverse strand, counting down.
TAATTTCAATAAAAAGCCCATTTTTAACCAGCTATGTCGCTGCAACCAATAGACCTAGACTATTCAAATTTAGCTCAAATTGTAGAAAATTTAATTAACTTTACAGAAATATAAACAAAAAACCTGAAAAATGTTTCTGAACGAAACAGAAACCATTTTTATTTCGTGAAAAAATGCATATTTTTGACGAGCTGTGTCTCCGCAAACAATAGACTTAAACTACTTGGGTTAGGCTCAAATTGTATAAAATATAGTTAGCATAACAAAAACATATAACAAATTAACCTGAAAAACGCTTCTTTAAAGTAGTTTTTTTGAAAATACTGAAACAAGTGCCAATACCTAAACTAAAAAAATGAAGTTTAAAAATGTTGGTTATTGTGTAATTTTTCAGAAACTGCGTAATAAATTACATTTTTTTATACCCGAAATAAATTCTACGTTATTGATTTATCCGAAAATGATACAACATTTGACCTATTAGCTAAACCTGAATTGTTATAGTTTTTAGAATGAAGCCGGGAAAAGTGCGCTATTCAACCCGCCGCCGTATGGAACTGTCTGTAAGGATAGTTTGGCCCAGCTCAATATTAGTTAGAAACAGCCTACTGATCAGTTTCTATCATGTGGCCAAACTTTATCACGACTTGTAACTCCCAACTTTTTTTAGTATAGAGGTTCATACCTACTAGTGTGTCTGTACTCGTATTAGGCACACTAAAATGAGTATGTGCTCTGAACAACATTTATAGCTGAATGGACTTCATCAAATTAGAAAAACTATACTTACATTTGTACATAAAGCTATACCGTGCATGCTTATGTCACTTTAGTACTGCTAGGCATTAGAATACAACATTTTATATCACTTTTGATGGCATAACAGTATACTTATTAATTGAGAAATCTGTTATTATAAATTAGAGATCTTTAAGAAGTCAAACTTAATTTTACAGATTATATCTTCAATTTGTTTTAAATCTAATTTGATTCACTTTTGTTGATTTCACAAACAATTGACTCTGTTGGATAAGTTATTATTATGTTTAGGTTATTACCCGTAATATCGAAATATTTTAAATAAAAAGTATTGAACAGTTTACAATCAACATGTGGATAAATTTTCTATTTAGTTAGCAAAATATGTTACACATATTTGCCTTATTTCTTATATTTATAGCTTAGCTCCTAGATAATCTACTTTTTATCATAATAATTTTAGCCCTGGGTTATCTAAGTATCTAATAAAATCTGTAGAAACGTAAAATATTTACAGAATAGAAGCTTATTAGTACTTTATGTACTAATACCCGAAGTGCAGCTAAACCTAGTTGTGACGACGATTTTCTGAAAGACGCGTAGCCGGCAATGTGTGTAAAAGACGAAAGAGCAGGAAAGTCTGACGTAAAGTCTGTCCATCCTTACTTGTCTTATTTAGTAAACAGTTTTTGACAGTTGTCATAGGTCTTTTAAACTTAAATCGTTATTTAAAAATATGTTAGTAACTTTATGAAATTGCTGTTAATTTATTAACCATTTATTTCGCAATCTATGTGTGGAAAACCACTTGTTGTATTTTATAAATTATTATTTCAATAAAGAGTTGGGTGAAGATTGTTTACCATATAAGACAAGTAAGGATGGACAGACTTTATCTATAAAAACGTCGTTTCTTACATGACGCTTCGCCGGCCGCTTCCGCTCGGCGGCACGCTGGCTCCGCTCGCTCGGCTCGCGTGTTTTTGATCGCAACGCAATACTAGCCTAACCTAATGAACTCTTTAAGACTTTTTTCGTGGCGGGGGGCGGAACCCCCGTTCCCCACGCTTTTGTATCTACCCTTATATGTGGTTGCAATTTTTGGAGTCCACACTAAGCCCTCTCTAGCCCACTTTTCTTCTACATCTAGTTTTAACCACGTAGGGTTGGCTACATCCAGTTGTACCTAGCACAAAGGAGGCTAGACCTAGTTTAACCGACGACAGCTATCGGTTACACCTCATTTTGGCTCGGTAGAACTAGATTTAGCCACACTTCGGTTATTAGCCGTAATGTATACACACATCTAATACTTGCACCTAAGACACTGGCCATACCACAATTTAATAATTCGCAAATAAAGAAAACATATTGATGGCCACCAATTTCAATTATTATTTTTGTCTGTTTTATTTTGTTCATGATCTTCAAAATGTTTTCTATTACTTGCATCATACCCCAGAATTTTATATTACCATACCTATTAAATAAAAAATACTTGCTGAATTTGGGAAAAGTCCAATCAAAGCATTGTTCTTTTATACCTATAATCTTTTTTCAGCACCTTGAAATATTAAACTGTAACATGGACGTATAATATCGTCCATGACTTTAACCAGGCATACAAAAATATTATTGGAAGGCAGGGAGACCAAAAAGTTCTGGTTTAAACTTAGCTAAAGTGGGCAATACAATGGTGGCATGCGTTGTGAGCTTCTTGTCCAAGTGTGGGTCTGGTACCATGACTACCTGCATGCCCGCAGATATTCCCGCAGTGACGCCGTGTGGAGAGTCTTCGAATACAAGGCACTGAGAAGTGAAACAAGTGTATTAGAACAAACAAAAATAAAGGGCAAGATATGAACATAAAAAATATATGTAATTACTAACATACTTTTAACAGGGGGGCTCACTCCGTGCCCCAGAAATATAATAGTACCTACTCCGTCATTTAGGGGGAAAAGCATAGCCTTTATTAATAAAGTTCCACAACAAGTGATTGATCTTCCTTTGCATGAATTTAAAAACCATGTTAAAAAAACCGGTCAAGAGCGAGTCGGACTCGCGCACCGAGGGTCCGTGCCATCATAATTGCACCATTAAACCACACTGCAGAGTAAAATAATAAACTTAGTATTGCAGTTTTAGGTCAGCGCCATCTCTTGACCGATAGTGGAACTAATGTTAACTTTTTTAGAAATTTGATAATTTCTAAAAAAGTGTGCTATATTGAGACATCGTTTTATTTTTCCTGTAATCTTTATATAAACTGCTATCACATAGAATTATTTCAGATTTTTCTCTTTGCAATCTTCGGAGATAAGGGGGGGAGGCGGTATTTTTTTTTACATTTTTCATTATAATTCGAAAACTATGCGGCCTAAAACAAAAAAACGTGCAAACGACGCTCTTTCATAAAATACCCCACATGTTGATACCATTAGTAGTTCTCGAGATATCCAGCTGTGACAGACAGACAGACAGACTGAGTCACACCATAAGGGTTCCTTTTTTACCATTTTGGTACGGAACCCTAAAAACGTTCATGGGTAAGGGTTACTATAAAGTAGACGATTATCATAAAGATTAAAATGCGTGGAAATGATGTAACACATAACTTGCTACTTTAAGTACTTTGTTGAAGTAATATAATAAGTCTATGTTGTTGCCAATAATCCTGTCACCCTGTTGTAATTATCTGGTAACGATTTTAGACTAGGAGGCCATAACAAATTTGGTAACGATCGCGTAAGTGGCTGACTCTGGGTTTACAGGATGGAGAGGTACTCTCTGATGCTAAATATGTCAGTCTGTTTGCCTGAAGTGGTTGCGTTCTTTTTATATGCAGGCTGAAAAAAGGCTATAATTTTTTTGAAAATAAATTATAGCCCATGTTACTCGCTGATAATGTAGCTTTCTATAAGTGAAAAAATTTTCGAATACGGATCAGTATTTTTGAGTTTATACATTACAAATAAACATAAAGTTAATCGCTTATACCTACGAAACGCAACCGAATTTTGGTCAGTCCTTACATAGTTCACGTGAGCACAACTAGTACTTACTTGCTGTACCATTGTCAGCCATTTACCCTATCGTTTTTTATTCTGGTAACGATAACTCATTTTTCACCCTGCATAAAAAGAACGCAACCACTTCACGCAAACAGACTGACATATTTAGCATCAGAGAGTGCCTCTCCATCCTGAGAACCCAGAGTCAGCCACTTACGCGATCGTTACCAAATTTGTTATGACCTCCTAATATATTTATTGAAGTTTGTGAATATCGTTACTTATTGCTGCTAAAGCTGATAAGTTTCTTGCGCCTGTTCTTCTTGTCAGTTAAAAAAGTCTTGAACGGGTGGTAGGAAAATATAGACGACTAGCGGCCGCCCGCGGCTTCACCCGCGTGGTTCCCGTTCCCACGGGAATATCGGGATAAAAAGTATCCTATGTTTTAATCTAGGCTAGCTACTATCTGTGTGCCAAATTCCAACCAAGGCTGCGGTCCCCATGGCGATAATATCGATATTATCGCGATAACAGCCGGTCCGCATGCACGTTAGCGCGTTTACAATATCTAGCGTGACGTCACTCATGACGTCATTACCAGCGCCATCTTGGGCTTACAGCGACCATGCCTCGGAGCGTAATCACTGTGAACGTTCTGTCAAAAGTTATAAGTGACTGTCAAACGAAACAGGTGTCAGAATTTTATTTCGTCAAAAAATCAAAAAATGAGAGAGTTCGTTATAGAAGGATCTTTTCCTCACTTCACAACAAAAGGATAGAGCATTATATTGGTTAATATTTTGTTAATACTAATTTGGAGCTTATCCAAAAAGGTGGTTGATGTAAAAAGTTGAAAAAAAAAGATGTTGGGTGCACACGACTCAATAATCAAACGTTCTTCATCATTATCATCGCTTTAGAGAGCAAAAATAGTATCTAGCAATTATTCCATCTTGTATTTGAGGTTAGAATAAAACGTTAGCGCGCTTACGAGCGGTTCGCATTCGCCAACTGTCATTTGTCGATTTTATCGATTTGAGCGCGATATCGAATGCGGACCTCGTGTGAGCGTTGTAAACGCCGTAATCGACGTAATCGCCATGGGGACCGCAGCCCAAATCCGTTCAGTAGTTTTTGCGTAATTAAGGAACAAACATCCAAACCCACAAACTTTCACATTTATACTATTAGTAGCAAAGTAGCATAGTAGCATTCAAAAGTACTTAATAATTAAGTTTATTTGATAAAGCTATTTTTTACTTTGACTTTGACTTGCTTAAACTTTTCTATTAGCCAACTGTTCGCGGCTCATTCAGTCGAGTCAGCGCACAAGGGATGTCGTGTGTCGGTTGAGACAGAGCTACGCGACTAACGCGACAGAAAGAGAATCCAATAGACAATAGCTGAATGGAAAAGATTTTTCATTAAAACTAAATAATATGTTTAATTCTATTACAATAAAAATTTTGAGTTGGTTGGCACTTTTCTGTTTTATAGCTTGCAAGTTCAGTCAACTCGACAGTGTAATTAATTTATGTAAATTACCTTAGAAGGATCTGGTTTGTCCGTGAACCGGGAAGCAGCTACTAAAAATATATCAGGATGTGGTTTTCCATATTTAACTTCTTTGTCTGTGCTACCCATCACCATATGGTGGAAGTATGAGAACAGCTCCTTATGGGCAGCTACTTTTGTGTGCACTGATCTCTCACTGGACGAAGTTGCTAATGCGAATGGCACTTTAGTTTTATGGAGATGACGGATGAATCTCTCAGCACCTTGAAATATTAAAGAGTAATTATAATTAACTACATAACAATTATTGTTTCTTTTTGAAGTAAATGAGGCTTTTAAATTATATTATTTACTATTAAATTATGTAGTTATTGTATTTTAAATGTAATTGGTGAAACAATATAATTTCTATTTTTTGCATACTTTCTTCTTGTCATTGTCAGCTAAAAAAAGAATGGGCGGGCGGTAGGAAAATATAGACAATTCAAAAGCACTCAATTTCTAAGTTTATCTGAATATAAAGAGTTTTTAATTTCAACTCTATAATCTGTCTGTTAGCATTGGCTTTTACAGTCTTATGTTAGTTCAAGTTCTCTTCAATTCCTCAGTAGTAAATGTATGAATGAAGACAATTTTTCTAACTGATTGCCAAAGGAATAAGATACTGTGACATGATGACTTAACTTTGATCCAAATTAGCCACGAAGAGATAAATATAATTATATCAAATTGGCACCATTTTCTTTGATTGAGTGCCGTACTTGCTATCATTGATATAGAGATTATCTTGAAAAGAATTTTATTTGTGTATAAATAGACATATCATAACATTTATCACATTTTTAGCATATGAAACAGATAACATAAAATTGCATATAGATTTGGCAAGTGCAACAAGGGCCGCGTTTCGAATCAAGCTGATAGTACTGTGTAGTGCAAATCTGACCAAATTTAGTAAATAAACATAATATGATTTTTGTACCTACCTCATTTATATGGATTCATGCTAACATTGCTGTTGGCTGGCGTGATTCAGAACACGGCCAAGAGGTGTGGAATCCTCTAAGTCACAATCGAGTTATTATTACTTCTTATTAGTAAATTGTTTAAAAAAATATAAAAGAGAACTAACCATCCAACAGCGGAGCTCCTGCTAACATGGTGTCTCCAAGAACAAGAAGCTCATCCCTGAATTCTTTAGGACTTACTGGAAGCTTTAGATCTTTACACAGGATCTCAGAAAGGCGTTGCTCAGTACCTCCAAGGACTTTCATCATCATCTCGTTTGTATACTCATGTCCATATTTATTACATAGCTGTGTTATCATTTTCTTATAAATTAATTCAGTATCTGGAATCATATTTTGCTTTTTTATTATGAGAAACATAAAAGACCCTATAACTAAATGTTTGCAATAGCATTTTTGACGACCGCCATGGTCGAGTAGTTTGCACCAGTTTTCAAGGTGTCACTATCAGTCGAGGTCCCAGCTTCAATCCCTTTTGGCTCAATGTCACATCCCGGGCACTTCATACAAATGTCGCGTTTCAACTATTACACAGACGCTACACAGTGACGTTTTAGCACACGTGCAACTGTGTGCGAGCTATTGAAAGAGCACACGGATCGACACACGGAACTCACACGGTGGGCACCAGTGGGGTGAGGTAATTGATTGTGGGGCGGAGCGGAGTTTTCTTTCTGTACGGTAGTACTAATTTATATTCTGTGTCAATGTATAAAATGAAATTTTCTATATTGACTCAGGTCTGTCACTTTAAAAAAACTTTTTCATTTTAGGCACATTTGGTCCACTTGCTGAAAAAACTTATCTTTTGTTGGTGGTGGTCGTGGTAAAATGTTTATTTTCAAAGTGATCGAAAATAAACATTTTATCAATAAGGTAAACGTTTTGTGCTTGCAGAGGAGGAAATTTTAGAAGGTAGACCAAATGCAACCATTTCACATTTGGTCCATTTGGAATGGATATGCGAAATGGACCAAGTGGACCAAATGCGCCTAAACGACTTTTTCAAGCACCAACAGATATGTTGAGTGAGTAGTAGCAATGTCTGGTCGTAGCCGAGTTTCAACATAAATAATGCTAGTTTGAAGGCACAATCTGGAACTTTACTGACTTAAAAACTAGTCAGCGATGAATTAAATTTACATTTATTTCAATTATGACAACGTCATAATTATTCATATTGAATGAATGGCATTTCATTTAGATATATAATGTGCTCTAAATGTAAGTCTTATCTAAGCTGAATTTGGTATCAATTAACTGAGGCTATCAATTAAAACCAATAAAATTCTAAGTTCTGTTCGAAAGAACCTTGATAGCTTTTTATAAGGAACTTTAGTCCGTTGGCACTGATGTTATTATGTAAGTTCATGTGTAACCTTGCCATTGTTAGTGATTAGCATTGACGACAATAATTTAAGGTCGAAAAGCATTCCTTACCCAAAAGCAGTCCATCCATATCAAATATGCAGTGTGTCACTTTTTTGTAGTTTGTCGTCGACAAAAATCTCTTACCAAGAAGAGCGCTTGACACACTATTCAACAAACAAATCCTCATGACTGCACCGGTGTTATATAAATATTAAAAAGTTTCAGTGAAAACTCCTATTTGTAACGAATTCTGCCTTTTTGAACAAATTCACTGTATTTTAAATAATTCAAGTCCAACTATGTAATTATAAGTGTAGCGAATAAAATGTACTCGGTAAATAAATACACGAAAATCAGAAAATTTGTAAGCAAATCTAATTGCCGCCCGCACGCAGCCGGCCACGGTGGATGGATGACAGATTCACAGACAGTGTTGCCAGTACCAATTTTCATTTTCAAAAATCCGCAGGGTGATGCTCTAAAGTCCGCAGATTGTCTTTACAAAAATCCGTAGATCTACAGACATTTTAAGCTAAATATGACTATTTTGAGATGCTGTGGCTTTACTGTAACCTAGGACTTACTTACCGGTAAAGACATTGTAAACCTAAAAAAAACAACTGGAAAATCTACAAGACAAAGAAAAAAAACAAGCAACAGCTCAGTACAATATTCGTAGTCAACCAAATCAACAGACAATACGGCACCCTGATTATCTAAAAAGAAACTATTTAGCGACCGGTTTCATTCTACATACATTGCTACTTTTCTTTGGTATGTTTTTTTTTAATCCAAAAAGAAGTAGCAATAGTTCACTATCATCTGTGAACTGCAACCGGTCGCTAGGTGGTTTCTAATTAGATAATCAGCCCGCCGGTGTAACGGAAATGGTGTATCCATCTGAAAGGAGGTCAATGTGCACGTGAAACTGAACACCTTCCAAAAGAAAAAAAAATAAAGAAAACATTTTTTTCTATGGCGTGTCCAATTTTTTTTTTGAAAGTTTTTTCTGTTTTCCGGCAGAAAAAAACTTTCAGATCGAAAAACATCAGATTCATAAGTACATTGATCTCTCTTTGGATGGATACATCATTTACGTTACACCCTGTATAAATCTTATACTGCATTAGCGACTATACAATACACGCAATGCAATACCTGCCGATATCTCTAGTCTGATGTCTGATGAACCTGTCTGATCTGACAGCGTTTCTGTTTGGGATACCTGATAGGAACAGCCTTTCTATTATCTAATTTAAAAATCTATCACAATCGCTTTTAGGATGTAACACATTGAAGCTTCTTTTTGGAACTAATAAAAACTTACCAAAGAAATGCAGCAATGTGTCACATCCCTCTGTCAAACGAAAGCGATTACGATAATTTTTTTTGAATTAGACAATTAGCCCTCGGGTGATTTTTACCGGTGAACCTGTCAGGTATACCATTATGCCGTATAGCTACACAAACGCACAAAATTTTAAGGAATAACTTCAATGTACTCATGCATACAAACAAATGGTACCAACATTGAAATCGCGAAAAAAAAATCAGCTGTTCCATAGAAAAAAAATCGAATATATCAAAATGTATGGAACAGCTGATTTTTTTTCGCAATTTCGATGTTGGTACCATAGTAAAAGTTGTTTGTATTCATGAGTACATTGACCCCTTAAAATCTTGTGCACTATTTAAGAAGGACCTTATATAGCCCATAGCTGTTGATTAAACCTAGGGGTGCGTTCCGTGGCTTCGTGCGCGGTTTAACCGTTCGGTGGTTTGGTGAAATTTTACTCCGACAGCTCTGCTGTCAGTTCGTAGTTTCATCCGTTCCGTGCTTCCGTAGCTCGGAGCGCAGTAACCAAACAACCATCAAAATAGATGGTTGAAAAATGCCCTGATGTTTATCCTTACAAAATAATGCAATTGTAATTTCGACGTTATTTTATATTATTTTTGATGTTTTTCTGTCTAAGTTTCAAAAAATTCATAGTTTCTCCTCAAAAAACTGATTTTTATTTGATTTATATTAGAAAGTTTAAATTATCCGTGATTCCAAATGGAAAACGAAAACTTTATATTGTACGGTACCTAAAGAGGTTATAAAAATAACTCGATCATTCCGTGGTTTGGTTACAACTCAAACGGGTTAAACTTTAACCAAACAACTACACCCAAAACGACGGAACGCAGCCTAGGTGTAACCTAGCTGATTTGCTTGCGGCTAATACTAAGTGTAGGTGTAGCCGGTTAAAACTAGATCAGCACGCGTAGCATGAGCAAACGGGACTCTTGTCTACGAAGACTTGTCGTCTCTACCTTCTCGATTGCTGAGCACAGTTAGACAGACAGGTGGGACTCGTTCTCAGAATTTCGAAACCTTTTAATGTCTTTTAATAAAAAAAGTTAATTTAAAGGTAATCTTTTTATTTCAACACCAATAAACTTCAAAATTATCTAAAATGATCCGAAATAATTTAGTTTAAACATGATTCTCATTTTTTTATAAGTTCTAAGATAAAGAGGCACTCAAGAAAGCGTTATCTTCCGTAGACAAGCTCTCTCGAGCTCGAGAAGAATAATGTTGCCAATAGAAAATAATTACTTTATTTCTGATAAAGCACCGTTCCTTTCTATACATTTCACAACGCTAAACTCTTAAAACTAATTAAATATAGCTGTATGGATATAAATTCGTTTGCCTTTCTTTCATTGAGAGTATTTTGAAAAGATAAGACAGACTACTAACGAAATTGTTAATTTAGTAGTCTGTGTAAAATGACGAGAAAATTACGAAATATTGAAATCAACGTATGAAAATTATTTTAATTTTAAGTTTAAAGGAATAAAATATAAGCACGGACAATTTAGATTTATTTTCATTGCGAAATTTAGATTCATATAAAATAAAATACGTAGAAAACTATTTCGAATCTTCTTATTAGTCTGTGAACTCTCTCTCGACCTTCTCGACTACTCAAAGGGTGGTAGACAAGTTTCTCTGATTCAACTGTCAAATTAATGTCAGTTGAAGAGAAAAGCTCGTGTTTGGCGACTTTTGACATTAGGCCACGACAAAGATCACTACGAGTCTACTAGTTGTAAATGCGAGCATGAGTATCTCGATCTCAACCCGACAAAAGTGACATTTCGTATGGAGTTGAAACTCTAAATACCTATTTAAGGCAAATACCTACTTATCGCTATCTCACTCATATCTTTCTTTTCACTTACTCTCTGGTGACTCTGGGGATAACAGCATGAAACAAAATGTACCCACAAATTGATATTGATAGGAAATAAAATGTAGACCTTCTTTTACCTATAGTCCATTTCAATCCGAATTTATTAAGTTACAGGTTACAGGACAGTCATACATAAATTTTTAGCCCCGTTCTCGTTCCATTTAATATAAATCAAACGCCTTGTTCAAACAAAATAAATCAAAGATCGGCATTTTGTCATCAGTCCAAAATTTGAAATTCAGTGCGGAGAATTAATTTCAATACAATGTAATTAAATTGATAATAGACAGCGTTTTACAGAATAAAATAATTCATTTTACAAAACGACATATTTTATTCTGTAAAATGTTGGCAATTTTGTGGCAAAAAAAAAATACCTACTCCAAAGATCAAAACCGCTTGTCAATCATTTACATTGCATCGGCTTGTTAATCACATCTTGATCGTTTAGGAGCGATGCTTGACAAGCATGTAGGGGTTTGCCGCAATGAGGGCTTTTCACAATGACAAAAAACTGTAGGCTTGGTAGATGGCGTTGATAAAAATGTGTGTCGATGTGATTTTTTACCATAGACATAGAAAATTTTTCGCTACGCTCAAGTGGAATATTATGTTTATGTTTTTTACTTAGCTTCGAAGAGTATCAACACCATCTAGTGAGACGAATAGTTACTATTTTTATTTTTTAAATGTCACTTTGAAAAGCCCTCATTAAGGCGGGTCCATAGCTCGTGTTTGCTCTACACAATCAACAAAAACATCTACACAAAACATTTCGCGAAACATTTTTGTGTAGAGAATCAATGTTTTTGCTTTCCATGCCCGGTGGAATACACGCACACAAAACATTTTGCGCGGGTCGAGGGGCAGGGTATTGTCATAGTCTGTGGTCATATTGGGCGCATTCTGCCAGACAAGCCGCTAGGTCATCGATCACCTGACCGAATATTTTAATCGATGCATTATGTGGAATACGTTTTTTGGGGTGTTTTTTTAAGTCGGTGGCGTACATTGCCGCTTTTGTAACAAATGTGTCAAAGAGGACCTTACCAACAAAAACATCAACTAACTATAACGAGGTTGGCGAACGTTTGGAGGCGGTATTACAATCCGATTACTAATCTCCTAGCAAAAATGGAAACAAAAAAATGTCGCTCTCAAACTGAGTTTGATAGTTACATTTTCAGATATACCTAAACCTTTGGTCACTTATAAAATTTCATACATTTTCGAGTCATAATAATTTTATTTAATTTCTTTATGGCCAAGCTGTACTTACAGCTTGGCATAAAGAAATAAAATAAAATAGAAAAAATATTAAAAACACGACTGCCCTGCCAAAAACGAACTAAAAAGTTAAATAACAAGTGTCTTTGCAGTCAGGGGACCGTTTTGTGGTACAATTTTTAATCAAAGAGGTCCCCCGACTGCCAAGACACTTGTTATTTAACTTTTTACGTCGTTTTTGGCAGGGCAGTCATGTTTTTAATATTTTTTAAATTCATTTATTTTTATTTTACACATTTTAGTGACAAATTATATAGTTTTTAAATGAACTCATTAAGGCCTTTCATTTGATGCCCATCTTGTAATAATTGAAGAAAAAAATCGACCACAATCACCCAACACAAACAGGTGTCCTGAAGCTTGGCGAACGTGCTAGTTTATTCCGGATTGGCAAATATGGCGGTCGAGAACAAGGAACGAAAAAACCGTAAATTTTTTTTTTATATAATTATATTTACTAATTCATTTTTTACAGTAATTAAATTAAAGTTTTCATAGGCGTAGCTAATGATTTATTAATGATTTTAATTAATAATAACTGATGGCTTACCAAGCGTGTGGAGATTTCACAAAATGTTTGCCTGAATGCCGGGTCCGTAGCGCGTGTTTTACTCTACACAATCAACAAAAACATCTCAACATTCAACAAAAAAACAAAAACATGAGGATTTTGTTGAATGTTGAGATGTTTTGTTGATTGTGTAGGGCAAAACATGCGCTATGGACCCGGCTTAATATTCTATAGCTTAACACTGGCCAACAAACAAAAACAGGCAAACATAAACACCTATCCACATTTTCGCGTTTGTTGTTTGCTGTTTACCATTGGCTTCACTTGATTATCGTGGCCTATCAAAGGTAAGCCAGGCCCACAAATAATAGTTGTGGTGGTAATGCAATGTAAAAGATTGACAAGCCATGCTTGACCGTTTAGGGTGTACAGTAGAACTCATCAGCTAGCGTTTTTTTTTTCCCAACTTTGTGGCATAGTCATGCAGCAAATATTGAAATTGATTCAGGTTACCAGAACCAGTCGGTCACATGAATCAATTTAAAAATTACATTTTTACTAAGAAAATTTTATTCCTCACACAAAGAAAGTGACTTAAAATCAAACATAAACAATAACAATGGGAACTGGTAAAATCCTAGTACTTAAGTAAACATAATATGCGATTATTAAATAAATAATCACGGCGGGGCGGTCAGTCAGTCAATACGTACCATGGGCAACAGCGTCGCTTAACCACTCCTAATGTTAAAATCGCTTGCACGCCGCGCCCGCTGTCACATACGATTAGTTCGTGCAGGGGCGATACGCGTGCACACGAATTTTGTTGCAAACTGGTTAAGCGACACTGTTGCCCATAGTACCTATGATGAGGCTGTAAGCGTAAACGCTCATGATCACGGGCGACTTTTTGTAGCTGCGATAATTAGCGGCGTTAATCACCCGCGAAATGACACGACAATGGTTTTACTTAACCAGCGACAAAAAAAGCGTCGCGATTATCGCCGCGATTAACGCCGTGTTTATCAATATTTTCACATTATTTTATTTTATTAAAACTCCATATTTTCTATTCTTAGCGACAAAAATCGCTCAGCGATTAATCGCCCTTCAGCGGGGACGCTTATGGGACGGAACTCTTACTGTCTTATTCAGAGATGTTTCACAAAACTGGGGTGCAAGACTGTTCTAACAAAACCTGGTTTATTGCTTGTAAACCAATCACGATGCACCTTTTAATCCTTAAACGGTGGGACTAGACGTTAAACTGTCACTCTGAATACGATTTGCGCTAAAATGGCGTTAGTCCGCTGTCTAACGCCATGTTAACTTTGGCCCTAGTTTAACGAACGCACCCTGAATAAGACAGTTATAGAAAATACCCACTTCTAGGGTAATAATAAGTATAATAACGCGGCAACACTGAGTCTTGCTTATTGTTTGTTTACATGTCGACTCGTGATTTTAAGTGTGATTTTAAGGAAATTGTATGAGGAAAACAATAAAAATGATTGATAAATGTGTTGTTCGTGGTTGCGGAAGTACATGGTATCCAGGATTCTACGTATCCTTTCACCTGTAAGTGTTAAACGACGATTTCCCATTATTTCGGTTTTATGAGGTTTTCATCGAAATTCGTTACTATATCTTAATTAAAAGAAGCTAACAGTGCCTTTTATCAAATAAATGATAGTTTTTTGTGCTAATTACATTACATTTTTGTTAAATTCACTCGATTTTTAATACCATTGAAACTGTACTGATGTGACCACGAATTTTGTTTTCCGTAGGATTTTCTCACATAATAGTAGACAATACTAAGTTAGATTAAAAAAAATTGTTTGTGGAACATAGTGATTTGTTTTGGTGCCTGATAATAATTGAATGTTATTTTTATTGCACATTACCTACATATTTTGTTTGATTCCGTTACATATTTTGTTGAGGACTACATATAACTGATTGTTACATGCTTAGCTTAGCTTAAAGTTGAATGGTTTTACATAAATCAAATCATTAATATTGTCCAACTAGACAAATATAAAATAAATTAATTTTTCGTTCAGTGATATTGCCTAGAAACTTGTAAATTTTTAGTTTTACCAAGTGAAATTCTCAGAGTGTTTCTAAAGTATTCAATTGCATTGAAGTTTTTTTATGTTTGTAAGTCATATTAAATGCAAAATTATGTAAAAGTTAGGCTGGCATAACAATAGAGTGATTCTGTAATAAAACAAAGTAACATCATTGAGCTAAAGCTTATTTGATTTATCTTTACAAGTATGAGAGAAATTAAAAGATGACTAATTGTTTATTGACCGATTTTACGGGAGTGACATAGGCTATAATTTTTCTTTAATATGGCGCCTGCGTTTAAAAAGAGGGATGAGAGGGCGAAGTTTATCTATAGATAAAATATAGGTAGAAGCTTCTAGTGCTTGTCTAGTGTAAATGTAGGAGAGATATTGATACTGAAATTATATACAAATTTATTTTCAGATGGAACAATCAATGACAGCATTAGATGCGCCACCAGTTAATCTTCCGATAGTCGTCGTTGTCTTGCACCGATTCTATCTTTGTCATATGGTGGTCCATCATCATCTCCTGCAATGGTTGTATTCATTTTATCATAAATAAAAATACGATTATAAAAGAAAGTGTAAAAAATGTGCGTACAGCTTAAACTCAAAAACGAGTCTCGGTACGATCAAGGGAATTTTATGGTGTGGTATGGTAGCCCTCCAAAAGGCGTGTTTTCAAGGTATGGGCTGGAAAATTTGGTCTCTATAGACGTGTGCGCCGATCGGCGTGGCGCACGCCGCCGGTCATTTTAGCCACGCCGCCGCCGCCGAAGTTTTCGTTGGCGTCATCGGCGTCAAAATCCAAGTGTAATATGTGTCACAAACAAGTACAAAAAGCTGAAATAACTTGCATCTAGGTACATAATTATCTCATATTTTTTTATTCTTTTTCTCTCTTTTTTAGATTAGTTTGATTGTTGCCATTGAGATTTTTTTTATAGTGATTTTATAAATTAGTCTTTATGATATCATCCACCCAACACCCACTGCTGGGTATAGACCTCCCCCAATTATCTCTACAACGATTTGTGCTGCGCTGCCCGCATCCAGCGGCTTCCCGCGACCTTCACCAGATCGTCGGTTCACCTTGTGGGGGGCCTACCCAAGGAGCGTCGTCCAGTGTGCGGTCGTCATTCCTACCTTTTCGCCCCAACCGCCAGTGTTTCTTCTCGCTAATATGTCCCGCCCACTGCAACTTCAGCTGAACAATCCTCCGAGCGATGTCGGTTACTTTAGTACTCCTACGCATCTCCTCATTTCTGGTTCGATCACGCAGGGAATGCCGACCATGGCTCCCTCCATTGCATACTGGGTGACCTTGCCTTCTTATGAGACCCGTAGTTAGCGACCACGTTTTATCGCGGTAACTCAACACTGACAACACACACTGGTCATTGACTTTTGTCTTGGGATACTGAGGTAAGTTGGACGCAAAGATTTGTCGAAGCTTCCCGAATGCTGCCCATCCGAGCTGGATTCCATGAGAGATCTCTTTTTCGAAGTCGAACTCACCTAACTGCACTGTCTGTCCTAGGTATACGTAATGGTCAACAACTTTGAGTGTAGTGTTCCCAACATGAGCTGGAGTGGGTACAAATGAGCAGTCGACATGATTTTCGTCTTATCCATCTTCATTCTAAGACCCACTTTTTGGGAGGCACTACGGATATCTTCGAGCATTGTGTTCAAGCCTTCCGTGGTCTCATCCATAAGAACTATATCATCGGCAAAACGAAGGTGTGTTAGGTACTGGCCATTAATATTGATACCGAGACTTTACGAGTCCTGTCCAGTCCAAGAGCTTAAAGATGCCCTCCATCGCAGCTGTGAACAGTTTCGGAGAAATAACGTCTCCCTGTCTCACACCTCGCTGTAGTTGGATGGGATCTGTGCTCTGATTCTGTACTCGGGCCGACACGACATGGTGGCATTTTCTTATAAGTGCCTCAACACCTCGATATACCTAGTCTACTTGGTGCACCTCTGGAGACTGCAGCACTGCCCAAATCTCAATCGAACCAAAGACTTCAACATAGACCACGAACGCCAAGCAAAGTGGCAGATTATACTCCCCGGTCTTCTGTATAACCTGCCGCAGCGTATGGATGTGGTCTATGGTGCAAAAGCCTTTTCAGAACGCGGCTTGTTCGGCAGGTTGTGGAAGTCGTCGAACTTGCGAGCGCGACGATTCCTAAGATTCGTATTCTTCAAGAGGGTCTTGTCACCCTTTTTAAAGAACAGAATCACCTCACTTTCACTTCACTTATGTTCCATGTCTTCGGCATTCTGCCCTCGACGATGACGAAATTGAAAAGCTTCTGGAAGTCTTCTATTCTACTTATTTTGACCATCCTCGCCGATTACGCCGATGACGCCGCCGCCGCCGACAATTTAGACGCCAGACGCCGCCGCCGGTCAAATGACCATCGGCGCACATGTCTAGTCTCTAGCAACAACAACATTAAAAATTTTGTTTCTAAACTATGATTGCAATGTGATAAGTAGTCAGAATAATAATTTCAATAAAAAAAAATACCTACCTTTGATGTTTTTATTCCAACTACCTACCTACGTGGTATATCTCACATAGTAAGTGATCATCATTATCATCAATCATTTAATGTCCTCATCACTGCAGAGCCAGAGACGAAGAGTTAAGTAAGTCCAAAATATAACCAATATTCCTCTTTATAAATTAATAAAGTTTGACTTTTAATTGAGAAGTAAGAAAAAATAGGTGTAACGGTTCGGCCACAGCCCGCCGTGGTGGGCGGCACAGCTCATCACTAATGTTGAGCTCATCGTCACGACCGCTCAGCGAATGCAATATTCCCTGCACGCTATCTCGGTGCCGGTCTCAGCCGAGAGGCCGACATCGAGATAGCGCATAATGAATATTGAATTCGCTTGTAATTGCTATAATTTAGTGCTATAATTTAACTTTACAAATATACGAAAGCAACAGCAGAATGGAGATTATACATTTGCCACCACCTGCCATGGTATTAAAAAACCACAACCACAACATGGTATTAAAAAAAGTTTCAATACAAAATGTCAAAACTTTTTTTAATACGTGTTGTGTTGTGGTTGTGGCAGTTAGCAGCAAAGGTGTAATCTCCATTCTGCTCTTACTTTCGCACATTTGTGAAGTGGAAGGGACTTTAATGATTTTAAATTTTTTCACGCAACCGAAAATTCTGAAACTTTTTTCTTTTACTATGAGGCCTTATTCCTACCTATAAAAAAATATTCAACTGATTTGATTTTTTTCGGATATTCCCCATTCGAATCCTCCTTTCTTAGGAAAACAATAGTTTTCCGATCTTCCTTAGGAAAACAAAATATACGGTCACCCTATATAGAAAGAGAGGAGGGGGTCTCCAGTAGAGGGAGAAAACGATAAAAACGATATGTAGGTTTTTGCCTTAAGTAGGTATTCAGAGTTTGAACTCCATACTTTACCTACAAACTTCTTGCATTTCGGTGTAGACAAGCCATTGTTCTGTGCTGTGAGTAGGGTTGGGTAAATTTCACGAAAAATTTCGGTCTGTGAAATATTTAGAATAAATTTCATTTTGGTTTGAAAGATTTCAGTTTAGAGTTAAATTTATTTTTAAATTTCATCTGACCTAAATAAAACAAAATTACATGCATTTTGTCAAAATATCAACATAATTATAGAACAAAACAATAAAAAAATAAGTTGGCTTAAATTACGAATAGCTTTGGCTATTTTACAACTTTTAATAACAAAATATTCAATGCCTGTTTCGATTTTCGGCCACGATGGCGTAGAAGAAAAACGACTTCATCAACATTACGAAGGAATATGTAGAAAACTAACAATAAAAGTCGCAAAGTATGACCAATATTCAGAAAATTGTAAGTTTAACCGTGGCCGCGTAGTCGAAACGAGGAGAACTGAGCGGCCACACAGTTCTCTTACATGGAGCTTGGTAGGGGTCCCATTCTTTGCCGCGAGGTCCTCCACGTTTCGACCGCGCCGCGCGGTCATGGTTAAACTTTCTGAATATTGAACCTACTTTGCGACTTTATTCTATATAATATATTATTCAATATAGTTTTCGGACCTGTCCACAAAATTTGACGAGAATCAGTTGAGAAATGCGCCTGTAGAGGAGAACAAACAGTGCTGGAATGGCGGACTTAAATGTTTCTTTTACATATCTCCGCCATGAAAAATTTCGAAAAACAGGCTCGACAATAAAATTCTATATAATTTTCGAACCTGCCCATAAAATTTCACGGGAATCGGTTGAGAAATGTGACTTGTAGAGGCAGCGCCGTTTGTTCTCACTAACAGCGCCGGAAAACTGGACTGAAATGTGTTTCTTTTACATATCGCCACCATTTAGAAAAAAATCGAAAAACAGGCTACAAAAAAAAAATGTTTATGTCATAGGCAAACGCCGAAGCTCAGGCACTCCTAGGTTTGTCTAGTCAAACCTCAGGTTTGACAAGAAGCCTTAGTCAAAGCCCATAATAAAATCGTGTTTCGGCTTAAAGCCCAAAATAAAATCGTGTATCGTCTTAAATTCCTAACCTATCACGTGTCCTATAGGAGTAACGCAGACTCTTTGACTAAACTTAACCTCAAGATTATGAAAAACATCATTCATTTCCGATGTGATATTTAGTCAAAGCTGCCTTACTCCTGTAAGTCACGTGATAGATTAGAAATTTAAGAAAATCGCGAAGCGCAGCGGAGCGTTCAACTTAAATTTCGTGGTTATTTTCTTTTAAACAGGCAATCAATTTTGTGCCTAATTTAAGCGTGACTGGTCAAACCTCGATTTGATCGTATTGAGTTTCGGCTTTCGACTGCCCAAGTTAGTCTCTCCTAGGTTTGGCCATAAATTCGTCAGTCAAAGGCCGAAATATGCCATTGGTTTTGGACTTTGACTAAGCCTTCTTGTCAAACCTGAGGTTTGACTATAACATTTATATAATTTTCGACCCTTCTCACAAAATTTCACGAGAATCGGTTGAGAAATGCGACCTGTAACCTATAGAGGAGAACAAACGGACAGCAGGAAGGACATACGAATGAATTGTTGCCCAAGTTGAAGCAGAGACGCTTCGCTCGCGCTTCGCGCTCGCTCTGTCAATTACCTAAGACTTTAAATTTCATTAAATACGTTAAAATAGTAAACTAATTCAGAAAATAAGAGATTTCTAGTACTAGAAATAAATTTCACTCAAAAGTGAAATATTTCAACCCGTTTTGAAAGATTTCATAAATTTCATATAAATTTAATTTTCATTTCATTGAAATTTTCACTGGACCCATCCCTAGCTGTGAGTCGAATCTTATCTCGATGTTGGTCATGCTACGCGTGCTAGTCATACGTAGTATCTCTTATTAGTCTGTGGTCTAACCTTCTTTGTGCTTCTACCAATAGGGAATAATTTACGGGGTACTGAGAAAGTTATTTCTGAGAACGGTTTTAACGGTATTTTTTTGACCGAGCGAGCACGAAGTGCGAGCAAAAATTCTTTCGTATTTCTGTCTGTTCTCTTTTACAGGTCGCATTTCTCAACCGATTCTCGTGAAATTTTGTGAGCAGGTTTAAGAATTATATAGAATTTTTTTGTTGAGCCAGTTTTTTTAATTTCTCAAATTAAAAAAAAAAACAGTCTGGCTTTCCAGCGCTGCCTCTCCTCTACAGGTCGTATTTCTCAACCGATTCTCGTGAAATTTTGTAAGCAGTTTTGAAAATGATACACAATTTTTTTTGATCCAATTTTCAGAAATTTCTCAAAATGGCGGAGATATGTTAAAAAAACAGATTTCAGTCCGGCTTTTCAGCGCTGTCTGTTCTCCTCTACAGGTCGCATTTCTCAACTGATTCTCGTGAAATTTTGTAAGCAGGTTTGAAAATAATATAGATTTTTTTGTTACGCCAGTTTTTTGAAATTTTTCGAAATGGCGGAGATTTGTAAAAAAAACTTATTTCAGTCCGGCTTACTGGCGCTGTGAATTCTCCTCTACATGTCGCATTTTTCAACAGATACTCGTGAATTTTTGTGGGCAGTTTCTAAAATTATATAGATTTTTTGAGTTGAGCCAGTTTTTCAAAATTAAAAAAAATAATCAGTCCGGCTTTCTGGCGCTGGGTGTTCTCATCTACAGGTCGTATTTCTCAACAGATTCTCGAGAAATTTTGTGAGCAGGTTCAAAAAAAATCGATTTTTTTCTTAAGCCAGTTTTTTTAAAATGGCGGAGATATGTAAAAAAAAACATATTTTGTCCGACTTTCCAGCTGTGTTTTTTTTTCAGGTCTTATTTCTTAACTGATTCTCTTGAAATTTTGTGAGCCGGTCCGATAAATTATATATAATTTTTGTAAGATCTTAAAATAGTTTTTTTTTATTCATAAGAATGAAACAAATTGTTTTTTTTTTCTTTCAATACTGCTTCGTTGTATGTTTACCTAAGAATACCGACTATCTATTTTAATACGCAGTGACTGGACTCGGTTTCTCTAAAAATTTTATGTTTTACTTTGTTTAATTAATAAATAAAAAAAAAATCAAGCCAGTTTTTCAAAATTTATCAAAAAATCACTTATTTGGAAAAAAAATCAAAATTAAAAGCGCCCTCTAGCTGCGAATATACCTACCAAATAATGTACTAAATAGCACGTACCTACTATGTTCTTTGTAAATCTCGTGAGCAGTGTGGGAAAAAGGGGTGGTGACATCTCTTAGATTGATTTTTAATCAACATACAATTTGAGCTACTTTTTAACGCGAGGTCTACAGCTCACGGAGGTGAGCATGCGAATCTCCGTGCCACTGAATAATTCCATTCTAAAACTACCTAGAAGTAATGTACCGATGATATACGTTCTTATTTCAGATATCAAATCGATTGTACCGGCTTCCCGGCAGAATGATTGACAAAAGCATGTGGCACGGAGATTCGCATGGTTTGAGGTTATGTTTTTTGTTAAATCGTCGAATTCCAGATCAATCGGAGCCTGTACCGCTGGGTTGATGTATTTGTAGCCGTTACATATTCATTGTAACAGCTACAAACACATTTGTTGCTCATGTAACGCAACAGGGACAAAGATATCGCGATCTAAAGTTTTAAAAGCATGCGACTCTCCGGCCCACACACTTAAGTCTAAAATATTGATGAAAATTGCATTAAGATTAAAAATAAGCAGGTTTTTGTAATCGTTTGATCACGATAAACGACCCGAAAACATATTTTCAGAATATCTTTACTCGTTTTAGAGAAATTTGCAAATTTATTTACTATGAACAATCACAGTGTAGGGTTACCATATCGTCGGTCGGTCAGAATCATTAGGCTGTTTCTAGAAAATAGACCGATCGGAATACGTTATTTTGAGGGTATAACCTTCAAGAATTCTAAAGTTTATGAATTCTTGCCTGTCGATACATTGGCATATAATTAGTTTATTTTTGCGTTTTGTGTCACATCTAGCCGATGCATCTTGAGAAATTCGATTATTTGTGGTGGTTATAAATAATTGGACTCTAAGGCGATTCTCCCACTGCCAACGCGCGCCGTCGTCGCGGGGCGCGGTTTGGCGTTTCACGCGCGCGGTGACGGCGCAGCGCAACGCCTGTTCGGGCGGTTTTCTCCGCGCCCCCGCGCCATTCGGCGTCTGACGCGTCCCCGCCGCTTGTTTTTTAGAGGCATTAAATTTTGAAGTTGTTTTGTTTTAATTTCCAGGTTTTTAGGGTTCCGTACCTCAAAAGGAAAAAAAACTGAACACATATAAAATCACTCATAAGATTAAAACGTCCAGACAAATAATTTAGATTTGCCATCTCGATATTAATGACGGAATTTTAATAACATACGAGTAGGTAGGTACGGTCAACGGCACGCTGGGCTTCCACGACAGCGTAATGATATTCAATCAAATAAATAACAGATTTTTTACAGTTTTGTATAACCTCATGTGCTGCATAATGTACCTACCAAATGGCACTAAAATGGGCGTATATCCAAGCCACGAAACATTTGAAAACCAGAGGAAATCCCGCCATCGTAACGAAACGATCATCGAAAACCAGCCGCGGGGCGCGTCGCAGTGTGTTGTACCCCGCGGTAACGCGCCTGCTGGCGCAAACTGCTCGCGGATCGCCGGCGGCACGCGGCGGTGCGTGCTCACGCGCCGTGGTGCGCCTTGGTGTGTTGGACGAGGCGGTTTTCTGTACAAATTAATGTACTTGCATACAACGTAAAAGACGCGCGTGGGTGCGCCGCGACCGCGCGCGTCGCCAGTGTGAGAACCGTCTAAACTGTCAAAATTGTTTTAAAGTAAAAAGAAACAATAGTATTGTATTTAAGATAGCCTGCGTAGTGTACAAACCTAATTTGTGTCATTTTCGTCCATGGAAACAGACGTGGGACCCGTACATTAATAACACCGTCAAAAAAATATTACAATTTGAAAAACAAGTACCATATACCTCAGATCACTTAAAAATCCCTATGAAATAAATTTGTGCCAAATTAAGGCATGGACCTTTAATATTTTCAATTTTTTTGTTTGTCCGAGCCATTGATGCTTATAAAAAATATTAGTATTATTAGAGTTTACATATTTAATATCTTAAATACATGAGTGATGGACAGAATGAATTTGTGTCATTTTCATGCATGGATAATACCTAGGTAGGTAGGTATTCAAAAAGTTTGCGGTCGAAGCGAGTAGGCGCGGGCGCGTGGCGAGGGATGACGAAGCTCGTCCGTTTCGGTTGGATACTAAGTACGTACATACCTATAAGTCTCACGTCACGATACGAACGAACACGCACCTTTCGTTTGGTTAAGTAGGTACTCTATAGAATTACATCTCCTGTTTTAGAAATTCATACAGATGTACTATGGACAACAACGTCACTTAACCACAACTCTTAAGGTTAAAATCGGTTGCACGCCGCGCCGCCGCCGTCATAACATAATATATTTAGTTCGTGCAGCGCACACAATTTTTTTGCTAACTTTTTAAGCGAAGCTGTTGCCCATAGTACATACATATCTGTTCTGTTTCCATTCTAAAACAACCTAGAAGTAATGTACCGAC
This sequence comes from Agriphila geniculea, assembly GCA_943789525.1. Taxonomy (NCBI): domain Eukaryota; kingdom Metazoa; phylum Arthropoda; class Insecta; order Lepidoptera; family Crambidae; genus Agriphila; species Agriphila geniculea. Next base: position 26,714,633 of record OX038872.1, on the reverse strand, counting down.
GATATACATTCTTATTTCAGATATCAAATCGATTGTACCGGCTTCCCGGCAGAATGATTGACAAAAACATGTGGGCCGGAGAGTCGCATGCTTTGAGGTTATGTTTTTTGTTAAATCGTCGAATTCCAGATCAATCGGAGCCTGTAGCGGTGGGTTGATGTATTTGTAGCCGTTACATATTTAAGCATGTTCCAGACGGATTAAATCACGCCTCCCAACAGAGGTGACCTTGCTTGATTTAATCCATCTAGACGGCAGATTTAATCCAAATTTCTCCAACCAATCCAAATGACCTTCAACGTCCTTGGTGGAAGGGCGCGAGTTCCAACACAGGCACGGTAATGATATTTATCAGTACTCCAACTTCATATACTGCCCGGCATTTTATTGGCAAGATAAAAACGAGACAAAAGATGTGCAGCGCCACAAATTTTAGTGTTTGTGGCTATTGCGCATCTTTTGTCTCATCTTTCTCTTGCCAATTTATATGCAAGTGTCATCTGTACAAATAGTCGAAAAGCGAGTCGTACCTACGCGCCTCGGCCCTCGAGTTCAGTCTGCAGTCTGCACTCGGTACACAAACAGTCGCGAATGCGCCGCAGTGATGAACGAAAGATGTACGAGGTAATAAATATAATAGAAAAAATACTATAAAATATCGACTCAGCCCTCGCAGTTCAGACGGGCTCAAATGGCTCGGCTGCTACGGGTTACGGGTGAGTCAATGTTTTCTAGTATTTTTAGGGTTCCGTAGCCTAAATGGCAAAAAACGGAACCCTTATAGATTCGTCATGTCTGTCTGTCTATCTGTCCTTCTGTCACAGCCATTTTATTCCAAAAGTATTAATATTACACAATTGAACCTTGGTTGGTAGATGTATTCTGTTAACCGCTTAACGATTTTAACACAAAAATAACAAAAATAAAGATTAAGGGGGGGCTCTCCATACATGGAACTGCAACTGCGAACGTGTGAGGTGTCAATAGATAGGTCTTTAAAATTGACATTGAGGTTTTTAAGACATTTTTTTCTCAAAGTCTAAGGTTTGAAAGATATACTCCTCCAAAGTGGTAAAATGTTTATCCTCCTCCCCCCCTTTAACTTTTGAAATAAGAAAGTGAAAAATCTAAAAAACATATATGCTGCATGTAGGTCTTAATAAGTTCTTACTATTGCAAATTGCAGATTGTGCTGTTTTTATTATAAATATAATTAACCAATAATCCAGAGATACCTTACATTTTTAAATACCTGGAAAGTCCGAAAGCTAAGATTAAGTATACTTAAAATATTATATAATACGTAGGTATTGTACTAAGGATTATTAAATAATTTGTTTCTCCCATCAATAATCTATTTTTTTTTTATTTTTATTTTACCATTAGTTTTGTTAATCTAGTTATATTATTGCCTTAAAATTAATTGATTGAACCAGCGCGGGTTTATTTAGGTAATTATTTCAAGGACAGGGCCGAGTTACAGTACTGATAGATATCTTTACCGTGGAATGGGAAAGAGTGTCGGCGCTAGGGTTGCCAACATGTCTAAGGCGAAATACAGTATTTTTCAAATAAGGCTAAAAAAATTAGTACACTTTAAAATAATATAGTAGTTTATGGAAAAGGCAAAAATTAGGCAAATATATTATTATATTTTACTTTTTATAAAAACTATATTTTTTGAACTTTTTGCATTTTTGAACAATGTTTTGGTCAAAATCATAAACCATAAATAAAACAATCATGAATCAAAATAAAAGTCTCATATTATTTTCTACCATCAATATTAATTAAATATAAGTAAATTAAAAACTCGTTTTTAACTTACTTACGATTGTATCAGTATTACTGATTAAGTTAAGACATGAAAGAAATTCGTCCATGGTTAAGATTAAGATATATTTCGTCCATGGATTAAGATTTAATTAAGTTGTCAATTTTATATTGACAAGTTTGGAACGCAATAAGACAGATAGATACGTTCAGAATTCAGATACAATACACTATACACATAGTATTTGTTATATGGTGTGACTATACACTACACGCTATAGAATCAGTCAAAATTCACGATCACAAATTAAAAAAAAAGAAACATTTGTTTCTTAGCGATCGATGTTGAAAATATAGTATTTTTGCGTACTATATATTTCTTCAATAGTATATAGCACGCAGACCCGAAACATAGTATAATACGACATATTATTATAGTATGGTTGGCAGCCCTAGTTGGCGGCGCTTGGATGTAAACTCGTGTAGCCGCAACACAATCCACAGATGGAAACCACGCCCCCATCAAGCTTCCACCAAGGTGACCTTGGTAGGGAGGCGTGATTAAATCCGTCTGGAACGTGCTTTATTGTAACAGCTACAAACACATTCGTTGCTCATGTAACGCAATAGCGACCTAAAGTTTTAAAAGCATGCGACTCTCCGGCCCACACGCTTAAGTCTAAAATATTGGTGAAAATTGTATTATGATTAAAAATAAGCAGGTTTTCGTAACCGTATATAATAGGTCTTTACCTATGAAATTGCCGATTTGTATGGAGAATTTTCAAGAAGTTGCATTTTTCATGCTAGCATTTTCTTTGTTCATTTAACAACCGTTAACACTCTTGTAACAAAACTTTTATGTACTAATGTTTGAACACTATGCTAACCTATTCCATTTACGATAGGCGAAAAAAATAAGTTTTGGCTAAGTTACAACCCCTCCGGTCACCCTTTTTTGGCTCACAAAAAAAGAGTAACTTTCAAGATCTTTTTTTAATGCTATGAAAGCTTAAAAAAAGGACTTTATTTTTACTGATAGTTGACTATCATGGTCATTTTCTCTGTATGTGACAAAATATCGGCAAGTTCATAAGTAAAGACCTAATATTTATAGATATATATTGCGAACGATTTTATCCTAGCTTTCCGATGACCTAGAGACATGAAACTTTGAAAATAGGTCAGAACTGGAAGGCAATGCAATATTATGGTGTCATTGAGCTGATCTGATGATGAAGCCGGAAGAAGCCCACAGGAATTCTATGATAAAACCTACAACCCCATCGTGTTTGGGCTCGTTAGAATAGGCATGACGAAATTTTTTTTTATTTTATGTTACATAAATTACCTCTCAAAAAAAGAAACATTGGTAAAATAATTATTTCGCTAGCGTGAAAACTGCCCGAGATATCACAGTTTAAAATGCACACAAATTGGACTCACCCGAAAACGCTCCATACTAACGGCTACCCTAGTTATGACGTCACGCCTAGGTGTTTGTATGCAACGCGTAGGAAAGTTTGGCAGCTATATTAAATATTGTGTTTATCAAAATTGTTTCTTATACAAATTTGCTATAAATTTTATGGATTAATTAAATGTATTATTTATTTTAATATATTTTAAACTTTTTAAATGGACTTGTCCGCCCAACTTTGAAGAGTAATAAAACAAATAATACGCAATATATAAAACCAAGAGGTATACAAGCTACTCTAAAAGTTCAATATGTTTACGGTTTTTATTAGTATTTTGTTATTTTATTCAGTAGTCGTCATCCCTATTGTTTTGACGAGTACTCTAATGGGAGACGAAGTCCAGGGTCTGATGATGAAGCTGACAGACAGAGTATGTTCATTACTTTTAGTCGGAGGATTTTTGTAAAAATATTAACCAAACTGTTTTTCAATTAGGGTTTTTCAAAATGACAAAAAACTGTATGCTCGATAGATAAGATGGCGTTGATAAAAATGTATGTGTCAATGTGATTTTTTTACTCAGCTTCGAAGAGTACTCAGGTAGGCAGGCAAATCGGATGTTACCTTAAAATGTTTCTCTTTGGCCAGATGTCAGCCAGCGAACGCTTATTTGCCTCTTTGGTACAGGCCGTTTATTTTTAAAAGCCAATTTTTACACTTCTCTTTCCATCAACGCCATCTAGAGGCAAATAGTTACTATTTTTTTAAAATGTCACTTTGTAAAGCCTTCATTAAGAATAATTGTCCTAAGTCGTGGGCTTTTAAAAAAAATGCTTTTTTGACAGTTGCCTTTCTCATCGAATGTGTTTTTTAATCAATATATTTGTACATGTATCATAGATTCACGTGGACTACATTACCACAGAATAACTATGATACTACCTAATAAATTGTTCGATTTTGGTAGATTATTTTTTGATGTTATTCTAAAATACCCCAGGTGTCCAAGAATGTCACAGCTCAAGGGTGGACACAATGTAACAGTGTTTCCACTACTACTACCTAATATTTGTGATTTTCAGACTCATTAATCTTTTAGTATGTAGAATTTTACCTGAGAGATTAATGCCTATTATAAGTAATTGTTGATTTTAAATCGTTATTGCCTATAAAAGGTACATAACTACGATTTAAAAAAAATTAGACTCATTTATCTTTAAGTCACACACAAATCATTGTACCTGAGATAAACCTATAGGTACTTTTAAAGTCTGAATAATTATGCAATACCTTGAGAAAACCTTTATCGGTTGGAATTCAACAGATTTTGTCATTTACTTGTTCCACTAAATATGAAAATGTCAAAATTAATAACAGTGTTTCATTGTTGGACAGAGGATGTTTCATTGTGTACACCTAGGTGGACACAATGAAACAATTCCCATTTTCTTTTAAAAGTCTTCTTATTGGTTTATGTATCTATTTATTAATGAAACTATAACTGCCATTTTATACCTAATTAAGTAGATTCCGTTCCTCTAAAAACGGAATTCATATCTTTAAAAATGAGAGAAATATGAGACTCAGAGCTTTTGGTGTTGCATTGTTCCACACTGCTCTACGTTTGTATGTATGTGAGTTTTTGTATTGTTACTTGGGACAAGTTTCAATGGTTGTAAAGTAATTTATGCTTACTACATAAGTCAAAACTTGAAAAATTAAACTTTAGTATTTACTTACCTTTTAAAAAAAACTAAAAACCGACTTCAAAAAACCTGCCTCTAAAAAGCAAGAAATAATATTCAAATCATTAGATATGCATTATCATTGTTATATAATAACAACACGTCTATTGAAGTCGGGTGGGGCTGGAGTACAACTTCGTTTTTTTATTCTAAAAGCCCTACCCGACTTCAATATACGTGTTGTTATTATATAACAATGATAATGCATATCTAATGATTTGAATATTATTTCTTGCTTTTTAGAGGCAGGTTATTTGAAGTTGGTTTTTTTGTTTTTTAAAACATTTTTTTTTATTTTTAAAACAATTTTTATTTTTTTGTTTTTAGTGTAAGTACCTTCTCTATTAGGTAGTGTAGTGTAAGTATATTATTTGGTAGAAAAATCGGCTCAGTCAAACGTGAGATATTCGCGGAGAAACATACATTCATACAGGTCAAACTGAAAGAGAACCTTCTTTTTTTTGAAGTCGGTTAAAAAGACTAAAAGTACCTCTTACCCAACAAAAAGAATCATCTTATTCGGTTCATAAATAACAAAATAGTCAAGTTAGTTGATGCAAAATCATAGTGTTTTCAGGATACCTTGAAAACTACTGAACCGATTTGAAAAAAAAATAAATGGGACCATTTCGCAAAAAAATTGAATCGAACAAAAAAAGAATCATCAAAATCGGTCCATAAATGTCGAAGATACGCGCGAACAACGATAAAAAAAAACATACAATTAAGGATGTAATAAAACAGATGCTTCGTTCGGAGTTATTTTATTAATAAAATACATGTAAAATATTTTTTTTTTTCTTACAAAGAGGTTATAAGAAAACTGAATTTCTTAGTGCTCATCACGGTTAGTTCAGAGCCATCACGCCTTATTAGTAAGTTTGAATAGACTAACATACACGTTACTAACATAACAAGTGATGTATAGGTACTTGGTTATTTATAAAGCTGTTGGGTTTTAAAGTAAATGGGAACGGGAACGAGAACGAAAACGGAAACGGGAACGGTACTTACCTACTAATCTCTGAACTAAACTTTTCAATAATTTATACCAATTCGAATTTAATATTTATAACTAAGACAGGACAACGTCTGTCGGGTCAGCTAGTAAAATAAATATTTGAGGGGGCTCCCATACAACAAACGTGATTTTTTAGCCGTTTTTTGGTACGGAACCCTTTGTGTGCGAGTCCGACTCGCACTTGACCGGTTTTTATTTCCTTACCCTCAAAAAATATTTTGTTACAGTAGGTAGGTAATCCTTTCTTTTTAAACTTTGCAAGAGGTAGAGTACAAGAATGTTAATGATGTCACCTCATCAATGAGACTGTAATTGACAATAATAACACATGCCTACTTCCAAATCACGCCAACAGCACTGTTAGCCTATAATCCATTAAATGAAGTAGGTACACAAATACCCTATCTGTGTAATATTTTGTGACTATTTAATTTGGTCGGATACGCGCTAACAGCGCTGTGATTCGGAACGCGGCCACAGTATCATCAAACGTATTTATATTCGTTCGTATACTTCTTACCTACCTACCTACTCGTTACTTCAAATGTGTCACCGAACTTCAGTACCTATGCTTAGGCGTCACTTAAGTCACTTACTTACTTTAAATTAGGCGAATTAATTTGAAGTGGGATATTGTGCTGGCTCAATACGAAATAGAGGCTACTTTTTACAAATTATTTTACCCAAAGTCGCTCGAACGGCAAAGTACGTAGCAGCGGTGCTCGAAGTACGCAGCAAACAGCGGTGCCCCGGCTCCCACCCCCCACCCCCCCCCCCCATTTTCTTTTGTGACTTTTACAGGGTGTTGAAAAGAAAAAAATAAAAAGCTGAAAATTCCATTGATGAATTTAGCACAAAACATTATGTACAACAGATACTATTGATCTAAAACATTTAACACTTATTTAACCAATTGTAATATTCTTTTGGAGTTACTAAGGTAACGCTTTAGGTAATAGTCAAATAACAGTATTCCCGTGGACAAAGATGACACAAAAAGCTCAAGTAAGTACATCGGTTACAACTTCATAATCATCATGAAAGTAAAATTTTCAACTTTAATTTTCTTTTCGTCCGATAGCGTTAAAAAAGACAAAAACCTAAATTGTTACTTATGCATCAAACCAAAATGACACAATTTCATGTATTAGGCTAAGTGAATGGTGCAGAAACTATATACGAAAAAAACAAACTTTAATATTTTTAAAAGCTAAAAACTTATCCCGATCGGTCTAAAATGCAAGTTGAAGTGTTTTTAGATACCTATTTTGAAAGACTAATACTTCAAAAAACGAAGGAAGTTCTCAGTTCGGTGGCATTCAACCGAGACCTAAATTAATGGGTGACTGATACTGATGATGATGGGTGACTGGTACTGAGTGGGCAATTATTATACCAATTATGACGTTCACATTTTTAACACGTTTTTATAAGGTTACCTACTTTCTCATTTGTTTGTTTGTATTTTGTCATCTCGATTAGGATAAAAGTCACCTTTTTACGTCCCCTAAAAAATATTGCAATATTGCATAGTCAGTAACAGTATGATAGTAGGTACGATACGTACGAGTATGTAGGCAAATCAACCCTCAACATTATGTAGTTCAACTTGAATTTTATTAGAAACAGCCTAATGATTCCTACGGACCGACGATATGGTCACCCTACACACTGATTATTCATAATAAATCATAGTAAATAAATTTACTTATTTCTCTAAAACGAATGAAGATATAGTGAAAATATGTTTTCGGGCCGTTTATCGTGATCAAACGGTTACGTAAACTTGCTTATTTTTAATCTTAATACAATTTTCACCAGTATTTTAGACTTAAGCGTGTGGGCCGGAGAGTCGCATGCTTTTAAAACTTTAGATCGCGATATCTTTGTCCCTGTTGCGTTACATGAGCAACAAATGTGTTTGTAGCTGTTACAATGAATATGTAACGGCTACAAATACATCAACCCAGCGGTACAGGCTCCGATTGATCTGGAATTCGACGATTTAACAAAAAACATAACCTCAAACCATGCGAATCTCCGTGCCACATGCTTTTGTCAATCATTCTGCCGGGAAGCCGGTACAATCGATTTGATATCTGAAATAAGAACGTATATCATCGGTACATTACTTCTAGGTAGTTTTAGAATGGAATTATTCAGTGGCACGGAGATTCGCATGCTCACCTCACGGAGCCACTAGTGGTATCGTTATAAATTTTTCACGGTTTATCAACTCCAGTTTGGGTAGATGGAATGAAACAAAAGTCCGTAGATATGTCTATAGACAATAAATTATGTATGTTCGTAGACAAGACCAAAAATCCGTAGATCTACGGATAAATCCGTAAGTCTGGCAATGCTGTATATGCACAGACTAAGAAATTGGATGTATTCCAGCAGGCAAATCGCTGAGTCATCGATCGCCATAGAGTACATTTTAACACACTGTATTATTTTTCTCTTTGGTTTGCGTTGCGTGCGGGTGATAAATAATCTGTTCTGTGGCGCAGTCGAGCTGCGATCGCCATGGATCGCAGTTGAGTCGGAAAATAATTCTTGTTATTCAAAGTGTGGCGTTATTAATATTTTCATTGCTTTATTTATGAAGAGTTTAAATAAATAAGTGACCCAATTTGATTTCAAACGAATAAACTATCAGTGAACATGGCTGTGAAAGAGTGTTGTTGTGGTAAACTGCCGCCTAACAAAAAATCGATTTTCGGTTTGAGACTGGCACTTGGGAACCAAATATTGTATTTATTGTTCATCCTAAGTTTTGTACATGTGACCTCGGCTGAATACGAGTTGACATGTTCAAAGGCCAAAAGTATTTTCGAAAAAAACAAAATGCTGTCTACAGTGATAATAACGGAACAACCTAATTCAGGTAAGAATCGTTCTATTTTTATAGTGTGATAAGTATGATAATGAGTGATTTAGTGATAAGAGATAAATATTATGTGTTATGATATGTTGAAAAATGTTTTTATTTTGACTCAAAGGGTTAAACTTTTTGTTTTCATCTATTTTACAAAAATAGTGTCAAGTTAGCGTATTACTCTTTATTACGCTGATTTAGCTTCTTACTTATATCTAGAATTGTGTACTCGACAACTCGTACTCGATGAAAGTAATCAAATAGATCACGTTAACTTTTGCCCTAGCCACAGAGAAAGCAATAACTAGGCGGGATTCGAACCTGCGGCCGCAGCAGCGTGGGTGTGTACGGGTGGTGCCGCTAAACCAACGTGGCCGTCTTCAAAGAGAAAGAATGCCATTTTTTTCAACTTGAAACTTTGTATATTGGCTTTCTTACTACTGATTTACGGGAACTTTAAGTATAAAAAAAACACAACCATCAGCTGCATTTGCAGTCGTTAACACCCACCAATCCGCATTGGGCCCGCGTGGTGGGTTATGGCCCGTCCTCCTTATCCACTCTTAAGGAAGGCCTGTGCCCCAGCAGTGGGGACATAAAAAATGGCTGATGAAAAAAAACAGCTGTTCCATTTTATAAGCAAAAGTGCAAAAAAATCCCATCCCAACCAATGATCATAACATTTTTATAGAACGGCAAACCTTGCTTCGCCATAATTTCACCCCTCGCCACTGCCAATCACATACCTCCTTACCTAAATTTCGTTTTCATCATTACACAGTAGGTATATTGGTGTGAGAACACCAGGAGAACACCATGCGTGATTTTTATGCAAAACAAAAGAAACACTTCGTTTAACGTGCTACTTACAATACAACAGACAGCTGTAAAATCTGCAGTTATACTACGTTAAGACATGACTACAGAAAATTACTATTCTAGCATGACGCAGCGTAATGCGTGGCTGTGTGTCCTTCTTATGGGCCCTCCACATGCACAGGCCCGGCCTGCAGGATCGTACGGAGAGTAGCGGCCTTCCGGCCAAATCTCTACGTGTATAAAGAGAGGCGCGTCCTGCTCAGGACTGAAAAGGCCGCAGCTCCCCCAACACATGCTAAGATTTGGCCGGAAGGCCGCGCCTCTTTCTACGATCCTGGAGGTCGGACCTGTGCATGTGGATTGTGGAGGGCCCATAGCTATCGACATTCCCACTTTAACGAAAACGCATTCTAAGGTAGGTACTTAAAATACGAATTGAAAAAGCAAAATCTAATCTAGGTACCTACTTACCAGTGGCAACGGGTCCATACAAGCCGATTCCCATCGGCTTACCTTTTAGAAATCCTACCCCATCAATCCACTAGGCAGATCACAACATTTTTATAGAACGGCTTACCTTTGCCATAATTTCACCCCTCGCCACTGCTACTTACTTACCTAATATCTAACATTTCAATTGTGTACCCATAATAATTATATATCTATAATACAAGCGACAACCATCTTAAAATTCGTAGGTGTAGTTGAACAGTAGGCGGGTTTTGAAATGCAAACTGTAGACGTCTTGCGACATAAGTAGGCAGAGATATCCGCAAAGTAAAACTTCGGCGATCATACTGGAAAGATCATTAATTAAAAACAAACTCTACCGCAGCAGAACAAAGATCAAATTCATACTGAATGTCGATAGCCTCAATGCAATGTCAGAAGCATTTAAGTAAAAATCATGACTAGCAGGTTAATAGCATTACAAGAAAGCGTGGGCGCGATTTCCAACGCACAGATGGCTAAACATAACATGACATAAATCCGAACATTATAAAACAGTATAATTTTAAATCATAAAGAAACTGTAGTTGATCGATTGCAGCGATTTCCTTTCTAGCTTCTTAACATACCGAAGAATATGTAGGTAGATACTTAAGTTTTTTATTCAACATTGTTTTAACAATGCCAGCCAGACCAGCCGTCACATATCCTTTTCTGCGACTCCATAAAGCATCGTCAAAAATTATCGCCAGCCCTTAATATGGAAATGTGCAGTCATTATGTATAAGTTCAGAGTGTAGCAGGCTTTTAAATCCTTGTGAATGTTTACAATGACGTTTCGATTATAAACATGCCTCTGGCGATTTCTTTCTGGAATCGTCTCTCCAATCAAAGCATTGACAGCTTTCAACGCCGTAATTTATTCGCACATTGCGTTAAGAAACAAAATACATTGGTTACCAAGCAAAGTCCCCACGGACCATTGTTTTGAATTAATGAGATCCCCGTTTGTGTAGGTATTCTGTGACAGACTAGATGCGGAAACCTTTCCCGCAGTAAACTAATACATTATTAATGAAGCACCGCTCCTAGCTCGTGCCTTCGCAGCTACTAACCACGTATCGATCTAATAACACTAATCGCCTCGTGCTCTCGTGCAAATTGATCTTAAGATTCGAGGTCTGCGCAAACTTATTCATATTTAATCGTACACATCAACTGCCACTTATGTAATTTGTATGCAAACAGACTCGCCAATTCGTCGCCAACGGTAATTAAGTAAACGGGGTCCAGATCAGGTCGATACCAGCCAGAGTTGCTATTAAGATAAAGTCATCGATTTAAACATAGTCGACGCCAGGTTTCCCAATAAGGTAGAGTGTGTTAGGTACGATGGCGATGGCGCAGTGCCGTACAGTCGCAGGCGTCTCGGCTCGAGTTGTACGAATAATTCGCTAGCTGGTCTCACTAGTCTCACTACATTACTAGTTAGTATTCAATACTCGAACGCCGGTACTTCTAACGGGCGGCTTGTCGCGACAACTACCGGCTTTTGCACAGACGCAGACTTCTAATGTTGAAACGAATCACCAATTGGACACCGAAAAACGGTAAAATTATGTAGAAATTTAGAATAAACTCCACTGAATCACTTAGCAAATTATTATCAATAATACTCTACCGTGCTATTGATAACAACCTAGTAGCATTAAGTAAAATTTCAACAATGCTTTGTAGGAACCCTATCGAGTTAAGGTCAATCGCCTCCAACTTATTTACATAAGCTTTCCCCAAAGAATGTCTATAGTGGATATCGTTATCAATGTACGAAGTATCCTGTTTGAATATTTTCTGTATTAAACTATCTATCATGGCTGTCACAGGAGTTAGATAAAAGTTACTGGGCGTTAGATCCACATCAAACGCTAGTCGCAGCGATCCTGTCATCGACTAAAAAGAATTGATCGATTTGGATCCCACAATTTTACATTATTATAATAGGTATCAATACTTTCAATAGATTTATGTCGACACTAGTAACTCGCGATTCAACATCAGTGTGTTGAAATTTGTTAGTACCTACCAACCAACAGACTATTTGTTTCTCATTCCAATGTGAATATCGCAACACTTCGGCAACCATCATGAGATATATCCACAATAAGTATTAAAATCGTCAGTCATCGATCAAGCAAGTTGTCATTACTGTTTCATGATAACTTTGTAGAAGCAATGACAAAATTTAACTAATCCAATGCCAATGATCGGGCTTGACTTGACATACAAAATCGGGAAGTGGGTGGACTGGTTAAAGGTCCACGAATCCACGATGCAAGCAGGTCATCAACCTGACACAACTTTCTTGATTACACTCCTCGAGCTTATATCATTATGAATACTTATATTAAGCCATTTCTGCCCCTATCTTCAGTTTATTAGTTGATGACGTGGAAGCAATTCCCATAAATGCTTTTTTTTCACGTAAAGTACCTTATTATACCTCTGGCGTATTTTATAAAAGAACTACGAACATCTCTATAGCGAATTAGCGCATACCTGAGCACAAAATACCATTACGGCAGGCTTTATTCGAGCTTTCACAGTGAACCCTTTCAATCAAGTAACTCAATGGCGCTCCATCAGTCACAAGGTACGGCCCTTTATGTCGCATCCATAACCTCTCATTCTGTAATTAGGCCCGAGGTCCGATCGAGTAGACAGGATGTCGTATTATAATTTTTTTGCAAACCCTTTTCCTTTACATCTCTTTGATTGCAACGATTAACATTACAAGATATTAAATTTCTTGGATATCGTGCGTGAACCATTTTGATTCATACAGAATATCGTTATATTTGGCTTAGGAGGAGCACACTAAATATCGAGGTCGAACATGACGTAAAATGTGGTTTATAGTTGTATGGCTGTCATGCCCACGCTGAGCATACTGTAATACGATATCTCGTGTGGAATTATTGATCGATTGTACGAACTGGGGAAGTGAATACAGTGAAAGGAATAAAAATTCCATGGGGAAATTGGAATTCGCAATTAGTTTCATCCTTGAAAACTTCACGTCGCGTGAAGTAGATTAAATTCCATAGGATAGGACTCGAGTGTGAAAATTCGTTGAGTCCAGAATTGTTCTGAAAAGTTTTGATGTGTCTAAAATTAATTTTCCGGGATCAACTTTCAGCGCAAAAAAAGGAATTCTCTAGTAAATATTTTTATAAATTTCGATGGCAGCAAATATCTGGCTGGACTGGAAATACAAATGGCAATGAAAAATGAACAAAGCCCTGGTTTCCAGCTTACTCACATCACATTCCACGGCGAAGCAGGTGGCGACACGTCGCAGCTCCTCCGGACCGGTCCTCGGACTCGTCCGCTACTCGCAAAAAATGCATTCTCCATTACCCACGTTTAACCGTTTCGTTAGCCGTGTTAACTACAACAGTGTCCATAGAATCTAGCTATTAAAGAATCTTGAAAAGCAATCCAATAAAGTTTTTGTACAAATTACAAAGTGACGCTCGTTCTCTGAATTCATATTATTTTTTATTCGCCCTCACATGTTCGAGGAGTCAAAAGTTATCTTTCATTTACGCTGTATTCGCATCGACACATTAGCAACGAACGTCGTTAATGTTATCTTAGAAGTCAACGTCCATTTATGTGCAAATGAACAGCTATTTATTTACAACATGTTGCAATCGCGGTAGTTGTTTTATTTGTACAAAATGTTTATGTTCCATCTGCTTTATTTTAATTTGATGCCAAATTAAATGTTATAAATAATATTAATTACGAATTTCCTATTCCTAGAAAACGTATCAAATGCAATCGGTTCTACATCTTCAATATGCCTTAAAATTTTCACTTTTGCCGATAAGACACCTGTAGGCTCTATGTAACGAGATGCAATGTGTTTTGTGATCCCTACAACTATCAGCAAATCCACTTTCTAAATGCGTGATGCTCAAACTGGAGTCAAGTTCGAGGGGTCGAGATCGAGTTATGACGTGGCGAAAACAAAACAAGTTTGAATCGATTCCGTGCATTCCGACGCTTCACGGATTCCTCTCGGAGAATGCGAGCCCGCGACTCTATATAATGATTATAATCTCGATTTAGTGGTCGATTCGTCATCGTCTGATTTAGTTAATGGAATAGGCAATAAGCGTGTGAAACGGGTGTGATGACTTTTGATTGTGCTCATAGAAGCCTTTGGGAATAAGCCAGTGGTAATGGACACTGTCACGGTTCAGCACCTGTCTCTATTAAACTTTTGTGTCGCGACAACAATTTTGATGATGTTTTTCATAGATCCCACGACGCCAACCCAGCCTATGTATTTAGATTTTAGATGCTCACTATGTATTATCAGTGACAAAAAGTATTCCAGTTATACCTGAATTGGATTGTTTTGTTGTCTGTATTGATGTGATACCGACTTTGGTTTTGGCTAAGTCTTTGTTTTCTACGTTCAAGGGTGTCTTCAACAGTCAGTTGTTTTGATTCCCGTGTTGTCCTGCTTTTAATTCTGCGCTATTTTACAATCGTTGAGGAGCAGAACTGGCATTATCTTTAGCATTGTTCTGAGATACAACTTGGCAGATAGTAAAAACATGACATTTTGGAGAGGTCCTGGAGGCTGGAGGATGCAGGACGCGGTCGCATGGGAGCGGAATGCGGTCCGGCGGGCGGGGGGGCGCGCGCGGCGGCGGGAGAGGGGGAAAGGAGCGCGCTTGCGCCCGCGCAGAGCCGGCCTATAAACTGCGACGGAGTGGTTAGCGTTAGCGCGCCCCGTAAAGCCCGTAATTATTATGCCGTGAGAGTGCACGGCCGATCACCCCGAGCCCATAACGCCACTGAGCATTGTCTTAATGACTGTTGCGAACTGAACTCATTAAAAACGTTATTGAGTGCATTAGTTATAATTGCAGTTCCATCGTTTTTGCTTCTTGCAGTTAGCTGTACTGTAAGGTCGAAATTATGCGTTGTGTTGTGGTTAAATCAATGAGGTGGAAACCTATTGATCATCACTCTATAATCGGACGAGCCAGAACAATAGTTCCATATTTTGTAAAAGATTTTATAACAATTCACTGTGGCAGATAATTACTTCGGCTATTAGCTAGATACCTACCTCTTTTGATAGTGTGTGTCTCAGCGATTAAATAATTACCATTGGCTTACCGAGTGGTTAGCGGTTGGTATCGGATAATCGCACTTTAATATTATCAGCACAGCGCACCACTCAGACATTCTCGCTGCATCGATTGTGGTTTTCATTATTCATAGGATCAACGGTTAACTTTGTTCCTCGTGGCATTAGATCACTAACGTGGCACTAAGTACCTATTAGTGTTTTCTTCTGCTGTAATTGTGTATATTAAATAAAGATTAAGGGAAGTCTTAGTGCATAACTTAATGCTTTCTTTAAAGATTAGAAAACATGCACTGCAAAATCAATCATGACTGTTACCGCATTGTCATTATCTCGTTGTCAACGATGTTTAGCTTAAATTCGTTGAAACGACTTATGTGGATTTTCTTTTGTCAAGTTCACAAAGTCTTGTTGGATTGGATCACCTCGTTTAGTACCGACATCAAAGTTTTCTTGAAGCTAATCGCTTAAAATCAACAATGAACACGTGAAGATTCTTCAGCTCATTACAGTTTTATCTTATCGGCGCGGATGATGCAAGCTTTAATACATTTTTGACATATTCTTTCGTCAAGGTTTACTGACATTCTAAACTATTTGAACACTTTTTTGTACTTAATTAATCGATAGGTAATATCGTGCTATCGTATTAATATCCTGATCCTCATTTTTTGTTCTGCTAAATATTGAGTTGCTTCACCATCAGATAAAACGCCTCGTTGAAGTCTCGCCGCAAGTTTTTGCCGACAAAAATTCGAGTTTGCATTAACGAGTGTAAATCTATCGACGTTGGTGGTGCAGTCGGGAAAAAAATATAACATAAATATCGTACAGTCGGAAACAAAAACAATTCAGTGTTTTGTTTTCGTATACGTTTCCGGTTTTCGGCAGACGGATGGACGAGCACGTGTGATACGATCTATTCTACATGTAATAGAATGTAATGGTAGACGCGAGGCGTCAAAGGAGGGGATTGGTATCACGCGGCGTTATGAATGAACGTGGACCTCCGGGACGGCGCTAGCGCAGGGAGGGGGGGTGGGGGCCGACCGCTGATGGAATTCCAAAAACTCGAGTGGGCGATGTCAGTCGATGCGCTAACGCATAAAAAACGAGCCGACACAATAGCGCCTCGGGCGATCGTCGCGCCGAGGTGCGACCGTCCTTTTACCAACACAAATATCGTCTAATCGCCTGAAACGTTATAACGACATACGGTTGCGTTATGGTTTGTTAAAATAACAGAATAATGAGCCTCCTGTTTGGTTAACATGACAAAGACAACTCGTGGAATGCCGTTCATCTCGCCGCGGCGCGCGGCGGCGCCTGTTCCGCGGCCGGCTTGTTGATTGAAAACCCTAGTTTCCCATTCGATCTGGTGCCAGGTCACGTACGTTGAACCTCGGCTTTCTACGCAGACTGCCGCCGTTTAAGGCGTTGCTAATACACTTACAGCTCGAATTGGACTTAGCGGACATCACCGCTGCATTTCTTGCTAAAAGCTTCGGACGATTGGAGATAAGAAATTCCCGATTAAGAATTCATAAAACTATACATTTTAAGTCTCGTATTGAGTACCGTTGTTTTTCTCGTGTGAAAAATAACACGAAACAAAATTTCGTGGAGTCGGAACGGAAGGGGCGCGGGGCGGCCGATGCAGCGGCAATAAAGCCTACCTGCCCGATGTAGATGTTATCTCCCTCGGTCAAAGACGCCGACCGCCTCCGTGCCTTACTCTCGCGAACTCGAATAAGGACTCTACTTAGCCAAAATAAAGTTTAAAATTGTAATGTGCATCAACATGCTAACAAACACGTAACGGTGTGGAATTACAACACTTTTGTTAGATTGTAAGCTTTTGTCATACTTACAAATATACTTTAGACATAAACACGGCACATTACCGCGATAAGTACCGAGGTGGGCGATGCACGGTCGCAATGCCACGGATGATTTCTCTATTTATTCTAATATCATTAACATTTGAGTTAAGGCGTATCAATTTACTCGGAGATTCATCTTTACCGTACGTAGTATGTTATAAAAATTCTTCTGGAATAGCGTTGATCCCATCCCAATGAGTCCAATAAAGACGCAGGAATGTGGGCATTGTATCAATTAACATAGACATTAAAGTTGGTAGATAAACGGGCGAGCTGGTCCGGCCAGTATAAATAAACACGAAATGCAGCTGCATTGAGGAGTTATTGGAATCAAAAAGAATGTTTGGAGAGAACAACGTTCGGCAGTACACGATGAAAGACCTGAGCGCACACGTTCGTGTATTGTATAAGTAGTTTTTTCTTCAAAAATAAAATCTGAATATCACGATTGGAAATAATCTCATACCTATTGAAATCCCTCTTTCAAGCATGGAGATTTGACTCCATCCTCGAAAGAGGCCTAGGTATAGGGTTACCATATGACAGGATTTTTTCTGACATGTCAGTAATTTAAGGCATCAGTCAGGAAAATAGGGAAAAACTGCAGTTGTCAGGGATTTTTGAAATTTCAATAAGTGTAAGTACTTAGGTACTTAATTAAAATACATAATTTGTTAATTATTTTGGTGCCAAAAAATGATCAAAAGTCAACTAAATCAAGAATGTAGATGTAGGTTTACAAAATGCTAGGAATTTCCTGAAAAGTCAGGGAAAATGTCAGGAAATCTCGTTATTAGATCTGGTAGGAGCCTGTCCTGCTGCAGTGCAGTAGATTATTATCATAGTATATCGGGTCATTTTGAACTTACCATCCAAATTTTAAGCATGTGTCCAGTCCATGAAACTAAACAACTTTCTCTAAGAAACATGTGTCGAATTTTGCCACAAAATTTTGGTCATCCCATACTAAGTGAGCAGTTAAGATGAACAATAAATTGTGAGAATGCTTAGTATACGAATAAATGACTGATGTCATTCGTCTGAGGAAAATTATCAAAATAAGTATAAAAAATCTCTACGTGTTGCGTAGGCGATGACCGAGCGTACAACAGCCTTTATTAACGATTTGGGTCACTCACGCAGTTGATCAAACGAGTCGCTCAAATTGATTCTACGTCGTATCGATTCCATTTAATGACATAATTGGTGTTAAAAGCGGAATCTATTCAATTTGCTTCAACGAAATTCTAAATGAATAAACAGTCGTATTTTGGTTGAAATGTAGTATTAAACTAGGTATTCATTCAGTGGTTTAATATGGAACAAATTTTTTATTTGTCTACACTCAGTGTAAGTGTGGACAAATAAATCCAATATCACTAACCCAAAATTGATTTATTATGAATCAAATGTGTGTGTAAAATACTAGAGTACCTACTACTAGTTATGAAAACTGACAATCTTAACTAACTGTTTTTGTTGAACGATTCCAGAATTCATTTAGCTTAGCTCGCTATTCTGACTGTCATAAACTTTCATTCCATCTCATACGTCACTAGCATCTAAACTTTGTAAAACTATAATTCATTAAAATTCATCAAAAATAATCTTGAGTTCATTTCCAAAAGTAAATTCCATCTTGCTACGAAGGCGTGAACTTCAGATGAAGCAACTATCATTTTCAAAATGACAAAATCTTTAAAATTATTATTTTTTTCATTTGTTACATGTTGCTGCAAATTACATAAATGATCAAAGGCCTAAAAAGCAAAATTAAAAAGTTATCTCAATGTATCGTTAGTATAAACAAAACACTCGCGCGTTTCAAACATTCTTTTATCAGTTGAAGTGTTTGCAACTTTTAAAATTGCATCGTAGGAGAAGCGGGAGATCAAAGCAAGGATTCCTTGTATTTATATACGGCCAGTAATTCATAACGCCTGCCTAGCCGACCTACTTGGCTAGACTATTTTCGTACACACCAGATATATTGCGGCTGCAGTGAAACGAAACAGTGACACCTCGTTATATTACTTTACTACGTACTATGCACAACACAACATAATTTTTAGCAAGAGTTATCAGGAAAAGGGGATTTCGACGTATCATGTCAGGATGGATTCTTTCAAGTTTACTAACTTATTTTATTGCAAACTCGAACTTAAGTACTTACACCAGTTTTGTGCCTGATCGTACTTAAATAATATTTGGAAATGTGGTTCCTTGATGAATAATAAATTACAAAATGTAGGAAGTGAGATTGATATAAAGATTATTATGATACTGCCTGCTGAGTAGTGTTATTTATAGCACATAAAAATAATAAATGTATTAGTAAATAAATTAAGTGTGTAATGTTACCATTGTGTGCTGTCATTTAATTTTACTGAAATTAGATCAAAGCAACGATCTAAGGGTGAACTGGTGAACAATGTAAATATAAGATACAATTATTGAGTTCCTCGATCACTTTATTCGACTTTTATTACATTTTGTGAACTTCTCAATGGAAGGAAACTTTTAATAATTTACAATCGAGAAGCTAAATTTTCAAAACATGAACACGACACGATGCAAAGACTATGTTATTGCGTAATACCATATTAAATTAAATATAAATACCAATTAAATATAATTTAAATTCAAATACATTATACTAGGTACTTACTTTAAATACCTATTTTGACGTTACCGAAATATCAATGTTGACGACACAAGTAATACAGCTGTGCATTATTTGTATTCAAATAAAGTTACTTAATTTAATGCAATAAAAAACTCATTCCTCTTCAGAAACTGAAAGTGATAACTTGTTCAAATCATGTAATGATTACTTCTGTATTATCGGTCGGTCACGCAAATGTATATTTCATTGTATATTATGTATAATTTATGGAAGATCATTGCGCTTTATACATCCTGAACAAAAATCAATAATTCATTACCATATGGAAAATAGTTAAGTAGGTACTTTGATTAGGTTTATGCTTCTTTTGATGAAACGCGATCGCCACAAAATATAGATTTTTATGATCTTTCTTTTCTGTTGTTTTAATTCCTTCAGCCATGTTTCGGAATTAAAGAAAATAATTTTCAACACACTTGCTCGTAAAGTCAGCCCTAATACATCGCTTTTAGGGCCATAAACCGAGCTATAACAAACGCGTGCAATAATATATAAAACACTAGGTTGTTATAGAATTATCCCTACAAAGTTAAATTAGTACCTTACTGCAAGTTCTATGCGAGTAAGCAGAGCATTCCCAATTTAACTGGGTTATACAGTTATTTTTTTTAGTAACAACAAAGGGGTTTTATGCCGCTGAAAGTTCATATTCATTTTTGAAATAAATAAATGTGTAAGTCTTTAATTAAGTCAAATAAATATTTATTATTATAAAATAATTCATAATATTTTGTTATAAAATATTTGCATTTTATCACTTAAAATTATAGTTTTGAAGTAGGCTGTATGCTCACTCACCCCTTTGTTCGCAAAATATTCTTGCATTGGGCGTGTAAAAAAAACAAAAAAAAAACTTACGCGCCTTTTCCCATAATTGTCATATTTTGTTTTTGTCGTATTTGTTGCTGTGTGGTAAATTACTTTGTATTTTCCTCGCAAATGTGTTGAAAAACGTCGTATGAAACTCGTGAGCTTTTACTCATTGCATACTCGGCTGAGTTACGCCCTCGCCTGCGGCTCGGGCTGCAACCCACAGCCTTGTTTGCAATGCCCAACCTAAGCTAACTTGTCTCATAATGTACATACTATAATGGCATTGTCATTTTGTCTGGTCGTTTTTTGTACCGAGAAAATGTTCGCTTCCCTTCTAACCTATGGCATAATAAATTTATTCTTATGCCTATAGACTATTGAAGTAGAAAAATTAGAGATGTAAAGAAGATACCAATGAAAAAACGCACGATTTTGACCATTTTACTCTTACTAGTCAAATTTATTAAGTATTATTAACTCACTGCCACCCCAGTTGCTTTTGTTTAGCCAATAAAGTTGGTTTACTAGCTTCCGCCCGCGACTTCGTCCGCGTGGACCACGGGAACCTTTGATCAAGATAAATCTGTTTGCAAAGTTTCATACAAACCCGTTCAGCCGTTTTTGCGCGATTTAAAATATTAGTTTGGTAGGATTTTCGCCTTTCATAATTTTCTTTTGCCATTCAGTTTAGAACAATGACACGAACCTTTAAGAATAATTTGGGTTTGTTGGAGAAAATCAATGGGGAATGTCCGAAAAAAATCAAATTGGCTGAATATTTTTTTATAGGTAGGAATAAGCTCCCTTTGTGATAGAAAAAAGTTTCAGAATTTTTGGTAGGGTAATAAAAAAAAAAAAAAAAAATTGAAGTCTCTTCGACTTCACAAATATACGAAAGTAACAGCAGAATGGAGATTATACCTTTGCCATCACCTGCCACAACCACAACATGGTATTTAAAAAAAAGTTTCAACACAAAATGTCAAAACTTTTGTTTTTAAATACTTGCTGTGGTTGAGGCAAGTGGTGGCAAAGGTATAATCTCCATTCTGCTGTTACTTTCGTACTTTTGTGAAGTTAAAGAGACTTTTAATTTTTAAAAATTTCTCACGCAAGCAAAAATTCTGAATTTTTTTTCTAATTCTAAGGAAGCTTATTCCTACATGTAAAAAAATTTCAGCCAATTTGATTTTTTTTCGGACATTCCCCATTGTTGTTAAACGTTCTTGCCAATTCTTCGAAACCAATTGCAGTCATCGCGTTAAATATATCTAATGACACTCATAAAGTAGGTTTATTGGTGACATACCTTGTATTACAACATTATTTAATAAAATAAACATTGAATTGTTTGTAATCTGTTATTATAAATACAGTTTACTCATCACAACATGCAGAGTGATAGAGACAAGTATTATTATTTAATCTGAGTATGAAGTTTGCAAGTCAGTAGCGGTTAGTCCAAAGCACTTTAACACCCGTTTGCACTAAACTTAATATTCGCCTAGGTAGGTAGTTCTTTTCCTAACTACAACTTGACCAAGAAAATGAGGGATTTTCAAAATGACGAAAACTGTAGGCTCGATAGATAGCGTTTATAAACAGGCAAGTGTCGACTGTAGAAAACGTAGGAAAAAGAAAAACACAATTCACTTTTACACAGCCAATTTTGACAATTCACTTGTCTTGTCCATCAACGCCATCTAGTGAGGCAAATAGTTACTAGTTTTTGTTTTCAAATGACACGTGGAAAATCCCTCATTAGACGAATGACAGCTGCATAACAGCACAGAATACAAAATAGTACAAGTATGATAGCAAGTTCACAACACCTTTTAATTTGGTCAATACAATAATTCAAGTTGTAGTTAGGAAAAGACTTAGGCGATTCTTAAGTTTAGTGCAAACGGGTGTTAGAATTCTTTAATTTACCTAATATTATTCTGCAGATATGATTAACATTTTCATAATTTATTTATAAATATTAACCTACCTACTGTCATTATGTCATATATCATACTTTGGTTTGCATTAACCACACATAACTTATCAAAAACAAAACAATTAAAAACTCTATAAATTAAACAGTTTGTATAGCCTTGTCTTGATAAGGATCAAATATACACATAAACAGTATTTTCTTTTTTAAACTACAAAGACGTTAACGAATCGTCAAACCATTCGGAGCGTTTCCGCAGAAAAGGTGTGTGGTATAGTTTGGTAGGCCTTTGTCCGGGCGAGGGATGCTCGTGCGCAGGTAGGGGTGAATCACCCTCCACCATTACTCATACATCTGACACTTGCCGCGTCAATTCCATCGCCGCTTAACTCTCGTTAGTTTATTTATCGTTCGGCTCAGCTCAGCAATGGTTGTCGCATTAATCGGATTTGTCTGATTTAAAGCGCGCGCGCAGACGACAGTCGGTTGATTTATTTCGCGGTTGGTGGCGCCGCTGGAGCTGGACGCCCGTTTTGCGTTAACTTTCGAATTATTTGTTGCTTATTGGTTTCTTTTTTTTAATAACATACCTATGTTCAAATTTAGCTGATTTAGCAAACTAAGTAAAAGAGAACCGGCACTCGCCACAGAAAAAATACTGAATTAATCTTTGCTACATTGATCAAGTTCTGGCTTATTTCTAGCGAATGTAGAAAAAAAAATTAATTACTTACGACTAATTTTTTTGATATGGAAACACTACAGAAACAACGACTCATTGAAAAATGTTCCGGTATCCACATTAAATTTTAACAGACAATTTGAAGTAAATATAATTCTTAAAGTATTAATTCTTTTCCTTTTTTTCGAAATTAAATAAACGAAATGTCAACTTGTCTTCCGATTTGGCATGATCTGTCATTTCATATTGACATATTGACAGATACCACATACTAATAAGTGAAAAAGTAAAACAGATATGAATCACAAATTAAAAAAGTATACAACTTTAGCATTAAATGTCGGGTCTCCGTTTAATTTGCTTTGTAAATAGACATCTTGTTTTGAAGTTGCGAATAACAGTGGTTATTCGCAACTTCAATTCAAATACTTGCAGATTGGTTATATGCAGTAGAAATGGACGGTAACATCACATTTAACAAATACTGTACTGTAATGTAAGACTAACAATCAATATGAACAAGTTTAAGTTTATTAAAGTTTGATTAATTAAATGTATAAGTAACTAAGTCCAGAGATCAATTAACATCACAGAATCTAATTACAAAAACTTGACACCCGGCTTTACAGGCTTGATAACCGCAAGGTGTTACTTAACTAACAGTAGCTTGTGGTTTGGTCAAGTGGAATGACAAATTGATAGGAAATCATTTAATGACCAAAATTACAAGAGCATCCTAATTGGATAGCGATTTGACACCCACTTAATAGAAGTGTGTGAACAAGTAGATAATTAAAAAATAACTTGTGGTTGTTTTTTTTTAAATATACAAACTATTTTTATCCACTTTTTTCGTGTATGTTTTCAGTAAGAGAACAACCCAATTAAAGTTCTGAAATGTCTTCAAGAGTGACTCAAAACAGCAGCTCACGACTAGAGTGTAAAACGCGGCACGTCTCTTAAGTGTATGTTGTTTGAGCTCAAAAGCGGTGCGGTGTGGTGGCGATGGCGAGACAATGCTGGCTTGGCTATAGATAGATGTACTTAGATAAGATACCTCTATCGCTATGTTATGTTGTAGCTAGACAAACTATACAATATGGGTTCCGCTAAAACGTGCCGCCCGAAATCTGTTTTATTACTTAAACAAAGCTATTTGTAATCACGCAACACGGGTAAAATGTTTAAGACCCCTGGATTAACGCTTCTAATTAAATACCGCTCTTACTACCTTGTTTAAAGGTTTAAATTCCATCAAAATGACGCAGGTATAACCGACCGGCCACACGTAGAAATTCTTGTAGTTCACCCGCGGACATAATTGAAGTCAATATAGTTGTGCAGTTTATTGTTGTTGTAAGATGTCGTTTTGAAGGCGGCGCGCGGCGGGCACGCATCGTTGGCTCCTAAATAGAAGTGAGCACTTATTTAGTCACATTCACATGCCCGATCACCGTGGGTGTTTTATGTCCGGCAATGTAATTGAATGAGCAACAAGTTAATAAGGAACGAGGACACACTCATGCTATGACCACGATCGTAATTTGGCTATTTTTTGTATACGTGTAAAATGTTTATAGGTAACATCTGAATTTGTTCATAGATTTTACCTATGACCACAATGTAATTGAATGAACAACAAGTTAATAAGGAACGAGGACACACTCATGCTATGACCAAGATCGTGATTTGGCTATTTTTTTGTAAACGTGTAAAATGTTTATAACATCTGAATTTGTTCATAGATTTTACCTATGACCACAATGTAATTGAATGAACAACAAGTTAATAAGGAACGAGGACACACTCATGCTATGACCAAGATCGTAATTTGGCTATTTTTTTGTAAACGTGTAAAATGTTTATAACATCTGAATTTGTTCATAGATTTTACCTATGACCACAATGTAATTGAATGAGCAACAAGTTAATAAGGAACGAGGACACACTTATGCTATGACCACGATAGACCGTTATTTGGCTATTTTTTATAAACGTGTAAAATGTTTATATATATACCATCTGAATTTGTTCATAGATTTTACCTTTGACCATTTTTTATTTGCATTGCACCTTAGCAGATTTTGTTCACTGCGAAGTAAAATTTTGTTTTTGTTTAACCACTGGGTTGACGTAACGTAATGTCAATCAGTGATGATGCAGCACTATATGAACTGAAAAAAAGAGAACTGATTAAATTAATTACGTCCGCTTTATACATATCTCAAAGAATGCGTTGATTAAAAAGTGGTGGAACGAGAACATAAGAAATACACATAAAGTATTGTTTGAAGTTGGAACTGAGGCGTAATTTTGAATGTATTTTAGGTCGCAACTGTGCTAACTGTGACACTTGTGCAAACATGGCTCAATGATCACCCGTCTCCCTCCCACCTAACAAGTAACTTTACTTAATGATTGTTGTAAAATTATTAAGATAGGTATACTATACATAATTCTAAAATATTATTGTATTACACTTGGCAAAGACAAACAGACCTACTTTATTCAAGTTAGTAGGTTAAATAATTGTTTAATTTAATTAAAGGTTGAATGAAGCAAGCGTTGCTGAATATAATTATATATTGTGATTGGCGTATTTGAAGTTAATATGTGCCATAATTTCTATACTTAATTAAATTAATATGAAACCTAATTGATAAACTTGTTCAAATACTTACTCGTAAATAAATTGGAAGCGTTTTGTGGAATAACACCATGCTAACCTTAATATATAAAATCGTAAACTGAATGACTGACTAACTGACTGATCTATCAACGCACAGCCCAAACCGCTGGATCTAGCTAGAGACTTGAAATTTTGCACACAGATACCTCATACATTGTAGGTATCCACTAAGGAAGGATTTTTGAAAATTCCATCCCTAAGGGGATGAAATAAAGGATGAAAGTTTGTATGAAAGTCCCTCAGTTTTGAAGTAAGGATCTTCAAATTTTGTGTTTAGGCTGACGATTAAAAATTAATAAACACGGGTCTCAGCTTTTTTTTTTAAATCCTATCCCCGAAGGGCTGAAAAGAGGGCTGAAGTTGTGTATAAAAGAAAATTATTCATTTTCGAAGTAAACATCGCTAAAATTATAATTTAGGCTTATGGATGGAAATTTAACGCAATGTATATTGTTATTGTTTGAACCCTTATGGGGATGAAATGGGGAAAATAAACCTAAAAATAGATATGGATGTCGTTATTGGGGTTTTCTGGAATAACGATTGCGAAAATGACATTAATTTTGAAGTCCAACACGTTGGACATGATTTAACTCGTAATAGGGTGAAAATGGGGTTCAAATTTTGTATGGAAAAAGAATATAAAATAGACATTACAACTTTAAACTCACGTCTAAAAATAAATAGGCAAACATATATTTTGTGATTTTGAAAATCAACCCCTTAAGGGGTAAATGGGGTATGTAACAGAAAAATCGATATGAATGTCGTTCTTGAGGTTTTATGGGATGGTGATTGCGAAAATGACATTTATTTTGAAGTCCAACACGGTGGACATGATTTTACCACTAAAGGGGTAAAATGGGGTTCTAATTTTGTATGGAAAAAGAATATAATTACAACTTTAATAGAATAGATATTACAACTTTAAAATTCGTAGGAGCACATGTAAAAATAAATAGGCAAACACATATTTTGTTGTTTTAAAAATCATCCCTCAGGGGGTAAATGGGGCAAGTAAACATGAAAATCGATGTGGATGTCGTTCTTGAGGTTTTATGGGATGGTGATAGCGAAAATGACATTTATTTTGAAGTCCAACACGGTGGACATGATTCAGCCCCAGGGACAGGACAGGGACGGGGACGGGAACAGGATACTATTCTGCCACACGCGGCAAACGTCTTGTCTCGCGAGGCAGTACGTTTGGTGGGGACCCGCCTAATCGAGTAAAAACGGCTGGTCAAATCCTGGTCAAAGTCATAGCTTTATTCAAATAAACTTAATTATTAAGTTCTTTTGAATCGTCTATATTTTCCTACCACCCGTTCAAGACTTTTTTAACTGACAAGAAGAACGGGCGCAAGAAACTTATCAGCTTTAATAACAATAAGTAACGATATTTACAAACTTAAATATATCGTTACCAGATAATTACAACAGGGTGACAGGATTATTGGCAACAAACATAGACTTATTATATTACTATCATTGGCAACAAAGTACTTATAGTAGTTATGTATTACATCATTTCCACGCATTTTGATCTTTAAGATAATCGTCTACTTTATAATAACCTTTACCAATGAGCGTCTTTTTAACATGGTTTTTAAATTCATGCAAAGGAAGATCAATTACTTGTTGTGGAACTTTATTAATAAAGGCTATGCCTTTCCCCATAAATGAACCTCTAGTTTTTGCAAGCCTAAATCTTGGAACGGCAAATTTATCTTTATTTCTTGTATTAAACTGGTGATTATTGCTGTTCGTAATATTAATGTTGAATCATAGTGTTTTCTTACATAAACTAAATTTTCATATGTGTATTGGCCTGCCAAAGTTAAAATATTTATTTCTTTAAACAGTTCTCTCAAGGTATCTCTCCGCATATGCCGCGAACAGCTTTTTTTTGGAGTACAAAAATATTTTCAATACTGGCAGCTGAGCCCCACAATAGCAGTCCATAAGACATTACGCTATGAAAATAACTAAAATATACTAACCTTGCCGTTTCAATATCAGTTAAAAGCCTTATTTTCTTAACAGCGAATGCCGCTGAACTATGTCTACTTGACAAGGCTTCGATATGTGGATCCCATTGCAGTCGAGAATCTAGTGTAATACCTAAAAATTTTGTACTTGCAATAAACTCGACTTCATCGTCATTCAAATTAATATTTAATTCTGTCTGCTCAACATTAGGCAATGAAAATTTTACACATTTAGTTTTTTTGGGGTTAAGTGCTAAATTATTACTATTAAACCAGTATGAAACTTTAGAGAGGGCACTATTTACTTCGTCCGAACAGTTATTACCTCTGTTTACTTTGAAAATTAAAGAAGTATCATCCGCAAATAGTACTATCTCACATAAATTATTCGCGTAGTTGGGAAGGTCATTTATATAAATTAGAAACAGCAATGGGCCCAATATTGATCCTTGCGGCACACCCATATTGATGGGGGCTCCAGTAGATTCAGTTTTATTTATCACTACTTTCTGAGTTCTATTGAACAAATACGATTTCATAAGGCTAACTGATTTATTAGAGACACCATAATGTTCTAGCTTCTTTAATAGTGTTTGGTGATCAACGCAATCGAATGCCTTAGAAAAGTCATAGAAATACCAATTACATCTTGCTTTTCTTCCCAAGCGTCAAAAATATGTTTGAGAAGTGCAATTCCAGCATCAGTAGTATTTTTACCCTTGGAAAATCCAAACTGATTTTTTAAAGTGGTGGTTAAAGGTTCTCTGAGGATTTTCTCTAATATCCACGCGGATGAAGTCGCGGGCGGAAGCTAGTTAGTTATAAAGCCAATTGTTTTATAAATTGAACGTGAATGAAAGCTATGCATAAAAAATTTTTCATGTCAGTGAAGCTATGAAACAATACTTCTCAAATGGGTACCGAACCAAAGTTTTAGTACTTGTCAGTTTATTAGCAAAAAAAAATCCCAAGAAGTTTTATATTCTCCTGGAAATAAGAAAAAAAAATAGGACTAGCCAGATAGCAAACGGTTCCTTCTTTAATACAATAAAAACACCGTAGGTACTGAAAAAGACAAATGAATAATGTAAAACCATGAAAGATACTCGTCCGCGAGTTTTTAGTGGGTGAATTATCATTCGGTAAATTATTCCATTTCTTTGCGTTGTTTTGAGTACCTACCTATAATTGCGCGATTTAAGCCGATCAATCAACATCAATTTTTCAATTCCGCAGACAGTTCAGACTAATTGTCTTATCGTATATTAATCGAACTCAATTTGAACTCTTAAAGTTGTTGCTCATACCCAATGAAAACGTTAGTAATTCTTTATATTAAAATGATTGTTACAAATTCTTTTATTAAAGATGTTACCAAGAAGGCTGTTAAAATATTATCTTTGTTACTCATGTCTATTTTAGATCATTGTAGGTAATACAAGCACAGAATACATAATAGTATACAAGTTTCGTAAATGTCCGCCTGTTGTCCACAATAAAATAAATTGGTCCCAGCTGCATTTGCAGTCGTTGACAACCATCAATCCCCATTGGGCCCGCGTGGTGGGTTATGTTAAGGCTCAACTTCCTTATCCATCCACCCTTAGGGTGGTTGGTAGGCATCCCCACTCCCCACCAGTGGGGCAGATGCCGGCCGACTAAGATTATCTTAATCGTCTTAATAAAATGCAGGCAGATGTGCATGCAATGTAGTAACTGTAACACGAAGTCCATAACAGCAGGGATCTCGGGTTATGTAAATATGCGTGTTTTGACGGCGCGCGCGCACTGATTTTTTTTTATTTTATATTAAAATATAATTAAAGCTCGTTGCACACGCGTTACATTAACGCTTAGGGTTGCATATTCTATATAATTATCCCTAAATAAAAAAATGCTTTATTCTATTCTAAACAATGCTGTAATGCTTTAATAAAGTGACCAGAGGCCGTATTACGAGCTCTTAAATCCTGCCAGGTTTATAAATTGCTGTAGTGACGTCTATTTCTCGCTTTATAGCCAATAAAAGAGATAGATCCAGTCAGAAAACTGACTGGAAATAAGAGGTCATAATACAGCCCCAGATCATAAATAAAAATGTTTCCTTATTCTACGTAAGTAAGTTAGAAGTCAATTCAATGTTTTGTTACAAATAAAACCCTTTTTGTATGCTGTTCTAAACTAAGGGGACAGTCGATAGTGAGTGCGATGAGAATGATAAGATTGTGAGTGATAAACACGATGATAATTCGTCGTTTGATACATAAAAAGGTTAAATAATCACAGATTGTGATAAGTGGATCATTGACATTAATTCATAATAACTAAATAAATAAACAATAATTATAATTATCAAAAGAATAAATGAACGTCACGCTACAAGCTTGTTTCCAAATGCTCCTTCCGCCCAACACTCGTTATGGCGTTGTGCTAAAGAAGCTTTCGAACAGAGGAATAGTATTTTAAACGAGTTTTCAAATGCTGCAATACAATTCCTCAGTGTGAAATCTAAAGTCTGGTTTACATTATCTTAGCTGTTAAGAGAGTGTAGGCGTACATTGCCTGCCCCTCTAGCATGACCGCCGAAACATGATATATCGCGTGATATAAAGTTTTATCAACACTCAACTGTCAAAATCCATTGTCTTTTGACAGTTAAATGTGATAAATCACGTTTTGGTGGTCATGCTAGGGGCTGGTGTGTTTGAAGGGTGTGTAATGTATGACCTAAATTTACATGCACTAACGATCAGAGGATATAATAACATTTCATATAATTTCATTTGACATTCCGATCAAATAATATAACATACGGTTAATATAATTTCACTTGACCTAAATACATGTGATATAAAAACTATTTGACACAATAATCATTTGATCTAATTAACAGATGATATAAAGCACATTTCATATAACATTCATTTACTCTATTCAACATTAAAAATAATTTTATTTGACCTATGATTTAAATGCTATAAAAACAAGCATAGCCCAAAAATATGATTTCATTACTAATATATATTTTTATCCACACCCATGCTTTAAATCTTCCATAAAGGGTTCTAAAACAGTTAGCTTACTGCCAAAATTACAGTATCGCTCCGCTGCGAGTGGTCAAAACACTAACCTAACCAACCAGGGTGCAGGGTACCCCCCGGCAAGCATTTTGCAAGCAAGCAAGCCTGCAAGCATGCAAGCAAGCATGCAGCATGCAAGCAAGCATGCAGCATGCAAGCAAGCATGCAGCATGCAAGCAAGCATGAAGCATGCAAGCAAGCATGCTGCAAACAGCCATGCAGTAAGCAAGCAAGCATGGAGCATGCAAGCATCCAACTCCGCTGCGAGTGGTCAAAACACTTACCTAACCTAACCTACTTGGATGTTGGCCTCCCCGCGGCGCGCCCTGGAAACGGACTAGTACACGGTAACGCAGTGTCTAGTACCGGCTAACAACATCCCTTGCGATCAACAGTGACCATTGCGCAAGCAGCTAAAATGAGCGACTACGATGAAGAATTTATCGACCAGTTTATGCCTGGCGGGGTTTACTGCCCCGTTTCGGACTACGAAGATGATGGTGACCCTGTGGCCTACGGGCCCTTTGCGAAAATAAAAACCAACGCCGAAGAAGTCATTAACTTGATTCAATCAAGTCCAAAGGGCCTTACCAAGGCTCAAAAGGCTCGTGTAATTCAATTGTGCCAAATGACTATAACAACTTGTCTCGCCAGCTCGACTAAACCTTACCCAACGGAGAAAACATCTACCTCCGATGCAACAACAACTGCAAACACCTCCGAGGCTACAGCACCTGCCAATGCTACCAATGCTTCTCTTGGGCTTACTGCTGAAAACATAACCGAGATTATACGCTCTTCTATTAAGGAAGAGCTCAAAAACTATCCCATCCTGCAGCAAAAACCTGAAGCGACAAGACCCATGTCCTATGCCGCAATAGCGGCTAAATCAAAAGGCAATTCAAAACCAACTGCGCCTCTTGTCTCCAAACCCGCTATTATTGTCTCACATGTGAAAGAAGACGCCACTCGTGAAGACACTATTAAGTCCTTCCGCTCCGCAGCAGACTTCAAAACGCTCAAGTTTGCCCCATCGAAAGTCCAGTCGCTTTCGAAGCGCAAGTTCCGAGTTGAGTTCGACTCGGAGGAGCAGCGCTCTGTTACTTTAAAGCGGCTGGATGACGATCCCAACATCAAAGCCGAAACAGCGAAAAAACTAAAGCCCATGGTGATACTCAAAGGTATCTCTAAGAATATTCCCAATGAAGATTTAAGTCACCTAATTCTTCACCAGAATCCTACTATCTACTCTGCGATTAAAGAGGAAAATGACCTCAACTTTAAATTTGAAAGAAAAAATCGAAACGACAAATTGTACAATGCCGTTTACATCGTCTCACCTCCTGTTTTTCGTGCCATACTAGATCTCGGCAAGGTCAACGTGGATTACCAACGGGTTCATGCCGAAGAGTTTAGTCCCTTTCTTCAGTGCTTTAAGTGTCTGCAGTTCGGACACACGCGAAATAGGTGCTCTGCTTCAGCCGAGACATGCTCTCATTGCGCAGGCGCGCACGATCTCGAGAAATGTCCGGCCAAGGATGACGCCAAAAAATCCGTGTGTTTTAATTGCAAGACGCACAATGAGCGGTTCAAAGGAAGGGACAACACCCTACACCGCGCGACGTCAACCAAATGCCCACGCTTAAAAGCCTTGCTAATCAAAATCCAGCAGCGTATTGACTATGGCACGGAAAACTCTATATAGTCCATCACTTTAATTCATTCCAAATCATTTTTCTCCTTTTAATTATTGTTTTCTCATTATTCTAATTTGTCAATAACCTTAAATTTATATTTCCTAACCTTCCCTTTTAATTATAATTCAATTTAAACTAATTCTGGTAAAACAAACTGCATTTATTTTTACATCAAACTTATACTTATTATAACTTTAGCCGTATCAGAGGGCGGCTGAGTTGGAATGTTCGTATCCAATAGCGATGTCCAACTTTGCTTCCCACCTGGAAAGAAAACACCGTATCTGTTATGATTTAACTATTCTCATTTGAAAACCAATTAAAATTAATAAAAAAAAAAAAAAAACCTAACCTACTGGCAAGCTACATGCATGCTTGTATGCTTGCTTGCATGTCTAGTCATTGTTATGTTATAATATATGTATGCTTATAGATGTAAGTACATTAAACATTAGTGGATTTGATAATTAAGCAAGCATCATAATAATAAAAGCTAGTTATTTCTATTTTATAGTAAAAGTTGATTATAACATGTAAAATTAGATCAAATGATATGTATATGAAATGTAAGTGAGATAAAAAAGCGATATATCAAATGATACTTATGGGATATAAACGTTAGAGCAAATGTAAATATGGCAAATAATAATGATGACAAATGAATAATAGGTTAAATAAAAAATATCTCATTTATTTTTAGGTCAAATAAAAATTAGGTGAAGTCAACGTTATTGACATTGAAATTAGATTAACTGTTTATATGGCAACCGAATCGCACCCGTGTTTGAAGTTCTTTTAAAATCGACTAACATGCTAGGCAATGTACCTCTGCTCTAGATACGCCAATAGTAGACCATTGGCGTATCTAGAGTTTTTTTTTCCAGGGGGCCTGGCCCTCAGTTCCGGGGCTTAGCTAAGGAGGGAGGGTGCTAGAGCCGCATTAGTTTTGAAAGGCAATAGAAAAAATATCAGGGTTTGTCTGGTGTGGGCACCAGACTGTTCTGAAGAAGGACCGCCGCCACCCCTATTTCCTATTCCCCCCCCTTCCTACGCCAATGGTTTCTACTAACAGCTAAGATAATGTAAACCAGCCATAAAGGATATCACAACGCCATACGAGTGTTGAGCTGAAGAGGCATTTGGAAACGCGCTACACAATGTGAATGAACGCTTTACGCTTTCTGCAAGGTGATGTGAGCGGGAGGATAATATTTGGATTTCTATCAATAGATAGGAAGGTAGAGGTGCCTACTACTAGGTAGTATGTATAATCTACTGGTTATGAACTACACTCGGCGTCAGAAAAACCGCACCTTTTCAAAAATTTCTTTCTAAGTTAATTTAATCCTATCTAAATTAATCGTAAGTGTTGTTATATACTTCTTCCCCTTCGGACATAGCCAACAGTCTCTAGAAACCGATGGAATACTCGTCGAACGGAATCAATTACTGAGATTCAGTTTCCAAGCAACATTACAGTGCCTCATTTTTTTTTTTGCAATATTTGAGCAACTTCATGGGCAATAGTATCCATCTTGGGTATTACTTTTTTTAATTGACCTGTTGAAGTGTGTTTACTCCATCATCATCTTGATAGCGAATTTACCCGCATTTCCTGAATTGACCCCTTTTACCCTTTTATGGCGGCGCAAGCAATGGTAACCGTTATGTTAATTAAATCAATCAAGTATTAATTTTTATGAGCTTCATTAAATGTACTTTCAATATATATCAACATTTACACAATAAAATGTTAGCTAGCAATAGCCAGGTGGCCAAGTCTAAACTCATTTTCGAAGAGATGCGATTTTTATGACGTCGAGTGTAGATAATAAAATAACTAGTGGACACACATCTTATCGTGATTCATAGATTAAAGTAACCAAGTAGCTTAAGATAAAACCATTTCTGCTGATTTGAAAATATTTACAAGTAATTGACGATTAGAATATTACGCACTCAATTCAGGTTAACCTAAGACGGGCACGTTTTTAGGGTTCCGTACCCAAAGGGTAAAAACGGGACCCTATTACTAAGACTCCGCTGTCCGTCTGTCTGTCTGTCTGTCACCAGGCTGTATCTCATGAACCATGACAGCTAGAAAGTTGAAATTTTGACAGATGATGTGTTTCTGTTGCCGCTATAACAACAAATACTAAAAACAGAATAAAATTAATATTTAAGGGGAGCTCCCATACAACAAACGTGATTTTTAGGGTTCCGTAGCCTAAATGGCAAAAAACGGAACCCTTATAGATTCGTCATGTCTGTCTGTCTGTCTGTCTGTCTGTCCGTATGTCACAGCCACTTTATTCCGAAAGTATTAAGACTACACAGTTGAAACTTGGTAGGTAGATGTATTCTGTTAACCGCTTAACGAATTTAATACAAAAATTAGAAAAATAAAAGATTAAGGGGGGGCTCCCCATACATGGAACTGAAACTGAAAAAATTTTTTTTCTTCAAACCAACACGTGTTGGGTGTCTATAGATAGGTCTTTAAAAATGACATTAAGGTTTCTAAAACAACTTTTTCTCAAAGTCAACTGTTTGAAAGATATTCACCGCCAAAGTGGTAAAATGTGTGTCCCCCCCCCTTTAACTTTTGAAATAAGAAAGTGAAAAATCTAAAAAAAATATATGCTGCCGATCTTAATAAACACTTCCAACCAAAATTGGTTTGAATGAGATATAGTAATTAGTTTTTGAGATATAGCACATTTTCCAAAACCGCAAATATAACTTTGTCATTCATACCAACACTGTGAAAAACAAAGTTATTTTTACAGACGAAAAATTATAGGTGGTATTAAATATGGTATGGTATAAGGTAACTACGGAACCCTATGGCGCGTGGCCCGACACGCACTTGGCCGGTTTTTTTTTTGCCGTTTTTTGCTCGATATTAATAACTACAACAGGTAGAGACAGTTGAAATTTTAACAGATGATGTATTTTTATTACCGCTATAGCAACAAATACTAAAATCAGAATAAAATTAATATTTAAGGGGGGCTCCCATACAACAAACGTAATTTTTTTGCCGTTTTTTGGTACGGAACCCTTCGTGCGCGAGTCCGACTCGCACTTGGCTGATTTTTTTTATTTATGTAAGCTTAATTGAAATTTTACTGTTGAGGGAGAGTTATAAAATTATAAATTGTTTAGCAAAACCTGTGTCACATTAATTTTGAAATTGACTAGGTGTAAATTGCAAAATTAAATCAAAAAACTTTTTTCAAAAGACATTTCTAACAAAAGAGCAGTTGAAGTAAGTTCAATAAACACTCTCTCTGTCCAGGGAGATGATCTTATATAATATTAACTCTGCAAAAGACCTTCCTTCTACTTTAAAAATTACTAAATTTAATAAATATGGATGTATGAAGATTGGTTGTCCGCTCCGCCAACCCTGCCGCGCCGCTAAGTTTAGCCGGCGACCCGCATCGGGTAAACAAAGGTGCGAGGCGGTCAACATCCTATCCTACCGCAAATAGTCAGGATGTTGGCTGGCGCGCACGAGCTCATTTCACACTCGCTTATTTATTGATTCGGGTCGGGACTCGGGACTACTACGGAAAATTCCTGTACAGCAGTGACACTTGAAGTTGAACGATTGTCACTTACTTTTTTAGGGTTCCGTACTGTGACGCTCTGGCTGGCGTCGCATGCAAACTTCTTGCATTGGCTTTGTGTTTAAAAAAAGGTACGGACGAAAATATTGAATATTCAAACAGCCGATCCCCGCTATTGCATTGTTCCGGCAATAGACTTATTTTGGTTCCGGGCTTTTTTCTAGAACGTGCCCTGATGCTGAAAACAGCTATATTGTGATTCGCGACAATAAACGTATAAAAGAAAGATTCGTTTGTGTTTTAGATTTGTAGACGCCTCAGCCCTCTTAGTACCCAAAGGGTAAAAACGGGACCCTATTACTAAGACTCCGCTGTCCGTTTGTCTGTCACCAGGCTGAATCTCATGAACCATGATAGCTAGAAAGTTGAAATTTTTACAGATGATGTATTTCTATTGCCGCTATAACAACAAATACTAAAAACAGAATAAAATTAATATTTAAGGGGGGCTCCCATACAACAAACGTGATTTTTGCCGTTTTTTGCTCGATATTAATAACGACAACAGGTAGACAGTTAAAATTTTCACAGATGATGTAGGTATTATTTGTTGCCGCTATAACAACAAATACTAAAAACAGAATAAAATTAATATTTAAGCGGGGCTCCCATACAACAAACGTATTTTTTTTTTACCGTTTTTTGGTACGGAACCCTTCGTGCGCGAGTCCGACTCGTACTTGGCCGGTTTTTTTATTTGTATGCAGATCAAGAATTTTAGAATGATTTTAAATTCTTGATGTAGAGTCAATTTTCACTGTTTGAACGATTGTAATTTTTTTACTTTTTTATGCAGAGTATGTTAAACTAAGCTAAAGTACTAGCTAAAGACCTACAACTCAATGAGTAGGTACTATGGGCAACAGCGTCGCTTAACCAGTTTGCAACAAAATTCGTGTGCGCGCGTATCGCCCCTGCACGGACTAAACGTATGTGACAGCGGGCGCGGCGTGCAAGCGATTATAACCTTAGCAGTGGTTAAGCGACGCTGTTGCCCATGGTACCTATAGATCTTTTTTATCTGGGTCATTCATAAGTTGAGCGGGGTTGATTAATTATAATTCCCCATAGACAGGGTCACCTAGATTGGGGACGAATAGTAACCATAAAATTGTAATCTTTAGTTAAATTCTCTGAGGAGCTCGATGGCGCAGTGGTTTAGCGCCTAGCCCAGCTATCCCAGCCCAGCATCTCGAGCTCCACCGTGCTTCGGAAGGCCCGTTAAGCCGTTGGTCCCGGGTGCATTTGCAGTCGTTAACACCCACCAATACATATTGGTCCCGCGTGGTAGGTTATGATGGCCCATCCTCCTTTTCTACCCATAAGGAAGTAGTGGGGACGCTAAATAAATAGCTGATGGTAGTTAAATCCTTAAAGAATTTATTTTTCTTCCTCTGGCAGCTGCTCTGCACTGCAAGTCGTGAACAACAAAGTATAATGTTTTGAATACTCTGTGGTTTACCACTCCAGAACATGTATTTAGGATATGAATTCGCGTTAAAACGAACTTTCTACTTTACTGCCAGTGCAGGATCGTACTCGCAAACATGGGAGGAGCACAAACAGCTATAAAAACAACAACAATTGAAGCTTGAGCAAGTTTTTGTGTAAAGAATAACAGATCGCACGAGATAAGCTACAATGCAGAGTACCTAACGGTAGTGAAGGAGCGTTTTTTCCCGAGCTCAAATTACTCAGAGATAGGCCAATAAACGTCGCCGCCCATTCAACTGCTCCCGAGGGAGTGCTTCCTGTTCCGTACAAACAAATATGTGGCGTATCTTCTTCTATGTCACCTTACTTTAAAATTAGTTTTTTCTCGTTTTCATTACTAGAAATTTTAATTGTATTCGGCCATAAAGTAAAGCCTGAGTAGCTCCCGAGATTACTTAAGTTTAATTTTAAATTTTAAATTACTTAAGATTACTGAAAACCTCAACAAATAGAAAAGTTTTTCTAAAAGTTATTTGTTGAGGTTTTCAGTCAAACAGTGCCTGCTTTAGAGAAATTGAATGTTTTAGATAGATTTGCCTCTGTTAACAAACATTACCAAACAGAATCCTTACATAAGTAGTTGTAAACAGTGCTAAAATTGTATTAACCTTGCTTTTATGTACTCTCGTGTTTACTTGCTAAATTACATTACTAATGTATGGGGTAGCGAATACTAATGGAATACATACAACCACAGTAAATTACAGGGTGTGGCTATGTTATTAATTGAATAAACTATGTTATTTATGAGAGTATACATGTTATAAGCTATTATATGCGTAATAGATGATATAGATAGATGAATAGATGCGTATAGGCTTTGATATTATTTTTATTAACGTGATTCAAACGGTTCCCTATGTATTTGCATAAAATTTTAAGGCATAATATGTCATAGCATAATATGATTTCGCCGAATGATGTTTACGCATAATATTATTTAGTCATAACAGCTTATGCATAATTTTTTTAAGCATAACTACTTTAAGCATAATCATGTTTAAGCATAATATTCTTTGGCATAAATTTAAACATGTATAATATTATTTACGCATATTTTTATAAACAAAAAAATCACGACGTTTTAAATCACGAAATAACATTTTACCTAAAATACAAAATCCCGAAGCTTAAAAAACCGAAGGTTAATTGAGGGTTACATGCCAGCAGGTCGGTTCTGGCACTTCGCCGGCCGCTACCGCGGCACGCTCGCTTCGCTCGCTCGGCTCGTGCGTTGTTGGTCGCAATGGAACCTTACCTCCTCCTCGCTCGCTACGCTCGCTCGTCGTCGCACCTAATGGACCTTAACAGATTTTCGGGATTTTTAACTAACGGCATTTTAACTTTTAGGGTTTCGAACTATCATCAGTTATTTAATAATCGATCTTTCATATTTCGGTCTATTGGATATGGACATTAAGGATTTTCGGTGTTTTAAAAATAGGTGTTTTATGTTTTATATTTAGGGCGTTTTAATACAATACCTACCCCTATTGCATGAAAATAAATGAGTGCGTAAAACTATTTATTCTTATTGTTTTTGATTTTTATGTCTAAATAATATTAGGCGAATAGACAATATGCCTAATAACATTATGCGAAAACAAATTAGTCTAAATGATAATTATGCTAATATAAATAGTATGCCAAAAAACAATTATGCGAAAGTATTATTATGACAAAAAAGATTATGCCAAATCCGTTATGCCAAATCAAATTAGGTATAATACAATTATGCGAAAACAAGGGATCCCGATTCAAACAGTATATTAAACTGTGCCTTCATTAGACAATTACTATCTGGAGCTCTCATTAATTTCATGAAGCTAAAAATAATCTTTGACACCAAACTCAAGAAAGAAATGTCATCACATCATCCTTGTCTTGTGTGTGTCTTTAAAAAAACGACAACGTTTTTTAAATACAATGACATGTCCCATATGGCTGCAAAGAACGGTGCCAAAGACATATTGTTCTTGGGACAAATCTGTCCTACAACAACGACAATAACCAACTCTAACGCAAAAGCCTTAACACTATTTTCGTACGAAATTGCCGAAATTCCACGTCCGTCCCTTTTGGAATTCCTTCACGGATTTAATGCTTCAATGGTTCAGATAATGTTATTGAGACGTCCAATAATCTGATCGTAAATGCCCCGCTAATCCTTAGATAAAAGCAAGTGATTTCACATGTGGATGTTAAGTATTGTAAGTGCAGATAAAAAGATATACTCAATAAACTTTTTTTTATTTCAGGTAAAGACGCAGCTGTTTTTGCAGTGAGTACTCATGTGAATTGGAATCTCTTGATGAAAAGCCATAGAAATAGAGGATAATGTTAGGAATCACGAATCAAATAACATTATTTAATTCTGTAGGACATTCAATTATCGATACTATTACGATGGAGATAAGGTAGAGTAGGAGTTAAGTCGTATTTTACGCACCATTCGTATCACTAAATCTTTTCATTATATCTTGTAAGTACGTCTAGGACGACATCTATTTATTTTCATTCCGTAAACAACGCAATACGTAGTAACTCGTTGCTTTAGAGAAACAAATGTGCGGCCCTAAACTAAACAAATGGAGCCCGTTGATGGATAAGTTCCATGGGATGGGAGATCATCGTGATTTAACCGTCTTTATTTCTACAGCGTTATGGTATATGTTTGGACCACGAGTTTCTGTAAGTTGAATGTACCGTATTGTACAGCGAATTTCAGAGATTTGTCATAATCGGTTTATCCCAGATGCCGAGCTGATATTTGTTTCAAAGGAAAAGGTTTTCAGGTCCTCTCGTATTGGATTAGCGACCCTTTCATAAATCCTATGAATGTGCCAACTCGATCGCGCCTTAATTTTCAGCCTAATTACTTTCACTCGGCGCGGAACGGCTAAAACAATGGATGCTGCTGTTCAAACTATAACATGTGTGTTTTAATAGGTCGGTCGGTACTGGGACTTAGTACCTACACCCAACATGTTGAATGATCCTATTCATAATAATGGATATAGTCTTATACTTCTCATTGTAATTCTCTTACCCCCTTACTAATAAAGATTGAATAGCAGATGTTTAGTTACACAATGGTTACTCTCTGTCAAACTATTTGAGTTTGACATTAAAAAGAAAGTGACAAAACACTGTGTAACTATGCAGCTGCTATACAATCTTTATTAGTAAGGGGGTTAATCTATAAAGATAGCTTAGATATGAAGAAAGAAACGTTTGGCATAACCAAATCAAATCATTTCTGTATTACACTAAGTTACAAAGTACACGGCTGCTTTGTCATGCCACAACTATTCGAAATTGATGCCATCATGGTAGTTTTTCTCAAGAAAAGCTATTTTTCTCTAGTATAACCACACAGAAGAAATAGGAGTTTGTAAAAGTTCCTCCTTTGAATTCATACGTAATTAATTGTGTATGTAATACAGAACAGTTACCATCATCCGATATATTTGTTCTCAATTCTATTACATAGAGGTGTCCCATATAGCCGCAGAGCGCTGGACACAAAGCCTTATGTAGCACCACTTCACCCACAATTGTGGGCTAGATAGTGCATCGGCCTACTTTACCCACAAACTCGCAAAAGCAATGTGGGGTTAATAAAACGCAAGAGAATTTAAAAGCCCATAAATTATTTGAAAACGCACGACTTTGCCATTTTATGTTGTGCAGTAATCATAATTTATTACCTTTGAACGTAAAGCTTGTGTGTTGCTTCTTGAGGACACTATAATCCTATTGGATTTTCGGGCGTAAATTCCAAACATAATATTTGAACTAATTTCACATAGTTGGCCCTATGT
The DNA here is from genome assembly GCA_943789525.1 of Agriphila geniculea. NCBI lineage: Eukaryota > Metazoa > Arthropoda > Insecta > Lepidoptera > Crambidae > Agriphila > Agriphila geniculea. Next base: position 26,672,940 of record OX038872.1, on the reverse strand, counting down.
GAAATTAGTCCAAATATCATGCCCAGAAACGTTTCAAATAAAAGAAAAGTCTTGTAATCACAAATTATCTTTATAGTGCAGTTTCTAGCAAAGAGGTTTTATTCCAATCCCAAAGGAATGGAATGCGGGATTACTAACCTTAGCTCGGAATGTTGGTCTTTCCATTTACTTGCCAACAATTCCAATTTGCTTCACCGCGTCTTCAAAAAGGACAAAAGAAAATTATCCTTCGGCTACGTAGTCATAAGGCCTTACAAGATCTTTGAGTAATGTTATCTTTCGAAACGTTTAGCAAACAAAATAAACTCAAAAGAACGGCCATAAAAGTGAAAACCGCCAGGCTGAAACTCATTTGTAACTACGAGAAAATCTGAGCGAGCGAGTGTAATTTTATCTCCGGCTGCACAAAGAATTTTGGTGGTGAAGATTTTACAAAAAGAAAAATTAACTCGTCGCTATTCTTAAAAAGTGGTATTGCTATTAAAGTTGTTTTTAATGTCTAGTTACCTACTCTGCGCGATAAAAAAATACTTACCATTTTATAAATACATTTAATAAATATAAAACACAAGTAAGTATTCTTGTTTGAACCTTATAGACTTGTACTATTAGTTATTCGGTGCCTATAGGTTAAGATTGAAAAAAAATATATCTTTTTAATTCTTCTTATTGAATATTCTTCTTATTAAATATTGAATAGTAAAAAAAATGATTACCTAATGGAACGCATAACTTTATTAGTCCTAAACATAAAACGCATACTGTTAAATGGCATAATCATCATTTAGCATAATAATTTATAGCACAATTTCAAAACGCATAATATCATAAGGCTGAATTTTGTTAAGCATAAATATTGAATGGCATATCTTTAAAAGGCATAAATATCAAAACGCATATTTTTTAATTGGCATATTGTCTAAAAAGCATAATCATCAAAAGACATAATCTTATTACGCATTGTAATAAGAGACCTAATTTCTTTAGGCATATTTTTTCAAACTCAAATATTTTATGAATAAGTAATCATAAAAAATATGAAAAAATTCTTCTCCCTGCACCTCCCGGCTAGCACTCTGCAAGCAAAAACCCAGCGTGCAGCATCCATGCAACACGCAAGCAAGCATGCAGCATGCAGGCAAGCAGGCAAGCATGCAGCATGCAGGCAAGCATGCAGGCAAGCATGCAAAATGCAGCATGCATACAAGCACTATAGAAGCTGCACTGCAAGTGGTCAAAACACTAACCTTACCTAACCTACCTAGTGCATAAAAAGTTTTTCTTTATAGCGGGGGGCCTCAGGCCCCCCGACCCCCTCGAGCAGGGGGGCCAGCCCCCCTGCACCTCCCGGCAAGCAAGCATCCACAATGCAAGCAAGCATGCATGCTAGCAAGCAAGCATGCATGCAAGAAAGCACACAGCATGCAAGCAAGCATGCATGCAGCGTGCAACATGCATGCAAGCATTATTAAGCTCCACCCGCTTAGCTTAGAGTGGTCTAAACTCTAAACACTGACCTAACCTAACCCACCAATGGTGGTCACATTTAAAGTTTTTTTTTATTAATTAGTATTCAAATAAGTTATGTTTGTTATATATTATGCTATAAAACATTAGTAGTTATGTATATTAGGCATAACAAAATTATGCCTTTCAAAATATGCTTACTGACAATATGCCAATTGAAATTAGGAATTGTAACTATTATGCTTTGAAATATTATGCTTTTTAAGAGTTATGCAATTCGATGGTTATGCGTATCGAAATTTATGCTAAATAAATACTATGCTTTGTGATTATTATGCCGATCGAGTTATGCCAAGTGACTTTAGGACAATCGAAATTATGCGATGCGAAGGGCACCCAAAAAGAATATGTATCAGAAATTTTATCACATAATTTTCGGATGGCAACAAACATTTTGAAAGCATTTTCTCCATAGTCGCTAGTTATTGGGTCATGTTGGCAGAAATCAACATTAATTATACTCAATTTACATTACATATGTACCTGTAAACTTGGGTTTAATTTCACCCCACATACAGAAATGATAGTGATATCATCACTCCGATTTGCTTACACATTTTAAAATAGCACTGCGAATCGTAGAACTAATTAGTAACGTTGCATTGAACTTATATTGTACTTTGTACAGCTGAATCATTATTTATAATTTCTGTATTAATCATAATGCCTGGTTATACGTTGTAATAGTGAATGACGAATCTGACTGGAGGTATAAAATACAACTTTTAACCTTCATTGCTTCCCCGTTTGTTATAACACAATCATTCTCATTCATCATCATCTCTGTGGTCTAGTGTTTCGCCCACCTGGGTAAAGGGATCCCGGGTTCGATTCCCAGGAGGGGGTACAATTTGTACTCGGTTTGGTTGGAGGTAGGGCTGATTTCTTCCCTAAGTTACCATAACAACACTTTAAAAATTGTTGTGTTCCGGCAGTAAGAGGTAAGATAGCCACTTCGTCAAAGATAAGGATTCCGGGTGTAGTGCGCTTTCACCTTCGGCCTTATCGTCACTTAACATCACTATCCCATTGTGCATAAAAAAAACATTGCTGACTTTACCCCCAAATTCGGAGCCCACAAGCGCATTATTCCGTTCCCTTTATAACTAGTGAGAGTAACGATCTAGTGAATTGACACTTCCGTTTCCCGTCGATTTAGTAAGTTCGGCAAGGAGGAGTTACCGATTTACACTCAGTGCCACTGACGATATTGGGGTTAACTGCGATGCGGGTAAACGTAATAGACAATTTGCTTTCGGTAGCTGTTCCCTCGACTGTTAACGACATGTTACTTAATGTTTATTGAAGTATGTGAACAAATCAATACAGATCTCAAGCTCGCCTAATAGTTTCCACAAACCAAATTTTAACGTCAGCTTCGATTTAATTCACTACAAATTAAATCAAAATTGTCAGTGATGATTGGAAGTAAATGTGTTTATATAGCATGTGATGGAATTGTGAAGAAGTAAGATTAGTTCTTCTAAAATTCGTCACAAAAACAGAAACCAGTCAACATTGTCAACGATGAAAACCGAAGCTACTTTTTCAACTGATTTCAGTACTTTGGAGTTAGAAATACATTTGAAATACCGAGTCGTCCGTCGTGAGACATACCTATTCAAAACATAACTCTGGCATACGTCTGCTACCGTACCGTCTATGCATAATAACACAGCGTTGAGTTCACACAAAAGCGTGTTAGGGGAATTCTTGGTCCGTACGTGACTCATGATCAAGCTCAGACTCTACGAGATGGCACTTCACGCCTGAGGTATGGAGATAATCAGATACGAGAATTTGGTACGTTACCCAGAAAAACAGATTAAAATGTTTTGGATAGCCCATTTATAGCGTTAAATGTTAGAATTTGAAAGCTAAATAAACCTCTTTAAGTTTTCAAAGCGTTTTAAGATCAAATGAAACTGGGTAAATAAACGCCTTGGTAACAACTTTATTGCTTTGTAGTTATCTGACTGGGAAATGGCATAATATAACTCCTACCTACTCGATTAAACTTGTAGAGTTGATTAACAACTTTCCCGTTAAGTTTTCCGTTCTGTTCAGGATCAGGTCCGGCTGTGCCTCTACCTACTGGCTGACAAGGGTTATATTATTAGCTGTCTAGAAATTCCTGAAAGGATTTTGATAAAGGTATGTTAGGTATTTGTCAGTGGAAAATGATATAAACAAGGATCGATAAATTTATTGATAGTAAGTAAAAACCCTTTGATAAAATACGAGTATTATAAAACATAGAATAGCATTTTTTTCGTGCCAACTGATAAAGATTGTAAGTAAGCTAAATTTAATAAGAAGAATAAGACATAGGTCATCATTAGTATTCTCTTTATTAAAAATTATATTGACGCTGAATAGAAGATCTTTTTTAATCCTTTTGGGTCTCTGTATGTTTTGTTGACGCACCGTGTTTTGGAATTAATTTACTCGTACGTATTTGGAGGCTACAGTTCATATTTAGGGTCAAGATTAAACAAATGATTTACGACTACAAAAACGAAACAAGGGGCGTTTTAGGAAAGTTGTTTATTAGACGAAGGAAAAAAACTTACGTCTATTAATATCATACCTTCAGAAAATCGTCGTAAAATTATTCAAGTTCTGGGGATTTGAATTGCACTGACTTTCCTTTCTGATAGCCCCAGAGAGAAATCGGATCATGATAGTTCACTCATTCTTGTGCATTTGACTGCTTTCCTTTCTGCGGTTTCTGATTAGGTAAAATCTCAAATATAATTAAAGTCCCTCTTGTTGAGAATTTAAGCCTTTCGTGAGGAGTTACATTAATTTACCTAATTTTCTCAAAGAAAATGACGCATAAAAACAATAATTAAACCATCTGAGATTTTTTCAATGTGGTAATTAACGCCCAGGCTAAGCTCTCATCAATCTTCGTTTGGAAGCTTTGCTTTTATTTAAAGGTCGCGCCTTGTATGGGCAATTTGGCCGGAATGGAGTCGGATCGGCTAATTATAAAAGAATTTGCTGATGAGTCATCGTTTATTTATCCGGAGGGAATCTCGAGGGCTCCGTGGAGTGAAAAAAGAAAAAAAACTGCATAAAGTTATTATTAAACGTTCGCGGCGAAAGCATTCCGTATCGCTATACAAGGCTGTACATAACGGTTGTTTCAATGATGAAGTGTTACGCTTTAAAATCAAACTTTAATATCTGTTAATTAAGGTAATTCTAGGTGTTTCTCGAAATCCTTTAATTAAAGATTCTTTTAAGATACTCCATATGCTCAGTGCATTATGTAGAGTCAATTAACTATGGAAGCTTTTCCTGCAGCATAATATGCGATAGTGAGTCTTTGTTGACTCCGGAAAAAGGAATAGCGCGGAACTAGCTGAGCGTTTCTTTTAACCGCGGAAATACGCTTGCACAGTGTATTATGGCCGTTAATATGATAATACCCACTATTAAACGAAGCAATCAGAAGCGTTCATCGAGATATTTATCTATATTTTAGAAAACATCATGATTTCAGTTTTGTCTTCCACAGTTACTGTTATCATTGTAGGTGCTCGCTCATATTTCACCTATGCTGTTTTCTATGCCATTTCATGCTTTCACAAAGGTGAAAACAGCGATGTCTCCATTTGTTATGGACAAAATTAGAACCATCGACCAATTGTCTGGCTGTGTCGCCGCGGTACAAAGCCTTCCTCCACGCGTGTCGCTGTATGTCGCGCGGGTCGCCGGCCGTACTTGGAATGTTCCCTTGCCTCCAAACCTCCAAACTGTCGAGATTAGTAAAATCGATTGCATCGGGACTAGCGCCGCGGGCCGCACGCGGTGTAAGTATTCATGTGATGACTTCATTGTGTCGATTATTGTTTTCCCCACAAAAAGGTCTAATGGTCGGTGCGAGCGAGATCTCGCGGGTGGTCTATGTAATTACGTTCGGCCATTACGGGATGGTTATCTCTTTCTCTGTCACACACTCTGGAATTATTGATAATGCGTGTTGATTTGATATATAATAATTTGGCGCTAATTTCTCTAGTTGATTTAAGTTAAGTTGCGGAAATCGTTCAATAGCGAAACTAGAGATGTTGTTGCAAAATAATCTGCTTGACTAAGGCAGTAGTGGTGCGAAAGGTGGTATAAAGAATTCCTGAGTGGTTGGTTACTAAGACTTCAGAAATCGAAAATGGCAGTGGACAGTCAATTCAACATCTACCTTATAGAATTTAGATAATTTGATTGCATAGTATAAATAAAACAAATACAAGTAGTTTATTAAATAGAAATAATGAAAATACAATTTGCAATGTATTCAAATGGTGTTTATTTACTTCTTACATATCACTAAAGCCGTCTCTTTTCTACGAGCGCTTTTTATCTCTATCTATGCGATATCGATCGATCTACTAAAAATAAAACTGCGACTTTAATTGTTTTTTTAGAATGCGTATCTGGCATTGTTACTAGGTCTAAACAAAAACAACTTGTATCATTTACAAAACTAAGGCTTTTTTCGTTTGCACCTTTGGCTAGCAGGTCCATCCTACGCCCGCTCGTAGGTTGTAATTTCGGATCTAATTTGTTCCTACGCAGGTGGTCGTGGGTGCCCTTTGGTCTGTAATCATCGTTTTCATAAATAAATAGCTTGAGACGACCGATTCTATACAGAATTATCAAATTAGAACATTCCATATTGAAACTGTATGTATTTCAAATTACACTTGTAATATTATTTAAACTGTGGTATTACTTTTCATACATTCTCGAGTAGTGTTTCATGAAATATGGTTATAGTGATTGATAAAACAAAAAACTATTATAACTTTGACTCTTAGTGATGTTACTGATTAAAGGATTATAAATATTTGATGCGGCTACAAGGATCTTTTGGCACTCCAATGGTGGCGCAACTTTCCCTGCTAAATTAATATCTTACTGGAAACTGACCCCTATACCTACAGCTGCCAAAATTAGTTCCTATTTTCGGCACGTGCCAAAAGATCCTTGTAGCCACTAGTTTTTTAGTCCCCAACAATTGTATAACCTGTGTTATTATTAAACAAAATTATTATAAAGCGTATAACAATTTAACATGTCTATTATTTTGTATTGCTGTATTATTATTATTCGAGTTTAACAATAGCGAACTATTGCTTCACTAATAGGTCACGATTCCACAATAATGACCGATTGTTCTGAACCCCAATATTTACTCCAATAATACGACATTGACATGTTCATGAAAATGGTGGCAAACAACTATTATTTTCTTTGTTGCAGAAAACTTATCATCAAAAGTCATACACACTTAAGCTTGGGTGTAATAATCGATTTAAAGTAAACACACTTACTTATACGATTTATCATATTGAAGAATAATAGTAAAGTTGTTACAATGAATCATTTTAATAATATGTGTCATACGCATTGGATGTGACGTCATGGGATGAATACGGAACAACTTTATAAAACTCTACAAATGTGTGCAGTACTATACAAATAAAATAGTCCAAATATACATAGATATGTATATTTGGATTTACAATAATTACAATCTTCAATGGACTATAATATTTCAAGAACTTAAAATAACGAAGTACCCTTCGGCAAAGGTAATTTAAATCAGCCGAGGCAACTTTCGCGCCTACAAATTGTATTTAAAGGCACTAAAGAGGAGGATTAACCCTGGCGAAACATCGTCCAAAATGGCGCTGACAACAATTAATTTCGGCGGTGCGTAATTGTCGATCATAACGAGGGATTTATTCGGCGGTGGAGTGGCTTGAAAGCTCGGTTATCGTGGCGCCTCAAGAGAGTTATAAACGCGAAATTAAATGATTTCAACACTTTGGTGGTAAAAGCCCTCTCGGTGGAACTGTGGGCGAGATTCATCTGTTTCATAATTATTATTGTTAGTGATTTTGCTGCTATACAAGCTTGTCTTAGTGCAGAGACCGCTAAAATTAAGAATGGACGAACTATTGTAAATGTGGTAAATTATAAATTATATTATTATTATTTGTATGTGACTTAAGTCAAAGGCCAAAATTTATAAGTCGTAATAAGGCCAGTAGTCATGTATGGATCAGAATGTTGAGGAAGAAGATGGATGAAGGAAAACTACATGTAGCAGAGATGAATATGCTGAAGTGGATGTGTGGTGTCACGCGAATGGATAAAATTAGGAATAAATATGTGGAAGGAAATAATCGTCTGGCTTAGTATGGGCATGATATGAGAAGGGATGAAAGACATGTTACTGGAAGATTAATTGATATGGATGTAGATGGCTGAAAAGTAAGAGGAAGACTGCAGAAAAGATGGATGGATTATGTGCGAAATGATATGAATGTAAGGAAGTGGATATTTTGTATGGAAATAAATTTTTAATTGGTATTTTGACGGTAGGTATCGTCATTCTTCATGATATCGCGTATTGCTAGTTCAATAACACCCATCATCAGATTGAACTGGATTGTCGAATGATATGCAAAGCTTGTGCAAAGCTTTGTATGCGGAACGGGTTTAGAATGTAAGGTCATAAAACTTTTTTTAATTTAAAAATAGATTTCCAATGTGTCACCTAACCAACCCACCATTCGGAGGACCGAGTAACATGTTAATTTCCGAATTTATTTGTTTACAAAATGTTAAAAAGCCACGGTTCGCTTTGGCGGTTTGCGGTAACGAAATACATTTTTTAACATAACATCGACGTTCGCCACATGTTGCATTTTAATGTCCAGTTTTTGTGTCACTTAACAAGTGCCGCTTGGAAAATAATAAAAAGAGTCGTAAAGTTTGGGAGCCGTGATGTTATCATTGAGTAGGTAGACCAATATTAATGAGTTAGTCGCAATCCGATATCGTTTGGAATAAAATTAACCTTTTTAAAGCTTTGCCACGAATCAATTTTTAGCAATCTGTTTTCCCTCACACACCCTCACAATGTCTACTGTGGAAATCAGACGAATCAAATTAACTGTCACAATTTCATTTAAACAAGTGAAACATACTAATACGAAATAAAAAATTAGTTAAACGATTCTCGAAGTTCAAGCTGGAAAGTTTTGTTTTCAATTATAACTTTTCAAATAAAAACAAGATTTGCATTACTCACAGCATGAAGAACATCCTATAATATTATTCTCGGATAAACCACCAACTGTAAACAAACATGATACAATTTTAGACAATATCCGTAAGTTATTTGTAGAAATAATGAAGCTTGATGTTTCCAAACAGCGATCCAGAAAGGTCTTGTTTGCTATTAACCGGTGTTCAGAATCAGGAGTGCCTTATTCAAACAATTCCTACCTGGCAAGTTTGTTAGTTTTCCATCTCTGGAGATTAAAGGCGGGGGGAATGCACTGAGATTTGCTATTAAAAATAGACTATCTACCATGCTTCATCGTAATTTGAATCACGTTATTTAGAACGTTGGAATAAATATTGTTATTGAGCAAATAAAAAAGCTACCTATTCGCCTTTCATAATTATGAGGGTTCCTTCTTCAAATGCAAAAAAAAGATCACCCGATAAAACCAGAGATATAAAAAATAAGGTCGTTACTTTCCGAAAATCAGTTCAATGGCCATTACTGTCCAAAAAGTATGCTCCATTCCAATCAAAGGAGATAATTTTAAACATTTCCCGACCCGTTCCGTTATTTCACGCCCCACCTACTCCAAAATAATTTTCCAGGACGCACAACCAAATTGTACATGCCATTTATATTCTTTTCTCCTGTAATTTAAAGGTTGGTGAAGATAAAAGGGAAAAGGGAGAAAATTAAAAGCTCTTCGCGAAGGACGAGGCGTGAATTCAAAAAGTAAAATGTAACCCTTCACACTGAGGCACCCAATCAATGTCGCTTTGAACCAAATAGACTTTTTCCCTACTTAATTAGGAACAAAGGTTTGTGTTTTAGGAACTTCTTAATTTATATTACTTAGTTTATTATTGAAAGTTCTAAAAACATTATCCGTAGCTTTGGCATGTTCTTAATTTTTCTCAAATAGCAAGACCAATAAAGTATGTTTATCACTTATTATAGCGCGAAGCAATTAAACTATAGCTCCGGTGGCAGTGCGCTCCCCTGCGGCACTCATCACCCCGTCTCGCAGCAGCGTGCTGCGGTGACTCACATTATCGCCTGTCTCCAATAGACAGCCTATACGCCCCCGTTTAGGGATGCTTTGCCAAATGGTCCAAGTGTAAGCTTGAAGCGAGCTTGTACGTGTGTTCACAATAGCCATAGCCAATTAGCCAGGTGTATTTGATGGTGACTTATGCATTATTTGCTACACACTAATGTGAATTTCATAATCGTGTCGATTCACCAATATTATGTTTTTATTTCATTGATTAAAGTTTAAACAAATTGTCCTTCGTTCTATTTGCTGAAATGCTTAATTTGCACCAAACCTTTAATTTAGTTTCGACTTACTACAAACAAATTTCAAATAACGCCTCGTGCTTTGACATAAAGATCAAAATCCCCTGTAGTGGGTTCGTATGTAAATCAGTAATTATAGTTTATCCTGCCGCTGTCCCGGAAAGCACGGATGCACCCGAGATTTGAAGATTCCAATGGGCAGATGTTTGTGACATCACGTGATTCACAGTCAGAACTTGATTATGCGATGTAAAGATTCTTGAGCACAATATCATTAATTTTGTAATAAATCAAAAGATTAATCGGTACTTAGATAATTTGCTGCACCTTAAAGTAGTAAACCCTTATATAGTAAAGTTGGATACCTATGGCGTACCTACATTTATTTTATGTTCATTTCAATGTACCAATATCAATAGATTTACTTCTAACAAGTTGAGAAAGAGAAAAGAAGCCAAATAAGGGAAAATATGGTGCTTTACGAGGAATAGCTTAGGTGCGTTTCATATAGTTCGTTTCGTCGGTGCATTAGGTGTGATTGAAAATGTGTGCACTTAGAATAATACCTCAGATTTTTGAGATAATGACAATAGAAAGAAAACGATTTTGACGTTCAGTTCAGTTTGTGTCTGCTAACTAAGCTATTCATGAGTAAATTCGCCGGATCTTACGCATCCCTCGCAGACTGTAATGCAATAAAGTTAGTGCCTACGGATGTTTAAACTTATTTGGGTCTGTCGCGCTCGGGAGGCGTCCCGCAAGGGTGAGGGATGGGCCCCCTGCCTTTCTACTTGTACTCGAAGCGGCGTTAACCTCTGGTCTGCGCCAAGTCTAGAGCCATAAATTGGCTTCACGCAATCACAACGCATTTGTATTTATGAGTTTTGAATACCGATTTAGCGTCTATAGTATGGGGTAGGTAGGGCAATTGTTTAATAATAATAATTGAAAGCGTGTAAATAAACTAGTTCCATAATCGTTATGTAAGTAGTAGGTTTTCATGATTGTTGTAGTCATGCAATCGGTACTTGAAGTATAGTGTTTATTGGCTGCGAAGAAGATAATATGCCTGGTTTTTGCTACTATATAATTTGATGTTCACTGCACATGAGTTAGGAAGTGTAACTTTTTAATAAAGAAAACTCTTTAAGCAAGCAATAACTGACACGACATTAATTTTATTTCACTTCATGTTACATTCACGATTTGTGGCATATTTTTCTTTTAAATTTCGTTGATTTTTAGTTATTATTTTTACTCACGGTACTTAATTAAAAAGTTAAATACTGTCTAATCATAAAATGATGATTTTGCGATCTCATTAGCTAAATTAACAAAACGATTACAATGTTTTTGTAATAGTAGGTAGTAGGTATCTTGTAGAGTTTGTCCACCGATTGCTCCTATCGTATTTTTGTGTCACCCCATTTCTTGTATTCTTGTGACGTCATGATTGGCGCCTCTGGCGAAGTGTGTCTGCACTCTCCAAGCTCTATAACTTGAAACACTCATACAACTATAATGTTGCGTCATATGAAATTGAGCATGAAGCAACATTTATGTGTTTGTTACATCTATGTGTTATTAAAATGTTCAGTAGTTTATAGGTAAACCACTACATTATGAGTCCGCTTTGTTGACCCAACCAATCTTTCTTATTTTTTCAATTCTGTACCAATTTATCGATGAGACAATGACTCATTTACGTGGACTTAGACTTTCCCTTTTACTCACCCATAACCATAAGTCAAAGATTTTCATTTTTTCAGACAACCTTTCATTTTCCACAGATGCAGATGAACTGTGCCTCAACAAGGGTTGCTGCGACGCGAGCACGCGCACGCGTTTCACGTACCAAGCGCGAAAGCAGCTCGAAAATGCGCTGGCGAGCGAACTCAACAAGTTGGCTGATGGACTCGCCTTCAGGGCGAATAGGGTCAATGGTGAGTTGAACTATATTCTACTCTACATTATCATTTCAGCCACATGAAACTTCTACTGCTAGGTATAAACTTTCTCTAAAGATTTCCAGTTTATAGAATAAATAACCAAAAGAACTGACGTTCCGCCAGATTCTATGTGAGTTTCTCGCTGTCTTATGTAACCGGATAGTTATTCAGTCGTACTGCTCAATCGCCTTAACATAGTTGATGAAATGTTGTCCATCGTTGTCAACATACGAAGCACAGATTACTCAATAGTCACTTAGGTACTTCAAAAGTTAATCACTTCTGGTGTTCAAGTTTTTACTTATTGTATGTACTTACCAAGCTAATTATTATATTATTCATGATTTTCCTGTTTATCTTGTTTGTATGTAACAAACAAAAGTACGATGAGATGTTACGAAATATCGCACCTCGTTGTATCTCAAGTGGTTTGTTCTCAACCTCTTTGAGAGTGAATGGCTCATTTCCTTATCACCTCGGTGAACTTCAAATAAATTACGGTTTAAGAGGGTAATAAATGTTCTCTTTAGCAATTTTTTAACTCCTGCAGAAAAAAATAAAATAACAAGTGTTAGCATTTGGTTGGCATTGGCACATCTCTGTTTTTCCTTAAAAAGTTCTGCTCTCGATATAAACTTTGTTCGCATACCAATATCTTTAATGCCACCGTAAAGTTCCCAAATCGGGCATCTATCGACATAAACCAATAACTATTATCTGCACCCACCACATGGACAGCTGGAACTCAGTTTCGTAACTAAGAGCTACTATAAACTACCAACGTTATACTATTTATAGCAACAACGATGCAAGTCATAATTTCAGATAGTGATACACTAAACACATTCATATTCGTACGTAGGCCATAATTAGAATCAACGGAATTCGTTAAAATAATCAAGATGTAACAATAAATATAAAAGTCAGAATGTTTTAATTGAAAAACCTTGTCAAGCGTACGAAATACTTTCTCCATACTAGATCGAATAGATTACGGTACCGGTCAGTTTGTCGGCTAAAGTCATTCAGTTCAAAGTTACAAAGTCTACGTTTGTTTGTATGTAAAGGGAACAAACTTTACGGGACTTTTATGTATTCAGCCCTTTTACTAAAGTATGACGGATACACCTTTTGCTTTAAAGATGAATATGAGCTAGTCAAATTGAATATCTAAAAAAAAATATTGATATTCTAAAGGCTTAACTTATTCCATTTCGAAATCTAAATCACTATGAACCTTATAAACTGTTTTTTTCTCGAGAGATCTTCGAGGTCGCTAGTTGACAAATATATTCGAAGCTCTTCTACTCCCACGATGTGATGTGTCCCTTCCATTTCCATCAGTCGAGGTTAGTTAGTTTGGGGACCTTGTCAAAAAGTACCACTGTACCACTGTTATATCCAAGACGGAAAGACGCCTAATCTGAAATGGATGGAATGCAAAAAGCTCTTCGTATTGTTGTTTTTTTAAACAAGACCTTCTTGCCAGTCCCCTGCGTGACATGCCCCACCTGCGTCGTTTATTTTGGAATTATTAGCTATTGTGGATGTTTAGTCTAGCATTTGTTGCGAGAATGACGTCACACCTGCAGTAACTCAATGGCTCTTTGTTTTACGCGCACTTTTACCGGGTAGTTTGAATATTTTATGCCCGCTCTCGTGTAATAAGCTGTTAGCGACGAAAGAAAGGGAACTTGGGGTCGGTTAATCGTCGTTTGTTCCTCTGTGCTGGCTCCGAAACGCTTATTTCAAAAGAATATTTAAGGATGCTGCTTTACTTCAGTCGTGAGTCGTCGTGACTCTTATTCTGTCAGGCTTAATTCAACATAATTGATGTCATGCTTAAAGCTTAATGTATGTAAGTATGTTTATTGTATTCAGTATGTATTTGGTAGTCAATATCCATTTTATTACATGTCCATCCAACTGCCGAGAAATGTCCATAACATGTCAAGTCTTGCCCAATATTTATTTACAAAAAAGGCGATGCTGCGTTTTACATAACAACACCGCCATACAAGGTATCTATAAATTGTAACAGAAGCTGAACGCCTCCGTCTTGAATATGAATGAAAGAAAACGATAGAATTGACACCTCCGTCTTAAATCAACAAAAGTGGTAAGAATTAAGACGTGAAGGCGCAATCAAGGCACCGTGGGAGCGGCTGAGAGCCACAAAGGCTGAATGAAAGGCTCGAAAGTAGCTGAGTCAATATTGGCTGTGGACTGGACTGGTTTGGACGGCGATGGCCAAACTACCAAGCTACGTGCGTGCGCCTAACATGACATTTTACTAGTACAAAAGTCATTAACATCGTTTTTAGGGTTCCGTAGCCTAAATGGCAAAAAACGGAACCCTTATAGATTCGTCATGTCTGTCTGTCTGTCTGTCTGTCTGTCTGTCTGTCTGTCTGTCTGTCTGTCTGTCCGTATGTCACAGCCACTTTATTCCGAAAGTATTAAGACTACACAGTTGAAACTTGGTAGGTAGATGTATTCTGTTAACCGCTTACCGAATTTAATACAAAAATAAGAAAAATAAAAGATTAAGGGGGGGCTCCCCATACATGGAACTGAAACTGAAATTTTTTTTTTTCATCAAACCAACACGTGTTGGGTGTCTATAGATAGGTCTTTAAAAATTACATTGAGGTTCTTAAGACAACTTTTTCTCAAAGTTAACCGTTTCAAAGATATACATCGCCAAAGTGGTAAAATGTGTGTCCCCCCCCCTTTAACTTTTGAAATAAGAGAGTGAAAAATCTAAAAAAAATATATGCTGTAGATCTTAATAAACACTTTCAACCAAAATTGGTTTGAATGAGATATAGTAATTAGTTTTTGAGATATAGCACATTTTCCAAAACCGCAAATATAACTTTGTCATTCATACCAACACTGTGAAAAACAAAGTTATTTTTGCATACGAAAAATGATAGGTGGTATTAAATATGGTATGGTATAAGGTAACTACGGAACCCTATGGCGCGTGGCCCGACACGCACTTGGCCGGTTTTTTTTAAGTATTTGGTAGACAAAACGCTTCATGCTGGAATTCCGTTTTGAACTACAAAATATTATTTGACTGGTCAACTTAAATTCTTAACACATAAAGTTTTTAATTTCCGTCAACCTAAATTAGGTACCAATCAATTTAGTTTAGTCACATGAGGAGTTGGCAGATATAAAATCCAAATCTAAACTGATATAAAATCTTCAAAATATTACTGTCCTATTGAAATGGGTTTTGTAAATGCGCTGTTAGTTCATAAGGTCCGTGAGTGCGAGACAGACAGACATAATTACAGTTCACCTCAGACTGTAGACAACACGTTTTAAAACCAAGCACTTGGAAAATTAAAACAGTGAACACTTTTGAGTTATTTAGTTTTTCTGCCATTTTTATCGTTTATATTTTTTTTCTTTCACGGTTCGTTAAACCTCTCCCCTTGGTTCGTTCTAATTTCAGAGGCAATACTTGTATAACTCCTATATATTACTGTGATTTTTATGTAACATTTTCGCAATGCTCTTGAAAAGGGTCGGAGAAATTGGAGCCCCATTTCACAATTATCCCAAAATCCCAACCAAACCCTTACTCAAAATGTGAGTGCGAGTTGAAATTATGTGATTCAATATTATTTCGATTGAGTATTCGTAGTTTTATAAGCAATATTTCAGTAAGTTTTGTCATTTTTTCTTTTCATTTCAGTAATGGGTAAGTATAAGGTTTCAGTAATAGTTGCCTTTATTCTTTTAAATGCATCGGTGAAACGAAATTAAAGCGTTTTTTTCCAATCCGTCCAATAATCACTTAGTTTAAAATTTTTGAAGTGAAAACTTCTTTAGCGGCGTTGTACACTTTTTTGTAATGGGTAAAAAATGTTAAACTCGCGTCAGTCAGGGTCACGTGACCCTGATCGAAAATTCGTAAGACGGATGTAGCGTACAGCCGGCGGCGGAAGTATACCCCTCTCTTTCTACGGCGCGGCGAAAATGGCGGCGCGTCATTTTGGCGTTCGGCGGGTTGATTTTTCTGAAAGATAAACTTTTTAATGTAATATAAATTGTCATGTTTGTGTACGATAGTGCAATAAATAAATATTGTACTTTTTAATGTAATATAAATTGTCATGTTTGTGTACGATAGTGCAATAAATAAATATTGTATTCTACCTCATAAATGATAGTACTTTTATACTGATAACTAAAGCAATTCGTGCAAAATTATTCTCTAACCATTCCAAAATATCAAAAATGTACAACGTTAATATTCAAGTTTTCACTTCTGCCGGCACTCCCGGAGTGGAAACCGATTTTTTTTACCAAAAAAAGTCACTTAAATGTATGATAAGATAACTACTTTCCGTAAAATAGGATTAATGCGTGTTTTATGTATGTAGAGCCGCAAAATTGTCTATTTCCGTGCTTGGTACAGAAATGTCAGTCAGCAGCACTGTTTGCAGCGGTAAACGCACCTGTTCGCAATTTCGCATGCAACGAAGCATGGCTCAGGACAATGCGGGTTTTTTTGCTGAAACTACAGGAAGAGCTCGGCGATATTTCAAGAAGAATTCGCTAATGCGCGGCGTATGTACCTAATTGACGCACCGACTGTTTGCGCGCGCGCTGCTTGCGCGACGTGCTTCTGTAGGGGTGGCACTTAGAATTTATTTTGTTTTATTTCTAAAGAAACTAGCTTAATTTACAAAAAATCTGCACTAGAGAAATTAGACATCAGTGTAAGAAACACAAACCAAAAATTACTAAAATAATATTGATGAGCATGGAAATCCTTTCAATTTATAATCATGTTTATAATAATACTATGTATAATGTGTTTTGTTAATATCAAAGATCAATGAATAGTTTCTGCTTAATTATACATGCAAATCGATGGCGCATTCGCATTATGTAAAATAACCATACTTATTCACTATCATAAGTTGTCGTTGTTTATAAGGGTATATAAACGATTAAACTGAGCAAGGAATAGTGTTGCAAAAAAACTGATTTTTTTCTAACGTGAAAAAAACATGAAAAAAAATTGTTTTTTCTGGAACATGTTTTTTTTAAAGTACAGAATCAAAATTATTAAGGAAGTTTCTGTCAAAGATTAATACTTATGAGTTCATATTATAGTTTTCAGTTCATTTTTGAAACTACATAACTTTTTTGGTTGAAATACAAAGTTGTTTTTTTTTCATGTTACACCACTAGCAAGGAATAGAATAATACTTACTTACATCTATAATAAATATTAATAGCAAATTTAATCTAATAAATAGAGTATGTATTAGTATCTTATTGTTGTATTAGTGTCTTATACTAATTTTATAAAGTGAAAGCAACACTGCTGTTTGTTACATTTTCACGCCTAAACTAATTTTGACCAATTTCGTTATAGATAAAATATTTCTGGAATTCTCATGGGAAACAGTTGTGGTCATAATCAAGTTCGACATAAATCTTTCGATGCCTTCTTCATAAATAAAAGAAATCTTTTCATTCGAAGCAAACATCAATTATTACAGTTGGTAAAAGTAGGTGGTAGCCCCGTGTGATTGTGTGGCCTGCCATGTATGGTGCGGCGACGTCGGTCCCGTTTGCAGCAATTATAAGAAGGCACGGGGAACCGGCCCTAAGGGTGTCATATCTGCCATATCTGCCTGCAGGAAACGGCGGCTGGAAATCGTGGCGCAACGTCTACAAAACGAAAAGACGACGCAGAAAAATTGTATTCTGCAGTCTGCACAATCGACAAAAAGAAAACAGTGACGCAGAAAAATCTGCACCGATATTTTGACAAGTGTATCTTTTAAATTGTGAAATTGTAGCTTTGATTGATACGATATGGCAAAAAATTTAATAATTAATGCATGAGTTGATGATGTGTTTTTATTTAGTTTTAATATTAAAATATACAGATGAAAATACAACTTTTGTCAAGTTTCTTTTAGAATCACACGAAATATAATTGCATTGCAGTTTCATTTCAGCTTTGATGCAAAAAATTAAGTCTTGAAAACAACGACAGCATTTATTAACATCATTAAACTGTCGAGTTGTTTTGCTATAAAAAAATTTCTTACTAAAAACAAACACTACCTACCGCATTTCTTCATATCAACTTTTGAATTGATACGGGATTTTAATCGAGTCGTAATCAGTAAAACTTTCTTGCTGTGTAACTGCAAACTGTTTCCGCAGTCTTTTCCACATCATTCCTGAGTAATGATATGGGCTATTTATCTTGACACTATAAATAAACAACCTTCGATTTTGTATTGGTTAAAACCACTTATAGCATTGACCTCTATATTATTACACTGGACTGGCTGCTGTCAAACTGCTCTTGTGCCTATTTGATTTCCGCCATTTTGGCGCTGTAGGACGTAGCGTGAGCATAGCGTGAGGGACATGGTACTAAAGTCTGAAGTCTGGAGAGACCAACACGGCAACCATTTTCATTGTACACGTCAAAATTAGTTCTTTATGTAGGCCATACACCATCCATTCGATCGTCCAATCGGCATGATACTGCCGATTGGATCCAATCTGCAGTTCGTCCATACACACCACACACCATCAATTCGATCGTCCAATCGGCAGTGACGATCGATCGTATGATTTTCTTAACCGACTTCAAAAAAGAAGGAGGTTCTTAATTCGATTGTATATATTTGTTTTATCGTAGTTATTTAATTTTAAAGCTGTTTTTGTTTTTATTTTTAGGTTTTTAAAGGAGGTTTTTCTTTTTTAAAGCTTATTTATTTTAAATTTTTTTGTGGTATGGTACAGTCAGCGGCACGTCAGACTATACATGTTGACCATGATAGCCTTTATGCCGTACGTAATAAGAGTTGTTCGTGCCGTCGTGCGTAACTAGGCGTGGAATATTTTTTAACTTTATATATTTTCAAAATTCCCATATCTCAATTCCAAATTCACGCCGTCTATCCATTTCCCAACAAAAAATCACTTAATTCGGTTCATAAATTGTCATCAAGGTAGTTAACCCATAATCATAGTATTTTCAGGATTACTTCAATTGAAAACTGCTCAAAGAATGGGACCATCTCGCAAGAAAATTCTATCAAACAAAAAATAATCTTCAAAATCGGTCCATAAATATCGAAAATACGCATGAAAAACGATAAAAAATATACAATCAAATTGAGAACCTCCTTCTTTTTTGCTGTCGGTTAAAATACCAAAACCTTCTCCTAAATGTAACAAATACTTTTCTGGTAACCGCATCGAAATCAGTTCAGCCAAACGCGAAATAATCGTGGACAAATATACATATTATACAGGTCAAACTGAGAACCTCCTTTTTTGAAGTCGGTTAAAATACTAAAACCATCTCCTAAATGCACCAAATACTTTTCTTAAAACCGCATTAAAATCGGTTCAGCCAAACGTGAGATAATCGCAGATACAGGTCAAACTGAGCACCTACTTTTTTTGAAATCGGTTAAATAGAAAAAAATAATCATCAAATATAGTTTGTAAATATCGAAGATACGCGCCAACAATGATATAATAAATATATACCATTGAAAAAAGAACCTCCTTTTTAGAAGTCGGTTAAGAAAATCATACGATCGATCGCCCACTGCCACACACCGTCCAATCGGCAGGATCCAATCGGCATGATCCAGCCAAATGATTTTTCCGTCAATTCGATCGTCCTTCCGATCCACGGCCACACACGGTCAATTCGATTGGATCCAATCGGCAGTATCATGCCGATTGGACGATCGAATGGATGGTGTATGGCCTGCATTAGACTCACGCTAGTGGCGTTTCAAATAGGCACAAGAACTTTGCTGTCAAATCATACAGACAGCCAGTCCAGTTAACAAGTCAAATTTTTTCATGTCAGTGACTTATAAAAATATGAGATATCTCATTTTCTCTTTGAATGTGTAATCCCATGCCAGTGCTGCCAAAGGCATCCACTCTGAATGTCAATAAGGATGAAACTTAACACGTAATCTGCCTAGTAAATCATTTTAAAGAAAAGTGCTATTAATTTTGTTAATGAACAAGAAACAATTAACGTGACTTATTGGGTGCGTGTTGAATTTTTTCACCGTTCATCTTGTAATCTCTACAATCTATGACATACGATGATGCGTCTCTTTTTATATATATAAAAAAAGAATTATTTTTAAATTTAGCTTTGCTTTTGAAAAAGAAAATAATATGAATCTGATGTCTTTTAGGTCAGGGTAATAGGGAGTCAAAAAAATTTGCTAATTTCGTGAACATACAATCATAACGTATCTAGAGAAAAGTGTTTCCAGATAAAGGCTTATAGTACGGTTGCCAATTCTCATTCATAGTAATATTCTACTATTAATCACCTTTATTTATCGTATGGGGAACAATATTTATAAGAAGTTTTCTAATATTGTCTTACGATTGGATAAATCGTATACTTCTTATCATTTACTAAGCTTACAATCATGACTGATAAGGTAAGTAGTTTTTACAACTAAATTTGTATCCTAAAAAGCCAAGTCGCGTAACAAGAGGCGTTTGTAAGCCGAGACGTTAAAAATATAATGTATGTGTCTGTCTACCCTCCGTAACTCAAGTAGAGATGAAATGGACGATGTATTTATGTCTTAATCCATTCTCGCCTTTGACTCCTTTACAACTAATTTGTATGTCTTTATTGCCTAATGAAGAATACTCGCGTTGGTTTCTTTATGTGCTGTTAAGATGTCGTAAAACTGTTTGTGTATAGAATTTGTGTTACTTCATAAAGTATTAATGAATAATTTGAATATTTATATTGAAATTGTTTTTATTATACTACACAGTTGTAAAATATCCTTGCTGCTGTCGCGTTTGTACCACCGCAGACCGATACTTGTACTTACATACAAATCTTACAATATCCGATTATACAAGGTTATTTTAGTATAATATACGAAACCTGAAAACTGTTTGTTCAGAATCATAAATAGAATCGATTGCAATATTTTTATATCATGTTATATTTTGACATATTACAGGGTAATTTTTGGACCTCTTTTCAAAATTTGTCAGGTCATTCAATAACAGCAGTACTTACAATCAATCATCAATATATTTTTTCTTTTTTACCCCAAACTTTTCCCTGACACAAATTGAAATGGTTGTCACTGTTTACGCATCGCACAGGTCGACCCGCGCGAGCCCCTCTCCCGCCACACGCTTAGATTTTTAGGATATAAAATGTGGCTGAAAACTGTGAATTTGAAAAGAAATCTAACATAATTATCTCATCTAATTATTACTTCCTTGACCTTATATTTGATTTTGTAAAGAGGTCGCAAAATTACCCTGTATTTACAAAACCATAATTAACGCACACCCTACTAACGGGACAACACAAAAAGCTTATACGTACGTTTATATACGTAACTTTGTGAGTTTTTAAGGTATCATTATCATTTTTTTATACTGATTCTAAAAATGAAAATATGTGACCCGTGTTTTGGCTTTCGTATATACAAAAAATAATGTCGTAGATATATTACTCAAATCTCGGTAAACTTACTACCTATATTATATTCATAGTTTTCTATGGTTATGCGTTTACCGCACACATTGAAGTCGAAAATCCAATCTCCTCGCACACTAAAACTTTATCGATATTCAATGGAGGTGAACTATGTTAGTATCTATGCAAATACAAAGTTGCAATGGTAACTCAACCCACAATTTCCTATCTGTAGTGTAGCCACTTATGACACTTTTACCCCACACGTTAACCGCAGCTGGCAACTAGCGCCATCGCACGTGCGCAAGAGTCGATGGGGTGACGGCGAGACAGGGATAGGCCTGACAGATTATTGACACTTGACACGGCTCAAACGTGGTGCCTGATAGTGCTTTCAAGCATTTACATATTTACATTCTTTATCTGACTGAGGAATGTTGCGAAAAGCAAATTGATTGATGTGTGTTACAATAACAAGAATATTAAAGAATATTATATTGATTAACATCTTTTAGATTCGATAAAGATGTCTGTTTAAAATGAAATAAAATTAATTTTGTTGATTGTAAATATTGATAAAAATGACTTTTTTGATGGAGTTCGAAGAAAACGAATTTCAAAGGCATATTCTCATTGCACGGTCTCAAGAATTTTCTGTAATTCAACAGCGAAATACAAATTCACAGCTCACAGTTCCTCAGTTTAACTCAATTTTTAGGGTTCCGTACCCAAAGGGTAAAAACGGCACCCTATTACTAAGACTCCGCTGTCCGTCCGTCTGTCTGCCACCAGGCTGTAGGTATCTCATGAACCGTGATAGCTAGACAGTTGGAATTTTCACAGATGATGTATTTCTGTTGCCGCTATCAGGCGCGGTCGCAGCCCAAAATTTTGGGGGGTCACTAATAATAATACAATTGCTTTTTTGTAATTTTTAGAAGCTTTTTCTATGTGACATGTATGATTTTGGGGGGGGGTCATGTCCCCTGTGAACCCCCCCCCCCCTGGGACCGCGCCTGGCCGCTATAATAACAAATACTAAAAATATTATAAAATAATTATTTAAGGGGGGCTCCTATACAACAAACGTGATTTTTTTGCCGTTTTTTGCTTTATATTAATAACGACAACAGGTAGACAGTTGAAATTTTCACAGATGATGTATTTTTGATGCCGCTATAACTAAACTACTAAAAACAAAATAAAATAAATATTTAAAGGGGGCTTCCATACAACAAACGTGTTTTTTTTTTTGCAGTTTTTTGGTACGGAACCCTTCGTGCGCGAGTCCGACTCTCATTTGGCCGGTTTTTTATAGAGCTAGCCTGTGCTTGCTAGCAAATGACGTCAACATAAGTAACGGATATGCTATTTATATTCAAAAGCGCGTCGCTGCAGTCGAAATGGCGGAAGTGCAAACGACCAACTTTATGTTGCCTGCCGACTAGAATTTATTCCGCGGTGATGACGCTAAACTGTTTGTAAAACAGAGAGAAGTTTGCAATGATCGTAAAAAATAACCTTATTTCAAGACATAACGGAACAAACTAGTTTAATTACTAAAATATTTTAGAATTCAATCGATAATCACGATCGGTAATAATCGTAGATTTGTTACCGATAGCGTGTGATGTGAGTGATGTGTGCCATGAGGCGTGTAATGGTAAAAATTTGCGTGATTTTACAAATACACTGATCAATCACTCAAACCAAATCGATTTATTAAAGAACTTCCTTTTCCTAGCCGCACCTTTTACGTGCTTCTAAAGTAAACGCGTGAAAGAAACTTTTTGCTATACTTACATAACACGTTTAATATTATAGTGACCTACCTCAAAATTTACGTAAATGAGTTAAATGCACTGGCATGACTATCACAACGCCATCTATGAAATGACTCTAAGAAACTCATCAACAAGTAGTGTTTTCCTGCTCTTACAATTTAGATAAGTAATGTGACATTTTTAGCAAATTAAACAGCGCAAGTCCTAATTGCAAATAGTTTTATGCGATTTGCCAAAAAAGTGTTTTTTTTTTTAATTCGGTAACTGTAGGTACTATGTGCGCCAAATAAGAATAGTATCGACAACTTCACGGCACTGGACAATTTTGTTAATGCTTGGTAGAATTGATAACTTCATAATGTATAGGATGTGCATAAAAAGAAACAAAATATATAAAAATATGATTTTTATTCTTGCTGGCATCGATCAGCATGGCAAACGATCAGTGGATTTTTTGCTAGCAGTACAAAATTGACCAGTGACGTGAAGTTGTCGATACTATTCTTATTTGGCACGCATAGTACCACAGATAACCTCTATATCTGTGCATAGTACTAAGCGTGCGATTATCGATCATCTGCTTTGTATTTTTTTTCGGATGAAGAAAGTTATAAGTACACCTTGTGTCATTAAATTTGTCTCAAAAATGGGTGCGTTTGTTTGATGATCGACAAACATTATTTGCATTCATTGTGCTCAAACAAATACAGTTGCCAATTTCTTGATTACTAATTACAGCTTTAGTTGAAGGAAAGTCTCTAACATGACAATGTGCATCTTTTTGCGGTTAGCTAGGTATCATTTAAAGACACAAAGTTAATTATTGTCTAAGTAAGTATAGACACTAAAGCTTTCTTTTAAATATTTGCTATGGGCTATAACTCATTCTGTGCTATTGTGTACCAAGCAATATTTTTTTACAGCATGCATACTTACAAAAGGCCTTCGACATTTCTCATTCAGGCGTGGGTCGAGGGCCGAGGCCACTACTCGATATTCATGTTTATTAGTTATCGATAAAGTTAATAGAATCGCCCACGTTGTAAATTTGGGACTACTATATAATGTTATTTATGCCCCACTTAGTCATTTATTTGAAACGAAAAAGGAAGTTTCGCACGGTCTAGGTGCCGTTTCATATGATTTAACAAAATTATTCATTTAAAACATTTATCGGCAATTAATAATAAAACCGCAAAACAGGGATAATTCTCCGGATAATATTTGTTATTAAATTAACAATGACCAGTTTAGTAACTGACTATCTGTCGAGACTAGGGATGGGTTTACTCCCGGAAATTTTCCAAAGTTCCGGAATATTTCCAACCGACTGGGAAAAAACCCGGGAATATTCCCGATGGCCGGGAAAATACTCATTTGACAATATTTGATCAAATTAATTGATAAACGACTACATATTCGTATTGTATGTATGATCTTTAAGATTTATGTCGATATTTAATTCAAGCGAAATGACTTTTTATAAAGGAAAACCACATTATGTTGAATTTTTACCTTAGCTAGCGGCGCGGCACGGTGGCACGTTTTTTCTATGAACATGTAGGTAGCTGTAAAAACCGTAGTAATATTCTGTAGTTACCTTATACCATACCATATTAATACCACTATCGTTTTTCCTCTACAAAAATAACTTTGTTTTTCATAGTATTTGTATAAATGACAAAGTTGTATTTGCGGTTTATCTCTAAAACTGCTAACCATATCTCGTTCAAACCTATTTTTGTTGAAAATGTTTATTTTTCGTTGAAAAGATCTAAGTACAGCATATTTTTGTTTTTCACCATTTCATTTTAAAAGGTAGAGGTAGAGTACACATTTTACCACTTTGGAAGTGTATATATTTGAAACTACCTTCTATGTAATTTTTCAAGACCTATCTTAAACCCTCCGCACGATTTGATGAAAAAAATTCAGTTTCAGTTATATGTATTAGGAGCCGTGCTTAATATTTATTTTTTATTTTTGTGTAAAAAATCGTACAGTGGTTTACAGAAAATATCTATCTACCTACCAAGTTTCAATTGTGTAATCCTAATAGTTTCGAAATAAAGTGGCTGTGACATACGGACGGACAGATAGACAGGCAAACATGATGAATCTACATGGGCTCTGTTTTTAGCCATTAGGCTACCGGAACCCTAAAAAAGTGCAAGGAAGTCGCGCGGCCACCTGGCGCGCGCCGGACGAGCACCGCTTTGTATGTCTGGATATCAAACTTCATGAGGAATCTATCGATTCGAGTTGTCATTGATAGCCATCATCTCGTCCGACCAGTTGGCTATCAATGCTAGCGTCCCTTAGGGATCGGTACTCTCTGAAACGCTATTCCTGCTGCATATTAGTGACCTGCTAATGCCTGGAATTTTGGGGTACGCTGATGACAGCACTGTTGTAGAGAGCTACATATCTGATGCTCGAGCCGGTGCAGAACAGGTCCAATGGGAGGCGATATGGTCAGACGCATGAACCTATCGTTGTAAGCAGTTTCGACTGGAGCGATGCCAACTCGTCAGGTTCAATGCGTCAAGAACCCAGGCGTGTCTGTTATGTGCTAAACGGAGTCATTTCGATCTAATTCCACTTTTCTGAGGTATATCCGTGCCGATTACTAAACAACTAGAGCATGTCATTGACTCCAACATTCAATTTTTGCTCTTTCATTGAAAGTAAATCACAATTGGGTTCTGGCAAAGATGAGAAAGTACCTACTTCACGCTGGAACAGCAATCTATATCTACCAAATGCAAGTTTGATCGTGTATGGAGTACCTACTGCTCTCATATTTTTGGAATGGCCATGCCAAACACCAGCTCCAGCTCCAGATGCTTGAGTCCATTGAGCGGAGGGCCAGGTAGTTCATCGGAAATGATAATCCTTCCTGTCTTCTTCTTAGTCGTACACTCCTGGTGGAGTTGTCGTGGTCGGTCTTGGATTGTCTGTAAGGTTTGTTGCCGCTCTTGAGATACTCCTCCATCTCTGAGTATTCGTGGCACTGCGTGTACATTCAGTAAGGGATAATTTTGTAGACGATTTGATTAAGTCTGTCACCGCCAGATCTCAAAGGCGTCAATCTTTTTATGATATTTTTGGTGGACTGTCCATGTTTTAGCTCCATGTAGGAAGATACCTAGGAAAATATTAAGCATCTCATCAAGCGAACTTATGTGTTTTAGTTATGCGGTGATCTTTCCATATCTTCGTGAGTTTTTTCATGGCTGATCGTGTAATGGCACACCATCTTTTGATCTCTTTATAACAACTTCCGGTATTTGTGATTGTGGATCCCAGGTAGGTGTAACTCTGGACAACTTCACAATTAGCTATTTCACGTAAGTCAGGTCGATTGTTACGTATTTTTACGATCCAACATCTTCATTTTTGTTTTATCGTGGTTCATAGTGAGACCAAAATCAACACTGGTTTTTCCAGAAGCGCAAGAAACAGTTCTATGTCTGCTTAAGATATCGCAAGAAAAGAAATCAGCACCACTGTTTTTAGTAAAAATAAATATTTAAAAACTTGTACTAAGCGTTTTGTTTCTATCATCCGTACCGCTAGAGAGTGGAAATCCTTGCCCGAGTCTGTGTTACCCGATACGTACAGGCAAGCGCGTTTCATCGTAGATCGCATCATCGTTTACCATCAGGCGTAAGGGTGCCTGCATAAAGAAAGCAGGTTACAGGTTGGTACTGGTCGGTACAGGTCTGTACCGTTCGGTAAAGGTAAAGTAGCCCATAATTTTCTATGGGAGGCCGCATATACAAAACAGGTTGTCGGTACCGGTTTGCGCATACATCCGCCTGTACCGACCAGTACCGACCTGTAACCTGCTATCTTTATGCGGGCACCCTAATAGCGGCCAAGCGCTTGTCTATCTATCTCTTTTTGATTAAACTCGACAGCTTTTGTTATTGTTGATTAATATTTTTTATTTCTTTAAACTTTAATTGACAGAAGATACAATTATAATTACTTAAATAAATGTGGCTGATAAGATGATGATGAAATAAATGCTATTAATCAGATACAAGTACAAGTGTTTGAATTTATTAAATTGGTTTTTGATTGCTAATTAGAAAAATATCTTTGGATCATACATATTATAGTATAATATCACTAAAAACACGTTACAAAGAAAAATATTGGTACCATAAGTAACTGAATTCATAGCAAAGAGTATTTTCCCGCGTTTTTGGAATTTTACCATATTTTCCCGTATTATTCCGTATTTTCCCATATTTTTCTTTCCCCATATTTTTCTTTTCTTTCCCTGCCCATCCCTAGTCGAGACGAGTTTCCAGTATTATACAATCTACACGTGGTATATAAAATTACGTCGTAATCGTATAGTAATCTTTAGACAGGCTTTTTAATATCTTTAATAATTAAAAATTTATGATTGAGCAAGATTTCACGTTCGCCGAACGCATTACACATACATGACAGTGGCGACGGGTCCATACAAGCCGATTCCCACCGGCTTACCTTTTAGAAATCCCACCCCACCAATCCACTATGCAAATCATAACATTTTTGTAGTACGGCTTACCTTCACCATAATTTCACCCCTCGCCACACATACAATAATATCGGGTCATTTTGAACTTACCATCCAAATTTTAAGGATGTGTCCAGCGGGTCATTTTGAACTTACCATCCAAATTTTAAGGATGTGTCCAGTCCATGAAACTAAACAACTTTCTCTAAGAAACATATATAAAATTTCGCCAAAAAATTTTGTTCATCCCAAACTAAATTGATCACGTGATCTCTTTGATTTGTTTGGAAAGTCGATTTTTATTTTACACATTTGACCATGTGTTCCTTAGAGAAAGTTGTTCAGTGTCATGGACTAAACACATCCTCAAAATTTGGATGGTGAATACAAAATGACCCTGTATAATGAACGGTCTCCTCATAAAAAGTTTGTATGTTTCTTGCTTCTGCCGTCATATTCATTTGCAAGTAAAACCATAATGCCGGCACTACATATTCGCCAAGCATCGGCACGATTCATCGTATGTTGCCGGTTTTGTAACAAATGCTTCAAAGAGGTTCTTTCAAAAGCACCAATGTACGATAAATTGTGCCGATACTTGGCGAATATGTGCCGGCCGGCATAAAATCCTTTCTTAGTTAATTTTATCACGCAATTAATGCATTAACGCTACTCGAATTTCCATATTATATTTCATCAGACAATGCCCTCTTGAAAAAGTCGTGCAATCATCAAATTCGATTAGAAATCTGATTACAAAAGGAAGATATTGTTTCTATTCTGTTGTGAGAATCTCTGTGAAACTGGAAATCTCTTATTTACGCTAACGATTTTTAGAATACTTGAATCACACCGTTGTTTACCTTAATTATTTCAAGTGAATTTTCCCTTTTAATTTTATTTTTGACTTTCCTCAACTTCAATATATGATTCTTGAAATCGAGCAATTACTCGATTCATGCAATTCAAAGAAAAACAAATTGTGGGCGGTGTTTTGGACATCTTTTTGCATTCATGATGACTCACTTGCGTTGCGTCCTCTTCTCTGTTTTTTATATTTTTGTTAATTTAAGTCTGTTTTTTTATTTATTTTAATGTTATTAATTAATTCAGTTTATAAATAGATTAAGTTTTGATTGTATTCTCTGTCCCAGATTGCCAAGACTATAATATAAATAAAAATGTGTAAGGAAACTGACTTTTGATTTTCTTTTACAGAATTCTTCCAGAAATTACTGCGTATGTCAAAGGAAGAGTTCCACAATATGTTCAAGAGGACATACGGCATGATCTATGAACAACACTCCTATGTCTTCGCGAAACTTTTCGAAGAACTAGAGAGGTATAACAACTTAATATTTTATTGTACATAACACTATAGTTTTTAGGGAAATATTTTAGTAAAGACTTGGATACTGCTACTAACCAATATTTTGACACTATAAAATCCAAAGATATTAGAATTATAATATCATTGATAAAATCTTTATATTGCTAGAAATTACAATAATAACACCTAGAACGATAGTTCTCTACAAAGCGCACTGTCAAAAGTGAGGCAATTAAAACAGCCAAAATGGCTCCGTTTTCAGATTGTCATTTTACATTATTACATAATCATACCGATTAAGTACAAAACAGTTTCAATTTTCCCACATTTAAAAGACTAGTTACTATATTATTGGGTTTCAGTTACGTATGAAGGATATAAATTTGAAAACTAAGCCATTATGGCTTGGTATTAGTTGCCTCATTTTGCATACGCAAACACGGCTTCTAGGTGTTATTATTCTAAGTGCTAGAATCACTCAAATTCTATTATTTTTCAGGATTTCCAAACATTTTAATGCTAATTTCGCGGTATTTTTAATCATATCCTTATATCTCTTAGAATGCTGATCAGATCAGTTGGTTGTGTATAGCGATCTGAATCTCCTCCATTCACTCCCTGGATGGCCATCATCAGATCACAGCTAGGCCAATCCTTGGCGGAGAACCAAGGCTTCAATGTTACCTCATTTGTATGAGAATCCACTGGTGTTTTTAATTTATGTGACCACCACTGTATAAGTTCTCAAGTCCTAATAAGCTTTAAACATAAAATTTCAATATTAAATCTGGTCTTATTCATTTCTGCGCTTAAAATTAACTTTAAAATATTTCCCAAGGACTTTTTTTCCTTGTCATCGGTGTCGTGACTGTGCAGATAATATGGTTTGCCACTCAAAATACAGCAGTGCACAAATTGTATGCATTGCCTTAGCTACTAATGTAGGGATATTTTATTTACCGAAGTATTTAACCTGTACACTCAGAATACAGAACTAACAAGGACTGCTGCCAGGACGCTGTGTCCAAAACATCTGCACATTCTGCACTGCGCCTGCCTTCCTTCTCTTTCCTATAAATATTACTAACTAAGGCACAGAGTACATATTGACTCCGGTAGGATTTTAAACTTTTGAAGTTGGCAAGTCAGAAATAACTAATGCCATGCCACAGATTATTAATTACTGTTTGTTTATCCACAAAATAAAACCACCTGCATGCAGGATTTAGGGACCAAAACGTCAAAACTACTCCAAAATAGAGTAGTTTCATACATACAAGTAAACTTGCGTCTCTTTTAGGGCCATACGCGGGTTCTTCTTAGCCCTTAGAGTAATTACAAGACAGGAGAAAAATACAGGACTACTCGTAGACTATAAATAGATGAATCTGTATAAATTCGAATTTGAGCCAAAATTTACAACGGCAGAGGGATGAAATTGCCTGTGTATAAGATTTTGACCATATGTTTTCCTTTCAGATATTACACAGAAGGCGACGTGGAGTTCGACGTGATGATGGACAAATTCTTCGGTATCCTTTACCAGAAGATGTTTACGGTGCTCAATTCGCAGTATAGTTTTGATGAAAAGTAAGTCGCATTTATTGTACAATTGTTGACACAATTTAATGTCTGTATAATTATTGGTCACAGCTCAGCATACTTATTTTTGCGATTTGATGTTGCTACCATGATAAATGGAACCTGGATGTATCCATGTTACGTGACTGTACCCTACGATGACAGTCTGCCGAGTCCGTTTGTCTATTATCATTATTTCATTCATATTATTATAATTCATCATTTTAACTTTCTAAGTATTTCTTCAATAATGTCCAAATAGTATCAAGGTTGAGCTATTGATTATTGTTTTTTTAATCACTTGTATATTTAATTGAAAAGCTTTTCTGCTACCTTAACGTACTTATTTTTGTTAATTTCATACACCGACAAAAAAATTAGATAGCAGCTTTATTCATATAAATGCATAGATTTAGATCGTATAAATGTACATAATCGTAGCTTATAATTTCATAATAGCTGGACGTTAGCATTCAGCCTCTTAAGTTAATTACACATAAGTGTCAGTTAGTGTCGCCTTCATGACCGCAAGCTCGCCACTATAATGGCCGCTGTCATCGCCGTAATGATGAGATCATTTGTGGTCGTCTTGGTAATCAATGGTGTATGTACGCCACATCAACATAACGGTGTGTGTGCAGACATTTTGGGGACGAAGGTGATGGTTGATGGTTTCAACAAGCATTTTATTTTACACCGCCTCTGTGGTCTAGTCACTCGCCCACCCGTGAAAGACGCAGGGGTCCCGAATTCGATTCCCAGGGGGGGTACAATTTGTACTCAGTTTGGTTGGTGGTAGGGCTTATTTCAAGTCCGCCTGGCTAGCTACCACCATCTTATACCTAAGTCTGATGCCATAAGAATAATTTAAAAATTGTTGTGTTTCGGCAGTTAAAGGTAAGATAGTTAGTTCCTCAGTGATGAGAGTTCCGGGATGCGCTTCCACCTTCGGCCTTATCGTCACTTTACATCAGGTGAGATGAAGGCCAAGCACTATCCCGTTGTTCATAAAAAAAAGCTTTATTACCGTAAAGCGTTTTGGCCTTCGAAAAGTTCTCTAAAGCTTCTTTGTGCTTCGGAAGGTACCTTACCCGACTAGGGTCACCGGATGTCAAAATTTGTCTTGTCCTGACATGTCAGGATTTTTGGGCGCCTGTCAGAATTCCGCCCGGAGTTGGAAAATTTAAAGATTTTTAGATTATTCACATAATCATATTACAGTAAAAGAAACCTTAGATTTTAAGATTAGATTATTTTTCTTTTATTTGGTAACATCAACAGTACCTATATGTGCAGTAAATAATCAGAACTTAACATAATGTTAGGTCCTTTTAGTAGAAATCAGGCGTTCTGTCAGGATTTTATAGGTATACCACGCCTGGTGAGTTACGTATATTTATGTATGACCAATCCCCCTTTTGATTCATTGTTGTGGTGTTATAGTTTTATTCTTAGACTCCTTTGTTCCAATGACGTCAACCTAACCATTTAATTTGATGCATATTGGATATAAATTAAATCCAAGTTGCTCTCAACTGGCTGCGAAATGCTTAATAGGGTCCCATTACTCACGTTATAAACCTTATCATAACACATTTTTCAGTGGTTTTATGCCAGTATCGGCTTAATAGTTTGTTTACGTGTCCATAACAATAAAACCGTCAGCCTTAGAGCATCGCGGAAGGGAGCAGCCTTAGCGATTATTACTCTATTAAATTTTTTCTGGCATTTTTTGCGGGGGGGGAAAGTGCACACAAGTGCAGTTCCGCATACTCACATACAAAAACAACACTGTAAAGACGACACCAACACATAAAAAATAAAACAAAACAGCAAAAATTTGTGTACGGATGAGTCACACATCAAAATATGACACGTTTTTGACTTAGAGCATCGCGGAAGGGAGCAGCCTTA
Source organism: Agriphila geniculea (assembly GCA_943789525.1). Taxonomy (NCBI): domain Eukaryota; kingdom Metazoa; phylum Arthropoda; class Insecta; order Lepidoptera; family Crambidae; genus Agriphila; species Agriphila geniculea. The sequence goes on along the minus strand of OX038872.1, from coordinate 26,640,448 downwards.
GCGATTATTACTCTATTCAAATTATTCTGGCATTTTTTGCGGGGGGGGAAAGTGCACACAAGTGCAGTTCCGCATACTCACATACAAAAAGAACACTGTAAAGACGACACCAACACATAAAAAATAAAACAAAACAGCAAAAATTTGTGTACGGATGAGTCACACATCAAAATATGACACGTTTTTGACATAAAGGGCTGGGCCCAACTGTCGTTGCAGCAATATCGATACGGAAAAAGGAATAAAGGTAACAAACTCAAATATTTTACATGGGGTGAATAACAACAAAGACCCAACAAGCAAAAAAGTCTCAGGATGCGCACGTTATTAGAGTGGTAGGCTTACAGGGGCCCTATTTTTTAATCGCTCGGCTGGCGTTGAGTGCTCTTTTCGACTGATTTTCGTTCGACATATGACTCAAAACAATGAGATGTCGAACGAAAATTAGCAGAAACGAGCGCTCGACGCCAGCCGAGCGATTCAAAAATAGGGCCCCAGGGCTCTTATAATTATTTTGTACCTTGTCATCGTTCTTAAATTAGTCTTAAACAAGTTAATACGGACTCAAGAACACTCAGTCTTATTGTCTAGTCTCATACACTCTTGCGTGCTCTTGTGTTTACAAGGGCTGATCGAACAGATGTTTCATTTTGATGTGATGTAATGTAAGGGGACAGTAGGTAGAGCTGTCTATGTTCGCCAGATCAGCTAGTACCATCTGGAAGGAGCCTGTCGCGAAGAACCGCAAACAGATCAGAAGCTAGATAAGACCACAAATGGCCTTACTCCTCAGAGTTCATTAGATAAATTTGACATTTCCATATTTAAATTTTAAAGGAGCTTTAAAATGCATCTAATTTTCCTTCCTACAATACTTTAATGAAACATTAGGGTTTAATGTGGCATTAAAAAGATAAAAATCATTCTTGCAATTGAGTGTGAGTCTGTCAGAAGTTAAAAAGAATTTATAAATATTTAAGGAATATTTCAGGTATATCACATTTATGAGACTGCCTGGAGCAGGACCAGGCCATGTCCTTTATCGACAAACATTGTGATACGGTAACATCACTAAGTTGCTCATCGGCGAGAACTCGGATTTATCTAGCGACAGATCTGAAATTTGTACGGACGAGCCATGGACGAGCAGACCCGATGTCACTGAACAAATCTGACAACTAATCAAGAATAAAATATACGAATTTAATGTTTAAATGTAAACAAATAGCAATAATACGACAAAAAATTACTTTCATGTTAAATGTAACACCGTCTTTTTGTAAACTTGATGTTCCAGACCTCTTTTAACAGCAAAAAACTCATCAATTCGGCATTTTAAACACTGCAGCGTTCACATGCGCGACTGGACTCGGTCTAGAAAGAAATCCGGGCGCAACTGGTTTTATTAACCGCGTATGCCCATTTGGGCTTGTACTTCGGCAGAGGGGAACGCTTCGTATGGCTTCTCTTTCTGGGACAGAAGCGCGTCTTACTCTAAGCGTTTTTGACATAAAGGGCTGGGCTCAATTGTCGTTGCAGCAATATCGATACAGAAAAAGGAATAAAGGTAACAAACTCAAACATTTTACATGGGGTGAATAACAACAAAGAGCCCAACAAGCAAAAACCTTTCTGAAAAAGTTAATACGGACTCAAGAACACTCAGTCTTATTGTCAAGTCTCATATACGTATTAAGAGCATTTTATGACGTTTTTCTATTATAAATGATCTTATTCAATTCATGTTTATACAAGGTGTTACAAAAATACCCCTAATCCCGAAAAGTAAAGAAATGAATCTATCAATACTAAACATGCGATTAAATTGACAATAGACTGTGATCCGCGGCAACTTCACTCGAGAATGTAGCTATGGTGCGGTGTGCACAGATTTCAACAAATTAAAATACATCCTTATGTACCGCAAGCGCTCTGAAGGTGTTCACTTCTGTTGTACAAAGCTAAATTAATCGCATTGCACCTACAGATATTTTAATACCATAAAAACTAGTAACATTAGCGCGCGTCGCGGCGGCTTCGTTTGATGCTTTGTGTGATGCCGATATTTGTCCGCGGTCATGACCGCGGACGTGTCCGCGGACACGACCGCAGTCAAACACGATTTCAAAGATTAAACAACAACAGATAGGACTTCTGGAACCTGCTTGAAATTATCTATCAAAGCAAGAACTCTCTAGGTAAAATTAGTAATTTACTTAACTTATCCATGGTAGGTATTTAAATACAGATGACGCTTACGTGTCTTTTCGAATTGGTGTGCAGAGATTAATTTTAAATTTTTGAAATAAATATTAATTCAGTAACTATTTAATTTAGAAATTACGTCACTGTTATGTCTGAGGTATTTATGTTATTTTAAATACGCTTATGTCATAACTAGCTTAGTTAGGTCACTGTAATGTAAACGTAGGTACAAATATCTACAGATGTGACCAGTCTGAAAAACGAATAGTCTTTGATTTAGAAGCCAATGACCGGAACTGACCGGAACAGCTGATTGGGAATCTTTCAAATTCTTGTCGATATTTTTGCAAAACTTCGACATCGTTTTTCTCCGTAAATATTATAGCTAAAAAATAAAGAACAGCGCCCATCATTTCTATTTCATTAATACTCATTGGCATTTCAGGGATTAGGGGTACTTTTGTACAGGTTGTATAATAATATAAGATGTATCAAAAAGATTATTTATTCTGTGAGAGAACCAATTAATTTATGCTGTGATTTTATTTTACTCTTTGACGCAGAATGTAACAGTGCAAAACTGCAAAGACCAAATTGAGTCTGTCAGAAGTTAAAAAGAATTAATAAATATTTAAGAATTTTTAGGTATATCACATTTATGAGAATGCCTGGAGCAGGACCAGGCCATATCCTTTATCGACAAACATTGTGATACGGTAACATCACTAAGTTGCTCATCGGCGAGAACTCGGATTTATCTAGCGACAGATCTGAAATTTGTACGGAGGAGCCATGGACGAGCAGACCCGATGTCACTGAATAAATTTGACAACTAATCAAGAATAAAATATACGAATTTAATGTTTAAATGTAAACAAATAGCAATAATACGACAAAAAATTACTTTCATGTGAAATTTAACACCGACTTTTTGTAAACTTTGATGTTCCAGACCTCTTTTAACAGTAAAAAACTCATCAATTCGGCATTTTAAACACTGCAGCGTTCACATGCGCGACTGGACTCGGTCTAGAAAGAAATCCGGGCGCAACTGGTTTTATCAACTGCATATGCCCATTTGGGCTTGTACTTCGGCAGAGGGGAAAGCTTCGTATGGCTTCTCTTTCTGGGACAGAAGCGCGTCTTACTCTAAGCCGTCAGCTTAAGTGTTTTATAGGCCCTGCTCTGTAAACAATGAGTTCCTTACACTATGCGGTCCTATTGCAAGTGTGAATGCTCCTCTGTGTGTATTCAAACGATGATTAAAGTTGTTATCATAATTATTATGTTCTAATTACGGTTATTGCTGGTTTCTGCACTTAAAGATAATTTTGTAATAATATGTTATATTTTTTAAAAATATAAACATTGTTAAAGTCTCACCGATAACGTATATTTTTGTAATAGAAATTTTTTTTTGGTAAATGTAAAAAACTGAAAGCAAAAAAATTTAAAAAATTCTCACTACATGTACACTGGACTTCACCTTGATTAAGCGATTATTGTCATTATATCAGTAACATTATGGTTACTATGAAACTGGTTGTTATAATGTTGGCAGTAAACTGTTTCAGAACCTTTTATAAAGGCTTTAAAGCGTGCGTAGATAAAAGTTGTTAATATCTTGTTCAGGTACTTATCATGCGTGAACGAGCACATGCGCGAGATCCGGCCGTTCGAGGACGTGCCTCAGAAGCTGTCGGTGCAGCTGCGGCGCGCGTTCGTCGCTACGCGCACGTTCCACAAGGCGCTGCAGGCCGGCGCCGACCTCGTGCGCAACATGATGCAGGTACTGGTCGTATGTGAGCACATGCAGAGATCCGGCCGTTCGAGGACGTGCCTCAGAAGCTGTCGGTGCAGCTGCGGCGCGCGTTCGTCGCCACGCGCACGTTCCACAAGGCGCTGCAGGCCGGCGCCGACCTCGTGCGCAACATGATGCAGGTACTGGTCGTATGTGAGCACATGCAGAGATCCGGCCGTTCGAGGACGTGCCTCAGAAGCTGTCGGTGCAGCTGCGGCGCGCGTTCGTCGCCACGCGCACGTTCCACAAGGCGCTGCAGGCCGGCGCCGACCTCGTGCGCAACATGATGCAGGTACTGGTCGTATGTGAGCACATGCAGAGATCCGGCCGTTCGAGGACGTGCCTCAGAAGCTGTCGGTGCAGCTGCGGCGCGCGTTCGTCGCCACGCGCACGTTCCACAAGGCGCTGCAGGCCGGCGCCGACCTCGTGCGCAACATGATGCAGGTACTGGTCGTGTGTGAGCACATGCAGAGATGTGGCTCAAAACACATCGAAGAGCTGGTTCACATCTCAGACCAAATAAAAAAGTAAAGACGGAGTCTTCCGACAAAGCGGTGATGCCAGTAAAACTACGCCTTGGCTGTGTACATGCACAGTTTACGTACACATATGTAACGAAATTACGCCTTGGCTTTCGTTCGTCATTGGGCGAACCCTGCCGCCCGGCCCCCGCCCGCCCTCTAGTACGCACACATGTACCATCAAAAACCGGCTTCACTTAGTTGTTCGCAACCACTGCGCAACACTCCATCTTCCTTTTTTATTTGATCTGAGGTTCACATTAGGTCGGACCGACAATGTTACCGTTGGCCGACTATCGGGTTTTGCTATTCATACTATAAAGCTGCTGATCCGTCCTAATGTAGCAGTACCCAAAGCAGAATGCCAATATTATATCCCACCAGAGAGAAAACGACCGGTAAATGTGTCGTCGCCGAGAGTGTCATCGGGTCGCCGTAATTTGAACAGTGCAATTTTTAAATTGTATTTTAATACATATGCCAATTTATTATGCATCCGACACCTTTGTCGTTCCGGTAAAATTGTCGGGCCGACCTAATGTACGGTCCGTTCGCTTAGATAGTGTCGGTACACCCGCAAGAACTTGTGTTCAGAGACAGGAATACCGGTAACAAACACAATCTTTCACTACGGCACTTCTATGTAAACTGCCAAAATTCAAATTGACTTGCGGGTGTACGCCGCACGCGGTATCTTTTGTTTATGCGGCGGCATCCTTTGACAAGAAGCGGCACGTGCAAAGGCGGTGAGATAAAAGGGCGACACTATCTGAGCGAACGGACTTTAAATCCGCTCGAAGTGGCAGCGGCCGGCAGTTACACATTCAAACCATTTTAATTCGGCCGCTGCCATTTCAATCTGTGTTTGTATGAGCCTAAGTGGCCGGTCATCCATCCCATCAGCATCCTTTGTGAAAGTTACTTAACTTCCGCTAAAGACCGAGTGCTAACCATTACGCCATTGAACTCTTTTAAAATATTTATTACTTACCATCAATATAACTTGCAGGTAAGTAAATTATTTTTCAAAAATAAAACATCTAAGGTCTCTTAGCCGCTCGTTTGAATAGAATCTTTATGATTCCCTGTTTAGTCATAATGTAACAACAATAGAACACAGTTACTGTTCCAAGGTAGCTGAAGTCAGGGACTTGAACTTGATAACTGCTATGAGAGCTGTTAACATAGCTTTATTGCCATATTAACATATCTCAACGTACATAATTGGCTATCAAACAATAATTTAGACCGTATATTGTCTTAAAATATGCTAATATTTTCTCATTTTATCGGTAGTAAATGTGTCACGGTTTTGATGTCCGCTTTTATTTTATTGGAATTTAGTTAAACTCGTTGACTTTTATGTAGTTTTAATAGTTGCCTATCGAACAAATTTCTTATTTTATCTACAGTAATTAAGTATCATCCTTTTGATAATGCTTTATAGGGATTGGTTAAGCTTGATTACTTTTAATATTTATTCATTTTTTTTTACCCTCCAATCTGCATTGAGCCCGCTTTGGGTTATAGGCATGGCCTTACCTTGTATCCACCTATAATATCGACTCCATATAGTGACCCGAGCCTCTGAAAATCCGTCTTTCTTTGATACTTTTGAAGGAACCTCTTTGACACATTAGTTACAAAACCGGCAATGTACGCGATGGATTTGCCGAGACGGGCCAATATGTGGAGCCGATATAAGGAAGGCCTGCACTGCACCGCACCCCAGCATGGCTGAAAGCAATGAATTTTAGGTAGATATATATACCAGCTTCCCTAGCATGACCGACAAAACTCAATTACTATATCGTGTGATATGGCTTTTTATCGACACTCAACTAGTAAAATCCATTGTCTTTTGACAATTAAACGTCATAAACCGCTAAATCATATGGTGTTTCGGTGGTCATGCCAGGGGGGTAGGGCCCCAATTGCGCTAATTTTCAACGATAAAACCAAGACCGTTTCAGTTTCGTTTACAAAAAAATACTTGCTTTAGTTATGTTAAAATTGTTAAAAGTTATGCTAGGGGAGCCTAGAATGCCAATCTTGAACAATTTAAATGACAATTCTAAAGCTAAACCAAAGATTTTTAGGTAAATAAATAAAACATAAACGACAACATAACGGTTTTGGTTTTATCAGAATTAGCGCGATTGGGCCCCAGGTATAACAAAGAGTAGCTGAGTTTTTTTATGTGACATTGGTGGGTCACATAAAAAAAGTTGGTGGTTGGTAGTTGACGGTGACACATGTGCGTCGATCAGGAGCCTCGTAATGGAGGCATTATTCAAATGGCGCGACGCAACCGGCATAACATTGCGGCTTCAGCACTCGAATATTCGGCTATAAACCCAGCGGGTGTCATATATCACCTTGTAAGCTCGCCATTCACACATTTTGCAACGGAATTTAACGTTTGGCCTACATATTTTTTAATAAAAGACCTATGTTTATTCCCAGCAGTGGGTATTGTGCGGCTAACATAATGATGGTGGTGATTACACCATAATAACATTACGCAATTCCGTAAAATCTAAATTAACTTAAAAATCATTACATTCAAATGTCAATAGATAGATTAGCTCAAATTCACATCATGAATTCATTACTTATATTATACTTACCTGATTGGTGAAACACGACCTTAAATTAATTAATGAATTTTTATTGTTCATTTTATGCCTGTAATTAATTGTGCTTTCAATCTGAAAGAAGTAATAAAAGTCAATGAATCAACATCCGGATTATGTCATGACCACTATTAAATAGCAACGGGCTTCATTAAATCTTTATAAAAGTACGTTATTATTAAACATTTTTGATAGTTTATTGATCGCTCGCTTGTATTTAATCAAAATGAATCGATTGCGACCTTCGGCTGTTAAAATTCCGACTTTACCGATGAATCATATTGGGTTAATGTTAAATTATGTATTCGTTCGTACATTGATCTCATTTGGCGCCAATAACATGTAGGCTCACTCAGAATATATAAGTATGGCACGAGACCGAATTATTTTAACGACATATTCATTTTAGACACTTGTCGCCACGGCCACTTGATTGTTCACGTGTTAAACAATTCAGTTCATTTTGTTGTACGAACCTCGAGCGTATGCTCCATTAATTAAGCGCCGGCCGTAGTTACAGGATTTAGTTCGGAGCGCTTACGCAAGTGGTTCGAGAATGAAATTTATTTATCGTTTGTAAAGTTCACCCGCTGCGGTTGATGTCATCGACTGATTCACGTTGATGTATTGTTATAATGAACCGTCTTCGGTACTTTGTTCTTGACTCAGATGGTATATTTGGATCGGAATGTATTAATTTGTCTTAGGGTGTACAGTTTCAATTTTGAAAATTGTATAAGTAGATTGCAAGTGGACAATAAGGTTTTTCTTTCCCGTTTCCTTTCACTTTCTTCTGACGCGCATGTCCTATTTTCTCCAAAAAAACCTATAAATTTGTATGGCAGAAAGTGCACGGATTGGAGGCACTATTGCATGTGCTTGACGGAAGTTGAAGCGAATTGGTAAAGAGTCAAAGTCAAATGAGTGAATTCTCTTTACATTCAAGCCTGTAGCTCACCTCCGGCTCCGCCGCGAAACAGTGCCAGCGAGACCGCCATAGTTCCGCCATGCCAATTGTCTTCTATCGACGACGATAAATGACGATCACATCTACGTAGCGCTTTCGCGTCTTTACTTTCGCGTGTGCCAACGGTCGGAGTCGGAGACGATCGGGCGGAATCGCGTGTGAAAAATCTATGTATTAAAACAGGCTGTACGCATTTGTTTCGCTCACAGAACAAAGAAAAAATTTCCCCCCCAGGTTTCGCTTGTCGAACTCATGGCGGAACCTACGGCAGTGTTTCGCGGCGGAGGTGTGCTACAGGCATCAAGTCTCGGCTTGGTTCTGGACTTTTGAGTGCCGCTGAGCTTTTCAAAGTCGAGTTTATAATTTAGATAAAGAATTCGAAGCCGGGATATCTTTTCAGCGCCGGCTGGATTTGTTTACGGTATTCTGACGTCATGCATGGTATACCCACAGGTGAAGCTGACATCGGAGTGCGTAACGGCGTGGGCGCGGCTGCGGTACTGCGGCAGCTGTGGCGGCGACGAGACGCCCGCGTGCAGCCGCTACTGCCACAACGTGCTGCGCGGCTGCCTGCCCGCGCACGCCGACCTCGCCGACAACTGGGACGCCTACATCGGTCAGTGCTCGCCAATACTAGCGATATGGTCGGTCGCTTCTCTGGTGTAGGAGATGCGGACACGCGTACCCACAGACCCAGGAAAGGAGAGGCGCAGGTCTTCGAGAGGAGTTTAGTTGGTAGTGGTGCCTTCCCCCGTGACCTTTCGAGATATCGTTAGGGGGGCGGGGCAGGGGTGAGAACCGCCCAGCTTTGACGCAAAGCCTAATAGGCTTAGTGGGAGGGTTGGGTGTGGCGAGGGATATGCTACGGGTATGACCGAGTCCAACATGTCATTTGGTATGCGTAAAGATTGCATTCTCCTCTTGATACAATAAAAAAAAGGAGATGCGAACACGGGAGACGGCAGCGCTCATATCCTGTGATTGCCATTGCCATCCAGTGTATTCTTGATTCCATAGTATTAATATAATAGACGAAGTGTCAATTCTGGAAGCCTAGATCATTTAGCTTGAAGACGGTTGCCAGGATATTGCTGTATTGTCGAAATTTCTTCTGTTTAATATCTTAGTCCAAGATCGAATGTAATGTAATTTCCTCGTCGTAATTCGTCATGTTATGTTTGACAACCAACTGCCTCTTCATAAAATTTTTTTTTTGTTTTACAGAGGCTATCGATAAAGTGGCAGACAGGTTGCTCGGACCTTTCAACATAGCAATGGTGGTAGAACCGATCGACATAAAGATATCCGAAGCGATCATGAGCTTTCAAGAGCACAACCAGGAAATATCGCAGAAGATATTCGCCGGTTGTGGAAAACCAGTACTAGGGGGTGGAGCGGGGGCAGCCGGACCGTTTTTCGCACCGGACCGGAGTAAAAGAGCCGTTCGGCCGATAGCTGATTTTGATTGGAAAACCAATGATGTTGATGATTTTGAGATAGAAACCTCTTTTGAGAATGTGCGAGATGAACCTATGTTTGCGTTAAGGGTTCCTGAACTTCGGAGAGCGACGCAGGAACTAGCGGAACAGGCGAAACTTAGAGAGCGGTTCTTGCAGTACATGAGAGGAAAGATAGATTTGAAGGAGTATGAGGAGTATGAACCCAATAGGAAGAAAAGAGACGCACAGCCGGAACCAGCGGCAGCTAGCACTGATATTGACTATAGGGCGTTTGAGTTCGAAGGGAAGAGGGGGTCCAAAAAGAAGAAGACTTCTGCGAAGACTGATGATGTGAACGGTCAGTGGTTTGCCAATATATTATTTATTTATTGCGGACTTGTGAATGTAAAAAAAAGATATATTTTCACCGTGTAGTTTCCCTAAACAAAAAACTATAAAAAGAAGCTACATATTTTGTTAAAAAAGGTAGGCAAACCTTTGTCCCGGAAAACAATTTTTTTTTTACAAAATGGTTTTGCTACTATGTTAGTTGATTTTTAATATGTTTGACTGACTAATCTGTCATTCCAGGAGCGGGTGCGGGCGGTAACTCCGAATGGGGTGGAGCAGCGTTAGAGAAACTGGTGCGAGAGGCGCGCACGCGGCTGCATTCATGGCGGCGCTACTGGGCGCAGCTGCCCGTGTCGCTGTGTGCGGCCGGCAGTGTTACCAGCGCGCCGTGCTACAACGGCAGCGCTGTCGCCAGGTACGTACTAGACGTCAGTAGTAGTACGTACTAGAGTACTGTAGTAGTGCGGTGTTGGCATGTAGAAACAATAAAATTGGTTATATAAATACCGATGATCTGAATAAATACATAATTTTGTAAACATGTCGCGAGAGTTCACGCAGACGACGAAACTTTTTTGAGCATGATCTTTATTATTTTGGTAATAAGGAAGGTGTAGTTTTTACGCGCAATTTTTAAACGTAGTAAAGTTTTACTTAGTAATTAAAATCATGCGCGTTTTCGATCTGATAAAAATACGTAGGTTCAGTGTTTTAGAAAGGTATTTATTATTTTTTTTACACTGAAAATGATGTTCAAATATTGCAAAATGTTATCACTAAAATCATATGGCAAACTCATAGCCGATCAAAATAACTTTTGTCTGCAAAAATCGGGCAAAAGTGGTTTTGGCCGGTTATGAGTTTTGACTGTAACATACCTATCTCGTTTCCAGCTACACGGCAGCAGCGGCGGGCTCTGGATCGGCAGCGCTAGCGTCGAACCCCGAAGTGCGCGGCACGGCCGGCCCCGCGCCCGGCGCCGGTGTGGCGCGCGCCGCACAGGAGCGACTGCGGGCGCTCACTGCCAGGCTGAAGGACGCCTACAACGGGCTCGAGGTGCAATGGCGGGACACGGGTCAGTACTAGTGTAGTGTAGTATAGTTGTGGTTAAAGATTTATTTCCTAAAAGAATTATACATTCACTTAAATGAGAAACTTAAAATTACAAAAAGAAAGTTAGTTACTAAAACTAACCCTAGCTTTAGGGTCGCACCTCGCATCTGGCGCTAGTATAGCGCGCGCATTGTAAGCGCGTGCGCTGACGTTTACAACGGGCTTGAACAATGCAGTGGCGTGATTCGTTTTAGTAATGGTACAGATATTGTGACACGCGCGCGCTGTTTGACCAAAACTTACAAGGTATAAACCGAAAGCAATACAAATTTCCATAAATAATTATGTCTTTCTTTACATTTTGTATTTCTAAATATTAATTTACCATAATATACACAGGGCGTTAAAAAACAGTAATGCTGAACTAGATAGGGATCATGAAAACGAACAACTTTTACTACGGGCCAAATTTTGAAATCGCAAAAAAATCAGCTGTTTGTATGAAACAAACATTAATAACAAAAAATCAAAATGTATGCAACAGCTGATTTATTTTCGTGATTTCAGAGTCGCTCCCATAGTATAAGTTGTTCAGTTTGATGGTTCCTATCTACCATATTATGGGTTTTTTTTTGTAACACGTTGTATATTTCAATATATCCTATTCCGTTATATATTCTGTGAACTGGGGGGGGGGGCCTATTTTTTAATCGCTCTGCAGGCGTCGAGCGCTCTTTTCAACTGATTTTCATTCGACATTATGACTGAAAACAATGAGATGTCGAACGAAAATCAGTAGAAACGAGCATTCGACTGGAGTCGAGCGATTCAAAAATAGGGGCCCTGGTTCTATGTAACAACATTAGACTGTTCTAGAGTCACGTTCAATGCTTGTGTTAGTATATCAAACTTACAATAGTAATTGTTCCAGACACGAGTCCGCAAGCGTCACAGTCGCGGCAGGACCTGATAGACGGCTCCGGATCCGGCTCCGGCGACCGCCCCGACGACGACGACTCCGACGACGACGACGAGTACAGAGACATCGGTAAGTCCTTCTCAAATATCTAATCTATCACTAATACCAAAATTCAACAAAATTCGTTCAGCTGTTTTGACGTGTAAACTGAAAAAATGCAAACAAAGCTACTTTAGCATTTATATTATTATAAAGAATTTTGTTATTACATTTTAAATTTTTTGCATTCATATGCTATTTTTATATTAAGATAAATGGTCTAAGTACCTACTAGAGAAAATCAACTCGCCTGACAAATTATGTTAAAGAGTCGCTAGTAAGATATCAGAAATTTAGAAAGATGTTTCATTAGAATGTCGAGGGTATACTCTATATTAATGGAATACCGCTGGCTTCTGGCTTGCAGCGAAAAGCACTACAAAATTTCCCCGATCTTACTAGCGACTTGGTAGTACAATGGGGAATGTCCGAAAAAAATCATATTGGCTGAATATTTTTTTATAGGTAGTTAAGGCTCCCTTAGTAATAGAATTTTCGGTTTTTTTCTAGTATATCATTTATGTTAATATAATATATGTTGTTGTTGTTAGTGATTTTCTAAAGTCATCCAACAAAGATTGCAATTTATTTACATTTTGTCATTGTTAGTGACTTTCAAAAGTCATCTAACAAAGTTCCCAATTTTTTTTACAATTTGTCGTTGTTAAGTAGTTACTTTCAAAAGCCATCCAACTTTCCAAATTTTTTTACAATATGAAGTTAGATAATCAGCTAGTATAGCAATAACAAATTCATCTCATTGTCCAGGTTCAGGCCACATCCCCGAGTTCGAAGAGCCCGTGGACGCTGACACGGAAGAATCCGTGCCTCCGCAGCCAGAGGCGCCTTTCGTGCCCAACGTGATCGACGGGCCCGGGACCAACAACGTGAACGTGCGGAGCCGACTGTTGCCGGACGACGCGCCGGCGCCGGACGCCCGCCCGGACGACTCCGGACGGCCGCCGGTCGACACGCGTCCGGACACTGAACCCGTGGACGGAACGTTGAGAAGCGCCGCGGAACGACCTTCCTTACAAAAGGCGTTATTCACGTATGCTTTACCTGTTGTGTGTGCGTGGTTCGGAACTATAATCACAGATCTGTTTTAAAACTTTGAATGTGGATGTGACTTAAGTGTGGGATTAGTTCAATAATCCTTAATTCTATGATGGCTATCAGTGCTCAGTGAATAGTATTACACTTTTACAAGTACGAGTGATCAGAATGTCCGACTTGAAATCTGCTCGGAGAATAGTGAAACCGGTTCGTAGTTAGCCTAGTCAGTGTGAGCTACTGTGATATAAACTCGGCAGCGTGTGGAAATAATTTATTGTACTCGTCCACACCGAACGACAATAAACATATTAACCTATTTTTTTTCTGCAATCATGTTTAAGTGCACTCTTAATATTTGAGCGATCAAATTTTCGTATTTATTTTATAAGCGAAGTTTCATTCATTTGTAATTTGTAAATATTGATGTACATTTTAATTAGATAGTGAATCTAGGTATGTTAATCTTTAATTTCGTGCAAGTATGCATTACAGTCACGACTTATGTATACAGTTTAGGACCTTGTCACTCTAAAAGCTATTACATACTTTTTTACAAAAATCAATGACAAATGACAACTACAATAAAGTGACAAAGTTCTAAATTGTATACATACATATTTGTATACATAGGCTTGACTACTATTTTTGTTGTGATGTCACGCAATCTTCATAAACAGCTACGAGAGATACTAATCAGACTATGTATTTTCTACTTAACTATTAATAAAAAAGAACGCGTGTGACTTTGCAATAGAAATTAGGTGTTTAAATTGATGTACATAAAACTTAGTCATAACATTTTAACATAAGAGACTGATTTACTTTTGATTAATTTGTTAAAAAATATTAAACTATACCTTTTATTTTCGAGCTTAGGATATTCTATTTTCAATCGACTGATGTAATAATAATAATCGTATTTTTATTCGTTATTTGAGGATCGGGCGATTCGATTGCTGTATAGTTAAATTATTATTTATGCGACTTTTTTACACCAAAAATTTTTAGGCATTATATGAACTACTTTTATTTTTGTTGTTTTGATAAAAAATGGATTTGAGCAATCGCCGAGCATCCCGTAATATTTATTTATTACTAATTGACTATTTGGCTTCAGCTTTATTTTGCTAGTTATCAGTATAGCACACACTTGTATAGAACAGTGTTATATCCATATATTTAATTAGTAAGTTTGTCTGTTGTGAGTATTGTATTGCGTAACGGTTGCAATTTTATACAATTTATGTTTCAGTAATAATCTCTTTTGTTCTAGCAATAAATAAGTAATTCTGACCATTCTGACCGATAGGAGATATTATGCTATTAGCATAGCTACGCACAATAATGTTAATTGAATAGTTTTACTATATAATCTTTTAATTCCCGTAGTTATGCACTACGAACATATCTTGCTAAAGATATACAGCAATATACTTATTTCATTGTATCGTGGCATTTTTACTGATATTCACGTAAAAAATGCTTGCAGAATGTAGGTGCAAGTTACGGGGACCAAACATGTATATCAGTGTGATGTGCCATCTACTTAAGATTAATTTATACATGTATACAATTGTATACATACCTACCTATGTACTGATTTAATCTTGGACATGGTTGGAGTACGACAGTGGAATGTGTGGAAGTTTTATTTAAGAAATTTTCATGTAGGATTATGTTTCAATATTTTATGCACTTTATTTAAATAGTCCGTGCTTAAGATTTTTATTGTCTCTTATTTCTCAACTGTAATGCATTATTTATCGAAAATTCTTGGTAAAATATTGAAACTTTCTATGTGGTGTAAATATTATTAGAATGTAATCATTTTTTATAATGAGTTAAAGATCTAGATATGGTCCAATGCCTGTGTATTTGACGTTTTCGCGTTGTACAATATCGTCTCAATAATACTAACATTCTTAACTCGCGCTATTGCGATGCGCTTAAACGTCATATAACAATACACTGTGTTAAGTTTAATAGGAAATATGTAAGTTATATACAGTTGTTGTATAACAGGGTAAAGAGTTGAATCACTGCCAGCCTGCACTCATCTGTTAGTATGCAGGATAAAAGGGCATTAACCATGGTATCTATAGTTGCGCCTTAGATCAAGACTGCATCTAGAACACTGTAAATATTCCCTAAAGAAACAAAAAAAAAACGCAACGCTCCTACTTAAAGATTATATTAAATTCTTCACATGTTTTCTGAGAAAAAATCTAGTCAGTTCTTTTGGGTTGAAGTTGTTTAGAGGGATTAGAAACAATGGATATTTTTTCTCATTCTTCGTGTGAAGGCAACTTTTGGGTTAGATGATGAAATACGTAATTCGGTATTAGAGGAATCATATAAAATACAGCTCATCGTCATTGCGTGCACTTAACTTTTTTTACATATGACGCCTTCATTGTGATGCTAAAGTGTATACGTAATAATGATATTGTACCATCACCATCAAAAGTGAATGATGACCAGACATCTTACGAACAAGTTTTGAGTTCAAGAATAAAACGTGATTCACTTTTGACGATGAGGGTACTTCAATGGTCAGCTCTGTTTGATCTGACAAAAAGGGTTAAACCCTTTTGCGATTGAAATTAATCAATCAGTGTTAATATTTTCCAGTTTCAAGTAAAATTTTAGGTAACATAGCTCGTTAAACTCCTTAATTCACAAAATCAAGCGTTCGCTTATTAAATTAATATACATTTGAAGACATTTTACTCAAATATAGTAAAATACTGTGCATTAGATGACAATCGATGAGAAAACGAGTTATACGGAGCAAATGAGCAATTGTAATTAAACTATCAGTAGATTTACTAAATTTTTTATGGAGATGTAATAGGTATGAATTTGTGTACATAAATAAAAATAACATGTGTAAATCCGTTGTTTCATTTGTTACATATTTTAAGATTTAGTTTTGAGAAATAGTTATTTGTAATTGAATTTTAGAACTTTATTTTAATTCTTCATTATTTGGGTGAGGTAGTGTGGCCCATGAAAAGCAAATAGGGAATGTTGAATTTAGATTTAAAAAATTGAAACAAAATAATTTATATTGTAAAAACATTTATTACAATCACTTACACTTATGTAAATCTTACATAAAATATCAATATCACAATAACATATTTATTTCCAGATTGCATTTTAAACTTAAAATTAGATCAGAACGTTTTATACGTTAGTTAGTTTTATGAATTTCTAGCTTTCCGCCCGCAGTGGACTACAGGCTTAGAGCATACAGAACGGGAGTAGGCATATACAGGCACCCCCTTTCACCAAAGTACATGACCAATTTGGTCGTGTCAGTTTATAAAAACTAGTTGGTCGCGAACACTCGCCATTTTGAAAGACTACATATCGCCGAACGCAGCTCCGCGAAAATGATGAATTGTGCGGTGATATTGTGCAAAAGGCGATCTGAAACTTCAAATTTTAATAAGGACGGGATTTCCTTACACACGTAAGTATAATTTTATTAACAAACTATAATATAATCACAAAGAAAACCCAGTTTGTTTAGTAAAGCCAACGACAGAGATTGCGATAGCAAAACGATACCAAACACCATGGTAGAAGTCTTAGTGCTGTGACAAAGTTAAAGAAGACGAATGAACGAAGTCAAAGAGAATGAATGTGATCTGATCAGTACATAAATTTTTCAATCATTAGTTTCTCTGATGTTGTCTTGATTTCAAAAACACAAGTGATTTATTGACATTTTTAGATTTTAGGCATTAACAAATCACAATGCTATTTATATATTAAGATAATTAATAGAAGAAACACTAGAAAAAATACGGGTGTCTATTTTTCTCTAGTGTTTTTTTCTATTAAATTGAAACTTGTGCGATGGTATATTTATGGGTACGTATCAGGATGTCTAAACTTAAAATGGCAAAGTTCAAAATGACAAAAATTTGAATGTCTTACGATTAAAATGTAAAAAGTTCAAAATGTCAAAAACGAAAATGTCAAACGGTCAGATAGTCAAAAATTAAAATGTCTAAGTTCAAATGATTAAAACTTGAAATGTCTAATAGTCCAAATACATATAATGACGTATAGAATTTACTCATTTTCTTTCATTTAGGTATCTTATTAATTAGGTTAAATAACTGTGTGTAAACCTCTGTGCCTCCGCCGCACATAAACATAGCCGCGCCACTCCCTGATTCGGTAGCCGGTGCCAGTCACTGATTCAGTAGCCGGCGAACAAAATCCACCAATTGACTTTGAAATAGATTTTTTTTCTGGCGCTTCGCCGGCCGCTGCCGCGGCAGGCTCGCTTCGCTCGCTCGGCTCGCGCGCTGGGTTCATGTCAACCTAACATGCTCGTCGCTACGCTCCTCGCACCTATCTCGTGACCTGCGGTCTACGGTTTCTAAGTCCCAGTAGACTAGTTTAGACTCGTTTCCGGCAGCTAAATTTGCTATAACGCATTTTAGACGAAGCCCAAAGACACCTCCACAGACTCAATCAACCTCAAAGAAGATGATTCGTTTTAAGATTCAACCCAATTCAAATAAATCATTGTGAACTTAGACTTAATGACGATTGATATTTTAACTTTCAAGTATTTGATACGTTTGATACTTTGAATTTTGCTATTTTGAAGTTAGACATAATGATTTTCGACATTTTAAACCATTTGAATTTAAATTTTTGACATTTTGAACTTTTTCATTTTAACTTTAGACATTCTGATACGTACCCACTTATAATACATAGAAAATACCATGACAAACAGACATGTTCTTGCACACAAATGTTTGTCTTGTCTTCATCTTATCCAATGCGTCAACCGGGTTGTTTTTAGGGTTCTTTTATCTTTGTTTTGATATTGTTTACCTTTCCTTTCTTGATGCCGCCTGATATCTAACAGTAGGCAACTTTTAAATTCCCTATATACGAAGAATAAAAATAGTTTAAAAGCTGATTTAAAGTTAGAGGGGGGGGGGGGACACATTTTACTACTTTGGCAGTGTATATTATCGTTCAAACGGTTGACTTTGAGAAAAAATAGTCTTAGGAACCTCAATGACATTTTTGAAGACCTATCTATAGACTTTTATAAAGATTCTTTTTTTCAGTTTCAGTTCCATGTATGGGGAGCCCCCTTTAATCTTTTATTTTTGTGTAAACATCGTAAGGCGGTTTACAGAATACATCTACTTATCAAGTTTCAACTGTGTAGTCCTAATACTTTCGGAGTAAAGTGGCTGTGACATACGGACAGACGGACGGACAGACAAACATAACGAATCTATTAGGGTTTAGTTTTTTGCCATTTAGGCTACGGAACCCTAACAAGCAATTTAAAGTTCAAAATTCATTGGAGATTTTTGACAGTTTTGAATAGCTTGATGTGCTGCTGACTGTACATAGATACTTGTAAATAAATGATTACATTATTAATCTCATTTATTTTCTTTTTTGACAACCTACACACCTTTATACTTGCATCTTGCGCCAACACTAACTATCGGAATTTCATTTCTGTACATTATTTTAGGATAAAAGGGCAGAACGATGTTTTAAGTATGTTATTAAACAATTATTTGTAAGCGTATTTTAGTGATTGTTGGTGCAAATCACAAAATCAAAATGAAGACATTAATTTTTTTTGGTCGTAATCATAATCACTCATCTTCAATTCAAAGCTTCTAATCATTCAATTTCATCGGTCTTTTTATGTCCCATCACTAACCTTAACGCAAGGGCAAACTTATTTATGTCGGTAAGTTTGGCGCTGCCGTCTACGTGATCTGTCAGAATTTGTACTAAGATGGTTAGTTCCGAATTTGACCACCTGCCAATATAACTTTGTGGTCATTCTGTTTTTGTGTGCGTGTGTAACAATATGACTTTAAGCTTCAAAAGTGTGCGTGAATATGAAGTTGTGTGCTGTGCGTGTGTACCTCGTCTCCCCCCAAAATCGGTGAACAAAATCTAGTGTAGGAGAGCGCTCTTGCTTACTCCCGTTCTGTATGCTCTAAGACTACAGGTTATATCGTGGGGGCGGAGACCCGTGCCCAGCAGTGGGATAAAAGTAGCCTATGCCCTTCCCCAAGGTCCCATCTATACCCATACCAAATTTTATCAAAATCGGTCCAGTGGTCTATGCGTGAAAACGTACAGACAGACAAGACTTACTTCGCATTTGTAATAATAAATGGATAGTATTACCTGGATGATTAGGGAAATGCCTGGCTAATCCAAAAAAAATGGGTGGATTTTAAATTTTCAAATCACATTGTTAGATAAAAACCAGTTGATTCATAAAATTACTCTCGCCGAATTTTTGAGTAAGTAGGTAGTTGTTTAGTACATCATCAGGACCTAATTCACCAAATCGACATTTGTCAGCGACATTATGTCCGTGAATTTTACATATTGTCATAACTTTAATTAGGGACAAACATCTTTTGAGGGATAATTTTTACAAGTCTACATACTACATAAAAATATGTGTACTTGTAAACTAAAACTCAGTCACTAACAAACGAGTCATATAGAAGCAAAGGCAGCAACATCCTTTTTGTCAATAAAAGTACAGTACTAGGCACGTATCTTGAAATTTTTTCGACGGAGTGGGGATAAGTTCGCGCATGTGCTCTTGTGAGCGACCAATAGCGCGCGCCCCTCTCCCGCCGCCCGCGCCCCTCACCGCTACGCATGCCCGAAATACGCATTTCGCGCAATCCTCACCCGATTTCAAGTTATATGCCTCGTACTGTAACTTTGAATGCAGTCTTCTTATATGAAATCAGCAAAAAAAAAAATTGATTGAGTTAATAAGTTTGCAACAAAAATAGCAACAACTTACGTTAAAATCTATAATTTTAACAAAACAAAACAAGCAAAAAACAGATATATCCCACAGAACTGCACTGCTTCGAAACCAAAAACAATATCTTTCCGCAATTTTGGAAAAACTGCATGTTGCTGCCTTTGCTTCAACAGGGTGAAATCAAAAACGGTCGACAAATTTTGTAGTATGTTTAGACCGTCAAATTGAACAACTTTGTCTATTGGACCAACTTAATCAGAACAAAAAAATATTCAGCTGTTCCATACATGTTGGTCGCGTAGATATTGACGTTTTCTATGGAACACCTGATGGACCGTCGGCGAACCAGGTCATTTTCGATCTATCGACGTGCCGGACTACAGCTGCGCCACAAAAAAAAAAGTTGGAAATCTGACTTTTTGACTATGCCATGATGAAGTCGATAATTTGTCGGAATTTGTCACACAAAAACCAGAGTTTGTCGGTCTTGCGTTTAGGAGATCTGTGTGGCGCAGCTGTAGACGTCTCTACAGCTGAGCCACACAGATCTCGAAAACGGAAGGTCGTAGCGAAAATCTGATTACTCGTGTGTGCAGCCGTTAATTTGTCGGAATTTGTCGCACAAAAACCAGATTTTGTCGGTCTTGTGTTTAGGAGATATGTGAGGATACGCTGTGGAGACTTTTCTACCTGGATCTTGAGAAAGGAAGGTCGTAGCGAAAATCTGATAACTCGAGTGTGTAGCCGTTAGTTTGTCGGAATTTGTCACCAAGAATCAGAGTTTGTCGATCTTGCGTTTAGGAGATATGTGAGGATACGCTTCCGACCTTTCGTTCTCGAGATCCAGGTAAAAAGGTCTCCACGACCTTCCGTTTTCGAGATCTGTGTGGCGCAGCTGTAGAGACGTCTCTACAGCTGCGCCACACGTATCTCCTAAACGCAAGCCCGACAAATTCTGGTTTTTGTGCGACAAATTCCGACAAACTCGTCTTCATCATGGCATAGTCAAAAAGTCAGATTTCCAACTTTTTTTTTTGCACGTGATCTATCGCATATTGAGACCAGACCACAGAATAACTAATAGTACAAGTACGGAAGCAGCATTCCGCAAAGTTATTTAAATAAATAGCGACTTTTGCTCCAACACTATAAAGTACAATTCAGGTCGCGCAGCGCTAAAATAGTAGTTGCCTCTCTTTCTATCGCGTGCTCTTACCTCTTCTGACGACGCAACGTTAGGGTCGTCTTCCTTTAAATAAACTGTGTAGCATATATCATAATGTGAAAAACGACAATTGTTTATTGGTTTTTGATTTAGACATTCGTACACGGCACAGTAATGTCGATCCTAATGAGACAATACCTACGCAGGCAGTAAGATGCCGCGCGACGACACAGGCGGGCGTTTGGCGGTCCTCTGCTCACTTGTGCCTCCGTAGGCACGGCTAGCGGTAGGTGCTTATCGCGCGACCTTGAGCGAGTGATGGAGGCCTGACCAGACCAAATCGGCAAGATAGCCATTAGCTTGGTGTTATCAAATATCATCGTTTGGGTTGCGAAGTAGGAAGCTTCTGGGAGATATGCCACCCTAAAAATATGGATTATTTATTTGTTCTGATTAAGTCGGTCTCATAGACAAAGTTATTAAGTTTGTCTTATCGACTGAAAGGTGAAATAAGCGCCAGGATCACGTATCTGCTCAGTCATCGCTGTCGTCGTCGTCGTCGTCGGAGTCGCTGCCGGAGGCACCGTCGCCCTCGGAGTCGGACCCGAGCCACGCCGGCAGAGGCGGCTGCGAGATTATTGTCTTCCATTCGTTCAGCTTGTGCAGATCTACCAAATCAATATGACCGTCTCTATAAAGTGGAACCAAATGTGACGATACTGAAACAGGTGATAGTGTTGCTTAAACTGAACAACATCCATAAGAATAAATAAAACTTACTAGAATGGACACTCCCGCCCCCAACGGGCTCAGAGTCACGATATTAGCCTACTTGTTAAACGCGAAACTCAGTCGGGCTGTTATGGTGTATCCCCACTTGGGTTCGCGAACCTCCGCGCTCCGCGCTCCGCGAACCTCGGAGCGCGCTCCGTATTTGGGATCCATCAATCCTTCCGGGTCAAAATTGACAAAAACTGAATAAAGGTATTTTTTTTACTATGACTCGGTCGTCTGCCGAGGTCGAAAACTTGGATTTAACATTGCCTCCACATTACCAACAATATATCCAAAAAACAAAAATACCTGATTTGATTCAACGATAAATGCCTAATTTGATTGGATTATAAGTATTACGTATAGAAAGACACTCCCCGCCCCGTCCCAGAACAGACCGCGCATCTACAAAACGTCATCGTTGTCTGTGTAATAGGTAGTTATAACGGAGCGGTTGTATGGAGTGTTCGGGGTGTGTTTAAACTATAAAGCGGGAATTACATTAGGCCGACGTGGGCCACGTACGCCGATCTGAGTGCGTTCGATAATGTACTCTATGGACGTGTCATAAGACATATTTTTCGTTGCGTCGAATAACGTGGTATCGTCACAGAATACATAATAGTACAAGTACAGAAGATCCACTCCTCAAAGTCATTTAAATAAATAGCGACTCTATTTTAGACACAATAAAGTGCAATTCAGATCGCACACCGCTCCCTTCGCTACAGTTATATTCACCTACAAATTACCTCTCTTTCTATCGCGTAGCTCTTATCTCTTCTAACGACTTCAGGGTTTCTTCTTTTAAATAATAATGAAATAATAGCTTACAATACTTTATTACAAGTTATGTGTTTGTGAACTAAAATGTGTACTTAAATACAGTCAACGCCACATCAGGCTATACATACTGATTTGAGGCAATTTGCTTTCTTACGAAATCAAATTATCGTTAATAATTAAGTTTATTTCGAAAGTAGATAAGTAAGTACCTACCTAAATAAGACGTAAGTAGGTACCTAAGAATAAACGAATACTAACTAGGTAGTAGATAAGCACGATGTCGTTTGGAACTTATGGAAGTGTGAAAAACGTGAGGTTCCGGATCCTTTTTATTACTATTAAGGCAGCCCTTTGCGATGCAATATGCCTTCATTTTGGTTATTATCATAAATGTACGAACGAACGACGCGACAATACGCGAATGCGGTGCGTGAGTGAGTATCGAAATCGAATTGCTAACGTGCGTCCCAGCCGGCACGCGGCAGCCCTCTGAAATTAGTCCGTCCGGACGGACCCGCCGGCTACTTGTAGCTTCGTACCTAAAGCGCGGAGTGCGCCTAGCCTGGTATCGTGTCGCAAGGAATGTATGTAGTGTAGCTCTAAACGACTATCCTCTATGTAAAATGCATGGGGACCGACGCGCCCAGATCGGCGTACGTGGCCCACGTCGGCCTAATATATTTTTTTTTTATTTATAAATCTTTATTGCACAAATACATAAAGTAAGGTACAAATGGCGGACTTAATGCTAAGAGCATTCTCTACCAGTCAACCAACAGTAAACAGATATACACGAATGCGGCACAATCAAAGAAGAATGATATTTACATGCATACAAAACTAATAAATACATGTCTACATAATCATATAATATTAATATATCTACATATAAATAAATGAAAATATACATATATATACTTATATAAATATATATATACACCAAATACCGAGTTTAGATAAGTAGTGACGTTGACCCTTCCACATCACGGGCATAAGCCCTCCAACAGATGTCCATGAACTTGTTTGGGTAGTTGAAAACTTACTGGGAGCTCTTCTAATAGAATCGGGGAGACCGTTCCAAAGACGCGCCGCTTGCAGTGTGAAGGAGTCGGACATATACCCAGAGCGAAAGAGAGGAGTAAATAGAGAAAGAGAATTGGCAGAGCGAAGGCGACGGTCGTGAGAATCACAGAGATGCTGAAACTTGCATTTTAAGTAATCGGGAGAATGAGGGTTGTAAAGAATGGAATAAAGAGTGCAGAGCAGCCGCAACTGTCTGCGTTGACGGATAGGAAGCCATTTAAGCTGAGATCTGTACGATGAAACGTGATCATATTTGCGAAGGCAAAAGACAAAACGGATAGCATTATTAATGAGGCGGTCTAGCTTATTAAGGAGATCCTCATTTAAGTCCGGGTAGCAGGCATCGGCATAATCAATGAGTGGAAGAATGAGAGAAGTGACAAGAGTGACCTTTGTGCGGATAGGGAGAAAATTTCTGAAACGATTTAGAAAGCATAATGAAGATATAACAGCTCGACTGACCTCGGCAACTTGTGTTGTCCAGCTAAAGCTTCGTACAGACTGAGGCGAATTCCGCGCGAAATTCGCGAGTGCGACCACGTAACTCAAAGCGATAGCCATAGCCATAGCCATTGTCAAAGAAATTGCTATGGCAATGGCTATGGCTATGGCTATTGCTTTGAGTTACGCGATCAAAATCTGTCAAAATGAGCGACGCGCGCGATTCGCTCGCCTCAGTCTGTGAGAAGCTTAAGTGATGAGTCGATATGCAGGCCAAGGTTTTTTACGCTAGTGCAGAGAGATAATTCCCGCTTAATGGTCTGTCATGTTGCTCACCTAAGCTGTACATGTCGCTGAGGTAGAACTGTTTGTCGTCCTTCTCCAACACGCCGCCGTACAGGTACAGCGTGGCGCGCTGCACCGCCATCATGGCGGACATGCGCGGGGAGGGGCCGGCCCGCGCGCCCGCGGTGGGCGGGGCCTCGGTGGGCGCGGCCGCCGGGGCCCCGCCCAGCTTCATGGTAAACACTTCGTCCGTCACCACTGGGGAAGGATGAATAAAACTTTACTGGTTTTTTTTTTCTTTTTGAGCATTGCATTACCGGCCCTAGCAAGGTCGTTGAAAGTTACAGTACGAGGCATATATCTTGAAATAGGGTAATATAATTATATAATTTGGGCATGCGTAGCGGTGAGGGGCGCGAGCGGCGGGAGAGGGGCGCGCGCTATTGGTCGTTTACAAGAGCACATGAGCGAACTTATCCCCACAACGTGAAAAAAATTTCAAGATATATGCCTCGTACTGTACTTCCATTTTCATGAATTATTTGGTGAAGTTCTGCTTCAACAACGCTTGAGAATTTGCAATTTGTTTCTAAACTAGCTATTAATTCTGTTATATGTTGTATTACAACGTGTAACAAAATTAATTGCTAAACCAAAATTTGGTAGACAGGGACCATCAAACTGAAAAACTTTTACTACGGAACCAACTCTGAAATCACGAAAAAAATCTGCTGTTTCATACAAAAATTCATAACGAAAATATAAAAATGTATATGTTACGGCTAATACCCGAAGTGCGGCTAAACTTAGTTTTAGCCGGCTAAAACCAGGTGTAGCCGCTAGCTGTTGGCTAAAACTAGGTGTAGCTGATTTGCTAGCGGCTAATACTAGGTGTAGCCGGCTAAAACTAGGTCCAACATGGGGTATAAAGAAAGTTTTTTCTGTGGTTAGTGATGGGTTTTTGACCGGATAAAAACTCAAAATGGATAAAAACTCAATAAAGATCCGTTTTTAGCCGAGTTTTTATCCAAAAGGACGGATATTTATCCGTCCTAATAAAATATTTATTTTAAAACCCTTTTCTTGATACGTCACGTAAATTTTGAAATTAAAATAAAGGTAGTTAATAATTTTAAACAAAATAAGTGCTATTGAAGTGCATTATAATTAAGAAATCCAAAAAATGCAATAGAAGAATGAAAACTACATCCTGAGAATTCTCAAACTACTTCAGAATTATGAATGAGTTCGTTCGATGACTCTAGCACCCCCAGCCCCCAACGTACGTAGCACGTAGTTTTACGCAAAAACGGAAGGGTTGTCACAAAATTTACTTGACACGCAGGGTTCGGAAACCAGTTAATATTGTAAAAAAATACCATGATGGCAGCCAACTATTTTGTTATTGGGCCGAATTCGATGAAACTCGGTTTGGGCACTATTTAAAAAAAACAGTAAAGCAATATTAAAAATGTCGAAAATGTACGATGGCGGCCAACTTTTTTGTTTATGGGCCGATTTCGATGAAACTTGGTTTTTGGTACTACTTGACAAGAAAACAGCAACGCAATGTTTAGTGTGTCAAAAGTCCAAGATAGCGGCTAACTTTTTTGCTTGTGGGCCGATTTCGATGAAACTCTTTTTTTTTGTACTATTTTGACAAGAAAACAGCAACGCAATGTTAAAAATATGAAAAATCCAAGATAGCGGCCAATTTTTTTGTATTTGGGCCGATTTCGATGAAAGTCGGTTTTTTGTATTATTTTGACAAGAAAACAGCAACGCAATGTTATAAATATGAAAAATCCAAGATGGCGGCCAGCTTTTTTGTTTTTGGGCCGATTTAGATGAAAATTGGTTTGGGACACCATTTTTAAAAGAAAACAGCAATGCAATATTAAAAATATCAAAAATCTAAGATGGCGGCCAACTTTTTAGTTTGTGGGCCGACTTTGATGAAACTTTGTTTGGGGCACTATTTTTAAAAGAAAACAGCAACGCAATGTTAAAAATGTCAAAAATCCAAGATGGCGGTCATCTTTTTTGTTTTTGGGCTCATTTCGATGAAACTCGGTTTTTGGCACTATTTTGACAAGAAAACAGCAACGCAATGTTAAAAATGCAAGATGGCGGCAAACTGTTTTGTTTGTGGGCTGATTTCGATGAAACTCGATTTTTGTACTATTTTGACAAGAAAACAGCAACGTAATGTTAAAAATATGAAAAATCAACGATGGCGGGCAACTTTTTTTTGGGCCGATTTCGATGAAACTTTGTTTGGGGCACTATTTTTAAAAGAAAACAGCAACGCAATATTAAAAATGTCAAAAATCCAAGATGGCGGCAAACTTTTTTGTTTGTGGGCTGATTTCGACGAAACTCGATTTTTGTACTATTTTGACAAGAAAACAGCAACGCAATGTTAAAAATATGAAAAATCAACGATGGCGGCCAACTTTTTTTTTGGGCCGATTTCGATGAAACTTTGTTTGGGGCACTATTTTTAAAAGAAAACAGCAACGCAATATTAAAAATGTCAAAAATCCAAGATGGCGGCAAACTTTTTTGTTTGTGGGCTGATTTCGACGAAACTCCATTTTTGTAATATTTTGACAAGAAAACAGCAACGCAATGTTAAAAATATGAAAAATCCAAGATGGCGGCCAAATTTTTTGTTTTCGAGCTGATTTCGATGAAAATCGGTTTGGGACACTATTTTCAAAAGAAAACAGCAATGCAATATTAAAAATATCAAAAATCTAGATTGCGGCTAACTTTTTTGTTTGTGGGCCGATTTTGATGAAACTTGGTTTTTGATACTATTTTGACAAGAAAACAACAACGCAATGTTAATAATGTTAAAATCCAACCAAGATAGTGGCCAACTTTGTTGTATGTAGGCTGATTTCGATGATTCATCGAAAACGGCTTACAAACCAAAAAGTTGGCCGCCATTTCACATTTTTATGTTTTTAACATTGCGTTGCCGTTTTTTTGTGAAAATAGTACCAAAAACCGAGTTTCATCGAAATCGGCTCACAAACAAAAAAGTTAGCCGCCGTCGTGGATTTTTTTATATTTTTAACATTGCGTTGCTGTTTTATTGTTAAAATAGT
Organism: Agriphila geniculea; assembly: GCA_943789525.1. Lineage (NCBI taxonomy): Eukaryota > Metazoa > Arthropoda > Insecta > Lepidoptera > Crambidae > Agriphila > Agriphila geniculea. Next base: position 26,612,943 of record OX038872.1, on the reverse strand, counting down.
ACCAAAACCGTGTTTCATCTAAATCGACATACAAATAAAAAACCGGCCAAGTGCGTGTCGGGCCACGCGCCATAGGGTTCCGTAGTTACCTTATACCATACCATATTTAATACCACCTATAATTTTTCGTCTGTAAAAATAACTTTGTTTTTCACAGTGTTGGTATGAATGACAAAGTTATATTTGCGGTTTTAGAAAATGTGCTACATCTCAAAAACTAATTACTATATCTCGTTCAAACCAATTTTGGTTGAAAGTTTTTATTAAGATCTACAGCATATATTTTTTTTAGATTTTTCACTCTCTTATTTCAAAAGTTAAAGGGGGGGGGACACACATTTTACCACTTTGGCGGTAAATATCTTTCAAACGGTTGACTTTGAGAAAAAGTTGTCTTAGAAACCTTAATGTCATTTTTAAAGACCTATCTATAGACACCCAACACGTGTTGGTTTGAAGAAAAAAATTGTTTTCAGTTTCAGTTCTATGTATGGGGAGCCCCCCCTTAATCTTTTATTTTTCTTATTTTTGTATTAAATTCGTTAAGCGGTTAACAGATTACATACATCTACCAAGTTTCAACTATGTAGTCTTAATACTTTCGGAATAAAGTGGCTGTGACATACGGACAGACAGACAGACAGACAGACAGACAGACAGACAGACAGACAGACGGACAGACAGACAGACAGACAGACATGACGAATCTATAAGGGTTCCGTTTTTTGCCATTTTGGCTACGGAACCCTAAAAATTGGGTGCCATGTTGGCTTTTTCTAATTTTAACCATTGCGTTGCTGTTTTCTTGTCAAAATAGTACAAAAAAAGAGTTTCATCGAAATCGGCTCACAAACAAAAAGGTTGGCCGCCCTCCTAAATTTTTGTCATTTTTAAAATTGCGTTGCTGTTTTCTTGTCAAAATAGTACAAAAAATTGAGTTTCAACGAAATCGCCCCAAAAACAAGAAAGTTGGCCGCCATCTTTGATTTTTCATATTTTTAACGTTGCGTTGCTGTTTTATTGTCATAATAGTACATAAAACCGAGTTTAATCGAAATCAACCCACAAACAAAAAACTTTGCCGCCATCTTGCATTTTTATCATTTTTAACATTGCGTTGCGCTGTTTTCTTGTCAAAATAGTACAAAAAACTGAGTTTCATCGAAATGAACCCACAAACAAAAAAGATGGCCGCCATCTTTGATTTTTCATATTTTTAACATTGCGTTGCTGTTTTCTTGTCAAAAAGTACAGAAAACCGAGTTTCATCGAAATCGGCTCACAAACAAAAAGGTTGGCCGCCATCTTTGATCTTTGGACATTTTTAAAATAGCGTTGCTGTTTTCTTGTCAAAATAGTACAAAAGAACCGAGTTTCATCGAAATGACCCAAAAACAAAAAAGTTGGCCGCTATCTTGGATTTTGATATTTTTAACATTGCGATGCTGTTTTCTTGTCAAAACAGTACCAAAAACCGAGTTTCATCGAAATCCGCTCACAAACAAAAAGGTTGGCCGCCATGTTAGATTTTGACATTATTAATATTGCGTTGCTGTTTTCTTTTAAAAATAGTGCCCCAAACAAAGTTTCATCGAAATCGGCCCAAAAAAAAGTTGGCCGCCATCGTTGATTTTTCATAATTATAACATTGCGTAGCTGTTTTCTTGTCTAAATAATACCAAAAACCGAGTTTCATCGAAATCGGCTCACAAACAAAAAGTTTGGCCGCCATCTAATCTAATCTTGTTAAGTCATATTTTTAGTACCCATAATTTGTAAATTTTTTGTAAACTTTTTATGAAATAAATTATTATTATTATTATTATTATTATCTTAGATTTTTGTCATTTTTAATATAACTTTGCTGTTTTCTTGTCAAAATAGTACAAAAAACCGAGTTTCATCGAAATCGGCCCAAAAACAAGAAAGTTGGCTGCCATCTTTGATTTTCATATTTTTAACATTGCGTTGCTGTTTTCTTGTCAAAATAGTACATAAACCGAGTATCATCGAAATCAGCCCACAAACAAAAAAGATGACCGCCATCTTGAATTTTCACATTTTCAATATTGCTCTGCTGTTTTCTTTTAAAAATTGTGCCCTAAACAAAGTTTCATCGAAATTGGCCCAAAAACAAAAAAGCTGGCCGCTATCTTGGATTATGCGTTGGTATTATCTCTTCCTGAAAAAAACCGGCCAAGTGCGTGTCGGGCCACGCGCAGTAGGGTTCCGTAGGTACATTATACCATACCATATTTAATACCGCTATCATTTTTCGTCTGAAAAAATAACTTTGTTTTTCACAGTGTTTGTATGAATGACAAAGTTATATTTGCGGTTTTGGAAAATGTACTATATCTCGAAAACTAATTACTGTATCTCGTTCAAAACAATTTTCGCTGAAAGTGTTTATTAAGATCTATAGTTCCTATTTTTTTTAGATTTTTCACCCTCTTACTTCAAAAGTTAAAGGGGGGGGGACACACATTTTACCACTTTGGCGGCATATATTTTTCAAACGGTTGACTTTAAAAAAAAATAGTCTTAGGAACCTCAATGTCATTTTTAAAGACCTATCTATAGACACCCCACAAGTATTGGTTTGATGAAAAAAAATATTTTCAGTTTCAGTTCCATGTATGGGGAGCACCCCCTTAATCTTTTATTTTTTTTATTTTTGTATAAAAATCGTAAAGCGGTTCACAGAATACACCTGCCTACTAAGTTTCAACTATGTAGTCCTAATACTTTTGGAATAAAGTGGCTGTGACATACGGACGGACAGACAGACAGACAGACAGACAGACAGACAGACAGACAGACAGACAGACAGACAGACAGACAGACAGACATGACGAATCTATAAGGGTTCCGTTTTTTGCCATTTTGGCTACGGAACCCTAAAAACAGTTCATCGTAAATAGGTTCTCCCTCTCCATAAGTCGGCCAGCATACCCTGGTCAACACAATTGCGATGGTAATCACGTCGTTGACAAGGGACTTGTGGGCGATGAAACGACACCATTTAGCCTAGGGACCAGTCCTCAATGTGCGCTTGTTATATGTTGCCAGGTACAGTTGTCATCGTGGTTGGGTTAGTAGCGGGGGCGGGGCCTCACGTGGGACCAAAACTAGTGTATAGAAACAGGTCTAAATATATTTATCCGCCATTTATGGTAAATATCCGAGTTTTTTACCTTTTGAGTTTTTATCCACTGCCCATCACTACGTACAACGCTATACAGATAATAAAATTAAGAAAACATTGTTTCGAGCACAAAATACTGTTTTCGTCAAAAATGTAGTTAACAAGAAGCAAATCTATTGTGTAGATTCAGGCCTGAATATATTTATCCGGCACTTTTGGATAAAAATCCGCTAAAAATGGATAAAAACGGATATTTATCTATTTTTGATAAATATCCGAGTTTTTTACCTTTAGGATATTTATCCACTGCCCATCACTATCTGTGGTCTGTTAAAAAAAATAACCTCGAAATTTAAGGCTCACGCTCCGCTGCGCTTCGCGCTCGCCTTAATTTTCTAACCTACATTTGGGACCTACAGGAGTAAGGCAGATCGGTTTCACTTAGTTTTAGCCAACAGCTATCGGCTACACCTAGTTTTAGCCGCATTCGGGTATTACATATATCGGGTCATTTTGAACTTACCATCCAAATTTTAAGAATGTGTCCAGTCCATGAAACTAAACAACTTTCTCTAAGAAACATGTGTCAAATTTCGCCAGAAAATTTTGATCATCCCATACTAAATTAATCACGTGATCTCTTTGATTTGTATGGAAAGTCGATTTTTATTTTACATATTTGACCATTTATTCGCAGATTCGCACTATTTTAAAGAGTATGAAAACTACTTGTTTTAAGTTTCTCACTACTTCCGGTAATTACGTCACCAACACCCCACCCCAGCTTACTTGGTTACCGGACTTGTGATCGTACCTCATTCTTTTTTGGTGCGCGACAGTGTTCGCACGTCTCACTCACCACGCCAAAGTGTTGTATATCTACAGGCTACTAAATTTCAAGAAAGTATTTTTTATGAATTTAAATGCAACGAAAAGAAATGAAGAAAGTTCTGTAATATGAGAATTTACAAGGTAAGTGAAACTTTACTTAATAATGAGTGTCTATGCTAGGGGTTAACCGTGAGTTAGCACAAATAGCATAATTTTGCCTAAAGGTTAACGGTGAGCTCATACACCGCGACACATCCGCGGCAGGGCCCGTTTTGCTTTATAAGTATCCATGTTAGGGGTTAACCGCGAGTTAACACAAGTAGCAAATTTTGCCTAGGGGTTAGCCGCGAGCTAACACAATGGCTAAAATATCGCCTAGGAGTTGACTGCGAGTCAACACGTGGCGTTTAAACACTGATCTGTTTGACAAATTTTGATTAGGCACTTGTGCCTTCATATACGACAAGCGGCTATTTTGAATACTCCGATTAAGAGAAGCTTGTCTTATTACATTTCTAACCGAACTTTAGCCGCATTCGGGTATTACATATATCGGGTCATTTTAAACTTACCATCCAAATTTTAAGGATGTGTCCAGTCCATGAAACTAAACAACTTTCTCTAAGAAACATGTGTCAAATTTCGCCAGAAAATTTTGGTCATCCCATACTAAATTGATCACGTGATTTGTATGGAAAGTCGATTTTTATTTTACATATTTGACCATTTATTCCTTAGAGAAATTTGTTCAGTTTCATGAACTGAACACATCCTCAAAATTTGGATGGTAAGTTCAAAATGACCCTGTATATAAAACTGCTGATTTTTTTTCGCGATTTCAGAGTTGGTCCCATAGTAAAAGTTGTGTAGTTTGATGGTCCCTATCTACCAAATTCTAGTAAAGCCACATAATATTTAATAGTACTAACGTACAAAAGCCCATCCGCGCGAGGACAATCAAATAATATGCTACTCTCGCTGCACGGCAATAAAGTACAATTTCAAATTGCACAGCGATGCGTGCCTAATATTATAAGCACCTACGAAGCGCCTCTCTTTCTGTCGCGTAGCTCTGTCTCAACCGACACAACTCATGAATCGTTAAGGTTGCTACTAGCTGCTTACCGATTTCTTAGAAAACATCCGTTATGCCGATAAATATGAAATGAAATTTCCTTAAATAATATAAAATAAAACTACCTATAGTGAGGTGAGCATAATTATTTTTAAGCAGTTAAGTACTGAGATACTGGTGTGAAATAGTAGATTGTACAACAAGTGCATAAAACGCATCATTTTACCCGAGACGTATATATATCCACCCGAGCCGCAGGCGAGGGTGGATAGTCAAGTCGAGGGTTAAATGGGTTTTATGTACGAGTTATACCGAAGTCCACGCATTCCGCCCTTCATCAGGATCGTTTTTGTCTTTTCTACGAAGTTATTGAAGGTCAAAGAAATTTTTTTTTTTTTTAATTTTTTATCATATCTTATTTTATTCGTTATTTCTAAATTTTTATCCAAAAATACATTATCAAAATTTTTAATATATCGATGTATCTCATGAGCACGCAAATAACGCTGATCAGAGCACGAAAATCAATTATCAAATAGTACTTGAGGACTACCATAACATTGAGTCCCTAACTGCTAAAGTTAGGCATAGTAAACTGCGCAAACTAAACAGTACACCAATGTTTGTTCTACCTAAATATAATAATGAATATGGTAAAAGGACGTGGAAATATACGCTACCCAATATATTAAACAGGCTTCCGCATACATTGCAAAATAGTATCTTAAACAATTACAAAACCTGTAAACATTTATTAAAAAAATACTATATACTGGGATCAAGTGAATGATTATAAATATAATGCTGTAATACGACTCATTCGTGCAAGTATAAACCTCAATTAGGTTTTAAGCGCGTCTAGTTTTTAACTTCTATAATTGTTATGTAATGATCAAATAAATAAAAAAAAATTAATAGTAGATTGTACAACAAGTGCATAAAACGCATCATTTTACCCGAGACGTTTATATCCACCCGAGCCGCAGGCGAGGGTGGATAGTCAAGTCGAGGGTAAAATGGGTTTTATGTACGAGTTATACACTCTGCTTTTCACTTCGATTGTGAGGAAATTAAACAACAATAATGTAAAAATCTAAAAAAACAAATTTTCTTAAATTATAGTGACAAATTATATATTTTTGGAATGTGCTCATCAAGACCTTTCATTTGATACCCATATTCAAAAATTGAAAAAAAAAATCTTTCTTATTTTTTGTGACAAAATATATATTTTTGGAATTTGCTCATCAAGGCCTTTCATTTGATACCCATATTCAAAAATTGAAAAAAAAAACCTTTTGTTTTATATAAAAAAAATATAATTTTGGAATGTGCTCATCAAGGCCTTTCATTTGATACCCATATTCAAAAATTGAAAAAAAAAACTTTCTTTTTTTATAACACAATTTTTAATTTTGGAATGTGCTCATCAAGGCCTTTCATTTGATACCCATATTCAAAAATTGAAAAAAAAACTCATTTTTTATTAAAAAAATAAAATTTTGGAATGTGCTCATCAAGGCCTTTCATTTGATACCCATATTCAAAAATTGAAAAAAAAAAAATTATCAAGGCCTTTCCATAAAATTGATACCCATTTTCAAAAATAAAAAAAGTATTATAACAACAAAAAATGAAGAAACAGAATGACAAGTTAATTCAACGAAGTTAAATTGCGTGTGTGGCTGTTTACCTGACGACCTTTGTCTTACAGTCTGAGACTTGACGAAGATTTTACTTTATGCACTAGAGCATAAAAAGCGATTTTATGCAGCCTATACCCTACATAAAGACGAACTTTACGAGCATGAGAAGTGAAAAGAATTAAGAACAGACTCGTTCGTGTCGGTCGTTCACGCGCTCGTCGCTCGCAGCAAGCGCGCGTGTCGGCGGTGGTGCGGTGATATCCCTCGACTATGGCTCGACTGAGTGAGCCGCGAGCAGTAGGCTAATATATTTAAGCGCGGAGTGAGACCCCCCTGGTAAAAGCTATTATTTCTGTTACACATTTTATATTTTTTTAAGTTCTAGGAAGACCAGTTCATGTCTAGAAAATTGGCGTACAATTAACCAGTAACAGCCTCCTTCGCTCCCCCCTCCACTTCGTCGTTGTTGTGCGGCGCCGGCGCAGGGGCCCCGCGCAGCGTGACGTCATGCCACTTGCTATATAGTTCTAATAAACTGTTAAACGCCTCACCAGTAACAGCCTCCTTCGCTTCCCCCTCCACTTCGTCGTTGTTGTGCGGCGCCGGCGCAGGTGCCCCGCGCAGCGTGACGTCATGCCACTTGCCCGCTTCCAGATCCAACATCAGTAGTGAGTCGCTCATCTCGCCGCGTATGTCTTCCTCGGTCTCTTCTACGTCCTAGTCATATTCAATTTCAACTTTGAACTTAATGTTTAGGGATCGTTCGTAGCGATTTTTTCAACGCGCGGTATTTTTACTGCCGCCGACGACGACGTTCCACGGGAGAAGATACCTTATGGTCTGGTCATAACCCGTAGAACGTCGTCGGCGGAAAAAATCTGATCTGTTGTTAACTTTACAATTTGTCTTACTTTTCTAAAGTATACCGAGTTTTCTTATGTGGAGATTAAACTGAAAATCATTTTCAAACATCTACAGCACAATAAATCTTCTATACCAATTATTATTGGTGTTTATTATGTGGCTGGAGATTAAGTTGAAAATGATTTTCAACATCTCTAACACAACTAATCTTCTATACAGTACGAGGCATGTATCTTGAAATTTTTTCAACGGAGAGGGGATAAGTTCGCCCATGTGCTCTTGTGAGCGACCAATAGCGCGCGCCCCTCTCCCGCCGCCCGCGCCTAGGGTTACCAGGACCGAAATTCGCAAATCCGGTCGTAAGAGGGTGAAAATCCTGATTTTTTGACAAAAATCCGGTCTTAGACTCAAATAAAAAAAAAAGACCATTTACATTAGGCATATCTTATATTATTATCTGCTGACAACAGGATTTTTATATTTTTTTTTTGTAAAATTTTACACAAGTGGGAAGTGTGTGGTTTCTTATAAGAAAATTAAGGGCATATTTCAGGAAACTACGCATTTATAGAGCCTAGTCGCGGCGTGCGCAGCGCGCCGCGCGCTCCGAGCTGTGCTGCGATGATGGTTTAGGCAAAATCATTACAATCAATGAAGGTGTAATGATTTTTAACTAAGCACAATTGAAAAATCCGGTCACGAATGAAATCCGGGCGGAGTCCGGTCTGAGCTCTTAAAATCCGGTCAAGACCTACCCGCTAGATGGTAACCCTACCCGCGCCCCTCACCGCTACGCATGCCCAAAATACGCATTCCGCGCAATCCCCACCCGATTTCAAGATATATGCCTCGCACTGTACCAATTATTGGTGTAGTGTAGAATGTTCAATATTAAGTACAGAGTCTGATAATTTTTCGACCTTGATATTGTCGCCTGCAGCACACCTCCGCCCACGGAACACCGCAGGATCCGCCATGAGCAAGACAAGCGAAACAAATGCGAACAGCCTATTCTAATGCACAGATTTTTCACGCACGATTCCATCCGATCGGCTCCGACCGTTGACACACGCGAAAGCAATGACGCGAAACCGGTACGTAGATGTAATCCTTATATATCGTCGTCGATAGAAGACAGCTCATAGGGGAACCACAGCCGAGAGATAGTCTTGAATACTCTCTAGGCTGTGGGGAAATATGGCAACTACTGCGGTGCCGCTGGTACGGTTTCGCTGCGAAGGTATGCTACAGGCGTGTGTGTTAATCGAGTATGATAATATAACACAGATTGTACTCACACAAACTCCGCCGAAGACGTAAGCCCTATTACTATGTACATTGACGGCGGCGGCCTGCGAGGCGCGCGCGGGCGGCGCGCACGGCCCGCCGGCTAGCGCGCGCCACGCGGGGCTGCCGCCCGGCTTGGCGGCCAGCCGGAACAGCTCCGTGTGCGTGTGCGTGCGCTCCGTGCGCCCCTCGCGCACGCGCGAGAACCCGCCGTACACTACCAACTGGGAAATCAATTTTGGGATTTACTATGGGCATGACGCAAAATGTAAAAACTGGTAAAATTATGTCCTTTATTTATTTCCGTCCTTTGTGATAAACTTGAGATTCCAATTATTTATTACTAAAGCCGGAATGTGTTCTGTGAGAGAGAATAATATTTAACACTCTAAAATAAAATTGAGTACCTACTCTTTTCTTCCAACAAAAGATTTGGGAATCATACTAAGCACCAAATTTATCCACGGTCTTTCTTTTTATTATTCATTCGATCGAATTAGTAGGTACAGTCAGCAACAAAGACACTGAACACTAGTTCATTGTTATAACAACTTTTGTCTCAGTTTGAAACATTAGCTAACTAAATAATCGAATAGAATAAAAAGACACGCAGACCTAGCACAAGGCCCGCGCCCACTCGTGGCCACCTTACCGTGTGTCCAGACAGAACGCGTGCAGGTACTACGTCTAACTAAATAAATAACGAATAAGGAAAAATAACTCACACTATCATTCCCCACAGCCAACACGAGACACGCATACCTAGCACAAGGCCCGCGCCCGCTCGTAGCCATCTTCCTCCAGGCGCGTGTGTCCAGACAGAACGCGTGCAGGGCGTTGAAGTAGCGGCTAACTAAGTTATGATTAGGTTAGCTAAAAAACTAACGGGCAGCATTAGACACGCCGACCTAGCACAAGGCCCGCGCCCGCTCGTGGCCACCTTATCGTGTGTCCAGACAAAACGCGTGCAGCTACTACGGTTATCTAAATACAAACATGGAAAAATGACTCACACTATCATTCCCCACGGGCAGCATGAGACACGCCGATCTAGCACAAGGCCCGCGCCCGCTCGTGGCCACCTTGCTCCAGGAGCGTGTGTCCAGACAGAACGCGTGAAGGTCGTCGAAGTAGCGGCAGTCGCGGCCGTCGTCGCAGTACCCGCCGAACACCACCAGCTTGCGACCGAGCAGCACCATGCGGTGGCCCGACCGAGCTGACGGGCCGTTTGGGGCTACCACCTATTAGGGCCCGCACATACATGTAAACTAAAAATACTGTCTGGTGATATAAAATCTTGATACAGTACGAGGCATCTTGAAATTTTTTCGACGGAGTGGGGATAAGTTCGCGCATGTGCTCTTGTGAGCGACCAATAGCGCGCGCCCCTCTCCCGCCGCCCGCGCCTCACCGCTACGCATGCCCAAAATACGCGTTTTGCGCAATCCTCACCCGATTTTAAGATATTTGCCTCGTACTGTATGTCTGAAAATACATTCTAGATCAGGGATTCCTAAAATATTTTGAGCTAGGCACCCACTTTCGAAAGTGAACTGATACCTCAGACTCCCATAGCCAAATTGCTTACCAACTTTAAAAATCCTATCAAATTGAATATCAATTATTGTAATTGTTCGTTTAACTCTGGGAAACCAATACTGACCACTTTGGGAATCCCTGTTCTAGATGGTAAATATAGGCAACTAGCGGCGGCCTGATTGCGTGATTTTGGCGATTTTTCGCCCACGCCTCTCCTCTTGGTGAAACGTCGTAAGATTTAGCTCGAACACCTCCCCTCCCTAAACGCCTCACGTAATTTTTCTACACTACAAATACATCAATCATGGCAAAAAGTTAACATTCAGTTTATTTAAATATCTAAATAACATTTAGATTTTTTTTATAGATTTATGTCTGGACCAACGGCTTAACGTGCCTTCCGAAGCACGGAGGAGCTCGAGATAATAAATTTTTGGTCACCCATCCCATGACCGACTCTTGCGAACGTTGCTTAACCTCTGCAATCGCTGAGCCAGGCGCTAAACCACTGCGCCACCGAGCTTCTCCTCCTTTATAGATTTATACAAGGGCCAAGGACCGGAACCACTTACCGTTAAAGGGGTTTTTGATTGGGTATTTCATAGACTTGTTTTCAAAAACCCTATCAATACGGTAACCCTATCGAAAGGGTAACCCAAGGACTTACCGAATACGAAAACCCTATCGGGGAAACCCTATGAAGTGGTTTTAAAACGTGTTCAAGCAATTTATACCTAGTTCCACCTGGGCCGAAGGACCGGAACCGCTTACCGTTAAAGGGGTTTTCATTGGGTATTTCATGAACCGCTAACCGTTAAAAGGGTTTCAGATTGGGTATTTCATAGAATTATTTTCAAAAACCCTATCAATACGGTAAGCATGACGTCGACTAACCCTAACGAAAGGGAAACCCTATCATTTGGTAAGCTTTTTAATAGGGTTTCCCTTTCAATTGGGTTAACCAAAAAAAGGGGTTTTCCGGTCCCTGATACAGGCACATATCCAGAGGGGGGGATAATTGGAATTTATCTAACTAAGGAAGCGGAAGTCCCTCCCCCCCCTGAATTAAAAGTCTGGATACGTGCCTGGATTTATAGATTAATTTTAAAAAGTGATAAACTAAAACAGTTTGAAAATTTACCTTCTCCCATTTCTTATCAGCTAAAGAGAAACACCACAGATCTTTGTAGTGATGGAACTGAGTTTCTGTAGGGCTGGTGAATTCTCCACCAAATATCCAAAGTTCACCCCTATAGAATAAACAGTATGTTTTTGAATCGAGCGAGAGTCAGACACATCATTCATTTGAAAAAATACATTAATTAAGATATAATATGGACCCTCAATTAAACAATCGAAGCCTGCCCAGAATTATTTGATTTAATGTAACTCAGTGGTTCCCAATTAGTTTTTTCTCTACGAACCCCTCTAAGAAATGGGTTACCTCTATCTGGCAGAAACTTGATGCTCCGAAATTTATTTGGCAGAACACACTTGGCAGAATCTTTTTTAAACGAATATTTTTAAGGCATAAAAATTGTTTGATATAATTATTGTTTGGCAGAATGTTTACATGTCCGAATTTACAATGGCATACTATTCAAATGGCAGAATTTCATTAGGCATAAATATCTTTGGCAAAATTTTTATTCGCAGAAATTCGTTTGGCATAATGTTTATTTAGTCGACAATTATTTGGTATAATTTTCACATGGTATACTACAAATATGGCAGAATTTCATTAAGAATAATGTGATTAGGCATATTGTAATTTCTAAAAAAATGCATTTTAACCTTAAATTGAATTAAATATTTGTCTTAAAAAGTCAATATGTTGAATTTTTGTAAATGTTGTGCTTCAAAAGTCAACAACAGAATGAATCGCTGATAAACCGACATGCATGCTGCTTGCTTGCATGCATGCTTGAATGCTTGTTTGCATGCATGATGCTTGCATGCTTGCCGGGGGTGCAGGGGGGTTGGCCCCCCTGCTCGGGGGGGTCGGGGGGCCTGAGGCCCCCGCTATAAAGAAAAACTTTTAATGCACCTACCAGTAGGTTAGGTTAGGTTAGTGTTTTGACCACTCGCAGCGGAGCGAGCGAAGCGAGCGGAGCTTCACAATGCCTGCATGCTTGCTTGCATGCGCATATGCTTGCTTGCATGCTTGCTTGCATGCTACACGCTTGCTTGCATGCTGCTTGCTTGCATGCATGCTGCATGCTTGATTGCATGCTGCATGCTTGCTTGCATGCTACATGCTTGCATGCATGTTTATTTGCCTGCATGTAAGGATGCATGCAGCATGAATCATGCGTGTAAGAAATACAGATGATTCTGACTATAAACTGTCGGCGATATTATAGTTCTGCCTTATAATGACTATAGATTATGAACTGTATGCCAAAAGATGATTCTGACTTTAAACTGTCTGCGATATGAAAGTTCTGACTGTGAACTTTCTGCGATATGATGGTTCTATTATTTAATTATTAAGGATATGAAATTTATGCCAAAAGATGATTCTGGCTTACAAAATTATGCGTTTTAAGTGTATGATAAATGAGTGTATGCCAAACGATTTTCTGCGACATGAAGTTTATGCCATTAGTTGTTATGCATAATAAAATTATGACATAAAAAGTTCTGCCATAAAGGGTAGACTCCTAAGAAATATCTCAAACTCACGCGAGTTTGAGGTCTTTCTTGAAAGCGTACGCTACGTACCCCTTATTGCGCCCCCTCAGGGATGATATATAGAAAAAGATTACTGATAGATATATCTTATAGATTGTTCCGCGTATCCCTTGATGCAAGCTCACGTCATGGGGTCTCACCAGGGGCGGATCCAGGATTCTAGTTTAGGGGGGGCCCTCGGAGCCTCGGCTCTAGGGTTACCTTACATAGATACCTATGTAAGGTAGGATGCCTTAAGATGCACAAAACGCCTGATTTTTCGGAAAAATGTTTGTCTATAGTCAAAAAAACGGCCGCGCAGCGCGATTTTTAGTCAGTTTTATCCACTAATCTTGTACTTTTGCCTGTCTATAGTCAAAAAAAGACCGTGCAGCGCGATTCTTAGTCAGTTTCATTTCATCCCCTAATATATTGTCTGTTTAAAGTAAAAAAAATGGCCGTGCAGCGTCATTTTTAAGTCAGTTTCATTCTTAGTACTTTTGTACTCTTGCCTGCCTATAGTAAAAAAATGGCCGCGCAGCTCAATTTTTGGACAGTTTCATTCACTAATCTTATCTGTATTTAGTAAAAAAACGGCCGCGCAGCGCCATTTTTCGTTAGTTTCATCCGTTATACTTGTACTCTTGCCTGTCTGTAGTCAAATAAGTGGCCGCGCAGCGCGATTTTTAATCAGTTTCATCCACTAATCTTGTCTGTCTATAATAAAAGATACAGCCGCGCAGCGCCACTTTTAGTCAGTATCATCCACCAATCTTGTCTGCCTTTAGTTAAAAAACTACCGCGCAGCACCATTTTTAGTCAGTAACAACTGTTATACTTATACTCTTGCTTGTGTATAGGAAAAAACCGGCCGCGCAGCGCGATTTTCAGTTAGTTTCATCCACTAATCTTGTCTGTCTTTAGTAAAAAAAACGGTCGCACAGCACCATTTTTAGTCAGTTTCATCCGTAAATTTTGTACTTTTGGCTGTCTTTAGTAAAAAATAATGCCGCGCAGCGCGATTTTTAGTTAGTTTCATCAATTAATCTTGTCTGTTTATAGTAAAAAACGGGGCCCCGTGCTGCGCCATTTTTATCTTGTAATATGTGGTTTCATCCGGGCAGACGGGTAGCTTGCGCAGCAAGGCTTGCGTGATTGGAGCATGTACCATGGGCAACAGCGTCGCTTAACTACTGCTAAGATTAAAATCGCTTGTACGCCGCGCCCGCTGTCACATACGTTTAGTTCGTGCAGGGGCGATACGCGCGCACACGAATTTTGTTGCAAACTGGTTAAGCGACGCTGTTGCCCATAGTACGCAAGATACTCAAGATTCATAGCGAGACTCACTAAAAAAAAAGGCCTGTCTCTGCTTTGCTCCAGCTGCAAGCCTTGAAACCGTAAAATGCTTGTCAAATGCGCCAAATGACTATCAGATGGTAACCCTACTCGGGCCACGTTTTATGATTAAAAAAATAAATATTGAGGCACTGACACTACCTACATAAAACAATAAGAATAAAATAAGAATTTCAATGCAAGTTCAATATGTTATCCGCGAGGTAATCAGCCTCGTGAGGGGGGCCATGGCCCCCTTGGCCCCCCCCCTGGATCCGCCAATGGGTCTCACTGGGAACATCAGATGTGGCTTAGTTAGCAGATACCACCATATAGTGTCTAATTCCAACATTAGTTTAAATTTACCTCACTAATACTTTAAATAACTTTAAATACTTTAAATACTTTGTAATATTCAAATACAGATAAAAAAGTCATTGTTTCTTAAAAAATCACCAAATGCAAAATTGTTGTGAATTCTTTGAAAATTTTGTAAAGTTTGTTGCTATCTGTGCTAGCATGCTGCAACGATAGCGGCGCCATCTAGCATTCTATAAGAAAAACATTTTAAATCGCCTCGATAGTCGCCTTACGACGGGCCAATTCTCTAGTATGAGATGAGGTATCTGTATTATATAGTAATATGTAATCTGTGCTCACATACACCTCGGGGTATGCATGCCACTAATTGGGAAACACTGATGTACTTAAAAAAAAATAGGATTGCCAATACGATAGGATTGAAATTATTTTTTTGTAATTTAGCAAATTAACAATATTTTGTTTATAGTGATTTTTCATACTTATTGGCAGGTGTGGCTATGGCCTGGTGGGCACTCCTTGGGGGCGGAGCACCAGGGGCCTTCAGTTGTCTCCATACATTCTTCTCAGGATTGTAGAACAGCAGCTCGTTATAGACTTCTGTCTAAGATAGCAATCATTTATGTAACAGTTCACTATCGGTCATGCTTTTATTCTTTAGGTAAAGTAAAATGTGACTGCAACACAGAATTAACCCTCCAAGGTTTGTTTATTAGCTCGCCAATGCCCGGCAAACGAGACACAATAGATTTTCTATTGTTGTCCGGTTGCCGGCGACCGCTCGGACGTTGATGAATTAGGATATAATAAGGTTGTTTAGAAAACTAGTTGATTTATTAATGAAATTGAAATTTTAATATTGGTTAAATTAAGATAAAATAGATTTGCCCCCCCTGGCTCAGAACCTGGGTACGCCCATGGGTACAGTTGTACAGATAGATGCACAACACAGTACATAGATATGTACTGTGCAGAGAACAAAAGTATGCAAAAGGAAATTATAATTACCGTCTGTCCATTATGATATTCCCCACCGAACAGAATTAATTCGTTGTTGGTAGGGTGTGGCGTCAAGGATGCATATGCCCTCGGTGACGGGACCCCGGAGAGAACCTTCTCTGTGGCAGCAGACCGCTTAGCTTCTTCAAGTTCGATTTCTGCTATTACTTTTGCAATATCTTCCTGAATGAAACATATTTTTGATTATTTTCACTAGTTTTTCAGCAGTTGAATTTACACATAATTACTAGTTATTAAAAAAACGCAAACAGAATTATAAGTATTTCCAAATAGTATATAAATTAACTTTAACAAAATAAAAAAGCATGGACTAACCTCTCCCAAGTTTGCAAGTTCTTTTTTTAACTTATTTGCTAACTTCTTATCGGTCTTTGCAGCGGTTTTGACTGCACCACTAACTTTATTTTTATTTTTCTTCTTTCCCATTTTACTTTTATTTTACAATTCCACTAAATTTTTAGGGAAAATAAACAAAAATAAATTGCTGTTTTGAAATCAGTCAACTCAAATCAGTGTTGGGAAATGTTGGATACGAAATTATGGTACTGCCACGCTAAAAATTATTGTATTTTAGGTCAAATTATTGTACGTTTTTGGCAATAGTTTTTAACTTATTTAGGCCATTATTATGAGATTGATTTTGCAATGTACAACTGAAATGAAGTCACCCCACTTGTTTTGGGCTTGCTCTTTTCTTTTTCATAAATTTTAGAGTATCATTCAATACAATCGCAATACTTCTAATACAAGTTCAATTTTTTTTGAATAGGTACCTAATGATTTAATTATATCTTTTTTTATTTTTGCAATTTTTTTTTATTAAATACATTTAATATTGAGTTTTAAATAAAAAAAAGATATTTTATATGATTCCATAGGAGAGAGCAAGATGAAAAACCTTGATAGTTTACTACCAATGCCAATGTCGGCAAGCAAGAAATGAAAGCGAATTACCAACTTTACGGCATTAATAAAGACAAAAGACAAGACGAGTGTGACGCTACAGAATAATAGTGCCTAGTGATGCGTTTCTTTATTAATTTTAGTGTCACGAGCCATGATATTGTACCTATATTGTGTCAAATCGGAAAATATTGTATAAAAGCGTACAATAATGAGAAAGCTATGTTTTATTGTACAATCTAGTTTCGTATCACGAATTATTGTAAGAATCCAATAATTATTGTACGTTTCCCAACACTGACTCAAATCACTAATCTACGGCAAGCACAGAACAGAGGTCCGTTCAAAAAGAAAGAAAGAAAAATAGATAGGAATTGTTCAATTGTAATATTTGTTTGATCCATTTCATCACTATCAATCAAATTAATAATTAAATACGCATTAAGTAGGTAATTTAATCATCGAATTTTATTTAAATTTTAACAAATAAACTGTACTGAACTTATCGTATAAACAAAATGAAATAAACAAAATTGAAATGTAAGTAATTGTACTCAATCAAAGCTTGGTTTTTGAACGTGCCGTCCATCTGCGACTCTGCGTTTCGTTTTATGTTTTATTTTATTGTTTGAATAATAATCAAATTATTTAAAATTGTATTTTACTGGATTATTAAAGGCCATTACTTGAGTTTAGCTCACTTCGCTGACTAATGTGTGTTCACTAATGTAGATAGGTACAAAAGGTTTTTTGTTTTTGTAACTTTATTTTACACATTGAAAACGTTTCGTTTTTTTATGTTTTTTTGGCTGTCATGCGACTTTCATCACAAATATCACAATTTCATTCTGTGTCTGTCACTTTCTGTCACTGTCATGTCATCGTCAGCTGTCCAAAACCAAACTTGTCGTGTTGTGTAATTTTGTTTTTCCTTTTCCTCTATAAATATAGTAATTAATAAGATTAATTTCAAAAAAAAAAAATATAATTATGAACAATTAATGTACAAGTATTGAATTATTTATTAGAAACGAAAACTTTAAAAAATCTCGATGATGTCCACGGCTGGATCAAGTGTAATGTTTTTGTTTTAAGTTTTCTTTTTGTGTTTTCTTGAATGTTCTTACCACCGATAGTGGTTCTTACATGTTTCTTTCTGTACTTAATAACGACCCCTTCTCCACAGCAGTCTGCGCCCACGGTGCAAGAATTTAAAATAAGAGTGCCAAAGAATGTAAAAAAAAAGTATCATGTGATGCGGTTTAATGCAACGTTAAATGTAGATTTTGCGAAATGGACTCACGTAAAAATGGAGCGTGAAAATAATATCAAAGAGTTCAAAGGAATAGAGGAGGAAATGCCTAAGTAAGTATGATAATTTGAATACAATTACTTCTAGCAATTGCTATTAACCCGTCGGGTATTAATAATAATAATAATAATAACCCGTCGGGTACAGGAAAATGAGACACAATAGATATTTCATTGTTGTCCAGCAGGGTTGCCAACTCATTTAAATAAATTCTCGTACAGATTTGGTCGGTTTCTCGTTGTTCCACACAAAAACTGTTCAAAATCTCATACATTAACAATTTTGTATAAAAACTATTTTGTGAAAGCCTCGTAATTGGTGATTTTTAGCAAATTTTGCCTCTTATTCAAGAGTTCAACTCTCATATTTGTAAGAGGAACCTTGTACAGTTGGCAACCCTGTTATCCGGTCGGCCTCATGTGGCGACCTCGTGTTTGATGAATTAAGTAAGGAACTTAATTAACAAAATATTTGCATGTCATATCTGCATACTTTAAGCACAATTATTTGCCAAATACAGTTCAATGTCTTTCACTAATCTCAATAAGGAATCGAAACATTATAATTTAAATTTTTTATGTTATTCCAGGTTTGGTGCAGGTTCGGAATACGGCCGTGATAATCGGGAGGAGGCACGACGTAAGAAGTTTGGTATTGTCTCAAGAAAATACAAACCCGAGGACCAACCTTGGATCCTCAAAGTGGGAGGGAAGACGGGAAAAAAGTGTGTTATTGAGAATATTGAGAAGAAATACCAAAAACTATTATTGTCTCAGAAGGTTCAAGGCCATTGTTCACAAGTGTTGTCAAAATATTGTGTAAACTGGTTCTAATCAGGGTTGCATGATTTAAATCAAGTTGATTTAAATCATGATTTGAATCACAATTTTTATTGCATGATTTTTTTGATAAAATCACTGATTTAAATCAAAATCCAAAAAAGGAATTCATTAAACGGTGGGAGTGCATATTCATCAACTATTATGTTCCAAAACAATTTTAATAGGTACAAAGTATGATAGGTGCAAGCTAAGTTATTTACCACAATAAAAATTAACAATCAAATATTAGATATTTTTTTGTGTCAGTAAGAATATAACAATGAATTAATTACTTTCATTCATTACATGCAAAGCAAGTAATTAATTAAAATAATAATCACAGTAATGTTTTCAGAAATAACAATATTGCTCGCAAGAAAAGCTAGGCTGATGATCGCAAAATCTAATATAAATAAAAAAATTAAATACACAAAAAAATTATTTTTAAAAAAAAACTGACTCGATTAAAATTAAAAAAAATCATGATTTTTTGCAACCCTGGTTCTATTTCTGCTGATAGTTCCCTTTTGTTTCTTATCACTAGGTACCCTAAAGGTGCTAACAAGGTGATTGGCAGAATATTATGCTCGTCAATTGGTAATGCGCTGGAACCTTGTTACATTAACATCCACGTTGACGTGATCCGCAACTTTTCAACAAGATAGGGTCTAGGTATATAAAAAAAAATTACAATTATTTTTCGTTTTTGAGGTTAAAATCATGGCCGCCAGGCGCATTACCAATTGACGGGGATAGTACTAAAGTTTACATCGATTATTGGGGTTCATATTTTCAATACTTTTTTGTCTTTTCATTAAATTGTTTTTGAGTAAGTGTAATTTCATCATCCCAAGAATGAAAAGCTGAAAAGATTTTTCACATTATTTGAGTTTCAAAATTGCTAATGGTTTACTTGACATTTTTATTTAAACAGGTTCAAGGGTATTCGCGAGGGAGGTGTATCAGAGAATGCTGCGTATTACGTGTTCACTCACGCAGCTGATGGTGCCATTGACGCTTACCCCTTGCAAGAATGGTAATATTTTTAATTATAAAAGTTTATCATTTTAATGAGGGCTTTTCAAAATGACAAAAACGGTAGGCTCGATAGATGGCGTTGATACCTAGAAAATGTACGAAGAAGAAAAACCTAATTCACAGGAACATGAAAACACCGAAAACACTAACAACCAACGAACATGCATAAAAAAAACTCAACTTTTTTTAAGCACAGGCATTTTATTTTTCACCGCTAATTAACCGACTTCAAAAAAAGGAGGAGGTTCTCAAGTCGTCGGTTTTTTTTTTATGTATGTTTTACCATAACTTCGTCAGTTGTTAACCGATTTATACAATTCTTTTTTTATCTTAAAGAACATAGTTCGTGTGTGGTCCTATAAAAAAATTACAGAGATCTGGCTGGTAGTTTTTTCATAATCCTGAAAAATTACAATTATTTAGCTTGCCATCACACGTGTTTTTACGGATTTTCGAACATAACATCTTTGTTTATGTACCGATTTAGATGATTCTTTTTTTGTTTGAAAGGGTATACTTCAAGAGTGGTCACATTTTAATTTAAATAACATTATTAATAAAACACGTCTAATGAAGTAGGGTGGGGCTTTCAGAAATATAAAAAAAAAATTACTTGTCTTCCAGCCCCACCCGACTTCAATAGACGTGTTTTATTAATAATGTAATGCGTAACTAATTATTAGAATATTATTTCTCGCTTTTTTAGAGGTATTTAATTTTGAAGCTGTTTTTGTTTCAGGTTTTTTGAAGGAGGTTTTTTTTTTGTTAAAAAAGTTTTTTTGACTTCCGCTTGTCCATCAACGCCATCTAGAAGGCAAATAGTTACTATTTTTTGTTTTTAAATGTCACTTTGAAAAGCCCTCATTACAAACCAAGCCTACACTGGCTGTTGAATTCTGTTTTTAAGTAACAAAAAAAGGCCCTGGGACCCTATTTTTGAATCGCCCGACTCCAGTCGAGCGCTCGTTTCTACTGATTTTCGTTCGACTTATGACTCAAAACAATGGGATGTCGAACGAAAATCACTCGAAAAGAGCGCTCGACTGGAGTCGAGCGATTCAAAAATAGGGCCCCTGAAACTGTTAAAACTGTCGTGTGTACAGAGATTTCATTCTTATTAGCGGCTGTGAAGTTAGCCACTATATGCACGTGTGCGTGCCCCACCACTCCCCTCTACATGGGCGTACCCAGGTTCTGGGCCAGGGGGAGGCAAATTTTTGTAAATCAAATATATTGTATTGCAAATAAGAACTTTTATTGATAACAGTTGATAGTCAGTTGGAGGTAAACAAAATCCAGGGGGGGGCAGCTGCCCCTTCCTGCCCCCCCTCGGTGCGCCCATGCCCCTCTCCCACCCACTAACATCGAAATGGTGTTCTGCGCATCGTCTCGCACGATGTTACGAACCACCGTTCTGTATAACTCGCGCCATTAAAGTCACCCTGTTACTGTCACCCTGTTGTAATTATCTGGTAAGTGGTAACGATATATTAAAGTTTGTAACGATAGTCGTTCTTGTCAGCTAAAAAAGTCTGGAACGGGTGGTAGGAAAATATAGACGATTCAAAAGTACTTAATAATTAAGTTTATTTTAATAAAGCTTATTTGACTTTGACTTTGAAAGAAAGGAATCTAAAATGGCGGCAATATCCATCCAGAATACTAGTACTTCTGGGTCATTCTGAATTTCTGAACATCAACTAATGACCCAGAAGTTAATTTTGCTGAGACAGGGCCCATTAGCAGCACACTTTTGTTTTATATTGTTTTAAATTTCCATGGTTATTAACGTTATTAAAATAAACTATATCGGGATTTTCACCATGTACCTTTTTATTTTTGAGTCTCCGATATTTCGGCGCAATTGCATGCGCCATGATCACGGAAGAACTGTCGGTTTTCGCGTGCGGGTAGATGTTATTGGCAGACGAATCGGTCTACCCTCCGTCTAGTTCTTTTATTACGGTCGGTACCGGTACCACTGTCTGCAAACTCACTATTCACTCGAATCGTTCTCGACACACGACACTCACTGTATCTGTACGCGGAACGGCACTTTTTTTATTTTTGTTGTTTTGACACAACCGGACTACTGGATTCCAGACACTAGACAATTTAAACCCATCATCACGATTGAAATTTTTGTATTTGGTAATTTCAATCGCTTCCCTGACCATTCTTGGTATGTAGTGGCGTTCTGTTGAGATGATCTGAGGGTCATGTAACTCGATCCAGTGATTTGTGTCCGAATGAATTAAATGTTCAGCGACGGCCGATTTTTGCGTATCGTTGTTTTTGACCGCTTTTATGTGTTCCTTTATACGGCATGCTATTGTGCGTTTAGTTTGGCCGATATATGAACTGGTGCTTTTTTGGAGTAATATCGGAGTCTCAAAAATAAAAAGGTACATGCTCCCGATATAGTTTATTTTAATAACACTTTTGTTTTATATTCTACGATTTATTAAGTATTAATTTCTTTTCTTTCTCGACTGTAAGGGTGGGTACTCACTTAGGTTCGCGAACCTCCGCGCTCCGCGAACCTAGAACAGTGATCCATAGCAAAAACAAATATTTTTACTTTGGCTACAGTGTGTGCCTGTGCGAACCAGCTTCGCATACGAGTTCCCTCACGTACACACCTCGGCGCCCTGTTTCAGCAGAGGATAAACGATATTTTCGGTGCAGGTTCGCGAAGCGCGGAGGTTCGCGAACCTAAGTGGGTACCCACCCTAACTCGTTTCAATGTATACTTTTTTCTTCGGTGTTGTTTAATAAACGTTTTCTATTCTATTCTATATCGTGCTGTTTCAGTCATACAACTAAAACCAAATTATTATAATCCGCGTGAGATGACACGATTATTGCCGCCATTTTAGATTCTCATGTATAATTCGCGCCATTAAAGAAAGGAATCTAAAATGGCGGCAATATCGTGCTGTTTCAGTCAAACAACTAAAACCAAATTATTATAATCCGCGTGAGATGGCACGATTATTGCCGCCATTTTAGATTCTCATGGATAACTCGCGCCATTAAAGAAAGGAATCTAAAATGGCGGCAATATCGTGCTGTTTCAGTCATACAACTAAAACCAAATTATTATAATCCGCGTGAGATGGCACGATTATTGCCGCCATTTTAGATTCTTTCTTTCCTTTCTTTACCCTTTCTTTGATGGCACGAGTTATATCTTACATTGTTTCTTGTTCCCAGGTACAATTTTCAACCAATCCAAAGGTACAAAGCTTTATCTGCAGAAGAAGCAGAACAGGAGTTTGGCAGGTGAGGAAGCTTCTTACGTCATGCCTTACTCATTAACGGGTGTATCCGCGGGGAAAAACTAGTTAATGTGTACTCTACCTACATGTAACACCGCTTAGAAATAATATGAAAAGAAAAGGAATTAATTACTATACTATATTACAATATAAGGCCCCGACTCCACCAAAGCGGAGACGAGACTAGAGAATAGATGTGTTTTAAACAACCAATAGGATTTCATTATTTACACACCTCGTCTCCGCTCAGCTTCAATGGACTGTAGTACTACTTACAGCAAATGCTAAACCCAGTTGCTCACCGAAGCTGCAGAGCTACAAAATATGCAAAAACAAAAAAGTTCATCGTCTCATACACCACTACATGGTTAATACTCTTAGTTTTTTTTTATTCACTTTGATTAGACTTATCAACATGCTTCAATTCTTTTTTAGATTCTTCAATTGTTAAAATATCGGAATTGGACGAATGAATAGACTCTGATGACGACTAATTCTAAGATTTACACGCTTACTAGACCAGCAGTTCCCGAATGGTGTCTAGCGGAATCCTGGGGTTCCGTAAGAAGCTTTTAGGGGTTCCGCAAAAAGTGTGACTAAATAAATATTTACATTTTAAAAAGTCCTTTTAAAATCAAACTATACGTACAAGATGCGAACACCAAGCCAAAAAGCCTCAGTATGGTGTGATTCTATGAAAAAAATACAATGTTATAAGTAGTTAGTTTACTTTTTACTTGAGCTAGGGTTCCGCCCAAAAACGGTGAACCAAAAAAGTTTAGGTATAAAGCCAAAAGAACCGCTGCTGTACTGTACTAGACATTTAAACAGTTAATAAAAAAATTATTATTATTATTATTATTAAATAAAATTAAAATTTAAAAAAAAAACTACACACATCAACTTTGTGTAGGGATACAGGTGTTATTTTCATACAAACAAGGTAACTTTGAAACCTTGGTTTCCTGCCAGGGATGTACTGTGCTGTGATCTGATGACGGCTATCCAGGGAGTGAATGGAGGAGATTCAGATCGCTATACACACCCAACTGATCTGACCAGCATTCTAAAAACGTAATGGACATGTTTAAAAAAAGCGCGAAAATAGCATGAAAATGTATGGAAATCCTCAAACTGAGAACTCTGACCCATTAATCTTTTCAAATGCTGATCAGATCAGTTGCGTGTGTATAGCGATCTAAATCTGCTCCATTCAGTCTCTGGATGGCCATCATCAGATTACAGCACGGTACATCCCTGGCAGAAAACCAAGGCTTCAAAGTTACCTCGTTTGTATGAAAATAACACCTGTATCCCTAGACAAAGTTGATGTGTATACTTCACGGATAGTAGCACGGTTTTATTGAATGTTTTTGATGGTCTCGATTTTTGCGAATGAATGTACGATTACCCGGCAGACGCAACAAGGTGATGAACTACTTCTCTTTGATGTGCCGCAAGCGCATGCGCGGCGACGACGGCGCCGACGACGGCGACGACCCCGATGACAAGAAGACCAAAGGGAAAGCTAAGAAAGGTTCTAATCAGTTTACTCATCTACTTCATATACTATGAGCTGGATCCGGAAATAGGTGGATAACGGGGAATGTCCGAAAAAAATCGAGGTAGGAATAAGATCCTTCGTAATAGAAAAAAGATTCAGAATTTTCGGTTGCGTGAAAAAAAAAGTCTCTTCGACTCCACAAATGTACGAAAGTAACAGCAGAATGCAAATTATACCTTTGCCGCTAATTGCCACAACCACAACACAACGAGCATTAAAAAAAATTGACACTTTGTATTGAAACTTTTTTTTAATACCATGTTGTGATTGTGGCAGGTGGTGGCAAAGGTATAATCTCCATTCTGCTGTTACTTTCGTACGTTTGTGAAGTCGAAGAGACTTTAATTTTTTTCAAATTTTCCTTATTCCTACCTAAAAAAAATATTCAACCGATTTGATTTTTTTCAGATATACCTTCAATCGTTTTTCAGCCCCTTTGTCGCTCAACCACTCCCACCCCCACCACTGAAAATCTACCAGGTGCCCGGATCTGTTAATATTGATAGTATGGCACACCAATAAGAGGGATTTCGTCACTCTTTTTTTTTTAATTTATTTGTTCATAACATAACAATTATAGAAGTTAAAAACTAGACGCGCTTAAAACCTATTTGAGGTTTATACTTGCACGAATGAGTCGTATTACAGCATTATAATGTCATTCACTTGATCCCAGTATATAGTATTTTTTTAATAAATGTTTACAGGTCTTGTAGTTCTTTAAGATATTATTTTGCAATGTATGTGTGAAAGCCTGTTTTATACATTGGGTAGTGTATATTTCCACCTATTTCCTGTAAATTGTTCACCTATTTCCGGGGCTAGCTCTTAGTCCATTACTGCTTTTTATGCCACCCAATTTTAGGGTTCCTTATCGAAAGGGTAAAAACGGGACCCTATTACTAAGACTCCAATGTCCGTCTGTCTGTCTGCCACCAGGCTGTATCTCATGAACCGTGATAGCTTAACAGTTAAAATGTTCACAGATGATGTATTTCTGTTGCCGCTATAACAACAAATACTAAAATAAAATTTGTACGGCACCTTTGGTGGGGCGAGTTCGACTCGCCCTTGTGCTATCTCTGTCTTGCTTACGCATACGACGGCAATTTTTGTTCGAATGAGTACGCGAAAATTCAACCTTATTCTTTAAGTAATAAAAATCATGTGCTGACCTCTGGGCCTATTTTGTAAGGCCCGAACTCCACCAAAGCGGAGACGATACCAGATGAGATAAGGTGTGTTTTAAACAACCAATAGAATTTAATTATTTACACATCTCGTCCCCGCTGAGCTTCAATGGAGAGTCGTCACTTTGACTTTTACTGTAGCAGCAATGTACTACACCAAATGCCAAAATCGATAGCACACC
The DNA here is from genome assembly GCA_943789525.1 of Agriphila geniculea. NCBI lineage: Eukaryota > Metazoa > Arthropoda > Insecta > Lepidoptera > Crambidae > Agriphila > Agriphila geniculea. The sequence goes on along the minus strand of OX038872.1, from coordinate 26,586,910 downwards.
GTAGCTGTCAGAGCTACAAAATAGTCCTGAAGATTTTTGGCGCCATTTTGTCGATTTCGGTTCGGTGACTATTTTAATTATTCGCAAATAGATTCATAGTGGATATTGTGTCTTAAAATTGGTGCAGTTTTGTGGTACAAGTGTCCTCGTAACTGAATAATATGGGGATAATTGAAATAGGCGCGGTCTTGGTTGTGTGAAGCTGAGACTTTTATTGTAGTGGTGGCTACCTCGGCTGATCTTACCGAGTAAACTGTCTTGATATACTTGGTGCCAAATGCTCCAAGCAGCATTAGAATGCGATGCACCCGCATTTTAATGTAAATTGAAACAATCTACTACTGAAATATTTAACACTTGACACTGGCAAAAATTACTCCCTAAAGAGGAGAGTAGATTGCCAAACTAAAAAGAAGAAGAAGATAATAGTCCTGCTGATCGGACAAAAAATTAACACCACTACCATCGTTAATACTCTTTCTTTTTATTTATTCCTTTGTAAGACTAATCAACATCCTTCAATTCTTTTGTAGATCTTAAAATATCGGAATTGGACGAATGGATAGACTCTGATGATGACTCATCTGACTCGGAGGAGAAGGAGAAGGACAACGATAGCGACTCCGGCGCTAAGAACAACAAAAAGGACAAAAAAGGTTGGTCTGTTAGAGAAACCAGTGACTTGACAACTTTAAAGTTTGTACTATATGTCTTTTAACGCGACGTTATATGTAACATACCGCCACTCCCGTAAGAAAACTTCCTTGTAAATACACAATTTATTTAAAATCGAAGCTTATGGTCTCCTCGCAAAATATCAATTGTTATTTATAAACACCAACTCGGTGACAAATATTTTTTTGCAGTTTTGATAGTGAAAAAAGCGAAAAACGGCCGTCGTTTTGTTTTTGTCGAGAAAAATCACAATAAAATATCTGTCATTGAGATTGTGTTTATTTTATAAATAACTTTATATTTTGTGCAGGTACTTTGTGGTCTTCTCACAAAATTAATATCAAGCCAACCAACCAAGCCAACGCCAACCAATCTTATGCTTGGATTTTTAATAAATTGTGTATTTACACGGTCATTATTTTTTATTGCAGTGGCGCTAGTGTTACATATAAAGTCGTCTTAAAATACATAATTTGACAATTAATCAGTACGAACTCGTACTAGAGCACCGAACCGATATCACTAATATACAAAGTTTTTTGATTTTGAAATTTAACAAGGACAAAATATTATAGTAAGTAGTTCCTCCGTTGATTATGTTTAATACTTACGTGTTTTTTTTTTCTAAATAAGCGGCAGCTAAGCCTAAAAAGAAAAAAAAAGTCGAGGACGAAGCGTTTGAGGAGAGTGACGACGGCGACGAGGAGGGCCGCGAGAAGGACTACATCTCAGACTCCTCCGATAGGTAACCTTGTGCTATTGTAATACAGACTATTTTCTAGTTAACCACTTTCCACGTAGTTGTGACGTTGAACATTTTTGCTCCTTTAGTTCTTCTGAAAGGTAACCTTATGCTTATGTACTTAAGTACAGTAAGAGGCAAACATCTTGACACTTTTTTGACGGAGTGGGGATATGTTCGCGCATGTGCACTTGCGAGCGACCAATAGTGCGCGCCCCTCTCCCGCCGCCCGCGCCCCTCACCGCTACGCATACCCAAAATACGCGTTCCGAGCAATCCCCACCCGATTTCAAGATGTTTGCCGGCTACTGTACTTTTTTTCCGAGGAGCTCATTGACGCAGTAGATTAGTGCATTGGCATGTGATTGTTGAGGTTAAGCATCTTTCGCAAGGGTCGATCATGGAATGGGTGACCAAATGTGTTATTACCTTGAGCTCCTCCGTGCTTCGGAAGGCACGTTAAGCCGTTGGTCCCGGCTACATTTGCAGTTGTTAACACCTACCAATCCGTATTGGACCCGCGTGGTGAGTTATGGCCCGTCCTCCTTACCCAAACATAAGGAAGGTTTATGCCCCAGCAGTGGGGACAATAAACTGGCTGATGCCGACTTATATTTTTCCAGTAACCACTTCTCACGTAGTTTTGATTTTCAAAATTTTTGCTGTTTTAGTTCTGTTGAAAGGTAACCTTATGTTATTGTAATAAAGCTCCTTTTTCAGTTAACCACTTTTTACGTAGTTTTGATTTTAAACATTTCCTCCTACAGTTTTTCCGAAAGGTAACCTTATGCTATTGCAATAAAACTCATTTTTAATTAACAACTCTTCGCCTTACTTTTTGAAGTTTTACAATTTCCTAATTATTATATGGCTTTTCTCTCTTTTGGCCTTATTAATAAACGAAGAGTAAGTTTACACTCGGATTCACCAAAAATATTGCTTAGGAATTTTACTCCTTACGTTGGATGTCTCAAAGCCCCACATTTCTAATCAATTTTTGGTTAAGGCTCCGTTATGCGAAATCATTTGTCTCTGTCTTTTTCTTTACGTGTAAGGAGTATGGAAAATAACCTCACTTCTGCACTTTTTCGATGTTTTTCTTTGTTTTTTCATCATTATCTTTAGCACAATTATCTTTCTTGAAAAAAGGTTATTGGAGCAACTGCACAGTACGTTAAAGTGTATTTTGATGTAGAATTCAATACGTTTCCTCTATTATTTACCAAAAATATGGTCCGCGACAAGCGCTTTTGATGATATTCTGATTTTTTTTTACAATCATCTGTGAGGTTTATACGCAATTTAATACTTGTAGCTACTAGATAATCTCTTTAGCTTGTCGTATGTTTTTTTTGTGGCTATAACTTTACGTTTTCTATATAAAAATATGGCCCGCGCAAACCATGTTTTCCTATTATGGCCCCTTAAGGGTAAATATTAGCACGTGACTCGCTATTGGAGGCACAAAACGTAGTTTCCCAAGATTTTAGATTTTACACAATATACTTTAGCGTGTTCCGACAACTAACGGCAATTGTTTACTATAAACTATGTTATCAAAGCAAAATTATCTCATTAAATGCGATATTTATTTTATTTATTGGGCAGTCAACAAAAACATAGACTAACTAGTATAATAAAGGGCTTAAATAAAATAAATATTATAAAATAAATATTGATCATTTTAAGTACAGTTTTTAATTAAAGACAGCCACGGCATGCGATGTGGACAATTAAAGGCTTAGTAAAATTATATTATATATTAAATTTTACTAAGCCTAAATAATAATAATATAACAATATGTGTGTAGTATTTGCCGAATACAACTAAAGTTGTATTAAACTAAAATTTCACTAAAGTGCGTAGTTATTCAGTTATTTGTACTCACAAAAGTTGTAGACGGTTGTTGTGTTATGTTGTATTATTTGTATTCAGCAAATACTACAATCATTTTGCATTTACTAAGATAATTTTGCTTTGATAACATAGTTCATAGTGAAAAATTGCCTTTAGCTGTCGAAACACGCTAAAATATATTGTGTAAAAGCAAAAATACTGGGATGGTTTCCATTTCCGTTCTGTGCCTACAATAGTGAGTCACGTGCTAATGTTGAACCTTAAACTAGGTGTAAACTTTCTCTTCGTTTATTAATAAGAAGGTTAAAGTCTACATAATTATTATACGACTACATGGCGGAACTTGACAGACTGATCGTACTCGATCACGTTTGTTAAGCAACGCTCGGTCCGGTCAGGTGTCGGATGGGTGACCGTTAAAGTGGCATTACAACTGAGCGCTTCCGTGCTTCGGAGGGCACGTTAAAGTGTCGGTCCCGGCTGTTGTCATCTGATAACAGTCGTTAAGCCGAGTTAGAGGCCTTACAGGCAGCTTGATAAACTCTAACACCAGAGGTGGCCACTAATCCTCATTCGATAAGAAGAAGATACGACTACAAAATTAAAGACTATTTTTAACCGCCTTCAATAAAAGGAGGAGGTTCTAAATTCGACTGTTTTTTTCCCACAGTGATTCGGACCACGAAACTAAGGCCAACAAGGAATTGAAAGGTGTTGCAGAAGAGGATGCGTTGAGGTAAGTGAAATAAAAGATGTAGCAAATAGGTTTATTGATTCGTATACAAGAATCCCTTATGCATAAACTGTTTATAAACATTGTATGGTTTACATCTCAGGGATACCCAATCAATATCGGTTTCCCAGAGGTCGACATAAACGAATAATTATAATAATTATTTTTAATTACACTTGATATTTGATATTATGATTATAATAGGATTTTTAAAGTAATTTGGCTATAGGGATCTGAGGTATTAGTTCATTTTGGAGAAGGGGTCTGTCGCTCAAAATAATTTGGGAATCCCTGGTTTACATAATGTTTTGTTTTGTTATTTAATTTGGAACGTATTGGAGTAAATGTCACATACATTATTTAACTATAAAATGCTTAAAGATGCAAGTCCGAGACGGACTGCAGACTGGAATCGCCTTAATAGTCCAATGAAACTAGCTTTATCTGGACATAATTAATAAACTCGTTGTTTTTATTAGTTTATCTGATATTGATATTAAGTGTCAAATATTAATTAGATATGTGATGTAAGAAATCCGGGGTGGTAACCGTTTCATATAAAAATCATGAGATTTCGTACATTACCTAGCTTTTTCCTAAAAGTAAAATAGTTAACCAAATACCTTTTTAGTATAATTTTATGGTGCATTAAAATGCTATCACCTAATAGCAAAATTTAACTGAATCCAAATTCGCATAGTCGTTTTTTTTCACAGTATTCATCTGATCTCAATATCTAGATAAGCCAAAATGGTAACTATGATGCTTGTATTTAAGCTATGATGCGTCTTTTAAGACATTTTAGACAAAAATTAAACATTTATTTTTTACGTTTTAATAATAAGGTCTTTCTCAGTAATTAATTTTTTTTTTAGTTTTATGCGAAGTTTCTAAATGTTTAATTCCTTTTATTTTAACTATAACTAACACTAATTTATGACATAGAAAAAGAAAATTTCAGTTATCTTATTATGTCCCGATAAAGCTAGGTTTATTGGACTATAATGATAGTTTGATTTAATAAGAAAACATATTTTTAAATAGCAATTTAAGTTTGATAGACTTATGACAACTGAAGGGGTGAGTGGACAAAAGTGTAAACTAACAAAAAGTTCAACAAGCGTTATGAGTGTTTGCAAATTATGTTAAAGCCTGAAATGTATGCATGTTTGTCAGTTAACACCGTTGCTACGGTCTGTATTTTTGACACGAGTCAAAATTTGGGTGTTTTGAGCTCATAATATGCCGATTTATCATCACTTAAATTAAAACCTATGTTTATACAAAAAAGTAGATTTTCTCAGTTTTGTCAGATAAAAGACAAGCGATATTTTTCACAGAAAACTTCTCACCTCCGACGAGGATTCTGAAGAGGAACAGGAACAGAAGCAGGAAACCTCGGATCAGGAAGACGAACCCACAAAGGAAGGAGAGGAGCGTGCTAGCAAACTCACCAAGAAGAAGAAGAAGGACGACGCTAAGAAGGGTAAGCTGTCTCGCTCACACATACTGACCTGACTGACCTTTAACCGCCTATGGTCTAGTCTAGTGGTCCGTCCACCCGTGTAAGACGCAGGGGTCCCGGGGTACAATTTGTACTCATTTTGGTTGGTTGAAGGGCTTATTTAAAATCCGCCTGGCGGCTAGACTGTTGAGGCAGGATCACCAATGTTGAGGCAGGATCTCTTCAGCATATATTCAGGGAAAAGGGAAGTACTTCCACCGAGTTAGGTGTCTGTGCTCGGGGACCGCGGTCCCTGCTTGATGTTGGAATTGTATTTATGCGAAGTGCTTAGAAAACTTCGATATCATGAGTCAGCCCCCCTACCATGACCACCGAAACAAGATATATATCGCGTGATATAGCGTTTTATCACGTTTAACTGTCAAAAGACAATGAATTTTGATTATTATTACATTTTATCGACAGCTGACTGTCGAGGAGAGAGAGAGAAAAAAAAATTTTTTATGCCAATCGATCCTATTTCGTGTGGGGATCAAAAGACTTTATGGGATCATTTAAGGTATGAGTACTAGGAACGACAGAAATCGCCAAAAACTACTGGAAAACGGTAAACCAACTCGAAATATTTTTTATAACATATTTGCTCGTAAAGGGTCTCTTATTACATCAATTTCAATATTGTATTGTATCTCAATACGAACTTGTGCGGTAATGTAAAGTAAAACGCACGGTTTCCTTGATAAACCGTGCGTTTTACTTTACATTACCGCACGGTTTATCAAGATACTTCGTCTAAAACGAACGGTACTTTTTTAAATCTTAGCAAAGAGTTTTTATGTCAGAAAAAGAGGTCAACATTTTATGGATAAAATTAACTTTGGGAGATAAAATATAATAAATAAACATTTAATTATTCAATTTAATTAATGTTGACAATAAATTACAACCATTTATCTGTAACAAAAACACAAATATATTAATTTACTTTATTAGTAATACTGGCTGTTTATATGCCTTTGCCTTAAAAAAAGCGCTGATGCGCGCGCATTGCTAATTTTTTTTTTTGCTGTATTGTTTTTATTTGAAAATGTCGTCAAGTAGTGATGAATTTATTAATTCAACACCGCCAGAAGTCTCAGAGGCAGCGAAAAAGGCTACTCTAAGCCTCTTGCCCGAAAAATTGACCGATAAGATACTTACAAGCGTATCAAAATTTAATCATATGGAAAACAAGCAAAGGTGCAAAGTCCGAGTTTTATTTATTTCCTCGCAAATATGTTATAAAACGTCGTATGACATACGTGCGCTTTGATAATTACAGCCTCTGCTTTCTTGTAGCCCTCGCCTGCGGCTCGGGCTAGCAATATCGCCTCGGCTGTAATTTTCAACGTACCGCACTTATATCATAATGTACTATTATTGCCAAATGATCCTGTTTCGTACTGTGATCGAAATGCTCTTTAAGGCAAACTGAAATTTACGGTAAAGGTACCTGCCCTTAATGTATCGTCTCAAAAATCCACCCTGTATATCGTGTTACGTCGGTCATGCTAGGCGGGCTGGTCTACATACATTTTGTCTCAATATAAGCTTGACGTAGTGCGACGTCACGTGTGCGTAATGTTTACATATTGTAGTTTTCGCTGATCCTGCATTTCTTCGGCATTCGCCGATTGCTTATGTCGCGATTGCTGTGTATGCTTATGTAGTAGTGTTTTATGATTATACATAAATAAATAAGATGGGATATTAATGAATAAGAGAAAAGCACAACGTAATAATAATGTAAAACAAAACGGCGGGAATCTACTTTATGAATAAAATTTTTCAGCATAGGTTTGATCGAACTATTTTTGTGATAAATTACAAAAAATGAGTCCGTCCAACGATGAAGATAGTTGTCTAACTCCAAAAGAATTGAGTGAACAAGTTTCTAATGCTGAAATTGAGTTTTCACCTCTCCAGCACGAAAAGGGTGCTTTTGGCGCGTAAAAACTCGCAGCAAAATCGACTTTTGCTGGGAGCGTGACGCAAAGTGCTTTTTACCAAAAACTCGCAGCAAAATCGACTTTTGCTGCGAGCGTAAGGCAAAGTGCTTTTTTAATTTCTAACACCTTTTCTCGCTGGTAGAGGTGAAAAGTTGTATGTTTAACACGAGAGCAAATTTTTTGATGTCTCGTGCCTTTAAATCACTCACTGTGCTCAGTAGTCTATATTAGAATCACTCGCTACGCTCGTGATTCAATTCTAGACTACTTCGCTAGTTCGTGATTTAAAAGTCAGCACTCGCAGCAAAAAATGACTTTGCTCTCTTGTATAACAAATAACTATTTTTACCAGGAAACTCACTTAAAAAATTTTCTCGCTGGTAGAGGTGAAAAGTTGTATGTTTTACACGAGACCAAAATTATGTTCTGCCTCAAGTTGGCACTCGCAGCACAAATTGATTTTGGTCACTCGTATAACAAATAACTATTGTTGTGTTGTGCAGATTCGAGCAGTGAGTTCAGCTCGGACTCGGATTCGGACCCGGAGAGCGCGTCCAAGAAGTCCAAGAAGACCAAGAACGCCGGCGACAAGAACGGGCCCAACGGTAACCTCTTCTGTATTTACTGCTTTATTTACTACTATTTCTTACTAAGAATACCTATAGTACAGTCGCCCGTAGTACATTTAAATCACGAAATAGGTTACCGTTTGCCATGATATATTATTTATTACGCCATTATAGATACTAAAACCCAAGTTTTACATATCTCAACTAGAGATGAAACGGATATCCGGTAACTATCCGTATCAGGCCTATCCGGCGGCCTTAATACTATCCGGCCGAATACCGGATAGCTACTATTCGGCCGGATGGGCATCCGGCCGAATTTAAAAAAAAACTGGATAAAAAATATATATTTTTAAGTATTTAATTGCTTTATTTAGTTAGTATTAGTACAATTAAACAATGGGGAATGTCCGAAATAATCAAATTGGCTGAATATTTTTTTATAGGTAGGAAATAAGCTTCCTTAGTATTAGAAATAAGTTTCAGAATTTTCGGTTGTGTGAAAAATTTATAAAAATTAAAAGTATTTGACTTAACAAAAGTACGAAAGTAACAGCAGAATGGAGATTATACCTTTGCCACCACTTGCCTCAACCACAGCAAGTATTTAAAAAAAAAAAAGTTTTGACATTTTGTGTTAATTTTTTTTTTAATATCATGTTGTGGTTGTGGCAGGTGATAGCAAAGGTATAATCTCCATTCTGCTGTTACTTTCGTATATTTGTGAAGTCGAAGAGACTTTAATTTTTTTTTATTTTATTACGCAACCCAAAATTCTGAAACTTTTTTCTATTACAAAGGGAGCTTATTACTACCTATAAAAAAATATTCTGCCAATTTGATTTTTTTCGGACATTCCCCATTGGCAACTTTGGTCATCAATGAAAAGACTCGAATGGAACGGAGTCCACCCGATCGTTCGCGCGCCGCCTGCGCAAGTGTGTGTGTGTCTTCGATGCACCAAACAGCTAAGTTCCGCCGGATATCCGGCTATCCGGCCACATAGTTGACTGAATATCCGGTATCCGGTATCCGGCCAAACTGCTATCCGTTTCTTCTCTAATCTCAACCCGCCCCGTAACCTATTTAGGTGATCTCCGAAAGTGTCATTTCTTTATTTTTCTAGTAGTCTAAGCGGTCATGGGATTTTTGGTAACGATCAAGGAAAAGGTTAGATTCATTTTCATGTGTTGTAGAGTGGTCCCCTAATGTGAATGATCTCGGTCTGCCTGCTCTCAGTGGTTGCAACTTCGAGTTATAGCGCTTACAAGAGGCTTCATTGTGACGAAAAAAAAACGATCAGAGAAATGGGTAGTTTTAGTATATATTCAAAGTATGTCGTCTCTGCAGATGAAGCAAGTTGGTCTGCCAGCTCATAGTGGTTGCATTTCTGAGCTATGACTTGCACAAGTCACGTCATTGTTACGAAAAAAAAACGATACGGGAAATGGTCAGTTTTAGTACCTATTCAAAGTATAGTATCTCCACGTGTGAAACAAGTTGGTCTGCCGGCTCTCAGTGGTTGTATTTAAGAACTATCATTGTGTACGCAAGACGCTTATTTGTAGAGAAAGCCTAAAAAAACTTTAAAAAACGGGACAATAGGCAAATTTTTAAGTGCACGCCGGCCGCTTGCGTATCTGCGACTATATGAGTTCCCTCCCCACCTTAAGGCATCTCTAAACACGCGCGCGAAAAGCCCCAAACCTCCCGCGAAGCAGTGTGCGTAGTGTGGAACCGATTTGAATCGAATCTACACACCCGCGCGTGAGTATGGAGAGGTCTTGCCATGCCTGTGCCACCGCTCATCCCCCATCCCCTCCTCCCCCCCACTTCCGGTTTTAGCGTCAATAAAGATGTTCGATCCGGGTGCCATGTATCGATATTCCGGATCGCCATGGATCGTAATTCACTGTATCGATCCAGATTATAGAATCTGGATTTATAGGCATCGGCTACACGCTCGGTAAATACTGTGGCTCAGCGCCATAGAGTAAATTTTAACCATGGAAAGTAAAATATTGAACATTCCATACAAATTACTTTTCATGGTTAAAATTTACTCTGTGGCGATGGATCACAGTTAGTCTAAGCGGTCACGGGATTTTTGGTAACGATCAAGGAAAAGGTTAGATGCATTTTCATGGGTTAAAGAGTGGTCCCCTAATGTGAATGATGTCAGTCTGCCTGCTCTCAGTAGTTGCAACTTCGAGTTACAGCGATTATAACAGGCTTGATTGTTATGGAAAAAAAACGATCAGAGAAATGGTCAGTTTTAGTACCTATTCAAAGTATGGCGTCTCCGAAACTGAAATGATGTGATCTGCTGGCTCTCAGTGGTTGCATTTCAGAGCTATGACGCGCGCAAGTTATAACAAAATATTTTTTTCGGCAAATTGTATTTTTAAAAATACTAATCGATAGTTCTTTATTATGATGAAAAAAATGTCTTAAGCCATTTTTGACTGAAATGAATAGATTGGTCGGAAAAAAATACTTTGATTTTTTTTTGTATGGAGTGAGATATTCAATGTGCTCTTACGGCCAATTCCTAATTTTTTCTGCCTCAAAACTACTTCTGCGTCACTATTTCAAACGTTTAAAATAATCATACACTATCAAAGCGCGCCCAAAATTGTACATTTACTCAGCTTGGATTTTTAAACAGTATAAAATTGTATTTTTTAGTAAAAACTTTTTTTGCCATTCTTTATTTTCATCAATTTTAACACTAGAAAAGCCAACAAAACGTTCAGTTAAGGTCTATTATACAATTGTTTTTACCATAATTACAACGCAACTAAAATATAAAGCTAAAATGTTCTCAACAAAAAACCATAAATATCTGAGTTGTAATTGTTTCATTAATAGTTTTGACCTGACCAAATTCCTAACGAACTCTTAAGAGGTATTGCGAAAGAGATGGGGCCAATACTGGCTAAAGTTTTCAATGAAATACTACGCACGGTTATTATACCTAGACAATGGGCAGAGTCTCACATAATACTCTTACATAAGAAAGGATCAAGGAAGGAAATAAGAAACTACAAGCCCATATCACTGATTTCAAACACATACAAAGTCTTTGCAAAGGCATTACTATAAATAATATTTATTTTTATTTATTTATGGTATCTGGTAATCTTGATCAAAATCAACCAATCAAACAGGCTGGGCTCAGGAAAAACTACAATACAATATATCACATCACCATTAAACAACTCATCCAAAAACACAACGAATATAATAAGACTATTTACAAAGCTAATTTCAATACCATTATCTGATGTCCTTACATTTATTGTAATGAAACAAAGAAGACCTAAAATTTTAAGTGATTTACTTGATGAAATAACTGTAACACCTTATTTAAAGAAAATTAACTTTTTATTACCACACGTAACATGACTTTACTAATATTAAAGAATAGACTACCTAATACAATTAAAATTAAATAAAGATTACCAAAATTTACAGGGCTTTGTACACATAGCTTCTTAACTAGAGACATACAATAAGACCCAATGTATAATGTTAAATATGTATATGGATAATTAGATAAACAATTTAATTTTCATACAAACAAAGTAACTTTGATGCGTTGATCGTTTCGCTCGCTAACAGCGACCGGAAAACCTCTTTTTTGGTTAACCCAATTGATAGGGAAACCTTAATAAAAAACTTACCAAATGATAGGGTTTCCCTTTCGATAGGGTTAGTCGACGTTATGCTTACCGTATTGATAGGGTTTTTGAAAACAAGTCTATGAAATACCCAATCAAAAACCCTTTAAGCCGGTAAGTGGTTCTGGGGCTCTATTTTTGAATCACTCGGCTGGCGTCGAGCGCTCTTTTCTACTGATTTTCGTTCAACATTTGACTCAAATGTATGGAGGTTGAGTTAAATGTCGAACGAAAATCAGTAGAAACGAACGCTCGACGCCAGCCGAGCGATTCAAAAATAGGGCCCCAGAATCGCTTACCGTTAAAGGGGTTTTGATTGGGTATTTCATGAACCGCTTACCGTTAAAAGGGTTTTTGATTGGGTATTTCATAGACTTGTTTTCAAAATTCGCCAGCGATTCAAAAATAGGCCCCCTGGTCCTTCGGTCCAGGTGGAACTAGGTATAAATTGCTTGAACACGTTTTAAAACCCCTTCATAAAGCCTTCATAGGGTTTCCCCGATAGGGTTTTCGTATTCGGTAAGTGCTTACTTGGGTTACCCTTTCGATAGGGTTACCATATTGATAGGGTTACCGTATTGATAGGGTTTTTGAAAACAAGTCCGTGGAATACCCAATCAAAAACCCCTTTAACAGAAAGCAATTCCGGTCCTTGCTCGTAAGTTCGACGACTTCCAACCTCCCAAACAAGCCGGGTTCCGAAAAAGCATTAGTACCATAGACCACATCAATAAAATCAGCTATTATACTTGGCGTTCGTGGACTATGAGAAAGCCTTTGATTCGATTGAAACCTAGGCGATGCTGCAGTCTCTCCAAAGTTTCCAAGTGGACTACAGGTATATCGAGGTGATGTGGTACGAAAATGCCACCATGTTGATCCGAGTACAGAACCAGAGCACAAATTGTATCCAACTGCAGCGAGATGTGGGACAGAGAGATACTATTTCCCCGAAACTATTCACAGCTGCGTTGAATGATATCTTTAAACTCTTAGACTGCTTAGACTGGAAAGGACTCAGAATCAAGATGAATGGCCAGTACCTAACACACCTTCGTTTTGCCGATGATATAGTTCTTATGGCGAAAACCTTGGAAGACCTGAACACAATGCTCGAAGATTTCCGTTAGTGCTTCCCAAAGAGTGGGTCTCAAGATGAACATTTATAAGACGAAAATCATATCGAATGCCCATGGTGTGCCCACTCCAGTTCATATTGGGAACACTAGGAGTTGTTGTCCATTACGTTGAAGTACCTAGGACAGGCAGTCCAGTTAGGTAAGTCCAACTGCGGGAAAGAGATCTCTCGTCGAATCAAACTCAGATTGGTAGCATTCGGGCAGCTTCGAAAACATCTTTCCGTCCGATTTACCTCAGTGTCTCAAGACGAAAGTCTATGACCAGTGTGTGTTGTCAGTGATGACTTCGGCAGTGAAACGTGGCCGCAAACTATGGGTCTCATAAGGAGGCTCAAGGTCACCCAGCGGGCAAAGGAGAGAGTCATAATCGGCGTTTTTCTGCGTGATCCAATCAGAAATGAGGAGATCCGCAGGAAAACTAAAGTAATCAACATCGCTCGAAGGATTGCTCAGTTAAAGTGGCAGTAGGCTGGACACATAGCGAGAAGAACCGATGGCCGTTGGGGTGGAAAAGTTCTGGAATGGCGACCGCGAACCGGACGACGCTCCGTGGGTAGACCCCCGACAAGGAGGACCGACGATCTGGTTAAGGTCGCGGGAAACCGCTGGATGCGAGCAGTGCAGGACCGTTCGTCGTGGAGATCCTTGGAGGTGGCCTATACCCAGCAGTGGGTGTCGTGCGGCTGATATGATGATACATCCAAGTGATCTGAACGGCATTTTAAGAGCTGTATGTACCAAAGTTCTCAGTTTCAGGATTTCCATACCTTTTAATGCTATTTACGTGATTTTTTTAAACTTATCGAAACAGATCTTACAATCCTGATAGATCAGTTGTGTGTATATTGCGATCTGGATCTCCTTCATTTACTTTCTTGATAGCCGTCTTCAAATCACAGCTTGATCAATCTCTGGCGGAGGATGTATGAAAATGAATTAACTGGTGCTTCTTATTATCTGTCGCATAATAAAATATTGATGATTTTAGTTTCTGCTTGTTTCTATCAATGTTCATAAATACAATTTTGATCTTCCTTACTAATATTATAAATGCGAAAGTCCGTTTGTTTGTTTGTTTATTTGTTTGTTTGTTTGTTACGCCTTCACGTCCTAACTACTGAACCGATCATCATGAAATTTTGCATACACGTTGTCAGAGGTGCAGAAAAGGACATAGGGTACCTTTCACCCAGAAAAAATGTACTGTTCCCGAGGGATAGCAAAAACTGTCCACGCAGACGAAGTCGCGGGCGGCCGCTAGTATTCAAATAAATGAAGTTTTTAAAATATTAACGATAGAAACTAAATTTTATTAAGATTTTTAAAACCTTTATATGGGCTTTACTAAAAAAATTAGGCTCGTTTATAAGTAATTTATAACAAAAGTAAAGATTTTGAAGATATATTATTAAGATTATCTGTCGCATAATAAAATATTGATGATTTTAGTTTCTGCTTGTTTCTATCAATGTTCATAAATACAATTTTGATCTTAATAATATATCTTCAAAATCTTTACTTTTGTTATAAATTACTTATAAACGAGCCTAATTTTTTTAGTAAAGCCCATATAAAGGTTTTAAAAATCTTAATAAAATTTAGTTTCTATCGTTAATATTTTAAAAACTTCATTTATTTGAATACTAGCGGCCGCCCGCGACTTCGTCTGCGTGGACAGTTTTTGCTATCCCTCGGGAACAGTACATTTTTTCTGGGTGAAAGGTACCCTATGTCCTTTTCTGCACCTCTGACAACGTGTATGCAAAATTTCATGATGATCGGTTCAGTAGTTAGGACGTGAAGGCGTAACAAACAAACAAACAAATAAACAAACAAACAAACGGACTTTCGCATTTATAATATTAGTAAGGATGATGAATATGATATTAATCATTGATCTGAATTAACCTTTCCTCTTTTTTTTCTTTTTCCTTGTAAAATAATAATACTTTTTAGTTTGTAATAACCCGCCTGGGCCTTACTTAACATCCCGCTGCATTATGTTATTTTGGTTTTATTTGATTTATTATTGTAAAAAAGTCATCCATAGTAATAATAGTGACCAAAAGTTTTGTTGGATTTTATTGTGTTTTAATTGATGAGAAAGTAATAAATAACGACAAAACAATCAGTTTTTACTTAAAAATTACTATTTAATACTGTTTTGAAATCCAATATGTATTAAACGGACAATTTTGGGCGCGCGTTGGCTGATAGTATAGGAGTATTTAAATGTATAAAATAACAATAAAATATTGACGCAGAAGTAGTTTTGAGGCAGAAACAATTAGGAATTGGCCAAAAGAGCACATTGAATATCTCACTCCATACAAAAAAAAACATAAAGTATTTTTTTCCGACCAATCTATTCATTTTAGACAAAAATGGCTTAAAACATTTTTTTCATTAAAATAAAGAGTTCTATCGATTAGTATTTTAAAAAATACAATTTGACGAAAAAAAATTTTGTTGTAACTTGCGCGCGTCATAGCTCTGAAATGCAACCACTGAGAGCCGGCAGACCACATTATTTCAGCTACGGAGACGCCATACTTTGAATAGGTACTAAAACTGACCATTTCTCTGATCGTTTTTTTTTCGTAACAATGAAGCCTCTTATAATCACTGTAACTCGAAGTTGCAACTACTGAGAGCAGGCAGACCGACATCATTCACATTAGGGGTCCACTCTTTAACCCATGAAAATGCATCTAACCTTTTCCTTGATCGTTACCAAAAATCCCGTGACCGCTTAGACTAACTGTGATCCATCGCCATAGAGTAAATTTTAACCATGGAAAGTAATTTGTATGGAATGGTCAATATTTTACTTTCCATGGTTAAATTTACTCTATGGCGCTGGGCCACAGTATTTACCGAGCGTGTAGCCGATGCCTATAAATCCAGATTCTATAATCTGGATCGATACAGTGAATTACGATCCATGGCGATCCGGAATATCGATACAAGGCACCCGGATCGAACATCTTTATTGACGCTAAAACCGGAAGTGGGGGGAGGAGGGGATAGATATGAGCGCCGCGCCGGCGCGCCGCCGCCGCCGCTAATGCTTCCGCGCCGCCGCCGCCGCGAAAAGGCAACGGCGCGCCGAGTGTGAGGAAAGATTTAATAAATCAGTGTGAACGAGCTCGTTGTTATGGTAGGATGGTAGTACGCGTTACACTTTTGCGTAAAAATGGCCACGCCTGCGTTGTCGTTGTCGTTAGAGGACGCTTTTAAAGCGAAACTACCTAGATAAAATTAACGTGTTTTCATTTCACTTTCATAATAAAAGTCTAATAAACACAGTTACTGTTGGAACTTATATTCTGTTCTACTTGGCATTTGTGGACTATTAGTAAGCCTTTAATTCGATAGAGATTTGGGCGGTGCTGCAGTCTCTCCAGAGGCGCTAAGAGGACTATAGGTATATCGAGGTTTTGAGGTACTTATACGAAAATGCCACCATCAGTGCCGGATTTGTCAATAGGTTGAGTAGCCCGCGGCCTAGGGGTGGCAAGGACCTAAGGGGGCGGCAGACCAGTGACGCCATTCACCCGCCCGCCTGACAGGTGGCTGGCACTACTCGGCTTAGGGGGGCCAAAACTGTAAATCCGACTCTGGCCACCATGTCAGTCCGAGTACAGAACCAGAGCACAAACTCATCCAACTGCAGTTAGGTGTGAGACATGGAGACGTTATTTCTCCGAAACTGTTCACAGCTGAGTTTGAGGACATCATTAAGCTCTTGGACTGTAAAGAACTCGGTATCAACAACAATGACCTAACACACTGTCGTTTTGCCAATGATGTAGTTCTTCCCAACTTCCAACATGGCTGATATGAAAACAATGCTCAAAGATCTCCGTAGTGCCTCTTAAAGAGTGGGTCTTAGAACGAACATGGATAAGACGAAAATCATGTCAAATACTCATATTGTACAACAACTCTAGTTCATGTTAGGAACACTTTTTTATGATAGATAGACAAGCGCTTGCTCGCTATCACGCCTGAGGGTAAGCGATGATGCGATCTACGCGATGAAACGCACTTGCCTATAGAAGATATTACCTATTCACTCGCGACTGGAAGGTCTGGAAGGCCCCCAGATTTTACCTATCGGGTAACAAAGACTCAGGCAAGGAGTTCCACTCTCTAGCGGCAAGGATGATAAAATTTGAAGAAAAACGCTTAGTGCGAGTCTTTGGAATATCCACCAAAACGGTGGCGCTGATTCGTACGTATGGTTGTCCGATGGAAGAAGGGAGAGCGCGAATTAGGTTGTGCAATTCCAAACCGATACGATACGCTTGTAATCTTGCGTCTATACTCGAGGATTTTCAGCTTACTACAAAAAATATAATCGTTGTTGACGAGCTTCCTGGCCCTCCACTCAATGGATTCAAGCGTCTGGAGCTGGTATTTGGCTGAGCCATTCCAAAGTTGTTGATCAACTACACTCGAAGTTGTTGACCATTACATATGATGCCTAGGACAGACAATCCAGTTAGGTAAGTCCAACTTCGAGAGAGAGATCTCTCTTCGAATTCAACTCGGATGGGCAGCATTCTGAAAGCTTCGAAAATATTCGCGTCCAACTTACCTCACCTCAGTGTCTCAAGATGAACGTCTATGTCCAGTGTGTGTTGCCAGTGATGCCTTAAGGCAGTGAAAGGTGGTCAGTAACTATGGGTATAAGAAGGCTCAAGGTCACCCAGCGTGCAGTGGAGAGGGCCATACTCAGCGTTTCCGTATGTGATCGAATCAGAAATGAGGAGATCCGTAGGAGAAATCGACATCGCTCGAAGGATAGCTCGGCTGAAGTGGCAGTGGGCGGGAGAGACACATAGCAAGAAAAACCGATAGCCGTTGGGGCGGAAAGGTTCTTGAATGGCGACCGCGCACCGGTGACGCTCCGTAGGTAAGCACCCGACAAAGTGGACCGACGATCTGGTGAAGGTCGCGGGGACCCGCTTGATGCGGGTAGCCCAGGACCGATCGTTGTGGAAATCCTTGGGGTTAACTTATACCCAGCATTGGGTGTCGTGCGACTGATATGATTGCGTTTTTAAAATTCTAATAAAAGCAAGTATTTCTGATCAATAAACTATGTTTTTATATTATTTTCTGTCAATAATTTAAAAAAAAACATTTAGAGGTCACGCCGCCGACGGCGCCGCCGCCGCCGACCTAAAAAGTCGGCGCGCCGCCGCCGGCCTTTTGCCCATCGGCGCTCATATCTAGGAGGGGATGGGGGATGAGCGGTGGCACAGGCATGGCAAGACCTCTCCATACTCACGCGCGGGTGTGTGGATTCGATTCAAATCGGTTCCACACTACGCACACTACTTCGCGGGAGGTTTGGGGCTTTTCGCGCGTGAGTTTAGAGATGCCTTAAGGTGGGGAGGGAACTCATATAGTCGAAGATACGCAAGCGGCCGGCGTGCACTTAAAAATTTGCCTATTGTCCCGTTTTTCAAAGTTTTTTTAAGCTTTCTCTACAAATAAGCGTCTTGCGTACACAATGATAGTTCTTAAATACAACCACTGAGAGCCGGCAGACCAACTTGTTTCACACGTGGAGATACTATACTTTGAATAGGTACTAAAACTGACCATTTCCCGTATCGTTTTTTTTTTCGTAACAATGACGTGACTTGTGCACGTCATAGCTCAGAAATGCAACCACTATGAGCTGGCAGACCAACTTGCTTCATCTGCAGAGACGACATACTTTGAATATATACTAAAACTACCCATTTCTCTGATCGTTTTTTTTTCGTCACAATGAAGCCTCTTGTAAGCGCTATAACTCGAAGTTGCAACCACTGAGAGCAGGCAGACCGAGATCATTCACATTAGGGGACCACTCTACAACCCATGAAAATGAATCTAACCTTTTCCTTGATCGTTACCAAAAATCCCGCGACCGCTCAGTCTATAGGTTTACCACATGGTTTAGCTATTGACATGTTCTACAGCTTTGTTTGATTGCCACTGATAATAGTAAAACTATGGAAAGTTGCTATATACAGATTTAAGACCGGATAAAGTCCAACCATTTTCATCTGGTCTTAAATCTGTGTATGGCCAATTTCCATAGTGTCTTACTATTATCTGTACCAATCAAACAAAGCTGTAGAATACGACAATACCTAAACCATGTGGTAAACCTCGAAAAGTAAAAAATATCACTTTTATAGATTTTTGATTTAACATAAATAGGTTACGGTGTGCGATATGTAAAACTTGGGTTTTAGTATCTACACGGTTAATTTTTAAGTATATCTAAAATTTAAATGGGGTTTTCAGACCACGTAAATGAAGTGGGGAACTTTTACTATGGGGCCAACCACGAAATTGCGAAAAAAAAAATCAGCTGTTCCATACATTATTGTCGAGTTGATGTTGTACTTTTCTATGGAACAGCAGATATATTTTTCGCGATTTCGTGGTTGGCCCCATAGTAAAAGTTGTTTATTTACGCGGTCTGAAATCCCCATTTCATTTTTAGATATAGTTAAAAATTTACCGTGTATAATGCCGTAATAAATAACTATATCACAAAGGCAAACGGTAACCTTCGTGATTTCGTGAAATGTACCACAGGCAACTTTACTACTATTATTTTTGTAAAAAAAAGTATAGCCCTATCTGTCCATAACATAAGTTTAATTTTGAGATCCCTAATTCAATTTTTCTTATAGATTTGATGCAATAAATAAAACTTATCGGATTTCTATACAGGTGTTTGGTACCATACATACAGCAGCCCTGGAAAAATATTATAAACCCTAAAAACCACCGCTTTTTTTATTTTTTTCTTCTAATGATAAACTACATAGTGGCAACCCTAGACCAATATTGTAAAAATGTGTTTTGCACTTGGCCATTAAGGCGGTTGTATGACCGAAAGTGGCGCCCTCAGAGGTTTTTATTTCACCGTGGCGCCGGCGCCACTTTCGCTCAGGGTACCACCTTAATGGAATTGATTGTCGAATACAATAGTCTATTCGCGTCTAGAGTTGTCATTTTGAATTTTTCCATACAATTTTTTCAAGGTTTATAATAATTTTCCGGGGTTGTATGCATGTACACTGTCTGCTATATTCGGCTTTAAAATATTATTAAACAGCCTGTATTTATGTATTGATGACACTGCTTCATATACCGGGTGTTAGTAACACCCTAGCAAAACCTTTCAGGGCATAGTCGAATTATGATTCTGAGTCTAAGGGTAGGGTAAGGGTAGCTTAGCTCTAAGGGTAGAATCATCCCTTAAAGTTTTCGCATGGCTGCTACTAACACCCGGTATATGCGCGCGATATATCTAGTGATAGCAGCCATAGAGTAGAGTACATTATTATACTAGAGATAGAGTTATCAGTCAGACCTAATGATCAACGCCATCTAGCGAAATGTGACAAAATGTGTACGATATTAATTCTATAAATACTAAAAATTTACAAGTCAAGATATATTATAGAAACTATTAGAAATAGACGTGCGGCGTATTTATTGTAACAGTTAAAAATAACAGATAATTAAATGTAACTGTTTCGCCCTGTTACGAGGGCTATGAAATAACTGTTGTTCAAAGGAACAGGCGAAACAGACTGTTCTCGCCGTCTAGACTGTTCCCTGTACCGAGCTGTTATCAGAGTAACAACCTGTTGCCATTGTTCCGCCTGTTACGTGGAACAACCGCTTTCTTACTCTAACATAAGAAAAGAAAAGAGACAAAGCTTGTTATTATTACCTGTTATATAAACCGACCATATCAAAAATACATTCGACTTTGTAAATTAGTCGTGTTATCTGTTCCTGTGTTTGTTTATGGCCTTTTTTGTTTTTTGTGGCAATAGAGTTTGGCTGTTTTGCCAATTTTATGTTAAAAGGTAGGTAAACAGGCTGAATTAAATAAAAATATTTTAATTTTATTGAGATTCTAAGGGATGTTTAAGCGCTTTATTATTTACGTGGAATGGATGCATTCATAAGCAAATTAGGATATGCGGGTAGAAAATGGGACATCTAGTGCTGCCAGGGATTTAAGGAAAAGATCAGGGTTCCCAGATTGGGGGTATTTTCAGTAAAAAATTCTTGAAATTTTTTTTTCTTCAGTAGACTTAATTCACCTGGTATTTCATCATCATCATCATCATAATCACCATTTATGTATCTACTGCTGGGGTACAGGCAATGGCCGGAATAACAAAATAATGTAGAGAATATAGGAAAACATTTGACTAGTGATCATTAGTTAAAAAACGGGTGCAAGCGATTTTAGACCTTACTGACTTTCATACGTCAATATGGTCGAAAATCGCTTGCACCAGTTTTTAACAACAATCTATTTTAATTTTTACTATTTAAACTTATTTAGTAAATTTATGATAATTACTGCCATCTATCGCAATTTAAAATGCTTAATGAAAGTAGTACTGCAAGCAACTTTATTAAGTGACATGATGGTTCACCCAATACAAACAAGATGTCGCATGTGTGCCGTAACTACCGAAATGGAAAACGTATTTTATAATATTACATTTTACTTAATTGCAATAAAGTTTAGACTTGCTTAACAGAAAAAATAACAGAACATTTAATGATCACAAATTAATAGATAAAAATAACAAGCTTCGTCTCTTTTCTTTATGTAAGTAGTCCTAAGGTTAGAGTAAAGAAGCGCTTGTTCCACACCCGGAACAGGAAGAACAATGGAAGTAAATTGTTACGACATGGCTGTTATTTTTGTAACAGGGTGTTGGAACTGTTATTTTAGTGTAACAGGAACAGTTGTAACAGGTAGGCAATTTACCCTGTTACAACCCATGTCTAATTAGAAACCTACTAAGGTTTCTAATAGTTTCTATAATATATCTTGACTTGTAAATTTTTAGGGAAGTAATGGCTATATTTGTCAATTTCTTGAAGTAAATGTTAATTAATTTGATACTGCAAATCAGCTTTGACTATATATAACTGTAAAATCCATACGATACCGCGACTTAGCACGGGATAGCGACATCTATCGACTGTTTGAGAAACGAAAAATGTACGCCATCTAGCAAATCGGAATGTAACTAAAATCTTAGGCCGCGCTTCCTTAGTAGTGAGTCAAGTACTAAGTGAAAAGCCCCTGATAGCAGCCAAGCTATTAAACCGAAGAAGATTGTCGCAGTTCTATCATCCAGCTAAGCATGCTCCGAACCGAAACAGGTTTTATCGTGTCACGCGATGTCTATCCTGCCTGCTTATTGTCTAATTTTTAAAATCTATCGCAATCGCTTTCATTTGACAGATGAATGTGACACATTGCTGCGTTTCATAAGTAAGTTTTTATTTGTGCCAAAAAGAAGCATCAATGCATCCTGAAAGCGATTGCGATAGATTTTGAAATTAGACAATTAGCCCCCAGCTCATACACTGATGTGAGCAGGACAGGCATCACGAAATAAGCATTGGCAAATCTGTGCTGCTCTTTGCGGAAATGATCCTAGCATGTGTCGCGATACACATGCTAGGGCCTATTTCCGTTGTCCCCCACTGTTTGTCTACCATTGTTGGATATCAGGAAATAAAGTATGGACGGTGGATATCAGGAAATAAAGTATGGACGATCTTTTCTATTCCCCTTGTCCACCATTGGGGGGGATATAGGGAAGAAATGTATAGAAAAAAACTTTTTTTCCGATATTCCCCAGAGGTGCCCGGTGATATAGGCCCTCCGTCGATGCCCCACTTCATTTTTTTTTCTTTTATTTTATTTCTTGGAAAACTTACAGCTACTTCTTACAATGTTTATATAATTATGGTTTCTCATTAGACAGTAATCAAGTTTTCACATGTAGGATAATAGATGAATAAAAAATGTAAGAGTAAGTACATGCGTTATTTGCCCTATAGTCTATATGACAATTGATAGGTTAGTGGCACGCTGGGTCGTAAAACACGTCAGTGACGTCAGTCATTATCGTTAAGATTGCGCGTGCCATTATAATGAGTCCGAGCCCGCCCATAAGGCCTATAAGTGCAAGGGAGCGCGCAATATAGCTACTCCGATTGTACATTTTATGACCTCGCGTGCCACGAACGTTCTCATGGACCATAATACGATCATGCTTAAACAACGGAAACAAAAAACAGTTTAGTGATTAAATTCACCTATGGCTGAATACTCAAACGCTAATTAACTTTGAGGGGCTCTCAAACGTCGTCCTGTCGCATTAAATGTCAAACATATGACAAAGACAGCATGCTGTTTGAGAGCCGCTCAAAGTTAAGTAGCGTTTGAGTATTCGGCCATAGTTATTTAAAGAACAACAAAATGATTACATTTAATTTAACTCGCTTTGTATTAAATGAGCATGGGGGTCAAATCTGCTAATGTTAACGTCAAAATCGTGGTTCAATGGTGTTTGAATGGTAATGCTTTTGACCCCCTGTTCCGTTGCGAGTGCTCGCTTTTATGATCAATGAAACCGATATGTGTCGTGCAGCAAGTGCCCCCGGCAGCGAGAGCACGTCCCGCGCGGGCACGCCCACGCCGGCCGCCGCGCCGCTGTCGGCCGCCGGCGCCGCCGTCGCCGCCGCCAACGCCGCCGCCAACCACCCGCCCGCCAAGCGGCCCAAGCTCGACCCCGCTTACCTGTGAGTGCCCCTCTTCTTCTTATCGAATGAGGAATAGTGGCCACCTCTGGTGTTAGAGTTTATCAAGCCGCCTGTAAGGCCTCTAACTTGGCTTAACGACTGTTATCAGATGACAACAGCCGGGACCGACGGTTTAACGTGCCCTCCGAAGCACGGAAGCGCTCAGTTGTAATGCCACTTAACGGTCACCCATCCGACACCTGGCCGGATCGAGCGTTGCTTAACAAACGTGATCGAGTACGATCAGTCTATCAAGTTCCGCTATGAGCGCCCCTCTATGTAAAGTCCATTCAGTTAGATAGTGTCGCCCTTTTATCGCGCCGACTTTGCACGTGCCGCTTCTTGTCAAAGGATTCCGCCCCATAAACAAAGGATACCGCGTGCGGCGTACACCCGCAAGTCAATTTGGATTTTGGCAGTACATAGAAATGCCGTAGTGGAAGGTTGTGTTTGTTACCGGTATTCCTGTCTCTGAACACAAGTGCTTGTGGATGTACCGACACTATCTAAGCGAATGGACTTTATACGCGCCGCCGCCGACCACCCGCCCGCCAAGCGGCCCAAGCTCGACCCCGCCTACCTGCAAGGATTGGTTGTGCAATCCAGTCAGGCATCATTTATTATTGCGACACGGACGGTATACTTAGGTGTAATAAACTTCAAAAACATTGTTACAGACAGCTTGACATTGTAACTAAAGCTATTTCAGCTTTTCTATTGCTATATCGCCAATATCGCAACTAATGCATAGAAATTATTACGGTTATGCCCTCTTTACTTTAAAAATTAAACGTACTTGTAAAGCACCTTAACTCCATACTAATAAGCTCGATTTTCCAGCGAGTGCGGCGTGACGGAGGAGGCGGTGCGCCGCTACCTCGCGCGCAAGCCGATGACCACCACGGAGCTGCTCACCAAGTTCAAGTCCAAGCGCAGCGGAGTCAGCTCCGAGCGCCTCGTCGAGACCATGACGCAAATCCTTAAGAGAATCAACCCCGTCAAACAGAATATTAATGGCAAGATGTACCTTAGTATTAAGCCTACGTGATAATGACAAATAAATGTTATATTTATATACTTCGTCTTTTTTTATGTTCCTAGATTTTTATGACTTCCACAGCCTACTTACGCCTGTGGGACAAACGCGTTGCCATCTGAACATTGTTATTAATCGGCAGTGTGTTCAGCCACAGAATACATAATACATAGTACAATTTAGTTCGTTAACTTCCGGCCTAATTCTAGGCTTATGGATCCTAAAGGATACATTAGCACGATTGTTATTGTTGGCGTAGTTGTTTACAACTAACTACAATTTGTATTGTTTCTTCCAGCATTATTTACGTCTATTATGTATTCTGTGATTTTACTTGACTTTACTACCTACTGAAAAGAACTAGTAAACTTTTTTGGGGTTTTCTTTATAGTAAGGTAGGTATAGGTAGGTATATCAATTGCGAAATAATTAATAACTTTGAAGTATTATAGGTATATAATTTAATAATAAATAACATGTCAGCCTTAAATAATACTTAAGTATTTAAAAATACAAAATGGTTCTTATGTAAATATTTCAACTAACTATATTACACGTTTTGATATTGCTCAATAGCAAAAGAAGGTGTGTAATAGTAGTTTATGATACAAGGTTGGTAAGGAGGTTTTTAAAACGAGTTGACGTTTTATAAGCCCGAGCCGCAGGCGAGGGTTTATAATCGTCACGAGTTTTAAAAAACCTTAACAACCGTGTGCCATACTACGTTTTTCAATACATTTGCGAGAAAATCATAATAAGTACTACTGAAATTGTAATCTATACATGTAATAAAACTGTAAATTGAAAATATTTGTGCGCTAATTACGCAAAAACCGCTAAACAAATTTTGATGGGCTTTTCACTGTTTGGAAGCTTGAAGTTCAACTTAAAATCCAAGCTATGTTTTATCAAATTCAGGTGGGCGGAACCAGGGAAACAGCTTGAACTCTCTGTAGTACTAGCTTTCATACACCAAAGGGGTCATTTTAAACTGGTCGCTATATTTTTCTACTGTCCACGTAGATGAAGTCGCGGGCGGAAGCTAGTAGAAATTGAAAAAAACGTATGTAAACAAAAACGCACGGTGCCGGCGTGCGGTAAAATCAACTTTCCGCACGCTGTACTAATCCGTAAACAAAAACGCACGGCGTGCGGTAAAATCAACTTACCGCACGCTGCACTGCCATCGTAAGCTCTCATTTTCGAGCAACTGTATTGAAAAAAATAGTTACGCGCTGCTTTTAGTTACTGAACTAGTGACAAAATACTGCAAAAGGTAAGGCCTATCGTTCAATTATGATATAGTGTTTAGGATATACATGAGTCAGCTCTCGCAAGGCCAGTATGTGGAACACCTGGCGTCAGCACGCTTTATACTACATCATATTGAAAGATGGGCCTTGAGATACCTCTGCAGTATTTTGTCACTAGCGCTGTAATTATTTGTAAAAAACCCTTCGTTGGATATTGAGTTGAGATCATTGTTAAGTTCTTGCTTGACGTGGCGTGATTCTCCTCTTCGAGTCCTTGAAACGTACGAAGCGAAGACTGATTGTAAATATCGTCTAATTAAACTAAACTTACGCCAATGTTATGGAATGTCTTTATTTTTCTGTAACATCGCTGCCAGCTCTAAATTCGTTTGAAGGTCCATACTTTTCCTCTTTGATTTTCTGAAAACAACTTGCTTTATATTATACTTGTTGATTTATAGTCCATGAGAACGTTCGTGGCACGCGGGGTCGTAAAACGCGTCAGTGACGTCAGTCATTAGGGTTGCGCGTGCCATTGAAATGAATCTGAACCCACCCATAAGGCCTATAAGTGCAAGGGAGCCCGCAATATAACTACTCCTACGCACATTTTACGACCCGCGTGCCGCCAACCGCGAACGTTCTCAATGGACTATAGTATTGTCTTTACAATGTAATTGAACATATGGACTGGAATACAAAAAATCAGCTGCAATCCGTGTGCGGTGCGTTGCAGTTGCAGCGCAGTTCGTGAGGACCCAGTAGACGCCACACCGTATGCAATGTTTTCATTTAGTCTGTAGTTTGACGTTCTTTACATAGAATTTCTTACGTTACTGGACCTCACCAATATAAATTCACTGGATTCGACTTCAACTGGATTTGTTGTGCTCCAGTCTCAAAGGCCGAACGTTACCCTAAGTAACGTTAAACGTGCGCCTGCATCTTCGTCTCGCACGCAGTGTAACGTGCAATTGTACGTCTACGCGTACGCACGCACCCGGTGGGTTTAGGGCTTTAATATTATAAGTTCCATACTTCCAAAGTGCTCCATCCGCGATGAGCCGTTCCGCGTCGAGTATAGTCTGCGGCATCGGCCGGCCTTTGGTCTCGGGCAGCAGCAGCGACAGCGCCGTCGCGGAGAAGCATAAACCTCCGATGATCAGCAGCGGCATCGGCGCCCAAAATCGACCCTACAGGAAGATCCAGTGTTAAGAATTAAATGGGGTGTAGTAGAATGATAGAAGTTTCAAGTAAATACTTACAACAAACTAAAGTTTTAAAATGCCCTCCCGTCCCGACCCGTCCACCCACTGGACTAGTCTGTACCGAATGTACCGAAGTCGTTGATATTTGGTATGTTCTCGCAATTTTGCTGTTTTTCGATAATCGTGATTTAGCTTGATATTATTAGGGAATGGTTGAATCGCAATAGTTAGATAGGCTGCAGAAATATAGATGTCCTGGGGCCGTACCGGCTAACGAATCGATTATCGAAAAGTCTGCTGGGTTCGCCATTTTCGCCCAGTTGGGGCTCGATTTATCTGTTTTAATTTGAAACCCAGCAGACTTTTCGATAATCGATTCGTTAGCCGGTACGGCCCCTGGATAGAATTTCAATGTAAAATGATGAGGTAACGACAGACAGGCAGGGAAAAATGGAAAGAAAGGACCCAGGTGCGCCGCTCCCAAAAAGAAGAGACGTAGAGAGAGAAGACAAGGTGATGACATGGGCATTGATAGATGGGTATTCTCACCGAAAACACGACAAAGGGTGAGGCGGTGATGGCGACATAGGCGCAGAGGTGGACGACCGCGCTGCCGGCAGCGCGCATACCCGTGGGCACGGTCTCCGTCGTCAGCTGGAAGTGCGCGCTGATCGTCATGTTCACCGCCAGCCGCATCAGCACAGCTAGAACTAGTTGCAACACACCTGCAAACGGTAGGTAATAAACGTGTTGTCTCATGTAATAGAAACGCTTGTAAAACATAAATACGTGTCGGGTCATGAAACGTGTTCATATTTTTTTAATTTCGAAGATGTCGGGGTAATCCCGTAGTCTACGGGTTTCACATAAGTATCTGCAAAATGTATTCAAACGGCCTACAACTGTACAATTTTCGACAAGGTGAGAAGTTAATTCATATTCGTTAAATGGGACAAACTCGTCAACCCATTAAAATGATAAGGGAAAAAGCAGGAAACATTTTTTTAAGACAAAACAACTTTTGGTCAACATAATGTCAGAGAGTCAACAGATAATAAGTAGGGTTATCATTATCAGCCAGCATGTATCGCCTAGCTAGACTGTAGCTCCTACATACTTGTTTCCAACTCTGGATTATAAGTAGAACATAACTTATTTACAAACCTGAATTAGAGAAACCGCAAAGTAAAGATAGGACTCCGGTTATTCCCAGCGTTGTGACTATCATACTGCGGCGTCCAACCCTGGAATAAAGACCGATGCTTATATTATTTAGGAACAGGCTCTAGCGACCGCCCGTGACTTCAGCTGCGTAGGCAGTTATTTCTCTATCCCTGGGAAACAGTATCTTTTTTCAAGATGAAAGGTAGCTATGTCCTTCTCTGTATCCCTGATAACGTGTGTGAAAAATTTCATGATGATCACTTCAGTAGCTAAGACGTGAAGGAAGACGTAACAAACAAGCAAAATAGCTTAGTAAGGATTTCGATCCGTAAATTGTTTTGAAAGTTTTCAGTAAGGTTTCCATTATTGTTTATGGTCAATACTCACGAAAATTTATGCACATAATGAACTTTCTAATAGAAGTTTACCTGTCAAGGAGGAGTGTGACCAATAGCAAGGCAGGCAGCTCCGCGAGCGAGGACAGGGCGAATGTGAGGAAGAAGTTGGTGCCGATGTCCTCGGACATCCGGAGCACGGCGTCGATGGCCAGGTTGCTTATCATGCCCACCACGATGAGGATAAACAGGCTGTTCCGAAGTAGGCGGCTCTGGGACAGATCCTTGAGAGATTCTGACCCAGATGTACTTGCTTTAGATGACACCTGAGGTAAGGTACTTTTATATAGGATAAGACAACAATTTTTAGAGGATTAGACAAAAATTAAGGCTCTATTTTGGTATGACATTTAGTTTTAGAATAATTAAATATCTATCTCGTAGTTCCTAATCTACTTACAATGAAATTGTTTAGCGTCGTTTCAGATATTTTCGTCTTATTGATTCTCTCGAATTTCCTCAAAATTTTCAACGCCTTATCAACTTTTCCTTTTGAAGCTAACCACCTGGAAAAAGATATCAAGTCATTGTTGTAACTCAATGGTGTGAATTTTTATTCCTATAACTCGTGAGATATCACTGGTGATACCTAGCGCTCTCTGGAATGAACAGTGGAGCCGCAACAACCCCTAGCATGGGCAGCCCCGTGACCAGAACGAGCTGCCGCCAGTCGCGCAGCCACAGCGCAAGTCCCACCATCAGCACCGAGCCGCCGACCGCGAACAGTGCCAGAGACATGTTCATCACCCAGGTGCGGTGGTTTGAACCTACGTACTCCAGAACTGGAAACACAAATAGAACATAGAAATCATGGACAATGTTTACAATGATACTAGCTTCCGTCTGCGACGTCGTCTGCGTGGATATTCGAGAAAATCCTTAGGGAACCATTAACCGGGTTAAAAAGTATACAGTGCCTTAATTTCATCAAAATCCGATCAGCCGTTATACGTGATAAGACGGGTCCCTACACTCCCTACCAAGCGCACTGTCTCGAGAGGCAGCAAGCTAGTTTATAATATTCAGAATTCATAGATATTAGTATCCCTTTCCCGTTCTCGTTTCCGTTCCCGCTCCCGCTCCCGTCCCCGTTCCCTGTCCCCGTCTCGGGATTGAATTATGTCTGCCGTGCGTGTTGGACTTGAAAGCCATTGTTGGACTTGAAAATAAATATCATTATCACAATCAACATCCTATAAAACCTCAATAATGATATCCATATCGACTTTTTGGGTTATTTACACCCTAAAGGGGTTGATTTTCGAAGCTCACAAAATGAGTTTGCTTATTTGTTTTTAGAAGTGCTGCTACGAAGTTTGAAGATGAAATGTCTATTTTATATTATTTTTCCATACATAATTTTAATCCCACCTTCACGTCTACAGGGGTTGAATCATGTCCATCGTGTTTTACTTTAAAATAAATATTATTTTCGCAATGGTAATCCCAGAAAACCCCAATAACGACATCCATTACGATTTTTAGGTTTATTTACCCCCACTACACCCTATTTCTCCCCTATAAGAGTTGAAATAACGATATACATTGCGTTAGATATCCATCCATAAACCTAATTATCAATAAAGTGATTTTTACTTTGAAAATGAAGGATTTTCTTCTATACACAATTTCATCCCCCTTTTATGGAAAAGGGGATGAAATTGTGTATATCCTTCGGGAGCAGAATTTCTAAAAACGCTGGGACACGTAGGTACCTATTTATTAATTTTCAATCGTCAGCCTAACTAAACACAAAATTTGAAGATCCTAGCTTCAAAACTGAGGGACTTTCATTTAGTTATATGAAATTCAATTCCTATGCGATGAATTTTCTGAAAACCCTTTCTTAGTGGATGCCTACACTGTATAAGTGCTCATTTACGGAGACGCGGGGCGTCAGGCGGCGCGGGCGACGGGGCCTCTCGCGGCGCGTCGGGCGATTTTTCTGTTTACGGAGAGGCGGCGCGTGAAGCGGCACTTAGCATCGCACGCGTAAACACAAACATATGGCACTATACGATGCTGTTCATAGAGACGCGGCGCGGGCAGCGTGGCGGTGCCCGCGGCGGCGCCCGCGGCGAATCTTCAAACGGGTAGCGATGCACGCGACGGGCCTCACTACGGCGGGCGGGGGCGGTGCTCAATCAAACCGACTTATTTAGTTTTAGTTAGCGAGAGATGGCAGAAGGTTCCGCAGGTCGCGGGCATCGCTTCATCGAGAATTGGCGTCACATGTGTCGCCGCGAGCGCCGCGACGGTGCCCTCCGCGGGCCCCGCCCCATTTCAATCAAATGCGTGTAAAATCGCCTCTCCGTAAACACACTCATACAACGCCATATGTTTGAATTCAGTGCAGGCCGCGCCGCCGCCCGCGTCGCGCGATGCCCCGCGTCTCCGTAAACGAGGCCTAAGGTATCTGTGTGCAAAGTTTCAAGTCTCTAGGTCCAGCGGTTGGGGCTGTGCATTGATAGATCAGTCAGTCAGTTTACGATTTTATTAAGATAAGTAGGTACCTACAGCTCGCGCAATATAACTTGAACCAAACCAAAAACAATGAGGCTTGCGCACTAAACATTTTTATACCTAAAATTGCTACTGCGCAAGTCACGTGGTTATAAATTGGGGTCAAGTTATTTTGCACGAGCTGTAATTCCTTTTGAAGAATATTTGAGGAAAACCCAAGTGCGGAAAGTTTTCAAAACTTTCTGATCGCAAGGCCAAGGCCAAAGCTCAAGACAAAATAGGTAGGTGCTAAAATGTTTCTACATGATTCAGAAAAAACCTTAAAAAACAAACTGTTGGATCCGATTGTATTGAATATTGTAAGTATTCTGTCGGTGAGTAGAAAAGGGTGACGGAGCTCGAAGGGGTGGGAAATTGAGTCAAAGTTATCTAAGTGATAAATGCTTGGTGTGACAAACATCTATATCTATCAAATCAATAATACTAAACTAATCTTATTCTATAGGCCACGGTCAACCATTGCTTAGTTAGGCCGTAAATATTAAAAATACTCACTGATAATGCATATCATGGCGGCACAGCTATCGTTGGCTAAGCCCACGATGAACCGCGCGACCGTGAAGTCCCACATGCCCTGCGTGAACACGGTCAGCACGCTGCCCAGGCACCCAACCAGATTGGAACCTGGAAATTTTATCTGATAGTTATCTCTACAGATAAGTAATTTATTTCACAGTACACGGAAAAGAGTATCGTAGTTCAATGTTATACATGTATTCTGTATGCGTGATAGCTATTTTACTTAACACGTTTTTTTTGCATCGAGGTAGGTAGTAGGTAGTAGGATAAAATAAATAATATCTACGTGACTAGACTAATATTGAATATTGATGTATGTACGACCTAGATCGGTTGTTTCTATGAATACCTAGCTATTTTCGTAAATCTTGGGAGCAGTGCGAGCTCTGCTTAATAATAATAATCATAAAATTGTGTTAGGGCAGTTTGGACAGGGTAATGATACTTATCTTTATGATATATCATTTCATTACCGTGCTTTGGAGTTCTTTTCTTTTCTTCTTTCATTTTTATTTTAGCTAAGTATAATTTACCCTTGAGACCTTACATATGAGAGCAGGCAGTCTTCCAAACTTGTCTCCCATCCAGCCGAAGAAGGCGCAGCCGATGAAAGAGCCGACAAAGAATATGCTCTGGGCCAACGGCGCGTTGCCAGCGCGGTCACACACCCACTCCCGCTATAATAACCAGAAAATATCAGTTGCATCGAGCTCTTTCGTACCTAATGCTCGGACGAATCAAAGACCTAATGTGATTTGAGATGGCTCTCCCGAGATATTTTATATAATGAGAACGTTGAATGCAGAATGACTGGGTCGTGTCGTGTGATAGAACATAATAGATGGATGATGATGGCATTATAATGCCAAAGTTCTAACTTTGAAGCACCATGGAACTCATCAATTTAATAAAAAATTGTGATGTCGGAAAGTTCATAGAATTGCATATTGTACCCTAAGTACCAACATCTACCGAGTTTTCAAATAAAAACCTAAGATTTCAATAAAAAGCATTTGTGGTTTGTTCTCGATACGAATTAAATTCGTATATTCTCGACACTTTTTTGTGCTTGTGCTACTAACAGTCCGGCCGCACCGTCAGACGCGGCTGGCTGTGGCCGGGCCGTAAGTAAGGGCTCAGTTTTACCTCACTGACAACAGTTGTGTAAGGAATATCATCGTAGAGGAACTCCCAGCCGTGCTGACAGGGTCGCGTGTCGGAGGTGTTCGGCGGCGCCATCGTCTCCAGCACCTGCGTCCAGTTGGCGTCATATACGCGGCAGCGGTCCCAATCTAGCCCCGCAGCCGCGCCCGGGATCGACAGGTTTCGCCTTGAGATCGATATCAAACATATTATATCTTATCAGATAATTTTCTTTCAGCTAAAACTGTTCAGTCACTTCAGTTAATAGGTTTTGTGGCTTTATCTTTCATGTGACATTCGGATACTCGATTTCAACCTCGAGTATTTTTTTTTATTTTTAATTTTACTTTATACCTACTTTATTAAGAAAACCAACAGCGTATTAACAAAACTACTTAACATTAGGTACATGTTAGTTAGTATAGCCAATAATAGGTTTCCCTTAAGTTAACAGTAATACTTTATGTCGTTGGTAGGTAAGTAAAATAACAGTTTTGTTACCAGAAAACTGAAACACTTAAACAATATTTAAATCGAACAGTTAAATTTGCCCTTTACCTATTTTGTAAATGTAAGAAGAAAGAAAAACTAAATTATATTTCTTGCACTGCCAAAGAAAAAAAAGAAGTTGAAAACCTCTTTTTAGGGTTCCGTAACAAAATGATAAAAAAGGAACCCTTATGGTGTGACTCAGTCTGTCTGTCACAGCTGGATATCTCGAGAACTACTAATGGTATCAACTTGAAATTAAAAAATAGTTTTTGCTTTTTCAAATTTTTTCAAATTTAGAACATTTGCCCAACTATTTTGCTATATTTTTTTATTTATCTCTTATTTTGCTAAATAAGAAATAAATAAAAAATAAATATCTTTTTTACAACAGGGACTCAAAAGGGGTCTTAAAAATTTTAAGTGGAGCTACTAGGGCATGTGGGGTATCATATGAAAGAGCGCCATTTGCACGTTTTCAATATTTTTTTCTTTTTGTTTTAGGCCGCATAGTTTTTGATTTCTAATGACAAATGTAAAAAAAAATACCGTTCCCCCCCCCCCCCCTTATCTCTGAAGTTTGCAAAGAGAAAAATCTGAAATAATTCTATGTGATAGCAGTTTATATAAAGATTACAGGAAAAATAAAATGATGTCTCAATATGAATATATTAACTTAATTAATTTAATAATTTAAAATAGTAATAAATATATTAATTTAATAATATTAGGTACTAACTTAGCTTTTAAGTTCCATTGTTACTAACCATTAATGAGCCATTGTTTCTCGAAAAAAATAAATTGATTTGAATTGAATATAGCACACTTTTTTAAAAATTAACAAATTTCTAATAAAGTTAACATTAGTTCAACTAACGGTCAAGAGATGGCGCTGACCTAAAACTGCAATAAGCTAATTTTATTATTCTACTCTGCAGTGTGGTTTGATGGTGCAATTATGATGGTACGGAACCCTCGGTGCGCGAGTTCGACTCGCTCTTGACCGTTTTTTTAATGTACGTTTAGATTTTGAAAAAAAGGTCGATGCTACGAAAATTTGCGTTATACGTACGGATAAGTCGTAAGATAACCGAATTTCGAAAAAATTCAGTGTGGTATTGTGGGACTTGTAAAAGGAGTGTATTAGTATTGCGCGTACGACGTCTAGGAGAACGAAATAATATTTTAGATAAAATAGGACAGTCAACCCTACTGTTTATAATATCGTGAAGCAGACCCATCCAATACTAAACACCTCTGCTCCAAAGATAGGAGACCATGCTATTGCTTTGCGACAGCGAAAGTTAAGGTGCTTAACAAAAACTTTTGAATTCGCTCCAAACGGCTAATGTATGTTGCGTATTGGGAAGACCATATGGTGCTTAATGTACCGTCTCAAAAATCCACCCTGTATATACTAGACTAGAGAGTACTGTAGTACTCTAGTATACTTCTTACATACCTAAGCAAAATAAACGAGCTTAATTACTACATTACTGAATGGCCTACACAGCATTGCTTAGATACCATGATTGTTGACGGGAAAGATGATAACCGTAACAAATAATGATATCTCTTGGATCTGCTTTTGATAATAAACAGTATTGGTTGGTGAGAATAGCAATTTGGTCGATAAATAGATCTGTCAAAATACATTTTATTGGTTTACAAGTAGGTAGGTGTACTTAAGCGGCGCGTCATGCTCGTGAACGGTGAGCACAAATACAATTAATATTAATTTTATCGAGACAAACTATGGTCCATCTGAACGTTCGTGGCACGCGAGATTGCACTTATAGGCCTATTATAGGCGGGCTCGGACTCATTTCAATGGCACGCGCAACCCTAATGACTGACGTCACTGATGCTTTTTACGACCCCGCGTGCCACGAACGTCATGGACTATAAAAATAATACCTAAGGTCAATATTGAGGTGTTGTAGCTCAGGCACCTTGCACCAGTGCTGCTGCGGCGTGGCGGCGACGAACATCTGCACACCGTAGATGGCCGCGAAGCACACGAAAAACGGCATCATACACAAAAACAGCCACCGCTGGTAGGTGCCCATCTCGCCCACTTCGGTGATTATTTGCTCCATTATGTCGCTGTCGTCGGCATCTTTGGTGTATTCTCTGTTCAGCTTTTTTGATTCCTTCACAGAATATTACATTGATTGAACGTCTTAATTTTTTTATAAAAAAAGGCTACACATGCGCAAAAATGTTCTTGAATGTGTCTACTGAAGGCGGTCAAATGTGTCTGTCACGTCACGTCACGGTGTGGCAATGTGTCTGTGTGCAACGCAAAAGTGCCGTTTTCGATTTGTATATCTTTTGTGTTTTGCATGTTGTTCATTATTTCAATAGCAAAATTGTGGAAGTATGGGACGGCCCATAACCTATTACAATGTTAAAATGCATGATTAGAGCTAAACTATTTATTTAGCACAAATTTATTATTACAATAACGAAATCTATTATTTTCGTATTTATGACACCACACTAACATTAGTCCTTTCCTTCTTTTTCTTCACCCGTGTGTCCATAGACGACAAGTTTTATAACATAACTCTTTGCTAACCTCTACAATACCGACTGTCAATAAAACTAATCGAAACACAGCAGCGAAAATTTTTCTATGTCTATGAATTGAAAGAATAGTAATAATAAACTACAATTCAAAAAACCGATGGATTCATTTCCCCCACTGTCATGAATCTCAATTGTGCAAAAAATAAAGTAAGAGTCTATTTTAATTGTTGTAAGTTTTTTCTAACAGTTAGGTGCCTAGAGCTTCCTGACTTTTTAACAGTTCCTCTCGATTGTTTGCGATGATTCCGATCTAGTGTATGGTAATTTTTTGTGTCGTAATAGCAGCTGCTTTTTATACACTACACGCTTTTGTCCTTGACGTCATCTGCGTTGAATTTGTTTCCCGTGTGAATTTTTAGAAATTTATCAAAATTAGTATAATTATGAAAATTATTAGCAAGTAAATTAGGTACCTAGCTAGGTACCTACTTAAAATAGACACTATAGGTACAGCTAATCATTACGATAGGCAGCTTATGTAGGATCGATAATATCTCTCCTAAGCAGAACATTGTTCAATAATAATACTGAATGAAATGAATGAGTAGGTATGTTTAAACTATAACTAACTAAAAATTACAAAGATCTAACGAACTGACTGTTCGACTTGAAAACACGCAAAAATCTATAATTTAAGTATATTCATATAATTTTTATCATAAAATTTGTGAAACACGAAATTGCGACTAGAGGCACCTCCTTATTTGAGAGTTAGTCCCTTTGCTAAGAAACGGATTCGATTCTTGCTAGTCACCATTTCTGTTTCGAATTAAGTTCTTACAGCTTAGAACTCATTTTTTTTAATGTGGAATAACTTAATACAATACCTACTTACGTAGGTAAATTTGGCTTTCTGACCCGTGGTACACCTGCGTGGTTCACCTAGGTGTTGCACGGTTAACTTTCTGTACCCCTGGTTCTTGTCTGCAGGTATAAACAAAATAAAAAACAAAACAATAATAATAAACAAACCCCAGAGAGTGTCGAGTTTTCCATTTTTACAATAACCTATCACACGAATGAATATTAAGGCACACCAACTATCTCAAAGATAATTTCCACTATTAACAGTTGAATCGTCCGAATTATAACAAACCGCTAAGTGTCGGGCACTTATAATATAACACTGTTTCGCCGCAGACTGGCTAATTCTGTAGGCGAGCCATTGACGCAAAAGATAATCTTGAGATACGAATCAATCGTTACTAAGTATAGTATATTTTATCACCACTACTTATTAATGGACTAAAAATATGATTGTGTAAATTTACGTAACGCGATCACCTACTCCTACCTATCTAATTTTTAGAGTTCCGTAGTCAAATAAAAAAGGATAAAGGATTTAGTTTATCTCTCCTACATGTTAAGTGGGAATCATTCCCAATTTGCAACCTGTGAATGCCCCTCTATGTACACACGCCGCCCTCACGACTGGAGCATCACTGGACTCTCACTCCGGCATGGCAGCTCATACCTAATAATACATAACTCATACCAGCAGCTCGGACCTACCGTCACTTTCCACTGTCCCGACTCACCGTGGACAGGTCCCAACTCACCGTGGACACGGATCTACCTGCAGCACTGGCAGACGCGCCTTCCTTCACCCCACAACTTCTCGACTCACCGTAGACTGTCTCGACTCACTGCAAGCTGGGGCATTTCCTGCAGCACTCTACTCTGGCACTTGCAAAGCTCTGACGCACTGACAGCTCAGCTTGGACTACCCTTGGACTATCGACCTCCAGTCTCAGGGGGAGTGATGTAGCGGCATCTACCGTACCTCCACACATACCAACCATCACACGGTTGCAACAAAATTCATCACCGTGTGACAAGATGGCACTATAGTGTCGAATAAACACAAAGATTAAGGAGTAAGGAGGAGGAGGAGTAAGAGTAAGGAATAGCACCTCGTAGTATGAATAATATATGGAGAAATCTACATATCGCTGACGAAGTTTACTCAGCGACGCAGCATATATATATATATATACAACTGCCAACCATCATCGGTTGGACCGCGGTCCCCGGGCTAATACCACCCAGCCTGGAAGAAGATCTTCCATTTGGCCTTCCTACTAGTGGCTACCTCTCTCCATACTACCCTACTACATTTTCTACAACTTTACTAGTTATTTTTAGAAGCAATAAAGTTTTTTTGGGGTTTGTTATGAATGGTAAGGTAGGTTACTAAATGTATAGTATAGGTATGTAAATTACGAAATAACACTTTGAAGTTTATTTAGGTATATAATTTAATATATCTAATAATAAATCACATGTCAGCCTTAAATACTATTTAAAAAATACAAAATGGTTTATATGTAAATATTTAAACTAACTATATTACAAGTTTTGACTTTGAGCAAAAGAAGGTGTGTAACAAATAGATAGTTACGTTACGAACTTTGTGAAAAACCCTTCGTTCGATATTGAGTTGAGATCATTGTTAAGTTCTTGACGTGACGTGAATTGACGTGATGTTTGTATTTCCTCTTCGAGTCCTTGAAATGATTGTAAATATCGTCTAACTAAATTTACACCAATGTTATGGAATGTCTTTATTTTTCTGTAACATCGCTGCCAGCTCCAAATTCGTTTGAAGGTTGTCTTTACTTTTCCTCTTTGATTTTCTAAAAACAACATGCTTTGTGTTATACTTGTTTGTTATATTTTATAGTCCATGAGAACGTTAAAGATGGCACGCGGGGTCGTAAAACGTGTCAGTGACGTCAGTCATTAGGGTTGCGCGTGCCATTAAAATGAGTCCGAGCCCACCCATAAGGCCTATAAGTGCAAGGGAGCGCGCGGTATAGCTGCTCCGTTCGCACTTCAATGGCACGCGCAACCCTAATGATAATGACTGATACTACCTATACCTTATGAGCGGGCGCCTTATAAGGGGGCGCTCATAAGGCCTATAAGTGCAAGGAAGCCCGCAATAAAGCTACTCCGTTCGCACATTTTACGACTTTGAGTGCCGCGAACGTTCTCATAGACTATAGTATTGTCCTTACAATCTAATTGAATACAACATATGGACTGGAACACAAAAAATCAGCTGCAATCCGTGTGAAGTGCGTTGCAGTTGCAGCGCAGTTCGTGAGGACCCAGTAAGGTATGAAATTCTATAACAGACGCCACCCCGTATGCAATGTTTTTATTCTGTCTAGTTTGATGTTCTTACATAGAATTTCTTACTTTACTGAACCTGACCAATAACTGGATTCGACTTCAATTGGATTTGGTGGACTCCAGTCTCTAAGGCCGTACGTTACCCTAAGTAGGTACTTGGATGAAGTGGTTAATTTGTCCAAGCCTAAGTAACGTTAAACGTGCGCCTGCATATTCGTCTCGTACGTAGTGTAACGTGCAAGTGTACGTCTACGCGTACGCACGCACCCGGTGGGTTTAGGGTTTTAATATTAAAAGTTACATACTTCCAAAGTGCTCCATCCGCGATGAGCCGTTCCGCATCGAGTATAGTCTGCGGCATCGGCCGGCCTTTGGTCTCGGGCAACAGCAGTGACAGCGCCGTCGCGGAGAAGCATAAACCTCCGATGATCAGCAGCGGCATCGGCGCCCAAAATCGACCCTACAGGAAGATCCAGTGTTAAGAATTAAATGGGGTGGAATGATAGAAGTTTCAGGTAAGTAAGTTTTTGTAACAAACTAAAGTTTTAAAACGCCCTTCCGTCCCGACCCGTCCACCCACTGGACTTCCCCACTGGTGGATGGATGCGGACGGGTAATTCACTATTACCCATAGACATAGAAAAATTTTCGCTGCGCTCAAGAAGACCAACAAAGCGTGGAAAAGAGAAGTAAATATCATACGGACACGGTCTATGTAAAAAAGAGACAAAGGAGCAAGTGACATGTGCCAACATTTTTTACAGTAAGAGCCCCTAGCGTCCCGCCTAGCAAATGAGCAATCACAGTTTGTTTAAAATATTTGTTAATCCTAATTAGAATTTAAAATAAAGGTATCGTGGAGCCATGGTGTCTTGTGCTCTAAGTAATTGTGATGTAACAAAAAGAAACAATCCAAGTAATCACACTTTTCACAGGTAAATAAGATGTTGCCACACATTTCTTTAAAACCAAATTTCGCTACATTTATTCGTTTATCGACGAAGAAAACAGTATGGAACAGAGTTTATTCATTTCCTTTGCCATATATAGTCATATTTTATGAATCTAAGACATATTTTATGTATCCCATATAAAATGTATGCATTCGTTTTCGGATCACCTGTTTATTGGCTTTGTTGTTCTTTGACATTCTATTTCTATGCTATTACCCCTCCACCCACTGCACTAGTCTGTACCGAATGTACCGAAGTTGTTGATATTTGGTATGTTCTCGCAATTTTGCTGTTTTTCGATAATCGTTATTTAGCTTGATATTATTAAGGAATGGTTGAATCGCATCGCAATAAAACTGCCGGGCTTCGGCAATGACAACACATATGTCGCATATGTTAATAAAGCTACAGAAATATAGATGTAAGTACCATGGGCAACAGCGTCCAATAACCACTGCTAAGGTTAAAATCCCTTGCACGCCGCGCCCGCTGTCACATACGTTTAGTTCGTGCAGGGGCGATACGCGCGCACACGAATTTTCTTGCAAACTGGTTAAGCGACACTGTTGCCCATAGTACCTTGATAGAATTTCAATGTAAAATGATGAGGTAACGACAGACAGGTAGGGATAAATGGAAAGAAAGGAGCGGTGCACGGTGCACCTGGGGGTGCACCGTGCACCGCTCCCAAAATAGAAGAGACGTAAGGGAGACAAGGTGATGACAACAATTGAAAAGTAATGCAGTGACCAGTGGCCCTACCATGAGTTGATGCAAACTGTTTACGCTGCCATAAACTATCGGATATACCGCCAGGTGCACCGTGCACCGCTCCTTTTTTTCCATTTATCCCTACCTGTCTGTCGTTACCTCATCATTTTACATTGAAATTCTATCAAGAGTTGAAGCAAACTGTTAACGCTACCGTAAACTATCGGATATACTGCCCACAGTCAATGCAAATGAAAGAGAGAAAACGATAGTTACGGCAGCGTAAACAGTTTGCATCAACTCATGGTAGGGCCACGGGCATTGATAGCTGAGGCTGAGTATTCTCACCGAAAACACGATGAAGGGTGAGGCAGTGATGGCGACGTAGGCGCAGAGGTGAACGACTGCGCTGCCGGCCGCGCGCATGCCCGTGGGCACGGTCTCACTCGTCAGCTGGAAGTGCGCGCTGATCGTCATGTTCACGGCCAGCCGCATCACCACCGCTAGCACCAGTTGCAACATGCCTGCAAACGGTATGTACGTGTCGTCTCATGTAATAGAAATGCTTGTTAAACTTAAATACATCGTATCATGTAACGTGTTCGTATTTTTTAAGTTCGAAAATTTCGGGGGATATTCCCCTAGTCTACGGCCCTGACATAATTCTACCAGTCAAATTAACAGCAAAGTCTATTCAAGCGGCTTAAAATTTTGCGGCAAGATGGGAAGTTAATTCATATTCGATAAATGGGAAACTCTTCAACACATTGAGATAAGGGAAATAGCAGGAAACGAATTTTAGGAAGACAAAACAACTGTTTCTATACATAAGTAGGTAATGTCAGAGAGCAAACAGATACGTTGGGTTATCAGCCAGCCTTTATCGCGAAGACTGTAGCTCCTAGATACTAATTGTTTCCACCTCCGGATTATAAATATAGGTAGAACATAACTTGTTTACAAACCTGAATTAGAGAAACCGCAAAGTAAAGATAGGACTCCGGTTATTCCCAGCGTTGTGACTATCATATTGCGGCGTCCAACCCTGAAATAAAGAGCGAAGTTTATATTATTTAGAAATAGGCTCTAGACGCCGTCGGCGACTTCATCTTGTTATTTCTCTATCCCTAGGAAAATCTTTTTTCGAGATGAAAGTTACACTATGTCCTTCTCTGTATCCCTGACAATGATGATGATCGGTTCAGTGGCTAAACGTGAAGGAAGATTAAGAAAACGTAAATTGTTTTGGAAGTTTTTAGTTAGGTTTCCATTATTGTTTTTGGTCAATTTTTACGAAACTTTATGCATAAAATGAACTTTCTAATAGAAGTTTACCTGTCAAGGAGAAGTGTGACCAATAGCAAGGCAGGCAGCTCCGCGAGCGAGGACAGAGCGAATGTGAGGAAGAAGTTGGTGCCGATGTCCTCGGACATCCGGAGCACGGCGTCGAGCCCCAGGTTGCTGATCATGCCCACCACGATGAGGATGAACAGGCTGTTCCGAAGTAGGCGGCTCTGAGACAGGTCTTTGAGAGATTCTGGCCTAGATGTACTTGCCTCTGATGACACCTGGGGTAAGGTACTTTATTTGAACCTGGGAGATAAAATAGTATCGGCATAGTAATGGCTGTATTTTGGTATGAAATTTAGTTTTAAAGTAAATAAATATCTATGTTGTAGTTTCTATCTACTTACAATGAAATTGTTTAGGGTCTTTTGAGATATTTTCGTCTTATTGATTCTCTCGAATTTCCTCAAAATTTTCACCGCCTTATCAACTTTTCCTTTTGAAGCTAACCACCTGGAAAAAAACACTAAATCGTTTTGTAATTGTAACTCTACAATCAAAAAGAATTAAATATCATCACAACATTTTATACATAAGTAGGTGCAGCAAGTTACAGCGCTCTTTTCCAGACAGCTCATCCCATCCCTAATTTAGAAATGTGATCGACATCGACAGAACAAAGACGGTGTGAATTTCCATTATTATAACCCTCCTAGAGATATCACTGTATACTGGCGCTTCCTGGAATGAACAGCGGTGCCACTAGCAACCCTAGCATGAGCAGCGGCTTGACCACCACGAGTTACCGCCCGCGAACAGCGCCAGCGATATATTTACCACTCACGTCCTACGTTCTGCAGAAATATGCCTAAAACCCCACTAAAATTCTTACTGGTAAGACCTAGCACTCTCTGGAATAATCAATGGAGCCACCACCACTCCTAGCATGGGCAGTGCCGTGATCAGCACGAGCTGCGGCTAAACGTGCAGCCACAGCGTTAGCCGCATCATCAGCACCGACCCGCCGACCACGAACAGCACCAGCGACATGTTCGTTATCCAAGTTCGGTAGCACCATAGTACATACCCCAGAACTATGCCTATAACCCCACTAAAGTTGTCACTGGTTATACCTAGCGCTCTCTGGAATGAACAGTGGAGCCGCAACCACCCCTAGCATGGGCAGCGCCGTGACCAGAACGAGCTGCCTCCAGTTGCACAGCCACAGTGCCAGCCCAACTAGCAGCACCGACCCGCCGACCACAAACAGCCCCAGAGACATGTTCATCACCCAGGTGCGGTGGCTTGAACCTACATACTCCAGAACTGGAAACATAATAGAACATAAAAACCATGGCCATGTTTACATTAATATAAGTACCTTTGAGGAAGATTTGAGGAAAACCCAAGTGCGGAAAGTCTTCAAGACGTTCTGGTCGCTAGGCCAAGGCCAAAGCTCGGGACACAATAATAATATCTTTCATAGATAACACACAAAAAAAATCACAAGCTGTTGGATCCGGTTGTATTGATGTCGTAAGTATTGTGTTAGTGAGTAAAATAGGGTGACGGAGCTCGAAGGCATGGGAGATGGAGTCAAAGTCATGTGAGTGATATGCTTAGTGTGGTGTGACAAACATCTATAGGCCACGGTAATCGCCAACTATTGTTTAGTTAGGACATATATAAAAATACTTACTGATGATGCATATCATGACGATACAACTGTCGTTGGCTAAGCCCACGATGAACCGCGCCACCGTGAAGTCCCACATGCCCTGCGTGAACACGGTCAGCACGCTGCCCAGGCCCCCAACCAAATTGGAACCTGGAAATTCTATCTTATAGTTACCTCTACAGATAAGTTATTTATTTCACAGTACACGGAAAGAGTAGGTGGCGTGGTTCAATGTTTTAAATGTATTCTGTATGCGTGAT
The DNA here is from genome assembly GCA_943789525.1 of Agriphila geniculea. Lineage (NCBI taxonomy): Eukaryota > Metazoa > Arthropoda > Insecta > Lepidoptera > Crambidae > Agriphila > Agriphila geniculea. Next base: position 26,543,056 of record OX038872.1, on the reverse strand, counting down.
AGCTGTTTTTGCATCTAGGCAGTAGGATAAAATAAATAATATCTACGTGACTAGACTAATATTGATGTACGACCTAGATTGGTAGTTGTTTCTATGAACACCTAGCTACTTTCGTAAATCTTGAGAGCAGTGCGAGCTCTGCTCAATAAAAATAATCATAAAATTGAGTTGGGATGGGACACTTTGGACACGGTAATGATACTTATCTATATCTATCTAAGATATATTTATATCATTACCGTACTTTGGAGTTCTTTTTTCTTTTCTTCTTTCATTTTTATTTTAGCTAAGTATAATTTACCCTTGAGACCTTACATATGAGAGCAGGCAGTCTTCCAAACTTGTCTCCCATCCAGCCAAAGAAGGCGCAGCCAATGAAAGAGCCAACAAAGAATATGCTCTGGGCCAACGGCGCGTTGCCAGCGCGGTCGCACACCCACTCCCGCTGTAACGACCAAAAATATCAGTTGCATTGAGTTCTTACTTACTATATGATTTGAGATGGCTTCTCCCGTGTCATTTTTAATACAAAATATTTTGTGTACAATGAGAACGTTGAGGTGACTGGGTCGTGTCGTTATGGAACATAATGGATGCTGATGGCATTAGAACTTTGAAGCATCGTGGAACTCATTAATAACAATTAAGTAGTGAAGTTAGAATGTTCATAAAATTTAATGCAGTACCCTAAGTACCAACATCTACCGAGTTTTCAAATAAAAACCTTAGATTACAATAAAGCATTTGAGTTCGATACGTATTTAATTTGCACTCGATAGATTTTTTTTGTGCTTGTGCTACTAACGGCTGATTGTTACCTCACTGACTACAGTTGTGTAGGGAATATCATCGTAGAGGAACTCCCAGCCATGCTGGCAGGGCCGAGTATCAGAGGTGTTCGGCGGCGCCATCTTCTCCAGCACCTGCGTCCAGTTGGCGTCGTACACGCGGCAGCGGTCCCAATCTAGCCCCGCAGCTGCGCCCGGGATCGACAGGTTTCGCCTTGAAATCGATATCAAACACAAGTCTTATCAGATAATTTTCTATCAGCTAAAATTGTACAGTCACTCCAGTGAATGGGTTTTGTGGCTTTATCTTTCATGTGACATTCGGATACTTGATTCTAACCTCGAGCATTGCTTACCTATACCTATGATTGTTGTCGAGCAAGATGCTATGATAAATGTAACCAATAATGTTATCCCTTGGATCTGCTTTTGATAATAAACAGTATTGGTGAGAACAGCATTTTGGTCGATATGTAAATAGAAGATCTGTCAAAATACATTCCATTGGTTTACAAGTAGCTCCAAAAGAAGCTAAGCGTTGCGTCATGCTCGTGAACGGTGAGCACAAATAAAATGAATATTATTTTTATCGAGACAAACTATAGTCCATGAGAACGTTCGTGGCACGTGAGGTTGTAAAATGTGCGAACGGAGTAGCTAAGCCGCGCGCTCTCTTGCACTTATAGGCCTTATGGGCTGGGCGGGCTCGGACTCATATCAATGGCACGCGCAACCCACTGATGCGTTTTACGATCCCGCGTGCCACTAACGTCATGGACTATAAAAAAGAATAGGTACCTAAGGTCAATATTGAGGTGTTGCAGCTCGGGCACCTTGCACCAGTGCTGCTGCGGCGTGGCGGCGATGAACATCTGCACGCTGTAAATGGCCGCAAAGCACACGAAGAACGGCATCATGCACAAGAACAACCACCGCTGGTAGGTGCCCATCTCGCCCACTTCGGTGATTATTTGCTCCATTATGTCGCTGTCATCGGCATCTTTGGTGGACTCATCGTTTAGCTTCTTTGATTCCTTCACAGAATATTAAGAGTTAAGTACCTACTCGGTAATCGAAAGAATGAAAAGTTGTGATAAGCTAAGTTTAATCAATATTAGAGTTGTTTCTTTAAAATATTAGCCTAGCTAGTTTAAGAGTAGGAATAAAAATATGTAAAGTATTGGCGGCGCTAGAAACCTATTTTATTTCGGAGCTTTATTTAACACTCAAAGTACGCGATACTAGGAGGCATTTGTCTCAAGAATTGCGATCTTTAACCATTTGATTTTTTTGCAAAAAAATGTACGAGTAGAATGCATGTCATCGGATAATTTATATGGTTATGTTGGCAGTGCCGTCATTGAAATCTTATTGCGATGAATTAAGGTTCAAAATTGAATAGATTTTCGGAAAACCAACATAACGGCATAGGAAATAACCGATGAAACGCACTTTACCACCCGATTGCACTAAACTTAAGAATCGCCTAAGTCTTTTCCTAACTACAACACGACCAAATTAAAACGGTGTCATAAACTTAGCCGTCATGTAGCTGTCATTTACCTAGTTTTCTTGGTCGAGTTGTAGATAAGAAAAGACTTGGCGATTCTTTAGTGCTTTCACACATACATGCCCCATAAGCACAGTCTTGCTTTATAATACTGTGCCATAAGTACGAAAGTAGTGCTATAATGAGGCCGTGCTTATATTATAATTTATAGTAGTAATAGGTAGTATTCAATAAAAAAAGCCGATGGATTCATTGTAATGAATCTCTTGTGCAAAAAATAAATTAACAGTCTATTTACTTGCTGTGTTAGTTTTTTCTAAAGCTTCCGGACTTTATAACGGTTCCTCTCGATTGTTTGCGATGTTTCCCATCTAGTGTATGGTTTATAGTTTTTTGTAACAATAGCAGCTGTTTTTTACCCGACTACGGCGAAGCCAAAACGGAGGGTATATGTATTGGACGCGCTCCCGCGAGCCGAAAAGGCGTCCTTGGGATTTTCTAAATAGCGACACTAATTTGATCTAAAGGTAACAAACGATCCAGTGAGGATATTCGAAAAGGAGGTCTCAAGCCTACTCACCGGTATTCTCCTGCTGCATTGCCTGTCGGCGCCGACCTTTGGCAATTCTTTTGGTCTTCTCACTACATGCACAACAACAATACACAACGAAAACGTTCAAAGTGGGTTTGTAATAGGCAATCGATAAATATGTGTCGACAGCGCGGATCCGTCCAACCAAGTGAGTGGCATCAACCCAGTCACGAAAGTACCCTCACTGGAATAATAATTTTGACTATATTTTGTGATCAACTACCCGCGAACTGTCACTGTGAAGCGTTTCGTTTTTATGCAACGACAATCAAAATATCGATAGAAAAATTACAAATAAAATTACAAAATAAGAAATGCGCGGCTGCAACATTCCGCCCACCAAAATGCGCAGCATTTTACTATAAACAAAGCTACTATCTACTTAACTAAACTAGGACCACACTCGATTGCATGGTATCTAAAACAACAAGTACTAATCTACAATAGGGAGCGGACAAAGCTTTGCTAAAGGTCTCTTTAGAAAACCCGTCTGCGTTTTAACGGTCGCGACACGAAAAACGCCGTCCCTACCACGATGCAATTCAACAATACGACCGAGCAACCAATTAAGAGGTTTGAGCTGTTCATCTTTGATGAGAACTAGCGTTCCTAATTTAGGTTCTGTGACATCGCAATGCCACTTCGCGCGTTGACTCAAAGTATGCAAATACTCCACATGCCAGCGCTTCCAGAAGTCATGATGTAGCCTTTGTACTAGCTGCCAACGATTCAAGCAGGTAAGTTTGACATTAGAGACATCAGATTCCGGGAGCGATGTCAGGGGCTCAAGGGTGAGAAAATGACCGGGAGTTAATACCGATAAATCATTAGGGTCCGAACTTAGCTCGCATAACGGACGCGAGTTCAACAAAGCTTCAATTTGAGCAGCCACAGTCATAAACTCTTCATATGTTAAGATTTGATTTCCTACGACACGAGAGAGATGTGTTTTGAATGATTTAATATTGGCCTCCCAGAGTCCGCCAAAGTGGGGGGCTGCTGGGGGATTGAACGAGAATTCTATTGCCTCAGTGGCGGCCGCTTGTTTGACAAGAGGGACTAAAATGTTATGGGCACCGACAAAATTTGTGCCTTGATCGCAGTGGATACGCGAACACCGACCGCGACGAGCGATAAATCGCCGAAGAGCACCGATAAAAGCATCAGTGGTAAGGCCGATAACAACTTCAATATGCACTGCCTTCGTGGCGAAGCATATGAACAAACAAATGTATGTTTTGAACGTCCTAGCGCCGCGATGACGAAGAACGTACGTAGGAAAGGAACCCGCAAAATCGATTCCGACACATGAGAACGGCTTTATTTGCGAGACACGAAACTTAGGTAGGTCTGCCATTCGAGGTACGACAGGCCTTGGGTTAGTTCGATAACACGTTATGCACTTGGATAATTCGTGGCGAATAGCACGACGAGATGAGAGTATCCAGAAGTTCTGTGCTAACAAGAAACTAAGCGTTCGAAGTCCGGGATGGAGATTGTCTTTATGAGCTTGATTGATTATGAGCGATGTAAGACGATGTTGACGAGGCAAAAGCAAAGGATGCTTGCAATCATAATCGAGGTCTGAATACGACAATCGACCGCCCACCCTGATTAAACCATCTTGATCGATGAAAGGCCGCAATTTTTGGAGATGCTTGGGAAGCGGTCCTCCTTTCCCACTTTCTAAAATTTGAATTTCCGTAGAAAATTCCGAATGTTGAGCGAGTCGGACGAGCGAGAGTAACGACGACTTTAATTCAAATGCGACGAGATGTCCGGATCTACGATTTTCCGGATGACGACAATTGTAAACAAAACGATAGATATAGGCGACTATTCGTTGAATCTTGTTTAGGCTCGAATACCTGTTCAAGAATTGATCGAATTTATTTGTGGTGACGAAAAGCGATATTGAGGTGGCACGCTGCTCTACGACTGCATCGGACAGTTCTTCAATGACATTGGAGGCAAGGGGCCAGTTGCTAATTTCGTCGAGAAGCCAAGGTGGGCCCGCCCACCATTGCGGATGGTCGACAAGCTCACGGACCGTGAGGCCACGTGAAGCACAGTCCGCTGGGTTACTTTGCGAGCGAACGTGATGCCAATGATGAGGAGGAACCTTCTCTTGAATGCGACTGACGCGGTTGCCGACGTAGGTTTTCCAACGAGACGAAGGCGATTTCAACCAAGCCAATGTAACTGTTGAGTCTGACCAACAATAGATGTTGTTGAAGTGAAGTTTGTCGGCATAAACTCGTTGGACATGGGCAACGAGATCCGCTAACAATACAGCGGCACATAATTCCAGGCGCGGAATCGAAATTTTCCGAACCGGAGCGACTTTAGAACGGGCGATAACAAAATGTGAAGTGACACGATTGTCACTGTGACGAATGCGAAAATATATAACGGCTGCGTAGCCTGATTCCGAGGCATCGCAGAAGCCATGCAACTCAAGATCAGTGGAACTTGGTGCAGGAACAAAACGAGGAACGACAATTGACGACAAATAATTAAATTCTGACTGATATCGAGACCAACTTTGAACGATTGAATCGGGTGCGACTTCATCCCAATTCAATCCCAAACTCCAAAGTGTTTGGATAATACACTTGAAAGCGAAAGTGATAGGTGTTAAGAATCCCAAGGGATCGAAGATGCGAGCCAACTCCGATAGGATGTTTCGCTTGGTGCACTGCTGATGCAAGGAACGAACAGTGAACGAAAATCCATCTTTGACAGGATTCCACTCTAGACCAAGAACCTTGACTGCGACGCAAGATTCGGAATCGAACGAGAGCGATTTATCATAACAATGTTCAAGTGGTATGTCTTTTAGTAGTGATTGGCAATTGCTGGACCACTTCCTAAGTTCGAAGCAGCCCTTTTGTAGGACGTGTGTGATCTGACGCATTAACTCGCGAGCCGAGTCCAATGAATCCGAACCACTGACTACGTCATCTACGTAAATATCATTGGAGAGCGCCGCGACGGCGAGAGGACAATTGTCTCCCTCGTCTCGCGCCACCTGCAAGATGGTCCGAAGCGCTAGATAACTGGACGACGACATGCCGTAGGTAACGGTATTGAGACGAAATTCCTGTACAGGCTCGTCGGGCGAAAAGCGAAACAATATTCGCTGATAATTACGATCAGGAATCGCAATTAAAATTTGGCGATACATTTGCCTTATATCGGCGGTGAAAACGAAAGCGTGCAACCGAAATCGAAGAAGAATTGAAGTTATGTCCGATTGCAATTTCGGACCAATCAACAATTGTTCGTTGAGTGAAACACCGTTGGCCGGCTTCGCTGTGGCATCGAAAACCACGCGAAGCTTTGTGGTTGTGCTACTTGGGTTGACAACGCAGTGGTGCGGGATGTAGTAAGTAAGTTCTGTGCGGGGTAGTCCGACTGCCTCCATGTGGCCAGCGTTTAGGTAGTCCAGCATGAAATCATTGTATTCCTCGCGAAGTTGAGGATTACGAGCAAGACGTCTTTCCAAAGACAACAAACGACGATATGCAAGAGTGTGTGAATCACCAAAGGCTGGCTTTGGTGATTTGAAAGGTAGTCGGACAACATACCTCCCGTCGACATTACGAGTATGGGTGGTAGCAAAAATATGTTCGCACCGAGCCTCATCTTCGCTGAGTGGGGAAGGCTTAGGGAGCTCATCTATTTCCCAGAACTTGCGAATTTGAAGGTCTAAACTATCGAGGGTGCAAAGCAACGACGAAGTCGGAAGCGATGTGATGGGAACTGTTTCGTGGTGTACACGAAACAGTTCCCATCACTACCCAACCAAGCTTAGTATTGAACGCCACAGGTCCGTCAGGTCCGTAGTTGACGCGTTCACCTAAAAAGATTTTGCAAAATATATCAACGCCTACTAACGCATCGATTTGCGCAGGCACGTTGAAATGAGGATCGGCTAATTTAATTTTACGAAGATGCGACAGCTGAGCGATGTCAATCCTATCAGCTGGCATTTGACTACAGATCTTGGGTACGACGAGAGATGAAACATTGATGTCTGGACAATGGTCGCCACAACGCATACGAAACTCAGTAGCATTCGTTGCTAGGGATGACGATTGACAAATGCCCTCTACAGAGGCTGTAGTTTTCTTTAAAACGAGTCCAAGACGATTGGCACATCTTTGAGTAATAAAGTTCGATTGACTGCCACTATCGATAACGACACGAATACGACGATGAGTGCCGAAGTTGTCAATAACTTCGACTAAGGCGGTAGCGAGAAGCGAAACTTGTGTGGTTGGATCCGATCCCGCCACAAGAGCGACAGTTGAATGTTCATTGGATGATGAAGGTGATGCGATGGGTGATGCGGAATCACCTGCCAAAACGACACGATTATTTGACGAAACAAAATTAGAATTAGGCGAAACGACACGACGATTCGGCGAAGCGACACGATTTTGCGAAATGACACGATTAGGCGAAGCGATACGATTATGCGAAATGAGAAGATTATGCGAAACGACACGATTAGGCGAAGCGACACGATTATGCGAAATGCCACGATTAGGGGAAGCGACACGATTATGCGAAGTGACATAATGAGGGGACGGAGCACCGTTTGCGTCATTCACAACATTATTGTAAATGGGCCCACGAGGATTCAAATTCGATTCAAAGTGTAAGGTTGTGTGATGGGCGACGTTACATTTTAAACAACGTCCTTTAGACGGACACGATTTAATTGAGTGGCCTTTATTAAGGCAATTTATGCAAAGATTATTTTCTTTAACAACAACAAATCTATCATTAGGAGAATAATTACGATAAATAGGACAGTTCGATAAACTGTGATTCGATTTACACAAAAGACACAAGTCAGCAGGTTTCCACTGAGAATTAACTAACAACGACTTAGTATTATTAGGCGGCGGCACCGGCGCATAATTACGGGGACGATAATAAGACGGCTCCGCTGCATGAGCGCGGGGCGCAGCGCGCGCGGAAGGCGCGTTCGCAGGCCTAGCGCGCGAGGCGCTTGTATCGGGCTCGGCAAGCTCGAGTGCTTGACCGGCCTTATTCAAGTACTCCAGAAGGGAGTCAAACGAAGGAATATCATTATCCTCATTTTGCAACTCAAAACGACGACGAGTATCAATATCGAGTTTGTTTATCAGCAAATAAAACAATGGAAAATCCCAACCTTTAACTGGCAATTTTAAATTTCGAAGAACAGCAATATTTTCTTTAAAGGTATCCACTAAACGACGTAATTCACGAGGCGAGTTCGATTTTAACGATACCTTTTGTAACTCATCCCAATGTCGGAATGCTAACTTTCGCTTACATTGGTAACGATCAATTAAGGCCGCGTATGCATCTAAATAATTGTTTTCCGAAAGTGGAAAACCTTTTAATAGCTGCAAGGGTTCACCGGAAAGAAGTGAAATCAAAATTGAAAATCTTTCGATATTCGACAATTTTTTGTTCTGGTGAACCATGGTGTTGTACATATCGAAAAAGGTACCCCATGTTGTAATATCACCGTTAAAGTGTAACAAATTCAACCTAGGTAGCTTGACAGATAAATCTGAACTAGACGTAAAATTAGTACTGTTTAAATCCGGAGTGGATATTAAATTCGTATGAATTTCAAGTATTTGAAAATATTTATTATCTACTTCTTGACGAATAATATCTTCTGTATCTAACGCTGACACTTCTGTTATTTCCGAACAAATTTTAAAATGATGACTTTCGAAACTAGTACAATAACTTTCAAGTCGACTGTACCGCGACAAAAAAATAGGTAAATGTGACTTATTCTCTTTTGCCTCTAAGGCCGCTGACAAACACTCATCGATACGTTTGATACAAATGTCGCGTTTCAATTCTAAACTACGCCGAGAGGCAGCTTTCGACATTGTTAATTTGTATAACGAAACGACTATTCAAAGCAATGCAATGGACTGTATCAACTAAATCAATCGATTTTATTGTTTATTTTCTACCATTAATTATGAATAACAAAAGTACAATTAAATAACCCCAACGTATATAAATAACTGTGAAGTGTTATTACTTCCCGTTACGTTACGACTATGTTCCAACAAAATTTTACAAAGTGATTAATATGCAACCGCTCGATATGAAAATTTGCATTTATCAAACGTAACAAGTGATAACGCGACCGATTGCCGTGTTATTTTACATTAATCAATCCATTAAGCAAACAACTCAAACCTTTAATTTAGTCACACAACGTGGCCACGACATTAATTAACTAATTATTTTAATGTGTAATTATTTTTCTCAAATTAAAATATAATTCGAACGTATCGAGAATAAGACCTAAAATGCACGATTTTGCTTAACGAAATGTTGCATAATTTACGAGATTAAAATGGCTACAAAATACGAATTTGATTGTGTACGACAAATATGGCTACCGAATTGTGTAGTATGTATGACACTGTTATAATCCGACCGATTATATCAATTATCATAGGTACGAAACGACAAAATGTAGCTAAAATAATCCGAATGATTATTTAACTAATTACAATACGACAATATAACGAAAAACTAATAGCGACAGTTCGAAATTAATGATCCGGCCGATGGACCAAAATGGACGCGCTCCCGCGAGCCGAAAAGGCGTCCTTGGGATTTTCTAAATAGCGACACTAATTTGATCTAAAGGTAACAAACGATCCAGTGAGGATATTCGAAAAGGAGGTCTCAAGCCTACTCACCGGTATTCTCCTGCTGCATTGCCTGTCGGCGCCGACCTTTGGCAATTCTTTTGGTCTTCTCACTATATGCACAACAACAATACACAACGAAAACGTTCAAAGTGGGTTTGTAATAGGCAATCGATAAATATGTGTCGACAGCGCGGATCCGTCCAACCAAGTGAGTGGCATCAACCCAGTCACGAAAGTACCCTCACTGGAATAATAATTTTGACTATATTTTGTGATCAACTACCCGCGAACTGTCACTGTGAAGCGTTTCGTTTTTATGCAACGACAATCAAAATATCGATAGAAAAATTACAAATAAAATTACAAAATAAGAAATGCGCGGCTGCAACATGTATATTTTGACCTGTATGTATGTTTGTAATTCATACTCTATACGCTTTTGCCCTCGACACTGTCCGTATTTTGGTAAAATATTCAAAATTGGTACAAAAAAATATTAAAACTGATTCAAAAGAAAGCAGAACGTGAAAATGTAAACAAACAACAGTGTCTAAGTGAATAATCTCTAAAAACCACTGAACGGATTTTGATGGGCTTTTCACAGTTTGGTAAAGTCCATTCATTTAGATAGTGTCGGTACACCCGCAAGCACTTGTGTTCAGAGACAGGAATACCAGTAACTTTTTGGTAACGTTATACAAATAACGTTACTGATAACGGTAAAAAATAGCGATGATTCAAGCAATAGTTTTAGCTTATTAAGTGTTTTATACTTAAATCCAAGTTTTAGAAATGTATTGACATTTCGCAGAGTCGTACGTTTATACGGAAAGCAAAGATTTGACGGAAAGTCCGTATTATTAGCTTGTACATTTTCCAGAATCGTGTCTAGTGACGGAAGTTTTTTATTAGCATAAAATCTGTATACTGTTCGGACGTACTACATCACATTCAAATTCGTCCGTTTTCGATAGTGGGATTCTTCCGTTTTTACGTTTTTTGGTGTTAATGGGCCTACTTTTAATATTAATCCGACGCTAGTTCTTGGTATCCCCACTATTTTTTAATTATCTCTGATAGGTGCAGACAAACTGATTTCAACGCAATGCCGATGGACATTGATCATAAGTTGTTTACATGTTTTACAAAAGACCCGTATTTTTTTCATCTTGAGGCACTTAACTGTCCTTCCAAGAAGGAAAAAATTTTTTCAGTAACGTAGCAGAGTCAACAAACACAAGTTTTCACTACTGCGGCGCTTCGATGCAAAATGTCAAAATACAAATTGACTTGCGGGTGTACGCCGCACGCGGTATCCTTTGTTTATGCGGCGGCATCCTTTGACAAGAAGCGGCACGTGCAAAGGCGGCGCGATAAAAGGGCGACACTATCTAAGTGAATGCGCTTTTAGCTTGGGGTCCAACATAAAATCTTGTCATGTTTCATCTAATTCTGGTAAGTGGTACTAGGTAAACAGTTTAAACACTCCATAGTACTGGCTTTCATACACTACGGAGGTCATCTATACTGGTCGCCATATTTTTCTACTGTCTACGCGGACGATGTCGCGGGCGAAAGCTAGTTTTACCTCAATTAAATCAGATTTTAATAGATAAATTTATATCAAATTAGTTTTAGATTAGTTATGAATTTTAGGAGATTGTTTCATACACAGCAGGTATATTGTATAACTGATTAGCAAGTAGATACCTACAGTTAATCATTCAGATATGCATAATAATATAATAATCGGATCGATATCTCACATGTGCTTAATAATGAATGAATGAGTAAGGATAAGGAATTCGAAGCGGAAAGTTTTCTGTACCCTTAGCACGAACAGCTATCGAGAAAAATAACGCGCGTAAAATTACTCGAATCTCACAATTTTGTATGGAAATTGGTACAGCGCCACTACGTCCGTAAACGGAACTAAAATTTCGAAGCACGAAACATTTTGACATAAGCTATCGAGCAGCCTTCGAATCGAATTCGAATAGTAAAGTTACAACTTGTATGTAAATCGGTAGCACGAACCCACTTTTGACATACGGTATCGAGAAACTCGCAAGCTGGCTATCGACAACTTACTCACTGACATTTTTTCAGTGAGAGTCATTTCGAGCGACTTTGTATTATTTATTATTAAAATTTAAAAGCATATATGTAGTAACAAATATAAGTTTGAGAACTATGACATGTCCGCTGAATTATCCACAGGCAATATTACTTAAATTGTCCTCATTATACAAAGAAATTTGCAAAATAAAAATCTCGTAATTTTATGCTATCCACGGTATCCCCCACATCCACCATACCTATATTTTAGCAATATTTTAGAACTTACCTACAAAACTCAAATAAAACCAGAGGATACGGTGTTATACGTTTTATATTTGTTTGTATGATGTCATACAGTTTGCACACAGTAAATTATGTTTCATTTAGGTAGGTATTAAAAAAATAAGACCTTAAAACTATGACGAAAACACTAAATATAACAATGCAAACATAATAAAGTCTTTAATTTGTCGAATCTTCAAACACTATACCTAAGCACTAATTCCGATGAAATTCACATATTTTCATAGCACGTTCAAATGTTTTATTGTTTATGTGTAAACAATTTCTTATTCATTGACGATAATCCAATGTTATTCTTCAAGTTCATAAAAAATCTTCAATTAGGTAGAACAATTTGATGAAATTATGACACATTGTAGTTTACTCCTACCTAGGTCATAATATTATTTCCTTGCGATTGTATTATTTGTTAGCCGACACAGATAAATCAATTTAAATAAAAACAAAATAAAGAAATGGCTTTACGGTTTTCTATTTTAGGTTATAGTCCAATAAAACTAGCTTTACCTGGACATAATTAATAAACTCGTTGTTTTTATTAGTTTATCGGATATTGATATTAAGTGTCAAATATTAATTAGATATGTGATGTAAGAAATCCACGGTGGTAACCGTTTCATATAAAAATCATGAGATTTCGTACATTACCTAGCTTTTTCCTAAAAGCAAAATAGTTAACCAAATACCTTGTTAGTATAATTTTATGGTGCATTAAAATGCTATCACCTACTAGCAAAATTAAACTGAATCCAATTTCGCATGTTCGTTTTTTTTCACAGTATTCATCTGCTCTCAATATCTAAATAAGCCAAAATGGTAACTATGATGCTTGTATCTTATTAAGCTATGATTCGTCTTTTTAGACATTTTAGACAAAAATTAAACATTAATTTTTTACGTTTTAATAATAATGTATTTCTCAGTAGTTAAAAATCGTAACTGTAAAATCTTTGTTTAATAATAGGCTTTTGTGTATTACAATCATGTTTTCATCAAAATTAAACATGTTAATATAACGTTTATGAAATTGTAAATTACGCGCAAGTAGTAGTGGAGCATGCGGTGAGTGCGGGGTGGGGAGAGTACCTACCACCCGCCCCGCCCCACCCCGCGCGCCAGCAGCGCTGCGCACATGGCGATTTATTTTATTTCAATTACGTGCTTTGTACGGACCGCGTTAGGTATTTAAAAAACAATGGAATTTCCTAATTGTAGGATTTGTGAATGTGCGATAAGGCGACTAGATATCTGAAATGATAGTTTTTGGAGGCGAAATGCTCTTAAATTAGCCGACAAAAAATTCAACAAAAATATATTTTACGCCTTGACAATATGGCCTGTACATTTGAAAAATTTAAAGTATATTAAATACTATCCCCCTTACTAATAAAGATTGAATAGCAGATGTATAGTTACACAATGGTAACTCTCTGTCAAACTATTTGAATTTGACATTAAAAAGAAAGTGACAAAACACTGTGTAACTATGCAGCTGCTATACAATCTTTATTAGTAAGGGGGTATGCAAAAAAGGTGTCTACACTTCTTTTGAATGCGTTACACGCTTCCTTAGTGCAAGTCACGTAACTTTGTGTGCGAAAAGAGGCTTTATGTGATTATTTATAAGAATAGTTTAGTAGAAGTTTGTCTTAAGTTTTACTTGAATAATTATTAAACCTATATATTATGTAAACATTTTATTCTGCTGTGTGCCTGTGTAATAGGTACTTTTGTTTGCGAAAGGACGCTTTTTGTGATTGAACAATTAATTGGTTTAGTATATTAATGTCAGATTCTTCTACAAATGCCAACTTAGTTTAAAACGTCAGATTCTACAAATAACAAATTCTACAAATGCCAACTTCTACAAATGCCAACTACTACAAATGCTAGATTTTATTTGAAATGGAGAAATATTTTTTTAATCACTTTTAAGATTTTGTTTTTTATTGGGAATTAATTAAGCAGTAACCACAGGTTACTGCTTGTCGATTGAACTTGAACGATAAATAACATTGTACCTACAACACGATAACATTCTATCTGTAACATTTTGCTACAAAATGTACAAGAAAGAAGTTACTCGACGTCGAACTCTGCCTGATATTATAAGTATTTAGCAGCTTTAAGTACTTCTCGAGGTATTGCTTTTTAAGTTTGACAGATGACAGCTGTCAAACTCACAACAGCAATATCTCTAAAAGTACTCATCCTGGACTGATGGTTTTTTTGAAGAAATGAAAGGTCTTGATGAGATCTTCGTTTTAGATGACAGCTGTCAAATTTAAGTTTGTCATCTAAAATAAAGATCTCACTAAGATCTTTAATTTCTTCAGTGACACCATCAGTGTAGGATGAGAACTTTTCGAGATATTGCTGTTTTAAGTTTGACAGATGACGGCTGTCAAACTCATAGCAACAATATCTCGAAAAGTACGCATTGTATATTGATGGTGTCTTTGAGAAATGAAAGGTCTAGATGAGATCTTCATTTTAAATGACCGCTGTCAAATTTAAATTTATCATCTAAAATAAAGATCTCATCAAGACAAGACCTTTCATTTCTTCAGTTTGTATTTTAAAGTCACCTATTATCGATTCTTATTGTCGCTCTTAGTCCGTCGCCCACTTAGTATTTCAGTTAGGGCTCGCAAATATTCGATGAAATTTAATATTCGAATCCTTACTAATATTATAAATGCGAAAGTCCGTTTGTTTGTTTGTTACGCCTTCACGTCTCAACTACTGAACCAATCATAATGAAATTTTGATACACGTTGTCAGGGGTACAGAGAAGGACATAGGGTACCTTTCATCCGAAAAAAAGTATTGTTCCCGAGGGATAGCAAAAAACCTTTCCACGCAGACGAAGTCACGGGCGGCCGCTAGTATTCAATATTTTTAAGGAGGTATTCGAATATTTCTCTGAAGTGAAACAGATTATCGTAATTACTAAATATTGTTTATTTTCCAAGTTGAACTAAAGTGAAATGCTTCGCCTAATGGGGCGCATTCTGTAAGATTTATCATCAACTTACTTTTGCATTCGCCCCACGTTTTTAGGTTTAAAACTTCTGTATAGGCTCATATCAAAGATCTTTATGGGGAAATTATTATTTATTTACCTATAAAAACGGACCTTTCCTATAAATACTAATAAGTATAAAATAATTTCCCCCCTAAAGATTTATGACTCTATACAGAAGTTTTAAACCTAAAAACGTGTGGCGAATGCAAAAGTTAATTGATGATAAATCTTACAAAATGCGCCCTATTAAACGAAGCATTTAACTTTGGTTTGGTTTGCCTATTTATTTTAAGACGTGCTCCTATGACGTTTAAAGTTGTAATGTCTATTTTTATTTTTTTGCCATACAAAATTTTAAACCCATTTTCGCCCCTTTAGGGGGTCAAATCATGTCCACCGTGTTGGACTTTAAAATAAATGTCATTTTTGCAATCGTCATACCAGAAAACCCCAATAACGATATCCATATCTATTTTTAGCTTTATTTACCCGTTTTACCCCTATTTCATCGCCATAGTGGTTGAAGTACTAACAATTACAATATACGTTGCGTTAGATTTTTTTCCATAAGCCTATACTATGAATTAAGTAATTTTTTACTTCGAAAATGAAGGATTTTCTTCTATACACAACTTCATAACCCCTTTTCACCCCTTCGGGGGTAGAATTTTGAGTAACGCTGAGACCCGTGTTTATTAATTTTCAATCGTCAGCCTAAACACAAAATTTGAAGATCCTAGCTACAAAACTGAGGGACTTTCATACAAACTTTCATCCCTTATTTCACCACCTTAGGAATGGAATTTTCAAAAATCCTTCCTTAGTGGATGCCTACACTGTTTGAGGTATCTGTGTGCAAAATTTCAAGTCTCTAGGTCCGTAATCTTATATTGCTAAAAGTGGCCGAGACACATTTTTCAAGTACGCACTTAGATTTAAGAAATCTTGAGAAAACATGAAATGTGCGAGCGAGAGAGCGGCGGCAGTCAGCGGCAAAATCACTACGGGCTCTTAAACTATTTACTTCCACTCCCAAATCAAAAAATAGGTAAAAATATAATAATAAACAGCAGCCCCCCCTAGCATGATCACCGAAACGCGATAATATATAGCGATTTATCATGATTAATTGTCAAAAGACAATGGATTTTGACAGCTGAGTGGCGATAAAACGCTATACCCCGCGATATATGTCGTTTTTCGGTGGTCATGCTGCTAGGGGGGCTGTGTATCTTTAGGTACGTGTACTTAGGTCGTAGACACATACCTACTTAATTCAGTAGGTAAGGTTTTATTTATAAGTTTACTTCGATCGATCGATATTATCAAGAACTTTCGTAACAAATAATCAAATTATTTGGATTAAAGTAGGTAATATTTTTAATTTTTTAGGTACTTATTTGCAGTCATTGTCAAAACTATAGGTACCTAGTACCTACACAACACATAACATAACAACACATTGGCATGTTAGGTTTTTATACTTAATCTCGAAGTTCGAGATTAAGTATAAAAACCTAACATGCCGCATGATGCACCAAATAAATAATAATATATTATTTTGCGCGAGCGACATAGACACACAGCTAGCTAACCGCAGCTAGCCCTTGGTTGGCCGAGGCAGCCCAGTCAGCTTTAGAGTAGTATAAAAATAATTAATTAATTATTATTGGTGCTACAGAGGTCTGCCTAATAAAGGTAGAATCATTTATCATGTTCATAATTTGCATGTTCTCACCTAAGATATTTTTATTTACTTTATACAGAAAGCTTATAAATAAGTAAACGTGATTCCACGAAAATCATATACCATCTCATCCTGATCAATTTGGTTATTGTCGATCTAATGAACACATACAACCGTGGTCCCACGTCTTTATAAAAGGTTAACAATCACTGACTGCCTTGCGTATAGTCTAGGTATAAGAATTTACTCGCGACTCGCGACAGCACGGTCGGGAGTTGGTACACAAATCACGACCTTATATTGCAAGAAATAATGTTCATATTGAAACGTAACTAAGAAAAAATATCAGTAAATGAATAATCGTGGACATTTATTGTTTAATTTGTTTCTTATAGTACTAATAATATTTTGAAGGCATTAATTAAACACTTTTGAAGTAGTTACGTATTTTGGTTTTCCAAAAATTACAAATATTTGTGACTTTAGAAATCTGCAAAGAGAATCTGTTTAATTTTTAACAATTTATTAACACTGATTATATACTATTCAGTATGACTTACTAAATTACAGTTATCTATAATTTCTGGTAAGATAAGCCAAAATATCTGCAACTTACTAACCCTTCCTTATTAACAATAGTTCCGATTGCTCAATTAGTTTAATTTTGATTTATTTACCTGAAATGCAAGCGTCATAGCATAATACATGTACATTTACTAAGTTATTTATTATGCTGTAATAATGAAATCAAAATTTGTTGAAAATTTAGTTTTTATTTTTTTTTAGTTTTATGCGAAGTTTTGAATTGTTTAATTCCTTTTATTTTAACTATAACTAACATTAATTTTTGACATAGAAAAAGAAAATTTCAGTTATCTAATTATGTCCAGATAAAGCTAGTTTTATTGGACTATTATATTTTTCATTAAATCACAGGATGAGAAAGAAAGAGAGAAAGAATAGACACACTCTTCTTTTTCAAACCAATCACGGGCAAGGTGCGATGACCGTTCAAAACCATGGGCAATATCATGCACAAATTGAAAATTATAATAGTAATTTGCAAATTAATTAAAGTTATTAAATAAAATAAATATTGCAAACAAATTTATTATTATTAATAAGAATAATAAATGTAAAATTATGATGATAAACAACTTGATTGAATTTTAATTGACATATTTATGATTTACATAGATATTAAACATGGTTTTTAAACGCACCTTGCTTCAATTGGATTGATAATTGGATTGTGTCACGTTAGCTTTATTTATCGCTACTATCGAGTTGACGTTAGCCAGCTCTGTAAAATTGGTGCTGCCGATTTTGCTAGCTTTCGAATCGAGTACGTTTTCGAGTAGTATTTTCTTACGCGCGTAAGATTTCTCGATAGCTGTTCGTGCTAAGGGTACTGAGCAAAATGTTCTCGTATGTAAATTAAGTACCTAACTTAAAACTACACAAAATACGCAAAAAATCAATATAATTAAACTTATGATAAAATCCAGCCAGCCCTTTTGTAAAGAAACGGATTCGATTTCCGTTAGTCATTTGTTTGAAAAGGCCACATTTGACACTTCATCAAAATTTTTCAACGTAACCTTGTAACGGCGCGGGCATAAAATATTATATATTTTTTCGATGTTAGAACTACACTATTGCTTAATTTTTTAATTACGAATATATATTCACTGTAAAATGACCGAAAAATTTAACTCTACGATTTATTTTCGCTGAAAAACCATTCCAAACATGTAAACAATTTTTGTTTTAATAAAACTTACGTCGTTACAATGTTACATCAGTGAAAACTTTTTCTTTTTAAACACTAGGGATGTTACCCAAAAATCGAAAAATCTAAAGTTGAATGCAGTGATTACTTGTGATTGTGAATGAATATTTTCACCATAAATGACCTATTAAAGTGGCCCTACTTTAGTAGCTTTTCATGTGAAATATCGTAAGCTTATTATTTACTTACAGGTAATTTGACGTTAGATATAAACAAAATAATTATAAAAAAACACACCTCGTTGAATGGGGAGTTTTCCATTTTCCAAAATTATCACAATGTATTGATTAGGTGAGGCTCGACAGGCAGGACTATCTCACAGATAATTCGACTATTGATAAGTTGAAAGTGTTTAAATCGTCCGAATTATTTATCAAACTCTATAATGCCGGGCACTTATAACACTGTTTCGGCGCAGACTGGCCGATTCTGTAGGCGTGCCATTGACGCAAAAGATAATCTTGAGATACGAATCAAGCGTTACTATCACAGAGGAAATAATCACTACGTTTTGTTACTATAGTATAATTCATTACCTTTACTTATTAATGGACTAAAAAATATCTTTGTGATTTACGTAACGTGATCATCTCCTAAGTAGGTAATACCTAATTTTTAGAGTGTGGAATGAAATTATTTTTTTCCAGTCAATCTCATTGTGGCTGGGATGTCATTAGATAGGCCTTTTGACTATTGTGAAAGACAGGGAGTAAACAAGTTTACAGATACAAAATTATGGTTATAGGAACCCTGCGCGTGGCCCGACACGTACCTACTTGGCCGGTTTTTTTTAACTTTTTGATTCAAATAAATACAGGGTCCATACAGGGTTCTCAATTTCTCAGTCGTAGTCATGTGGTTTCGATAAACGCGCGTAAAATTACTCGACAGTGAATTATCTATGAAAATTTTAATTTTGCTATTCGGCGATAGATGGCGTTGTACAAATTTCCAATACAAAATTGCACTATCGAATGATTTTACGCGCGTTATTTTTCTCGATAGCTGTTCGTGCTAAGGGTACTGAGTTTGTTTTGCCCACCGTAAATGCAGATTAGTGGGATACCTACCTAGAATAGGTATTTTAAGATCAGATAATCGGTCCTATCGGTAATAAAAAAGGGTCATATGCAGGCACGCCAATTAATAAGGAAGTGAAACCTTAAAAAGGAGCTTATAACATTTAATAGTCCGACGAGGCTCAGATCAAATGAGGGCGAAGCGTGTTTTCGCGTCCGCATAAGTTTTTTTTTCTATTTTTATAATATTTTGACCCTACTGAACAAGATAAGAAAGGGTGTCGCGCTGACCTGACACCCTTGAACATTTCGTAAAAAACGCATAATTATGCCAAGAAGCTACCGCCATTAAATAAACCTCTAATTTTATAAACCCTATAATTAAGATTTTATAAATGCTAAATCTTCCGAGCAACACAGGATTTCAGGGTTGCATACATGAGTATAAACTACTCTCTAGCAACCTAACAACATATTTAAAAATCGTCGTTAATACTCGTTTGCGATTTTTGCCTTTTTTTGTGTAGATATTGACTAGATTTTTTTATTTTCTAATAATTTATTAATGTTGCATACTTCTGAGTTGTTATGGTTTTTTAAAGTTTCTGTCAAAACAATAACATAAAAGTATCATAATGCATATATATTTGAAATTGGCTTTCTATTAGCTTTCACCTGATACCCATATTGCTACATCTCAAAAAAAATTTTTTGTTCTACCTATAGAAGAAATTTACGACACGCGAAATTCAAAATTTTTTTTCGCTTATTATTGTTCGTTAAGGTACTTGAAAGTTACATTTTATTGAATTTGTGTTAAATGGGCTTTGTTAACGTATTTTTTATCTGAGAAAAAAAGCACCAGCTTAAGAATTACGGTTACTTAAAACAAAAAATTTAGGGTTTCTATAGATTGAATTCTCATAATATTTTAATTATCTTCGGAACTGTACTACTCTTCTGATGTTGTGTATTATAAAATTATAGAACACTTAATTCCCTTTCATTAGACACCCCACACTTGTATATAGGGTTCATAAAATCTTTAAATTAGAGGTTTATATAATGCAATGGCGGTAGCTTCTTGGATTATCAAACGTTTTTTACGAAATGCTCAAGGGCGCGATACCCATTCTTATCTTGTTCAGTAATGTCGAAATATCATGAAAATTAAAAAAAAAACTTATGTGGACGCGAAAACACGGTACGACCCAAAATCTGCAGGACTATTATAAAATTCTACTCTTATCTAGAAAAATCTGGTTCTATATTTGAATTACATCGGATGAGTTTTATTTCATTGCGGGCCACTAAACACGGTAACGATAGTAATGAATTTTCATACTTACATTGCAGGCGTGTTTTGAACTTGGTCAAAGAAGGTTGACAAAATAATGATCGAATTTCCAAACATGTCTGAGAAAAACCAACTTACCAATTCAAATAATTTTGGTGTAAAAATAAAAAACCTTTCTTATGAAATTATATTTATTAACCCGCTTGTTTCTGTTAATGTACAATTTCTTAATATTCAGACTTTAGAAAATTAATAATATCGATGCCCGCATCTTAAAAATCATCAGACTGAGACAAAAACTTACGTAAGTTACAGCTTCTGTTGCAGTAAATAATATTATTGCAGAATAAATAATAGGTATTCAATGTTTAATTTGTAAAAAATATCTTATTGCAATAAGTGAATTGCCTACCTATTTATCACTATAACGATAGCTAATTCATAATAATAATTTTCATATGTATCTATATCACATATGTATTATTGCTTCAATAAATCTTTTATTTTAATGCCTTTGAGGCAATTAGCTTAAATTAGAATAACACAAAAACTAACTTGCTATTTTATTAAGTATTTGAAAATAATTCTTAAAATATAAAAATAGAGACATATTACAGCCTTACAGTAAAATAGAATTTACAGTATGAAAGTAGGTAAGTATAATTGAAAATGCTCCATTTATATTACAGCTGAAGATAAAAATATTTCCACTAAAGTAGTTACGTATATTTTAAATTAGTTACGTATATATATATTTTTTTATTAATTAAAAAATATTGGTAGCACCATAATTGCTAAAAATATCAAACAAATCTTTCAAAATATTTCATAATATTTATAATAACTATTTATTCAAGAAGATCTCGCTATACTATAGTCACAGAATAGATATAAGTACCTATAACATAGACTTATTATATTACTAGCGTAAGGACACGGTTAACGTCGCTACGAAATGACGCCAGTTGGTTGGCCCTAAAATTACAGTTTTAGGGCCAACGCGATTCAGTCATCCGCGGAAGACTATGGTAGACAGACGGTGATTGACGTGACAGAAAAATTCCGAATGGTGCCATTTGTAGATTGCAAAAATTATGCTGCAAAAGTTTAAAAGTTGCATGGAATATTGAATCATCCGTAAGTAGCTTTACATTATTGTTATTCCATGTCTAACAATTTTAATTCAGTTTAAAATATTACTATTACTAGTTATTGTTCGAGGCACTAGAGATGGGTCATCCATCATGCATGATTCAAATGTACTAGTTCACTTGAGTCCATATTAAATCTTTAGTTCATTTAGTTCTATAGCTAATTAACTCGAAAAACGAAAATAAAGGGAAAGGATAGATTACGAACACTGCGTACAGAAATTTCTCATATACATATGCTATTATTTACGTCTCATATGAAACATATTCGCTGCAAAAATAATTATGTACATTACATTTCAATTAATTACAGATTTCCTAATGATCCAGTGCGTAAAGCAATATGTAGTCACATAATTCCAAAACACCGAAAAAAGCCCTATTTCACGCCTCCTAAAAACGAGAATATGCTCTGCTCAATAACACAGATGTTGATATTTCAAGAGCTGGACTACGAAGACTGAAAGCAATGGCAATACCGCGAATTGAGATTGAAGTATTTACCGCATCTACGCATAACAAAATAACCCAACTCAGAAAACGAAGCACCTGCCTCCCATATTATGCAGTATAGTGACCGTCCACAGCTTTGCTTTAAGGTTTATTACTTGAGTAAAAACCTAGGATAAAATAATCTCTGTTGTGTTGTATTTATTACTTATTATTACTTATTACATTGACTTAAATTTCATTTTTATTAACAAGCTTGCGCAAACGCAGAAGTTTATGTAAATAGGTAAAGTCTGTTCAATAAGTCAGTTTGCGTATTACTTCTGATTTCTGATAAAGCTGATTTTTCTTGCACCCGCTTTTCTTATAAGCAAAAAAATCAGCAAACGGGTGGTAGAAAAAATAAAAACAACTCAAAAACATTTAATTTCTAAAAGTTTATTTGAATAAAGTTTTTTTATTTTGATTTGATTTAGATGTTGGTGATTTACAAAATAATAAAAAAATATTTTGATTACAACACCAAAAGATAATTTTTATAATTTTAGTATAAAAAACTATGCACAAATTACTCAAAAATGTTGATTAAATGGACGATTGATAGGTAGCTTTAATAAATTTACTCATGTAAAGTGACATATTAAACAGATTATATTTATATAATCAACTAGCGACCCGCCCTCGCTTCACTTCGGTGTAAACTATAGATTTTGTACATAAAAATTAATTGATAATTAGTTTATATACCTACCCTTTAAAAAACTTTAGGTAAATTAATACTTATATTTTAGGGGTAATTTGCCAGCTAAGTGCGATAGTAGGCGCCCCTTGACAAAGTATATTTAGTTGGACAAGGATTACTATCATGATACGAAATGTCTTCCGATCAATAATCACTTTTATAGAAAAAAATATGATACTGTGGGTTTCATTATTCCAATTTTCATAGGGATCTCTAATTTTTTTAAATAAAATACAGCTAATGCTTAGATTATCTAAGAGCTAATGTTAGTCGCTGATGAAGGTGAAAGAATTTTAAAATCGGATCAGTTAGTTTTTGAGTTTATTCATTACAAACAATCAAACCAACAAACAAATCTTTCTTCTTTATATTTAATAATACACTAGTTAATAGATTATAATATTAGTATCAAAAATATCTAATTTGAAATAAACCTCATTGAGATTTTATTATGATTGACGTTTTATTTATGACCATCGCAAAACTGTTATAATAACCATAATAAAATTTTACTAGCGACCCAATTGAACTAGATGAGTGAACTAGTTTTTAACTCCAATGAGAGACTTTCCAGGCAACGTTCCTAAAAAATCTACTAGATGGCGCTGTCCAATTCCCAACAACCTTACTTGATAGGTAGGTACTATGGTATATGAATGTGCTATCTATAGTAATAAAGAGTACCATCCTAAAAACATATGAGTAAGACAGTTTGTTTTCATTGTAATCTTTCTGTAATATTGTTGTGAATATTGAAAATGACTAATATTAATTTATTATAATATTATTCACTAGTATGTACCTAAGTATATTTTGCTATGAAGTATCTATGTATTATTTCTATGCGTGAAGAGTTTGTAACTTTATTGGACTCCGATAACCGTCGACCAATGAATCAAGGCTGTTCTTGGACTCTAGCAGCGCTATAATGTACCCCTTAAACGGTCAAGCATGGCTTTTAGCATGTACACGTAATTACCACCACCACTACTATTTGGGGGCGTGGCCTACCTTTGATACAGTAGCCGGTAAACATCTTGAAATCGGGTAAGTATTGCGCAGAACACGTATTTTGGGAGAGGTACGCGGGCGGTGGACGCGCGCTCGCTATGGGCCATTCTCGTAAGTGCACATGCGCGAACTCATCCCCACTCCGTCGAAAGAGCGTCAAGATGTTTGCCGGAATCTAGGCCACAGTAATCACGAGATACCTACGTGCTTGATGTCAAGCCATCAAGCATCGCTTCTAGACGATCAAAATTTGATTGAACTGCCGAAAAACTGCCGTGCTTGACAAGCTATACCTGACCTTCGCGTACATGCAGGAAGGAGGCTCCGTCGCAGAATGTCTCTTTCGCAAAATGTCTCCTGGTCGCAGAACGTCCCTTTCGCAAATAGCCCCTTTCACAAAACGTCTCTTTCTTAAAATGTCCTTTTCGCAGAGTGTCCCTTTCGCAGAATGTCCCCCTTGTGCCCCTCTGAAAATCGCATAAAAGACAACTTTTTGATGTGATATTTTTTTTATTACCTGCCCCCCCTAGCATGACCGACGAAACACGATATATATCGCGTGATATGGCGTTTTATCGACACCCAACTGTCAAAATCCATTGTCTTTTGGCAGTTAAACGTGATAAATCACTATATCATATCGTGTTTCGATGGTCATGCTAGGTAGGCTAGGCAGGGGGACCTTCTGCGAAAGGGACATTTTGCGAAAAGGACGTTTTGCGAAAGGGACGTTTTGCGAAAGGGACGTTGTGCGAAAGGGACATTCTGCGAAAGGGACGTTTTGTGACCTGGGGACATTTAGCGAAAGGGATATTTAGCGAAAGAGACATTCTGCGACGGAAGGAGTTGAAGAAGCGCAACCATAGAAATTGAGCGCAGCGAAAATTTTTCTATGCCTATGAGCTCAACGAACCGGAAAACCGGCTAACTGCATGTCGAGCCACGTATAGAGAATAAGGTTCCGTCCGTAGTCTCTGTTTTTGATCCAACTTAGAATGTTTCGGACAGACTGAGGCGGATTCGCCGCGCGATGCGGCATTTTGACCACCGAACTCAAAGCGATAGCCATAGCTATAGCCATAGCTATAGCCAAAGAAATGCTCTAGCAATTGTTTTGGCTATGGCTATCGCTTTGAGTTAGGTGGTCGAAATCCGTCAAAATACCGCATCGCGCGCAGAACACGCCTCATTTGTACGAAGCTTTATAGGTAGGTATACCACCCGGCACGTAACTTGGCAAGATAAAAACGAGACAAAAGATGCGCAGTAGCTACAAACAATAAACTTGGCGCATGTTTTGTCTCATCTTTGTCTTACCAAGTTATATGCCGGCATCTATACTGTTCATTAATACGTACTTATTAGGTTTATTGAGCTGTATTTTCCCTTATCCAATAAAATAAAGTAAAGACAGACAGGGACTGACGGACGGACGGATGGACTGAACGATCTTATGGGTAATCGTATAAGTTACATGGGATCCTTGTTTTACTACGGAACCCTGAAAAAGCGGTCATTCAAAGGCAAGTACAACTGCACAATACACTACATATAAGCTAAGCTAAACATTACATGAATATTATCTTCAACATCATTTTTGTTGCCGCAAAACGATTATAAAGAAAAAAAAACACTGTTGATACTGTCAAAATCATATAGCTTCTCTTTGGTTAGATTATTTGTACCACGTTCATTCATACTATACTCAACTGCCAGGAATTGGACAGCGCCATCTAGTAAATTTCTAAGGAACGTTGCCTGGAAAATCCCTCATTGAACTAAAGTACACATCAGTAATCTTTTTTGCCCACCTCTAATACCGTAGTAGTTCAAGTGGGTTCTAACAGATGTCGCTGATTTTGATAGTATGAAGGAATTGTAAGGCAAATTACTCAAATGGGCGCATCCTTCCTTTTGAAATCATTGACCTATAATGTAAATAATAGCACCGTTCGTATAAAACATCGTAACTAATACAATAATTAAAATAATAAAATCGCTGTAAAATTATTTATTTATTCTAATCCTAGAATTGACATCGAGCTAATCTCAAGTGAGCTGGAATGAACTCCAAAATACTATTATGAAGTATGTTCAGGCCTTTAGCATGACGACCTCGATAGCTTTTGTATACGTCGAAATGTCAAAAATGACATCCAGACGTGGACAAAACCATTTGTTTGTCTAAATTGACATAGATGTTTACAAGATTTTTGTCGGGTTCGTGATGGTACGCCTGCAGGAAGTGTCCCCAGTGTATCTTCGGAGCTGGAGGTAGCGAGGTCCTGTGGGAGACAGCTGCTCGGCTACGTGATAAGGGCGGCTTCCTTGTTGTACTCCAACTCTTCTGTATCGTCTTTTTCAGGTTTGCTGTAAGAAAAAAATAGTAGATGGGTTTTTTTTGCAGACTTCTGGTTAAATTAAATTTCACATATTTTTCAGAGACTTGTGAAGATCAAAGTTTTCCCATCGGTATTGTCGGTAAGAAAATCTGCTACTGAAAACCCTTGACTTAAAAGAACTTATAAGAAACTAACAATGCGAGGGTAACTACACATCCCTTTAAAAATGTTCGGCTATTTTGTCCGACTTTGTCGTTTTTTGACCCATGTCTCTATGGCAAAAATGATTAGTTTCATTGATAGAATACTCACATAAAGGGATTTAAACGATTAAAAAATAGCGGTACACAAACATCTGTACGTACCCGCAGAGCGAGTGCTCCCTCACGAGGCGCTCCCCGTCGGCGATGGTCTGCGGCATGTCGCGGCCGCGCGTCTCGGGCAGCAGCACGCCGCACGCGCCCGCGCCCAGCGCCAGCGCGCCCAACACCACCAGCGGCAGCGGCCGCCATATGCGCTCCTATGCCGATGCGACACTCAATAAACAATACAATATGTATCAACAAGAAAGCTAAGAAATTAGTGTACGCATTGCAGAGTAATTAATCAACCTTCTATAAAAACTACTTTTGTAAAACGATGTTTTATCTGCTGCGTATTGTACCAATTTTTCTACTGCTGTTTGAGAATAGTACATTACAGCCAAGAACGGGAAGTTAGCATTTACATTGTCGTGGATGGTTTGAAGCCCAAGCCGCAGACGAGGGCTTTAAATCATTTGAGGCAATGCAAATACCTTCCTTTGTATAGTTTGTATAGTTATTTGTATAGTTTGTATAGGGTTTGTTTAGTAATTTTCTCAAGAAATGCGAGGCAATAAAATTTTCTTAGCAAAAATGTAATTTTTAATTTGGTTTTCGTGACTAGTTAGGCAGCCATGGCATAAAGTTTCGTAAAAATAACGCTAGCTGATGAGTTCTACCGTTTTATTTTTTAAATTTGTAATAGGTATTAGGTATAGGTATATATATATATATATATATATAGGTATTGAAACTCGATTGGGAAATAAGTATTGAAATTCATTCCCCGCACTTAATTACAAATTTTTTACTTATTGGCCTTTAAAAGACATCAACGCGTGACGACTTTTCTCAAGATTTTATAAATAAGATCCTTCTTACATAGTGCAAAAAAAATCAGCTGTTCCATACATTTTGATCTATTCGATTTTAAATTTTCTATGGAACAGCTGATTTTTTTTCGCGATTACAATGTTGGTACCATAGTAAAAGTTGTTTGTATGCATAAATGCATTGACCCCTTAAAATTATGTGCACTATTTAAGAAGGACCTTATATGAACAATATAAAAAATCATAAAAATATCTTCTCAAAAACTGTTTATCTTGGAGGACACTGATGTTAGGTGTTTGTTTTTAACCGACTTTAAAAAAGGAGGAGTTTCTCAATTGGACGATATGTGCTAGAGATGGCCCCATATTTTTCATTTACACGACTGCCCAAAAAGGAGTGTATATGTGTTCAGGGTTCATGTATGTTTGTGGGTATGTGAGTTTCTTTATTCCACCGTAACTTCTAAATGGCTTAGCGGATTTGAATGTATGGGGTATCGTTAGAATCCTTACATCATTCCAAGTGACACTGGCTATATATTTTTTTTTAAGTCACTACTGACGACTGTACGACGCCATTTTAAATTGTGAAAAAAAAATCTTTTTCTTCAATTATTACAATCGAGCCATTTTAATGTCCCCACTGCAGGGGCACAGGCCCATAAGGAATTATGGGTGGATAAGGAGGACGAGCCATAACCCACCACGCGGGCCCAATGCGGATTTGTGGATGTTAACGACTGCAAATGCAGCCGGGACCAACGGCTTAACGTGCCTTCCGAAGCACGGAGGAGCTCGAGATAATAAATTTTTGGTCACCCATCCCATGACCGACCCTTGCGAAAGTTGCTTAACTTCCGCAATCGCTGGGCCAGGCGCTAAACTACTGCGCCAAGAGCTCCCCATTATTATTGATATTATTATTACAATATGGGCATCAAATGAAAGGCCTTAATGAGCACATTTCAATTGTTCCACAAAACGGTCCCCCGACTGCAAAGAAACTTGTTATTTAACTTTTTTAGTTCGTTTTTGGCAGGGCAGTCGTGTTTTTAATATAATTTTTTTGAAGTGAAAACTTCTTTAGCGGCGGTGTGCGCTTTTTGTATGGGGAAAAATGCTAAACTCGCGTCAGTAAGAATCACGTGGCTGATCGAAAATTCGTAAGACGGATGTGACGAATGGAGAGAAGACAGCTGACGGTGGAAGTATCCCCCTCTCTTTCTACGGGGCGCGTTGAAAATGGCGGCGCGTCATTTTAAGACGTCATGTAAATACTTGTGTCACCAGCAACGCGCTAATTTTGAAAATGGAACTAATAGCATCGATCTCGGTGAAATCATAGACTTATTTATACTCTGTGCTGTGACACAAAGTTTAAATCGTAGAATGCGTGCATGTAGAAATTAAAAAGCCACTGGCGCGAAATCTTTGGAATTTTTCTCTAATTACAAAAACTGATTGAATTGTGTGACTGTATAGTAATAGGAAAGAAATAATTTTAACACTTTGCCGCTAATTTCAAAATATCAAAAATGCACAACGTTAATATTCAAGTTTTCACTTCTGCCGGCACTCCCGGAGTGCCAACCGATTTTTTCTAATCAGTTCAATAGTTTTAAAGTAATCTTGAAAATACTATGATTTTGGATGAATTACCTTGACGACTTCGTTCTTTTTTATGAACCGATTACGTTTTATCACGTTTTATTAGGTGTTGCTTTCTTGTTTGTTTGTTTGTGTGTTAGCAAAGCCAACGATTTTATATTAGCTTCCCGATGAGCTACAGACTTGAAACTTTGAACAAAAGTCAGGGGGTCTATTACGAAAAGTTTAATGCGATACACGCAGCTGCGTCCGTGCTTCGTTTTGATTATTTCCTATTACAAATCACTTTCGTTTGCGATATTGCGAAGTAATTGCGTGAGTTTGACTGTTTTTCTTTAGTGTATCCGATATTGTTCGTTTAGTAGTATATGAACTACGGTAGCCAAATTCAAAATGTTTGTTATAACTACAACCAGCGAACTGCGGACGATTCTTGTGGCCAAGTGACTGCGTTACGCAATTGGCTTTGATAACTTTTTGAACATGACTGGAAATCTCAAAACCATTTCGAGGAATAAGCTTTCGGTACAGTGTCTACTAATTAAATTTAAAAATAAGTCTATATTTTTAAAGATATTTATAATATTCAATAAAAAGCTTTAACCTTCAAATGACCTTCATATGACGTCATCACATACAGATCCCCCAGCCATCATAAAAAAAAGAAAAAAGGGCAAAGACAATAGGGAACATGCATCAAATTTTTTTCGTATGAAATTCCAAAGTATAATGCGTGAGAAAATCAACTGTAATATTAAAACTTTTCTCTTGTGTTTTTTTCTCGTGATATAGTTACTTGAAGTTAGCACGCAGCAGCACCCGCCGGAAACGCTCTATACAAAAAGGTCAACATTTGTGACGTCACTCATGTCATGTTTCAGTGCATTAGTATGGAGTTAGCCAAGAATTTCCAAATATCTCCCTAAATATTGCGTTTAAGTACATATGTGTCATACAAAATATTATTTCTAATTTGATGTTCTATCCGACTGTTAAGTGCATTATATGCGAAAACGAAAAAAAAAATTTCGTTATTTTCCCTTGTGTGATAAAACTAAAGTAATACATTTTATTATTTATTTTTCTGTTCCATCATGTTTTTATACGTGTCCGCAGCGATCAAGCTCAAATTTATCAAAATCGGTGACTTATGCATGTTCCCTATTTTGACAATGAACTTGGCATTAGGGATGGTGGAAGGTGGAAGTGAAAAAATATCGATATAGGTAATATTTCTCAGAAAAAAATGGGATGAAATGGGATGATGACTAAGTAATGGATTTTAATTTTAAGGTATTGTAAAACATAAAAAATAGCAAAATAAACCCCTACGCGGAATTTTGGCTCGATTTGACGAATTCACGATGATTTTTAAGACTCAAAAGTTGGAAAAAATCAAAATGTTCCAGTGACAAAATAGTGTCGACTATTAGAATCCATACGTAATTACAAAAAAAATGATTTGGAAAAATTATTGTAAAAACATCTATCGATATATCAGAGTATTTAATATCGCCCGAAAAATATCGATGAACTTATCTCGTAATTTTTTTCACATCCCTACTATTAATGTTTGTAAATAGAAATAAAGTATGCACATATTTTCACAATGTTTATTATGTTATCCTGCAAATTTATCAGTCCACAAGCAATCGTTACAATTTCATCCATGTAGCCTACATCCAAAATAGACACAATACATACAATACATTTCGCAATTTGGGTAGATTAGGCGTGTCAGTTTTTACAAAGTTTTCCAGCTGAGTTTCCACTGGTAAGCATTTTTATTATAATTTTACCACCTCAAAAATTATTGCGGCAAATTAAGAAGGTAGGTTAGAACCGTCACAACTGGATTAAATGAATAAAATAGAAGAAATATTAACTATAACTTATTTGTTTACAAACAACCATAAAGTCATTATGACAGGTAATGACACTTGGCCGTTCTTATTCTATAAGTAGATGGCAAAGGTTTTCCTTCTTAAACTTTCATGCCACTAATGACGTCATTCCGGTTGACCATATCCGCTCGACAAATATATTTATAAAAAAATAAATACGGGACCAAATGTTAAAATATTCAAATTAGTTTCTTAAATTGGCCTAATCTGTAGTAAAAAAATATAAAAAAAATACCTTTTATTTTTTAACCAAAGCCAAGGCCCCCAGAACTGGAAGGCAATGCAATATTATGATGTCATTGAGCTGATCTGATGATGGATCCGGAAGAAGACCACAGGAACTCTGTGATAAAAATACCCATCGAAATTAGGCTCGTTTGAATTGTCTTGACAAGTACTCTGACGGGAGATGAGGTCCAGGGTCTAATGATGAAGCCGGAAGAAGGCTACAGGAACTCAATATTGCAACAATGCAACCCCATCAAGTTTAAGCTCGTTTGAATCATCTTGATGAGTATATACTCCGTTGGGAAATAGGGTCCAAGGGTCTGATTATGGAGCCGGAAGAAGACCACAGGAACTCTATAATAAAACCATGCAACCCCATCGAGTTTAGGCTCGTTTGAATCGTCTTGACGAGTACTCTGTTAAGAAATAGTGTCCAGGGTCTGATGATGGAGCCGGAAGTGGGCCACAAAAACTTAGAAATAAAACCATGCAACGCCATCCAGTTTGAACTCGTTCGAATCGTCTTGACGAGTACTCTGTTGCGAAATAGTATTCAGGGTCTGATGATGAAGCCGGAAGAAGGCTACAGGAACTTTGTAATAAAACCATGCAACCCCATTGAGTTTGAGCTCATTTGAATGGTCTTGACGAGTACTCTGTTGGCAAATAGTGTCCAGGGTCTGATGATGGAGCCGGAAGAGGGCCACAGGAATTTCGTAATAAAACCATGCAACCCCATCGAGTTTTGGGTTGTCTGATTCGTCTTGACGAGTACTCCGATAGGAGATGGTGTATTTTTATTTGTTTTAGCTCGTTGACTAGAAAGCAGAAAATAATAATTTACCTACTGAAAATAAAACTTTTTTAAAACACGTTTTTAAAACGGACAAAAAATTATTTATTCTTTTCCGATTTTTTAATCTGACTAAAAACAGACTTAAAAGTATAAAATAAATTCTTCTGTAAATATTCATAAACTTTAACAGAAGTTTTATACCTAAAAATAAATCTTACAAAATGTGCCCCAAGTTTTTAGGTTTAAAACTTTATATTTACAGAATATTTACAGAAGAATTTATTTATATTGTTTAGTCTGTTTTGTTTTAAACCGATTTTTATACTTTTTAATCCGTTTTAAAAAAGCGTTTACTATAAAAAAGTTTTTTTCAGTAAATTTTTATTTTGTTATGTCATGATGACTCACCGAGTAGACGATGAAGGGCGAGACGACGGTGGCGACGTACCCGCTGACGTGCACGAGCGAGGAGCCGGAGGCGCGCACGCGCGTGGGCAGCAGCTCCGTGGACCACTGGATGGCCGCGTTGTACGCCATGTTCACGCAGAACCGCGCCATTATCGCCAGGCTCACTTGCGGGATGCCTGCCAAGGTGGAATGTTCCTATTGTTTACTCTACGATCGGATTTTTCAACTCAACGTGAAGAAGCTACTTGGCTAAGCTGCTGAGCGTAGCAATAAAGGACCATGGGCCACTGATGGCCGCGTTGGACGCCATGTTCACGCAGAACCGCGCCATTATCGCCAGGCTCACTTGCGGGATGCCTGCCAAGGTGGAATGTTCCTATTGTTTACTCTACGATCGGATTTTTCAACTCAACGTGAAGAAGCTACTTGGCTAAGCTGCTGAGCGTAGCAATAAAGGACCATGGGCCACTGATGGCCGCGTTGGACGCCATGTTCACGCAGAACCGCGCCATTATCGCCAGGCTCACTTGCGGGATGCCTGCCAAGGTGGAATGTTCCTATTGTTTACTCTACGATCGGATTTTTCAACTCAACGTGAAGAAGCTACTTGGCTAAGCTGCTGAGCGTAGCAATAAAGGACCATGGGCCACTGATGGCCGCGTTGGACGCCATGTTCACGCAGAACCGCGCCATTATCGCCAGGCTCACTTGCGGGATGCCTGCCAAGGTGGAATGTTCCTATTGTTTACTCTACGATCGGATTTTTCAACTCAACGTGAAGAAGCTACTTGGCTAAGCTGCTGAGCGTAGCAATAAAGGACCATGGGCCACTGATGGCCGCGTTGGACGCCATGTTCACGCAGAACCGCGCCATTATCGCCAGGCTCACTTGCGGGATGCCTGCCAAGGTGGAATGTTCCTATTGTTTACTCTACGATCGGATTTTTCAACTCAACGTGAAGAAGCTACTTGGCTAAGCTGCTGAGCGTAGCAATAAAGGACCATGGGCCACTGATGGCCGCGTTGGACGCCATGTTCACGCAGAACCGCGCCATTATCGCCAGGCTCACTTGCGGG
This sequence comes from Agriphila geniculea, assembly GCA_943789525.1. Lineage (NCBI taxonomy): Eukaryota > Metazoa > Arthropoda > Insecta > Lepidoptera > Crambidae > Agriphila > Agriphila geniculea. The sequence goes on along the minus strand of OX038872.1, from coordinate 26,509,435 downwards.
ATGCCTGCCAAGGTGGAATGTTCCTATTGTTTACTCTACGATCGGATTTTTCAACTCAACGTGAAGAAGCTACTTGGCTAAGCTGCTGAGCGTAGCAATAAAGGACCATGGGCCACTGATGGCCGCGTTGGACGCCATGTTCACGCAGAACCGCGCCATTATCGCCAGGCTCACTTGCGGGATGCCTGCCAAGGTGGAATGTTCCTATTGTTTACTCTACGATCGGATTTTTCAACTCAACGTGAAGAAGCTACTTGGCTAAGCTGCTGAGCGTAGCAATAAAGGACCATGGGCCACTGATGGCCGCGTTGGACGCCATGTTCACGCAGAACCGCGCCATTATCGCCAGGCTCACTTGCGGGATGCCTGCCAAGGTGGAATGTTCCTATTGTTTACTCTACGATCGGATTTTTCAACTCAACGTGAAGAAGCTACTTGGCTAAGCTGCTGAGCGTAGCAATAAAGGACCATGGGCCACTGATGGCCGCGTTGTACGCCATGTTAACGCAGAACCGCGCCATTATCGCCAGGCTCACTTGCGGGATGCCTGCCAAGGTGGAATGTTCCTATTGTTTACTCTACGATCGGATTTTTCAACTCAACGTGAAGAAGCTACTTGGCTAAGCTGCTGAGCGTAGCAATAAAGGACCATGGGCCACTGATGGCCGCGTTGGACGCCATGTTCACGCAGAACCGCGCCATTATCGCCAGGCTCACTTGCGGGATGCCTGCCAAGGTGGAATGTTCCTATTGTTTACTCTACGATCGGATTTTTCAACTCAACGTGAAGAAGCTACTTGGCTAAGCTGCTGAGCGTAGCAATAAAGGACCATGGGCCACTGATGGCCGCGTTGGACGCCATGTTCACGCAGAACCGCGCCATTATCGCCAGGCTCACTTGCGGGATGCCTGCCAAGGTGGAATGTTCCTATTGTTTACTCTACGATCGGATTTTTCAACTCAACGTGAAGAAGCTACTTGGCTAAGCTGCTGAGCGTAGCAATAAAGGACCATGGGCCACTGATGGCCGCGTTGTACGCCATGTTCACGCAGAACCGCGCCATTATCGCCAGGCTCACTTGCGGGATGCCTGCCAAGGTGGAATGTTCCTATTGTTTACTCTACGATCGGATTTTTCAACTCAACGTGAAGAAGCTACTTGGCTAAGCTGCTGAGCGTAGCAATAAAGGACCATGGGCCACTGATGGCCGCGTTGGACGCCATGTTCACGCAGAACCGCGCCATTATCGCCAGGCTCACTTGCGGGATGCCTGCCAAGGTGGAATGTTCCTATTGTTTACTCTACGATCGGATTTTTCAACTCAACGTGAAGAAGCTACTTGGCTAAGCTGCTGAGCGTAGCAATAAAGGACCATGGGCCACTGATGGCCGCGTTGGACGCCATGTTCACGCAGAACCGGGCCATTATCGCCAGGCTCACTTGCGGGATGCCTGCCAAGGTGGAATGTTCCTATTGTTTACTCTACGATCGGATTTTTCAACTCAACGTGAAGAAGCTACTTGGCTAAGCTGCTGAGCGTAGCAATAAAGGACCATGGGCCACTGATGGCCGCGTTGGACGCCATGTTCACGCAGAACCGCGCCATTATCGCCAGGCTCACTTGCGGGATGCCTGCCAAGGTGGAATGTTCCTATTGTTTACTCTACGATCGGATTTTTCAACTTAACGTGAAGAAGCTACTTGGCTAAGCTTTTGAGCATAGCAATAAATGACCATGGGCCACTGATGGCCGCGTTGTACGCGATGTTCACGCAGAACCGCGCCATTATCGCCAGGCTCACTTGCGGGATTCCTGCCAAGGTGGAATGTTCCTATTGTTTACTCTACGATCGGATTTTTCAACTCAACGTGAAGAAGCTACTTGGCTAAGCTTTTGAGCATAGCAATAAATGACCATGGGCCACTGATGGCCGCGTTGTACGCCATGTTAACGCAGAACCGCGCCATTATCGCCAGGCTCACTTGCGGGATGCCTGCCAAGGTGGAATGTTTCTATTGTTTACTCTACGATCAGATTTTTCAACTCAACGTGAAGAAGCAACTTGGCTAAGCCGCTAAGCGCAGCAATAAAGGGCCGTGGACCACTGGATGGCCGCGTTGTACGCCATGTTCACGCAGAACCGCGCCATTATCGCCAGGCTCACTTGCGATATGCCTGCCAAGGTGGAATGTTTCATGCTTCGGCAGGGGGGTCTCACTCCGCGCTTAAACTTTTGTAATGACTCATATGATTCATTAACAACATTAGCTTCTACTCGTGGCTCACTCAGTCGAGCCAGCGCACGAGGGATATCGTGTGTCGGTTGAGACAGAGCTATGTGACTAAGGCGACAGAAAGAGAAGGTGCATATGTTACAGCTAATACGCGAAGTGCAGCTACACCTAGTTTTAGCCAGCTAAAACTACGTGTAGCCGACAGCTGTCGGTTAAACCTAGGTGTGTGTGCTCCAGATGAACTTATACCCTGGCTACGCCTCTTGCTTGGTTGGCTTTTATTACTAGGACATGTTTCCCGTACCTTACCTTTGGGTACCGCTGCAGCGATGAGCGTGAGTGAGCCTGCGATCGTTAGTGGCACCACAGTGAGCATTCGCCGGCCATATCTGTGAACAAATTGAGAATTTGAATTGAATTTTCAAATACTGATGCAATAAAACACACTGATACTGGTACTACCCATCCAAAAAGTAACGTGAGATACAAAAGTTTCATCATAAAAACGCTGCCACTTGAATAGGTATGATTACTTTCCAAGGTGATAATATGAGTGCAAGGATTAAAGTATAAATCCAATGTGATCTTGTATCTAGTCTAAAGGTAGTTCTACCTGTCAAGTATCAGCGCGAGGAGTGTGACATAAGGTATCTCAGTGGCGGAGGTGAGGGTGAAGGTGATGAAGAAGTCCAGCCCGAGTCCCTCCGACATGCGCACGAGCTCGTCGAAGATGATGACGCAGTCCATGTACATGATCACCATATTATTATAGTTCCTATTATCTACCTGTCAAGTATCAGCGCTAGGAGTGTGACAGAAGGTATCTCAGTGGCGGAGGTGAAGGTGAAGGTGATGAAGAAGTCCAGCCCGAGTCCCTCCGACATGCGCACGAGCTCGTCGAAGATGATGACGCAGTCCATGTACATGATCACCATATTATTATAGTTCCTATTATCTACCTGTCAAGTATCAGCGCTAGGAGTGTGACAGAAGGTATCTCAGTGGCGGAGGTGAGGGTGAAGGTGATGAAGAAGTCCAGCCCGAGTCCCTCCGACATGCGCACGAGCCCGTCGAAGATGATGGCGCAGCCCATGTACACGATCACCATGTACAGCATCATGCGGCGCAGCGGCGCGCTGCGGAACAGCGCGGACATCGACTCATCCTCCTTGCGCGTTTGACTGGACGCCACCTAAAATTTAATTGGTGTAAACTTGGGACGTTAGTACTATTATATATTCTGTGACTTGGGACAAAAATGAACTTCATTCGTCTGTTGTGTTGTGTTGGCTGTGCTATCTAATTTCCATGCGATTACTCTAGAAGCGCAGTTGGATCGCCCTTGTATATTGTCAGCGCAGCGGCGCTCACTCTTTTAATTTAAAGGGCACCCAATCTAAGCCGTTGTAGCATAGAACAAATAGTGAATAGGAAGGTATCGGAAGTGGTTAGCAACTTTTAGAGAGAACTTACAATAAATTCGTCCATGACGTCTTGGGGTATCTTGGTGCCGTTCACTCGCTCGAACCTCCGTAGCACCTTTACTGCCTGATTCACACGACCCCTCGAAGACAGCCATCTATAAGTAAAGTAATGTGACTTTATGTCTACGATTATTTAGTCCTAAAGAACTACTTTTTTGTACTCAGTCAGATGGGATTCGATCGACTTGGTAGCTAAGCGGTTAGAGTAGGGGTCTCCAAACTACGGCCCGCGGGCCAGCTCCGGCCCGCAACCGCCAACACGTCTTACGTTTCTTACGTCAGCGCCATCTGTTGACTGGTAGTAGAACTAATAAATTTTTTGTTTGTTGTTGAATTTCTAAAAAAGTGTGTTATATTGAGACATCGTTTTATTTTTCCTGTAATCTTTACATAAACTACTATCACATAGAAGTATTTCAGATTTTTCTCTTTGCAAACTTCGGAGATAAGGGGGAGGGAACGGTTTTATTTTTATTTTTCATCATAAGTAGTTTTTTAAATTTTTTCATCATAAGTCGTGTGGCCTAACAAAAAGGAAAAAATGTGTTTCAAAATGTGCAAATAGCGCTCTTTCATATGATACCCCACATGCTCTAATAGCACAACTTCAAATTTTTAAGACCCCATTTCAGTCCTTGTTGTAAAAAAAAGTATTTATTATTTTATTTCTTTTTGTTGAATAGTTGGGCAAACGTCATCTTAAACTATTCCAAATTTCAAGTTGATACCATTAGTAGTTCTCGAGATATCCAGCTGTGACAGACAGACAGACAGACTGAGTCACACCATAAGGGTTCCTATTTACCATTTTGGTACGGAACCCTAAAAAGTATGTTGGTACGATGAGCTAGCTATCCTGGCCCTCGGGACTTCGTAGAGGAGTTAGTCTGGCCTTTATGCTAAAAAGTTTGGAGACCATGGGTTAGAGCATTTGCTCTGATTGCAAAGAGCCGTGGTTAGTTTTCCCATTTCCATCCAAGTAAATTTTATCACTCATATATCTAGGTTGTTTGATGTGAGTCATCGAAGTTATAATTACGTAGGCGTCGCGTAGTTTAGAGATGGCTATAGAAACTGTGCTTGTTTATTTAGTCTCATTCTCATCACGCTTCCCCAGTGTTCTTGCGCCGACAGACAGTTTTAAGCTCATTTATTTAACTGTCTCAATTAATGTTGGAGATAAGCCTATTTAAACAGATTAATCGTTTGTTAAACGCTCGGTCTTGATGAGAGGATGACACATATAGGTATATCAACAAACACTTTAATCAGCTCTTAACTGGCACGAGTGGGTTGATTTTAAATTGATAAAAGGATCATATTTGCTGATAACAAATATTTTTTTTTATTATTGGATTGGAATTTAATCCATCCTATCATTAATTGGATTAAGCTAGTGGTGTTTTAAGATTTATAAAAAGTAAAGAGAATTCGCTTCGAGACATTGAGATTAATACTAGATAAATAAGTTTGGGAATGATGTATTATATTACGTACACTTAGTTACTTTACTACGTCTTTGTAAAATGAAGTTTACTATACTTATATTTGTAGGCACCGATTGACCGATCGCAAATTGATTGCCATTGCAATGCAACACTACAAAAACACGAGACAGTTACACTTAAGATTGACAGCACTTTTGGGGTCTTGACCAGTTAAGTTGCTGTAACATTAAAAAAGTTAAATTACAGTTAATCACCTTGCGCTCTCTGGCACGACGAAGGGCGCGGCCAGCACGATGAGCATGGGCAGGCTGGTGGCCAGCAGCAGCGTCCGCCAGTCGCCGATCCAGACGGCCAGCCACGGCAGCGCCAGGCACCCGCCGCCGAAGAACAACGCTATCGACATGTTGGCCACCCACGTGCGGTGCTTGGGACCCACGTACTCCAGTACTGTGACAGGTGTACTTGTTCTATCTCACGAAGACCCTTTTGCTATGAATGTTGTTAAGCGCGTGCACAGCACATGCACATTATTTTAGTGAGTGTAAAACGAGAGCGTGCAGACAGACGCGCACTAAAACAATGACACATTCATAGCAAAACGGTCTTCATAAGATACAAGAACTATTTTTTTTATTATAACGGGTGGCAAAACTGGTTAAGCATTCAGACTGCTTGAGTTTAAGTGATGTTTCAAGCGCTTTTCCAACTCCTATATAACATCTACTAGCGGCCCGCCCCGGCTTCGCACGGGTGCAGTGCAATGTAGTTACTAATGTAAAACTGTGCTAATGTGGTGTCAGTGTGAAGTTATTTGATTATACTACAGGATATCTACATATATACGATGTACGCAAGGGGTGTTAAAATATAATTGAAGTGTGTGTGTGTCTGTCTGAGGCCACCTAGTTCCCAAACTTAAAGATCGGATGTACGGTTTACATGTACATATTTATTTTACTTTTGCTAACACAGCAAACATCACAGCGCGGGCGCGTCATCGACCCGCAGTAACCTAAAGTATCATATTTAATTATTATAATAAATACACATTTTAGCTCAGTGCAATTTATAACGCCAACTAAATCGGTTTCACACATTAGAGAAAAGAATCGTCTATTTTTAACTAACTTGTAACGTTTACGTAAATACATCTCTACTTCAATCTACAGCGATCTTTTCATCCTGCACTCCAACTAACTAACTACATCTCAAGAGTGTAACCATACATTCTTTTTGGTCCTTCGAGCCGGATATGAACCAGCGACCTATGGATCGAGGAAATACTGCCCTCACTGTTTGAAGAAAAATAAAAGAAGCGCGACCGCTATCCAACGACCACATCCTGTAGACATCGAACTTCAAACCTTTTATCGAAGGGACGACAGACAACGCGACGACGTGGTAACAGCGCCGCCGAAGCCGCCCCGCACCCCGATTATCTAAAAAGAAACTATTTAGCGACCGGTTTCATTCCACATACATTGCTACTTTTCTTTGGTATGTTTTTTTTTAATCCAAAAAGAAGTAGCAATGGATCACTATCATCTATGAACTGCAACCGGTCGCTAGGTGGTTTCTAATTAGATAATCAGCCCGCCGGACTCTCAACGCCGGAACAAGCAACGTTGCATTCAATTTCGATTAGTGACATTTTTTGCTTTGTGCAGGCTTTTCTTTTCTCTTTTGTTTTCGTTAACTTTTTTTGTTTTCTTGGGTTGGCAAGATGTACGGTTTACATGTACATATTTATTTTACTTTTGCTAACACAGCAAACATCACAGCGCGGGCGCGTCATCGACCCGCAGTAACCTAAAGTATCATATTTAATTATTATAATAAATACACATTTTAGCTCAGTGCAATTTATAACGCCAACTAAATCGGTTTCATACATTAGAGAAAAGAATCGTCTATTTTTAACTAACTTGTAACGTTTACGTAAATACATCTCTACTTCAATCTATAGCGATCTTTTCATCCTGCACTCTAACTACTACATCTCAAGAGTGTAACCATACATCGATTTTATTGCGATTTTTATGTATAGTTTAAGAGAAGCGTACAGACGGCGGGAAGCGACTTTGTTTTATACTATGTTTAGCTTTTGCCCGTGGCTCCGCCCGCGTGGGAGTCGGTAATCGTTGTAAGTCTTCCCTTGGAAACCAATGATCGGCATGGAAAGAAGCCTGTGTTAAGTATTCCAGACTATAATCTATCCCTGTGCCAAATTTCGTCTTAATCCCGTTCAGACGTGATTGAGTAACAAAATGAACAACATCCAAACATCAAAAATTTCACATTTTTACAATTTTGTGATATGTAGGTAATAGCTGCACCCCGCGGTTTTACCTGCGCAATCTGTTGATTCTGTAACCAAACTCGCATCTCACTTCGAACCTCACTTCACTTCGCGTGAATTGTTATTAGAAATTAGCTAACTAAATGAGTAATTTTACCGATTACAATAAATTTAGGTAGCTATCTAAAATATTTTGTGTTGAAAAAAATATCTTATTATTATCTTATTTATGATTTAAATTCACGATTTTGTATTAGGTAGGTAGGCACTTAATAAAATTTCTTAGCAGTAATATAACAAAATAAGTATAATAATATTATGTAACATTTAATACTCATACTTAATAGTTTGGTAGGTATCTTCTTTTTAAATAAAAATCTATGTACCTATGTTTATTTGTTCTTGGTTCCTGGCTAAAATAACGTGACATTGCAAATTATGTCGGGTGCAACTTATGTTGTGCCTTATGTTGTGCATTATTATCCGGCTCTCAATTTCAACACTTTACACCACATTCCTTGTCACGTTAGATATCTGATATTTGCTAGATTTTGCCACATTTTATAAGTAGACTAATATTTCGTAAAACAGGTAGTGAAAATCAGGATAAAATCTTATACAACATGAAATGTCAGCTCGTGCGGTGACATAATTACAATCTCAGGGGAGGTGACAACCTGACAACTGACATTTATTTTTCTTAATCGTACAAATGCACTAAGAAGTTTTGATTCCGATATCGAAGTCAACCACCCTAAAAATAGCTTTCTACCCCTTTTCAACCCTGTTAGGGGATACATTTCAAGAAAATACGAAACACATATTAAATTAATTTTGTTAAAGAATGTCTATGCCAAATTTCAAGTCAATCGGACCAAGGAATCGCTTTCTCCCATACAAACTTTGCCACCCTGTTTTACCCCCTTAGGGGTTGAATTTCGCAAAATCCCGTCTTAGTGAGCACTTTCACCCTAAAAGGAACCCCCATGCAAAATTTGAGACTCCCAACACTTGTATTTTCTGAGATTTGGTGATGAGTCAGTGAGTGATTTACTCTTTTATATATATAGATAGAAGATAGATTTGGTGATGAGTCAGTGAGTGATTAACTCTTTTATATATATAGATATATACCTATATATACTATACTATATACCTATACCTACTTATTAAATGACGAAGTACTACTTATAGCTACTGTCACAGAATACATAATAGTACAAGTCTACTGTGGCTCTGTAGAGCTTCAGACCTCGCGTTTGTGGCATTTTTGATCATTTTTCGAAATGGCTGAAATATTATTTTCCCCATATCTCTACCATTTCGAAAAATTTTAAACTGAATCGACAACTGCTCACAAAATTTCACGAAAATCGCGGTTGAAAAATACACGCTGAAATTTTAATCATTTGGTTCCCGCCGTGGGGTGGTTCCACTCATGATTACAAGCAACTTATTCTATGGGGCCAACTCTCCTGCCAAAAAAAATCAGCTGTTCCATACATTAAGATCGAGTAGATACTGCACTTTTGTATGGAACAGCAGATTTTTTTTTTGTGTATACGACCAGTAGAGGAATATAAACGGAGAGCCAAACGGACATACGAAAGCATATATTTACCAAAGCTGAAACAGAGAGAAACTATTCAACATAGTAAGTGGGCTTCGAGCTCGCTCGGTCAATTATTTAAGTATTCTGTAGTACCTAGGTAGTAATTTGTTGTGTGTTGTAAAAAAATATTTACCTAAAATATACATCATCATGAAACAGCTGTCATAGGCCATTCCTACGAGAAACCGGCAGAAGGCGAAGTCCCACAGCCCAGTAGTGAAGATGCTGGCCACGCCGCCCACGCAGCCCATCAAATTTGTACCTAAACGACCAAGCATTATACATTATCATAACAACAACAAAATATCTTGAGCTCCTCGCGTGCTTCGGAAGGCAAGTTAAGCCGTTGGTCACGGATGCATTTGCAGTCGTTAGCACCCACCAATCCGCATTGGGCCCCCGTGGTGGGATATGGCCATCCGCATTATCCACCTATAAGGAAGGCCTGTGCTCTAGAATGGATGATGGTCTATGTCCCCACTGCTGGGACACAGGCCTTCCTTATGAGTGGATAAAGAGGAAAGGCCACAACACAACCCACCCCACCAGTCCCACCACGCAGCCTCAATGCGGATTGGTGGGTGTTAACGACCGGAAATGCAGCCGGGATTAATGAACTTAATGGCTTAACGTGCCTTCCGAAGCACTGAGGAACTCGAGATAATAAATTTTTGGCCACCCATCCCATGACCGGCCCTTGCGAAAGTTGCTTAGCCTCCGCTATCGCAGGGCCAGGCATTACACCACTGTATCACCAAGCTCCTCAGCGCCATGCAACCGAACTCCACTTTTGCTTTGGAGATTGCAGTATTGGACCGTTATCGGTTGATGGGGAAAAATTGCTGCCCATCTTTTTATGGTCCACAGAAGTGTATACAGGGTCATTTTTGGACCCCTTTTCAAAATTTGTCAGGTCATTCTATAACAGCAGTACAATCAATTTATGAAGTAAAAAATAAATTTTTTTTTTACATTTTTAACCCAAACCTTTCCCTACACAAATTGAAATTGTTGTCACTGTTTGCGCATCGCACAGGTCGACCCGCGCGAGCCCCCCTCCCGCCACCCGCCTTCCCCCGCTCGCGTCCCGTGCACAAGGGTAAGCGTGCGCGCCTAGATTTTTAGGACATAAAAAATGGCGTCCTGCAGTTGCCATTTTTTCTTTTTTTCAAAAAATTGTACCCAGTGTCACTTGGAACGATGTAAGGGTTCTAACGATACCCCATATATAGAAATCCGTTGAGCCATAGTTATGGTGGAATAAAGAAACATACATGAACCCTGAACACAATTATACACACTCCTTTTGGCCAGGCGTGTAAAAAGTGGCTGAAAACTCTGAGTTTAAAAATAAAAAAATATAATTATTTCACCTAATTTATTTTTATTACTTCCCTGAACTTATATTTGATTTTGTAAAGGGGTCGCAAAATTACCCTGTATGAATACTCATCCTAATCTCCTTGGTGATATTCTACTCTGACGCCACATACTATCTCATCTGATTTATCAAATAAGGATTTATGTTATCGTTCATGCTATTGCTACAAACAGATTCCAAATTAACATGATGTGTCAGGAGTATAGTTGTAAAATAGCGGTTGTTATCGGATAGTTATCTAAAGCAGCCGATAATATCGTATAGACAGCGGCTGACAACCGGCTGCTTATCCGACTCAATACCAAAAGGTCTTACAACTTTTACAATTCCTGAGTCGAAATTGTTATAATATACGATACGAGTCGTTAAATGCAAATAGGTATTTTTAGTAAATTAAATACCTACTCTGTCATGATGAATTCGTGGGCGATGAATTTGTAGAACATCAAACTGGAAATTCTGGTGTTCTCGTCAATTTCTCTGCACCACAAAACTGTTTACGGTTAACGCACATTTAGGCGGGCCGCAGCGGGGCGGGCCGCATCGCAAAAATCCGCTCAAATCGCTCCCATACATTTTATATGAACTATCGCACATTATGCCGGGGCGGAGCGGGCCGCATAATCCGTCGCGCATTTTGTTGCGATGCGATGCGGCCCGCCCCGCCCCGCTGCGCCCCGACTCAGTGTGCTATATATATAGCAAGCGGATTTATCGATCGGGAGTCATCCGAAAATACCCCAAAACTTTTTTGTCGTATAAAAGATTGAGAAAAAGATATCTATATCTTTTTCTCAATCTATTGATATACTATATAATTTTGTAAAAATACCCTTAATTAAAATTCCTTACTTGTTTTTTTTTCTTTAGAAATAAAAAAATACTTATGAATATTTTTCAAAATTATTATGGGACATAACAATGAAAGTATCCTCTGCACTGATGTCCTTGTATAATGGACGTCGTCAGTGATCCTCTGCATCACTATATTTTTTGTTATACATTTATTAGAAGTGGCACTCGCCATAGAAAAAATACCTAACTTGTATACAATTAAATTAAATTTGGTCTTAAAATAAAGCCACTATTTTCCTTTTTTGAAATTAAAAAACGCAGTGTTTATTTGACTTCTGATTTGGCATTGATCTGTCATTTGGTTGACAGATACCACAGCCAGAAATAAAAAACCGGCCAAGTGCGTGTCGGGCCACGCGCAGTAGGGTTTCGTCCGTGGTTATCATATACCATACCTTATTTAATACCACTATCATTTTTCATCTGCAAAAATAACTTCTTATAGGAGTACAAACTTTTTCATAGTGTTTTTATAAATAACAAAAAATATATTTGCGGTTTTGGAAAATTTGCTATATCTCTAAAACTACTAAATATATATGTCATTGAAACCAATTTTTGTTAAAAGTGTTTATTAAGTTCTACAGCATATATTATGTTTTAGATTTTTCACTCTCTTATTTTAAAAGTTAGAGGGGGGGAGACACACATTTGACCACTTTTGAAGTGTATATCTTTCAAACAGTTGACTTTGAGAAAAAATGGTTTGTGGAACCTCAATGTCATTTTTAAAGACCTATCTATAGACACCCCGCACGCATAGGTTTGATGAAAAACATTTTTTTTCAGTTTCAATTCCATGTATGGGTTAATATGATGTATTTCCATTGCCCCTATAACAAAAAATACTAAAAACAGAATAAAATAAATATTTAAGGGCGGCTCCCATACAACAAACTTGAGTTTTAGGCGTTTTTTGGTACGGAACCCTTCGTGCATGAGTCCGACTCGCACTTGGCCGGTTTTTTTATTTTTGTCTAAAAATCGTAAAGCTGTTCACAGAATACATCTACCTACCAAGTTTCAAATCCTAATACTTTCAGAATAAAGTGGCTGTGACATACGGACGGACAGACAGACAGACATGACGATTCTATAAGGGCTTCGTTTTTTGCCATTGGGCTACGTAACCCTAAAAAAAGTACAGCAGATTATGAATCACAGATTAAAGATTTTAAAAGGTATATAACTTTAGCATTAAAGGCCGGGTCTCTTTTGTCAAACATTGTTTTTGTAAGAGTAAAGTTAACACAAGAGATACAGTAGGAAAATCTATACCCTAATAATTATTAGGGTAATTACCCTGCCGGATAATTTTTACCCTAAATCTAGGGTAAATTACCCTAAGCTGGCACTACTGTACTCAAAATCCGTCGATGTGATGCGGCCCGGCCCGTCACAGTGTGCTATAGGAGCATTTTGCGATGCGCTGCGGCCCGGCCCGCCCCGTTGCGACCCGCCTAAATGTGCGTTAACCTAAAGGTGCGCCAGTCGTGGCTGCGCCGTACGTAATCCCGCCCGCGCTCACGCACGCTTCACGCCGCTGTGCTGCCGCTCGTAATAATTTGAACGTTTACCTACCTACAGTACATACCATGCTTTCCAAAGATATTTTTGCAAAAAAGATTTGTAAGAATGAGGATATATTTTACATTAACTTTAAATTATAAGGCATTTCGTACTTGTCGAAACAGACGAAATTTATTTTTATGTCAATTGTGTAATTTTGTTAAAAAAATCACAAATTCCTACAGGAAAAGGTACTTTTAATGCCTATTATTTAAGGTTATGGAAAGTATTAAATTTTAGAATTTAAAGATTATTATTTTGAGAAGTGTAGGTAAATAAAAAAGAAAAAAACAGTTAATAGTGTAAAAAATATTTTTTAATAATATGAAATAAAACACTTTTTTACGGATACTAGCGCGGTTTTATTGAATGTACTTTGGTATTTAGTTGGTATTTGGTTTGATTTTTGTTTTTTATAATATATTTTTTATTTGAATAAATACATTATTTTTAGTAAAGCCACGTTTTAAATTAAAACCTATTTCGACCATAAGTTTTCAAATCACATAACATGACGTACGCAATGAAAAATTGTAGTCAATTCCTGAAAACAGTTAGGTTAATGTAAACTGTAGTTTGACAGATAGATGTGATATGTGATACATTGCTACTTTTCGTTAGTAAGTTTTTATTGGTGTCAAAACGAAAGTGCCAATGTATCACATACATCAGTCAAATTACAATTAACATTAACTTCATTATTTTAGTCGATCGATAGACGCGCTGGTCTACCTACAAAAAAATATTAAAAAAAAACTTTGTATTATGCTGATGCTAACCCTACAAGGAAAAAACATTTTGTATAGAGATTGACTATGCATTTTTTGACGACCGAATAAACTAGCGATGTGACAGCCCTTCATGTTTAAGCTGTATCGCTCGCTCGAGGCTCGAGTTGGCCTACTTATTTGGTTCTACTATGCTATACGGGTTGTAACCGCGTATGATGACCGAAAATCAAAATGAATGTTGGTATACGGGCACCATATGGGTTTCATACGGGCACCATACGGGTTTCATACGGGCATCATACGGGTTGTATACGGGCACCATACGGGTTTCATACGGGCACCATACGGGTTTCATACGGGCACCATACGGGTTGTATACGGGCACCATACGGGTTTCATACGGGCACCATACGGGTTGTATACGGGCACCATATGGGTTGTATACGGGCACCATACGGGTTTCATACGGGCACCATACGGGTTTCATACGGGCACCATACTGGTGGTATACGGGCACCATACGGGTTGTATACGGGCACCATACGGGTTTCATACGGGCACCATACGGGTTGTATACGGGCACCATACGGGTTGTATACGGGCACCATACGGGTTGTATACGGGCACCATACGGGTTGTATACGGGCACCTTACGGGTTTCATACGGGTTGTATACGGGCACCATACGGGTTTCATACGGGCATCATACGGGTTGTATACGGGCACCATATGGGTTGTATACGGGCACCATACGGGTTTCATACGGGTTGTATACGGACACCATACGGGTTTCATACGGGCACCATATGGGTTGTATACGGGCACCATACGGGTTTCATACGGGTTGTATACGGGCACCATACGGGTTTCATACGGACACCATACGGGTTGTATACGGGCACCATACGGGTTGTATACGGGCACCATACGGGTTTCATACGGGTTGTATACGGGCACCATACGGGTTTCATACGGACACCATACGGGTTGTATACGGGCACCATACGGGTTGTATACGGGCACCATACGGGTTTCATACGGGCACCATACGGGTTGTATACGGGCACCATACGGGTTTCATACGGGCACCATACGGGTTGTATACGGGCACCATACGGGTTTCATACGGGTTGTATACGGGCACCATACGGGTTTCATACGGACACCATACGGGTTGTATACGGGCACCATACGGGTTGTATACGGGCACCATACGGGTTGTATACGGGCACCATACGGGTTGTATACGGGCACCATACGGGTTGTATACGGGCACCTTACGGGTTTCATACGGGTTGTATACGGGCACCATACGGGTTTCATACGGGCATCATACGGGTTGTATACGGGCACCATATGGGTTGTATACGGGCACCATACGGGTTTCATACGGGTTGTATACGGACACCATACGGGTTTCATACGGGCACCATATGGGTTGTATACGGGCACCATACGGGTTTCATACGGGTTGTATACGGGCACCATACGGGTTTCATACGGACACCATACGGGTTGTATACGGGCACCATACGGGTTGTATACGGG
This sequence comes from Agriphila geniculea, assembly GCA_943789525.1. Lineage (NCBI taxonomy): Eukaryota > Metazoa > Arthropoda > Insecta > Lepidoptera > Crambidae > Agriphila > Agriphila geniculea. The sequence continues at coordinate 26,494,272 of OX038872.1, read as the reverse complement.
CACCATACGGGTTTCATACGGGTTGTATACGGGCACCATACGGGTTTCATACGGACACCATACGGGTTGTATACGGGCACCATACGGGTTGTATACGGGCACCATACGGGTTTCATACGGGTTGTATACGGGCACCATACGGGTTTCATACGGACACCATACGGGTTGTATACGGGCACCATACGGGTTTCATACCGGCACCATACGGGTTACATACGGGCACCATACGGGTTTCATACGGGCACCATACGGGTTTCATACGTGCACCATACGGGTTTCATACGTGCACCATACGGGTTTCATACGGGCACCATACGGGTTGTATACGGGCACCATACGGGTTGTATACGGGCACCATACGGGTTTCATACGGACACCATACGGGTTGTATACGGGCACCATACGGGTTTCATACGGACACCATACGGGTTGTATACGGGCACCATACGGGTTGTATACGGGCACCATACAGGTTTCATACGGGTTGTATACGGGCACCATACGGGTTTCATACGGACACCATACGGGTTGTATACGGGCACCATACGGGTTTCATACCGGCACCATACGGGTTACATACGGGCACCATACGGGTTTCATACGGGCACCATACGGGTTATATACGGGCACCATATGGGTTGTATACGGGCACCATACTGGTTTCATACGGGCATCATACGGGTTGTATACGGGCACCATACGGGTTTCATACGTGCACCATACGGGTTTCATACGGGCACCATACGGGTTGTATACGGGCACCATACGGGTTGTATACGGGCACCATACGGGTTTCATACGGGTTGTATATGGGCACCATACGGGTTTCATATGGGCATCATACGGGTTGTATACGGGCACCATATGGGTTGTATACGGGCACCATACGGGTTTCATACGGGTTGTATACGGACACCATACGGGTTTCACACGTGCACCATACTGGTTGTATACGGGCACCATACGGGTTGTATACGGGCACCATACGGGTTTCATACGGGTTGTATACGGGCACCATACGGGTTGTATACGGGCACCATACGGGTTTCATACGGGTTGTATACGGGCACCATACGGGTTTCATACGGACACCATACGGGTTGTATACGGGCACCATACGGGTTGTATACGGGCACCATACGGGTTTCATACGGGTTGTATACGGGCACGGTAATTACCCTGCCGGATAATTTTTACCCTAAATCTAGGGTAAATTACCCTAAGCTGGCACTACTGTACTCAAAATCCGTCGATGCGATGCGGCCCGGCCCGTCACAGTGTGCTATAGGAGCATTTTGCGATGCGCTGCGGCCCGGCCCGCCCCGTTGCGACCCGCCTAAATGTGCGTTAACCTTTACTGTAACGTTTATAGTAAGTAGGTAGTATGTAGATAGACAAAAATAATCACTTAGGACATAAAGCGGCTTTAATAAAACATAGACATGTTTCAAGCGTAGCCAGCCGCGGTTTATGGGTGATCACCGTAGTCAGCGAAAAAAGCGGCTGGTCAGCGGCTGGCTGACTAAGATAACAACCGCCTTCACATCTATAGTCAGGAGATACTCGTATATTTATCTGATACGAGGATAAAGATGTTATTAAAATCCTAATGTCAATATTTACTCAATGTATATAAGAATATTCAATTTTGGCTTACAGATTATCAAGTAAAATCATATAAAAAATTAAAAACACGGTATCTTGACAAAAAAACTTATTTTCATATTTATTGAAAAGGATGGAGCTCTTTTTGCATTTTTTGCGGGATTAAAAATAATTACTTTAAGTAGGTACCTTTATTGCAAAAGATACAAGATGACCTTTATAATTTTAAAGTCATAAGTAATAATAAATCCATCATAATGGGATTTGAAGGATTGTTTGTCCTAAGTTGATGATTCACTAAATCACAAAAGCTTAGGATCAAATATTTCCACAAGAAGATATTGATACAGATTTACTTTGTATATAGCTGTTGGACATCTGAAAAATCTTCTTACTAAAGTCCGATACTAGTCTGTAGTCTCCCAGCAAAAATGTAGTGCCTTTAAAATGCAACAGTCCAGTGGCGGCCTTAGGGGGTGGCGAACCGGGCAATCGCCCGGGGCCTCGCTCTTGCAGGGGCCTCGCGCAACAACCCACAACAACCCAAGTAAATTTAAAAAAATATAGATTATACATAATATCAATAGAAATAAAAGAACCAGTAAAAAGTTTCTTTATCATATTGCCACACAAAATTGCAAAAAATATGTCTTGTTCGGAATTCGTAAGTAAATATAAAAATGACTCGGAATGAATGAGAGAAACCCGTAGCAGTACAAAATATGCATGGAAACAGTAAAAATAAAAATAAAACATTAAATCAAACGTATCTTTTTTCTCTTCAGCTAAGCTCTCTTTTTAGGGTTCCGTACCAAAATGGTAAAAAAGGAACCCTTATGGTGAGACTCAGTCTGTCTGTCTGTCACAGCTGGATATCTCGAGAACTACTAATGGTATCAACTTGAAATTTGGAATAGTTTTAGATGATATTTGCCCAACTATTTTGCAAATAAGAAAGAAATAATAAAATTAATATTTTTTTTACAACAGGGACTGAAAAGGGGTCTTAAAAATTTTAAGTGAGGTGATTAGGGCATGTGGGGTATCATATGAAAGAGCGCTGTTTGCACATTTTAAAACATTTTTTTCTTTTTTCTTAGGCCGCATAGTTTTCGACTTATGATGAAAAATGTAAAAAAAAATACCGTTCCCCCCCCTTATCTCCGAAGTTTGCAAAGAGAAAAATCTGAAATAATTCTATGTGATAGTAGTTTATGTAAAGATTACAGGAAAAATAAAACGATGTCTCAATATAACACACTTTTTTAGAAATTCAAAAAACATATTTTTTTTAGTTTCACTACCAGTCAACAGATGGCGCTGTCCTAAGCATGCTAACCTAAGGGCAAAAAGTAGTTCCACTATGGGTCAAGAGATGGCGCAACCTAACACTACAATAATAAATTGGTGGCTGGTTCTAAATTTCTAATATAATTACCTACTATTTGCCGTACGAATAAACGAAGAATAAGTTCATACTTTACTAAGTAATTATATATATTACTATATAGTAATATATCAATAACGAGGAGCTCGGTGGCGCAGTGGTTTAGCGCCTGGACCAGCGATTGCGGATGTTAAGCAACTTTCGCAAGGTTCGGTCATGGGATGGGTGACCAAAAATTTATTATCTCGAGCTCCTCCGTGCTTCGGAAGGCACGTTAAGCCGTTGGTCCCAGCTGCATTTGCAGTCGTTAACACCCACCAATCCGCATTGGGCCCGCGTGGTGGGTTATGGCCCATCCTCCTTATCCACCCATGAGGAAGGCCTGTGCCCCAGCAGTGGGGACATTAAAATGGCTGATGGACTAGTAATATAAACATTTTGCAATGTGGAGTGGCTGAAACGTTTTTCAGTCACCATAAGCAGCATTTGTAAATTAACTGTCCGCCTGTTCGCCCTTCCACCTGTCTGCCGTTTATCCTGCTTTTTTAAAGACTGTCCTAAAATAACATATGCAAATATATTTATGATTGTACGGAACCCTCGGTGCGCGAGTCCGACTCGCTCTTGACCGGTTTTTTTTATTTTACTCTTACTTTGCTGACCCGCCTGTTTGTTTTTATAGATTTTGAGTAATTTAATTACAAACTTCCACATACATTCAACATGTCCTTCATTAGCCAGTTGTTACCAGTCTCTAAGTTTCTACAGTGGTTTTACTGCCAGTTTTAATGATTTCAACGTACATTTAGAAAATAGACTCAAAAATTTCGCCGCGTTTTTCGGTTCCTGTCCGTAACAAACCCTGTGCCTCGTAAAGACCCTGCCGCCCGGAGCCTCGCAATGGGTAGGGCCGCCACTGTGCACACAATCAGTTAATCTCATTTAATATAGCGAGTCTGTAAACCTTCCCACGCAGATAAAGTAAATTAAATATGCTCTTATTATATTAGCAAACAGTCACTATAAATAGTGAGTTGTTGCCGTTGTTGGTAAATCGTATTTATATGTAAGTGTACCTGTTATTACACAAACATTTCAGCTTATTAGAATATCAACCTCATGAGAAAGAGTCTATCGTCTTGAAAATATAAAATAATTGAACATTAATGGTCCTTCGAACCGTATATACCGATTCTTCCAAAGATTTTTAGCATTTTTTCAGAAACGAACTCAAGCTGAATTAACAACTAAATTAGTCAACAATCTTACCAACCAAAGCGGGCACCCTCCCGAAGGTGTCTGCGAGCCAGCCGAAGAAGATGCCGCCCACCAACGACCCGCCGAAGAACACCGCCTGCGCTATCGGCGCGAAACCCGCGTACTCGCACACCCATCCTCGCTGTCAACAGATACGTTTTTTTAATGCACAACGGGAGGATAGTGCTTGGCCTTTGCCTCACATGATCTGATGTTAAGTGACGATAAGGCCGAAGGTGGAAGCGCATTACACCCGGAATCCTCATCACTGAGGAACTGGCTATCAGTTACCACTAACTACCGGAACACAACAATTTTTAAATCATTGTTATGGCGTCAGACTTAGCTAAGATGGTGGTAGCTAGCCAGGCGGAGTTTAAATAAACCCTATCACTAACCAAACCGAGTACAAGTTGTACCTCCCCTTGAAAATGAACCCGAGAGTCCTGCGTCTTACACGGGTGGGCGAACCACAGAGGTGGTTTTTAATTAAAATGTAAAAGAAAACAGTTTGTTACCGTAGTTTCGATATGGAGAATCATTTTCATCCTTCATCACATTGAACCCACTCGGTTTTATTCTCACCTCACTGACCACCGTGTGGTAGGGAATATCCCCAAGCTCGAACTCCCAGCCGTTCTCGCAGGGCTGCGTGGGGGTGCTGGGGTGGGGCGCAGTCATCGTCTCTAGGACTTGGCTCCAGTTGGCGGTGTACGTCAGGCAGCGGTCCCACTCGCTGCCCACCTGCACGGTGGTTAAGTTCCGCCTGTGGTTAAAAGCAGATATTAGTTCCAATTCTAAAGAAACGGGGCCGTAGGTACCGGCTAACTTTTCGGACTTCGGCGGGTCTGCCGGGGTTCAACTTAAAACAGATAAATCGAAGTTAGGAATTTCGTATTGTAACTATTTGCTGAAGTTATTTGGAAGATATCGATGTTCGTGTGACGTCATGAATTAGGGTTCGCCATTTTGGCCTGATTGTTTTAATTTGTAGCCCGGCAGACTTGTCGAGTTTCGGAGCGTTAGCCGGTACGGCCCCAGTTCGCAGATGGAAAAAATAAAACTTCAGATCAATATTTCGTATAGCCTACAAAAAGCTTACAAAATTCCATGTAGTTTTTATAAAAAAATTATGAATTCCCACACCAGGAAAAGACGTTCTTATCCGAAGAACGTATTTTTGGGGCTAACACATTTAACAGATTTACGAACATCAAGAATAGACTCCACGAATCGATTCACAGAGCTCAGTAATGTCTCAGTCACGTCAACGGTCAGTCAAATTCCTTGCCGGTGACTGACTCGTCACGTGACTGTCAAAATTTGTATGAGGGCTTTTCAAAATGACAAAAATCTGGAGGCTCGATAGATGGCATTGATAAAAATGTATGGGTGAATGTAATCTTTTTTACTAAGCTAGGAAGGTATGCAGGCAGATGTAACCATAGAATGTTTCTCTTTGGGCAGATATCAGCCTGCTAGCGCTTACTTAACTCTTTGGTACAGGCCGTTTATTTTCATTCGTTACATCAACGCCATCTAGTGAGGCAAATAGTTACTATTTTTTTTTAATGTCACTTTGAAAAGCCTTCATTGATATTTGACTGACGTTGACGCGACTGAGTCGTGACTGAGCTGTGTGAATGATCCATAGACCGACGTCAGTACCAGTCTAGCGACAGACCTCAGTTCAACGTCCAAGTGTTCCATCTCGGGCACCCGGCACCAGTGGCGCTGCGGCGTGGCGGCGATGAACATCTGCACGAAGTAGACGAACGCGAAGAAGAACCCGAACGGCGCCATCGCCACGAACAGCAGCCTCTGGTAGCGGCCCATCTCGCCCACGTGCGCGAGCACCGCCGACAGCACGTCGCCATCGCTCGCGAACTTCTTCTTCTCATCTTTGGACTCCTGGGAAAAGAAAATACGTGATATAAGAGCTGGTTTATACGGGGTCAGGGACTGGACCCAGTGACTTGGAATTTCCAACCCAGTCACAGGGTAGAGTTAGACTGAACCACTCGGCTGGGTGAGATCACGGGAGGCGGTCGTGGAGGGAGCCACAACGTTGAATGTTGTGGTCCCCTCCTGGCGAGCCCCACATACGAACCCCCTGCTCACCTGCGATATGCGTAAATGCATTTTCTCCGGTATAAAAAAAAGGGTAGACAAGATAGGCAGTAAAAATGGTTCAGCAGCTTCAGGTATGATTGATGATAAAGATGTTCCTCGCTTTGGTAGGTATCTTTATTATGGCCATTCTACCGCCTAATAAGGCCCGTATTTATAAACCGCTGTCAACGTTGAGAGCCATCTTGAGCTTATACTTGAGATGCTGTTCTTATTAATAAATCATACTTAAGTACATGTTTGAGTTCGTGGTATCAACTGAGAGCACTCATATTAATAAACAAAACTCTGCACTTGAGATCGCTCTTGAGATGATGATTGAGAGCGTGTTCGCCAAGTGCTGCAAAACCGTGACTTGAGAGCGTGCGCGCGCGGGATAGTTATTTTATTTTGAACTGCTACGTATGTTTTTGTACCTATGTACGTGGATAAAATTATAAAGTCTCAAAATCTAATAAACGGAGTTAATTATCATGATGATATTGATTACGATATTACATAAATTACGAAATTTATTAGTCATAATAACAATTACAATAACCCGCCATTTTTTCCGTTTCTTTAATCATGAAACAGAAAAGGCAAAGGCACATTTGCATCATACAGCCACGAAATACATAATCCAGGACTTCAGTCTTCTTGAACTGACGTAGTAATATAAAGTGATATTTTATTTATGTGTAAATAAAGTAATATAAATAAATATTTAATTTTACCACTTGTCTAAAATGTTTTGCACTAATTTATGAGAGTACAATTTATAAAACTATTACTTTTTGTAATTTGAGCTAACTATTCTACACAGCTTAAACGAAACGTTAATCATTCAATCTTAATTCAAAAGTGTCATTTTACTGTTTAAAAACCACCGTGAACTTAAGATCCTGCTCTTAAGATTGATCTTAAGAGCTGAGATCGATCTCATTTGATACGCTCTTGATATCTGACTATTAATTAATATCCAACTTAAGATGCTGCTCACATCTTGAGAGCGTATCAGCTGAGATCGATCTTGAGATCGGTATTGAGAGCGGTTTATAAATACGGGCCTTAGATTGCTTTCGTCTAGCTTTCATTTGACAGATTGTGTGACACATAATAAGTAGCTACTTCTTTTTGGCACAAAGCGATTACAATAGCAATGTACGCCAGAGTACTAAAGGTACGGGGGCTACTCAAAGGCCACTTTTCTATTCGTTCGCTAACTTAAAAATTAGAAATAAGCCATAAACTCCAAAATTACGTTTCGTAGACTTGTCAATTCCATACAATACAACAATGTCTTTGATTTACATAAACTTGCGACTTGTACTATTAGTTATTCTGTGCTTGCGACATGTGACTTAAGAGCGTGCAGTCTGCACACTAGCGCCGCCATTTGAAATAAAATCATAGTGTTTAAATAAAAAAGAAATTATGAATTATCTCTCTGGAGTGCACTCCGAACAAGCTTTGCGGTACTTTTTATCCCTTAAACAATATTTTCTAGCCTGTCGTTTTGTTATATGGACTTTTATTGCGAAAAGTGGCCACTTTTAACAATAAAAGTCCATTAAACTAAACGACAGGCTAGAAAATATTGCTTAAGTGATAAAAACTACCACAAAGCTTGTTCGGAGTGCACTCCAGAGAGATAATTTACAAATTTGTCTTTATTTAAGCACTATGATTTTTTTTCTAATGGCGGCGCTAGTGTGCAGACTGCGCAGCCTTAATTGATCGTTTAATTGCTTAATTATTTTCAAGCTTTAAGTTAGCGAACGAATATAAAAGTGGCCATTTGAGTAGGGGGGCAGATTCAATTGGGGAAGAATGAACATCGTACGGGTCTCTCTCGTATTGCATGCGTTTAAGTCTTTTTGTGCAGCTGCGAAAAAGGATGAAAATTTAGAAAACTCCTTCCTTTGTAACGGTTTTTGTATACTCGTAAATAAAAACTAACTAACCACTAAGTAGGTGGTAACTCTCTCTGAATTCTATTTTGTATAATTTTGTTATAGAACTAGGTACAACAGGAAAAAATGCATTAGGTAAAACAATTGTTCCATGTTGTAATGCTGTGATTAACACATGATTAAATGGAAAATAGCGGAAACCAGCTGCATTATTATGTATGGTATCTCCAAGGTAAACTTTATTATTGTAATGTTTATTGATTATTTTATATTTATTAGCGGAATGAAGTGATTCGCTGTACCGCCACGCTTTTTCGACGTGAGAGAGAGTCGTAGGCGTGCGTTGGTTCCAAAATTCTCAAACTCAAATAACACTCATTCACTTGCTATTATTTTCTTCGAACTTAAATCTCATCTCTGAAGAAACCATATTTAAAAAAAAAACTTTAAAAACAGCCTATGCGTCAAAACTAGATGGACCATTTAGACCGGCGTACTTTGTTTTCATTAAACAAAATCCACCACATTTTCAAACCGATGAAAGAATACTACACAATAACTAAAACAAGCGAATAGTTAATTATTAAAAACTAACCTCATTTCCTTTCATTTCGATATTGTCTTTTTCCCTCATGATTTAATCCAAAAATGTTATACGTAGTCAGTTTTAAATTTGCCCACACGCGAGTTTCAACCTTTCAATCACCGTGGTCGGACGTCGAATGCTGCTGATAATAATATATTATCAGTACATTTAGGCAACAACTCCGCCGATAAAAAGGGTTAAGAGCGATCAGAATTTAGCTTACAGGATCTGTGAAATTTTAACCTAATTTTCACAGATTCCAATGAGGCTTACAATGTGATTTTCATTTTGTTTTTATACTTAAATTGACACTTTTAAATATGAAAATTAGTCCATTGTACAAAACATTATGTAAATGTAGTCCACAGTACAAAAATAAATTAGTAACGCAACGCGTGAGGCGAATCATGTAGTCGCAGTTTACAAAAACATAATAAATTATTCAATTTATAGCTACGGTTCATTCACCTATGTCATAGTTAGAGGTAAAGAATAGCTATAAGGCGCGTTTTGCGTACATCAGCACAAGTTGTGTAACCTGCAATTGCCATTTTGCCTGTTGAGCAATGCGCAAGTGCGTATCTGGCGACCTGCGTGTGATTTTGTGCTGAATAATAAATAAAGAATTACTACAAGAAAACAGAACTCAGTCCGTCGCAAAAAATACGCGTATTTACCTGTATAACGCAATTTTATTTTATTAGATACTAGCGGCCGCCCGCGGTTTCACCCGCGTAGTTCCCGTTTCCGTGGGTATATCGGGATAAAAAGTATTCTATGTTTTAATCTAGCTAGGCTATCTACTATCTGTGTGCCAAATTTTAACCAAATCCGTTCAGTAGTTTTTGCGTGATTAAGGAACAAACATCCAAACCCACTAACTTTCACATTTATAATATTAGTAGGATTTATTTACCGTAATCTCACATTTAAGAAAATTATTTTTTCCTAATAAGTAATTTCGAAACTCAATCTATAGTAATATTCTCTTAGTTTCAGCAACAAGCGAACCCTAGTACAGAAGTTATCGAACTTGGAAAGACGTTATACCTAGTCAGAAGATTACCCAAACAAACCTCTTGAAAACCAATATCGCAGAGATGTTACTCAAAACAAAACGTTTTTTTTTTTATTTAGTCTTTTTGGATGTAACATCATGATATACGAGCTAATATGTCAATACTATAGGAAACACGGTTTACAAAAAATATTATACAACGTGTTACTTTTTAGGGTTCCGTACCCAAAGGGTAAAAACGGGACCCTATTACTAAGACTTCGCTGTCCGTCTGTCTGTCTGTCTGTCTGTCACCAGGCTGTATCTCATGAACCGTGATAGCTAGAAATATGAAATTTTCACAGATTATGTATTTCTGTTGCCGCTATAGCAACAAATACTAAAAACAGAACAAAATTAATATTTAAGGGGGGCTCCCATACAGGAAACGTAATTTTTTTTGCCGTTTTTTGCTCGTTATTAATAACGACAACAGGCAGACAGTTGAAATTTTCACAGATGATTTATTTTTGTTGCCTCTATAACAAAAAATACTAAAATCAGAATAAAATTTTATCCGGATATTTTTTTCCGGATTTTGGTACGGAACCCTACGTGCGCGAGTCCGACTCGCACTTGGCCAGTTTTTGTAACACGTTGTTACAAAATGTAACAAGGGGTTTTTTACCCCTAATGCCGAATATGGTAGATAGAGACCATCAAACTGAACAACTCTGAAATCGCCAAAAAAAATCAGCTGTTTCATACAAAATTTAATGACGAAAATATCAAATATGCCCTCAGGCAGGATACACAACTGAGTGAAACGTGAGCGTCCTATTTTGCCTAATTAGTTACTAATTTAAGCCACGGCCTAATTTTTTTTCAAACTTGTCAACGTTAACCCACCATCGACAAATATAGCATTCATTAGTTCCGTCTCCCAATGATCATTGGGTAAGTACCTGGAAACTAATCATCCATATGATTGATACTTAGCTACGGTGCGTTACACGGTGCGATGACAAGCCGACAATCGTAATGAGAACTTACTTAATTAACTAACAAAGGGACCTACTGTCTCACCTCTAAAAATATACTTAGAACTTTTCAGGGTTCCATAGTTCTGTAGTTGAAGGGCACACGGGAAAAAGGGGCTCATCGGCATTTTTGATCAATTTGAACTAACAGTAATTGCATTCTTCTTCTTGCAGCCTTTGAATGGGTCTTTCAAATGACATATTCAAAATAAACTAAAAGGGGCCCATTTCTCGTTAATTCGTCTCAGTAAAAATAGAGTAGCTATGTAATAAAATCTTTAATTAACAATTTTCTTATATTTAAGCTAATTGTTCATTTCAAACTAATAATTGCATTCGATGGCATTGGCATACTCAAAACAAACTGGGGTAAATCACCGTAGTAAAAAATTACCATTTTTCTCAAATTTTATGATGAGCCCCTTCTTCTTCCCGTGTACCCTTCAGTTAGGGGCTATTTATCTTTTTAGGGTTCCGTACCCAAAGGGTAAAAACGGGACCCTATTACTAAGACTCCGCTGTCCGTCTGTCTGTCTGTCTGTCTGTCTGCCTGTCTGTCTGTCTGTCTGTCTGTCTGTCTGTCTGTCTTTTTTTTTTCTTTTTGATAGGAGGAAACGCGATCTTATCGCCTTCCGACCCACCCCATCACATCAGAATCGTTCTCCGATCTGTCTGTCTGTCTGTCTGTCACCAGGCTGTATCTCATGAACCGTGATAGCTAGAAAGTTGAAATGTTCACACATGATGTATTTCTGATGCCGCTATAATGACAAATACTAAAAATAGAAGAATATTAATATTTAAGGGGGGCTCCCATACAACAATGGTAGTTATTTTTGCCGTTTTTTGCTCGATATTAATAACGACAACAGGTAGACAGTTGAAATTTTCACAGATGGTGTATTTTTGTTGCCGCTATAACAACAAATACTAAAAACAGAGTAAAATTAATATTTAAGGGGGGCTCCCATACAACAAACGTAGTTTTTTTTTTGCCGTTTTTTGGTACGGAACCTTTCGTGTGCGAGTCCGACTCGCACTTGGCCGGTTTTTTTATATACTGATCATGTGGAAAACCTTCAACACAGACAGAGAATACATAAAACTATTAAGTGCTTTGCTCGAGACGACAAGCTTTGTCATCACTTTCTCATTCCTCATACGAAATAGCTTTTCAGCTTTCTCAAGAAAGTCAGCACTTGAAGTTGACACGAGAGTATGTACCCAGAATCTAAAATAATAGGTAGATACTTGTAAGGTAATCTTACTTAACACAGAAATATTATAATCTTAGTACCTATAAAAGCTCACATAGTATAGGCATTGCTTTGTTACCTTGAAAATAATATTGAAATAAAATATTTCGGTCAAGTGACAAATTAAATTTTCGGGGGATCATAATTTTTTCTATTTCGTTAAAGAAAAAAATAGTCACTATTAAAATAATCACCTGTAAAAGCACCTAAATAATAATAACGCTAATAATACCTGTATTGTGCAATAAATATTCTGATTTTTGATTTCGGAGGCTGAAAGATACGCTATCCGACCCTTATTACATTCTGATTTTTCCTACCGCTAACTGAAAATTCCTACACAAATGGCCGAAATTCTATTCGTTCGCTAACTATTAGAGCTTCAAAATATTAATTATCATTCACATGTCGCAAGATTATGTAAATGACAGATTGTTGTATGCAACCGATAAGCCTTTTACTCGTGATTTAAGTTGATGGCTTAGTTTTATTTTTAAGTTAGCGAACGAATAGAAAGTTGGCCATTTGAGTAGAGGGGCTGAAATTAGGTTTCCTAAAATGACGGTGCCGTCATAATTATATCGGCCGTATGCTGCAACTAAAGGAATTTAGCGGCGTAGAACGTTGTCTCTGTAAACAATACGGCGCGGTTTCCTAGAGAGCAGTGCTGGACACCGTAAAGTCAAATTACAGGTTTATCCTAGCATGAAAGTCAGGGGAATAACCAATTAATGGGACACTTATTTCAGCCATATATAGCCGCAGTTTGTTTAACTTCATGTAATTAGTTTTAAGGCTTTTGGAAAATAAATTATTATTATTATTAAATTATCTTTTTACGTCCGTAAAATTACGGCCTCTATGTGTCGGCACCGCTTTCTTAGGAAACTCTAGCTTTACGTACTACAGAGGAAAAAGATTCACTTGAGAATCCAAACCGATTACTAAACCTTAGCCCGCCGGTAATGGCCGGTCGCCCTGACCCACAACCACAATTGACATGTAATTTCCTTTTAATTCACCTATTCCAGTTAGATTATACGTAGGTACGGTATAATCTAACTGGTTAACTACACTGACTCAGTGCTGGATTAATAGGCAATTGCTTAGGGCATCACGTCTGGGGGGCACCATAATCGGCACCGAAAAAAAATTGAAAAAATATTTTTTTGAAAGAAATAAGAATTCAAAAATGTTTTAATTCAATTTCATTTGTGTGGCCATGTAAAATGACTTACCATAAGATAAGTGGATGAAACTGACAAAAAATCGCGCTGTGCGGCCGTTTTTTTACTATAGACAACAGGTAAAACAAGAGCACAATATAGTGGATGAAACTGACTAAAAATCGCGCTGCGCGGCCATTTATTTTGGCTAAAGACTGATTCTGAAAAATCAGGAATTTTGTGCATATCCTAGACAGGTATCCTCACTTACGTAGATGGTAACCCTATATAAGGGGCCCACAGGCGTGAATTGCATAGGGCAACAAGTGGTCTTAATCCGGCACTGCACTGACTGTGCTATGTGTGTTGGTTAATTGAAATACTAGCCACGTAACGGAAATTGCACAATTAGTACAAAGCATTCCATTTATACCTACATTAGTCGAAATATAAAACAAGTTTGTAATCATCTTCTAAACTACTAAGTGGGACCAGCAATGCTGAATATCTTTGAAACTATCAATGGCAGAATTTTTTGAACATAGGCACCAAATGGCACTGAATTGGCACTGTATATCCTAGCCACAAAATATTTGAAAAACAAGGCGGTATCCCGCCATCTTGACATTCACTCGTATTCCTATAGGTTCCTTCTGTTTTTTTTTCAAGCTGTCGAAGCCTAAAAAATAACTTCTTTATGTAAAAAAATATAAGTAAGTACCTAATTATAGTTCGTTGAAATTGAAAATAAATTATGCCATGCCATCAATCATTGCTTGCTGACGTCAACAAGTTTTCCACAACAAAATGTATTTCGTTTATAAAGGCACATTTCTACTCGTCGCGCGGCGAAACGAACCAGGTAATACCTACCCGTTTATAAATATTTAAAGGTATTTTCCCTGAAATGGTATTTTCCACTAGGGTAGCTACATTCAATCTAAGTTGCATTTATGGGTCGTATTATTGTTCTAGCTGTACCCTCAGTCGAAAAGTAACCAAAGACCACTTTTATTTAGTGTAAAAAGCTTGGAGCTTGGAACCTACTCATTCTAAAATGGTTTTTCGGTATTTTTTGGAACCTGTCTGATTCTACTTATACTAAAAAGGTTTTTAGGTATTTTTTGTATTAAACTTTCACCTCCTGCACTATTTATAACACCTTTGAGGTCAAATATACTACACAAGACTAAGGTATTTTGAATTTCGTAAATGTTAAGTATTCTATTTCCCAAGTATATGAGTAGCACTCCAACCAAATTCTTTTCTCCACGTAATGTTGACACGAACTCAATATGTTCGTGCGTACACGGTAGTGCGAGTGTTACCGTGTCATTATTTACCAAAGTTTCGTGACCCAGAACGGGTCAAGTTCGTCACGCGACCAAAAATACTTGTTATTGGCGCTGTGATAACCAGCTATAGAGATTGCCGCACTAAAAATAAAGTAATAGGCGTATAGAAAGCATACTTACAGGCAAGTGGGGCTGAATAATTGAAGCTTATGAACATTTTGAACCTTTTCTGTTCCCAAATTAAATCTTATCCAATGCCATTTTTAGCGTTGATTATATTTTGCAACCTAGAAAATCTACAAGTATCTAGGATCTATCTTATTGCTCTGAGATACAATACCTGAAAGTTTCAAGCGTGGGAAGCTCTTTTTTAAGCTTTTTGCCTACATCAATGGAGTACGAAACGAAAGCTTTACTGAGGCAGAAATTAAAAACCATTCCTTAAATAGTTGAGCTTAATTAAAAATGCCGCTATTTTCTCGATTATTGATCAAATGGGGAATGTCCGAAAAAAATCAAATTGGCTGAAAATTTTTTTATAGGTAGGAATAAGCTCCCTTAGTAATAGAAAAAAGTTACAGAATTTTCGGTTGCCTAAAACTTTTTTAAAAATTAAAGTTTCTTCGCCTTCACAAATGTACGAAAGTAACAGCAGAATGGAAATCATACCTTTGCCACCACCTGCCATAACCACAACATAGCATTAAATCGTACATTTGTGAAGGCGAAGAAACTTTTTTTTTTAAGTTTTACGCAACCGAAAATTCTGAAACTTCTTTCTACTACTAAGGGAGCTTACGTTAATTCATCCAAGGAGCTTACCCATAAAAAAATATTTAGCCAATTTTATTTTTTTCGGACATTCCCTATTAAGTTAGCATGCAGTGCTGCCCAATGTTAATATCTCGTAACGTCGCTAATCACGAAGCTAAACAAATTCCATTGCGTTCTAATAAACACATGATCGTTTTGGCAGTTACGTGCCAAAAGAAAACATTTCAAAATTGTATAGCATAACTGTGTCTAATATATGTAATATAACAAATTTGTCAAAATTGGTTTTAACTATTTATACATATTTAAATATTAGATTTTTAAAAAACGAAAAGAACTTGCCTTTGTCATTCTCTCCCGACGCCCGACTTCCGTTCATCATAATGCTTAATTTTCCCGAATAAACTGTATCTGAATTACCACCCGTTTCCTCGAGGTCCTACTAATTTGTCCTACTAGTGGGACCACAGAAACCCTATTCCTCGTAGTTCTACTAGTAGGACAAATTATACATAGAAAAAAGTTCAATGAAAGTAAAAATGGAATCCAAGAATCACAATTACATTTACCTTGTATTGTATAGTTATACATAATTTATGGTCAGATCAAAGTGTACTTATGTATTTTTTCACAAAATTTCATTCAAAGGCGTGTCCGTTTCGAACGAACCGATTATCTTTGAGGCTCTACTGTTATAGAATTCTAAGAACAGCGCTTTTTGCAAAGAAACGCCATTATCCACGCTTTAAGGCGCTGCTTAATCGAATTTTTAGGTTTTTGAGGGGGTGCGGCAGACGAAGCGCGGTGTGCACGTGCAGCGGCGCCCCTCCCGCGCCGCACCTCCCCTGCGCTGCGAGTGTAGCGGTGTAGACTGGGCCGCATTTAGAAAATTTTTGTTTGTTTTTAAATTATTTAGAGTTGTGAATAAATGTCATGTTCTCTGATCAGGGTGAACAAAAATTTGAATTGAATTTTGAGATATTACAGAAAAAGTATACTTTTAATCACGTAAACGAGCTTAAAGTGTCATAAAAAAAACTCGATTTCCAAGAAAGTTTCTTTGAAAATTTTTCCCACAGTGATGGTCTATTTTTATAAGAAATTTGTCTTTGGGGTACCTACTACCCTTTTACTATCCCTTGGTTCTTGTGAAATTATTTACATGTTTATTATTTCCAATTCGTGCGCTGTGTTGCCTTTTTGCTAAGCTCATTATTGGCACGTAATAATTTTACTATTTTGCATTTCTGGTGTATCTTAGGCTGTTTCGTTGACGAAACTCTAAAAATGTGAGTTGCGCGACTCCTAGCGAGACTTGATAGACTGAGAGGTCACGGAATTTTTGGTAACGATCGAGGAAAAGGTTAGACTCGTTTTTATGGGTTGTAGAGTGGTCCCCTAATGTGAATGATGTCGGTAGCGGTACGCCTGATCTCAGTGGTTGCAACTTCGAGTGATCTAAATATACACGGTTAATTTTTAAGTATATCTAACAATGAAATAGGGATTTCAGACCACGTAAATGAACAACTTTTACTATGGGACCTACCACGAAATCGCGAAAAAAAAATCAGCTGTTCCATAGAAAAGTACAACATCGACTCGATTATAATGTATGGAACAGCAGATTTTTTTCGCGATGTGGTGGTTGGTCCCATAGTAAAAGCTGTTCATTTGGGTACGTATTAGAATGTCTAAAGTTAGAATGTCTAAACTCAAAATAGCAAAGTTCATAATGTCAAAAATTTTAATGTCTAACGATTAAAATGTCGAAAGTTCAAAATGTCAAAAACGAAAATGTCAAACGGTCAGATAGTCCTAAATAAAAATGTCTAAGTTCAAATGATCAAAACTTAAAATGTCCAAATACATAATTATAATGACGCATAGAATTTACTTATACCTTTCTTTCATTTAGGTACCTAATTAATCCGGTTAAATAATTGCGTGTTAACCTCTGTGCCTCCGCCGCACATCACCATAGCCGCGCTGCTCCCTGATTCGGTAGCCGATGCCAGTCACTGATTCAGTAGCCGGCAAACAAAAACCAACAATTGAGTTTGAAATAGATTTTTTTCTGGCGCTTCGCCGGCCGCTGCCGCGGCACGCTCGCTTCGCTCGCTCGGCTCGCGCGCTGGATTCATGTCAACCTAACATGCTCGTTGCTACGCTCCTCGCACCTATCTCGTGACCTACGGTCTACGGTTTCTAAGTCCCAGTAGACTAGTTTAGACTCATTTCAGGCAGCTAAATTTGCTATGAAGCATTTCAGGCGAAGCCCAAAGATACCTCCACAGACTCAATTAACCTCAAAGAAGGCGATTCGTTTTAAGATCCAACCCAATTCAAATAAATCATTGTGAACTTAGACTTAATGACCATTGATATTTTAACTCATAAAGTATTTGATACATTTGATACTTTGAATTTTGCTATTTTGAAGTTAGACATAATGATTTTTGACATTTTAAACCATTTGAATTTTAATTTTTGACATTTTGAACTTTGCCATTTCAAGTTTAGACATTCTGATACGTACCCGTTCATTTACGTGGTCTGAAATCCCCATTTCATTTTTAGATATACTTAAAAATTAACCGTGTATAAAAGAAGAAACTGATTGGTGACTGACATATCAACGCACAGCCCAAACCGCTAGGTCTAGAGACTCCAAATTTAGTACATAGGTTACTTATAAGGTCTAAGGGTGCAATAAGAAAGGATTTTTTTCAAAACTCACCCCCTAAGGGGGACCCCCGTGAAACGGGTGTCCAAAGTTTGTATGAAATTCCCTCAGTTTGAAAGCGAGGATCTTCAAATTTTGTATTTAGACTGACGATTGTATTTTTTTTTTTTTGAAAATTGCACTCTCTGGTGAAAAGGAGGATGAAGTTGTGTATAGAAATAATAAAAATCCTTCATTTTCGAAGTGAAAATCGCTAAATTTATTATTTAAGCTTATGGATGCAAATTTAACGCAACGTACATTATTATTGTTAGTATTTCGATCCCTATGGGAATTATAATGGGGATGAAATGGGGTAAATAAACCTAAAAATAGATATGGATATCGTTATTGTGGTTTTCCGACGATTGCGTTTATTTGACATTTATTTTGAAGTCCAACACGGTGGACATGATTTAACCCCAAAAAGGGTGAAAATGGGGTTCAAATTGTATATGGAAAAAGAATAAAAAAGACATTACAACTTAAAGCTTCGTGCTTTAAGTTGTAATGTCTAGGAGCACGTCTTAAAATAAATAGGCATACACATTATATTTTGTGATTTGATTGCGGAAATGACATTTATTTAACAGGTCTTACCTGATTATTTTGTCATTTTTTTTTACTTTCTCATCAATTTTAACACTAGAAAAGGCAAAAAAACGTCCAGTCACACAGTTAAAGTCTATTAGTAATTTTTTTAATTATATAAAGCTTTAATATTCCCAACGAAAAAACAAAAATATCGACCTACACAACGCATAGTATTGAAACTGCAAATCACGTTCTTTACAGTAGAGCAGTTTAAAGTTTTTTTTACACAAAATTTAACAAAATCGTAATTTTGAATTGTATCAGTAAAGTATCTTTACTAAATAATAGCTTATTTTTGTCTCTTTTTTGTGCCTAATAACAATTTTATTATAATGTTATATTTATATTTTCCAAGATATTTCACATTCGATAATATTCCATGCTTTTAAAATCAGGAATTTCATCGAATGTGGCTGATTCAATAGTATTCAATGCTTTTGAAATCTGGAATTTTATCGAAAGTGGCAGATTCGATAATATTCTATGATAATTTATTAAGAAATAGCTATACATTTAACACTTTCGTTCCTTTTTTGTTAATTGAATGAGCTATAATAGTGGAATCGTAAAACAGAAATAGGTCAGAAATAGGTTCCCAAATCAGACATAAGGAAATGCCGAGCACGGGTCTCTCCATAGGTAAGATGGTCACGATAATTTTCCGAAGCATTCCGTATTCTTGGGTTCCTCCTATCTGTATTCGATGAGGGTCTTCCGTCTCAAAGTTTCCTTCCTTATTTGGACTTCATGTGTCTGTACTAGGTGTACGTTGGTAGTGAGCAAAAACTTCGAGTGTAGTGTTCCTAACAATAACTTTAGGCCTCTGTGGTCTAGTGGTTCACCCACCCATTTAAGCCACAAGGGTCTCGGTTCAATTCCCAGAAAGGTGTACATTTATACTCGGTTGGGTTGTTGGTAGGGATTGTTTCAAGGCTGCGTTGAAGGATATTTTTAAGCTCCTAGACTGGAAAGGATTCGGCATAAATATCAATGGCGACTATCATAAGACACCTTCGTGTTTCCGATTATGTAGTTCTAGCTGTAAGACCTGAATACAATGATTGATGATCTGATCTCCATGTGCCTCCCAAAGAGTAGAAATCAGGATGAAACTTGATTAGACGAAAATATTGTCAAGCGCCTATGCTTACACGCACCAATTAATTTTATTTTTCTCTTTCTTTTTTTTTAAATTCCACAACGGGTCAGTGCTTGGCCTTTATCTCACCTGATGTTCTCTTGATGGTCTCACTTAACATTAGGTCTGCATCCAGAATCCTCAACCACTGAAGTATTGGCTGTGTTAATTCTATGATATCAAATATGTTTCTTCTTTATTTAGAATAGACGACGACAATACTTTTAAGAAGTGGAGGGTTACGACGATATCTATTACACAAACAGTGAAGAAGGTAAAAGCGGCAAACAGTTTCGTCTCACTCCTCGCTGCAGTTAGATGGAATTTATGCTTTGGTTCTGCAATCGGAATAACATGGTGGCATTTACGAAGTAGCTCAGCTACTTCGTAACTTTTGTTAATGTTACTATGTTACTTTTGTTAAGTAACATGATATAAAATATATTTAAAGCAAAAGAACAATAAAAAACAACTTTCTAATTAAATTATTATCTCAAAAAATAAAAATAAAAAAAGGTTACTAATATAATATTTTAGTTCCAATCATTCTCACTAGTTCCATTGGATACAGTTCCGTGTAACTACTGATACTTTTTGTTCTGTAGTTCCACATATTCATTCTCACTAGTTCCATTGGCAATGGAACTAGTGAGAATGAATATGTGGAACTACAGAACGATATAAAGAATAATCAGTATCAGTAGTTCCATGGAACTATATCCACTGGAACTAGTGAGCAGTAAGTGATTGCTCCGCGTACCCCTTTGATGCATACCACTGATTGGGAAACACTGCCATAGACAATCGGTACAGGCGTGTTAATACCAGGGCTAACTCAGGGGCGCAAGTCCTGAGAACAATGACTGGTATACTATCCAGACTACTGGCTTTATTCACGTCCAGATCAAGCAATGCTTTTTTTAAATTCGGTCTCTCTGATGCGGATTTCCGACATTGAAATCTCACAACTTGGTAAGACCGATGGTACAACATTGCCAGGATCTAAAGAATCTAAACGAGAACACTCGGCAAATAAATTGGCAAAACAGTATGTGCCAAAGATCCGCCTGGTTTCCGCAGAGGAGGCATTGAGGGACGGCAGAAGATGACCTCCACAAATTATACCAGAATTTTTCAAGAAGAAATTTTTCCTATGCAAGACTTGGCGGCTTTGTTAAAGGCTTTCCTCTTTTCACGTGTATTTCTAGCTTTATAGGATCGAGCATCAACCCAAGTAAGATATAACTCATGTTTCGACGCTACTGCATCTCTATATTTAGCAAAATACCAATAGTGAACATTGTTAGAAACCCTGACAAAGCAGAACGGTCACAGCATTCGTGGAGTAGAAGGAAACATGATTTTACCTAAAAAAAATATTTTTCTGCTAAAAAAACTAGTATAAATCGATACACAGGAGCACTAGCCTTTAGCCATAGGCCTTGTCCCGCTACATTTTGTTATTTCGGTTGCATTATATTCATTAGGTAAAAAAACTTATCCATAGTAATATAGTGACTGAAAGTTTTGTTGGCTTTCCTTATGTTAAAATTGATAAAATAAAGTAAATAAGAATCACAAAACAATTAGTTCTTCCTTAAAAAAATACGATTTTAAACTGTTTCAAAATCCAATATGTACCTATTGATTGGATTGGACAATTTAAGTCGCGCGTTAATAGTATAGGATTATTGTAAACGTGTGAAATATTGACGCAGAATTAGTTTTGAGGCGGGAAATATTAGGAATTAGCCGTAAGAGCACATTGAATGTCTCACTCCATACAAAAAAAAACCATAAAATATTTTTATCCAGCCAAACTATTCATTTTAGACAAAAATATCTTAAGAAATTTATTCTATGATAAAGAGTTCTATCGATTAGTATTTAAAAAAAATACTATTAAAAAAAAGTCGTAACTTGCGCGCGTCATAGCTCTGAAATGAAACCACTGAGCACTACATACTTTAAATAGGTATTAATACTGTCAATTTCTTTGATCGTTACTTTCTCGTAACAATGAAGCCTCTTATAAGCGCTATTACTGGAAGTGGCAACCACTGAGATCAAGCAGACCGACATCATTCACATTAGGGGACCACTCTACAATCTATAACCTTTTCCTCGACCGTTACCAAAAATTCCGTGACCTCTAAGACTATGATGTCGACGACGACGCGTCATCGACATCAAGTCTTGCTAGACGCAGCGCGACGAGGCGTGCGTTTACCTACTACAGTGCTTCTAATACTAACACTATTTAATTTATTACTAAAACCTAAAACTACAAAACAAACACCTAAAACTATTACTTAACACTAAATAAAATTATTGAAGTGAAAGCTTCTTTAGCGGCGTTGTATGCTTTTTTGTAATGGGGAAAAAATGTTGAACTCGCGTCAGTCAGTCAGGATCACGTGACCCTGATCGAAAATTCGTAAGACGGATGTGACGGATGGAGTTTAGACAGCCGGCGGCGGAAGTATCCCCCTCTCTTTCTACGGGGCGCGGCGAAAATAGCGGCGCGTCATTTCAAGACGTAAACACTTGTGTCACCATAGCAAGGCGCTAATTTTTTAATTTAATGCCAAACTAAAAGGCTAGTTTTTAGGGTTCCGTACCCAAAGGGTAAAAACGGGACCCTATTACTAAGCCTCCGCTGTCCGTCTGTCTGTCTGTATGTCTGTCTGTCTGTCTGTCTGTCTGTCTGTCACCTGGCTGTATCTCATGAACCGTGATAGCTAGACAGCTGAAATTTTCACAGATGATGTATTTCTGTTGCCGCTACAACAACAAATACTAAAAACAAAATAAAATAAATATTTAAGGGGGACTCCCATACAACAAACCTGTTTTTTTTTGCCGTTTTTTGCTCGATATTAATAACGACAACAGGTAGACAGTTGAAATTTTCATAGATTATGTATTTCTGATGCCGCTATAATAATAAATACTAAAATCAGAATAAAATAAATATTTAATGGGCGCTCCCATACAACAAACGTGATTTTTTTGCCGTTTTTTGGTACAGAACCCTTCGTGCGTGAGTCCGACTCGCACTTGGCCGGTTTTTTACATTCTCTTTGGTCAAACAAAACTCTAGATTTTCTTTCAAGCTATGGATAAGACTTTCGTACAATACTGTTCTGTATTCGTAAATTCAAATGCAGAGTAAATTCGTAAGACGGCAATTCGTGCATAATTATTCTCTAACCATTCCAAAATATAAAAAATGCACAACGTTAATATTCAAGTTTTCACTTCTGCCGGCACTCCCGGAGTGCAACCCGATTTTCTTTTATTTACTTAAAACAAACAAAGTTTACAAAACTTTCAAAAATCCAAAAGAAAAAGACGAGACCGACTTGACCGACACGCTACGATATGGAATGAAAAGTACGGCCACATTCTCGATATCACCCGATGCAAGCCCCCGGGCGTTCACCCCGCCCTCCCCGCCAAATCTCTCAGTGTATGCCGAAAACTAGCAAATATTTTTCTAAGTGCATTGCTCTTTACATTTTTCAGGCGCTAAAAAACCTGTTTATTTTGATTTTAAAAGTGATCCATAACATTTACATTCTTTTTTTTTCGATAAGTCTTTAATTCACCTTATGTTCGATTTGTTATTTGAAAAAAATATACTAGTTGCCGCTGAAAATTTCGAGTATTGTGCGACGAAAAAACTTTTTAGAAAAACATTTTTTTTTCACTAACTAAGCTTTTACTTGAAATTATTTATAGCTAAGTCTTTAATTCAGGATATGTCAAATACAACAATATTTTTTTCTACCTTTCAAAATGAGTGGATTCTTCTAACTATGCGACAAAACTTTATATGTTTTCATTGATGCTACGTTTTGCAGGTCCTTAATTTTCATGACCAGGGTCTTCAAGGTCATACCATCATTCATACATAATTAAGGTATCGATTTACCGTACTCTAGAATAAAATATAACGGTGTCATTACAAGTTTAACTGAATAATTCAGTTGATTGTTTGCAAAACGCAGTGTCACTGTTTTTACACGACTGCCCAAAGCAAAAAGAGTGTATATGTGTTCAGGGTTCATGTATGTGGGTATGTGAGTTTCTTTATTCCACCATAACTTCCAAATGGCTCAACGGATTTTGATGTATGGGGTATTGTGAGTTGTGAGAATCCTTACATCATTCCGAGTGACACTTGCTATTTTTTTTTTGAAACCAGTATATAAACAAACATACATGAACCCTGAACACATATACACTCTTTTTGCTTTGGGCAGTCGTGTAAAAAAGTCACTATGGCGACTGTACGACGCCATTTTCGAATGTGAAAAATATTTTTTTTTCTTCAGTTATTTTATTACAATATGGGCATCAAATGAAAGGCCTCAATGAGCACATTTCAAAACTATAAAATGTATAAATGTGTGAAATAAAAATAAATTAATTAAAAAATATTAAAAACTCGACCGCCCTGGCAAAAGCGAACTAAAAGTTAATTAAATAACAAGACGTGTCTTTGATTAAAAATTGTTCTACAAAACGGTCCCCCGATTGCAAAGACACTTGTTATTCAACTTTAGTTCGTTTTTGGCGGGGCAGTCGTGTTTTTAATATATATTTTTATAATATTAGTCTGTCTGTTTATCCTTACTTGTCTTATTTATTAAATAGTTTTTGACATTGTCATACTTACATACTTCTAGTTAAAATATACCTACGATTAAACTTTAATCGTACCTATAATTAAAAATATATTGTCCGATTCCGAGTAAGTATTATGTAGGTACTTACTATGTAGGTATTTTAAGGATTTCGACCCACACTTCGCAATTGAAATCTTCACGAAAAACATTCCAATTTTTTCTACTACAATTTTATATAGTCAGCTACAATTTTACATTAAGTCAGCTACGATTGCAATTGATGATTCTACAGGCGATATTGCCACATTGCATTCATCTTGCCAAGCTAAACTTAATTTTTTGCTTTATTTCTTAGCTTTGGAAATTAGTTTGTTAGGAAAAAAATATGTTAGGTAATTAAATTCTGCCGTGCCGTAATAATGCTTACAGAATTTCAATGTTTGAATTTTCCGCTCATCACACAGATCAATATTAATATTTATGGTAAAGAATAAAAATATAATGCGAAATTCTCATTTTATACACGCAGGAGGATGAAATAGTTACAACACAGTTTAAAATAAGTTATTTATTCGTTACACGCTTCTTTATGGCGTCTGTTACGACCTTATTATTTTAAGCAGCCTTGCCGACTACAGACAAAGGCACGTAACTCGATTTGTACTAAACAAACAGTAGTTAAGTACAATACATTTTAACATCCATTAAATGCCTATAAAATAGATAAATAACTAGTAAGTTTGTTCAATCGTTAGGTACTACAACAAAGTGACTGTGGTAACTGGATAAGTTCTTTTTTACAAGCATTGAAAATCATTAACAAATCTTGAAAATCGAATTTAGCAGCAGCATCAATATTTTTAATAAGTGTGATTTCCAATTTCTAACGAATTTTCTAATAAAGAATTAAAAACAATTTTATTATGTTCATGATTCTGTTCCTAATGGACCGTCGGCCCATAAGCTCATTTTCAATCTATCGCATACTCGTACCAGACCACATTGGCAGGATATCCATTAATTTGGTGTTATCAAATATTGTCGTCTGGGTTGTGGAGTAGGAAGCTTCTGGGAGATATCAGGGGAATATTCAGGGTGGCCCTGAAGATATGGCCTCCCATACAATGATCTCCGATCGCAAAAAATAATCGATCGCATATTGATATAAATGGTGAACAGGATGGTTGATGGCATCATGCAAACATGTTAGACATCGGCTTGGTTAGTTTTTAGGAATAATCGACTACATATTGGCATGTAATTAAATTCAGGGAGTGGGGCAGGTCCCAAGCGAATATAAAACCTTAGTCTTGCGTCGCTTTCAGGAAGCGTCTAGGAGGTCAGGCCAGGTAAGTACATTTCACATATATATGCTCTTGTGATCCGTGTTCCTGATTCGATCGATATGAAAACACAAAAAAATAGTTCAGGTAATGATGCCACCCAGGACCCTGTTCACCATTTACGTAAATATGCGATCGATATTTTTTTCGCGATGGGTGACCATGTTCAGGGTGGCATATCTCCCAGAAGCTTCCTACTTCGCAACCCAGACAATGATTTTTGTTAACACCAAGCTAATGGCTATCTTGCCAATTTGGTCTCGTCCCAATATGCGATAGATCGAAAATGACCCTGGTTGGCCGACGGTCCATAACTATAATTTTACAAAAAAAAAATAGGCCAGTTCAAAGGTTTATTCAATTTTAAGCTGAGATGGACGCAGACAACCCATTATGCTGCCTAGTGAGGCAGAACTCATCATAATGATGATGAATGATAGAATACCTTGGTACAGTCAGCAATGAAAGTAGCTTAACGCTTTAGTACTTTGTTATAGCAACTTTTTTGACAGATTTCTCACAGTTCGAAACATTAATAAAAAAAGTTACTATGACAAAGTACTAAAGTGTTAAACAAATTTCGTTGCTGACAGTAAACCACCTACATACAAAAGCTAAACGACTAAAAAGATACTGCGGTAGGGTGAGCATTTAAGCCTCAATTACAATAAAGAAAGAAAGAAAGAAAAAATATTTATTTAGGGACCACTTAGTTTCAATAATCTATTGCTATGACTATGTTATAACTATTATTAGTTCAGTCATTGATCGTAGGTACTATAAAGAGAGAGCGTGGTAACAATATAAAAACAATCAACAAAAATAATACAAATAATAATAAGTAATACAAAAAAAAAAGAAAAACCGCCTTCAAAAACCTAAAAATAAAAACAAAAACAGCTTCAAAATTTAAAAAACCGGCCAAGTGCGTGTCGGGCCACGCGCCATAGGGTTCCGTAGTTACCTTATACCATACCATATTTAATACCACCTATCATTTTTCGTATGCAAAAATAACTTTGTTTTTCACAGTGTTGGTATGAATGACAAAGTTATATTTGCGGTTTTGGAAAATGTGCTATATCTCAAAAACTAATTACTATATCTCATTCAAACCAATTTTGGTTGAAAGTGTTTATTAAGATCTACAGCATATATTTTTTTTAGATTTTTCACTCTCTTATTTCAAAAGTTAAAGGGGGGGGACACACATTTTACCACTTTGGCGATGTATATCTTTGAAACGGTTAACTTTGAGAAAAAGTTGTCTTAGGAACCTCAATGTCATTTTTAAAGACCTATCTATAGACATCCAACACGTGTTGGTTTGAAGAAAAAAATTTTTTTCAGTTTCAGTTCCATGTATGGTGAGCCCCCCTTAATCTTTTATTTTTCTTATTTTTGTATTAAATTCGGTAAGCGGTTAACAGAATACATCTACCTACCAAGTTTCAACTGTGTAGTCTTAATACTTTCGGAATAAAGTAGCTGTGACATACGGACAGACAGACAGACGGACAGACAGACATGACGAATCTATAAGGGTTCCGTTTTTTGCCATTTAGGCTACGGAACCCTAAAAAGCACTAAAAAGCAATAAATAATGTTCAAATCACCAATACGCAAATCAATTAATGAAAAAACCGGCCAAGTGCGTGTCGGGCCACGCGCAGTAGGGTTCCGTAGGTACATTATACCATACCATATTTTAATACCGCTATCATTTTTCGTCTGAAAAAATAACTTTGTTTTTCATAGTGTTTGTATGAATGACAAAGTTATATTTGCGGTTTTGGAAAATGTACTACATCTTGAAAACTAATTACTATATCTCGTTCAAACTAATTTTCGTTGAAAGTGTTTATTAAGATCTATAGCTAATATTTTTTTTTTGATTTTTCACCCTCTTACTTTAAAAGTTAAAGGGGGGGGGACACACATTTTACCACTTTGGCAGCATATATCTTTAAGACGGTTGACTTTGAAAAAAAATAGTCTTAGGAACCTCAATGTCATTTTTAAAGACCTATCTATAGACACCCCACAAGTATTGGTTTGATGAAAAAAAATATTTTCAGTTTCAGTTCCATGTATGGGGAGCCCCCCCCTTAATCTTTTATTTTTTTTATTTTTGTGTAAAAATCGTAAAGCGGTTCACAGAATACACCTACCTACCAAGTTTCAACTATGTAGTGCTAATACTTTTGGAATAAAGTGGCTGTGACATACGGACGGACAGACAGACAGACAGACAGACAGACAGACAGACAGACAGACAGACAGACAGACAGACAGACAGACAGACAGACAGACATGACGAATCTATAAGGGTTCCGTTTTTTGCCATTTTGGCTACGGAACCCTAAAAACGTCTTTTGAAGTCGGGTGGGACTGGAGGACAACTTTTTTTAAGTCTAAAAGCCCCACCCGACTACTTAGACTTTTTTTTAAATTGATTTGCGTATTGGTGATTTGAACATATTTATTGCTATTTAGAGCTTTTTAATTTTGAAGCTGTTTTTGTTTTTATTTTTAGGTTTTCGAAGGCGGTTTTTCTTTTTTTTTAAAAGCTTTTTTATTTTCAACTTTTTTGTGGTATGTAAGTGTGTAATATTCTTTCCTTTATATGTGTTCAAAATGCTCATAACTCAATTTCCATAGGAGTTCCGTTGTGCCTTCTTAGTCCAAGTCTAGTCCAGAACGTAACAAACAGACCATAGCTCGGTTTGTTTTGGATTTTCATAAGCCTACCAATATCTCAATCACAATACATATCCTATTTGAGTTTGAGGAGATCCCTTGGATATTTAGAGGTCTAAGGTTCAATGTCAATGAAATTAAAAGAACTACACTTAAGGTATCTCTTTTCCAACAAAAAATATCAGCTAATTCGGTTCATGAATAACAAAGTCGTCAAGGTAATTAATGCAAAATCATAGTATTTTCAGGATTACTTAAAAACTACTGAACCGATCTGAATAAAAATTAAATGGGACCATTTTGCAAGAAAATTCAATCAAAAAAAAGAAAGAATCATCAAAATCGGTCCATTAATAACGAAGATATGCGCGAACAACAATAAAAAAGTCGTCAAGATAGTTAATGCAAAATCCATCGCAGCGAAAATTTTTCTATGTCTATGGCAAAATCATAGTATTTTCAGGATTACTTGAAAACTACTGAACCGATCTAAAAATTAAATGGGACCATCTCGCAAGAAGACTCAATCAAACAAAAAAAGAATCATCAAAATCTATCCATAAATGACGAAGATATGCGCGAACAACGATAAAAAAAAAAACAATCGAATTGAGAACCTCCTCCTTTTTTTGAAGTCGGTTAATAAATACAAATACAATCTTAATCATGCGATTTCAAGACTGTCTTGAAATCAAGTTGAATGTCTCATATTTCCCAGAATCTGATCGAATCCCCACGGCGTTGACTCAGCGAGAAAAAAAATTACAATAACTTTCCTCAACCTTACAAAGTTACGAAGGTATAAGTAGGAACCTAACATATTAATTACGTGACATCACGATATCTACGTTAGATTCTTTGAAACATGTTCATGACAGGCCAACAATAGAATATAGATGTTTACGATTAGTAAAATTTTACAATCGCGCCGAGATGATGGGAATCACATGTTAGTTACATATCTACTTAGGTACTTACATAATAAGGTACCTACCTACGTATAATTTCGAGAACCTTTTCGGGATGTGGTTTCATTGATAAGATCATCAGAATCCGGAACTTATACTAAGAAAATCAAAACGAAATAAATACTAATTTCTTCGTATAATGTAAGTAAGAGGTTGTGTAGTAGATATTTTTTACAGGTAGGTAGGTAAATTTTTATAGGTGGAAAATAATAAGCACATGGTTTATTTATACATCGCAAACTGAAGTGCCTTCTACCGACCTTGGCCGATTTGACTAAGTGTATCACGTAGGTAGGTAGTGTGCTTGATTCTCTTCATTTTGAAATCACTTATCCATCATGCACCGCGACAAGATGACAAATCCTCAATTTCTGTCAATGGGGAAGGCAACTGTCAAAATGGCGCTGCGTACGCTTTTTCCGCGAGAGCTAGGAAAACAAAGGACTTTTACTTAAAAAAAATCGGGTTGCACTCCGGGAGTGTCGGTAGAAGTGAAAATTTGAATATTAACGTTGTGCATTTTTGATATTTTGGAATGGTTAGAGAATAATTTTGCACGAATTGCTTTCTTACGAATTTACTCAGCATTTGAATTTACGAATACAGAACAGTATTGTACGAAAGTCTTATCCATAGCTTGACAGAAGAAGATCTAGAGTTTTGACATTGAATTAAAAAATTAGCGCGTTGCTATGGTGACACAAGTGTTTACTCTTGAAATGACACGCCGCCATTTTCACCGCGCCCCGTAGAAAGAGAGGGGGATCCGGCTGTCTACTCTCCATCCGTCACATCCGTCTTATGAATTTTCGATCAGGGTCACGTGATTCTTACTGACGCGAGTTTAGCATTTTTTCCCCATTAGAAAAAAGCGCACAACGCCGCTAAAGAAGTTATCACTTCAAAAATCTTTTTTTTACCTTTAAAATGATTAAACTCTGTGTAATAAGGCTTTAAAAATGTTGGCACTAACAAATTTCCGAAAAATCTTGATATAGAAAAAATTGATAATTTCTCTTAAAACATAAAACGTCTTAATTTGGCTAGGGTCATTCGGGCGATCGCCCGGGGCGGCCCGTCCCGGAGGGCAGCCCAATTAGTACAAGATTTGTGGATGAAACTGACAGAAAGCGCGCGCTGCGACCATGTTTATTAGACAAGCATTATCTGACCCCCCCCCCCCCCCCCTTCATACAAAATTACAGAAAAGTTGACAACCGTGTTTAGGGGCGGCCCAATCATTATTCGCCCAGGGCGCAGAAATTCGAAATACGTCCCTGACTGTCTTAGGAACAAGCGTACGTAGCGACATCTACTTAGCTTTGCGTTACCAACCCCATTCGATAAACTTAGGTATGTAATTTTCAATTCTTTGATTACCTACCTACCTTACTTCCTACTTTAATTGAACCGGTACTTGATAGAAAAGTCCAAAGCAAAGACGAAAAAATCTACAGAACTCACACTACCCACGCGCAATGCTATCCAAAGCATTGAAAATAGAAATAAAAGCACTCATGAAATTTTATAAACTTTCCCGCGTGACCCGCTACAGCCTACAGTTTTTATCCGCCCGCCTACGATGGCTCAAACTGTGCTGAATTCAATCCCGAGATCTAATTTTTTCCGTTACTTACTTGAATAGCAAGCTCAAAAAGTTATTGGGAGATTGTCGATCCAAGTCGGCGAAAAAATTTTGAAATGTTGTTAAATTAAAATTTGTTAAAAGATTTTCTAAAGAAAATCTCAAGTGTAACGTGTAGATTGATTTAGGGAATTTAAATTGCACTTTGAAGCCCTCCGGCAGACGCACATTTTGACATACGTAAATGACCCTATCCGCGTACCTTTCATATCTCTGCGAAACTCCCAATTGATCCCCAATTGATGTCACAATTTCATAAATCGTGGCACTATCGATCAAGAAAACATAAACATTTTCAATGTTAATCCATTAAGGTGGTACCCTGAGCGAAAGTGGCGCCGCGGTGAATTTTATTTAATATTATAATTCTAATACACAATTTTAATAATGTTTATCGTGGAGATTTTAGGGCCCACAGTCTAGTATTTTTAGACGGTATCGTTACATTCCCTAGTAGTCACTGCTAGAAGTAGATAGAAAAACTGCTAAAAGTGGCCGTTTTTGACACATTTGCTATCTACTTCTACGAATGACTACGAGGGCATGTAGTGATACCTTCTAAAAATACTAGACCATGGGCCCTAAAATCTCCACGATAAACATTATTAAAATCTTTATCTATTAATAACTTATTAAATAAAAACCTCTGAGGGCGCCACTTTCGGTCATACAACCGCCTTAAAACTATCATCCGACGATGTCGTATTCGTATCCAAAACAAAATTATACGTAGTACGTACGTACATATCGTAAGTGGCAACAATCTCTAGCACTTGTTTCTAATTATCCACTTGCAGTCCTACAAGTACCGATTTGATTTAAGTCTCTAAATATTCTATAGATAAGGTCTGATTTGCAATAGGTATTACTATAAATATTTCACTAATAATCGAGTGCATTCACAAAACATAACTTCCTGGCAGCAAATGTTTGATAAAATATTGAAGTTCCCACTAAACGGCTGTGTAAACCATCCTTTAGTTAGATCAGCTGTTAAGTTAAAATTTACGTCAATCGACAGTTTTTTAGGGTTCCGTAGCCTAAATGGCAAAAAACGGAACCCTTATAGATTCGTCATGTCTGTCTGTCTGTCTGTCTGTCTGTCTGTCTGTCTGTCTGTCTGTCCGTATGTCACAGCCACTTTATTCCGAAAGTATTAAGACTACACAGTTGAAACTTGGTAGGTAGATGTATTCTGTTAACCGCTTAACGAATTTAATACAAAAATAAGAAAAATAAAAGATTAAGGGGGGGCTCCCCATACATGGAACTGAAACTGAAAATTTTTTTTTTCTTCAAACCAACACGTGTTGGGTGTCTATGGATAGGTCTTTAAAAATGACATTGAGGTTCCTAAGACAACTTTTTCTCAAAGTAAACCGTTTGAAAGATATTCACCGCCAAAGTGGTAAAATGTGTGTCCCCCCCCCCCTTTAACTTTTGAAATAAGAAAGTGAAAAATCTAAAAAAAATATATGCTGTAGATCTTAATAAACACTTTCAACCAAAATTGGTTTGAATGAGATATAGTAATTAGTTTTTGAGATATAGCACATTTCCCAAAACCGCAAATATAACTTTGTCATTCATACCAACACTGTGAAAAACAAAGTTATTTTTGCAAACGAAAAATGATAGGTGGTATTAAATATGGTATGGTATAAGGTAACTACGGAACCCTATGGCGCGTGGCCCGACACGCACTTGGCCGGTTTTTAGGGTTCCGTAGCCAAAATGGCAAAAAACGGAACCCTTATAGATTCGTCATGTCTGTCTGTCTGTCTGTCTGTCTGTCTGTCTGTCTGTCTGTCTGTCTGTCTGTCTGTCTGTCTGTCTGTCTGTCTGTCTGTCCGTATGTCACAGCCACTTTATTCCGAAAGTATTAAGACTACACAGTTGAAACTTGGTAGGTAGATGTATTTTGTTAACCGCTTAACGAATTTAATACAAAAATAAGAAAAATAAAAGATTAAGGGGGGGCTCCCCATACATGGAACTGAAACTGAAAAAAATTTTTTTCTTCAAACCAACACGTGTTGGGTGTCTATAGATAGGTCTTTAAAAATGACATTGAGATTTCTAAGACAACTTTTTCCCAAAGTCGACCGTTTGAAAGATATTCACCGCCAAAGTGGTAAAATGTGTGTGTCCCCCCCCTTTAACTTTTGAAATAAGAGAGTGAAAAATCTAAAAAAAATATATGCTGTAGATCTTAATAAACACTTTCAACCAAAATTGGTTTGAACGAGATATAGTAATTAGTTTTTGAGATATAGCACATTTTCCAAAACCGCAAATATAACTTTGTCATTCATACCAATACTGTGAAAAACAAAGTTATTTTTGCAGACGAAAAATGATAGGTGGTATTAAATATGGTATGGTATAAGGTAACTACGGAACCCTATGGCGCGTGGCCCGACACGCACTTGGCCAGTTTTTTTATAAATAAAATTACTTCTTTTCAGAAATGAAAGGAGAAAACCGATGTTTTTGAATTCATTTAAAAACAATGGAATATGTAAAATCGAGTGTATTGGGTTTATAATAAAAAAAATATTTCAATTTAAAATTATTAGGTAATAAGTTTTTCAACACACTTGCTCGTAAAGTGAGCCCTAATACATCGCTTTTAGGGCCATAAACCGAACTATAACAAACGCGTGCAATAATATATAAAACACTAGTTGGTTATAGAATTGTCCCTACAAAGTTAAATAGGTACTTTACTGCAAGTTCTATGCGAGTAAATAGAGCATTTTCAATTTCACCGGGTAATACAGTTATTTTTTTAGTAACAACAAAGAGGTTTTATGCCGCTGAAAATTAATTTGCATTTTTGGAATAAATAAATGTGTAGGTCCTTAATCAAGTCAAACAAATATTTATTATTATCAAATTATTTCTTATTTACAATATTTTGTTGAAAAATATTAAAATATTAGCATTTTATCTCCTAAATTTATAATTTTAAAGTTGGCTGTATGCTCACTAACCCCTTTGTTCGCTAAATATTCTTGCATTGGGCGTGTGAAAAAAACAAAAAAAAACCTGCGCGCCTTTTTCATCATGATTATCATTTTGTTTTTGTCGTATTTGTTGCTGTGTGGTAAATTACTATGTTTTTTCCTCGCAAATGTGTTGAAAAACGTCGTATGAAACTCGTGAGCTCTTACTTATTGCACACTCGGCTGAGTTACGCCCTCGCCTGCGGCTCGGGCTGCAACCCACAGCCTTGTGTGCAATAAGTAACCTAAGCTAACTTGTATCATAATGTACTATTTCAACACACTTGCTCGTAAAAAACAAACGCGTGCAATAATATATAAACACTAGTTGGTTATAGAATTATCCCTACAAAGTTAAATTAGTACCCTACTGCAAGTTCTATGCGAGTAAACAGAGCATTTTTTTTAGTAACAACAAAGAGGTTTTATGCCGCTGAAAATTCATATTCATTTTTGAAATAAATAAATGTGTAAGTCCTTAATTAAGTCAAACAAATATTTATTATTATCAAATTATCCATAATTCACAATATTTTGATATAAAATATTTAAATATTTGCATTTTATCACTTCAAATTATAAATTTGAAGTAGGCTGTATGCTCACTCACCCCTTTGTTCGCAAAATATTCTTGCATTGGGCGTGTGAAAAAAAAAACAAAAAAAAACCTACGCGCCTTTTCTCATAATTGTCATATTTTGTTTTTGTCGTATTTGTTGCTGTGTGGTAAATTATTTTGTATTTTCCTCGCAAATGTGTTGAAAAACGTCGTATGAAACTCGTGAGCTCTTGCTTATTGGCTGAGTTACGCCCTCGCCTGCGGCTCGGGCTGCAACCCACAGCCTTGTGTGCAATGAGCAACCTAAGCTAACTTGTCTCATAATGTACTATTATTAGCTTCGAAAGACCTCGGTTTTTTTTTCAAAATTAAATTGTGTAAAAAATATAATGACGTGCATGAAATACTTAAGGTAGGGAACTAACGGATTTAAATCCGTTAGTAAAAGGCGGAAACCTACCTACCTACTATATCCTTATCAACTTAAGTTGATAAGGATATAGGTACTGTTTCCGCCTAAAGAGATGAATATTTTTTTAGAAGATGTAATGAGTAGGTATAGTAAGCTAATCTGAAAAGATAGATATTATAATATGCCATCGCAGACTTTTTTGCAGATCTACATATAAAAGAGGAATATGCTACGATGCATTTTTTGTTTTAAGTCCCAGAACACACGGCGAAACGCAACTGAAACGAAACCTATTTGAAACTCTTGGTACCTATGAAACCAATTTCAGTTTCGTTATTCTTGCGTTTCATCTGTCCTGGACCTTACTTAAGGCTGCGTTATGCGAAATCATTTGTCTCTGTCTTTTTCTTTACGTGTAAAGAGTATGGAAACCCAAGTAACACAAGGAGGCTGCTTAACAGCCGAATAACAGATTTCCATCACGCTTAAAGCTGAATACGGAACCTGCATAAAGGCTGTATACGACCTTATACAGCTCTTATAACTCTTAAATGGGCACAAATTATTCAGCCTTAAGTTCACATAGCTGCTTAAGAGCTGTGTAGCAGCAACTTAACAATGTAATAAAGGGTAACAGGCTGTGTAGCAGAAATTAAAGAGTGTTATAAAGGGTAACGACAGTACTATGCGCTGAAATTCGACTGACTAAGAGATCACAAGTTACTCTTTATTCAGAAAATATGTCACATGTACGCTTTAATACATATTTTAAACCGCGCAAGGCTGCTTGCGGCCTGTGTAAAATTAAGTGAACTAATATTTGAAGTGTAAACGTTTAAGCATATATAAGGCTAACAATTGAACACTTTATGTTACGTGAATGAATTAGAGTTAACGATACATTGGTGGATAATATTCATATTCATACTCTGTTTGACATATTATAAAGGGAAAATGACTGGGAACGTAATTTTACTGACAATATACATATATATTATCTAACAAAATTTTAGTGCGCCACGAAAATATTCTGTTTTGAATTAGTTTTGTGATATAAATAAGCTGTGATGTAATCTTGACAAAAAAAAATGTAGTGCTTTGAAAAGAAATATAAGATAAAAAGTTATTATTAAGATATTTCGAAGTTAAAACTGATGCATTTCATTCCTATTTCTTGTACTAAACATAGTAAAGGTTGAAAAATCAACCAGAATTTTTATAGGTTATACAAAAAATGGTGGATTATGTTACTAATTACATTGACTGATTACAGTACCACATATGTTCTTTTATTCAGATAACATCTGTTTTAATGTACTTATGTGAACCATTATAAAGTAGAAGCCGTTAATCCGA
Source organism: Agriphila geniculea (assembly GCA_943789525.1). Lineage (NCBI taxonomy): Eukaryota > Metazoa > Arthropoda > Insecta > Lepidoptera > Crambidae > Agriphila > Agriphila geniculea. The sequence continues at coordinate 26,457,802 of OX038872.1, read as the reverse complement.
TACACTAGTGAGACTCTAAGCAGCTGCGAGGCATCTAGTGAATCTATAAACAGCCGCTATGCAGATACTATCAATGGCAGTATAAAGGCTGATTAGCGGTAGACATATTCAGCTATAAGTTGAAATATGGGCCACATATCATCCATTATACAGCTATTCACTTTATAATAGTTCACACGTGCCTCTTTAATAAGTTAGTGTAATAGGAGTTCACAAATACCTTCTTATACAGTATTTGGCGAAATTTTATCCACTAAACAGTCCTTACTAAGGTTTAGGCTTTAGAATATGTTAGAAGCTGAATAGAGTCGAGAAAATATACCTTTATAGCACTCTTAGCGTATTAATGGTGGTTTTGTCAGTCTTAATAAGCCTTAATGCAGCTCTTAATTAGCCTAAGCTGTTTAAATATCACTGACCGCTATTATGCAGCTGTAAGGTCACCAGTGTACTCTTAGAAGAGTCTTAATAAGCACAGAGTTTAAAATAAGTCTAAAAGTGAGTAGTTATACAGCTATCTGTGTTACTTGGGAAATAACCTCACTTCTGCACTTTTTCGATGTTTTTCGTTGTTTATTCATCATTATCTTTAGCACAATTATCTTTCTTGAAAAAAGTTATTGGAGCAACTGCACAGTACGTTATAGTAGTTTATGATACAAGGTTGGTAAGGAGGTTTTTAAAACGAGTTGACGTTTTATAAGCCCGAGCCGCAGGTGAGGGTTTATAATCGTCACGAGTTTTAAAAAACCTTAACAACCGTGTGCCATACTACGTTTTTCAATACATTTGCGAGAAAACTTTATAGGTACCACTGAAATGGTAATCTATACATATAATAAAACTGTAAATTCTAAATAATTTTGCGCGAATTACACAAAAACCGCTAAACTAATTTTGACGGGCATTTCACAGTTTAGTAGATTGCAGTCCAACTTAAAATCTAAACAATGTTTCATTAAATTCAGGTGGGCGGACCCAGGGAAACAGCTTGAACTCTCCGTAGTACTAGCTATCATACACTAAAGAGTATTTTTCTACTGTCCATGCGGATGAAGTCGCGGGCGGAAGCTAGTATAAATTAAAAAAAACGCACGTAAACAAAAACGCACGGCGCCGGGGTGCGGTAAAATCAACTTACCGCACGCTGTACTAAGCCGTAAACACAAAACGCACGGCGTGCGGTAAAAACAACTTACCGCACGCTGGCCTGTCATCGTAATCTCGCATTTTCGAGCAACTGTATTGAAAAGGTGTATTTTGATGTAGAATTCAATACGTTTACGCTATTATTTACGCCAAAAATATGGCCCGCGACAAGCGCTCTTGATGATATTCTGATTTTTTTTACAATCATCTATGAGGTTTATACACAATTTAATGTTTGTAGCAACTAGATAAACTCTTTAGCTTGTCATATGATTTTTTTGTCGGCTACAAGTTTACGTTTTCTCTATAAAGATATAGCCCGCGCAAACCATGTTTTCCTATTACCGCCCCTTAAGGACACTTCCATCAATTATCGTTATGTTTTTAACCAATTTACACAAAACCATCACATATTATATAGGTACTTAAACCGTCCTCATGAATCACTCTATCTATTGGTGAAAACCGCATGAAAATCCGTGCAGTAGTTTTTGAGTTTATCGCGAACAGACAAACGCGGCGGAGGACTTTGTTTTATAATAGTAATTTATATTTACAGTTCATAATAATGCATTGCTGTGTTCACTAGTTAAGAGTACAATCATTGTATTTAACTGCTTCTTAGTCATAAAGAAGTGTATCTGTGTATAATGTATGTTATTGTGAACCAAGTTGTGATTGCGAACTAAATAAAAAAACCGGCCAAGTGCGAGTCGGACTCGCGCACGAAAGGTTACGTACCAAAAAACGGCAAAAAAAAATCACGTTTGTTGTAAAAGAGCCCCCTTCAATATTTATATTACCTATTATATTTTTTTTACATAAGGAGGGTATATGATTTTGACCTGTATGTATTTAGTATTTGTTGTTATAGCGGCAACAGAAATACATCATCTGTGAAAATTTAAACTGTTTAGCTATCACGGTTCATGAGATCACACCTGGTGACAGACAGACAGACAGAGACGGACAGTGGAGTCTTAGTAATAGGGTCCCGTTTTTACCCTTTAGGTACGGAACCCTAAATACGAATGGTCATAACTTAAGGTTTTTAGTTTAAGGCCAGTATATTCGAAATTATCGAATTTGGCCTATTTTTGATTCAACAATAAACAATCAAATATTCTTTATTTTGAGCAGATAAAAATATATGTTGAAGTTTCATAAACGATCTTGATTAATTTACGGTTAAAAATTCGATATTCGTTTCTTCACTCGACTAAAAAAATACGCAAAGACTAAGAAAATTTTCATTAATTTTATATTTTTTGGATAATACTTAAAGTCTATTAATCCCTTATTCTCGAAAAATATATAGAAAAATAGGTAATGACATATAGAAGATTATTCAACGGTTACTTTTTCAAAAAGTGACTTTATGCTCAAAATATCTACAAAAACATTGAAAAAATGAAAAAGTGAGGTTATTTTCATTACTCTTCACACGTAAAGAAAAAGACAGAGACAGAGTTTTTGGAATATACTGGCCTTAAGGACGTGTCGCGTCGCGTCGCGTATGAATTCAGTCTTTGTGATCGGTATGAATATTTTGACAGGACAACTGGCGAATTTATTTGCATACAATACAATGTGGTTAATATTTAAATAGAAGTTCTATGACATCGTTCTTTGTGCTAAGTGTTTTAAAATAGACCTAAGAATATATTAAAAGATTAACAATGTAAAACATATTCTTCGCTGTAACTTTGCAGGAGACTGCAAGATAATCCCTATTAGTTTAGTGAGATATCGACCTCAAAAAAACAACATATAATTTTTTTACTAAGATACTTAAATAGGCAAGTAAAGGTAATCGCCATTGAATAGTTAAAAAATGCATACTTATGTAAGTAAACACCTTTAAGTATTTTTTTTATAAATTACTTTAAGGTGCTGGCATTAGTGGCATCAAAACCGGATATAAAGCTAACTTTATAAACATCTAAGGTGAAAGTTGATAGGTACCTAGGTATTACGAAAGTTCTCTACCAAATGTGAATTATTAGGTAGGTAAATAAGTACTGCATTGTGTACTAAAATAGGCACTAAATTGTAAATGATCACTTAAGTATTATAAATTATGAATAAACCTATACCTGCTTCATAAATCTTCGTCAACCGACATTAACTAAAATAAAAAAGAGCGAGTCGGACTCGCGCACCGAGGGTTCCGTACAATCATAAATATATTTGGATATGTTACTTTAGTACAGTCTTTAAAAAAGTAGAATAAACGGCAGACAGGTGGAAGGGCGAACAGGCGGACAGTTAATTTACAAATCGTAACCACAGCTGCTTATGGTGACTGAAAAACGTTTCAGCCACTCCACATTGCAAACTGTTTATATTACTAAGTAGGAACTTATATTAGAACCAGCCACCAAATTATTATTGTAGTATTAGGTTGCGCCATCTCTTGACCGATAGTGGAACTATATTTTTTTTCTTAGGTCAGCATTCTTAGGTCAGCGCCATCTGTTGACAGGTAGTGAAACTAAAGAATTTTTGTTTGTTTTTTTAATTTCTAAAAAAGTGTGTTATATTGAGAGATCGTTTTATTTTTCCTGTAATCTTTAGATAAATTACTATCACATAGAATTATTTCAGATTTTTCTCTTTGCAAACTTCGGAGATAAGGGGGGGGGGGGACGGTATTTTTTTACATTTTTCATCATAAGTCGAAAACTATACGGCCTAAGAAAAAAGAAAAAAAATTTTTTAAAATGTGCAAGCAGCGCTCTTTCATATGCTACCCCACATGCCCTAGTCACCTCACTTCAAATTTTTAAGACCCCTTTTCAGTCCCTGTTGTTAATTTTTTTTTTATTTCTTTCTTATTTGCAAAATAGTTGGGCAAATGTCATCTTAAACTATTCCAAATTTCAAGTTGATACCATTAGTAGTTCTCGAGATATCCAGCTGTGACAGACAGACAGACAGACTGAGTCACACCATAAGGGTTCCTTTTTTACCATTTTGGTACGGAACCCTAAATGGTAAAAAACATCACTTTTCCTTAAAGACTGCGATGCGACTTATTTTTGTTCGTAAGCCCTCCAACTAATTTAACTTTTAATAATAATAATAATTAAATAATGCAAAGACATTTAATTTTAATTAAACACGTGCTTTCTGCCTACGAAGTGTAAAAATATATAGAAATTTGCGTACAATACATATAAGGGAAGGGTGCCAACATACCATTTTAATGCAAACTTGCGTTTATAAATAGCCCGGCAAAGTTGACGCCGCTTTGTCCTCGTTTGAGATTTCTACATCACTCAACTTTTAAACTTTAATGCACTGTTAATAAAAGTTAATTTTATGTTTATCTGAAGACGATCGTATGTGTTTTGTTACGGTATAATCAGTTGGCGCGACTGCTCACCAACGCTACGAGAGAGCACTGCCAATATACTACGTACGTCTGCCAGATGTATAACATAATGGTATTCGTCTTGATGTAGGAATTAACATGTGACTTTAAATCGATGTGCAAAAGTTGAATTTGCACTGAAACACCCGCACGTTAGCTACGTTAACCGGCTTTTGCTATTTTTTTTTTTTATTTTAGTAAGTTCTACAGGTGAGAAAGTTTCCGACGCAGTGCGGCAAGCGGTCGCTGCGAGCGACCAATAGGGGTGGACGGGTGGTGTATCGACACAACATCAAGGGCACTAAATTAAAGCTTAGCTTATAAACTTTTAATATTTGCCTTGTAAGCCACAAAAAGCTGCAAATCAAACATTCACAATAAGTACGCAATTTTTCCGAAGTTTGGCTCAATGGATCATTTCCGTGATTCAGTGGCCGCTATCACCGGTGTTCGCCAAATTTAAGTAATATTTTATTATTTTTACCCACTTCAAAAAAGGGGAAGGAGTTTCTTGATTTATCAAGTGTCTTTGTCTCTGTTTTATAAATAAAACCGGTCAAGAGCGAGTCGGACTCGCGCACCGAGGGTTCCGTACCATCATAAATTCACTATTAAACCACACTGCAGAGTAGAATGATAAAATTAGAATTGCAGTTTTAGGTCAGCGCCATCTCTTGACCGATAGTGGTACTAATGTTAACTATTTAGAAATTATCAAATTTCTAAAAAAGTGTGCTATATTGAGACATCATTTTATTTTTCCTGTAATCTTTATATAAACTGCTATCACATAGAATTATTTCAGATTTTTCTCTTCGCAAACTTCGGAGATTAGAGGGGGGGGGAATGGTATTTTTTTTACATTTTTCATTATAAATCGAAAACTATGCGGCCTAAAACAAAAAAATGATTAAAAACGTGCAAACGGCGCTCTTTCATATGATACCCCACACGCCCTAGTAGCCCCGCACTTCAAATTTTTTAGACCCCTTTTCAGTCCCTGTTATAAAAATGATGTTTATTATTATATTTATTTATTTATATATTTTTTTATTTATTTCTTATTTGCAAAATAGTTAGACAAATGTCATCTCAAACCATTCTAAATTTCAAGTTGATACCGTTAGTAGTTCTCGAGATATCCAGCTGTGACACAGACAGACAGACTGAGTCACACCATAAGGGTTCCTTTTTTACCATTTTGGTACGGAACCCTAAAAAGGCAAATCGATGTTAACTTTCCAAATTTAAGAAAAATCGTAGGCGATTTAATTATTGAACTTTCACATAAGTACCTAACAAACACACGTGGATAAAGATGTAATAATTATTGTTATTCAAACTCCAAAGCGTCCCACATAGTTCAAAGAAAAGGTCACGGCCTTAAACCTGTTAACAATTCGCCGAAAATTTACTCCCACCGGTTAATGTGTTTGGACCGTATCTAAACAAGATTAGGAGACAATAATAACTAAGTAGGTATCAAGAAAAACCGTCTCTAATTTAAATGCATAGCTAATTATAGATCCTACGTAAATGACAGTAAATGTTAATTGAGACACCACTGTTTTAAAAACATATTTTTTACAGACCGTCGCGGCGCGCCGCAGCTGGATTTGGCTAATTTATTTTTTTCTGCATACTATCAAATGATCTTGAGAAAAAAAAATTGATTTTTCTCCATACAAAAAAAACTCGAATATTTTTTTAGGGTTCCGTACCCAAAGGGTAAAAACGGGACCCTATTACTAAGCCTCCGCTGTCCGTCTGTCTGTTTGTCTGTCTGTCTGTCACCAGGCTGTATATCATGAACCGTGATAGCTAGACAGCTGAAATTTTCACAGATGATGTATTTCTGTTGCCGCTACAACAACAAATAGTGAAAACAGAATAAAATAAATATTGAAGGGGGGCTCCCATACAACAAACGTGTTTTTTTGCCGTTTTTTGGTACGAAACCCTTCGTGCGCGAGTCCGACTCGCACTTGGCCGGTTTTTTTTCTCAAAAATTAGGCGTTTGATGGATCTCTAGCACCACAAAAGGTGATAGGGGGATCACCATAAGCCATGAAAAAAAAACTGCTCGATACGCCAACATCGGAACCGGGTCCTGTGTCCACTTATTTTAAATTTGGAACCACTGTGCGGTGAGGCGGTCCGGCACATTTTTTCTGTGCTAAAAAGTTATAGCACAGAATAAATAATAGTACGTGTTATAGTACGGTCTGTCTAGTATTATGATTTTAACTTCAAACCTAAGTACAAAATTAGCACAACCAACCTGCAAACTTGAAATGTTTAGAAGTGGCCCTTATGTGTGTGAAAATTTATAAATAATAAGCTATCCAGTAATAACGAAAAGAACATAAATAAATTTAAATTAATTTTGAAAAAATATAACAGATAAATGTTTTTATTCGCTGCAAGAGTTTTTAGAAAGTAACAATAATAATGTATATAGATAGTTAAATATAGGTAATTAAGTTTGTTACAACAAAAAATGTAGTACTTAGGTAAGTTTAAGAATTTGTTTTAATTTAATTTTAAATTTTAAAGTTGTTGAGTTTAGTTTTTTTAATTAGATACGTGTTAAGTACAGATGTCACCACGTAATCCATGACCATGCACGACCTCGATTGCACACCACAAACATCGACGCTGAGGGAACACGAGGCGCCGAGTCAGCTTAACGTGACCAACGTGACCCTGCGCGTCACACTGCAGTTTTTCGTTCACTTTTGTTTCCTACGCATCGGGCAATTGTCGCGTTAAATAATCATAATTCATTATTGTAATTTTTATACTTTATTAAATTTGTATTTAAAATTTTGGTTTTTTTTGTATCCTCGGCTGCAGCCTATCGTAATTGGCGCAGTCGGTAGGATACTCGCGGGTTCGGTTCGCGTTCATAAAGGAAGATTTCCGTTTTCGTATCCGAGCCGCCCGTGTGGCTATCAAGTCGCGTCCAGAGTATCCAGAATCTACACGTCGTGTTGCAGCCGGGTGATCCAGAAATCGATCGCGCAAAAGGAGCCAAAATTATGTTCAAGTAAGTGCATTAGAATCGTCTAGTGGTCGCTTATCCTTTTTCTTATATCCTTTGTTTAAGTAATTTTCCAAGATTTTCCATCCGAGACAATCTAGGGACAGTAGGATAGTCAGGAACGAATATTTAGACGCAAATAGAGATTTAAATATAAGTAGCGATAGTGAAGGTTTAGATTTACCTTTTAACTCGTCCGGGGTGTCAGGTGAAACGCCGAACCCTGAAATAAATAGCAATATGTGCGATTTCGATAAAATCTCTAAAGCTTTGCGCTTGGTTCCCGACTTTGATGGGAATCCAAACATTTTGACGAGATTTATAAATCTGTGCGATCAATTGGTACAAGAATTCACTATTGAGGATAACCATCTTAATAACCTTGCATTGTTAAATGGGATTTTAAACAAAGTAATCGGCCCCGCCGCCCGTTTCATTAATACTAATGGGATACCTAATACTTGGTCCAGCATTCGTAATACTCTTATCAATAATTTCGCGGACCAACGGGATGAGACCGCTTTATACAACGATTTGGCTTTATTGACCCAGGGCAATGGAACCCCCCAAGAATTTTATGAGAGGTGCCAGAATTTATTTAGTACCATAATGACCTATGTTTCGCTACACGAACCTCTCCGTACTACTATCGATGCGAAACGTGATTTATATCAAAGGTTAACCCTTCAGGCGTACTTGCGCGGCTTAAAGGATCCTTTAGGGTCCCGCATTAGATGTATGCGTCCAGTAACGATCGAAAAGGCCTTGGAATTTGTACACGAGGAAATGAACACCCTTTACTTACAGCATCGAAATGAACATATTTCGGATAAAAAAGGTCCGTCTCAATTAATGACTGGTTCAAATCAAGGATTTAGATTACCGCCTAACCCTTCTTTGAGCAGCATGATGTTTAGGCCACCTCCTAATTTTAATGCTCCAGGTCCATCTCGGCAACAAGTTATGCCACAGGGTGCTCCTCAATGGAAACCTAATTTTAATAATAATACTTACCAGGCTGGCCCCTCGCGTACCCAGCAGATGTTCAGAGCAATGCCTCCAAATTACAACCCTCAAAATAATTCCTTCCGAATGCCCCCGCGAAACCCACCAGCGAATTTTGGAGTAAATTCACAACCCCGTCCTATGAGTGGTGTAAGTCATTTTGTACCCCGAAACTTACCCCCTACTAATCAAATAGCTGGTCACGACTGGAGGAGGTCGGGAAATCCACCCCCCAGCAACTACTTTAAAACCAGGGAAATGAATTTTAATTATTGCTATCCCTCTGAATTTTATTATGAGGATTATTATCCAGATCAATATCAGGACTACGACACCCCCGAGTACTTTCAATATTATCAGGAGCCTGACCAGCAATATTATCCCCAAAATTATTTAGAAAACCAACCAGCGATGGCTACTACCCCCGAAATAGATCAAGATCCCTGCCAGGCCAACCCCCTTGAGGATTTTCAGAAAGATCAGAAGTTAAAAAAATTAAAATAGAAATTAATTTACACACCCAGCGCCAGCTTCCCTATATCCAGATCGGGTGTCCTCCCATCAAGCTTCTTATAGACACAGGAGCCAATCAGTCATTCTTGAGTCCAGACACAGTAAAAAAATATTTCAGTAATGTTCCTTTGAATTATGATCCGTTTGAAATACACAATGTCCATGCTGTGAGTAGAAGTGATCACTCTATAACAATCCCGAACTTTACCGAATTTAATGATAATACTGAAATAACATTTTTTGTATATAGATTCCATGACTTTTTCGATGGCCTTATAGGTTCTGATTTATTAGATAAATGGGAAGCGACAATAGACTATAAGAATAAATTGTTTAACACACGTCATGCTTCTAATAAAATACACGTTTATGATTCCCGAAACGCTAATCTGTACGAAGACATTATTCCTGCAGGTTCATCGAAGCTCGTGAGAATACCAATTAATATTCATGATTGTGAAGCGATAATAAGCGAACAAAATCTTTCTAATTGTATTGTTGGAGAATGTCTAACTACAGTTAAGCAAAATCGTGGCATTGTAGAAATATTTAACCCTACCAATAGTGACGTCATTTTCTCAATGGATCATGCTTTAACTGCCGAAGTGTATAATGTTGAGTGCACGCGCACTAGACAATATTCACCTCGCGCTAAAGAGGTGCTCTCTCGCTTACGTACCGAACATTTAAACCCAGAGGAAAAAGCTAACTTAGAATCTCTTTGTGCACAGTACGCAGACGTATTCTATATTGAAGGCGAAGCTCTTACATTTACAAATAAAATTAAACATAAAATCAAAACTACAGATGAGTTGCCGGTTTACACTAAAAGCTACCGATACCCTTTTGTCCATCGCGAAGAAGTCCAAAGTCAAATTCATAAAATGTTAGAACAGGGTATTATAAGACCGTCCGATTCAGCTTGGAGCTCCCCTATCTGGGTAGTTCCCAAAAAAACCGATGCCTCAGGTAAAGCTAAATGGAGAATAGTTGTCGATTTTCGTAAACTTAATGATAAAACCATAGATGATAAATACCCGATTCCTAATATAGCTGATGTCTTAGATAAACTGGGTAATTGACATTATTTTACTACTCTTGACCTGGCCAGCGGATTCTATCAAGTAGAGATGGACCCCGCTGATATCCCGAAAACAGCTTTTAATGTGGAGGCCCATGCTCTTTGCTACTTTGAGTTTTTACGTATGCCCATGGGTTTAAAGAATAGCCCATCCACTTTCCAAAGAGTGATGGACAATGTCCTCAGGGAACTCCAAAACACCATCTGCCTGGTTTACCTTGATGATATTATCGTCTTTAGTACTTCACTCCAAGAACATATAGTAAATTTAGAGAAAGTATTTCAGAAATTGCAAGAATCCAACTTCAAAATCCAAATGGATAAGTCGGAGTTCTTAAAACTTGAAACAGCCTATTTAGGACATATTATTAGTAAAGACGGTATCAAACCCAACCCAGATAAGATATCAGCCATACAAAATTATCCTTTACCTAAGACATCAACCGAGATAAAACGCTTTTTGGGACTTCTAGGATACTATCGAAGGTTTATTCCGAATTTCGCCAAAGTAGCAAAACCAATGACTCAATGTTTAAAAAAAGGATCGAAAATTGAATTAAATCAAGATTATATTGAATGCTTTGAAAAATGTAAGGCTTTGTTAATCAATGACCCTATACTACAGTACCCAGATTTTAGTAAAGAGTTTGTACTAACCACGGATGCTTCTAAGTTAGCTATCGGTGCAGTTTTATCGCAAGGGCCTATAGGCTCCGACAAGCCTATAGCCTATGCATCACGTACTCTCAACTCCAGCGAGATAAACTATTGTACCATCGAAAAGGAGCTTTTGGCTATCGTTTGGGCGACGAAATACTTTCGTCCTTATCTTTTCGGCCGAAAATTTAAGATCGTGACGGACCACCGTCCTTTACAATGGGTAATGAACATCAAAGAACCCAATTCACGTTTAACTCGATGGAGATTGAGACTAAGTGAATATGATTACACCGTAATATATAAACCAGGTAAGGCCAACACTAATGCCGACGCTTTATCTCGACTCGAAATTCACAATGAAGAGACGAGCTCAATGATCGTAAACGCGTCTGAAAAGCCGCCTACCATATCAGCATCCAGAACCGATACCGTACATACAGATGCAGAGAACCCTATACTCGAAGTCCCGATTTCAGATGACCCGCTTAACAAATTTAACAGACAAATTCATTTCACTGTTGTAGGCGATATTAAAGGTAGGACCACAGCCTCTAAGCCATTTGAAACTCACACTAGAACGGCAATTCAACTGTCTAAAAATAACCTCGAAAACGATGTAGTAAATGCGATTAAAGAATATGTAAATCCAAAGGTAAAGACAGCTATTTTAATAGAACCCCCAATAGAAATGTATTCGATCATACCAATAATTCAATCAAACTTTAAAAGCTCTTCTATGAATTTAGTACTGACAAAGAAAGAATTAGAAAACGTTAAAGATTATTTAAAACAACAAGAAATTTTAAAAAACTATCATGAAGGCAAGACTAATCACCGCGGAATAAATGAGTGTTATCTTGCACTATCCCGTAAATATTACTGGCCTAAAATGAAGGATAGCGTCACTAAATATATTAATGAGTGCAGCGTTTGTGGTCAAGCAAAATACGACCGCAACCCTATCAGACAACAATTTCAGATAGTTCCTCCACCATCTCGACCTTTTGAAATAGTTCATCTAGATCTTTTTAGCGCAGACACTCAAAAGTACTTAACTATCGTCGACGCCTTTTCAAAATACGCGCAAGCTTATTTTCTTAGAGACGCAACGGCGATAAGCGTCATTCAAGCTTTGCTCAAATTTAGTTCACACCATGGGCTTCCCTTGACCATAGTGACGGATAGGGGTCCAGAATTCACAAACCAGCTTTTCTTGGAATTTTTACGCCTTCATAACATCCAACACCATAAAATCTTGGCCTACTCCCCTAATGAAAACGGGATCGTGGAACGATTTCACTCAACCCTCTTAGAACATTTGAGAATATTAAAAATAGGACAGAAAAGCGAATCCGTTATAAACCTCATGTCATATGCTGTGTTAGGGTACAATAGTTCTATTCACAGTTTTACTAAGTGCCGTCCAATAGACATTATCACGGGTCACTTTGACCCTCGGGACCCTCTTGACATTAACTTATCAGAGCATTTATTGCAACAATATACTCAGGAACACCGGAGCCGAATGATCAAAGTATACGAAATGATCAACGAAACATCACTTCATTCTCGTACACAGATCACAGAAAATATTAATAAAGATCGAGAACCCGAAAGTAGCTATTCTCCAGAACAGCAAGTGTTTATAAAAAATCCCGCAGCAAACCGACAGAAATTAGCATCTAGATTTACTTCAGATAAGGTTTTAGCCGATCTCCCAATTCATATTTATACGAAAAAGAAACAAGGCCCAGTAGCTAAGTCAAGCCTTAAAAGGGTCCCTAAAAGTGCTCGGTTGTTACAGGATACTGATGTCGATCCTGTTAGCAAGCCTGGTACGAGCGGAGGAAATTACGGTTGACAGCTTAAAGGATGGACCTGGTATCGATTTAGGACCAACCAGGATAATTTCCCATTACCATTCCTTTATTCAAACCATAAATCTTAAAAGCATTAGGTTAGACATAGAAATAACTAAGGATCGGTTAAATAAGTTTGCTCCCGATTTATATAATCAAACATCATCTTTATACGAGCCTCATCTTCAATATCTTTTATCTAAATTGGATAAGATTACTAAGCAATTAGAATCTCTTGAGCCCAATCGTGTAAAAAGAGCTCTCATCGATAGTTTGGGGTCCGTAATAAAAAGTATTTCAGGCAATCTAGATTCAACAGATGCCTTGCGTTACGATAATGCCATAAAAATGTTACAAAATAATGAGAACAAAATTGTAAATGAGATCAATAATCACATGAGTATTAATAAGCAATGGGTGTTAGACGTGTGCGCCGATCGGCGTGGCGCACGCCGCCGGTCATTTTGGCCACGCCGCCGCCGCCGGATTTTTCATCGGCGTCATCGGCGTCAAAATCCATGTGTAAGAAGCAAGTACAAAAGCTATAATAACTTGCATTTTGATCATAAAATTTTATTCCTTTTCTCTCTTTTTTATATTAGTTTGATTGTTGCCATCATAGAATGGGGAATGTCTGAAAAAAATCAAATTGGCTGAATATTTTTTTTATAGGTAGGAATAAGCTCCATTAGTAATAGAAAAAAGTTTCAGAATTTTCGGTTGCGTGAAAAAGTTTAAAGAAATTAAAGTCTCTTTGACTTCGCAGATATAGGAAAGTAACAGCAGAATGGAGATTATTCCTTTGCCATCACCTGCCACAACGACAACATGGTATTAAAAAAAAACTTTCAACACCAAAATGTCAAAACTTTTTTTTTAATTCTTGTTGTCATAGTGGCACGTGTTGGAAAAGGTATAATCTCCATTCTGCTGTTACTTTCCTACATTTGTGAAGTCGAAGAGACTTTAATTTTTTTAAATTTTTTCACGCAACCGAAAATTCTGAAACTTTTTTGTATTACTAAGGGAGCTTATTCCTATCTATAAAAAAATATTCAGCCAATTTTATTTTTTTCGGACATTCCCCATTATTTTGGTATTGAAATTGTGATTCTATAATTGCACCTGTTTAGTCACCATCATCATATTAGCCGTACGACACCCACTGCTGATTATAGGCCTCCCCCAACCCAAGGATCTCCACAACGATCTGACCTGCGCTGCCCGCATTCAACAATTTTCCGTGACCTTCACCCTCATGTCGCGTCGGTCTACCTGGTCGGGGGGCCTACCCATGGAACGTCATCCAGTCCACGGTCGGCACTGTAAAAGCTTTCCGCCCCAACGACTATCGGTTCTTCTCGCTATGTGTCCCGCCCACCCCACTGCCACTTCAGCCGAGCAATCCTCCGAGCAATGTCGGTTACTTTAGTTATTCTACGGATCTCTTCATTTCTGATTCTAACACGCAGGGAAAAGCCAAGCATGGCTCTTTCCATTGCACGCTGGGTGAACCATCTTATGAGATCCATGGTTAGCGGCCACGTTTCACTGCCCACATACTGGTCATAGATTTTTGTCTTGAAGTCATCACTAGCAACACATACTGGTCATAGATTTTTGTCTTGAGGCACTGAGGTAAGTTGGACGCGAAGATTTGGCAAAGCTTCCCGAATGCTACCCATCCGAGTTGGATTCGACAAGAGAGCTCTTTCTCGAAGTTGGACTTACTTAACTAGACTATTTGTCCTAGGTAAACGTAATGGTCAACAACTTTGAGTACAGTGTTCCTAACATGAGCTGGAGTGGGTACAGCATGGACGTTCGACATGATTTCGTCTTAACTATGTTGATTCTAAAACTCACTTTTTGGGAGGCACTACGGAGATCTTTGAGCATTGTGTTCAGGTCTTCCATGGTCTCAGCCATGAGAACTATATCATCGAAAAAACGAAGTTGTGTTAGACACTGGTCATTAATGTTGATATCGAGTCCTTTCGAATCCAAGAGCTTAAAAATGTCCATCAATGTGATTGGGAACAGATTCAGCGAAATAATGTCTACCTGTGTCACATCTCGCTGCAATTGGATGGGATTTATGCTCTTATTCTGTACTCGGACCGGCATGGTGGCATTTTTGTATAACTCAATACCTCGATATACCTGTGGTCCACTTGGCACATCTGGAGAGACTGCAGCACTACCCAGGTCCCAACTTTTAAGAACAGCATCATCTTACTGATGTTCTATGTCTTCGGCGTTCTGCCCTCGATGATGACGGAATTGAAAAGCTTCTAGAGGACTTTAAGTATCAGCTTACCGCCTACTTTCAAAAGTTCTGTAGTGATTCCGTCGTCACCCGCCGCCTTGTTGTTTTTCAGCCGTTTGAGAGCAATACTAATCTCTTACAGGCTGACTTCAGGGATATCTTTGGTATAGTGTCGGACTGTCGGGTAACGGCTCTGGGGTCTTTAGCCTTGCTTTTGACAGGTGTAGAATATAACTGCGTAAAGTTTGTTCATCCTTACTTGTCTTATTTAGTAAACAGTTTTTGACAGTTGTCATACGTCTTTAAACTTAAATCGTTATTTAAAAATATGTTAGTAAGTTCATGAAGTTATTGTTAATTTATTAACAATTTATTTCGAAATCTATGTGTGGAAAACCATTTGTTTTATTTTATAAATGATTATTTCAATAAAGAGTTGTGTGAAGGTTGTTTACCATAGAAGACAAGTAAGGATGGACAGACTTTATAGAATCTCTTGACCTCCCCCAAATCAAGCTTTGATGAAATTATGCGACCGTCGGTCGTCAGTTTGTATTTTATTACAGAAAAATTCTTGTAATAATTTAAAATCGGGCAACAAAGGATTTAGTTGATCTCTAATAAACATGGCATAATATAGTGTTGATTATAATAAATAAATAAAAAGTTTCGTAATCCACGCCGATTGCGCCGA
Source organism: Agriphila geniculea (assembly GCA_943789525.1). Lineage (NCBI taxonomy): Eukaryota > Metazoa > Arthropoda > Insecta > Lepidoptera > Crambidae > Agriphila > Agriphila geniculea. The sequence goes on along the minus strand of OX038872.1, from coordinate 26,442,153 downwards.
TGACGCCGCCGCCGCCGACAATTTAGACGCCAGACGCCGCCGCCGGTCAAATGACCATCGGCGCACATGTCTAATGGGTGTCACAAAATTCTGCAGTTATAGCTAAACTAGTCGAAAATCAAGGCAAGCTTGAGAGTGTTATAAATTCTGTTTTAGAAGGCGAAACTAATTTAATTAAGTCCGCACATTTAGCTCAGTTATTTCTTATTATAAGTGATAACGTAGATAATCTTTCCCAGGAGCTCGGTAATTTAGAGATTTTTCTTGCTTTCATTCGCGCTAAAAGTATGCATAATTCTATGATAGAATATGAAGTGTTAATGGACATGATAAATAAACTAAGGATTCTGTACAATAGAGATGAAATATTAAATATAAGCTATAGAGAATATTTTGATATAATAAAACCCGCGGGCTGATTATCTAATTAGAAACCACCTAGCGACCGGTTGCAGTTCATAGATGATAGTGATCCATTGCTACTTCTTTTTGGATTAAAAAAAAACATACCAAAGAAAAGTAGCAATGTATGTGGAATGAAACCAGTCGCTAAATAGTTTATTTTTAGATAATCAGGGTGCCGGTTATTATTATAATGATAAAGATTTAAATTTAGTATATAAAGTCCCGATTGTCTATCCTCAGACCTACAACCTTTTTAAACTTTCATTAACTCCGAACAAAGATAACAAAATCCTTATTCCTACTCATCCTTACATAGCTGTCCACGAAGATGATTTTATGTACATGGAGACTGAATGTCCGAAGGCAAATCGCTGGCGCCTTTGCGAAGATCAACCCAATCATCACTCTAGAAGACATCTGAACTGCGTGCAGCATCTGATCATTAATCAAGAGATCGACAGTACGTGCCAGTTTACCACCGTCACACTATCCACCGAAGCCATGGAAGGACTCGACGATAAAAACTACGTAGTAAGCTTCCCTAATGCGACCCGAGTTCGTTTATCCTGCGCACAGGAACAATACAAGATGATGAACGGAAGTTACCTGATCACCATTCCCAAGGGCTGTCTGCTGCAGACTCCAGAATTCACAATCAGCAACACACACGACAGAATAAAGGGCCACACAGTCAAGATAATAGATCTACCAACGGTGACGTCACAAACATATAACGTCACGACTAGAGCTTTGAAACTGAACTCCATTGACCTCAGTAACTTACACTCCAGTAGCTCGAAGATAATCATGCAGCATCCCATCGAATTACCAGGACCACAGATCGACAGCTTATACCACACAACTATACCCATGTATCTGCTACTGCTCATCCTCATCGTAACTGCAGTCATCTTAGTAACCAAACGTCTTATGAGCCGAAACCGCCGAAAACAAGATAAAGATACAGCATCCGAATTGAGAGAAGTCACCTTCAGCAGACCAGATCCTATGTACAGCGAAATCCAAGGAAGAACTACCCCAACTACCATTCCACGCCCAACGATATTTTCGACCATGGTCTCCAAATAATCGTTGATCCTGCGGAGGGAGGTGTTAAGTACAGATGTCACCACGTAATCCATGACCATGCACGACCTCGATTGCACACCACAAACATCGACGCTGAGGGAACACGAGGCGCCGAGTCAGCTTAACGTGACCAACGTGACCCTGCGCGTCACACTGCAGTTTTTCGTTCACTTTTGTTTCCTACGCATCGGGCAATTGTCGCGTTAAATAATCATAATTCATTATTGTAATTTTTATACTTTATTAAATTTGTATTTAATATTTTGGTTTTTTTTGTATCCTCGGCTGCAGCCTATCGTAATTTACGTATCTAGATTCAGGATATAACAATAATAATTTTGTTAAACTACTTAAGTATTACTTAAGAATTATTTTTATATAAGTATCTATCTATAGATTTGATACACCTAATTTTGATTTTTTTTTTTTTTTTTTTTTTTTTCTTTGGCTCGCACGGTTTGTGCATTAGCCAATGTCAAGTAGGTTAAGGTAGGGAAACCAAGGAATTTAATAATTTAAGAGATGATCGAAATTTAGGAGAAAATAATAGGATCAAGGTAAGGATAATTTAGTGAAAAAGATAGATAATAAATAATAATGATTAATAAAATACATAAGGGTAGTTAATATACGGTATATTAAGGTTATAATTTAATATTATTTTCAGTTAAAAATTTAGAAATTAAATTATACAAGTCTGGATTAATGCAGCTCAGTAGAGTTGGGATTGATGTAGGGAGAGGAACACGGAGGGATACGAGGGAATCTAAAAAAGAGGAGCAATCATGAAGCGAACATTGAAAGAAAATGTGATTCAGGTCCTCGTCACCAGCACCACAAGCACATACACTGTTGTTGCAGATTCCTATCCTAGTAAGATGTGATGCAGTACAAACATGATCTAAGCGCATTCTGATAAGACTGGATGTAGCAAATTTACTTAACTGTATTTTAGAGAACCAAGGCTTAAGAGGAATTGTTTGTTGAATTCTTTTATAAGCTCTTCCTTTAGTAAGACTCGTAGTATTCCATTTATCTTCCCAACAGACATGTAAATGCTGCTTGGGAAGAGAAATGAGATCCGGCACTATATTTTTATAAGGGAAGATATCACCAGAATTTATTGCGTCCTTGGCAAGCTTGTCGGCAATTTCATTTCCTTTTATGTTATGATGGCCAGGTATCCACGCGAAAAGAATGTCATATCTATTTTCTTTACAGGTTAATAACAGCTGTCTGCACTGTGTAACATAAACAGAAGCTAAGCAGGATTTAAATGGAAATCTTTGGAGAGATTGAAGAGCGCTCTTGGAATCCGAAAATATAATGGCTTTTTGAAGTTTTGCTATTAGGACATATTCTAGTGACTTTAGGATTCCAAAGCATTCCCCAGTAAAAACTGATGTCTCAGGTGGAAGTTTAATTATTTGATGGATGTTATATTGCTGATGGAAGACACCAATTCCAACCAAACCAGAACCGGAGTGTTTAGATGCATCACAGTATAAATAATGCCAGTCTGGCCAATCACTATCGAGTAGATGTCTTAAAGATGCATCAGGATTTTGGTCATTCTTTAAAAAGTCTAAACTAAAGAGGACATTAGGTTCAAGTACTAAAGCTGGGAAGTTTGTAGAAAACAAAGGAAGGTATTGTGATCTGTGAGTAGGGGCTTGCAGGGAGATAAATTTACGAAAACTGACGACTAGACAGGGAGGGGGTTTATTGGTCCAGAAAGAAGAGGTCTCAATTTTTTCTGATAATTCTTGTAATTTGCTGTATAGAGGATGGTTAGAAAATTGAAAAGCGCGGAAGAGAAATTTATCGCACAACATTTGCCTTCTTAACATTAGTGGAGGTTCAGCACATTCAACCTGAAGAGCATTTAGCGGGCTAGATTTCATAGCTCCACCTATGAGTCGTAGTGATTTAGATTGGATATCATCTAATTTACTTATGGCAGCTAAGCTACACGGCTCTAAAAAGAAAGTCCCATAATCCAGGATGCTTCTGATGATAGCGTTATACAAAAGCTTAAGATTAAAAGGGTGGGCGCCCCACCAAACACCCGAAAGACATCGCAGAATATTAAGTTGTCGTTCACAACGTGCTGAAGCATAATAGCAGTGTGGTAAACCTGTTAATTTCGAATCTAGTATTAAACCTAAAAATTTGAATTCATTTTCTGAGGGAATTAATTGACCATCATAAGAAATCGAAAATGTAGGTGGACTGCGCATTTTAGTGAATAAAACTGTACAGCTTTTATTTACAGAGAGACTTAATGCGTTTTTATCCAACCAAGATTTTAAAAGCTCCAGAGCGTTGTTTAACGAATATGTTAATTTAAATATAGATCGGCCAGATACGTAAATAGCTAAATCGTCTGCATATTGTAACACATTCACGTTATTAGCGATAGAAAATTCAAGGTCATGAGTATATATGGCATATAGAATTGGGCTGAGTACCGATCCCTGTGGCAGGCCTTTCCACGTCAGTCTAGATTTTACCTTTGAATCACCAAAATTAATTTGTATTTGCCTTTCTGAAAGGAGATTAATGATAAAATTACTCAATAGGTGGGGAACCTGGAGCTTATCTAATTTAACTTTGAGAAGTTCTAGATCAACATTGTCATATGCTGCAGAAATATCTAAGAAAGCTGCAAGTAAAAATTCGTTATTTGAAAAGGCTAATCTTATATCAGTCGTGATAATGCCTAAACTGTCCATAGTGCTCTTCCCTTTTCTGAACCCGTATTGGCTCGGAGCCAGCAGCTCCTGACTTTCTACATACCACTCCAACCTGTTCTTGGCCAGATGTTCAGCCAACTTAGATAGGACTGATGAGAGAGCTATAGGTCTATATGAATTAGGGTCTAATGGAGGCTTATTGAATTTCAAAATAGGAATAATTTCCTGGATTTTCCATGAGGGAGGGACTTCACCGGACATAACAACAGAATTAATGAGATTTAACAAATAAATTAAACTATTATCATTTAAATGAGTTAGAAAAGAGTATGGAATACCATCAATACCAGGTGCTGAATCTTTAACATAGGACAGCACTCCTTTTAACTCAGTCAAACTAAAAGGTGAGTTAAGATTGTTTAAGTCCTTTATTCTATGGCAACAGGACAACTGAGGTGATGTTAATATTAGTTCTTGAGGAACAAATGGCGGAGCTAATTTGTCCAGAAATCTTTCAGCTACACCTTCATCAATACATTTAGGGACTCGTTCTTTAAAGGCAGATCTAAACCTACGAATATTATTCCAAACCTCAGAAGGAGAAATGTTAGGTGATATAGATAAACAAAAGGTCCTCCAACCTTCCCATTTCTTTTTTTTAAATAGACTGCGGGTTTGATTCATTATTTGTATCAATTTATCAAAATTTCCAGATGAGCTATTATCTTTATAATTTATTTCAGCCTCTTTTCTCTCTTTTATTACTTTTGTACATTCACTGTCCCACCACGGGGGGGAAGGAATATACCCATTTGTTTTTTTCTTTGGAAAAACTTCGTCAGCTGCTTCTAACAAAACTGAGGCAAAAGCCTCGGCACTCTGTGTCCGGTTGTTTTCTTGTATAGAAGGAAGTGAGGAAATCCTCTGTTCAACTTGCTCCCTAAACATTTCCCATCTGTCACTGTCATTTTGGTTAAGTTTATATTTCAAACGAGGTGGGCGTCTACTTTGATTTTTTAATAAAGTTGAAGGAAATTCAATTAAAATAGGAAAGTGGTCACTACCAAACGTGGAAGATAGTGGACTCCAAGTCAAGGAGGAGGAAGCTAGATTGGGACTACAAATTGTAAGGTCGGGCGCACTGTCTCCTTCATGAGGCAATGTTCGCCGTGTTGGAAGTCCTGTATTTAGGATGCAAAAGTTATTCAGATCTGAAAAATCTAAAATTCTGGAACCACACCAGTTAGATTTGGCACTGCCCCATGCCTGGTGTTGAGCGTTAAAATCTCCCATCATGAAAATGGGTTTTGGGAGTTGAGAGATGATGGTATCTAATTCATTGTACACAGAGGATGTTGGATGAGGTATGTATAGTGAAACAAAACAGATATTATTAATGGAAGCAGCTATGATTGATAGGTTAACACTATGAGTAATAGGAATATGCTGAAAGGAAACAGAATCATTAATTAGAAGAGCTACACCACCGTGGGAATCAGAACGGTCTTCTCTTAGAGGAAAATAATGAGAAACATTAAAAATACTGTTTGGCTTAATCCAAGTTTCTTGTAATGCTATAATTACAGGTTTATATACATTAATTAGGTGAAATAAATCGCTTTTCTTATTATTTATACTTTGGCAATTCCACTGAAGGATTGATGAGATATGATCCATTTTGATTTTTATTTACACTATTTATATTTTCAGATGCAGCGTTGGACGGTTCAGACATTATATTTTCTGTTTGGGACAAAAACTTTATCAGGGTAATGATAAGATCCCTGGTCGACATATTGGAGAAAGGGTTGTTTTCATTTAAGGTACCCACTGTTGGCAATGGAATATTATAATCTTTAGTTAAAGCATCATGAGTTTCTTTGTCATAGCCCTTAGAACTAATTTTGTGTAATTTGGGTTGAATAAAGACTGTTTTTCTGTAAGATGTTGTTTTATTGGAATTAGAGTTATATCTTTGTGGTTGGGGAGCAATGGAGGATGTAAGAACTTCAGAATATGATTTTGTGATTGCAGGGTGAAGCTTAAGGGCTTCAACATAAGAAATGCAGTTATTTGCCATAGACTCTTTTATTGATTTTTGTCTCGAGAATTCGGGACACTTCCGGTTGGTGGCATAGTGAGATCCAGAGCATAGGCAGCAAGTAACATCATCTTCATCAATTTGGCAACTCTCACCTGAGTGGTCATTTCCACACTTAAAACATTTAGGCTTTGATCTACACTGACTTCTTATATGGCCAAAGCGGCAGCAATTAAAGCATTGGACAGTGGGAAAGATATAAAGGTCTACAGGGAGAGAGTTATAACACAGGAACACTCTTTTCGGTAGCACCTGACCATCAAAAGTGAGTACTACTGTCTCTATAGGAGTGAAAGTGATCTTACCATTTACTGAATTTTTCCTGTTAATGCGCCTAACTTTTAAAATATTTCCACAGCCCATAGGTACAGTAACGTTTTGTAAGATTTCCTCTTCAGACCAATCTATCGGCACCCCTCTTACAACACCCATACGAGTAACAGAAAAAGTTGGTATAAACGCTTTGAAATTACTATCCTTTAAGGCTTGGTTAGTGATAAATTTATTCGCATCGTCATATTTAATAAATGAAATTATCAGTCTATTTCTACCAATTTTTTTGAGAGATCCATTCACAATGTTTTGGATATTATGTTTTTTTAAGAATCGGCCAAAAGAGATTGGATGCAATGATACATTTTCATCCGGCGTGGACTGTATTTTTTGAATGTGCACGTTGTATGGAGATGCATCAGTTGCCTCATATATTTCCCTACCAACTACAGGACGCGTCATAGAATTGTTTGATGTATCAAAAGTTGGATTAATAGTTTGTGTTTGTGGTGCTGAGGACATAGAGGGAATCTTAAAAGTTTTTGTTGAATTATTTTCACTAATCTCGCAATGGCAGTCAACTTCAGTCAAAACATTAGAAGCAGATTTGTGATGCCTCCTCTTTTTGTTGCAGTGTTTGCAAACTTTACGTGACGCTACTCTTTTACGTTTTGTTGGGTTATTAACAGAAGTGTCCGAGTCAAAAAGAGAACCATCAGTGTCCATACCTCCCACACTTTCATCAAATGGAATGATTACATTATGAGAAACCTGGGGGACTGTCCCCCCAGGGTCCTCCGGATCAGTCATAAAAGTATAGATCTAATAACTCACCAGATCGCTGCAAATAAAATACAAATACACTAATACTAAATATATACACTATATAAACAATATTTACACTATCTGATCCTACTATTTACAAAGAATTAAGTGAAAAAATCTAAAAAAGCCAAAAGACACAACCGCTTAGTTGAAGGTTTCCCGCGCTTTTTTTCCCTAATTTTGATAGTTGCTGTCACAGAACATAGAAGGGGGAAAATTTTTTTCTTTGTTCTGTGGTTGCTGTGCTCTTGCAGGGTTTCATGTTTGTTCCTTTTTTTGTAATAACATCTTAGTACAACATGAAATGTGCAATAATTTTTTTTAACTTTGAACTTAAGTTTATGTGTATATTCAAATCCGAGTATAAGAAAATATTAGTCTTTATTTTTAACCGACTTCAAAAAAAGAAGAAGGTTCTCAATTCAATTGTAGGTTTTTTTTTATCGTTGTTCGCGCATAAATCTTCGTCATTTATAGATAGATATAGAAAATTCTTTTTTTGTTTGATTGAGTTTTATTGCGAGATGGTCCCATTTAATTTTTTTTCAGATCGGTTCAGTAGTTTTCAAGTAATCCTGAAAATACTATGATTTTGCATTAACTATCTTGACGACTTTTTTATTGTTCGCGCATATCTTCGTTATTTATGGACCGATTTTGATGATTCTTTCTTTGTTTGATTAAATTTTCTTGCAAAATGGTTCCACTTGATTTTTTTCAGATCGGTTCAGTAGTTTTCAAGTAATCCTGAAAATACTATGATTTTGCATTAATTACCTTGACGACTTTGTTATTTATGAACCGAATTAGCAGATTTTTTGTTGGAAAAGGGATACCTTAAGTGTAGTTCTTTTAATTTCATTGACATTAAACCTTGGATCTCGAAGATATCCAAGGGAACTTCTCAAACTCAAATAAGATATGTAATTGTGATTGAAGTATTGGTAGGCTTATGAAAATCCAAAACAAACCGAGCTATGGTCTGTGTGCTACGTTCTGGACTATACTTGGACTAAGAAGGCACAACGGAACTCCTTTGGAAATTGAGTAATAGGCATTTTGAAAACATATAAAGTTAAAGAATATTACAATTTACACGCTTACATACCACAAAAAGTTGAAAATAAAAAAGCTTTTAAAAAAAAAAAAAAAAGAAAAACCGCCTTCAAAAACCTAAAAATAAAAACAAAAACAGATTCAAAATTAAAAAGCACTAAAACGCAATAAATAATGTTCAAATCACCAATACGCATATCAATTTTAATAAAAACCGTCTAATCAAGTCGGGTGGGGCTTTTAAAAATAAAAAAAAAAGTTGTCCTCCAGCCGCACCCGACTTCAAAAGACGGTTTTTATTAAAATTGATAATTATGCGTATTGGTGATTTGAATATTATTTATTGCTTTTTAGTGCTTTTTAATTTAGAATCTGTTTTTGTTTTTATTTTTAGGTTTTTGAAGGCGGTTTTTTTTTTATTTTGTTGCTTTATTTAAAAATAACTTTTTATGGTATTTTTTTATTTTGGAATAGACTGAATGGAAAGGTCATAGACAACACACACAACACAATACAGAACATATAAAAAAAACCGGTCAAGAGCGAGTCAGACTCGCGCACCGAGGGTTCCGTACCATCATAATTGCACCATCAAACCACACAGCAGAGTAGAATAATAAAATTAGTATTGCAGTTTTAGGTCAGCGCCATCTCTTGACTGATAGTGGAACTAATGTTAACTTTTTTAGAAATTTGATAATTTCTAAAAAAGTGTGCTATATTGAGACATCGTTTTATTTTTCCTGTAATCTTTATATAAACTGCTATCACATAGAATTATTTCAGATTTTTCTCTTTGCAAACTTCGGAGATAAGGGGAGGGGGGAACGGTATTTTTTTACATTTTTCATAATAAGTCGAAAACTATGCGGCCTAAAACAAAAAGAAAGAATGATTGAAAACGTGCAAACGGCGTTCTTTCATATGATACCCCACATGCCCTAGTAGCCCCACTTCAAATTTTTAAGACCCCTTTTCAGTCCCTGTTGTAAAAAAAGGTATTTATTTTTTATTTATTTCTTATTTGCAAAATAGTTGGGCAAATGTCATCTTAAACTATTCCAAATTTCAAGTTGATACCATTAGTAGCTGTTCTCGAGATATCCAGCTGTGACAGACAGACAAACAGGCTGAGTCACACCATGAGGGTTCCTTTTTTACCATTTTGGTACGGAACCCTAAAAACTACAATTAGCTACGGGGTGGGCAAAGGCGCTCTTATTGCCGATGGCGATTTCTTCCAGACAAGTTTCGAAATAGTGTGCCAGTAACAAACAAAACAACCAGTTATTTACAAACTTATTTATAAAAATAAATCCACTTTCATTGAATTATAATCAACAGTCTTCAAATCAAGCTGCTGAAGCCTACTTATAGAAGACACCATCTTTCCGCTGTCATTCTCTAAAAGCAAGCATGCTTGAAAATGGTAACACAATCACAATTATTTGCATCCTTTGCGTTCAATAATTAAGAAGGCGCTCTTGCTACGATTATCACCACATACAGACTATTTATTATCATATACTATCAATACCTTACTATAGTCCATCCATAGCATTTAAATAAATAAATTAAAAGGCACTCGTATTTTCCTTATCGCAAACACAGCAGTGTAAAGAATGATGCATCGGTGCATCCCATACCTACATGCCGAAAGTAGCACCTTATAATAAGTTGATACAATAGAAAGGGATTTTCAAAAAGTGTCCATATAATTAAAGAGTCAAAAACAGACCATATAAATAATGTTGTTATAATTTTTAAAAATATAAAGAAATTAACTTTGTTTATTTTGATAACGTAATGTGGTAAAAGTGTGACCAAGGAAATTGTAAGTACTTCGTACAACAGGAAGATGCACGTCGTATTTCTGTGTATACGAAAATACACTTTATCCATAAGACATTAAAGTTTATATTACAATAGAAAAAAATTGCGGTTCAGTTGAGATAGCAAGTACGAGGCGAGGATGTCTCTTTCTATAACAAGGATCCTCAAACTATTTTAGACAAGTGACCCCTTTTCCAAAATGAACTGTTACCTCAGACCCGCATGGCCAATTTACCTACTTTTAAGATCAACCCCTTTATTCATAAAGATCCGCTAACTTAAAACAGCTGCTACAGAGTGTTATTTTTCATTCTGACTTAGGCCAATAGAAGAAGATAGAGTGAGAATTAGCAATGCTTTAACTTAGCAGACTATTATGAATAAGGGGGCCTTTCTTTAGTTTTTTTCATTTTTTTTTTCTAATCCACATCGTTTATAATGCGCACAGCTATGGAATGGAATTCCCTGCCGGCGTCTGTGTTTCCGAGCGCATACAACCTGACTCTATTCAAGGCCAGAGTGAATAAGCACTTTCTGGGCAAGCTCGCTCCATCGTAGGCCCTGTCTTTGCTTTTGGGCTAGACTGGGGTCAAGAGCAAACCCATTTAAGATAAAAAAAAAAAAAAAAAATAATCGCCATTTTTTTCATTTTTTTATAATAAAACTGCTTAGGTTCAAACTTATGACATCATCTGGTTCAAATTTCATCAAAAGCGTACACGAAGCATGAAAGCATATCGAACAAATGCTTTCGCGTTTATAAGTTAGTTTAACCGATAACAACTAATTGCATAAAAAAAGAACAAGTCTATTTGTTTTCAAACTAATGGTTACCCTAATGAGCGAGACAAACTGACCTCGTACTTTCTAGCTCAAGTGGACCGTTTTTTAGCCACAGAGCACCTTCCTGTTGTATTTACGAAGTACTTACCACAGAGGAAATAATCACTACGTTTTAGTACTTACAATTTCCTTGAGTGTGATCTTAGAGCATACAGAACGCTCTAAGAGTGTGATTCACTGACCTGCATATTTTTTTTCATGTCAGTGCTGTGACTATAGAATGAAAATTACTATACATATTATATTTTTTATTTCCGATGTTTGGTACATTTTTTTTAAACGAAAGAGTTTATTTTTTTTAATGGGGAAGGCAACTGTCAAAATGGCCCTGCGTACGCTTGTTCCACGAGAGCTATGAAAACAAAGGACTTTTACTTAAAAAAGTAGATTTTTTAGCTTTAAAATGGTTAAATTCTGTGTAATAATATTTAAAAATGTTGGCACTTACTAATTTCCGAAAAATCTGGATATGAAAAAAATTGATAAATTGTGTAAGAATAAAAACGTCTTAATTTGGCTTTCAATTCCGGCATTTGCATTGTAGAATAGTCTTTTATATCCACTTTGGGTCAATGGATCTTTTTCCGTAAAAAAATACTACAAAATAAATACCTATTTTCCCATAGATTTGTTCTGAACGTCTACTATCTTAGGAACAAGCGTACGCAGCGACATCTACAATTAGCTTTGCGTTGCCAACCCCCAAGAACCTTATATTCATATTCCAACCCCATTCCCAAAATTTTCAAATTTGTACTTGGTCTGTGGGTCTATTGCCCAAGGAGAGACTTTCCAGGCAACGTTCCTCAAAAATCTACTAGATGGCGCTGTCCAATTCCCAACAACCTTACTTGATACTATGGTATATGAATGTGCTATCTATAGTAATAAAGAGTACCATCGTAAAAACATTTGACAATTTGTTTTCATTGTAATCTTTCTGTAATATTGTTGTGAATATTGAAAATGACTAATATTAATTTATTATACTATTATTTACTAGTACCTAAGTATATTTTGCTTTGAGGTACCTATCTATGTATTATTACTATGCGTGAAGTCCTTGTAACTTTGTTGGACTCCGATAACCGTCGACCAATGAATCAAGACTACGGTTTTTGGACTCTAGCAGCGCTATAATGTACCCCTTAAACGGTCAAGCATGGCTTTTAGTATGTACACGTAAGTACCACCACCACTACAATTTGAGGGCATGGCCTACCTTTGATACAGTAGCCGGCAAACATCTTAAAATCGGGTAAGGGCTGCGCAGAACACGTATTTTGGGTATGCGTAACAGTGAGGTACGCGGGCGGTGGGCGCGCGCACGCTATGGGCCGTTCGTAAGTGCACATGCGCGAACTCATCCCCACTCCGTCGAAAGAGCGTCAAGATGTTTGCCGGAATCTAGGGCACAGTAATCACGTGATAGTTACGTACTTGATGTCAAGCCATCAAGCATCGCCCCTAGACGATCAAAATTTGATTGACCTGCCGAAAAATTTACGTGCTCGACAAGCTATATATGCCTGACCGTGCGTACATGCAGGAAGGAGGCTCCGTCGCAGAATGTCCCTTTCGCAAAAATGTCCCCTGGTCGCAGAACGTCCCTTTCGCAAATAGCCCTGATAAATAAGACAAAACCTTTAGAATTACGGTTTTAATCAGCAAAAATAATGCATGACACTAAAGAAGACAGTTGGTAATGACAGGCTAAATACTCTCTTTAACTGCAGAAACTCTAAGGAGTTTCTGCCGATCATCACATTCTTCGAGGCTGTTGAGAATGTAATCATCCAAGTGTCTCGGCAGACGTCGTTCCCTCGATGATCTGCGCTGTTGTTCTATGTCTGGAACAGCCTCATCTGCCCGAGTGTCTACTTGATCTTCTGTGATATTTGAATCGTAAGAATCATAAAAGATATCGCTTGAATCTCTCGTCTCATTGGATACCTCAGGTGTTTCTTGAATTATCTGAGCATCTTGACCTAATGGGGCTAAATGACGGTTCGAGACTGTTAACTCTCGACCATCAGCAAGACGAACATATGAGTAGTCCGGGTTTATATGAAGTAAAGTCACTTCTTCAACGACTGGTTGATATTTGTTTGCCCTGTTAAATCTTCGCATGAGCACATGATCTGACTCCGTCAACCAAGTAGGTATTGACACTCCATTCGATGACTTCCTGGTGTGGGTAAACATGCGTTCGTGAGGCGTACAATGTGTCGCTGTGCACAACAGTGATCGGATAGAATGCAAAGCTAGAGGAAGAACCTGTTCCCAATGTTCTATTGGTTTGTTGTTTGAACGAAGAGCCAACTGTATTGTTTTCCAGAGAGTTCCATTAAAACGTTCTACCTGGCCATTTCCTCTAGGATTATAGGGTGTAGTCCTGCTGGTAGCTATTCCCTGTGAATTCAGAAATTGTTTAACTTCAGCAGACATAAAGGAAGTTCCTCGATCTGAATGAAGATAAGATGGCAAACCAAAAAGCATAAATATTTCATTTAAATGTTTTATCACCGTCGTAGAGCTCATATCGACGCATGGAAATGCGAAAGGAAAGCGTGAGTATTCATCAATGACGGTCAGAATGTATCTATTCCTAGTATTAGAAGGTACGGGTCCCTTAAAATCAATGCTGAGTCTTTCCATGGGTGACGTTGCTTTAATTAACGTAGGATCCAAATCGGCTCTGTAAAATTTTGGTTTAATTTCTGAGCATACCCGGCATGAATTTGTCATATTTTTGACATCTTCAGTAGAATAAGGCAAATTCTTTGATTTTACCCAGTGATTCATGCGCACTATTCCAGGATGACACAATGCCTCATGTAAAGATTTAAGTCTCTCCGTTCGCGTTGGTATTGTCGCACAAATTCTCGAAAGTGCGTCGGCAACATCATTATGTTTTCCCGGGCGATATACGATGTCATATTTAAATGGTGCCAAGTCTAAGCGCCATCGCTGTATTTTCTCATTCTTTATTTTGCTGGTCACTTTATTATCAAACATGAATGACACAGATCGCTGATCGGTAATGAGACGAAATGGTTTGCCAATGAGAAAATGGCGCCATTTTCTCAACGAGTCCACTATAGCGTAGGCTTCTTTTTCTATAGCAGAATGGTTAAGTTCGCTCTTATTCAACATTCTTGTGAAAAATGCTACTGGTCTACCGGATTGTGATAGCGTTGCTGCAATTGAATGGTCTGATGCATCTGTTTCCACTGTAAATGGAGAATTATGATCGATAGCATGAATAGCAGCCTTTGCAATATCGTTTTTAAGTTTCTCAAAAACTTCTATCAATTCAGTTCTTAATGGAAATACCTGCGTATGCGCGAGAGCATAGATCTTTTCTGAGAAATTTGGAATCCATTTGCTATAATGTGCAAACATGCCCATTGTTCTTCTCAGTGATGGCATATCAGATGGTGGTGGCAGATTCAATAGTGGACGCAGGCGTTCATTATCTGGCTTTATTATGTGGTCTTTCACATTGTATCCCAAAATATTTATAGAATTCTGAGAAAACTTACTCTTCTCTTTGTTTAGGGTAAGACCGTATTTTTGAGCTGCAGACATAAATTTACGTAGATTTTCGTCATGTTCCTCTTGATTTTTGCCACAGACAGTTATGTCATCGAGATATGCGTACGTCCCTTTTAGACCTTCTTTACGAATGACCCAATCGATCGTTCTTTGAAAACTTGAGAATTACGGTTTTAATCAGCAAAAATAATGCATGACACTAAAGAAGACAGTTGGTAATGACAGGCTAAATACTCTCTTTAACTGCAGAAACTCTAAGGAGTTTCTGCCGATCATCACAAGCCCCTTTCACAAATACTCGCCGGAATACTCATATTTTATCCCTTCTTTACAATATTTTGTTCAATCCTTCTTACCCCCGCTATCTCAAGGAACGATTTAGTTATCTCTGTTCAACTTCACACACTCTTAGGTCTTCAGAAAATTTGATCCTCTCTACGCCTATCCACAGGACAAGCTTCTACCACGGTTCTTTTACTGTTCGCGCAGTAATGCTCTGGAACTCCTTGCCTGTGTCCATTAGGCGTGCCCAGTCCTTGAACACCTTCAAAAGCAAAGTAAAAGAGCACTACCTGTCACTACCTGTCACTGTCACTACCTGATTTTGTCTAATACATTATTACTTACTTCTCCTAAACTGCAAATAAGTTGTTTTTTCCTTATATTTTTAAGTGTATGTATGTTTATGTAAGTTTATCATGTCATATTATTTTATGTATGTTTATGACTTTAACTTTTTAATTAATTACTTTGTTCCGTCCAAGCCATTTTACACCCCCCTCTTTATTCATCTTCTGTCAATATCTCCACGTCTCTGGTTGCCTGGAAGAAATCGCTTTTAGCGATAAGGCCGCCATATTTAGCACTGTAAGTTTTATTGTAATTTTTTTATGTGTATGTTTCTCTTGGTGTTAAAATAAAGTATTATCTAATCTAATCTAATCTAATACATACATTATACTTAAATTACATTTTTAAACTATTTTACACGCATTGATGACGGCGGCGTGTTGCGCAATGCAGTGTCCGGTATCCGACCGCGAAACCGTCGGAACAAAACACCTTTCGGCCAAAAATCTTCTTTCAAGAAGGTCGACAGATGTTCGGGTTATAGGTAGGTACTGTTCATTAATACGTATTTATTAGGTTTATTGAGCTGTATTTTCCCTTATCCAATAAAATAGAATAGACAGACAGGGACTGACGAACGGACGGATGGACTGAACGATCTTATGGGTAATCGTAGGTATAAGTTACATGGGTTCCTTGTTTTACTACGGAACCCTAAAAAAGCGGTCATTCATAGGCAAGTACAACTGCACAATACACTGCATTTATAAGCTTAGCTAACCATATTACATTAATATTATCTTCAACATCATTTTTGTCGCCGCAAAACGATTATAAAGAAAAAACACAGTTGATACTTGATACAGCTGTCAAAATATATACGTAATTTTTTTTACGATGCTTCTCTTTGGTTAGACTATTTGTACCACGTTCATTCATACTATACTCAACTGCCAGGAATTGGACAGCGCCATCTAGTAAATTTTTAAGGAACGTTGCCTGGAAAATCCCTCAGTGTCGTCGACTTCGCCGTCGGCTTCATTTGACAGAGGGTTGTAATACATTGCTACGTTTCTTTGGTAAATTTTCATTGGTACCAAAAAGAAGTAGCAATGTATCTCATCCATCTGTCAAATGAAGCCGACGGCGAAGTCGACGACACTTGGGCAATAGACCCACTGTTTTTGACTTGAGCGTATCAATTACTTTCCTTGGTTGAATGTATAATACTGTAGTGATCAGTGACTTAGCAGTTGGTCTGATAGAATGTACCCATTTATTATGTGTTCTGTGTTTTTGTTTGCGATTTTTGACATTGACAGTGACAGTATTGACAGATTTCACATTTCTTTCTTTACGGAAGAGAGGTTTTTCTTTCAGTCGTAATTAAAATATAATGTTTATTTCGTATCCATTTTTCTATTTATAAAGCGTAGTTTAATTTAATAACACTTGTTATCTAAAACTAGTGTGGGTACAATAAGATTTGTAAGTAACTTCGTCTTGAACTTTGTATGTGTCATACGGTTTTGCAACTTTATTATTAGGACAGGAACAAGTTAAATGAAATTATTGTTGTCGATTTACACGTGATCCAAGGCCAGCTATGTACATTACATGATAAATAATTGAATTAACCGATGTGCAATATCCATTGTTTGCTACAGGACGATATACACCTTGTGTTGGGATTTGTTTCGATAGATTGTATTCGTTATTGTCTATAAACACAATGTTGGTCAGTGTGGACTTCACACCTAATATCTTGGCTATCAGCAATAAGCAATCTACTTAAGTGAAATCTATAATTTCTTTGTACATTTTACTCTTGCGGTCTTATGCCTGGTTTATATGGGGTCAGTAACATGGCAGTATATTAACCCAGTCCTTCTTGCTCGCATTTCTTCTCGCTCGCTCACTGAGTCCAGTCACTGACCCCATATAAACTAGCTCTTACCCTTTAACTTTCAATTGTCCTGACATAATTGTACTAATTTTATTTCAGACATCAGATGAGCACTTTAACTCACCTGCCTACAAGCCCTACTGTAGGCTCCCATGAGATGTGAAGAAGCCACCACATCAATAAGTGTACCCGGGTGATGCAGTAGCGGTCCACAATGCTCTCGGTCGTCTCCGGCCTCCTCGGCCTGCTGGCGGTGGTGAACGGCAATATCATTGTCTACACACAGGAGACACCACATTTGGTATGTATGAAGTTGTTGCCATGGGCGTATTTAGGGACATTTTCCAGGGGGTTCTGGCCTCCAGTGGTCTCTTTTGTGTAAAGGTTTTTTAAATATATTTTTTTTTTGTGTAAAGTTTTTTTTAAGGGTATTTTATTTATTTTTTGTTAGTAAAAATTCTAGGGTGGGGCACAGCCCACCTGGCACCCTCTTCCCCCCTTCCTATACCAATGGTTGTTGTGTTCTGTTAGTTGAAAAACATAAAATGTTATTTCTATCTACACAACTTGAATTTTTAAATTTGCTTACAATCTCAAGTAACCCATGTAATTAAATAAATATGACCAGTCCCACTCTAAGCAACTTATATCTATCATAAGGTTACTAAATAAGGTACCTATGATGCATTAATTAAGTATTAATCCTTCAAGCCCCGGAAAAGGAGACACAATAGATTTTCTATTATTGTTTGGCCTAATCAGGCAGCTCGAGCTTTGATAAATGAAACTGCTATTATTTAGCTGTAAATACATGCTTTAATTAGCTCTCAATATTATACAAACCGGTCTATAAATCATCAAATTTATTATGAAACATGCTTTACAAAAGATTCCTGCCATACATGCATCACATCACATGTCACTGATCTCATAAAAGTATGAAATACACTAATTGGCCTTCAAGTGCCCCAACAGGATCATTTTAAATGAAATTGAAAAATAATCAAGCTCCCTTTGTCACATTAATTTGTTGTTCCTGTGTAGTCAAGTCAGGTGTGAATCATTCTGTGCACCGATATTGACATCAATGCTAACTCATATCAATTCCAACTTCAAATACATAAAAAAATGTACATAAATATTTCTAATTTTAGTGCTAGACTATTACGAAATTTAACATTGTTATTGTAGTTTAGTTAAAGAGTAGGTACATATTGTGATAAGATTAATTTTGTTTGTGATACTGAGTAGTATAGTATATGAATATGAGTAAATATTTTTATCTTGAATTACTTATGAGAAAGTAGTGCTTCTAATCTCCAGCCTAAAATTCTGTCAGTTGGTAACAGCTGCTCGCTCGGTGGCAACAAACTGCACAAATACTTACATGTGGCCTCATTCTCCTTTACTGTTCATCAAACTTATAACATCTGCTTCACATGACCTGAGCGTTTAGGCGCATTTGGTCTACTTCTCATTTGGCCCACTTGGTCCATTTCGCAGAACGTCCATTTTGCATTTTTTCGGCAAGTGGACCAAATGAGAAGTGGATCAAATGCGCCTAAACTGACCTGCGTTTAGGTGCATTTTGGTCTACTTCTCATTTGGTCCACTTAGTCCACAGCTTTAGACAGTTGTCATACGTCTTTTAGAATTGTTTTTTTAGAATTGTATAAAAATACTAAATAATGCATAGTGAAAAACTGAAATGATGAATTTTAATTTCTGTGACAGGTCTAGGTATTACTATGTATAATAAATATATAATAATATGTATTAAAAGAGTAGTATAATCAGTTGTCTATTATAGCATCCATATTACAAGCTCAGGGGGCTTATTGTCTAATTCAAAAATCCATCGCAATCGCTTTCGTTTGACAGATGGATGTGACACATTGCTGCATTTCTTTTGTAAGTTTTTATTTGTGCCAAAAAGAGGCTTCAATGTGTTACATCCTGAAAGCGATTGCAATAGATTTTTAAATTAGACAATAGAAAGGCTGCTTAGTGTGGGGCTAGATGGCGCTATGTGGAATTGTCCAAGCATTATTATTTATTACAATGTCCGTTTTATTTAGAGCTATGGTTTACTATAAATTATACACAAGGGTGGGTCGATTTTGATCATTTTTCGAATTTTGCTTCACGAGACCCCTCAAAAGTTGCGTAATGCGACGTAGGTTATAGGAAAAATAATATAAAAAAATACGATTATCACTTTTAGCCCTCTACTAGCGTTCGAATTTTTATAAAATACCTGTGTTTCGTGTATATTAGACTTAATAATTTTGCATTAAATGACCCCTCAAAAGTTGCGTAATGCGACATAGGTTCTAGGAAAAATTATAAAAAAATAGTAGATAGGAACCGAATTTTGTAAAAAATTATTAAACAAAATTCGATTTTTCCAATCGGGTTTTGATAAAGTTCCTGTTTCAAAGTAATAAGCTTATTTTTTTAATTATTTTTCCTAGAACCTACGTCGCATTACGCAACTTTTGAGGGGTTTTTTAATGCAAAATTCTTAAGTCTGATTTACACCAAATACAGGTAATTTATAAAAATTCAAACGCTAGTAGAGGGCTAAAAGTGATTATTTTATTTTTTTATATTATTTTTCCTATAATCTACGTCGCATTACGCAACTTTTGAGGGGTCTCGTGAAGCAAAATTCGAAAAATGTTTAAAATCGGCCCACCCTATTATACACTTCCAATTCATTGTTTTTGAATGCTATTGTTTGCGCAATCCGAAAGAAAACATCGCAATTGAGTTAACTTATAACTTGTCAATACTAAGATATCTATTGGTAGGCTATCATTAATGTTTGAAAATGTAATAACATTGATGCAAACATGTGTTTCTCATAGGATTGCGGCAGCTTTTACGATATATGAGAAACTGAAATAGACGACACGCACACGAGATATTTAACTTCGGTCACCTATCCGCTTACTACTTACTAACCATGGCGATAGTTGCTTAACTGCCGCTATCACACGCCGAATGGGCTATGACACTGCGCCTTTGAGCTATAAATATGTCAAGCTATAAAATGGAAGCTAGTTTATCAATACCATTCCCTCAATAATCGTGTGACCATATCCCTAAGAGATCATAAGTAACTAGCGGCCGCCCGCGGTTTCACCCGCCTGCTTCCCGTTCCTGTAGAAATATCGAGAAAAGTATTCTATGTTTTAATCTGGGATCCCTTGTTTTCGCATAATTGTTTTATACCTAATTTGATTTGGCATAACGGATTTGGCATAAATTTTTTTGTCATAATAATACTTTCGCATAATTGTTTTTTGGCATACTATTTATATTAGCATAATTATCATTTAGACTAATTTGTTTTCGCATAATGTTATTAGGCATATTGTCTATTCGCCTAATATTATTTAGACATAAAAATCAAAAACAATAAGAATAAATATTTTTACGCACTTATTTATTTTCATGCAAAAGGGGTAGGTATTGTATTAAAATGCCAAAAACTCATAACACATACGACCCAAATATCGACTCATAAAACACCTATTTTTAAAATACCGAAAATCCTTAATGTCGATATCCAATAGACCGAAACTTAAAAGATCGATTATTAAATGACTGATGATAGTTCGAAACCCTGAAAGTTAAAATGCCGATAGTTAAAAATTCCGAAAGTCTGTTTAGGTCTATTAGGTGCTACGACGAGCGAGCGTAGCGAGCGAGGAGGAGGTAAGGTTCCATTGCGCCCAACAACGCACGAGCCGAGCGAGTGAAGCGAGCGTGCCGCGGCAGCGGCCGGCGAAGTGCCAGAACCGACCTGCTGGCATGTAACCCTCAATTAACCTTCGGTTTTTTAAGCTTTGGGATTTTGTATTTTAGATAAAATGTTCTTTCGTGATTTTAAACGTCGTGATTTTTTGTTTATAAAAATATGCGTAAATAACATTATGCGTGTTTCAATTTATGCTAAAGAATATTATGCTTAAACATGATTAAGCTTAAAGTAGTTATGCCTAAAAAATTATGCATAAGCTGTTATGACTAAATAATATTATGCGTAAACATCGTTCGGCGAAATCATATTATGCTATGACATATTATGCCTTAAAATATTATGCAAATACATAGGGAACCTTTAATCTAGACTGTCTACTATCAGTGTGCCAGATTTCAACCAAATCCTTTAAGTAGTTTTTGCGTGATTGAGGAACAAACATCCAAACCCACAAACTTTCACATTTATAATATTAGTAGGATTACTTATTTCTTATTGGCTTTGCACGCAAAATTACATTTATCATGATTGACCTTTAGCACGGCCTTATTATGACTAATAGAACTAATGACGAGTATGTTATTTTCAATATTTTACATATTATTTAATTCAGTATTGATTTTACTATTAATATGACTCCTAGGTACTTGGAACTTTTTCAGTGGAACGATATCTGCAATCAGTCGGGAAAATCTGTTTAGGTTATTGCCTGTCTAGGCCGCGTTTTTGACGCACGCTACTGCGATAGGTACAGCACAGCATTACTTTATACTTACAGCCATGGGTGTAGGAGGTTCAAAATGCGAAATGGAGACATTCTTAAATAATCCTCTTTTCTGTCATGTCAAGCAATTTTTTAACATACCGACCATAGACAGAAAAATTTTCGCTGCGCTCAAGAAGTCCAACAAAGCGTGGAAAAGAGAAGTTAACGTCATACGGACACGGTCTATGTAAAAAGAGACAAAGGATCAAGTGACATGTGCCAACATTTTTTACAGTAAGAGCCCCTAGCGTCCCGCCTAGCAAATGAGCAATCACAGTTTGTTTAAAATATTTTTAATCTTAATTAGAATTTAAAATAAAGGTATCGTGGAGCTAAAGTGTCTTCTGCTCTTGTAATTGTGATGTAACAAAAAGAAACAATCCAAGTAATCACACTTTTCAAAGGTAAAAAAGATATTGCCACACATTTCTCTAAAACCAAATTTCGCTACATTTATTCGTTTATCGACAAAGAAAACAGTATGAAACATAGTTTATTAACTTCCTTTGCCATAATATAGTCATATTTTATGAATCTAAGTCATATTTTACGTATCTCATATAAAATGTATTGATTCGTTTTCGGATCACCTGTTTATTGACTTTGTTGTTCTTTGACATTCTATTTCTATGATACCGACCGACCCCTTCAGAAACCGAAAAACTGGCCTGGCTACGCCTATGCTTACGGCAACGGAGACCGATTCAGGTTTTTTTAATTTATTTTACGAAACCAACAGCGTTACATAAAATATTTTCACTAAATAATTTTACAATTAAGGTCAATAACATGTTTCCATTATATTTATATATTATAATTAAAAATAAGAAACCGAACTCCAGTGTTCAAAGCAACCTACGTAAAAATATCGGGATAGTCTGACGATATTTGTCATTCTAATCTAATTACTTAATTTGGACCTACATACATTATGAGCTTGTTTGTTACTGAAGTTGTAGCGCACGTCGAACCCGCCGCGGCACCACGCGGCTGCGACCAATTACGAGGCCGACGAACAGTGAACTGCCTATTCAAACGTAATACCAAAATGATTTGCAATTTGAACATAATTAACTCTTTTTGTGATGTTATTCGGATTAAGACAGTATTTGTTTCCAAACTTTAGGCACACCCCGGGTACTCCATACAAGCGTCGCGTTTCAACTACCTATTACACAGACGCTACACAGTGACGTTTTTGCACACGCTCAAGTGTGTGCGAGCTATTGAATGAGCACACGGATCGACACACGGAACTCGCGCGATGGGCGCCGGTGGGATGCGGTAATTGATTGTGGGGCGGGGCGGAGAGTTACCTTTCTGTACGGTAGTACTTATATCTATTCTGTGCTTTTGGTGGGGTATCCACCTTAAGACAAACCCTAATGACACATAATAGATATCTCTTAGGAGTTACAGACGTACAATGCTCTTATTGTTTAGGGCTGCGAGAGCTGAGAATGAACTTATGATATCAGTCAACGAAATACATTGAGGAGCAAAGAAACTAAACCATCACGTTGTTTACATAGAGACTTCGATCAGTTCAGTTTATAAGAATTTAAAATAAAATTCAGTCCTTGTGTGGTTTAAGATAACATTAAAATAAAAGAATCGATACGCGTTTTATCTTCGTATTGCCCTCGCGCGGTCTTGTTTATATCATGGTAATCTTATCTGATCTCTAGAGCTCGGTGGCGCAGTGGTCTAGCGCCTGGCCCAGCGATTGCGCAGGTTAAGCAATGTTCGCAAGGGTCGGTCATGGGATGGGTGACCAAAAATTTATTGTCTCGAGCTCCTCCGTGCTTCGGAAGGCACGTTAAGCCGTTGGTCCCGGCTGCATTTGCAGTCGTTAACACCCACCAATCCGCATTGGGCCCGCGTGGTGGGTTATGGACCGTCCTCCTTAACCACCTATAAGGAAGGCCTGTGCCCCAGGAGTGGGGACATTAAAATGGCTGATGGACAATCTTATCTGATAATTTAGTCTGAGAATATTTCCAATCCAATAGTCTTCAAACCACCGTTAAGTAATCACTGTGGGTTATTGTTAGAAACTTAATGAGTACGTGTACCTATAACTATGATGATATAATAACGTAAACATGTATTCCTATTTAAATTAATTATAAGTAGGTAGTGTTTTTGTTGACTTTTAATTTTTCGTAAATATATATGGTACCTACTTTACGATATTCTCTTTGTTTTGTACAGTCACCGACTTTTTTCATATGGTTTCCTACATGTCTCTGTAAATCAATTTTACATTACTAGTATCTTACCCGTATGAGTAACGAATTCCTATTTTTATACTTTTTCGGATTTCTATATTGTTCCGCAATTCCAATTGTTTTTTGTTTACTAATTTAAGGCGTGACGGTAGAGCGAGTGACCCAAACCATTGGACAAACATAACTAATTGGACGATATTGTAATAAGCCTAGAATACATTAGAGGAAATGTTGCGGAACAAGTCCCTGAACAACTTCTTGGTATATCCCGGCACCCTGATTATCTAAAAAGAAACTATTTAGCGACCGGTTTCATTCCACATACATTGCTACTATTCTTTGGTATGTTTTTTTTTAATCGAAAAAGAAGTAGCAATGGATCACTATCATCTATGAACTGCAACCGGTCGCTAGGTGGTTTCTAATTAGATAATCAGCCCGCCGGACAATGTACGTAAATCCGTCGCAAAATGTACTTTGTAGGGCTGGTTCTTTGCGCTTACTTCTTTAGATTTGTCAGTCAGATATTGACATGGTTTTTATTACTTTCATATATTTATTTAACATTAGACCCCATTAATAAATTGTTGCCTATTGTTGATATACAAACCAGTACTTTTCCAGGATTAAGTATAGCACTTAATCTCTCGATAGTTTCCTTATCTATAGACGTTTACGAGTAGGTCGAGTTCCCTCCTATAGTAGCACCTATTAGATCGCTTCGAGCACTCGTGCCGATAACAGCCCCATACATGGTCAACGCCGGAACCGAGGGCAAGGGCAAAAGTGGAATTGGCTAGTGAAATGTGAAGTGAGTGATTAGTGGAAATCTTAAGTGTGAAGTGAAAACCGGCGCGAAAATGTCACTACATTTCGCGGTGCGCGTTCTTCAAATCTTCAGCATGCAACATTATGTTAGTATTCTAGTAGTTTAAGCATTTGTAAATTTATTAAACTTATACAATACTAAATAATATACTAGAAAAAATAGGTCAATTCTTGGACGGGAATCGAACCCGCGACCTTTGTATGTCCGCCGTCCGGTCCAATGCTCTGACCGCTGAGCTAACGAGATACTTTATTAAACTTTCAATTACCTTGTGTCTGAATAATACATGTGTACTACCTAATAAAACATAACGTATAATCTAGAAAGAGGTGTGCGTTTGCGCACGTATCTGTATAATGTAGATGTTACCGGCAATGTATGAAATGCAGGCATTGTATACAATGCCTAGGCATTGTATACAATGCCTGGCCCTTTAAGGCAATGTATGAAATAGAATGAATATTGATATCTATTTCACACATTACTTAGGCAGTGTATACAATGACTAGGCATTGTATAGAATGCCTGCTGGTCCACCGGCAATGTGTATAATAAAAAGATTTTCGAGAATAGGTTCGAGGGGGATCGAGGAGGGCTTGGGGAAAGCTCGAGGGGGGGCTCGGGGAAAGCTCGAGGGTGGACGGGGGGGGCTCGAGGGGGGGCTCTAGGGGGCTCTTTGAATTTGGAATCGAACCTGTTTTACTCCTGTAGGTCCCGCGTATAGGTTAGAAATTTAAGGCGAGCGCGAAGCGCAGCGGAGCGTGAGCCTTAAATTTCGAGGTTATTTTTTATAACAGACAACAGAAATATACTTATTTTACACAATGCCGGTGGACCAGCAGGCATTGTATACAATGCCTAGGCAAAGTATAAAATGAATTATATTTCATACATTGCCTGATCGTTTCAGGCATTGTATACAATGCCTAGGCATTGTATACAATGCCGGATTATAAACATTGCCGGTAACATAGATACTGCCTATCGAAAATTAATCAAAGCGTAACAAAATAATCGACTTATAAAAAAATATATAATAGCCGGATATCGAGCTATTAATATCCTCTTTGTTTTATGAGGTAACTATTTATATTTATTTATTTTACCATGGGATGAGGTATAATGAATGACCAACCGATTGTACTTTATCTAAAAAAGCCTTGTAAACCCGTAGTCACGTACATTTGTTGTGATGTTTTAACCCAACAACATCACTTATATTTGTTATCATTAGTTGACATCTGGCAAACAAAGCCCAAAAACGATCACCGCTGGTTACACTAAGGCACGTTGCTTATAATTTACTAGCGACCCGTCCACGCTTCGCTTCGGTTCCTTCTTTTTTTACTTAATGCGACCTTCCAACAACACCCAAAATGAAAACAAAATATAAGGCTAAGGCGATTCTCACACTGCCGCCGCGCGTCGTCGCGGGGCGCGGTTTGGCGTTTCAAGCGCGGCGACGGCGCAGCGCACCACCTATTCGGGCGGTTTTTGCCGCGCCTTCGCGCCGGTCGGCGTTATACGACGGCCCCGCGCTTACGTACAAAAACCGGCACGATACTATGGAGCTCAAGGTTTCCGCGCCTGCTGGCGGTAGCCACTCGCGGCACGCCGGCGGTGCGCGCTCCCGCACTGCGGCGCGGCCTCGGTGTGTTGGACCAGGCGGTTTTCTATACAAATTCATGTTACACACTATGTTATACACTTGCATTGCATACAACGTTAAACCTGGTGCCAGTGTGAGAACCGTCTAAAATTCGTTTCCGACCCGTTCGAGTCCCTTCCCGAGCGCTTAAATTTATTTTCGCGCACGTTAATTTTTTGCGACACCTCCTAAGATATTAATTTAAATGGTATGGTGTAAAAGGTTAAAATAATTAAGTTGATAAGGATTAATACTGTATCCTTCTAAATAGCTTTCCAAATAACTACATTCCATGTGACAATTTTTTTTACCCGACTGGAAGAGGGTTATGTTTTTCGCGCGTATCTTGTAAGTAAGTATGTAAGTTTGTATGTAATATTCTTTATTACCTCATATCTTTCAAACGGCTGAACGGATTTCCATGATTTACATATCGTTAGATTTGTCTCGTCAGCCCAAGTGTTCTTAAGAAGGTGGCGTTATAAAAAAACCAACATGGCGGCTGTACGGTGCTATTATACGTAGTGGGGAAAAAAATTTTTTTTTAGAATAATGCAATATGGTTGTCAAATTAAAGGGCTTATTATAAGGATTTCAAAAAGGTATATCATATAAATAATAACTAAAAAGAAATAAATAAAAAATTAATTACCCGACTGGAAGAGGGTTATGTTTTTCGCGCGTATCTTGTAAGTAAGTATGTAAGTTTGTATGTAATATTCTTTATTACCTCATATCTTTCAAACGGCTGAACGGATTTCCATGATTTACATATCGTTAGATTTGTCTCGTCAGCCCAAGTGTTCTTAAGAAGGTGGCGTTATAAAAAAACCAACATGGCGGCTGTACGGTGCTATTATACGTAGTGGGGAAAAAAATTTTTTTTTAGAATAATGCAATATGGGTGTCAAATTAAAGGGCTTATTATAAGGATTTCAAAAAGGTATATCATATAAATAATAACTAAAAAGAAATAAATAAAAAATTAAATTTAAAAAAATTAAAAACCCGCCTGCATAAAAAGACAAGTCAACTGAAAAGATGGAAACAAGATTAAATATTATAGGCAACATTATAGCATGCAGTCGGAGGCATATAACTCAAATCATTCATAATGTCACTTTCTTTATGCATGCCTCCGACTGCATGCTATAATGTTGCCTATAATATTTAATCTTGTTTCCATCTTTTTTAGAAGATATAATGAGTATAGTAAGCTATCTTAAAAGATAGATATATGCCATAGCAGCCTTTTTTTTAGATGTATAAAAGAGGAACAATTCCATCATACATTATTTTGTTATAGCTCAAAAGGTTTATGTTGCATTTCGATGCAAGCTTCCGGCCGCCTAATCGTCATCTTCGACAATTTTCGTCATATTTCTACCGATTTAAATAAAACCTCAACTTATTATACACCTAAAACTTCCTCAGAAATCACTCTATCATTTGGTGAAAACCGCATGAAAAGCGTTCAGTAGTTTTTGAGTTTATCGCCAACAGACAGACGCGGCGAGGAATGGTGTTTTATAATAATATTACTAACATATTATGTAGTGATGTTAGAAGCATAAAACTGATATGTTGTCCTTTGCCACCAGATAGAGGATGAGTTCCTGGACATGCCCGCGAGCTTCGGGCCGGAGTTGCCGCTGGAGGGGCTCCGCGGGTTCCTGGTGGTGGGGGACCCGCCCGACGGCTGCGGGAACCTCACCGCGCCGCCCACCGTCATCAACCTGACCGATAAATGGGTCGTGCTAGTCGGCAGGTATGTTAAACACTAACTCGTACACACAGAACAGCTACATTTGTACTAGACCTGCAATGTTTAATGGTGGGGAGTCCGCCCGACGGCTGCGGGAACCTCACCGCGTCGCCATTCGTCATCAACCTGACCGACAAATGGGTGGTGCTCGTCGGAAGGTATGTTGAACACTCACTCGTACACACAGAACAGATACATTTATAACAGTTCTGCCTGCCTTGTGGTGGGGAATAAGGGACGGCTGAGGGAACCTCACCGCGCCGCCCACCGTCATCAACCTGACCGATAAATGAGTGGTGCTCGTCGGCAGGTATTTTAAACACAGGCCAGACTCGTACAGCCTGACCATTGACGGTCAATGGATTAGGTCAATGGGAAAAAAAAATATGGGTTGAGCTTGTTAGCAGGTACGCTAAACACTGACTGGCATTGGCATAGCCAGGCTAGTTTTTTGGAGGGGGTCGAGTCGAGGCCAGCTTTTTGTGGGATAAGGATTTTACTTAGTAAGTCTTTGTTTCGGGGGGGGGGGGGGGCTGAACCCCCAAATCCTCTCCTCGTTACGCCCATACTGACTCGTACGCACATCAGGTATTATACTAATAGGGTGGTGGTTGTGGCACCGCCGGACAGCTGCGGCAACCACGCCGAGCCGCTCAATGTCATCAACTTGACAGATAAGTAGGTCATCAACAAAAAGTGATGTTCAACATACTTCTACACGTTATTCCAGTCGAGTTTTTTTTATCAATAATAGTGTAAAGCTTGGCCTTTATCTGACCTGATTTCAAGTAGAGATAAGCCGTAAAGTATAAGCGCATTTCACCCAAAATATTCAGTTACTGATGATCTGGTTGTCTCACCTCCTACTTCCAGTACAAAATAGTAATGACATTGAAATCGAACATAATAGTAATGACATTGACATCTAAGTTTGACGCAAGATTTATCAAAGTAATTAACATATTTAGGGTACATCTGTGTAGTCTTTTCATTGCATTCTGTAACTTACAAGCTGTTACAAAATCTATCATCGACAAAAACTTGGAATAATAACAACCTAGCTAGAACGATAGTTCCCTACAAAGCGCACTGTCACAGAATAGATATAAGTACTACCGTACAGAAAGGAAACTCTCCGCCCCGCCCCACAATCAATTACCTCACCCCACCGGCGCCCACCGTGCGAGTTCCGTGTGCCGATCGGTGTGCTCATTCAATAGCTCGCACACAGTTGCGCGTGTGCAAAAACGTCACTGTGTAGCGTCTATGTAATAGGTAGTTGAAACGCGACGCTCGTATGGAGTGCCCGGGGTGTGGCACTGTCAAAAGTGAGGAAAATAAAACAGCCAAAATGGCTGATCAAAAAAGTTTCAATTTCCCTACCTTTAGGGGATTAGATTCTATTTTATTGGATTTAAGTTATTAGGTAAGTATGAAGGATATAAATCTGAAAACTGACCCATTTTGGTTTAGTTTTATTTACCTCACTTTACATACACTGTCTCGGCTTCTAGGCGTTATTATTCTAAGTACACAAAAAATATGTTTTGATGAGAACAATTTGCAGAAGACCTAAGTTTTTCTGACCATAAAATCTCTAAGATTTTAATTAAATGATTGTATTGTTTTGTCCAGGTACAACTGCAGTTTCGAGGTGAAGGTGCGCAATGCGATGGCCGCCGGCTACGACTGCACCATAGTGCATAACGTCAACTCCTCAGAATTAGGTAAATACATGACCCAAGAAAACAAGGTCTGGCATTCCGAGCCTGCCACATGCTTACGTCATTATTTAGTTGCCACTTTATAGTAACAAAACAAAGAATGAGGGTTTTTTCATTTAAATACTTTGTTAAATACTATCCGTATTTAATCGGGTAACAATAAATTCCCATTTTGGTGACCAAATTGCTATTTGGGCGACAACCTTAAGGCACACAAAACATTTAAAATTTGGTATATATTTTATTTAAAAAAGGTTTAACCTAATCGAGATGACAAAAATACCATGATGACCAGCTTAAATCAGTTATATAGTTACCTACTTGGTATGATAATTACCCACACTGTATTTTTGTCACTCATTTAGAGTTTTCACTGCTAACTTAAATAATTTATCTCCACATGTAGTCGCCCGTCTTACGTATTTTTTGCAATCCACAGTTTATTGCCCGTTTACTTATTTTGTCGCCCAAAAAATAAACCGCTGCCAGCTTTAGTATTTAAGTATCCCATTAACAGGCCCCTTTAATTATTTTCAGTCACCCAATTAATTAATTCCTTTTTTAAGCATCATCATCATCACTCGTTACAAAATTATTATAATGCTTTTTAACTGTTATTTGTTTTTCTACAGTTCAAGTTAAGATGCATGAACGTAATTTTCAATAAAATACACATAGTTTTATAGAACTGTTACAGGTAATATATGGGAGTTAGGAAGTTTGATTACCCAGTTGGTTTCATAGACGTGACATAAGAGGTTAATTGATTGTCAGTCTGTCACAATGTCAAATACATAAAACTGCCAATAAAATGTATGAAGCAAATGAACTATGAACTGTATGACTCCGTGTAGTTATAGATGATTAGTCACTGACAGAACACATCTGTTTCTACAAAAAATGCTGTTATCAAACTTCTTACGATTATTTCACAATAACCAACCTTTTATTAGCTAAAAGAAATAAGATGAAATTGACTTCAAGCACTTAAGTTAAATATTCGTGGTATTTAAATAATGAATTGTTTATCAAAAATCATAATTACTTGCCGGCACAACAGTTTCGTTGTAATAACATCGTGAAGTGTAATGTACTCAATGAACCGAGACGAATGTTTGTTTGTTTCGTTATCACGTTTAAGTACCTACTTTATACCTTTCATTTGTTATCTTCATACATGCACTCATTAAAGGGATGGCACCTGTGAAAGTTTGTAGTTGAAAATATCGGGTCATTTTGAACTTACCATCCAAATTTTAAGGATGTGTCCAGTCTATGAAACTACACAACTTTCTCTAAGAAACATGTGTCAAATTTCGCCAAAAAATTTTAGTCATCCCGATTTGCGATTACGGAGGTTAAGCAGCTTTCGCAAGGGTCGGTCATGGGATGGGTAACCAATAATTTATTATCTCGAGCTCCTCCGTGCTTTGGAAGGCACGTTAAGCCGTTGGTCCCAGCTGCATTTGCAGTCGTTAACACCCACCAATCCGCGTTGGGCCCGCGTGGTGGGTCATGGCCCGTCCTCCTTATCCACCCATAAGGAAGGCCTGTGCCCCAGCAGTGGTGCCCAACATGGTATTTTTGTCATCTCGATTAGGATAGCAGTCATCTTTTTTAAATAAAATATATGCCAAATTTTAAATGTTTTGTGTGCCCTAAGGTTGTCGCCCAAATAGTAATCTGGTCGCCCATTCTGAATAACTAGTTAATCAATTTGTATTTTAAAGTCACCCATTTTAAACATTTGTAGTCGCCCTCAGTCCGTCTCCCACTTAGTATTTCAGTACGCTATATTCAGTATTTTTGATACCTAAAATAGGAATTTATTGTTACCTGATTAAATACAATCCTTAATTAATTAGCAACCCTGAAGTACCGTGGTCGTGGTCAGCAGTGCAGAGCGCACAGTTGTCTGCTGCGTCGCGGCACGTTGACGCATCTCTGCGCTCGGCTCAGTCGTCATGACTAAAGGCCGGATTTGCGGTGGCAGGAATACAAACTTGCTAGTGATTACCAAATTATCGTAAATGTTTTTATATATCGATGTTTTGAAAATATTTTTGAAGTGGAACTTCTTTGATCGCGTCTGTATTTATTTTTTGTATTTTACCAAGGAGGATGTATTTCTTAAAAAAAATACATTCTACTTCACTCACTTTGACTTTGCTATCTTTGCATCAAGAAAAACTGCAGTGAATTTTATTATTTTTACATTTCACGATTTTCACTTTTCTTAATGTAGGTAGGTAATTTCTACTATTTCCGACAGTAAGTCTATATATCACGTTACATAATTATATTTTTTTTATCGATAAATTACACAAATAGATAATCAAGTTGTCCACGCACTATTAAACGTCATTTTATTCGTGCTACCGCAAATCCGGGGTCTAGTCATGACGTGTGTGTTGATCTGACCTGACGCGAATATTAAACGCTCGATAGTATGTTTTCTTTAACGGATAACAATATGGGGCGGTGCACTGTGAGTATGATTGTAAACACCAGGAGCCCAATCGCGCTGATTTTCAACAATAAAAGTAAAACGGGACATTTTTAAGGGGCTATAATAGGCGCGGGCCATATTTTTATATAGAAAACAAAAAGTTCTAGCCACAAAAAAAAACATACGACAAGCTAAAGAGATTTTCTAGTAACTACAAGTATGAAATTGCGTATAAACCTCACAGATGATTGTAAAAAAATCAGAATATCATCAAAAGCGCTTTCGCGGGCCATATTTTTGGCGTAAATAATAGCGGAAACGTATTGAATTCTACATCAAAATACACTTTAACATATACTGTGTAGTTGCTCCAATAACTTTTTTTCAAGAAAGATAATTGTGCTAAAAATAATGATGAAAAAACAACGAAAAACATCAAAAAAGTGCAGAAGTGAGGTTATTTTCCATACTCTTTACACGTAAAGAAAAAGACAGAGACAATTGATTTCGCATAACTGAGCCTTAATTGGGTGACTGGAAATAATAAAGGTGACTGTTAATGGAATACTTAAATACTAAAACCGGCATCGGTTTATTTTGTTGGCGACAAAATAACTAAACGGGCGACAAACTGTTAATTACAAAGTATACGTAAAACGAGCAACTACATGTGGGAGATAAATAATTTAAATGAGTGACAAAAATACTGACTGGGCGACTATTATACCAAGTACTGGAGCGCTATCTATGCTTAAATCCTGGAAAAGCTCAGCTTTACAATGCTGTCAGCATAGATGGCGCTCCATCCAAAAATCAGTTGTATTTAACAAATACTACAAACATATTGCATTTAGTGAGATAATTTTGCTTTTATAAAATAGTTCATAGTGAAGAATTGACGATAGTTGTCGGACACGCTAAAATATATCGAATAAAAGCTAAAATCCTGGAAAAGCACGCTATATTTTTTGTTTTTTTTTTATTTTTATTTTATAAACATACATGCAGGCTTACAGACTAGGAAATCCAAAACACCAGCAAGTTAGAAAACATGACAGAATCATACCAAAGCAAAGTAAAATTAAACAACTTATACAATAGACATTATTTACAT
The DNA here is from genome assembly GCA_943789525.1 of Agriphila geniculea. NCBI lineage: Eukaryota > Metazoa > Arthropoda > Insecta > Lepidoptera > Crambidae > Agriphila > Agriphila geniculea. The sequence continues at coordinate 26,408,703 of OX038872.1, read as the reverse complement.
ATAACAAACATAAGAACTTATCATGTATTTAAAGTTTTTATTAACATGGTCAGGACAAATATGATACAAATTTATTGATAAGAAAAGCTAGGCTATCAGTGAATACATCAGCATCTTTAATCTTCTTTAAGAACGAGTTAATCAGACTGATCGCGCGCGCTGTGGGACAGTTATTACCGTAATATGTACGCAATCTCAGGGAAACGAACAATTGGTGCTGCCGCCGACCTGCACCACGCATGTAGTTTTGTGGAACATAGAACCCTAAACGTTCTAGAGTAGCCGGATTGTCAATTTTGTTCCCTAGAAGTAAGCAGTAATGAGCCAAGAGGTGCAACTTCCTTCTGAGTTGCAGGGTTTCTACACCCACCATCCCGGGCACAAACAATGAGGTGTAAAGAAAAAGGGGTAATAACCAAATTTCTTTTTGTACAAAAAGCGAGCAAACTTTTTTTTGAAGTTTTTCAACAAGTAGCGAATGTTTGGCTGTAGATGGATCCCAGATTATAGAACAGTATTCTACCATTTTTACCTTCATTGTACTTTTTTCTATCAATAATTTGTCCTACTAGTGGGTCTACGAGGAATAGGGTTTCCTCGTGGTCCCACTAGTAGGACCACGAGGAAACAGGTCTTTTGTCTATCAATAATTTGTCCTACTGGTGGGACTACGAGGAATAGGGTTTCCTCTTGGTCCCACTAGTAGGACAAATTAGTAGGACCACGAGGAAACAGGTTAATTTACTGCGTACAAACGCATCATAAAATGATTGCCATCTATTTGGCCTATAGTTTCGATTCCAGTAGTGATGTTAAGTAAGGATCAGATGTTTTGTCCGCAGAGACAATGTCGGCGAAGAACCCGGAAGGCATCAACATTCCGTCAGTGTTCGTGAGCGAGATATCCGGACGAAGGCTTGCCGAAAAATACACCTACGATAAAGGGTCAGTATGCACGCAACTTTTAATAATGTATAGCTGTTACGGGTAATACCCGAAATGCGGCTAAACCTAGTTCTAGCCGGCTAACCATTAATATAATGATTGTTCTCATACTAGAATTGCTTCCTATTAAGATGATTAATATAATGAAAATATTAGAAAAAATCGGCTCACCCGTAGCAACTCAGACGGGACTCGAAGCCGCACTCTTAGGATTCCGGCCCAATGCACTACCAGTTATGCTACCGAGCCACTAATGGACTTGGGGAATCTTTGGAATCTTGGAAATTCTTCTTGGCGAATCAGCGGAAACGTAGAAAGTATTAGAAAGATTCGCCAAGTCCATTAGTGGCTCGGTAGCATAACTGGTAGTGCATTGGGCCGGAATACTAAGGGTGCGGGTTCGAGTCCCGTCTAAGTTGCTACGGGTGAGCCGATTTTTTCTAATATTTTCATTATATTAATCTTCTTAATATAAAAATAGCATTGTGAATGCAAAAAATCTAAAAAGTTAAAATTATATGACTGTTTCACCTTAATTGATTGTCTAGCATCTGCAAAGAAGCTGCTTTCGAATGTCGAAGTGATTCTCTTCACATTGGTGAGATGGCGCTGATCTTCAGCGGAAACGTAGAAAGTATTAGAAAGATTCGCCAAGTCCATTAGTGGCTCGGTAGCATAACTGGTAGTGCATTGGGCCGGAATCCTAAGGGTGCGGGTTCGAGTCCCGTCTGAGTTGCTACGGGTGAGCCGATTTTTTCTAATATTTTCATTATATTAATCATCTTAATATAAAAATAGCATTGTGAATGCAAAAAATCTAAAAAGTTAGAATTGCTTCCTCTGAGGATATGTCACAGTGGAAATCCGAGTAAATAATCTATTTTGGACTGTGGACGTGGATATGGATAACATTAACTAAAGACCACACAATTGTGAAAAAACCGGCCAAGTGCGAGTCAGACTCGCGCACGAAGGGTAATCCAAAAAATCACCTTTGTTGTATGGGAGACCCTTAAATATTTATTTTATTCTGCTTTTAGTATTTGTTGTTATAGCGGTAACAGAAATACCTACATCATCTGTGAAAATGTCAACTGTCTAGCTATCACGGTTCATGAGATACAGCCTAGTGACAGACAGACAGACTGACAGTGGAGTCTTAGTAATAGGGTCCCGTTTCCTACTTTGGGTACGGAACTCTAAAAACCATGATTAGGAAAAGAAACCTTTTAACTTCACCCGAAAACACTATTTTTCATTTGTCCCATTTCAACATCTCAAATTGCAAAAGAAACACTACAGTAAGGCCCACTGGCCACGGCGGCGTAGCGTCATAGAAGCTTCAAAATACGCCGTGCAGCTTGTGCAGCACAGCGTACTGAAATCTGTCCACGCGGCGTATTGCACATGTACCTACGTTTTCAATGATTTGTATGTACAATGCCGTTGGACGATAAAGGGTCATTTTGGCTTATTACTATATTCGAAGTCGAAGACGACGAGAATATATTGGGCGCATCCATATATAGAAAAGAATATCCACTGTAGATCGTTAGTAGCGGCAAGGGAATTATTAGAAGATGATAGTGTATTTCATTCATTCTATAGAATAAGTAAAACTACTTATCAGAATTTTTTAAACAATTTTTTTTCAATTTTTCAACAAATTTCGCGATCGTTAACGCCATTAATATAAAAATAAACACTTGCGCCCACTCGATGTACGCCCCGGGCGGCGTAATAACATGCGATACGGCAGGCGTCATGAAGCCTGCATGCAGCGACGCGAGCACGACGCTGCCGCTGCGTCGACAGAGTTTCATAGTTTTGTATGTAAGCTGCAAGCAGGCGTACACCAAGCGTATAATGACGAATACGCGTCTCTAAAGCTACGCCGCCATTGCCAGTGGGCCTAAGTTGGTCTCAGCCACTGAACCAACAAACTGAGGCAAGTTATGAAAACCGTCTAAACATAATAATATAATAACCCTGCAAAAAAAATCTTAATTTAACTCATAATCAAGTTAAAACTTTTGGCTACTCTATAATTTGATTCGTTGCTAAAGAATCTTTCGTTGAAAGATCTTTGATTATTTATATGACGTACTAAACCAAACAGGCCACTTTTTTAGGTTGGTGTACATACGTTTTGAGTATCATCGCATCCAAAGCGTATTGTAATAAAAACTGGCATATGGCGTGTGTTTGTGTTTTTATCAGCCAAAATAAATAATCAAATTAGTTAATAAATGTTCCCCACTAGGTACTACATAATGGTGAACGACGACCTGCCGTTCAACATCAACACGCACCTGCTGCTGCCGTTCGCGGTGGTGGTCGCGCTGTGCCTCATCGTCATACTCATATTCACGGTCAGTACCAAACGCAACACAAAATTAACTCTAATAATGTTAGTATAAAGGTCATAGCACCTACCGGCACCGCAACAGCATAGCTGCAGCACGGCATCGCCTCGAATTTAGGTTACGGCTAGCCGCCAACGCGCTAATTACGCGTCGTCCGCGAGGTGTAAGCTTGCATACCGCGCGCCGGCCGCGAGGTGCAGGCTCGCAGTCCGCGCGCCGGCCGCGAGGTGCAGGCTCGCAGTCCGCGCGCCGGCCGCGAGGTGCAGGCTCGCAGTCCGCGCGCCGGCCGCGAGGTGCAGGCTCGCAGTCCGCGCGCCGGCCGCGACGTGCAGGCTCGCAATCCGCGCGCCGGCCGCGAGGTGCAGGCTCGCAGTCCGCGCGCCGGCCGCGAGGTGCAGGCTCGCAGTCCGCGCGCCGGCCGCGAGGTGCAGGCTCGCAGTCCGCGCGCTGGCCGCGAGGTGCAAGCGGCCTACGGCAACGGTGCTACGATGTTGTATTGCTGGCGACTCGGAGTCACCACGCAGTAAGCACGCGGTCGGCGTGCTGTAAGCGCGCGGTCCGCTCGCTTGCAGCGAGTCTAGCTGTATGGTAGCGGCAAGCGTGCTGACTGCCCGCCGTTGGCCTTTTTTTATTGACATTATGAAATATATTTTACGATACATGATTTAATGCTTTAATTTGAATGACAAGTTAATTTGCTGGTTGCGGTTGCGGTGCCGTTATAGTGTACCATGACCTTAAGTGTCATTTACGTAAGCCAATTTTAAGACAGTGATTAGTAAAGCTGTTAAACTGCCCTGATTACAATCAACAAATCTTTTGCCGTACACAGATTGTGAAGTGCATAAAGGACCGGCGTCGCGCGCGGCGTCACCGGTTGCCCAAGAGCTCGCTCAAGGAGATCCCCACCTGCAAGTTCAGCAAGGGAGATCCCTACGACACCTGCGCCATCTGCTTAGACGATTATCAGGACGGGGAGCGCCTGCGAGTGCTGCCGTGTGCGCATGGTGAGTCACACTTTGTACATACATACACATCACACTTGTATATTACCACACTTGTATAACACTAGCTAGTCACAAGGGACCCCTACGACATCTGCGCCATCTGCTTAGACGACTATCAGAACGGGGAGCGCCTGCGAGTGCTGCCGTGTGCGCATGGTGCGTCACTATGAACATACATACACATCACACTTGTATTATACCATACTTGTATAACACTAGATAGTCACAAGGGGTACCCCTACGACACCTGCGCCATCTGCTTAGATGACTATCAGGACGGGGAGCGCTTGCGAGTGCTGCCGTGTGCGCATGGTGAGTCACACACATGTACAAATTGTACATACATAGACATCACACTTGTAAAACACAAGTAATGTAAGTGAGTAGTCGCCGGTTTAACCCATCGTTTAGCAGCTTGGTTGGCGACTGTATGTTAGCAACAACTTTCGAATCTGAAAAGAGTTTAAGACACTGAAAACTAACTAACTAAGTAAGACAAGTCTCAATTTGTATGTTATTTGCAGCGTACCACGCGAAGTGCGTGGATCCGTGGCTGACGCAGAACCGGCGCGTGTGCCCCGTGTGCAAGCGGCGCGTGCTGACGGCCGGCCAGCGCCCGCACCACGACTCCGACTCCGACGACTCCAGCCCTTTGTTGGAGTCCGACGAGCACCCGCCGACACAGGTATACACATCACATACATACATACACACGTGTGCAAGCGGCGCGTGCTGACGGCCGGCCAGCGCCCGCACCACGACTCCGACTCCGACGACTCCAGCCCTTTGTTGGAGTCCGACGAGCACCCGCCGACACAGGTATACACATCACATACATACATACACACGTGTGCAAGCGGCGCGTGCTGACGGCCGGCCAGCGCCCGCACCACGACTCCGACTCCGACGACTCCAGCCCTTTGTTGGAGTCCGACGAGCACCCGCCGACACAGGTATACACATCACATACATACATACACACGTGTGCAAGCGGCGCGTGCTGACGGCCGGCCAGCGCCCGCACCACGACTCCGACTCCGACGACTCCAGCCCTTTGTTGGAGTCCGACGAGCACCCGCCGACACAGGTATACACATCACATACATACATACACACGTGTGCAAGCGGCGCGTGCTGACGGCCGGCCAGCGCCCGCACCACGACTCCGACTCCGACGACTCCAGCCCTTTGTTGGAGTCCGACGAGCACCCGCCGACACAGGTATACACATCACATACATACATACACACGTGTGCAAGCGGCGCGTGCTGACGGCCGGCCAGCGCCCGCACCACGACTCCGACTCCGACGACTCCAGCCCTTTGTTGGAGTCCGACGAGCACCCGCCGACACAGGTATACACATCACATACATACATACACACGTGTGCAAGCGGCGCGTGCTGACGGCCGGCCAGCGCCCGCACCACGACTCCGACTCCGACGACTCCAGCCCTTTGTTGGAGTCCGACGAGCACCCGCCGACACAGGTATACACATCACATACATACATACACACGTGTGCAAGCGGCGCGTGCTGACGGCCGGCCAGCGCCCGCACCACGACTCCGACTCCGACGACTCCAGCCCTTTGTTGGAGTCCGACGAGCACCCGCCGACACAGGTATACACATCACATACATACATACACACGTGTGCAAGCGGCGCGTGCTGACGGCCGGCCAGCGCCCGCACCACGACTCCGACTCCGACGACTCCAGCCCTTTGTTGGAGTCCGACGAGCACCCGCCGACACAGGTATACACATCACATACATACATACACACGTGTGCAAGCGGCGCGTGCTGACGGCCGGCCAGCGCCCGCACCACGACTCCGACTCCGACGACTCCAGCCCTTTGTTGGAGTCCGACGAGCACCCGCCGACACAGGTATACACATCACATACATACATACACACGTGTGCAAGCGGCGCGTGCTGACGGCCGGCCAGCGCCCGCACCACGACTCCGACTCCGACGACTCCAGCCCTTTGTTGGAGTCCGACGAGCACCCGCCGACACAGGTATACACATCACATACATACATACACACGTGTGCAAGCGGCGCGTGCTGACGGCCGGCCAGCGCCCGCACCACGACTCCGACTCCGACGACTCCAGCCCTTTGTTGGAGTCCGACGAGCACCCGCCGACACAGGTATACACATCACATACATACATACACACGTGTGCAAGCGGCGCGTGCTGACGGCCGGCCAGCGCCCGCACCACGACTCCGACTCCGACGACTCCAGCCCTTTGTTGGAGTCCGACGAGCACCCGCCGACACAGGTATACACATCACATACATACATACACACGTGTGCAAGCGGCGCGTGCTGACGGCCGGCCAGCGCCCGCACCACGACTCCGACTCCGACGACTCCAGCCCTTTGTTGGAGTCCGACGAGCACCCGCCGACACAGGTATACACATCACATACATACATACACACGTGTGCAAGCGGCGCGTGCTGACGGCCGGCCAGCGCCCGCACCACGACTCCGACTCCGACGACTCCAGCCCTTTGTTGGAGTCCGACGAGCACCCGCCGACACAGGTATACACATCACATACATACATACACACGTGTGCAAGCGGCGCGTGCTGACGGCCGGCCAGCGCCCGCACCACGACTCCGACTCCGACGACTCCAGCCCTTTGTTGGAGTCCGACGAGCACCCGCCGACACAGGTATACACATCACATACATACATACACACGTGTGCAAGCGGCGCGTGCTGACGGCCGGCCAGCGCCCGCACCACGACTCCGACTCCGACGACTCCAGCCCTTTGTTGGAGTCCGACGAGCACCCGCCGACACAGGTATACACATCACATACATACATACACACGTGTGCAAGCGGCGCGTGCTGACGGCCGGCCAGCGCCCGCACCACGACTCCGACTCCGACGACTCCAGCCCTTTGTTGGAGTCCGACGAGCACCCGCCGACACAGGTATACACATCACATACATACATACACACGTGTGCAAGCGGCGCGTGCTGACGGCAGGCCAGCGCCCGCACCACGACTCCGACTCCGACGACTCCAGCCCTTTGTTGGAGTCCGACGAGCACCCGCCGACACAGGTATACACATCACATACATACATACACACGTGTGCAAGCGGCGCGTGCTGACGGCCGGCCAGCGCCCGCACCACGACTCCGACTCCGACGACTCCAGCCCTTTGTTGGAGTCCGACGAGCACCCGCCGACACAGGTATACACATCACATACATACATACACACGTGTGCAAGCGGCGCGTGCTGACGGCCGGCCAGCGCCCGCACCACGACTCCGACTCCGACGACTCCAGCCCTTTGTTGGAGTCCGACGAGCACCCGCCGACACAGGTATACACATCACATACATACATACACACGTGTGCAAGCGGCGCGTGCTGACGGCAGGCCAGCGCCCGCACCACGACTCCGACTCCGACGACTCCAGCCCTTTGTTGGAGTCCGACGAGCACCCGCCGACACAGGTATACACATCACATACATACATACACACGTGTGCAAGCGGCGCCTGCTGACGGCCGGCCAGCGCCCGCACCACGACTCCGACTCCGACGACTCCAGCCCTTTGTTGGAGTCCGACGAGCACCCGCCGACACAGGTATACACATCACATACATACATACACACGTGTGCAAGCGGCGCGTGCTGACGGCCGGCCACCGCAAATACGAGTGCGGTTTGATATGACTTTGAAAAGAAGATACTTTTTTTCATAATTTATTTTTGTATCTTAAAAAGGAACTCCTTAGAAATCTTTACACTACATTTATTTCAAGTTCGGCAAAAGATTATTACATTTGGAAACAAATAGCTCAAGCGACTTTTAACTTTTCTTAATAGCCCTGTCGATCCCCTCGGCGGCACTCATGACATCAATACATCAAATAAAGATTCGAATCCTTCCTATTCTCTAGATTTAGCCCAATGAGATTTTTTTCCTACCAAACATGAATAAACGACTTAGTGGGCAATGAAAATCATTCAGGCCAAAAGGTGGTGTCTGAAATGGGCCCTCATTTTAGTTACCACAGTTTTCAGGCGATGAAAGAAAAAAATAATGGGTTAAAAAGGTGGGAACTTCGTTGGACTGAATACGCAGAGCTACAAAAAGATTATGCAGGGAAATAAAACAAAATATGTCTAAAAAAAGTGTTTCTTCCTTCTTTACAAAGTCATGGACTTATCAAACCACTCTCGTAAGTAAATAGGAGAAAGTAGATCATTGAAAGATTTTAATTAATTTATCAGTAATATAATAATCGTAAGATCTAATTTTTCTTTTACAAAGTTATTTTATTTGCATTTTTTGTTGACATTTTGGGGTTTCTTTTATTTTGTGATAAAAAAACATAAATTGATTCAAAATTATTCTTTAATATTCATTAACATATCGATTCCTTAAAGTGACAGTGAGATAAGTCATAGAAATGTCATGTTGAGATATTCCGCATTTTTGTCAAAAATAACCTGTTCCGTTTTCAACGCTTTCAGTAATGCAGGTAAGTGAACAAGATACCCTAATCTATGGCAAAAAGAAGGATACAGTTACTAAAACTCGTTTTTTTTTTAAAGAAAACTCAGTATTGCGTTCAATTTAAACAAATGCCTTATCTCACAGGTATTATAAGGTATCGGTATGTCGACAACACCGATTTACTGCCGACTGAGGTGATGGCAACGTAATAAGGCAGTGGTTCCTAACCTTTTCAATATTGTTATCCATATCACCTAGTAAGGAAGCAGACTTTACCCCCAGCGTGGGCTTGGGGAGGGGGGGTTGCAGGCTTTGTACTTGTTGCCGCCGCCGTATCACATTCGTATCAAATAGTGTCATTGAAGAAATGAAATGAACCATAGTGCCATTTTATTTCAGTAAGAAAATAACTTTACTTACTTTTATAGTAACTTTTTATAGGACCTTTGTTACCCCCATAGAATAGAATAGAATATCTTTATTTGGACATACACAACGAATACACAACATGAAAGTACATAAAAGAGACATATCACAAAAACAGTAAAATAACACATTGAGCAACACAACTGTGCTCAACTCACTATATGCAGCAAGCTAGGCCTGCTGCACTGGTATTCTGCTGAACACAGCAATGACATCAGAAACGACGAACATGACACAAATACAAAAATAATAATAAAACAAATTAAAAATACATACAAGTAACACAAATTAAAACTTTACATAAAGGCTGAAAGAATTTAAATTCCTTTGCCCAGTAAACCGCAATACATGATTTTAAAGTATATGCCACGGGATATCACACACAGGATATGCCACACTATCAAACATTATTTTAGTCTGTGACCTCTTTTTTGAATGACACGAGATAATGACATGACAGACTTGGAAAAAAATTGTGGTTGTGGACATAATAATTTCTATCCAAAATTAGATTACCTCCACATAAATTAAATAATTTTGAATAGCTGTTTTACCCCTGCGGGGTTAATTACCCACAGGTTAGAAATCAATGTGATTCTTGTTTGTTCGGCACAGGGGGGCACGTTCGAGCAGCAGCGCGAGAACCCTTTCCGGCGCGCCGCGCGCTACATGGCCCGCCTGCGCCAGCGCACGCCAGACCAGGTGACGTATTAGCTTACCACACAATAGATAACAGTACTAGCGTACAGAAGTTGCACTCCGCAAAATCGTTTAAATAAATTGCGACTCTTTCTCCCACACAATAAAGTGCAATTCAGGTCGCACGGCGCTCCCTTCGCTCCAAAACATTCACCTAGTAGTTGCCTCCTAATGAAAGGACATCAGGCACATGAGACCCAAAAGTGTATAAACATAATTCTGTTATCTATAAACACTTTATGTTACTAGAATCATAAAACAATAGCAACATTATTTTTTAACTCCTTCATTTAGCGTTAATTAATTATTGAAAAAAAGAAAAGCATATCAATGAAACGGACATCTTTGTTAGCGATTTCACAAGTCTCCCCTGAGTATATTTGTTCTGTGGCACAAGTGATTGCGCATTAAAAAAAAGTCTGCCGGATATCAGTCAACTCAACTGTCAAAAGCGTTTTGTTACGTGCGACATATGCACAGATTTTCCGTTTGATCAGTTCCAACTTGTACATTGTGGTGCTAATCTGTATCACTAACGCAGCTAACGAAACGTGTTGTCATGAAACTGGTGTTGCTATTTAGTGTCGGGGTTACCAAAAAATAAAACTTTCAAACGTAAATAACTCTTAAAACATAAATCTTCGTAAAAATCTGAATATTTTCTATGACTTACTAATTACATGCCTACATTTTGAAAAAAACAGAAACGTTATACATTCTTTGGTTTTTTTCTATGGGTCTCTGCCTGATGTCCTTTGTCCTCTCAGAAGACGCCGAGCGCTTCATACTCGCGCGCGGAGTGACAGAGCCCTGACTACACTGTTATACAACGACACATAATAGATATATAAGTACTAACGTACAGAAATGACACTCCGCCCCGCCTTAGAATCAATAACCTCACCCCACCCCGCGAATTCGGGTACCGAATCATGTGCTCATTTGGTCGTGTTTGTCAACCTCAACTCATTTTGATATTCAGAGCAATGCGTCGTAACTTTTTAGTCGTGTTTGTTAACTGTCAACTTATTTTGATTTTGAGAGCCATTGTGACCAAGAAGCTTATACTCCCAATGGAGGTTGCACCGTGCACGGCTAGTGTCATAATGAAGATAGAAAAAATGTCCTTGAGTGACGTTACGGCTTATTGCTATCTCTTTCTTTAATGTGACAATACGTGTTCGATGTTCGTCGTTCGTTCGTTCGCGAGAAACGAAAACGTATTGTAACACTAAAAAAAGAGATAGCAATAAGCCGTAACGTCACTCAAGGACAATGACACTAGCCGTGCAATCTCCATTGGGGGTATAAGCTTATTGATTGCGACGCATTCGTCGTAACATACGACCGAAATATCGACGCATAAAACACCTATTTTCAAAATACCGAACATACTAAATGTCTAAATCCGATAGACCGAAACTTGAAAGACCAATTATCAAATGACCGAAAGTTCGAAATCCCGAAAGTTCCTTCGAAATCCCGAAAATTTAAAACCCCGAAAGTTTTAATGTCGATACTTATAACTTACTCTACCTACACAAACACATTTACATTTATGAAAGTAGGCGTTGCGGTTAATTTGTTTTACTCAAAAATGCTTGTAAAATGGTCATTATTTTGACAAAATCCACCAATTGAGTTTGAAATAGTTTTTTTTCTGGCGCATCGCCAGCCGCTGCCGCGGCACGCTCACTTCGCTCGCTCGGCTCGCGCGCTGGGTTCATGTCAACCTAACATGCTCGTCGCTCTGCTCCTTGCACCTATCTCGTGACCTGTCTACGGTTTCAAGTCCCAGTAGACTAGTTTAGACTCATTTCCGGCAGCTAAATTTGCTATAAAGCATTTCAGGCGAAGCCTGACGGCACCTCCACAACCAATTCGGTATTAAGTAGTTCGTGATATAAAACTTAGGTATAAACCTTCGGTTTTTTAAGCTTCGGGATTTAGTATATTCGGTTAAATGTCCATTCGTGATTTTTAACGTACGGCCAAACAACCATTCGACCTTTTGATTTTCGGTTTTTCGTCCATAGGTCTTGTAAAATTCGGTCTTTTCTACTTTAGCATTGTAATGCATATCCGCATTAACACGTGTTAACACGCCGTCAGATGACATCGGTTTTCATAGTAAAAGTAAATGTATGCACTAGGATCACACTTATCTTATAACTAGTAATAAATACGGCGTGTTAACACGTGGCGTCAGACAAATGTGCCCGCACCTTAAGTGAAATTCCTTAGAAAATACAATTAAATCAAGATCCTATTCCTGTTTGTAATTCAGGAGACGCCGCCGACTGAGGAGGACGTCCAGCCCGCCGATGGAAACGAAGAGTGAGTCTAGCGCATCGCTTTATAAAGATTTTTTATAAAATGATGTTTTTTAATTAACTTAGGCCCTCCGTACATGGCTCGCAAGCGTATTCGTTTCGTAAGCGTATCGTAAAGACGACAAATCTACGCCACACGAATCGTAGTGTAGGCGTAGATTTGTTCCAGAAAATAAACTGGAGCTTCACGTTGACGGAAATTCATCACCAAATATATATTTTCTACGCTTGCTTTTTTACGCCAGTACGCTACGACTATCTTATTGACAATAAAATCTCATACGATACGCTTACGCTACGACGCCGTGTGCGGAGGGGCTCACTTGACCTGCCTATTTATTGTCTAATTTTTAAAATCTATCGCAATCGCTTTCATTTGACAGTTGGATGTGACACATTGTTGCATTTCTTTGGTAAGTTTTTATTTGTGCCAAAAAGAAGCATCAATGTATAACATTCTGAAAGCGATTGCGACAGATTTTTAAATTAGACAATTAGCCCCCAGGTCGTATACGTCTCGCACCTACTCACCGATAACGAGGGCCTGTGTTTCAGCAGAGTAGTATAGTCAAATTAGCAAAAAGGTTGGAAGTAATTCGTGTCATTGCAATTTTTTATGGAATTATTAAAAGACATGAATATATAAGTTTTTTCTGAGTTTGCACCATTCCTGCTATGTACGGAATATCGTTTAATGTTAGGTATTAACATTAAATTCCCAATATTTTCTTGAATATAATACCTATAATAACAGTTTCTTTCCATGTTCTGCTACAATTTTAATTACCTATCATTGCATACCTAGCTTGCTTAAATCAGATAAAAATTTACCGAGATAAGTTTTCTCCGAGTTTGCACCATTCCTGCTATGTACGAAACATCGTTTAATGTTAAGTATAAACATTAATGTCCCAATATTATTTTTAATATAATACCCATAATAACAGTTTCTTTCCATGTTTTGTTACAATTTTAATTACCTATCATTGCATACCTAATTGACAAAATCTAAACCTAGGAGGTGCCACCTTTGTGACGTCGGAGGTACTCGTTCCACTCGCGTTGCGCGTGCGTTACTGATCATCAAATCACTTTTTGTCACTCGATTCCATAAAAAATTACAACTACACGAATTACTTTCGATCTTTTTGCTAATTCGACCTAATTTGACTACACTAGAGGGAACATTAAAGTGGGAATTACATTAGGCCGACGTGGGCCACATACGCCGATCTGGGCGCGTCGGTCCCCATGCATTTAACATAGAGGATAGTCGTTTAGAGTTACACTACATCCACGCCTTGCGTCGCGATACCACGTTACTCGACGCAACGAAAAATGTCTTATGACACGTCCATAGAGTACACTATCGAACGCACCCAGATCGGCGTACGTGGCCCACGTCGGCCTAATGTAATTCCCGCTTAAAAATTATGATAATATGTGTGACAGGGGTAGATCGGACGACACGGCGCCCCTGATCGCTTCCGCGACGGCCGGCGCCGTGTCGGAGCGCCGCTCCCGCCGCCAGCGCCGCCGCGAGCGCCGCAGCGACCCCGCGCCCGCGCCCGCGCCCCCCCCCGCCCCCGGGGACGCCCCCCTGCTGGGCTCGCACGAACACTCCATCAACGCCACCGAGCAGGGAGAGATCGGTCAGTGCCCCTGCATTACACTATACTTACCGACCGACCCAGTCTATCGCAAATCGTGAAAAAAGAAAAAATCTATGAAACGGGGTAGAACTTTTATGGCCGCTATATTTATCTCTCTTTTGTCTTATGCTTGACTGTGTTGGCAGCGATCGAAAAACCCTGTTTTGACATTTGGCGTGTCAAAAAATTTGTATGAAGTCCCATCTCTTAAAACATTGTGATTTTACATTCTCTTAGGACCAACCGACTACGCTGGAACTATGCGCGTAGCTGCCCACCATTCGTCTCTTTCACCCGCTTACTCTCTCTCGCAAGATATTCCGAGCTGCCAATAAGTGTAGAGTCATTACACGATATCGACTTGCGTTTAAATTTATTGGTTTTCTTTATGTGAGAACTTTCAATTTGCTTTATTGAATACTAGCGACCCGCCCTCACTTCGCTTTAATGTAGTGTGGAATTTGACACCACGCGTCAAAATCCATTGCGTAGTTTTAAAAATCTAAGGAATACTTAAGGACAGACAGCGGGAAGCAATTTTGTTTCTAACCGACTTCAAAAAACAAAAAAAAGGAGGTTCTCAGTTTGACCTGTATGTATGTATGTTTGTCCGCGATTATCTCGCGTTTGGCTGAACCGATTTTGATGCGGTTTACAGAAAAGTATTTGTTACACTTAGGAGAAGGTTTTAGTGTTTTAACCGACTTCAAAAAAGAAGGTTCTGAGTTTGACTCCTTTGTATGTATGTTTGTCCGCGATTATCTCGCGTTTAGCTGAACCAATTTTAATGCGGTTTTCAGAAAAGTATTTGTTACACTTAGGACAAGGTTTTGGTATTTTAACCGACTTCAAAAAAGGAGGATCTCTTCTCAGTTTGACCCGTATGCATGGTTGTCCGCGATTATCTCGCGTTTGGCAAAACTGATTTTTCCATCTACCTACCTAGATAATATATTTAATACAGAAAGTACTTACACTAAAAAGGAAAAAATAAAAAAATGTTTTAAAAAACAAAAAACCGACTTCAAAACCCTACTCTACCTCTAAAAAGCAATAAAAAATATTGAAATCACTAGATACACATTATCATTGTAATAAAACACGTCTATTGAAGTCGGGTGGGGCTGTTAAAATAAAAAAAAATTGTCCTCCAGCCCCACCCGATATTTCTAAAAAAAATTCTAAATATGTCGAACGAAAATCACTCGAAAAGAGCGCTCGACGCCTGCCGAGCGATTCAAAAATAGGGCCCCAGGTCGCTTCTGTTGTACAAAGTTATATTAATTGCACGCGCAACAGCGTCGCTTAACCATTCCTAAGGTTATTTTCGTAGAAGATATGAAAAATAACCATGTATACGGAATAAGGGAAAATCGCTTGCACGTCGCGCCGTCACAGCATACGTTTAGTTCGTGCAGGAGCGATACGCGCGCACACGAATTTTGTTGCTAACTAGTTAAACGACGCTGTTGCCCATAGTAGCTGCATTTCTATATTATTTTGAACAAAAACGGGTAGTAGGAAAATATATACGATTCAAAAGAACTTAATTATTAAGTTTATTTGAATATTTGTCTTTGAACAGGTGTAGCCGCCCTCCCCGCGGCCGCGGCGCCCGCGCACCACGTGGCCTTATGAACGGGCGGCACTCCGCCCCCCGACAGGCCTTCCCTGCTGATTCTATAAACTACGCGTTGAACGCCCGACACATTTGGACTCCAATAGGACTATTGGTCATACAACATGCATGCTGGTACGTCTGATGTGCCGAGGTTGGCCGAACAAATTATATGCTGGAAATGGAAAATGGTTGGTTTGTTCCGGGCGATTATTGATTTGTTATTATCTATGCGACTCAAACAATAATAATAACAATCGGTTGCAGTTAAAACTTGTTTGTACTTATCAATAATTTAGTTCCATGTCAGTGATCTAGCCGACCCGGCGGCAGGAACATCGAGCAGTTTTAATTTCATCGCTCAATGGGGAAGGCAACTGTCAAAATGGCGCTGCGTACGCTTGTTCCACGAGAAATATCACAACAAAGGACTTTCACTTTAAAAATCGTTTTTATAGCTTTAAAATGATCAAATTCTGTGAATAGGCTGTAAAGATGTTGGCACTTACAAATTTCCGAAAAATCTGGATATTTAAAAAAATCTGTAAGAATAAAAACGTCTTAATTTGGCTTTCAATTCCGGCATTTGCATTGTACAATAGTCTTTTATGTTCATTTCGGGTCAATAGGTATTTTTCGGTAAAAAAATACCACACAATAAATACCTATTTTCCCATACATTTTCTGAACTTCTACTGTCTTACGAACAAGCGTACGCAGCGACATCTACAATCAGCTTTGCGTTGCTATCCTCATTGTAAAATGATACGAAATGGTCTGTAATCCATCCAAAATTACATCACAAGAATTATCTGCCATGGAATTAATGTCTTTAATTACAAAAAGACAGATTCGTATTGTTTAAAAAATATTTTATACATAAATGACTATGTTTTTCGTTTTTAACAAGTGACAGCCTTTGCATAGCTCATTTTTAAGTAACATAATAATAACAATATATATTAACAAATTGAGACATTATTTTATGTTAATTAAGTTATTGTATTATGTGGAATTGTCGAAATAAAGTATTAAAATTTAAGGTGTATAGCAGGATCGGGGATGTTTGTCGCTACGGTGCAATAATAGTGTGAGGTTGGAGTGGCAGTGCAGCTGCCAATTATTGCTTATTATAGGATATAACAGAAAGGGAAAATCGATAGGTTACTTTTATAATGGATAGAAAAAAGGTAACAAAACAGAATTTTGTTTAAAAGCACTTTTGTGACTGTTCGAAGGTGACTAAACCCCGGTTTCTGAGGTACTTTAATTGAGGTTTAACTTTATAGGAGGGATCCACATTATAAAATTAACTTTAAAACAGATAATCTGGACCCTTCCGATATTCCGATCATGCATGAGGCACTCAACGCGCTCCTGGGGCCGTACCGGCTAACGAATCGATTATCGAAAAATCTGAATCGGTTTCAACTTAGAACTGAAAAGTCAAAGTAAGGAATTTCGTCTTGTACTTTCTGTTGACGTAATTTGGAAGATAACGATGTTCGTGTGACATCATGAAATGGGGTTCGCCATTTTCGCCCAATTGGGGCTCGATTTATCTGTTTTAATTTGAAACCCAGCAGACTTTTCGATAATCGATTCGTTAGCCGGTACGGCCCCTGGTTACCTACCCTGACTTTGATGTATTTGTGGACAATACGAAATCTCTTGTTAACCAACTTGAGTTATGTTTGTAGTACCTACCACATAATTATGTAATTGGGTCTATCTCGTATAATTATGTATATATAAATAAAATAAATAAATAAAGCAACGATAAGTACCTCAGGAACTGGGGGTAAATCAATTGTATTAATCAGCTTCATCAATATTACTAACTGACAAATTTTAGTCGGATGTAAAAAATAAACTGAGATACTGTTTTCACAGCCGTTAAAGTATCTTTTCGTTTACAACATTTATTGGCGACAATAACAAAGTTTACATCTACAAAAGAAACAACGCAAGGTGGACTTTTTCCCTCATTTCATAATCAAGTCGTAAGTTCAACTCATATTTGGAGAAACAAAATGATGGTCGATATCGAAGATTCCTTTGGAAAACTTGCAATTTTTTGTGTGAATCGCCGTCAGGCACCACCAAATCAAGCTTGTTTTGTAGGTAGAAACCTTGTCATTTATGTCATCCAGCGAACTAAACGCCGATTTCATCCATCAATGAAGGTGAATGACCTTGATATAGTGATAAAAAACTTATATTTTTATTGTTTCTGGAGCCGATAGTGATAGTAATCTTTGTCATTATTTACAGCGTCTTCACATAGCCATACTAATGCTTTATCACTTATTGTCTCGAAGGTACCGTTAGAAATTATAGTGTTTGTAATATGTTTATATTAAATGGCTTCATTTACTTAGCTTAGCTTCTTTTTACTATATAAGTCAACAGGTTTCAAGAATTTTGTTTTGGCAGCTATCGACTTTTAATATGTATTGTATAGCCATGCGGAGAAATTTATTTTGAAGCAGCCCTAATTCCATATATTATAAATTCAATAAGTTTTGGAACAGATATATCATTTGATGTATCTGCAACTTATTATATCTAATGAAATATAAAATAAAGAGCAGCCAAATCCACTAAAATGTCACACATTTCTTCAAAAGATATTAATTTTAAATTCCTATGCGAAGAGTTCAATAGCATTTGAGGAATGTGTACTTTACGGGTAGTTTGATAAGCTGTTGATTAAAAAAAATTATAATCGGAAATGAAAACTTCGGGTCCTTCGAAAATAGCTTAAGAACTATTATAAAATGAATTTTAGTTCTAATAATCCATGAGTCAGCAATATATCCTGAAGACCAGACCCCGAATTACGTAACTCTGTTGCTAACAATTATCGATTGAAATCCATTGAAATCGCAGTTGCATTGCTGCTTTAAGTAAGATAGTTGTCACAATGGTTCTCACTAAAGCAGCAATGTTACTGCGATTTCTGTCAGTGTTGATTACAACAAAGTTACGTAATTAGGGGGCAGTTCATGGTATGCATAATGTCATATTTAGCATAACATGATACATACCCAATTTGTATAATATCCACAGTTCTTTATCTATTTTTGAAGTAATCCAATAACAATAACACAATTTACTTTCCCAGTAATAAGTACTTAAAGACAGGATTGTTATTAGTTTTTTCATTCAAATTATCCAGGTTGTAAAATTGTCTTTGATATATAATATGCTGTCATTGTTTATATAGGGTGGTATATAATAGTTATATCAATAGGGCTTTTCTTTTGTGTAATGATTTTATCAATTCGTATTTTTTAAATTTATTCTAGTAATATTTTATTCAAACGAATTGTTTAATATTACAAACCTAATCACACTGAAGTAGTGAAACATTGTACAGAAGAAACGGTCCAATGAGCAAAATATTAAATATTGTTCAAGGTTTCAGTGTTATAATGTAAACAAAAAGCTTCCGTACTTTTACGGGCTAAGACATGTATCTAAACGTAGAATAATGACCCACCTCTTGAAGTAATCCAGTCTCGGATTGCCTTAAAATCGTTAATATTACTGCAGTATAATAATTATGTTCAGAACCCATTATTATGCTTTGTCGAAGGTAACGAGTTGATAGTCTGTTCTCTTAGCTAAATATTTCTCAAAATATGTATAGTTTAAATATATTTGTATAAATGATAAATCAGCGGTGTATATAATTTAATGTTAAGTCCGTATAGATAAGTAACTCTTCGTATGTTGTTATTGCCATGGATAACTGATCGCGTCTAGTTTTTAACGATGATAACTTTGTTTAAATTAATAACTATGTGATATACTTTTCTTTTTGGAGTTGGAAGTTAGTGCCAGTTGGATATTGAAGTTTGTAAATTAAAAATCCAACTTGTGCTGAATCGGCTCCGACGGCCTTCTCGGTCGGTTTAGGATTAAACCAAAGAAATAAAATCGTTTTGACACGACGCTGATTTTTATTTTATTTTTACTAAGCGTCTTCTCTAGTTTCAAATGTTTACCGAGTGGATTTACCACAGATTATATATAGTACTAAACGGACAGAAGCCCATCCAAAGAGAATGTAATAATAACTAGCGTTATAAGAGACGGGAGCATAGAAATAGAATGTCAAAGAACAACAATGTCAATAAACAGGTGATCCGAAAACGAATGCATACATTTTATATGAGATACGTAAAATATGACTTGGATTCATAAAATATGACTATATACGGCAAAGGAAATTAATATACTATGTTCCATACTGTTTTCTTCGTCGATAAACGAATAAATGTAGAGAAATTTGGTTTTAGAGAAATGTGTGGCAATATCTTATTTACCTGTGAAAAGTGTGATTACTTGGATTATTTCTTTTTATCTCATCACAATTACTTAGAGCACAAGAGACCGTAGCTCCACGACACCTTTATTTTAAATTATAATTAAGATTAACAAATATTTTAAACAAGCTGTGATTGCTCATTTGCTAGGCGGGACGCTAGGGGCTCTTACTGTAAAAAATGTCGGCACATGTCACTTGATCCTTTGTCTCTTTTTCACATAGACCGTGTCCGTATGATGTTAACTTCTCTTTTCCACGCTTTGTTGGTCTTCTTGAGCGCAGCCAAAATTTTTCTATGTCTATGGACGGGAGTCTCATACAAAAAAGCGTGAGTTTGAAACGGAAGCGAATTCAACGAAAACAAACAAAAGAGAAACGTCAAACGGCATTGGCGGTAAAACGGTCAAAGATGATAGATACTCTTTAATGGGGCGAAGTATAATACGCCTTAATTCGAATGTTGTCAATTATCTACTGCTTTGTGGATTGTCAACGATCTTTCAAACTTAGACAAGTTAAAAATTCGCCTCCGTTTCATAGATCGCTTTTTACTGAGAGAGTTGCGCCAGGCTGGCCCATCCGCGCGAGGACAATCGAATAATGAGCTAGTACTCTCGCTGCACGGCAAAAAAAGTACATTTCTAAATTGCACAGCGCTGCGTGCATATTATTATAAGCGCCTCCACAGCGCTTCTTTCTGTTGCATAGCTGTCTCAACCGACACACGACATCCCTCGTGCGCTGGCTCGACTGAGTTCGCCGTGAGCAATAGACTAATATAAAAGTTTAAGCTAGGAGTGAGACCCCCTACTAGTTTTACCTAAAGTAAGATTAAAAAAAATGTCTGTACAAGGGATTGGATATTTTTTCTTGAGTGGAAGAAAAACTTGTTGGCGACTGTCACAGCAAATAAATTAATCTTTTAACAAAATTACCATTTATTTCATCACACAAGTAATCATTTCATGTTACTTATATACAAATATTATACATAAATAACTAGCTATTCGATACCATTATTCACAGTGGTAGGAAAATATAGACGATTCAAAAGTACTTAATAATTAAGTTTATTTGAATAAAGCTATTTTTGACTTTGATTGCGTTCTCTCAGAGATAAACGCTCATAGCTGATGCGTGCTTATACGGAGTGCGGAGCTAAGAATATTCACAATTTTAAGTCACAAGGTATTGGAGAATTAGATGAAATTAAAATGCCAATATGGAAGTCATCGAGCTTACCAAGCTAACATCCCAACAAATGAGCAACATTATTGCTCTAAATATCTAAAGAAGACATGCCATGATGTTCCTTGAACAGACAGTCGACTAAGAAGAATATAATAATGAATGAACCCAAAATGTGAAAACCGTTTGTTCGGACCATTAAACCGAACAACTAAAACTATGAGACCAAATCTGAAATCGCAAAAAACAGCTGTTTTCTAAATTTTGATATTTTCGTAATTATTTTTTATATGAAAAACAGCAGAATTTTTTTCGTGATTTCCGAGTTGGTCCCATAGTAAAAAGTTGTTCGGTTTGATGATCCAAAGAAACGGTAATCCTATTTTGGGTTCATTAATTAACACATTGTACAGTTTATACTGATTTCAGTATCATAATTTGATTTGTCAATATCAATATCGAACTATTTGCTGGTGTGTAGGGGATATAACAGTCGCCCTGACTATCCGTTAGGCCACATTCGTGTTGGCCTAAGCTCGGCTAGCATTGTTGTCCAATAAGCGCTTCCTTCGCGGGTGTATTCTATTCCTAAACGCTGACAGCGACGTCGACCGAAGCCCGGCGCGCGCGCGTCATTCCGCCGCGCGGGATTCTGCTATTACGTTCCGAGCCTGCTCGAGTGCTTTCCTGTGGGCAAGAAATACATAAAATCGTTAATTACGTAATGGTTGATTATACTTTTTATTTTGTACACACGCAATACCACATATCAACAATATAAAGTATATTTAGTGGAGTGGTTGAGGGTGCTTTGTTATATTATAATAACACAGGCGTAATTTCAAGCGTTAGTCAAATTCACCAAGAAGTTATATCATACTAATACAGGCGTAATTTCAAGCGTTAGTCAAATTCACCAAGAAGTAACGTGCCCCATTAGGGCGAGGCCCCACTAGTGCGTTGCGTCGCGTCGTCGCAACGGAACAACGCATTGTATGCCACACCTGCGTTGCGTTGACGCTGCGACAACGCAACGCAAGAGGGTACGCTCGTCTAGCTTCCTCTGTAGCAGTGGATCACTGGCCGTCCGTCGTCGCAGCTGAGCGGCGACGACGCAGCGCATCACCCTCCTTCCCGCTTCGTCTCTTGTCCGTCGATCCGTCGAAATGTCGCGCGTGACGTCGCAACGGTCTAATGGGGCATGTCATAAAAAATATATGGAAAACGACGCAGCGACGATGCAACGCAGCGCAACGCACTAATGGGGACTCGCTCTTAGTACGTTGCGTCGCGTCGTCGCAACGGAACAACGCATTGTATGCCACACCTGCGTTACGTTGACGCTGCGACAACGCAACGCAAGAGGGTACGCTCATCTAGCTTCCTCTGTAGCAGTGGATCACTGGCCGTCCGTCGTCGCAGCTGAGCGGCGACGACGCAGCGCATCACCCTCCTTCCCGCTTCGTCTCTTGTCCGTCGATCCGTCGAAATGTCGCGCGTGACGTCGCAACGGTCTAATGGGGCATGTCATAAAAAATATATGGAAAACGACGCTGCGACGACGCAACGCACTAATGGGACCTCGCTCTAAGAGCATTTACCGCATTAGACCGATGCGTCGTCGCGCACGACGTTTCAAAGGATCGACGGACAAGAGACGAAGCGGGAGGGAGGGTGAAGCGCTGCGTCGTATCCACTGCTACAAGAGGAAGCTAGACGAGCGTACCCTCTTGCGTTGCGTTGTCGCAGCGTCAACGCAACGCAGGTGTGACATACAATGCGTTGTTCCGTTGCGACGACGCGACGCAACGCACTAGTGGGGCTTCGCCCTTACAAAAAAACTCAAAAGCTGAATATGGTAGATAGTGACCATCAAACTGAACAACTTTTATTATGGGACCAACTTTGAAATCGCAAAAATAAATCGGCTGTTTCACACATTTTGACATTTTCGTTATTAATTTTTGTTTGAAACAGCCGAATTATTTCGCGATTTTAGAGTTGGTCCTATAGTAAAAGTTGTTCAGTTTAATGGTTCCTATCTCCCATATTGGGATTCATTTCCAGTCTGGAAATGAATCCCAACAAAACCAAAGTGAAACTAATGCAGAAGAAATAGAAATAACAGTCAGCGGACGGAAGCTTGAATATGTTAAGGAGTATGTGTATCTTGGGCAAATAATATCACCCGAAGACCTCATGACCAAGGAAATAGACAAAAGAATTACATATGGGTGGAACAAATACTGGTCCATGAAGGAAATAATGAAGAGTAAAGATTTCAGTATAAAAATAAAGAAAACCGTTTTTAACACCTGCATTTTACCCTGCATAACATATGGCTGTGAAACTTGGGCGCTGACAAAAGCCCACAGAGACAAATTAGCCAAATGTCAAAGAGCTATGGAGCGAAGCATGTTGGGCGTGAAACTACAGGATAGGATCCTGAACATTCACATCAGGCACATGTCAAAACTTCCTGACATTTTAACACGCATAGACCAACTAAAATGGAGATGGACTGGCCACATGCTTCGCTGCAATAAAGACAAATGGAGCAAACGAGTGACGTTGTGGTACCCAAGGGATGGGCACCGAAGCAAAGGTCGACCCATAAGAAGATGGGAAGACGACCTAAAGTTGACCCTAGGTCCATTCTGGACAAGAGTGGCTGCTGATAGGCAGTACTGGAGGGGGTTGGAGGAGGCCTTTGCCAATAGGCACACTGAGCGGAGAGATGTTATTTAAATACTAATATACTATGTAAAAACCAAAGTGTAGTGCAGAAATAAAAGGCTTATTATTATTATTATTATTATTATTATTATCTCCCATATTGGGCTTTACGGGTTTTTGAACACTTTGTATACTGACAGATGCAGCGGGTTGTCGGCGTGTAGCCGCGCGAGGGCGCGCGTGGCGAGCGCGGCGAGGCGCGCCAGCGCGGGCGCCCGCAGCGCGCCCGTGCGGGGGACGGTCTCTAGGAGTATATACTCACAGATGCAGCGGGTTGTCGGCGTGTAGCCGCGCGAGGGCGCGCGTGGCGAGCGCGGCGAGGCGCGCCAGCGCGGGCGCCCGCAGCGCGCCCGTGCGGGGGACGGTCTCTAGGAGTATATACTCACAGATGCAGCGGGTTGTCGGCGTGTAGCCGCGCGAGGGCGCGCGTGGCGAGCGCGGCGAGGCGCGCCAGCGCGGGCGCCCGCAGCGCGCCCGTGCGGGGGACGGTCTCTAGGAGTATATACTCACAGATGCAGCGGGTTGTCGGCGTGTAGCCGCGCGAGGGCGCGCGTGGCGAGCGCGGCGAGGCGCGCCAGCGCGGGCGCCCGCAGCGCGCCCGTGCGGGGGACGGTCTCTAGGAGTATATACTCACAGATGCAGCGGGTTGTCGGCGTGTAGCCGCGCGAGGGCGCGCGTGGCGAGCGCGGCGAGGCGCGCCAGCGCGGGCGCCCGCAGCGCGCCCGTGCGGGGGACGGTCTCTAGGAGTATATACTCACAGATGCAGCGGGTTGTCGGCGTGTAGCCGCGCGAGGGCGCGCGTGGCGAGCGCGGCGAGGCGCGCCAGCGCGGGCGCCCGCAGCGCGCCCGTGCGGGGGACGGTCTCTAGGAGTATATACTCACAGATGCAGCGGGTTGTCGGCGTGTAGCCGCGCGAGGGCGCGCGTGGCGAGCGCGGCGAGGCGCGCCAGCGCGGGCGCCCGCAGCGCGCCCGTGCGGGGGACGGTCTCTAGGAGTATATACTCACAGATGCAGCGGGTTGTCGGCGTGTAGCCGCGCGAGGGCGCGCGTGGCGAGCGCGGCGAGGCGCGCCAGCGCGGGCGCCCGCAGCGCGCCCGTGCGGGGGACGGTCTCTAGGAGTATATACTCACAGATGCAGCGGGTTGTCGGCGTGTAGCCGCGCGAGGGCGCGCGTGGCGAGCGCGGCGAGGCGCGCCAGCGCGGGCGCCCGCAGCGCGCCCGTGCGGGGGACGGTCTCTAGGAGTATATACTCACAGATGCAGCGGGTTGTCGGCGTGTAGCCGCGCGAGGGCGCGCGTGGCGAGCGCGGCGAGGCGCGCCAGCGCGGGCGCCCGCAGCGCGCCCGTGCGGGGGACGGTCTCTAGGAGTATATACTCACAGATGCAGCGGGTTGTCGGCGTGTAGCCGCGCGAGGGCGCGCGTGGCGAGCGCGGCGAGGCGCGCCAGCGCGGGCGCCCGCAGCGCGCCCGTGCGGGGGACGGTCTCTAGGAGTATATACTCACAGATGCAGCGGGTTGTCGGCGTGTAGCCGCGCGAGGGCGCGCGTGGCGAGCGCGGCGAGGCGCGCCAGCGCGGGCGCCCGCAGCGCGCCCGTGCGGGGGACGGTCTCTAGGAGTATATACTCACAGATGCAGCGGGTTGTCGGCGTGTAGCCGCGCGAGGGCGCGCGTGGCGAGCGCGGCGAGGCGCGCCAGCGCGGGCGCCCGCAGCGCGCCCGTGCGGGGGACGGTCTCTAGGAGTATATACTCACAGATGCAGCGGGTTGTCGGCGTGTAGCCGCGCGAGGGCGCGCGTGGCGAGCGCGGCGAGGCGCGCCAGCGCGGGCGCCCGCAGCGCGCCCGTGCGGGGGACGGTCTCTAGGAGTATATACTCACAGATGCAGCGGGTTGTCGGCGTGTAGCCGCGCGAGGGCGCGCGTGGCGAGCGCGGCGAGGCGCGCCAGCGCGGGCGCCCGCAGCGCGCCCGTGCGGGGGACGGTCTCTAGGAGTATATACTCACAGATGCAGCGGGTTGTCGGCGTGTAGCCGCGCGAGGGCGCGCGTGGCGAGCGCGGCGAGGCGCGCCAGCGCGGGCGCCCGCAGCGCGCCCGTGCGGGGGACGGTCTCTAGGAGTATATACTCACAGATGCAGCGGGTTGTCGGCGTGTAGCCGCGCGAGGGCGCGCGTGGCGAGCGCGGCGAGGCGCGCCAGCGCGGGCGCCCGCAGCGCGCCCGTGCGGGGGACGGTTTCTGCGAGCGCCGCCGCCGCCAGCGCCGCCATCGTGCCCGGCGCCGCGCCCGCGGCCGTGCACAGAGTCTCTGCAATTTGTTAACAAAAAGTTGTTGTAATAGTCAAAAAGTTATAATTACGAAAGAAAAAAAAATGCAAAAATATTTCCGTATCAGATTTGTGTCACATGTGAATATGTATCACAGTGGAGAGCAGCCTACAGCGGAGTATACTGACCTAGCAGCGTGAGCACGAGCGGCTCGGCGTGCAGCAGCGCGGGCGGCGCGCACAGCGCCAGCGCGGCGCGCAGCAGGCGCACGCCCGCGCCCACGCAGCGCCGCCAGAACACGCCCGCCGGGCCCTCCGCCACGCTGCAACACACGGGTTAGTATCACTATGCGCATTATGAGGTCGCTCACAGGCTGTAGGCACTATGTACGTACTGCGGCGGCAGGGGCGGCAGGAACACGTCCGCGTGCAGCGCGGCGTGCAGGCGCGCGCGCGCGGCGGCGGCCAGCGGCGGCAGCGCGGCCCTGGCGCCCGGGACGCCCGCTATCCGCACCAGCAGCTGCCGGAGACGGACGCACGCGCGCACGCACATCGGGTCCCACGCGCACTCCACCAGCTCTACACGCACAGACATCGAAAGTCAACACATACATTTTATACTTTTATCTGGCCGGCCTGTTTACAATAAAATGGGGCTCGATGCAACCCCGTTCGCGCAAGGCGGGTCGGTCGGACCCGGCCCCGCCGCTAACAACTTTCTGTGCGAGGCTCTCGGTAATAACCTCACTCTGGCAAAAAATTGATTGTACGTGTAATGGCGTCGGTTTGAGGCACGGTTACCTGCGTATATTTATTGATTGATTTGCGTGAAAGCCTGTAATAATACTGTTGATACGTATTACATTCGGGGTTGACGGATCAACCCGAGTATTTGTTTGTCTTTGCGTTTCGATCGGCATCTTGGCCGGATCGTTCACTGGCGACGGACGCCGATAGCACGCGTTCGAAATCTAAATAGATTCCGAAATAGAGAAATTGCATCGAACAATTATATCGTAATTAAAATGTTTGAACAATGCATCGTGACTTCAATGAACTTTACGTGAAAGTGCTTCGCCAATCTTGGATGGTACCAAATGACCGAGTTGTCTTTCATCGGGTTTTCGGTGGCCACCCGCGGGCGGGTTGAGATTAGGGAAATTGTACGAGTGTGCGTCTCGCCAGCCCACCCGTGGAACCGTGAAGGAACGTGGAACCCCTACGAACTATAAGTTTAATATTAGTTATTTCAGTAGATATAAGAGACGGTGCCGAGCGGTGCCAAATATTGACACAAGTTCCGGATTTCCGGAAGTTGGGTTTATATACCCTTAATTTAGTAATCAGGCCCTGATTCAAATGCAAATTATCTTGTCACTTAAAGAAAAAATAAACAAGAAACAATGTCCAGTTCGTTGGGCCCTCCTGGGAACAAAATAAACTAGAGTGCATTGATTGTACAATTGGGATGATGACTAATGAATAAAATAACGAAATACTAATAAAAATCGTAAACATATTAAACTTTTAGAGTAGCTTGTATACCTCTTGGTTTTATATATTGCATATTATTTGTTTTATGACCCTTCAAAGTTGGGTGGACAAGTCCATTTAAGAACTATAAAATTTATTAAAATAAATGATACCTTTAATTAGTACGTAAAATGTATAGCAAATTTGTCTAAGAAACCATTTTGATAAACACAATATTTAATATAGCTGCCGAACAAATTTCCTACGCATTGCATACAAACTACTCAGGCGTGACGTCATAATTGAGTAGCCGTTAGTATGGAGCGTTTTTGGGTGAGTCCATTTGTGTACATTTCAAACTGTAATATCTCGGGCAATTTTCATGCTAGCGAAATACCTAATTCTTTTACCAGTGTTTCTTTTTTGAGAGGTGTACGAGCAGTACATTAGGTACTTTACTTACTAACCTAAATAAGTTGCTGACCACGCGGTCATTGTCGCGCGGTAACGTTACGATTTTACATTATATATTTTAGTGCAATAAACACCTTCAGAGCGAACGGTACTTTTACATTGACCTACCTCACCCTGAGTATTGCATCCCGGGAAACATACAAATCCCTACATCCTACATTAACAATCATATTGGGCACGAGCCCCAATAAGAGGTAATGTAACATAAAATAAAAAAAATTGTCATCATGCCTATTGGGCACTAAATTGACTGACCGGTGAGCTTGGGCACGAGCACGCGGCACAGCACGGCGGGCACGAGCCCCACGTCGGGGTCGTCGCGCACGCCCTCCTCCGACGGCGGCGCCTCCTCGTCCGACGACGAGCCCGACGACGAACTCGACGCGCGCTCGCGCCGCACGCCGAACATCATCAGGCATCTGAGCACGTAAATTGGTGTCAACGAGTCTGATGAACGATTTTTGTTGACTGATTCGAGACTAGTAGCCGTCCGCGACTTCGTCTGCGTGGACAGTTTTTTGCTATCCTGTACTGTACTTTTTTTCTGGATAAAATATACCTTATGAACATCTGATTTAAAGATAATATTGTTAATGTTTGTGCAGTAAGTACTTGATTTTTATTTTTTGTTATTACAAATAACTTTGTGAATGTTTTAGTGTAAGTATAACTTCTTATTTGTTTTATAAGCTTGTATCGCTTTTTGTAGATCAGCCTGTTATGTATATGCGAGGACCTGTAAATGACTTCTTACTGTTATTATGTACAAGTGCTATTTGTTTGTTACCAGTTGTTGGTCTTCCTTAAGATTCATAAATAAATAATGTCCTTCTCTATACAGTCTGGTCAACGAAAGATGAGATTGAAATGGCGGCGCCACTTTCCCTGTTAAATTAACGTTTAGAAGTTATTGGAAACCTTAAAATAAGGCGCAAAATTAGTTCCATTCATTACATCCACAACGTGTATGCAAAATTTCATGATGATCGGTTGAATAGTTAAGACATGAAGGTGTAACAAACTAGCTGACTTGCGCATTTATAATATTAGTAAGGATGATCAAAAAAGATTTAAATGCACGATAAAATAAAAATATGGTGTCGTTTTTTCCATGTTTTTACTAAATGAAAAAGCTAAGTAGGGATTTAAAGAAAAAATGCTCACTTGTACCAGTCCATTTTTTCGTAGTCTTCATTATCTTCATCAGCTAATGGATTCCATAAGATCAACTGTAAATAAATTATTCTACTTAACGACGAAACCAAAAATCGCCGAATCGTTAAATATCTACAAATAAGTTTAAAAGCAAAGTTTGAACGCGAGTTCTCTCAAAGTTGAAGATCAAGTTGAAGTTAATTCGAGGTGAGAATGTCCCATATAGGCTTGCCAACCGTCCCGGATTTTCCGGGACGTCCCGCTTCTGAGTCAATTTTGGGCCGTCCCGCCGAGACCCCTTGCGGGACGCCTTTTATCCCGGAAATCAGTTAAAATCATTAATAGAAGAAAAACAAAAATCAGCCCCTGACAAGTATTGGGTGCTTATGAATGAACATGGCATAAATTATTTATGTCCATGTAGGAGTAATAATATTCCATGATTATTAGTGAGACTAAAAATCTCGCTGTGCGACTGTTTTTTTCTTATTTTACAGGCAAAATTACAAGAATAGTGGATGGAACTGACAAAAAATCGCGCTGCGCGGCCGATGTTTTTCACTAAAGATTGGCAAAATTATGAGATTATTGGTTGAAACTGTCTAAAAAACTGGCTTTTTTTTGACTATATACGGGCATTTTTCTAAAAACCCATCCTAGACAGGCATCCTCCCTTACGTAGATGGTGGCATACTTTATTGGCCTAGGGCGCCGAATCTTAAAATACGTCCCTGAGCTGGACTACAAATTAAAATTAATTTTGACCAAAAATGCAGCGAATTTTATAACTACGTATATTGCAAAACAAAAACTTGTTGAAATGCGCAAAAAATCTCAAAATAAGTAAAGTTTTAAATTTAGAAAATAAAATTAATTTATAAATTTAAAATGTTGGTCATACATTTTGTATTGATTTTTTTTATTAACTTAAATTACATACAGTTTTTTTCTAACCACTTTTTGTATGTGGTGTGTTGTGTCCCGCGTAATATACCCAAGTCCCGGATGTCGAGCTAGGTAATCCCGGAAACGCCTTTTTTGGAGTTGGCAAGCCTAGTCCCATAGCAGTACCTGGTGGCGCACGTAGGGCGCGAGCAGGCGCGGCAGGCAGTGCGCCACGTAGGCGTCGCCATAGCAGTACCTGGTGGCGCACGTAGGGCGCGAGCAGGCGCGGCAGGCAGTGCGCCACGTAGGCGTCGCCATAGCAGTACCTGGTGGCGCACGTAGGGCGCGAGCAGGCGCGGCAGGCAGTGCGCCACGTAGGCGTCGCCATAGCAGTACCTGGTGGCGCACGTAGGGCGCGAGCAGGCGCGGCAGGCAGTGCGCCACGTAGGCGTCGCCATAGCAGTACCTGGTGGCGCACGTAGGGCGCGAGCAGGCGCGGCAGGCAGTGCGCCACGTAGGCGTCGCCATAGCAGTACCTGGTGGCGCACGTAGGGCGCGAGCAGGCGCGGCAGGC
Organism: Agriphila geniculea; assembly: GCA_943789525.1. Taxonomy (NCBI): domain Eukaryota; kingdom Metazoa; phylum Arthropoda; class Insecta; order Lepidoptera; family Crambidae; genus Agriphila; species Agriphila geniculea. The sequence goes on along the minus strand of OX038872.1, from coordinate 26,378,071 downwards.
AGTGCGCCACGTAAGCGTCGCCATAGCAGTACCTGGTGGCGCACGTAGGGCGCGAGCAGGCGCGGCAGGCAGTGCGCCACGTAGGCGTCGCCATAGCAGTACCTGGTGGCGCACGTAGGGCGCGAGCAGGCGCGGCAGGCAGTGCGCCACGTAGGCGTCGCCATAGCAGTACCTGGTGGCGCACGTAGGGCGCGAGCAGGCGCGGCAGGCAGTGCGCCACGTAGGCGTCGCCATAGCAGTACCTGGTGGCGCACGTAGGGCGCGAGCAGGCGCGGCAGGCAGTGCGCCACGTAGGCGTCGCCATAGCAGTACCTGGTGGCGCACGTAGGGCGCGAGCAGGCGCGGCAGGCAGTGCGCCACGTAGGCGTCGCCATAGCAGTACCTGGTGGCGCACGTAGGGCGCGAGCAGGCGCGGCAGGCAGTGCGCCACGTAGGCGTCGCCATAGCAGTACCTGGTGGCGCACGTAGGGCGCGAGCAGGCGCGGCAGGCAGTGCGCCACGTAGGCGTCGCCATAGCAGTACCTGGTGGCGCACGTAGGGCGCGAGCAGGCGCGGCAGGCAGTGCGCCACGTAGGCGTCGCCATAGCAGTACCTGGTGGCGCACGTAGGGCGCGAGCAGGCGCGGCAGGCAGTGCGCCACGTAAGCGTCGCCATAGCAGTACCTGGTGGCGCACGTAGGGCGCGAGCAGGCGCGGCAGGCAGTGCGCCACGTAGGCGTCGCCATAGCAGTACCTGGTGGCGCACGTAGGGCGCGAGCAGGCGCGGCAGGCAGTGCGCCACGTAAGCGTCGCCATAGCAGTACCTGGTGGCGCACGTAGGGCGCGAGCAGGCGCGGCAGGCAGTGCGCCACGTAGGCGTCGCCATAGCAGTACCTGGTGGCGCACGTAGGGCGCGAGCAGGCGCGGCAGGCAGTGCGCCACGTAGGCGTCGCCATAGCAGTACCTGGTGGCGCACGTAGGGCGCGAGCAGGCGCGGCAGGCAGTGCGCCACGTAGGCGTCGCCATAGCAGTACCTGGTGGCGCACGTAGGGCGCGAGCAGGCGCGGCAGGCAGTGCGCCACGTAGGCGTCGCCATAGCAGTACCTGGTGGCGCACGTAGGGCGCGAGCAGGCGCGGCAGGCAGTGCGCCACGTAGGCGTCGCCGTAGAGCGCGGGGTCGCGGCGCCGCCAGCGCGCCAGGCGCGCGCACACGCCGCGCACGCCGCGCCACGCCGGCAGCGTGTCCGCGAACAGCTCCGCGCTCGCCGCACGGATCGATTCTGCGCAAACGAGTTGTTAATCTACGATTTCGCAATCGCGTAAAGGTTCGTACAGACTTATTACGAATTGACTGATGGTATTTTAACGTGATTTTAATTTTTCACCAATTATTTTTACTACTATATAAATGACGATTTAAATAATTACTTCTAGAAACACTTATTTACAATAAAATATGAGATGTCCCATATGCCAGAACTTTAGGAAATGATCAGGGGCCGTACCGGCTAACGAATCGAGCTTCGAAAAGTCTGCCGGGTTTCAAATTAAAACAGATAAATCGAACTCCAATTGGGCCAAAATGGCGAACCCTAATTCATGAGGTGACACAAACATCCATATCTTCCAAATAACTTCAACAAATAGTACAATACGAAATTCCTTACTTCAATTTATCTTTTTTAATTTGAAACTCGGCAAATTTTCCGAAGCTCGATTCGTTAGCCGGTACGGCCCCTGGGCATGTTGGTGTAGGTTAGGTACACATTTATTGTTTTTTTTTTGTAATTTTAACTAAGCCAAAAACGAGGGTGATGCAGCATTGTTATTGGGCTGATAGTGGGTGCACGTACCGGTCTCGCGGCGGTGCTGGTGCAGCGTGGCGGGCGGCAGGTCGTCGTCGCTGGAGTCCCCGTCGCGGTGGGCGGGCGGCGCCCCGCAGGCGGCCCAGTTCTCCTCGCGGCGCAGTCGGCGCGCGCGGCGCCGCCCCTCGCGCTCCGCGCAACGGCGACGCTTCTCTTCGGAGTCCACTGGCTTCGCGGCCCCGGGACGCGCTAGCAAATAACACAATAGTTATTTGTTATACAAGAGAGCAAAGTCATTTTTTGCTGCGAGTGCTGACTTTTAAATCACGAACTAGCGAAGTAGTCTAGAATTGAATCACGAGCGTAGCGAGTGATTCTAATATAGACTACTGAGCACAGTGAGTGATTTAAAGGCACGAGACATCAAAAAATTTGCTCTCGTGTTAAACATACAACTTTTCACCTCTACCAGCGAGAAAAGATGTTAGAAATTAAAAAAGCACTTTGCCTCACGCTCGCAGCAAAAGTCGATATTGCTGCGAGTTTTTGGTAAAAAGCACTTTGCCTCACGCTCGCAGCAAAAGTCGATTTTGCTGCGAGTTTTTACGCGCCAAAAGCACCCTTTTCGTGCTGGAGAGGTGAAAATTAATATTACCGTCTAACCTAGCAAAGGGACTGACGACGGCGCGCAGCGGCGCAACAAACGATTTTTTTCTTTACTGCGCGCTCTTTCTTTACTTCAACTGTTCAACACCGCACAGCGATTGATTCACAATTCGCGTCATCAAGTACTTGAATTAGGAACTTGTTACCTCGCCGTCCGCCGGTTCGCATTAGCTGATAGAAGATATCACATACGTTGTTTATCCTAAAATAATGGGAATTGTCTGAAATTAATTAAATTGGCTGAATGTTTTTTATAATGTAAAAATAAGCTCCCTCATTAATAGAAAAAAGTTTCAGAATTTACGGTTGCCTGAAAAAAATTGAAAAAGGTAAAGTCACTTCGTCTTCACAAATGTAGGGAAGTGACAGCAGAATGGAAATTATACCTTAGCCACGACCGGCCATAACCACGACTTGTACCTATGTACTTATTAAAAAAAAATCTGACACATTTTTTTATTAATAAGGGAGCTTATTCCTACCCATAAAAAAATATTCGTCCATTTGATTATTTTCAGACATTGCCCCATATTGTAAGGATGGCCCGAAATTCGACAAACATTCAGGTTGATCGAATTTCGGCGGCTTGAACCGAACTTCGGCATTCGGCCGACTTTCGGTTCAAATGTCGAACATACGTTCCAAGACAAGATTAAAATAACTCACCTATTTTTACTAAAATAATAAAAAATAAACCAGTAAAATAAAATATATATCGGTAATTTAGATATCAACAAATCTTTGTAATTCTTTTCCATTTTAACAATTACCTAAATCTTTTTTATGAAAACGGATCAACTAATAAATATACGAAAATTCGATTATTATTAACTAAATGGACCTTGACATAACGAACGAATAAAGGTAATTTTTAAAATTGAGATTTTTGCATTTACAATACGCCTACAATTTAGTATTGAATAAAGGTAACTTTATTCGATGTCAAGGTACATTTTTAGTCTTCTAAAAGTGTAAGGTGTAAGTAAGTAATATTTATTTTAGCAATTAGGTATCAATCTTATACCTACTAATATTTAACCAAGGGTAGATTATGAGGCAAGAACGCCAAAGTTTCTACTTTCTGTTGCTTCCGAGTATAGTACTAGGCACGTATCTTGAAATTTTTTCGACGCAGTGGGGATAAGTTCGCGCATGTGCTCTTGTGAGCGACCAATAGCGCGCGCCCATCTCCCGCCGCCCGCGCCCCTCACCGCTACGCATACCCAAAATTCGCGTTTCGCGCAATCCCCACCCGATTTCAAGATACGTGCCTCGTACTATAAGTGCGGAGAACTAATCGAATTATTTTAATTTTTCAACTAATATTCAGTCGAAGTTCGAATTCGGTACAAACCACATTCGGCCCATCACTTTACCTTGTTCGCCGAATGAAGCTAGTACGGAAATGATGTGATGATACACAGGATTGAACGCAGATAGAGGCTAAGACCGTGTTCACAATGCGAGTCACAATTAGTCTGTCGTTGCTCTCCGTACCGTTCAGACGTCTAACGCTTACCTTGTTTGTTGCAATCATTGTGTTTACAATATATTTTTGTGTTCTAAACCTAATATTTTTTTATTATAATTTTAATTAATGTTATTATATTATTTTAACTTCAAAGTATAATGTTTAATTGAAAAATCCCAATCTAAAATTCCGTATTAACCACAGAACAGGAAAAAAGGTATTAACCCTGTATTAGCAGTATGAACACGCCTTACGATTTTATACCTGTCGCGGGCGCTCGTGGGCGGCGCTAGACGTGCCGGACTACAGCTGCGCCACAAAAAAAAAGTTGGAAATCTGACTTTTACTATGTCATGATGAAGTCTATTGTTTGTCGGAGTTTGTCGCCAAAAACCTTCCGTTCTCAAGATCCAGGTAGAAAGGTCTCCACAGCGTATCCTCACATATCTCCTAAACGCAAGACCGACAAACTCTGGTTCTTGGTGACAAACTCCGACAAACTACCGGCTACACACACGAGTAATCAGATTTCTATTACGACCTTCCGTTTTCGAAATCTGTGTGGCTCAGCTGTAGAGACGTCTCTACAGCTGCGCCACACGTATCTCCTAAACGCAAGACCGACAAACTCTGGTTTTTGTGCGACAAACTCCGACAAACTAACAGCTATACATACAAGTAATCAGATTTTCGCTACGACCTTCCGTTTTCGAGATCTGTGTGGCGCAGCTGTAGAGACGTCTCTACAGCTGAGCCACATGTATCTCCTAAACGGAAGACCGACAAACTCTGGTTTTTGGCGACAAACTCCGACAAACTATAGACTTCATCATGGCATAGTCAAAATGTCAGATTTCCAACTTTTTTTTGTGGCGCAGCTGTAGTCCGGCACGTCGGCGCTAGATCATTTGTTGTCCTTATCGTTTGTATGCAAATGTGAAAAAGAGACAGCGCTTTGCTAGCTTGATTCAACGAGCAGGGTATAGTAATTAGTTAAAGCACTTATGCCACAGAAGTTGAAAACGACAACTACAAACAACAAGACATAGAAAATATACAGAGGATGATAGTTTTTATACATTGATCCGACTGAAAGTCAAACCAAAGACAGAAATGGCGACACTATGAAAACCAATGTGCTGTCAACTCGGCCACGTAGATTTGTCTTCAAGTTAATCACCTATAATCATTTAACTAACAGCTAATGTTACCTGCAATTATTTTAACTCACATCCGGCTCGAAGAACCAAGTTGTCTTTAAGTCATAGCAACCACATTTAGCACTATAACCAGGGCTGTCACTCCGCGCGTGGATATGAAGCGCTCAGCATACTCAGCGAGGGCTAATTTCATACGTCAGAAATTATAAGAGCTGCGCGATAGAAAGAGAGGCAAATACTAGGTGAATATAATGTAGGGAAGGGAGGGCTGTGCGACCTGAATTGCACTTTATTGTGTCATTGTGTCGGAGCAAAAGTCACTATTTATTTAAATAATTTTGCGGAGTGCAACTTCTGTACGTTAGATAGATAGAAGAATCGTTTATTGCTGCTTTTTACACACATATAACATAATTTACAGTAATAATTTAAAAAAACCGGCCCAGTGTGAGTCGGTCTCGCGCACGAAGGGTTTCGTACCAAAAAACGGCAACAAAATTATGTTTGTTTTTTATTTATTTTATTTAATTATTTAATTTCGGACGACCAACAGCTACTAACTACAACAATACATAACTTAAATAGTAACACAAAGCCAATTATAGGTCATCACAAATATAACACGAAATATACTTAACGAGCACTATCCTAGTAAGTAAGTAATTATCATACAATTAGGTCAAATTGAAAAAACTGCGACTCATAGTACGCTTGATTGAAGCTTCACTTGTCGCAAAAAGATCCAAGTCTGCCTGACGCGTTGCAGAGTTAAAGCTATTACACGCACGACACAAATATGAATTCTGCCGATAATTTGAAGATGCAGGGGGGACACGCAGCAGGTGGTTGAATCTGAGTGGTTTTGAGGGTGTTCGTAATGGGAGCCCCTCTTAAATATTTATTTTATTCAGCGGCAACAGAAATACATCATCTATGAAAATTTCAACTGTCTATCTGTTGTCGTTATTAATACCGAGCAAAAAACGGCAAAAAAATCACGTTTGTTGTATGGGAGTCCCCCTTAAATATTTTTCTTTTCTATTTTAAGTATTTGTTGTTATAGCGGCAACAGAAATATGTCATCTGTGAAAATTTCAACTGTCTAGCTATCACGGTTCATGAGATACAGCCTGGTGACAGACAGACAGCGGATAGCGGAGTCTTAGTAATAGGGACCCGTTTTTACCCTTCGGGTACGGAACCACAAAAATACAATAAAAAAAATATGATTTTATAAGTGTGCAGCAGCAACAGGGCCAAGGCTCAGTATTCGCTGAAAGCCAAAAACGCCGATTTTCAGCTATCACCCTATGGCGATATGTGGGTAGCAGAAAAAAGAGTGGAAAATAAAGTAAATTAGGAAGAAGCTAGTACATACGAGGCATATATCTTGAAATCGGGTGGGGATTGCGCGGAACGCGTATTTTGGGCATGCGTAGTGGTGAGGGGCGCGGGCGGCGGGAGAGGGGCGCGCGCTATTGGTCACGCACAAGAGCACATGCGCGAACATATCCCTACTCCGTCGAAAAAAAAAAAGATATATGTATGCCTCGTAGTCTGTCTAAAAAGTCAGTTTACATGGGTAATTTCAAGGGTAATTTTAATACCCACCTAAATCCACCAATACCCATCTAGATAAAATGAGTAAAGCTATATTTACAATTAGAATTTTGACAGCATCAACAGGGTTACCAGTGTAGGTTTTTATAAAGAATTTAATAATTTCTCATGTAAACTTACTTTTTAGACAGACTCTACTGTACTATTTATGTATTGTGTGGTATAACAGCAAATTCCGTAGGTACCAGTGAGCGCGAGCGTGTCGTCCGCTTGGTCCCTGACGTCGGCGCGGCGCCGCTCCACGAGGAACTCGCAGCGGCGCCGGTGCAGCGCCAGCGCGCGCGCCTCCAGCGCTGGCTGGACATACACAATGTTACAGTACGTACCAGTGAGCGCGAGCGTGTCATCCGCTTGGTCCCTGACGTCGGCGCGGCGCCGCTCCACGAGGAACTCGCAGCGGCGCCGGTGCAGCGCCAGCGCGCGCGCCTCCAGCGCTGGCTGGACATACACAATGTTACAGTACGTACCAGTGAGCGCGAGCGTGTCATCCGCTTGGTCCCTGACGTCGGCGCGGCGCCGCTCCACGAGGAACTCGCAGCGGCGCCGGTGCAGCGCCAGCGCGCGCGCCTCCAGCGCTGGCTGGACATACACAATGTTACAGTACGTACCAGTGAGCGCGAGCGTGTCATCCGCTTGGTCCCTGACGTCGGCGCGGCGCCGCTCCACGAGGAACTCGCAGCGGCGCCGGTGCAGCGCCAGCGCGCGCGCCTCCAGCGCTGGCTGGACATACACAATGTTACAGTACGTACCAGTGAGCGCGAGCGTGTCATCCGCTTGGTCCCTGACGTCGGCGCGGCGCCGCTCCACGAGGAACTCGCAGCGGCGCCGGTGCAGCGCCAGCGCGCGCGCCTCCAGCGCTGGCTGGACATACACAATGTTACAGTACGTACCAGTGAGCGCGAGCGTGTCATCCGCTTGGTCCCTGACGTCGGCGCGGCGCCGCTCCACGAGGAACTCGCAGCGGCGCCGGTGCAGCGCCAGCGCGCGCGCCTCCAGCGCTGGCTGGACATACACAATGTTACAGTACGTACCAGTGAGCGCGAGCGTGTCATCCGCTTGGTCCCTGACGTCGGCGCGGCGCCGCTCCACGAGGAACTCGCAGCGGCGCCGGTGCAGCGCCAGCGCGCGCGCCTCCAGCGCTGGCTGGACATACACAATGTTACAGTACGTACCAGTGAGCGCGAGCGTGTCATCCGCTTGGTCCCTGACGTCGGCGCGGCGCCGCTCCACGAGGAACTCGCAGCGGCGCCGGTGCAGCGCCAGCGCGCGCGCCTCCAGCGCTGGCTGGACATACACAATGTTACAGTACGTACCAGTGAGCGCGAGCGTGTCATCCGCTTGGTCCCTGACGTCGGCGCGGCGCCGCTCCACGAGGAACTCGCAGCGGCGCCGGTGCAGCGCCAGCGCGCGCGCCTCCAGCGCTGGCTGGACATACACAATGTTACAGTACGTACCAGTGAGCGCGAGCGTGTCATCCGCTTGGTCCCTGACGTCGGCGCGGCGCCGCTCCACGAGGAACTCGCAGCGGCGCCGGTGCAGCGCCAGCGCGCGCGCCTCCAGCGCTGGCTGGACATACACAATGTTACAGTACGTACCAGTGAGCGCGAGCGTGTCATCCGCTTGGTCCCTGACGTCGGCGCGGCGCCGCTCCACGAGGAACTCGCAGCGGCGCCGGTGCAGCGCCACCGCGCGCGCCACCAGCGCTGGCTGGACATACACAATGTTACAGTACGTACCAGTGAGCGCGAGCGTGTCATCCGCTTGGTCCCTGACGTCGGCGCGGCGCCGCTCCACGAGGAACTCGCAGCGGCGCCGGTGCAGCGCCAGCGCACGCGCCTCCAGCGCCTCCAGCGCTGGCATCTGGACATACACAACGTTTTATTGTAATGGCAGGATTGGCAGGATAATTTTGCTGATTCACAAACCGTCCACCAGTCGGCGCACTACCGCTACAGTACGAGGCATATATCTTGAAATCGGGTTGGGATTGCGCGAAATACGTATTTTGGGCATGCGTAGCGGTGAGGGGCGCGGGCGGCGGGAGAGGGGCGCGCGCTATTGGTCGCTCACAAGTGCACATGCGCGAACTTATCCCTACTCCGTCGAAAAAGTTTCAAGATATATGCCTCGTACTGTAACTTGGCGCTAGTGTAGATGTATTAGACCTGTCATTTTGTTGTTTTCTATGCTATTGCCATCAATTTTTTGATGTTGGAAGCGATTTTTCGTAAATATCAATATTTCTCCCAACACATTTTGGTTTTTTTCAATCTTTGATTCTTTTATTTTCTGACTTCCCTAATAATTATTTATTAGTATCAACCATCTTTGGATATAGATTAAAATAAATGGGAAAATCGGGGATACATGCGTACAAAGGTCTTCAGCAGCAGTAACGCCACCAAGCAGGATAAATTTTGTAAAATCTCCCCATTAGGACCCCCATAAACAGACGGAATTTGATTCAGAATTCCGAAAAGGAATATCGATAAAGTATTAAAAGTATGAAACAGAAAACTACCACATGTGTGCAGTAGTTTCATAATTATATTAACATCTTTTTGTTAGGTTGCTTTTTTGTATGGATTTGCTGCATTCGGAATAGAGATGGGCAAATACCCGGTACCAGATCTCGTTCACTCGCTCAAGGTTGCGCGATGCGCGATACGCCCGCCTGTGTAGTCGCGTGGCATCTTACTGCCTGCATAGATATTGCCTGTTTATAATAGTAACAATGTCGAAGCGACATTACTGTGCCGTGTACGGATGTCAAAATCAAAAAACCAATAAACAATTTTCGTTTTTCACATTATAATATATATGCTACGCAGTTCATTGAAAAGAAGTCAACCCTGACGTTGCGTCGTCAGAAAAGGTAAGAGCACGCGATAGAAAGAGAGGCAACTACGACATGAATTGTACTTTGTTATGTCGGAGCAAAAGTCGCTATTTATTTAAATGACTTTGCCGAGTGCTGCTTCTGTACTTGTACTATTAGTTATTCTGTGTCGGTTCTTTCCTTTTCGCTGAATACATGACGAAGAGATCCCGACTCAACAATAAACTATCTATACGTTACCTTCTCATCCAGGCACTCGACGAGGTCGGTGATGAACCCGCGCACGGCCTGCGCGCGCTTGTAGGCGGCGTCCAGCGCGGCCGTGCGCGCGCCGCGCGCCTCGCGCGTGCGCGCCGCCGCCGCCAGCCGGCACAGGCACTCCTGGCGCCGGGCGGACGCCTGCGACCGGTCGGTCTGCAGCTCTTCTAATCTGGGGACACAAATGACAAACAAGTTATAAACAAAATCTTGATCCGAATGCCAAGTAGTTAGTGCACTGGAAAATAGTAACTCTTTGGTAGTTTTACGTATTTTTTTACTATTTGCGTATACAGTTACATAACTTTTACGTCAGCAACTTACAAGTGTAATGCCGGCCTGTGTGGACATACGGTAACAACAATGTCATCTTGACATTGTAGTTACCGTACGTTCACACAGCGATCAGTTTTACAGGACCGATTTTAACGGGTTCGTCGCTACTGGATACAGTAACAAAATCGCATCGCGCCTCAAGTGCGGCGACACATTGTACTGTAGTTACCTGTCCCGGAGCGCGGCGAGCAGCCCCTGCGCGGTGTCGAGCGGGCGCGCGGCGTCGAGGGGCCTCAAGTGCGGCGACACATTGTACTGTAGTTACCTGTCCCGGAGCGCGGCGAGCAGCCCCTGCGCGGTGTCGAGCGGGCGCGCGGCGTCGAGGGGCCTCAAGTGCGGCGACACATTGTACTGTAGTTACCTGTCCCGGAGCGCGGCGAGCAGCCCCTGCGCGGTGTCGAGCGGGCGCGCGGCGTCGAGGGGCCTCAAGTGCGGCGACACATTGTACTGTAGTTACCTGTCCCGGAGCGCGGCGAGCAGCCCCTGCGCGGTGTCGAGCGGGCGCGCGGCGTCGAGGGGCCTCAAGTGCGGCGACACATTGTACTGTAGTTACCTGTCCCGGAGCGCGGCGAGCAGCCCCTGCGCGGTGTCGAGCGGGCGCGCGGCGTCGAGGGGCCTCAAGTGCGGCGCGCCCTCTAGCCGCGGCGGCGGGGGCGGCGCTGCGAACGGGTTCAACTCCGCCAAGCCCTCGCCTACAAACATCAAGCCAAGCACAATTTTCAAAAAATTCGTCTTATCTCAAAATGACAACTTCGCAAAATTGTAATCATTTTGCGAAGTTGTCATTTTGAGATATTGTCACAATTACAACTTCTCAGAATGACAACTTTTAGTTAATATAATATGTGCTGAAATAAAAGCGAAAATAAAATCACGAAAAAGTTCAACCTATAACCGAAGTATTAGGCATAATCGTATTGAATGCTAAAACAGCTGATTTGTGGCAGTTCACAAGTTAGCAAATGATAATTTTTGCGGTTTTCTTTTAGTACAAAATAGAACATGTATCTTACACGCACTTGCAACATCTGATAACGCGGGCATGGCCTTCTGCATCTGCTGCTCCTCCCACTCCTCGGCCTCGCTGTCCAGCTCCTCATTGGTGGGCGCCGCTGCGGTGCCGCCTGCGAACCACTCATGATCTTCAATAATTGGCTGTAACTCGTTAGCAAAATGTACCTCGGGTTCAAAAGGTACCTTTCCCGAAATGTCCACTTCCCAAAAAGTACCTTTTCTATAGTCCAAGTCAAAGTTAAAAATGTCTTTATTCAAATAAACTTAATAATTAAGCACTTTTGAATCGTCTATATTTTCCTACCACCCATTCCAGACTTTTTTAACTGACAAGAAGAATGGGCACAAGAAACTTATCAGTATAATGTACCTTTTCCCATAATGCACCTTTCCTTAAATGCAACTTTCCCATAATGTACATTTCCCTAAAAGTACCGTCTTAAAACAGATAGAATAACCGATTGGATACATTTGAAATATGTATAAAATAAAATCATGTGGTCGATCAAGTTTTAATAGTAAGTAGGGGTATAAAAATAACTTTTTTGTGAAAATAAATATTAAAGAAACTTTTTGTGAAGTGGACATTTCAGGAAAAATACCTTTTGGATCCGAGGTACATTATGGGAAAGGTACATTTGGAACCGTAAGGAAAATGGGATAGGTACATTTGGAACCGTAAGGAAAATGGGAAAGGTACATTTGGAACCGTAAGGAAAATGGGAAAGGTACATTTGGAACCGTCAGGAAAATGGGAAAGGTACATTTGGAACCGTAACGAAAAAAATGTGGCAGAAGCATGGACCAATAGAGCATTATCGTAACTCGCAATACTCACGCTTGGGCTTGTCGCTGGGTAACTCCAACCCCCTAACGTGCACGCGGCCCTCCTCGTCGTCATCGCCCGACCCGTCGTCGTCGCGCACCAGCCGCGAGCCCGGTGCACCCTCTGTCTTTAGCGGCACATAGTCGCCTCCTAGCTCGCGAGCCTGCAATGACGATGGTACGTTCTAAACCTATTCATCAGTGTTGCCAACGTAGGCGATTTGTCACCATTTAGGCTACTCAGGACAAAAGTCTACGACGAAAAAATCTCGGCGACTGGTCGCCTTTTTTTAAGCTACATCAGTTCAGAGACAGGCTTGCAGTGTAATTATATGCAGGTACAAATAAATTGATAACAATTATATTTATATTTTAGTCTAGCTATATATTGGCGTAATTATTTTTCACACCTGAAATTAGGCTACAATAAATTATTTATGCTGTGAAAAATTGCGACATCAGGCCCTGCGTTGTTGGCAACACTGCTATTCATATAAACGCACACGTGTATAGTAAAGATTTTGAGCGCTGAAAGAAAGTGATGACTGCTCTGCGAATTGTACATACCACCCCCCCTAGGCATGACCACTGAAACGCGATATGATATAGCAATTTATCACGTTTAACTGTCAAAAGACAGTGGATTTTGACAGTTGAGTGTCGATAAAACGCTAGATCACGCGATATATATCGTTGTCGGTCATGCTAGGCTTACAGCACATCAAGCAAAACAGTTGAACCGCGAAAACAGCTTTTAATACATAGAGCAACACACTTGCCTTCTACATAGGGCTGCCATCCGTCCGGGTTTCCCCAGATTTGTCCTAGTTTGGAAGGCGTCCGGGGAGCGTCCGGGCGGGGTTCTGATTGTAATCCGGGTAAAACCCGGATTATAATTAATTTTGGATCAAAGTCCGCTCAAAAAATACTATATTTATTCAGCGCACGCGCTACCCGCAAAAAATCGCGCTGCGCGGCCCATTTTTTTACTATAAACAAGCACCGCGCACCCTGCAAAAAATCTTGCTGCTCGGCCCATTTTTTTTAACAATAAACAAGCACCGCGCACCCCGAAAAAAATAGCTTTGCGCGGCCCGATTTTTTTTCTATAAATAAACAACCACCGCGCACCCCGCAAAAAATCGCGCTGCGCGACCCATTTTTTTACTATAAACAAGCACCGCACACCCCGCAAGAAATAGCGCTGCGCGGCCTATTTTGTTACTCCGGGGCAAGGCTCCAAAGTCCGGGGTTTTTACGCTTCCGGTCCTGGGTGGCAGGTTTTAGAGATGGCAGCCCTACTTCTACACACCCTTACAAAAATATAAAAAAGCAAGAATAAACAATGATATAATTCCCGTCATTTTTATTTTCTTACAATTCATGAAATTAACAAATTGTATGAGAAAATCTATTAAAAATAGAAGAACAATACAAATGAGCTTTGCAAGTCTTCGCCCCTGTAGCCCAAATCATTATTTGAAGATGTGGCAAGTTTGTTTATAAATAAAGTAGATACTTATTATCTAGTATAGTATTATATTATACACTTGTCTCTGGTAGCGTCTTGATTCGTATTTTTCTAATTGTAGCATTTTCAGTAAGATAGAATTATTGTTAAGATATTATCTACTTCCTGACATTTTACGTTGCGAAAATTTCTGTGTGTTATGTGTGTATGATACGGAAAAACAGACTGTAAAAATGGCTTTCCTATTGTCCAATGACTTGTTACAGCTACCGAAATTCAAGTTTTTAAGATTTTAACCATACTTCACTAAAGTGTAAAAAATCTACTCGCATGTGTGGATATTTTCAAGTTGCAAATTTTGAAAAATGTGTGCTGTATTGTATGTCATGGCAAATTTTAGTATAACAGCACTATGCAATTTTAAATTATACTTTATTTTATTGTCCTCACGCAGATGGGCTTCTGTACGTTTAGTACTACTATAAATTCTGTGGTGTAATTATGTTTAACAAGTTTCATCTCCAGCAGGCAAACAAAGTCGATCACAAGCTGAACAAACGCGTCGACGGCGAGTTGCCCTCACCTCTCATACCTGCTGTCTGGTCTTGCGCGCGGCGTGGATGAGCGCCGCGTCGGGGATCAGGCCTGGCGCCACGGCCAGCGCCGCCCTCACCGACTCGGCGCGGTACCGGTGGAACCCGTGCCCCTCCTCCTCCCCGTCATCCCCCTCTTCCGTAGGACTGTCTGACACGTCCCCCGCCCCGTCCGCCGCGAGCGCCTCCCGCCCCGACAGAATCAACCCTTCGAGTGTCACTTTCTTTTTTTTCTTCTCCTGCTGGCCGTTATCGATGACTGGTTTCTCCTCCTGAACATTAATATCAACGATAGAGTGATAGTTGTTAAAAAAACAATATGCATTGTGGAGATTGTCTTTGTTATAGTGTAATGACATAAATAACATTACTGCACTCAAGGCACGTTACCTCCTGAATGTTATTGTCATATTTATTACTATCACCGTCAGGGACGCGCCGCCTCTCCTTCTCCCGGCGTTTGGACAGTCGCTTGCTCTGTGAAGACTTCTTCACTTTGAACATCTCCCCATCTTCCTCTGAAATCAAAAGGTGTTTTTTAAATTATATAATATTTGTCTTATAGATTGAGCATTTTTTCCCTAAAGTTGATGCAATTTCTAGACTGGCAATAATGAAACGTAAAGGATTTGTTGTTTAAAAAAAACATATTTATTTACATCTTGGTAACATATATTTAAAAATTAATTGAAAATGTCTATTTTTAGATCAGTGTTGTCATTTTTGATGTTTGATGTGAGTGCGCTAGGTTGGTAGCACTACTAAATTGTTGAAAAAAGCTTGAATCCAATGCCATGAAGCAAGTAATAAAAGTATATTTGGACCTCTATTTTGTTGTTTATAACTTTTTATATATACCCCTTCCTATTTAGTTGGAATAAAATATGCTTAACTTTTGTAGGTCCCGAATATAGAATATTTTTTAATGCCCCATAAATTTACTCCTCCTCCCCCGCTTCCCCCAACTTTTATACCCATAAATTACTCCCCCTTCAATAAACCTTTAGGTGAGGTAGGAGGGCTTCACCCTCAGTAAGTCACAACACCAGCTTCATATGCAGGCATAATCGTCTATAACATTAGAACTAAAAAAGTAGTTTCTGTATTCAAATTTCAGTTGGCCTTTAAAGAGATTTTTGATCAGTAAGAAATAGGATTGTTTGGCAATCAATAATATTTCAAGTTGATTTATCGTTTTTCCGTACAAAATGTATGAAAAAAGTTTTTGACAACTTCTGATTATTCTAGTACTCATACCTTAAATGGTCCCATCCTATAGTCTTTTGATCCCCACATAAAATAGGATTGATAGGCATAAAAAAATTTTTTTGGTATTCTGTAATATTTATTTACTGACTGTAAACTTTTTCCAAAATTTGTGAATGCATTTCATAATATTTTAAAGTTATGGATGGTCTCCTAGGAATGTTTTCTTGTAACCATAACTGTTAAGGTACCTGCCGTTAATGTACTGTCTCAAAAATCTAGCCTATTAATATTGATTTATTCAGATAACAAAGATCCATTATTGTTAGTAGAGACTTAAACATATGTTAGTTTATTTACTTGCTGGCTGGGTAAGCCTACGGTCATAACATTATATAACTTTAGTGTTTTTAATATGTTGTATACTTAAGGCGCCATAGTAAAAATAGATGTATTGGTGGCACTAGTAGTAAGTACTACGGCGCCTTAAAGTTAATAAAATAACAACTCAAAGCTTTTTTTCTACCTTGGCAACATAGATTTTTACTGTGTGACAGCGCACAGAAGAAAAAATGCAAAGGAATTTCCCATAACAGCCGACAGCTGCATGAAATGGCTTTAACTTTCAGCATTAAATCAGCTGTAAAAACTTGTAACAAGCATTAGAAATAATTAATATACTCAGAGAATAAAAACACTTTCATTTTATAGCGAAAACGATAAGAAATACATGATGAAGAACACCATTATTTGTTTTTTTAAGTTTGCAGTTTTTATACTTCCTTGTTGGAAAGAACTTGACTCTCTGACCGAAACTTTGTCTCAGGAGAGAAATCTACCAGAAAAAATTTATGATAGGTGTAGGAAAATTAAAAAAAAGTGAACCCAGAAAAGAACGACTCCGTTATATTAGAGGAGCTCATGAGGTGTCTATATTTGACTTTCTTATTCGAAACGCGAACACATGAATCAACATACAAACGAATCATTGCAGATGCTTATTAGTCATAGTAATTATGAAAAGGAAACTGCATTTTGTGATGGAAGCAAGCCACTTTGCACAGTGATAGTGGGGGCCAAACTAAGCGATTTCATCCGAGGATAAATGAGATTCACCCCTTAGGAACAGAGATGGCGCCACTTGTTTAAAAAAATCTTTAAAAATTTCTAAAACCTAAACGGATGATCCGATTTTGATGATTAAGGTGTTTATCGACAGACAATCAGTTGTTTTACTTTTTAAAAAATAATAAAGTAACAGAAAATAATAATGAATACCAAAAAACCTTCATTATTGAAGAAAAAAAATTTTTTTTTCAGTATTTATTTAATTTTATAAAAATAATGTATGAATATGGTACTCTTTTATTTATTCGTATTATTACCTATTTAGTTGCACGTTTAATAAAAAATACCGCATATCAATATCTTGTATAGTTCCAAAGTTATTGAAGAAAACACTACATGGTGCCGGTATATCCCTTAATTCGCTGAACAAAAAAATCTCAAAAGTGATATTTTTTTCTTCACATATGCTTTATTTATGATCTCTTTGTATACAGAAAAATAAAATAAAAAATCTTTAATATACCAATTTCGAGAAATTAAATGTATAATTCGGTGAGTGATCTTTATTCTTGAGTTTCGAAGGTGCTGGTTACCCTGAAAATAAAATAGCAATGAAAAATATCAAAATAATAAAAGACGCTAAATAACATTTGAACTAAATCTTTATTTTACTTTCGTTTTATTTTCGCATTCGCCTTTGCAGGTTTTGCACTGTAAAGTGCAAGGTAGGCCAACGCCTCGGCAGCCACAACGCATTGAGTCACAGTTAAATTTACATCCACAATGGTCAAGGAGGCTTAATTCTGGCCAAATTGCAGTAACCTTCGACCATCGTGGAGTCCATCTATCTTTGACATCTTTCCATCCCCAAGAAGATGGACTTTGGATTGATTTATCCATAAGGCATTTCCCCATAATATATGTCGCCCTCTTAGACGCTGCACGCAGATCATGTTGTTCAAGGGCGGCTGAAGTAGGCGGAAGACTTGTCACCAGCCTGCTTTTAGTCGATGATTACAATTGATAGAGATCGCTGGGCATAGGCAAGGAGCAACCCATATGTTAATGCGATCTTCGGACACAAATGTGTTGGTTCTGTTTATTTCGTACTTAGTACTTAATACTTGAAGACCTCTGCAGGTAATGTCGATGTTGACGGGGACAGCTAACAAACGCCGTTACGTAGCAGTAGTGCAAAAAATAGCTTTATACTTTAGGTCATGAAATGTCAACTGCGCTTCGAGGCTTTCATGCTTTCACAGGGTGTTATTTGAATAAAAAAGGTAAAACACTTGTTTTAAAACATGGGTTTCACACCCTGAAGTAACTACTGCTTTTGCAAGTATGTCTCGACATACTTCGTCCTATCCTATAGAAATTCCTCTGAAGAAATATTGGCTCATTTGGAAAGGTTTGTACCTATTGTTTTATTGTATACAGTGTAAGTAAACATAATTATTTCACTCGTTCTCAAATAAAGCCAATCTTGCTTCCAGATGCACTTGCCAGCTGTATGATGCACAAACAGAGAACATTACTGTTATGGCGGTTCGGAAAGATTTGTTTTCGACTAAAAGCAGGCTAGTGACAAGTCTTACGCCTACTTCAGCTGCCCTTGAACAACATGATCTGCGTGCATGGGGAAATGCCTTATGGATAAATCAATCCAAAGTCCATCTTCTTGGGTATGGAAAGATGTCAAAGATAGATGGACTCCACGATGGTCGAAAGTTACTGCAATTTGGCCAGAATTAAGCCTCCTTGACCATTGTGGATGTAAATTGAACTGTGACACAATGCGTTGTGGCTGCCGAGGCGTTGGCCTATCTTGCACTTTACAGTGCAAAACCTGCAAAGGCGAATGCGAAAATAAAACGTAAGTAAAATAAAGATTTAGTTCAAATGTTATTAAGCGTCTTTTATTATTATTTTATTACTATGATATTTTTCATTGCTATTTTATTTTTAGGGTAAACCAGCACCTTCGAAAATCAAGAATAAAGATCACTCGTCGAATTATACATATAATTTCTCGAAATTGGTATATTATAGATTTTTTATTTTATTTTTCTGTATACATAGAGATTATAAATAAAGCATATGTAAAGAAAAAAATATCAATTTTGGGATTTTTTTGTTCAGCGAATTAAGGGATATACCGGCACCATGTAGTGTTTTCTTCAATAACTTTGGAACTATACAAGATATTGATATGCGGTATTTTTTATTAAACGTGCAACTAAATGGGTAATAATACGAATAAATAAAAGAGTACCATATTCATACATTATTTTTATAAAATTAAATAAATACTGAAAAAAAAAAATTTTTTTCTTCAATAATGAAGGTTTTTTGGTATTTATTATTATTTTCTGCTACTTTATTATTTTTTAAATAGTAAAACAACTGATTGTCTGTCGATAGACACCTTAATCATCAAAATCGGATCATTCGTTTAGGTTTTAGAAATTACTAAAGATTTTTTTAAACAAGTGGCGCCATCTCTGTTCCTAAGGGGTGAATCTCATTTATCCTCGGATGAAATCGCTTAGTTTGGCCCCCACTATCACTGTGCAAAGCGGCTTGCTTCCATCACAAAATGCAGCTTTAGGCCAAAAAGTGACCATAATGTCTTTTTATATAGTATATAGGTTACCTTCATCAGCAAAACTCAAAAGGGAAGTGGTTTTAACTGGTTTGTTTTCTTTTTTCTCCCTTTCTAGGCTTATCAAAGGCGGCGGCGGTGGCTCGGGATCTCCTTCGTCTTCATCATCAGCACAAAACATGCGCCGTTGTATTTTCTTTGGTTTACGGAATAACGACATCTTTTCTTTCGATTTCGACACGCCTCAGTTCTATAGGATTTTGGCTCGTTTATGATAGAACAATATAGGAAATTATCAACATGAACTAAAGCACTGAATTTCCTCCTGACACTTAGGTAATTTTAGTAATATATTAATTATGTAGGTACTTTCTTGGTAAAATAAAAATATTCTTTCCTTCGCTTGGGAAACACACAGGCACCCACACACAGTGCCACACACACTTCAAGCAAGTCATAGATACAAATGTCTATGGTTATCACCAACAGAAACGTCATGGGTGTATGTATTCCGCAGACCAATCGCTGAATCATTGACCAACCACCCACACCACACCACCTAAGCCACACCACATCATACATTTTGCCATGGATTATTTTTCTTGATTAAAATGTATTAAAGGACCCGCAGGCTGATTATCTAATAATGATGTGGTGGGTGATTAAAAACCACCCAGCAAAGCGGTTAGCGGTTTAATTCATTGTTTAAGTAGAGAGAACGTTCTTGCAGACAAACCATATATTAGGTTTTGCGAGACTTATATTTAAATAATGTCAGTGTAATTGTTACTAATAATAATAAATAATAATTTCACAGATGAATGTGATACATTGCTACTTTTCTTTGGCATGTTTTTTTTAACCCCAAAAAGAAGTAGCAATGTATCACATTCATCTGTAAAATGAGACCAGTCGCTAGTTGGTTTTTAACATAGACATAGAAAAATTTCGCTACGCTCAAGTAGACGGACAATGGTGCGAGTGAGAAACCGATTCTTACGGCTTATTCGATGTGCGAGAAAGAGTTAAAAGAAAATTACAGCAGAACCTAGTTTGACTTCATTTATCGTCTGTTATCATCTTGGTGAAAAGCGTCCACACGATTATTTTGTAATTTTGACTGCGATCTGATCGGTTTGGCTCATAAAGCTATATAAATCAATAATGGTGTCGTGTTCTGTACTGAATTGTAATGTTACTTACGACAACAACCCAAATAAACACTCATTTCACAGGTAAATAAGATTGTACAAGTACCATTTTCATATTTCATATTTTAGTTGAATATATTCCTAAACACACTAAGTAATACACTAATATCATGCTATTAACCGCCTATTTTCTAAATAAAGGCTGATTTCTAAACATTATGTGTTAGATAAAAAGATATTATATCCGTGAATTTGAGAAAATAAGGCGTAGAGATTGATCAAAAATTATTATATTATCGATACTCATGTCGATGATTTCCAATATAACCTTATTTGTCTTTGTAAACACTGATAGCTTTATCTAAAGCTGCTTTTAACCGACAGTTTTCAAATGGTAAATTATACCTACTTAAGTACTAATTTAACAATATTTCCAGGTTTCCTGTAAATCCAGTGATTAAGTTACTGGATAAATGTCATAAATAGAATAGTCTGGGAGCCTCAAGGAGACTTGTAAGAAATTATTTAAATAAAATTGTTCAAAATCTTGTTTGTGTTTTATTTATTAGAGCAATAATACATTATGGTTATCGACAATCTAAAATGGACTTCAGGGCATCCCTAAAGTCACGCACACGTTTACAAATTTTCACACTCTGGCTCATGTCACTTTTGGTGTCGCAGCCAAGCGAACTCTGTTCCTCTATTCCAGTGGAATATTAACTTTATGGTTTTTAATTAGATAATCAGCCTGCTGATAAACATTCAAACGTGTTTGTCAAATAACTTGGGGGCTTACTATCAGCAAATAAAAAGCCATCCCCGAGCCGTTCAGTTCAAAAGCAGGCCTTAAACAGGACTGCCTAAGGCCTGCTTTGGAACTAACCTTTGAGGTCATAGTACGAAAAAGTAAGGCAGTTCAATATAAGTCCTGCTATAAGAGCTCATAGTAAGGCCCCAGATCGTCTGTGAGCATAAACTACGTGTTTGACAAACAAACAAACCATAAGCAAATCTACATATTTTTGTCTATGGTTCGTTTGTCAAACACGTTTGCCAAAGAGGGTTGTGCAGTGTTGCCAAGCGTACGGTAATTACCGTATTCATACGGTAATTTCATGCTCCGTAAGGTAGTACATTACCGTGTGACAAATGTACGGTAATTTTAAGACCAGGCAGTAATATTTACAAAAGGTAAAAATCGTTCCGTTTCACGCACACGTTCAATTTGTGGTAGGTGATGATATTACCACATACAAATGCTGATTTTGAGAGACAGTTTTCCAAAATAAACAATATAAAACGAAATCCCGATACCGTCTGATAACCTCTATAATACATCTACCCGTGTTAAGTGATAAAACTACGGAATAAAAAAGGTTGTTGTTTCATAGATTTTAAGCCTACCAAAAGTATGCACAAAAATGAGTTAAGTATCTATCTTTGTACAGTTTGTACCAACAACTATTACCTGCACACTGCAAAAACTATTAATTTTGCACTATTTTTTGTGTGTTTTCACCTGAAAACTGCAATGTAATATAAATTTTTCTTTGTTTTGATATACAACGTGTTAATGAAATAGCGCAAAACCTCTTAGAACCTCCAAACCTCAAAAACTTTTACTATGGGGCCAACCTTGAAATCGCGAAAAATAAATCAGCTGTTTCATACAAGTTGTCAATACCTACTCGACCAGAATGTATGAAACAGCAGATTTTTTTTCGCGATTTCAAGGTTGGCCCATAGTAAAAGTTGTTCATATTCATGAGCATAATCACCACTTATGAGGTTTTGCACGTTGTAGAGATTGATGTACGGTAGTTGTACGGTAATTTTAAGGTAAATTTGACGTAATTCTGGCAGCACTTTTTGGCAACACTTTATTCACCATTTTGGTCCCGCACTAGAGTTGTGCGTTTTGGTCTTGGTAAGTATTTTATCTCCATTTATTTAAATAATCCTACTTAAATTCATCATTATTTTGTGTTTCTATGCATGATTTCAATATATATTGGCTAGTAAAATTTATATTTTTCGTAAGTGTGCTACGAAAATGTCTTGTCGTCGACGTCATTTATTATTGAACTTTTCGTTTCTTTCAGTCCTTAAATTTCTCCGAAGTCCCTACTACACTCTCCAAGATGGGTAGGGAGGACAAGGCTACTTGGAAGTCCAATTACTTCGTTAAGATTATCGTAAGTTTAGTTAACTTTGTTGTCAAATGAGACATAACCTCAAAAGTGTAATAGATGTTAACCAGCTGGTAATGTGATTGCAGCAACTGCTAGACGAGTACCCAAAATGTTTCCTCGTGGGTGCAGACAATGTAGGCTCAACCCAAATGCAGCAGATCCGTATCTCCCTTCGTGGTCACAGCATCGTGTTGATGGGAAAGAACACCATGATGCGCAAAGCCATCAAGGACCATCTCGAGACCAATCCTAATTTGGAGAAGTTGTTGCCGCACATCAAGGGCAATGTCGGCTTCGTGTTCACCCGTGGAGACCTTGTCGAAGTATGTACCAATTCAATAATATATGAAAGTCAGTGGTTTGCTTGAAAAAATTAGTAATAAGTCTGATTGGCTGCGCAGCCATCAGTCCACATGCAAATGGCAGTAAAACTGCCTAAGCTGTGGGGCTACTCAATGTTCTGATCGCTCAGCAACCACATGTTGGTGTATTCTGTGTCTATCCATGTATTTGTTAATTGTTTTATTCTTCTACTGTACATACTATAAAATGTAATATTGGCCCACTGCACTCTTCGGTGTGAAACTGTACTATGCAAGCCAAATAAGAATATTACTGTCAAACAGCAATCTTGATCTTTGTTCCTTTTCTTGCACATCCTACACCCTGAAGTGGGAGTGAAAAGCAAACATAAATGGCTGTTCTGACAGTACTATTCTTATTTGGCTCGTATAGTAAGTGCAGTGGGCAATTGAAATATAATAAATGTACTGGAACCACCACTGACTCAATGTGGGTGTCAGGTGCGCGACAAGCTGCTGGAGAACAAAGTGCGCGCCCCGGCTCGGCCCGGCGCCATCGCGCCGCTGGCCGTCGTCATCCCGGCCCACAACACCGGGCTCGGCCCTGAAAAGACCTCCTTCTTCCAAGCTCTTTCCATCCCCACCAAGATTTCCAAGGGTAAGCAAATATCATCATCATCTTCCTTATAGGTGCCGGTATAACTTGGCAAGACAAAGATGAGACAAAACATGCGCCGAGTTTAGTGTTAGTAGCTACTGTGCATCTTTTGTCTCGTTTTTATCTTGCCAAGTTACGTGCCGGGTGGTATACTAATATTTTAAATGTGGAAGTCTGATTTTTATGCTTTCACGTCTTGCATTCTGATTCCAATATCATTAAATTTTGCATACACATTGTCAGGGTACAGAAAAGGAAATACGGGTACCTTTCATCCATGAAAAAAATGAAATTTGTATTTTGGTTTGTAAGAAGCACACTAAGTTACATAAGTACAAAGTATTCCAAGATGGCACCATCAAGCCATTGTGCTGGATGTTTACAAACAATTCCTAATAAAGAATTTCTTGTATTGAAATGTGCAAATGTAGCATCAACTCAACTCAGTTTTTGAAATGAAAATATATCCTTACTAATATTATAAATGCGAAAGTCCGTTTGTTTGTTTATTTGTTTGTTTGTTTGTTACACCTTCACGTCTTAACTACTGAACCGATCATTATGAAATTTTGCATACACGTTCTCATGGGTACAGAAAAGGACATAGGGTACCTTTCATCCAGAAAAAACATACAGTTCCCGAGGGATAGCAAAAAAACTTTCCGCGCAGAAGTCGCGGGCGGCAGCTAGTATTCTCATTAATGAGCACAGGCAAATGGAAATGTCAACTATGTAATGGTAAAATGCCTAAAATTGATTATAATACCCAAAATCCCGATACTCTGTGCAAACAACAAGATAACCAGGAACATTAATATAAAGCTAAGAAAATAAACCAAACCACTCTTTGCACAACAACTTGCAACAAGGAATTAGGAGCAACAGCTGAAAATGCTTGCCATTGAGAGACTAAAGGTCATGGCACATATAGCGGCACCGCAACAGCACCGCTCCAACCCAGCAATTAATTTGTCATTCAAATTAAAGCTTTAAATCATGTGTCGTAAAATATATTTCATAATGTCAATAAGAAAAAGCCAACGGCGGGCGGTCGGCGCGCTTACCGCTACCATACGACTCGACTCGCCGCCGGCTCGCCGCAAGCGAGCGGACCGCGCGCCGACCGCGTGCTTACCGCGCGCCGACCGCGTGCTAACAGCGCGCTGTGACTCCGAGTCGCCAGCGAAACAACATCATATGCAAAATAGCTTACACCTCGCGGGCGGCGCGCGGACGGCACGCGGTCCGCGCGCTTACGGCGCGCCGACCGCGTGCTTACGGCGCGCTGGCGGCTAGCCGTAGCCTAAATTCGAGGTGACGCCGTGCTGTTGCTGTGCAGTTGCGGTGCCGTTATAGTGTGCTGTGACCTTAAAGCGCAACAAAACACTTTATTCTCTGAATTAAATAATATAATAACTGCCGAAATAAACTCTGCCATTAAAAAATTTAAAGAAAGATTAAGCGAAAAAAAAAACTTTTATCTCAACTATGCAGAAAAAATTAATACAAAAATTGCAATCTGAATATCAAACACTACTTAAACTAATTAGAAGGATGGAATTTTTTATTTTTTTCTTTTCCGTTGCATCTGCAATCAGTGCATACACTTTAAGCAGAGGTTACTTATACCCTACGCAAAGGCAATTGCCCCTCGGTGAAACTAGAACATGCTACCCTTCCTCACCAGAACTCTGTAAGATACCTTGGTCTTCATCTTGATAGGCGTATGACATGGAATGAGCACATCGAGAAGAAACATGATCAACTGAACATTAAATACAAAAGCCTCCTGTGGTTGCTAGGCCGAAACAGCAAACTGTCAGTAGACAACAAATTACTAGTGTACAAGTCGATCCTGAAACCTATATGGATGTACGGCCTTCAACTGTGGGGTAGTGCTTGTAACTCCTCCATCATGCGAATACAAAGAATGCAGAACATAATTCTCCGAACAATCAGTAATGTCCCCTGGTATGTGACTAATGCTGAAATCCACGAACACCTGGAAATGTCCACAGTGAGAGAAGAAATCACTCAAATTAAGACCACATACAGGAAACAGCTAGAAGCCCACCCCAATACCCTTGCGCAACAGCTCACAATATCCAGCTATGTCAAACGCCTTAAAAGAAAAGACATCCTATAGCTAAGAGAATTATGAGTAGATGTTCTCGCTGGAGGACACACTCTGAATGAGAGAAGCTTGGATGGAAAATGAATCGGAAAAGTTCTCTCAAATGTTATCAAGTGAGTGTAAAGCTTCGTACAGACTGAGGCGAATTCCGCGCGAAATTCGCGAGTGCGATCACGTAACTCAAAGCGATAGCCATAGCCATAGCCATTGTCAAAGAAATTGCTATGGCAATGGCAATGGCTATGGCTATTGCTTTGAGTTACATGATCAAAATCTGTCAAAATGAGCGACGCGCGCGATTCGCTCGCCTCAGTCTGTACGAAGCTTTATATTACAGTACGAGGCAACCATCTTGAAATCAGGTGGGGAGTGCGTGGAACAACTATTTTGAGTATGCGTGAGGTGCGAGATGCGTAGAGGTGAGGTACGAACTGATCCCCACTACCTCAGATCAAATAAAAAAGGAAGATGGAGCGTTGCGCAGTGGTTGTGAACAACTAAGTGAAGCCGGTTTTTGATGGTACATGTGTGCGTACTAGAGGGCGGGCGGGGGCAGGGCGGCAGGGTTCGCCCAATGACGAACGAAAGCCAAGGCGTAGTTTCGTTATATATGTGTGCGTAAACTGTGTATGTACACAGCCAAGGCGTAGTTTTACTGGCTTCACTGCTTTGTCGGAAGACTCCGTCTTTACTTTTTTATTTGGTCTGAGCCCACTACATCAAAAAATGTCAAGATGTTTGCTGTGATATGATATGATTGATGTCTATTGGTTTGTATGAAAGTGTGCGCATGTAGAGACAAGACAGCCGGCAGACTTTCATACAAACTCGGTGCAAGACATTTTAGTTGCGGAGACAAAAGTTGCTTGTGCACGTTCACTTATGTCTGTTTTAATACCAAAGAGTGTAATATTAACTCTTTGGCTTCGCTTTCAGACAAAATTGACTCTTTGAATTTATCCTAGTGTGATCGTCTGACCAAGTTGATATTGCACTGGCATTTCAAAGATACAATCTTTTAAAACTATGTATTCTGTATTCTACCAACTTTTTCTACCGCCTAATTCTAATTCTGTTTTCTACCCAAATTCTAAAACAATTCTGTTTTTAGGCTGAAAACAGAACTGAAAATTTCAAAAAACTATTCAGAATTATGTATAATAGTTTGGGTACATAGATAATGGAAAATGGAATAAATTCTGGGTAGAAAATGGAATTAAATATTAGTTGAAAGAATACAGAATACATCTTTAAAGCAAAACATTTTCAAATAAATGATTGTTTTTCTAATGAGTTGTATTATAATTGTGCAGGTACTATTGAAATCATCAACGATGTACACATCTTGAAGCCGGGCGACAAGGTGGGAGCCTCCGAAGCCACTCTCCTCAACATGTTGAACATCTCTCCCTTCTCGTATGGTCTTGTTGTGAAACAGGTGTGTATTGAGTTAAATTGACTTCCATAACATAGTACAGCTCGCACAAAGTAACTTGACCCAAATTTTAGTACCACATGACAAGTACCACGGTAGCAATTTCAAGTACAAAAAGGTTTAGTGCGCAATCCATATTGTCTATGGTTTGGTTCAAGTTATATTGCATGAGCTGTATAAACCAGGGACTCCTAATGTGGTTGGTATCCCCCTCGGGATCAAACTCGCTTTCCCAAGGGTCGACATAAATGAAATTAATTACCCTTGAAGTAATTTGGCTATGAGGATCTGAAGTGTCAGTTCTTTTATAAAAGGGATCTTGCCCACAATAGTTTGAGAATCACTGGTATAAAATAAAAATGCAAAATAACTGTTTTAGGTATTATTTGCGAAATTTGTTATTGTTTTAAACTTTTTAGATATTATGAATTCACAATGCTATTTTTATATTAAGATTATTAATATAATTGAAAAATATTAGAAAAAATCAACTCACCCCTAGCACATCCCGTCTGAGCTGCTACGGGTGAGTCAATTTTTTCTAATATTTTTCAATTAAATTAATAACTGTTATTCTAATACTTCTAATCAATTTATAAGTTAACTAATAAGTCATCCAAAGTGTTGAGTACAGTTTGCATACTCAGTGCACTCTGATAATTTACCTTTGGTAAATAATTTGCATTATGTTATAACTGGTCAATCTTCATGACCAATAGTTATACTTAAGCAAACAGTTCAACCGAATACTCTGACATTGGCTGATGAACTGTTAAGAAAATCGCAAACCTTTTAAGTAAAGTGACCATTCTGTATGATAATGGTACTACAGTGGTTATCAACTAAATAAATATAACAAGAAATAGATGTAAAATTTTCTCAATCAGCTTAGAACTTTTAGTAGTACTAGTATAACTCGTGTAGATAAAGAAACAATCTGAATAGCGGCTGGTCGGTCATGCTGTCTCACTCACACAATACTATCATGCTGCATTGATATACACGTGGGTGGGTCATGCTATCGCAGTGACACTTGATGTATGACCGCAATTTAGGCCGCCCTCGCACCGATAGGTTCCTAGAGCATATCTATGTAAGCAAGTAAAACGAACTTTCACGAATGTTCGTAACCGGCCGCACTATGCGCTGTGTGCCTCGCTCGATACATCCAGGCGACACTTAGAAAGTATCGTAAGCGCGAGGCTTACAGTGAAAGACTATGAGACCAAGGTGACAATCCTAGCGACTCGCCTACAGATGCCGGTATATAAATAAATTGGCAAGAGAAAAATGAGACAAAAGATACACAGTAGCCATAAACACTAAGTTTATGGCTACTGTGCATCTTTTGTCTCATCAATTAATATGCCGGGCAGTATACCAGTGTGGTCACCGAGTAACCTGGATATATCTAGGCACGTCGGTGCATTTGCAGCCTTACAGATTGTTTATCCGAATGAGTTATAGAAACCTAACTAATGATCATCCTTACATCGCCAGGTGTACGACTCGGGCACCATCTTCGCGCCGGCCATCCTGGACATCAAGCCGGAGGACCTGCGCGCCAAGTTCCTGGAGGGCGTGGCCAACGTGGCGGCCGTGTCGCTGGCCGTGGGCTACCCCACCGTGGCCTCGGCGCCACACTCCATCGCCAACGGGCTCAAGAACCTGCTCGCCATCGCCGCCGTCACCGACGTCGAATTCAAGGAGGCTACTACCATCAAGGAGTTCATCAAGGTTAGTTGACTGATTTAAATTGACTTTTGAGTCGCTAAAATAGTTTCTGTTTATCCTTGCTTGTTGTAAACAGTTTTTGACAGTTGTCATACGTCTTTTAACTCTTCGAGCGCCGGAAAATGAGACGATAGATATTCCATTATTGTATGGCTACCAGAAACTTAAAACCGGAAATTAAACTTTATAAAAAAAAAATATATATAAATATAAATCAAATTATCATTTTCTTTAATCTGTGTGTAGGAAACAAAGTGTTGTATTTAAAAAAATACTAAATTCAATTAAGAGTTGGGGGAAGATTGTTTACCAAATAAGATAAGGATAAACAGATATTTGTAAAACGCCAACAAAACAACCTCGCAGTAGTAGATTACTAACATCATAAACAACATTTGTTTTACCACTTTTCCGTAAACAGACAAGAAAAATTCTACTTTTCATACAAAAGACGATCAGCTGTTCGACCATTTGTATGGAAAGTTGATTATTTTTTATGTTTATGATGTTAGTAATCTACTACTGCGAGGTTGTTGGTGTTTTACAAATAACCCTGTATACTGAGCTCTCACAAGTATTGACTTATCACAAATACTTTTAGTTGTAATCAATTCGTAAATGTAGTTCGAACTGGAATGTGAGGAATTCCATCCTTTTGTAGGTTTGCTTTTTGAATTTTACAAAATGAGTGTAGAAGTAAATTATCACTTAAATGTCTGTTTTAATACCAGTGAGTACAACCTTTAGCTCTCTGGCTTCGCTTTCAGACAAAAGTAAATCTTCAAATTTATCCTAGTGTGGTATAACTCTACAAGAGAATTGCACTGGCATTTTGAAGATACATTTATTACAAAATTCACTAAATACCTTATAATTAGTGAAAGTCACTATGCTATTATCGATAATCGCTTATCTATCAATATCTAGGGTGAAATCGAAAACGGTCTACTTTTGTGGTGTGGCTTAGACCGTCAAACTAAACAACATTGTCGATGGGACCTACTTAATCAGAGCTATAAAAGAATCGGCTGTTGCATACATTTAGGTAAAGTAGATATTGACGTTTGTGATTAAGTTCCATAGAAAAAGTTGTTCAGATTGAACTGCCGTGTGGGAGCACCCTTAGCCACACCACAGTGTTCAAAAATCACCTGTAGTAAAGAGGTCCTTAAACCTGTCAAAGTATACTTGGATATCTGTTGACACAATCAAAGTATACTTGGACAAAGTAACTTTTTGAATACGGCGACGACGTCAACACTTGGATTGCTCGTTTACTTGATTTAATAAGAGTCCAAGTAATCGTCAAAACTACTTGGTCCAAGCAGGCTTGGATGAAAGTAGAGTATGGTCTTAAGCCCGCCGGTAACGATCAATTGCGATTGTCAATGTTTTCGTCAATGCCATTGTTGGAGCAATTGACAATCGCTTCGAATGCACGCGTAAACGATCAATTTTTCTGTCAATGGGCGTCAATTGCGGAAAAATTGACAATCGCAATTGATCGTTACCGGTGGGCTTAAGTTTAATTTGATTGCTCGTTTATCCAAATAGCAAGTAGTCGTCCAAACTACTTGGTCCATGTATACTTTGATCATGTCAACGCAGCTTCAACAATAGCTATATTGATGTAAAATGTTTCAGGACCCATCGAAGTTCGTTGCGACCGTGGCCGCGCCCGCAGCTGCTGCACCTGCCGCCGCCGCCAAGGAGGAGGAGAAGAAGGAAGAAAAGGAGGAGGAGGAGAGCGACGACGACATGGGCTTCGGCCTCTTCGACTAAGCTCTCGCGTCGATGCGCCGAGAACACTCGGAAACAATCGGATATATTTTATCCGGTGGTCAAACTGTTATTCTCGGCGCGGTTGAGTGGTTGCCGGCACCCTCGAGGTGGGCCGTCAACGCCGCCGGGCTGGACACCCAAATGGCGGCCGACGTGTCTTATCATATTGTGTGCTTGTCAATAAACTCTCTAAATATATCTTTTGTTTAATTTCTCTTTAGATTCCGATTGATGAACAGGGGCTACCGGCTAACTTTTTAAACTTCGCCGGGTCTGCCGAGCTTCAACTTAAAACAGATCGAAGTTAAGGAATTTCGTATACTATTTGCTGAAGTTATTTGGATCAATGTTCGTGTGACATCATGAAGTGAGGTTTGCCATTTTGGCCTGATTGCGGTTCAATTTATCTGTTTTAATTTAAAACCCGGCAGACTTGCCGAAGTTCCGATGCGTTAACCGGTACGGCCCCAGGATCTTTTTGGCATAATCATTTAGACATTACATTGCAGAAATGCACAACCTTTATTTATTATAATGAGGACTTAAACCAAACGAAACTATGTATATGACATCAAAAATTATTTATTATTCTTTTATTTCTTAATAGGTATTTACAATCTCAACATTCAAAAATATCACAATATTTTTCACTACTTTATTACATTCACCACATTTGTTTTAAAATGCTTAGAAAGAACATATTTGTAAGTTCATGTTCACCCAACTCTATTGAAATAATATAAAAACATATTTACGTGCCGGACTACAAGCTGGGCCACAAAAAAAAAGTTGGAAATCTGACTTTTTGACTATGCCATGATGAAGAGGATAGTTTGTCAGAATTTGTCGCACAAAAACCAGAATTTGTCGGGCTTGCGTTTAGGAGATACGTGTGGCCACACATCTCGAAAACACGTGCCGGACTACAGCTGCGCCACAAAAAAAAAAGTTGGAAATCTGACATTTTGAATATGCCATGATGAAGTCTATAGTTTGTCGGAGTTTGTCGCCAAAAACCAGAGTTTGTCGGTCTTCCGTTTAGGAGATACATGTGGCTCAGCTGTAGAGACGTCTCTACAGCTGCGCCACACAGATCTCGAAAACGGAAGGTCGTAGCGAAAATCTGATTACTTGTATGTATAGCCGTTAGTTTGTCGGAGTTTGTCGCACAAAAACCAGAGTTTGTCGGTCTTGCGTTTAGGAGATACGTGTGGCGCAGCTGTAGAGACGTCTCTACAGCTGAGCCACACAGATCTCGAAAACGGAAGGTCGTAACAGAAATCTGATTACTTGTGTGTGTAGCCGGTAGTTTGTCGGAGTTTGTCACCAAGAACCAGAGTTTGTCGGTCTTGCGTTTAGGAGATATGTGAGGATACGCTGTGGAGACCTTTCTACCTGGATCTTGAGAACGGAAGGTCGTAGCGATAATCCGATTAGTCATATCTATAGTCGGTAGTTCGACCGAGTTTGTCGCCAAATATCAGAGTTTGTCGGTCTTGCGTTTAGGAGATATGTGAGATTTTCGCTACGACCTTCCGTTCTCGAGATCCAGGTAGAAATATCTCTATAGCATATCCCCACATATCTTCCAAACGTAAGATTGACAAACTCTGATTTTTTGGTGACAAACTCCGACAAACTAATGGCTACACACTCGAGTTATCAGATTTTAGCTACGACCTTCCGTTCTCAAGATCCAGGTAGAAAGGTCTCCACAGCGTATCCTCACATATCTCCTAAACGCAAGACCGACAAACTCTGGTTCTTGGTGACAAACTCCGACAAACTACCGGCTACACACACGAGTAATCAGATTTCTGTTACGACCTTCCGTTTTTGAGATCTGTGTGGCGCAGCTGTAGAGACGTCTCTACAGCTGAGCCACACGTATCTCCTAAACGGAAGACCGACAAACTCTGGTTTTTGGCGACAAACTAACGGCTATACATAAAAGTAATCAGATTTTCGCTACGACCTTCCGTTTTCGAGATCTGTGTGGCGCAGCTGTAGAGACGTCTCTACAGCTGAGCCACACGTATCTCCTAAACGGAAGACCGACAAACTCTGGTTTTTGGCGACAAACTCCGACAAACTATAGACTTCATCATGACATAGTCAAAAAGTCAAGATTTCAAACCTTTTTTTTTGTGGCGCAGTTGTAGTCCGGCACGTATTATTTTCTATACTTTTTTGCGCCAGGCTGGTAGGTACAGTCAGCAACACATCAAGTTATACAAAACTGTCATAAATTGCGAATTATTATCCTCGCTTTAAAATTGTTTACCGTTAGCGTGCCGTTAACTGTACCTGTTGTTTAAATGTCCTTTACAGCTTTTGTCAGAGTTGTCATAAGTCGCCCCTAGATGATAAAACATTTCTTGTCAATCATTTACATGGCATTTCTTTGTCCATTACATTAGTATTATTGTATGACACCCACCACTACTACGTTTGTGTGGAAAAAACCACGTGTTGTTGCTAGCAGACCAACTATGCTATTTAGTAATCTTTAAGTGGCTGCTAACCACGTCTTAGCCAAGGTGATCTTGGTCGTTTACAGCCGTGTAAATGGAGATTTACAACCTTACGACAACAAGCTGGGACGCGGTTGGCAACCGTGTAGCCTAGCAAAACACTTGTGTTTTTTGCCAAGCTCTGTAGAAAATTTTAATCACCGTTTTTCCGCCAACACTGACCAATCTGCAATTTAATTATTTTTTGCGATCTGATTGGTCAGTGTGTGTCGGTCGGCGGACAACGAAGGCTCACTATTTTATGAAACAATTATATTCCTCATAATCTTAACACGCGAAGAAACAAAGTAGAAAGAAAACAAATAGAGATGTTCTACTTAAGTAGACAATATCCCTCAGTGGCGCCCTCATCTTAATTAAATGTAATGTATTGCTCGCTAAGTACATAATATATTGAAAATTTACATGCACAGATTGAAACTAAGATTCTATAGTTTATTTACAAACAATAACCTCGTAAAATATAGTTCGTTGTAAGTAGTAGGCAAAAGTGCCTAAAGTGACCACTTTTTGCTCTTTTACCAACTACTGTCTACTACTATCTGCATAGGCCTATAATAGCAGTCAAAATACTACTAATCAAAATAGTTTAATACTTGTTAACTTTATTTATAAAAATTAGGATCTTAACCCTTAACCAGGCTATGGGTTGAACGTCTCCCACATCGATTTTTGAAGGTTTTTACCAGGTTTTGGTAAAGTATCTACCACAAACTGTCAAAAACGCCAAAATAGAAATATAACCTATGGTCACACAAAAAAAAATTTTGGAACGGAACGCAAATGTCACTTTTACGGCCATTTTTTCTATAGTCGCCCGTGAAACCGTTGTTTTTATGAAAAGTGCAACCAATTTTATTTCTAATGGCGAACCGGAGAAAGGTAAGTCGTGCAATTTTTTGATATGTTGTAGTATTTGAGTTTTTCTAGTGATATGTGCATAATTTATACCATGATAATAACACAATATCATAATAATAACAAAATAAAACATGTGGGAATCATATGACCTTAGCCTGTCAAGACCTAATTATTGTGGGAGTTATATGTCCATTGCCCCTGTAAAATTAAATCTTTATTTTGTACTAGCTTTTTGCCGCGGGTTTCATTATATATATATATATAGATATATAGATTATATATATTATATATATATATATATAGATTATTTATATTATATATATATATAGATATATAGATTATATATATATAGATATATAGATTTTATATATAGATATAAAAGTCAACTTTGAGACCGGCAATGGAATTATGTTTTCCCACATGTTTTTTTTAAGGTTTTTAGGTAAATGTCTAAATATAATTGATGAAAACTCAAACTAAACGTTATTACTCATATAAATCTATAAAAAAAATCAACATTACTACAGGATTTGTCCGAGGCCTGGTTAAGGGTTAACATTTCATAGAAAAATATTTCACTAAATAAATACGTGTCACATAATTATATCTTTGGTAAAAAATATTGTGATGATATACTTATATTTATACTCACGATTAAAAGTTTTATTTAATAGTTAAGTGCAAAAAGTTTCCTGTTATACAACAATTACATTTTAACTCGTCTATACATCTACTTGCTGCATAATCATGTGGCACATTTACATTCACATGCATTATAATATAAGAGCAGGGGAATAATTTTTTCGTGTCTTCAGTTTGTGACTTCAGGTAAATTATCTATTCTGTGATATGAGGCAAGATCTTGTCACATTTTCGACGGAGTGGGGATAAGTTCGCGCATGGCATGCGCACTTGTCAGCGACCAATAGCACGTGCCGCGCCCGCGTACCTCACCGCTACGCATACCCAAAATAAACGTTCTGCTGCGCAATCCCCACCGGATTTCAAAATGTTTGCCTCGTACCTGTACTTATATCTACTATACCTACACTTGGAAATACCAATGTTTGCTATGATTTGATCAAGTGATCAATCAATGAACAAATAGTGAGTGACACATTACTTAAATGTTTGGATATAGGTCTGGATTTCAGCTTGATGCCATAATAACAAATGTTTAATAAGAGTGGGCGACTACCGACTATTAGGTACAGTCAGCGTCAAATTGATATGAGCGTCTAGTCAAAATGAGTACCTAGTCAAAATGATCTGAAAAACAAAAAATCTATTTGATCTATGCAGTTAGAATCATCATATTGTTGTAAACTTGTAAGCACACAAGGTGTTCAAAATATCAAAATTAATATTAATAAATAATCAAAATAAAGCTCTCAAAGTCAGCTGAGCGTAATTTGTGCACAGCTAACTTTGACAGCTTTGTTTGAATATCAATTTGACGCTGACTGTACCTACCTATACCAAGTAAGTTACTATAACAAATTTGAGCTAATACAATACGGCTAGGTTAGTGTGCCGTAAAGTTGTCACTAAAATAGAAAATTGATCGCTTGGTTGTTCTGAATAACTAGGTAGGAACTTAGATTTGAAAAAATCGGAGGTATTAGTTATCAAGCGATCTATTTTCTATTTTAGTGACAACTTTACCGCATGCTAACCTTATTGTTCATAAATACCTACCTACCTAATTCTCGCACATAAGTAGCACATAAGTGGCCGAATGGCCATTATTTAGTATCTGCCAATAATTTAATGTAAGTATCAAAAGTTGCCGTCTTCTGGGCTCTTTGTAATGAGCTGTATCTGGATACTGCTGTATATATACCCGTTTCCTCGGTTTTCATTTAGGACGATAATCCATAATACTACTTGATTATTTTGTCATCACATTTAAGTAGTGATTTTGGTTTGTATTATTTCAAAAGATCAAATGATGTGATCAACTTTTCCTATCATTTTGAATAAGTATATTTTTCAAAAAAGTAGTTTGTTTATCAACAAATTGATAATTTTGAGATTCATAACATAAGTGACAAGTAATCTAAGTAGCAGTTTCATTCTCAAGCATTAATTTAAAAGATCCATCAGGGTCAGTGCATCGAAGAATACGTAACGAATCACCCACCGTCAAAGGCAACTTTGGGTGAATTAAGTACAGGGTTCCATCCAGGAAACTGCCAGGTCTCTTTGTGGAGATTCCTTCAAAGTCCTCCATTAACTCAATGCTGTACCAGGTTATAATGGCATTAGCAGGGCCATCTTTCGTTAACGGCAATGTCACTGTTTGTATCCTTGCATCACTTGAAACTGAACCCAAACACAGTTCATCTGTAACAGCAGTGTACTCTAAAAGGGAATAATCAATGCTGAAATTTTGTGTTACTTCATACTTATTAATGTATTCTGCCACTTTGTAGTTCTTTACGTTTTGATTATAAACTCTGTTATTTTTATCTAACCAGTTGCTGTTGATTACTTGTATCATTAGATTTATTTTAGCAGGCATGATCAAAGTCCCTCGTAAAATGTTGTTTGCCTTTATATCTTGGACTATATCTCTAAGGCGCAAATCTATATCACCACAGATTTCTAGTATGTCATAATATACTGCATGAAACTTTTGGTGACGAAATACTTCAGATCCCCAGGAACTTCCGACGAGAATATTAATTCTGTACAAAGGAAGCTTGTGAGCTTTAAACACTTTTTTAAAGAACTTCTTATCACTATCTGTTCTTGCATAACAGAAGAGTGATTGTGCTCCACGCTTCAACATCAACATCCCAAATACTGGAAAGGGAGATAAGTCCACAATATTGATCCTGGACATGTCTGTCATTTGTCCCAAGTAAATACTAGCCATACCAATGCATCCTGCTATCAGTTTAACATTTTCCATGTCATTCAAAAACCGCATTGTTTCTTGTGAAACCCTTACAATAGGTGTTGTACTTTCATTCACCATAGTCAATTTACCTCCATTGATCAAAAACTGTGTATTGAAAATTTGATTTTTCTCAACAGTTTTTGGTATGTTGTCAAAGAAAATAGCTTGCTGCCAAGCATCAGCCCTTCGATCTGATCTTGGATCTGTTGTGAGAGTTATATTTTTAGTCAAATACAAATTGAACCATCCAACATAAAAGTGAATATCCCCATCTTCTTTAGATGTTAACTCAACAGTATATGGTTCAGAGCAGCTCAGCATCTCCTGAATATCACGATAATCATTAAAATCTATCTTGAACACAGACTGTGGGTCTGACATGTATTTAAAATCTTTTAATAAATGGACATCATCACAATCATATGAATCATCTTCCTCTGTGAATAAATGGACATTATGTGTAATCTCTAACCATTTTTTAGCTTCTGAGCTTAAATGGTATTTTTTATTAAGATAATCTGATTTAGCTGCGATAATGAAAAATTCAGCTTTGTTTGGTATCACTTGAGACGTAGGGATGGTAAAGTATTCCCAAGCATGAGCTAGTGTTTGTAAAATATCTTCACCGAGCAAGCCGGCATCAAACATTTCTGTCACTATTAGTGACCTCTTTCCACCAATATCCCTGTAATTCATTGAAGTAGACATCTTATTAACTATAACTATGTCAAGTTTGTTGTTTCCCTGAGTAACAGATTCAGCCATCCAAGCCATATGTTCAGAAACCTCTACACCAGTGACAGCCGTAGCGGAGCAATCAGTGGCAAACATGGCCAGGATGCCAGTACCAGTGCCAATATCAAGAACACTGTCTTTAAAACGAATAACAGTCTCACTAATAGCATTATAATATGATTCATTTCGAATTTTATCATTCAGCATTCGGAAGTGCCACCTTTCAAGTAGGAGATTTTTTATAGAATTTAAGTTTTTTTCAGAATTGACAGATCTTGAATCTAATTTCAAGGATTTTTGAAAATGGGCCCATGCCTCCATATAAAAGCCAAACTTGTAGAGATACTTTCCTATATCATTCAACAGGTTGGAATTGTTTTGGTACACATCTACGGCTCTGCCAAAGTTAGCAAAAATATCTTCCATTCTACCAGCACATGCCAAGACTTCGTTTAGTGTCATAAGTGCGTTGCGAAACTCTATTTCCAATTCGTCTTTGATATCTGGATCTTTATTCACAGCCAATATATAGAAATCAAAAGCTTTGCCATAAGTGCCAGTTTCTGTTAGTTGCCTTGCTAAATTGAGGTAATGTTGAGCTTCTTCCTCCATTTCAAAAGGCGTAGGTTATTTATTTACTGAGTAAGTGGACAAATAGATAATGAATTATAAACACTCACAGCAGGCTTTTAGGTGCACTGTTAGTTACAGTTCAGTCACGAAAAATAAATGCAAAACCAGTGAGAATTATTAAAACTATTGTTTGTATAACACTGTTGCAATTGATAAATTCATATGAATGGGTAGAATTTCATTTAATTAATGTAATGACGAGCTACCGGCACCAATCCAATATAATGGCAAAGAATGAAGGAAAATCAATACTCTATTTAATTTAAAGGGCGATGCGGCGTGCGGCGCGTCGCCAATTCGCCATATTTATCATGTCTGTCAATCTGTCACTGTCAAAGTGTCTTCTTCTTCTTCTTTTTTTGATGTGGCAATCCACTCCTTTTTACGTCAGGGTGATGTTCCCCAACGAGGAATACTTCTGCCAGTTTCGGGTGTTGGAGGGGGGAAGGATGGGTTTGGAGTTGGGCATAGGTCACGTACGAAAATATATATAATAAAAATGGGTAAATAGGGAGTATAGATAGGCCGGATTATAAATAAATATTATGGTGAGATAAAAACTTAATTAAACATCTTACATAAACTCTATTAGATAAAGAGAGGATAGAGGACAGGTTATAGGGAAGAGGAGCTTTGTATTTTAAAAGGATGTCATAGAAGGACAAAGAGTTATAGAGGGGGCACTGGAATAGGATATGTAGGATATTACCATCGTCAAGTCCACATTCACAAAGCGAGGAGTCTCGAACGCGTAGTTTAGAAAGATGGGATGGGGAGCTGCAATGACCAAAACGTAAACGGGAAAGAGTGGATGTTAGTTTTTTGTCAAAGCGTAGTTTTGAGAACCAAGGTTTCAGTGTTATATTAGGCTGATTTTCTCGATAAAATTTGCCTTTAAGCTGAGTCGACTTCTCCCAATCACGACACCAGCTTTTTTCCAATAAATATCTAGGAAGAGAGGCCAAGTCCTGTGAGAAAATACGTTGCGAAGAAGAGTCACCTTGTCTGGCTGCCAGTTTGGCTAAGTAATCAGCAGCTTCATTACCCTCAATGCCCGCATGACCAGGAATCCAAGCTAAAGTAATAAATAAATTTAAAGTAGCACATTCTTTCAACAATGATTTTACTTCTAACACTAGGGGGCTCATTGAATTACTGTAAAATGGATACGACAGTAAAGATTGCAAAAAACTCCAAAGAATCTGAGAATATGAGAGCCTTAGCAATTCTGTGACACATAATAAACTTTATGCATTCCAAAATTGCAAACCCTTCTCCATTGTAATTTGAAGTTAGACTTGAATATTGAAAAAGTTTAAAAAATCCATTTGACTGTCTTAAGAAAACGGCGCCTACATTATCAGTATTACTTGTATCAGGAGATTTACAGGAATCAGTGAAGAATATTTCACTATCTGAAGCTTTTTCATGAATATAGGATAAAAGTTTAGAATTAGGATCTTTCGTTTGTTTGTCTATACCGATTGAAAGTAAAACACTAGGAATGAAAGTAAGACAGGAGTAATCGAAGGAGAACAAAGGGTGAGTGGGAAATTTAGATATATTATTACTCGAGCTGATATTATCAGCTTCTCTCAAACTGTTGACTAAATAAGGAATAGTTTTTTTACTGGAAATAATTTGATTTAATTCCTCTAATCTGGGGATTAGGGGATGAGAATTTAGTTGACATAATTTAAAAATGTATCTATTCGATAAATATTGCCTTCTTAAATCTAAAGGAGGATCTGCATTTTCTACTTGAAGAGCATTTGTAGGAGTACTTTTCATTGCACCGATAACAATACGCAAACATTTAAATTGAATTGAGTCTAATTTTTTTGCAGCAGTTTTACTTAGGGGAGCCATAGTGAATGAACCATAATCTAAAAGGCTCCTAATTAGGGCATTATATACTAATTTCAGCGTGAAGGGATGTGAACCCCACCAGACGCCAGCAAGAGCTCTTAAAATATTAATATTTTTTTCACATTTATTTACTACATAATCAATGTGCGCAGCCTCGGTGTTTTTACTATCAAACTTCTTGCCTAAAAATATTGCTTCTTTGGAAACCGATAAATTGGCATCGTTAACAATAATGTTAATGTCTGGGATTACCCTCTTTTTTGAAAATATGACTACTGTACTTTTAGAAGTTGAAAGTTGCAAATTGTTATTATCTAACCAAAGTGACAGATTATTTAAAGATCTTTCAAGGCTAGATGCTGAAGAATCTATAGAGCTATTTGCAGAATATACTAAAACATCATCTGCGTATTGCAGAACGTTACAATCAGGCTTTATACTACTTTCCAAATCGATAGTATATACATCATAAAGAAGTGGACTTAAGATTGAACCTTGAGGAACACCTTTCCATAGAGTTCGAGGCACAGGAGTTGCGCCCGGAACTCTTAAGGTAACAGATCTTTCACAAAAAAGATTGAAAATAAAATTTGAAATTTTTGGTGGAACCCCAAGATCTATAAGTTTTTGCTTAAGCAGACAAAGGTCAACGTTGTCATAAGCTGAGGAAATATCGAGAAAGGCAGCAGCTACACTCTGGTTCTTAGAAAAGGCAAGTAGTATGTCTGTTGAAAATATACTGAGACTGTCTTGAGTACTGCGGCCTTTTCTAAATCCAAATTGTGAACGAGCTAACAGGTTATTATGTTCTAAAAACCATTCTAGCCTGATTTTAATAAGATGTTCAGCTAATTTTGAAATAACTGATGCTAATGCAATAGGCCTATAGGAAGCCGGATCCGTAGGATCTTTACCAGGTTTTAAAATTGGAATCACTAAATGTTGTTTCCAGGAAGGTGGAATAATACCAGATTCTACAGTTACATTAATGATATTTAATAAAAAAGAAAGGGTTGAAGATTTAGCATTAGCAAGGAACGAATAAGGTATACCGTCTAGGCCAGGGGAGGAATCTGAAACATGATTTAATACAGATTTCAGCTCTTCTATTGTAAATGGAGAGTTAAGATCTGAATGATCGTTAATGCCAGCATAGCTGTAACTATTTGGTATTTCATAACGATTAGGAACGTAACACGGAGCTAATTTATTGTTAAAGGGGTCTATCCAATCTAAGTTAAAACTAGAAACATTGCTAACTGCTTTTTGGGAACATCGAAATCGTTTAATATTGTTCCAAACAACCGTTGAGGGCGTGTCTGGCGATAAAGATAAACAGAATTTTTTCCAACCTTCTTTCTTTTTCTTTCGAAATAAACGTTTAGTTGCAGCCGTAACATTTTTGAATTGTAAATAGTTTTCATTATTTAGAAAAGAATTACAATTTTCTTCGATATTATTTCGAGACGTAATAGCTGCCGTACACTCTTGATCCCACCAAGGCGGAGAGGAGATTTTTCCTTTGACAGAGTTTTTTTTCTTAAAAACTTTGTCAGCGACAGAGATAATAGATGAAACAAAAGAATTGTAGCAATCGTTGAGGTTATCTTTGTTTACTTTGGGAAGAGGTTTTATAAGATCGTCTAATAAATTACTATATTCATTCCAATCAGCGTTTGCAATATTATACTTAAGTAAAGGAGTAAGAGGAGGCACAGATTGACTTTTAGAAGGCAATGATATCAAGATTGGAAAATGGTCACTACCATGAGTTAATGGTAAACGTTTCCAAGAGAGAAGGGAAGACAGTGATGATGCACTCATTGAAATATCAACATAACTTGGTCGTTGACCAGGACGGCCTCTACGCGTTGGAGAACCATCATTTAAAACGCACAAAGAAAAATCGTCGATTATTTCTATTAGCTCATTTCCAAGCGGGTCATTGTTAGGGGCACCCCAAAGTGCATGGTGCGCATTGAAATCACCTAACACTATAATAGGAGACGGAAGAGACTGAAGAAAATTCTTCAATATGGGAATAATGGAAGAGTCTTTACATGATATATATAATGAAAGCACTGTAATATTACCCAGTCTAGCGGCTACTGCATTGATGTGGCTGTTATTGTGGGATGGCAAAGGTAACTGTGTAAACAAGTAACGTTTTTTGATGAAGAGGGCTGCGCCTCCACAGCCATCAGGCCTGTCATCTCGAAGTATATGGTAACCAGGAAATTTGTACATTGAACCCGGTTCTAGCCAAGATTCCGAAATAGCTAGCAAGAAAGGTTTATATTTATTTACAAGATATATTAAATCAGTGTGTTTGGATTTCACACTCCTACAATTCCACTGAAGCATCTGGTCCATTTTTGATTATTTTAAATATTGAGATAGACAAGTTTTGTATTAGAGAAACAGCAACGGGGTACGGTAGGGATGAATTGACTATGATATTTACAAGAGAAGAAAGAAGATTATTAAGATCATCTTGTGTAACTGAATCTGAATTATTATCTGAGGATTTATAGCCACAACCATTGCTGGGGGCAGGAATAGCATATTCATTAATAATATTATTGTGAGCTTTCTTATCATATCCACTTGAAGTTATGGTTGGTTGCTTTTTATTAATAAAAACTGTTTTTTTATAACTTTGTTTCATTGTGGAGGGAGTGACAGGTGAAACAGAAGGATTAGGTTGATGATTTTGGTTAGCGCTTGCAACTTCAGAATAAGATTTCTTAAGTGGAGGAACCATTTTGATAGCCTCTTGATAGGAAATAGAATTATATGACATATGATATTTAATGTTTGACTGTCTTACAAACTCTGGACATTTCTTGTCTGTGGCTTCATGGGCACCTGAACAATTAATGCACTGGAAAGTTTCACTATGGCAATTAAACCCTGAGTGATCCTGAGAGCATTTAAAACATCTAGGTTGGCTCCTGCATTGGGTTCGTGTATGTCCAAACCGACAACACTGAAAGCATTGAACTGTTGGGTAAATGTATTGCTCAATGGGAATGGAAGAAAAATATGAAAATATCTTTGGTGGCAGAGATTGCCCATCAAAAGTTAATACTACTGTTTGTGTTGGCACCCAAGAGACACCCTCTGAATTAACCAACTTTCTATGTAAGCGCCGAGATCTAATAATTGGTCCAAAGCCATCTGGTATACGAGTATTCGCTACAATTTCGTCGTGTGTCCATTCCACAGGAATCCCTTTTGCTATTCCCATTTTGCAAATATTAAATGTTGGGATGGTTACTTTGTAAGTGCTAGATGTAAACAAGCTGCTGTTAAGAAATTCATTGGCATCAGACGAGGTTTTAAAATTTATTGCCAGCCGATTGCGACCAACGCGTTTAATG
The DNA here is from genome assembly GCA_943789525.1 of Agriphila geniculea. Taxonomy (NCBI): domain Eukaryota; kingdom Metazoa; phylum Arthropoda; class Insecta; order Lepidoptera; family Crambidae; genus Agriphila; species Agriphila geniculea. The sequence continues at coordinate 26,334,845 of OX038872.1, read as the reverse complement.
CCATCTTCCAAAATATTTTTATAGTTATTTTTATACAAAAAGTTTCCAAATTTAATGGGGTGCAAAGTGGTGCCGGCAGAGGGAGAAGCGTCGTCTAACTGGACATGGACCACATATGGACCTGTATCGGTGGGTTTGTAGAAAGTTCTATAAGTGAAATCCGAGCTATTGTTGTCTGTGGAAATAGGAGTAGGAGTAGGAGTAGGAGTAGGGGTCGGAGTAGGGGTAGGGGTTGGTTTCGGGGTCACAACTTTAACATTATTACTATCCTTTAAGGATTCAGTAAGGGCCTGTTGTTGGTGTGGGAATAAACGAGTTTGTTTCGGTTTTGAAATCAGGGAACCTAGTTTTCTTTTTTGTTTCTTCGGTGACCTAGTTTTATGGGCTGTTTCCGAAATAAAATTATCTGCAGCGATCAAGGTCAATAAAGGATTAAACCTATTACCATCTGGTAGAGGTGGAGGGTCCGGATCGGGTTCGAGCTCCATGTTGTCCAAGTGGCGAGAATAAGTAGACTAAATAGAGTTATTGACTTACCAATATGAAGAATATATACACAAACGAAAATAAATAAACTGTACACTTAAATTTACACAAATAACTTAATATTTATAATAAAACAAGAGAAAATAAAATTTTATAGACCGCCCTTTTCAACTTCCCGCCAAAAAGTCCAAAGTGTCTTCTTCTTCTTCTTATTTTTGTTTTGGCAATCTACATTCCTCTTAGAAGTAATTTTTGCCAGTGTCAAGTGTTGAATAGTTCAGTGGTAGATTGTTCAGTTTACATTAGAATGCGGGTGCATTGCATTCCAATGCTGCTTGGAGCATTTGGCACCAAGTATATCAAGACAGTTTACTCGGTAAGGTCAGCCGAGGTAGCCACCACTACAATAAAAGTCTCAGCTTCACACAACCAAGATCGCGCCTATTTCCATTATCCCACATATTGTTCAGTTGCGTGTAGACACTTGTACCACAAAACTGCACCAATTTTAAGACACAATATCCACTATGAATCAATTTGCGAATAATTAAAATAGTCACCGAACTGAACTTGAAAAAATCCCGCCAAAAACTCCTGTCAAGTGTCTTCTTCTTATTATTTTTGTTTTGGCAATCTACTTTTCTCTTGGTAGTAATTTTTGCCAGTGTCAAGTGTTGAATATTTCAGTGATAGATTGTTTCAGTTTACATTAAAATGCGGGTGCATCGCATTCCAATGCTGCTTGGAGCATTTGACACCAAGCATATCAAGACTGAAGACAGTTTACTCGGTAAGTTCTGCCGAGGTAGCCACCACTACAGTAAAAGTCTCGGCTTCACACAACCAAGATCGCGCCTATTTCAATTATCCCACATATTGTTCAGTTGCGTAGACACTTGTACCACAAAACTGCACCAATTTTAAGACACAATATCCACTATGAATCAATTTGCAAATAATTAAAATAGATACCGAACTGAACTTGACAAATGGCGCCAAAAAACTCTGTCAAGTGTCATGTCTTCTTCTTATTTTTGTTATGGCAATCTACTTTCCTCATGGAAGTAATTTTGCCAGTGTCATGTTTTGAATAGTTCAGTATTTCTAGATTTTCTAGTATATTGTTTCAGTTTACATTAAAATGCGGGTGCATCACATTCCAATGCTGCTTGGAGCATTTGGCAGCAAGTATATCAAGACAGTTTACTCGGTATGTTTTGCCGAGGTAGCGACCACTACAATAAAAGTCTCAGCTTCACACAACCAAGATCGCGCTTATTTCGATTATCCCACATATTGTTCAGTTGCGTAGACACTTGTACCACAAAACTGCACCAATTTTAAGACACAATATCCACTATGAATCAATTTGCGAATAATTAAAATAGTCGCCGAACTGAACTCGACAAAATCCCGCCAAAAAACCAAGTGTCATGTCATGTCACATAACTGCTGAGGCGCGTTCCGTACCTACGCTCCGAGTGCAACCAAACGCTCTTTAGAGCGTGACGTTCGGTTGAGGCCGGCTCCACACGTTGGCCCCAGCCCCCAACGTTGGCGCCAACGCTATTCGTCCAACGTGTGGATCGGGAAAATGGCGTGGCGTTGGCCCCAACGTTGGGGCCAACGTTGGTAGTTGGCCGGCGCGTGTCGGTTTCATCAAAGGAATCTGCGCCAACGTTCGCGATTCTGTCCACACGTTGGCAATTTGCTCAGTCCTGTTGCAACACTCTGAACACTCATCGAGTGCGTGCGTCGAGCGAGAATGGCTTCCAGGCTACCTCATCCACAAAATCGCCATCGGGGCGGGTCTATCGGCTACAATGAAGTTAATGTTAACTGTGTTTTGTCAGAAAATGTAGCAATGTCTCATGAGTCATGTCCATCTAGGGTTGCCAACTTTTTTTTGCATCAAATATAGTATTTTCAAGATTATTACGTGTAAAAATATAGTAGATGGTGAAAAAGTTTAAAAAATAGCGTGGGTGGCAGTTTTGTATGGTGGATTTTAAAGAAGTTGTATTTTTTCATACTTAAGTAGTTAAGTAGGTACTAAACATTTTTATAATTTATTGAACAACCTTATACACAATTATTATGCAATGACTTATGTGCATATAAGTAATAATTTTTTGCTGCTTTTGTTTAATTTTTTCACTTGAAAAAATATAGTAGTTTTGCCTACTACTATATATTTTTTCAAAGAATATAGTACGCGAGCCCGCAATATAGTAGGATACTATATTATAGATTTTTTTTTTAATTATATATCTTTTCTACTGATTTTCGTTCGACATATGATTCAAAACAATGAGATGTCGAACGAAAATCAGTAGAAACGAGCGCTCGACGCCAACCAAGCGATTCAAAAATAGGGCCCCGTTCCAAACGCCAGAGCGTTACAACTTTTTAACCATCAAAATCGGTGATTGGAAAACGCTCTGACGTTTGTCTATACAAAAAACCGACCAAGTGCGAGTCGGACTCGCGCACGAAGGGTTCTGTACCAAAAAACGGCAAAAACAATTACGTTTGTTGTAAGTAGGGAATGCAAAACCGGAGTGAAATGAAAACCGGTTTTATTTTCGGTTTTCAATCCAAAACCGGTTAAAAACGGTTTTAAACCGATTTTGAAGAAAAGTATTGGAACATGGGTAATAATACATTTTTATTGATTTGGTGAACATTTTTTCAATTTCAAGAGCATCCCCATGCACAATTTATCAAAAAAATGTACAATCAACAAGAAAATGGTCAAAAAAACCTTTTCCGATACATTTCATAGAAAATCATTGTAGGTCTTAGCTCTGAGAAAAGAATTTGTGAAACTGAAATACAAAAAATAAAATAAAAGATAAATGATCACGTAGACGTAATAAGCTTCTAGCTAGCAAGTCTTAACGTTTTATATTAAATCTCATTATTTTCTTAGAAGTAAAACAAAAACCAAACGTATCTTTTATAACTGAACAATTCGCTATCTGAAGTATCTATTAAAACTGTTATCAAAATCTAACAAAAATTAAACTTCTTATTTGAAAATAAACATTTGGCCAAGGAGGTCTCTAAGAGTACCTTAAAAACCATTAATAGGTATCTTAAAAATTGACACCATACGCTTGATTTATTTTGAAAATACTTAATATTTTTAGTATATTCCAGGGTGAACTGTATAAGAAATCTTTTTAACTATATAAGTAACTCGATACATACTCCATTTTATATGAATATTAAAAAACCTTCAAAATACCTATACTATCTAATAAATAACGCCAAGTGCAGAATAAAGTGGCTCCTAATTAATTTCATGAGTTTCTTGAGAGACTGTACCTATCTGAAATATTATTATGTTATTTTGTTTGTTTAGTTAGTTATTTAAATCAAAAATGTTTTTCTTTTATTTACGTATTATAAAATTGTATTTAACAAATATCTATCTATAAATATAAAATAAGAACTTTTTTGCTTTGTTTATAATAATATCCATATTTTACTTACTTTCTCGCTATAAAAACAAAAAAAAACATTCGACCCGTTCAGCCGCGCAAAAGTAGGTCACTGAACTGAACTATTCAAAGCATTCAATCAAAATGTGGCGGTGCATTTTTGATTTGTACGTATTCTTCTTCTTCTTATTTTTGGCTTGGCAATCTACTCATTTCCTTAGGGAGTAATTTTTGCTAGTGTCAAATGAATAGTTCAGTAGTAGGTATTGTTCCAGTTTACATTAAAATGCGAGTGCATCGCATTCCAATGCTGCTTGGAGCAATTGGCACCAAATATATCAGGACACTTTACCCGGTAAGTTCTGCCGAGGTAGCCACCACTACAATAAAAGTCTCAGCAACCAAGATCGCGCCTATTTCGTAGACACTTGTACCACAAAACTAAACCAATTTTAAGACACAAATTCACTATGAATCAATTTGCAAATAATTAAATAGTTACCGAACCGATCTCGACTAAATGGCGCCAAAAACTCCCTTTGTAATGTATTGCAGAGCATGAAATTTTAATTAAAAAAAACCGGTTAAAACCGGTTTTTCGTTTAAAAAACCGGTTTTATTTTGCTTGTGAAATCAACCGAAAAACCGGTTTTTTCGGTTTCGGTGAAACCGGTTTGCATTCCCTAGTAGGGAATGCAAAACCGGAGTGAAATGAAAACCGGTTTTATTTTCGGTTTTCAATCCAAAACCGGTTAAAACCGGTTTTAAACCGGTTTTGAAGAAAAGTATTGGAACATGGGTAATAATACATTTTTATTGATTTGGTGAACATTTTTTCAATTTCAAGAGCATCCCCATGCACAATTTATCAAAAAAATGTACAATCAACAAGAAAATGGTCAAAAAAACCTTTTCCGATACATTTCATAGAAAATCATTGTAGGTCTTAGCTCTGAGAAAAGAATTTGTGAAACTGAAATACAAAAAATAAAATAAAAGATAAATGATCACGTAGACGTAATAAGCTTCTAGCTAGCAAGTCTTAACGTTTTATATTAAATCTCATTATTTTCTTAGAAGTAAAACAAAAACAAAACGTATCCTTTATAACTGAACAATTCGCTATCTGAAGTATCTATTAAAACTGTTATCAAAATCTAACAAAAATTAAACTTCTTATTTGAAAATAAACATTTGGCCAAGGAGGTCTCTTAGAGTAATCACCATTAATAGGTATCTTAAAAATTGACACCATACGCTTGATTTATTTTGAAAACACTTAATATTTTTAGTATATTCCAGGGTGAACTGTAAAAGAAATCTTTTTAACTATATAAGTAACTCGATACATACTCCATTTTATATGAATATTAAAAAACCTTCAAAATACCTATACTATCTAATAAATAACGCCAAGTGCAGAATAAAGTGGCTCCTAATTAATTTCATGAGTTTCTTGAGAGACTGTACCTATCTGAAATATTATTATGTTATTTTGTTTGTTTAGTTAGTTATTTAAATCAAAAAAATGTTTTTCTTTTATTTACGTATTATAAATTTGTATTTAACAAATATCTATCTATAAATATAAAATATGAACTTTTTTGCTTTGTTTATAATAATATCCATATTTTACTTACTTTCTCGCTATAAAAACAAAAAAAAAACATTCGACCCGTTCAGCCGCTCAAAAGTAGGTCACTGAACTGAACTATTTAAAGCATTCAATCAAAATGTGGCGGTGCATTTTTGATTTGTACGTATTCTTCTTCTTCTTATTTTTGGTTTGGCAATCTACTCATTTCCTTAGGGAGTAATTTTTGCTAGTGTCAAGTGAATAGTTCAGTAGTAGGTATTGTTCCAGTTTACATTAAAATGCGAGTGCATCGCATTCCAATGCTGCTTGGAGCAATTGGCACCAAATATATCAGGACACTTTACCCAGTAAGTTCTGCCGAGGTAGCCACCACTACAATAAAAGTCTCAGCAACAAAGATCGCGCCTATTTCGTAGACACTTGTACCACAAAACTAAACCAATTTTAAGTCACAAATTCACTATGAATCAATTTGCAAATAATTAAATAGTTACCGAACCGATCTCGACTAAATGGCGCCAAAAACTCCCTTTGTAGTGTATTGCAGAGCATGAAATTTTAATTAAAAAAAACCGGCCAAGTGCATGTCGGGCCACGCACCATAGGGTTCCGTAGTTACCTTATACCATACCATATTTAATACCACCTATAATTTTTCGTCTGTAAAAATAACTTTGTTTTTCACAGTGTTGGTATGAATGACAAAGTTATATTTGCGGTTTTGTAAAATGTGCTATATCTCGAAAACTAATTACTATATCTCGTTCAAACCAATTTTGGTTGAAAGTGTTTATTAAGATCTACAGCATATATTTTTTTAGATTTTTCACTTTCTTATTTCAAAAGTTAAAGGGGGGGACACACATTTTACCACTTTGGCGGTGAATATCTTTTAAATGGTTGACTTTGAGAAAAAGTTGTCTTAGAAACTTCAATGTCATTTTTAAAGACCTATCTATAGACACCCAACACGTGTTGGTTTGAAGAAAAAATTTTTTTTCAGTTTCAGTTTCATGTATGGGGAGCCCCCCCTTAATCTTTTATTTTTCTTATTTTTCTATTAAATTCGTTAAGCGGTTAATAGAATACATCTACTTACCAAGTTTCAACTGTGTAGTCTTAATACTTTCAGAATAAAGTGGCTGTGACATACGGACAGACAGACAGACAGACATGACGAATCTATAAGGGTTCCGTTTTTTGCCATTTAGGCTACGGAACCCTAAAAAACCGGTTAAAACCGGTTTTTCGTTTAAAAAACCGGTTTTATTTTGCTTGTGAAATCAACCGAAAAACCGGTTTTTTCGGTTTCGGTGAAACCGGTTTGCATTCCCTATGCAGACGGGGCGATCGCCGAGTGACTCGTTGCTAAACCGCAGGCAGCGGAGCCGTAGGTAGGTACGTCGATGCGGAATTGCGGACAAGGCGGCGTCCGAGCGTCCGACAACGAACTACTCGTTGTTGCTAAGCCGGGCCGGACGTAATACCTACAATGCACGATGTTTGCTTGTTGCGATTTTACACAGGGCAGACGATCGCGCGTCTCGATGTAAGCTCGTATGTAATCACTGAGATGAGAACCAGGCCGTGCCTGACTTATTTCTCGTACTGCGCGACGTTTTCAATCACAGCTCACACTGCATCACATATAGCACTCACTGCATCTTGCAGTCTCGATGAGGTCGGAGAGTCAAACGGCGCTGGCGCTTTTGATAATCGCATAGCACATCACGTCGGGGTCACCAATATAGACCTTTGCAGATCGTATCTTCCTAGTTCTCTTACAGGTTCTTTGTTTCACTAACGAATTAATAAAAAGCGAGTTTCCAATATAAAGCGTCTGTATTTTTCTTCACACATTTTTCAGGTCAGAGCAGAGACTATCTCGTAATGGCCGGCAGCGGCAGTGTTGCCAACATTGCATTATTAGCCACAGGATTACTGCGGCTATGGTGGCGCCACACGTCTACCTGTTGTTGTTATTAATATCGAGCAAAAAACAGCAAAAAAATCACGTTTGTTGTATGGGAGCCCCCCTTAAATATTATTTTATTATGTTTTTAGTATTTGTTGTTATAGCGGCAACAGAAATACATCATCTGTGAAAATTTCAACTTTCTAGCAATCACGGTTCATGAGATACAGCCTGGTGACAGACAGACAGACAGACGGACAGCGGAGTCTTAGTAATAGGGTCCCGTTTTTACCCTTTGGGTACGGAACCCTAAAAAATGACAATGTCATTTGACAATATTTTGTATTTTGATGTTTTTGTGTCTAATTATCAAATAAATCATGGTAGCTTCGCAAAAAAACAGTTTTTATTTGATTTTGAATAAAGGAAAGTTTAAATTATTCGTATTCCAAATGGAAAATGAAGACTTTGTATTGACTGTGTGACATTTAAAGTTCTTGGTCGTTCCTAACCTTAGAGCGAGTTAAAAAACAACCGTTTGGTTGTTTTTTAACTGCACTCTAAGTCTCTTAACGCAACCCTGCCATGACGGAGTTTTTGGCGCTATTTAGTCGAGTGCGGTTTGGTGACTATTTTGATTATTTGCAAATTGATTCATAGTGGATATTGTGTCTTTAAATTGGTGCAGTTTTGTGGTACAAGTGTCTACGCAACTGAACAATAAGTGGGATAGTTGAAATAGGCGCGATCTTGGTTGTGAGATGCCGAGACTTTTACTGTAGTGGTGGCTACCTCGGCAGAACTCACCGAGTAAACTGTCTGGATATACTTGGTGCCAAATGCTCCAAGCAGCATTAAAATGCAATGCACCCGCATTCTAATGTAAACTGAAACAATCTACCACTGAACTATTCAACACTTGAGACTGGCAAAAATTACTTTCAAGGGGAATGTAGATTGCCAAAACAAAAATAAGAAGAAGAAGACAACAAAAAAAAAAAGACATGACAGGGGCTCCGAGTTTTTGGCGCCATTTCGTCGAGTTCGGTTCAGTGACTATTTTAATTATTCGCAAATTAATTCATAGTAGATATTGTGTCTTAAAATTGGTGCAGTTTTGTGGTACAACAAGTGTCTACGCAACTGAACAATATGTGGGCTAATGGAAATAGGCGCGATCTTGGTAATTTATAATTAAGTTAGGTACCCATTTAGTTACTACTTAATCGCTTGATCCATGTAAATAGGGCTTAAGGGATTGGCACACAACCGATTTTTTTCAACGCGCGATATTTTTACCGCCGACGACGTTCCACGGGAAAAGGTACCTTACGGCTAGGCCATAAGTTACCTTTTCCCGTGGAACTAGGGTTGCCAACCCTACTATATAATATAGTATCCTACTATATTGAGGGCTCGCCTACTATATTTTTTGGAAAAATATATAGTAGGCAAAACTACTATATTTTTTCAGGTGAAAAAATTACACAACATAAGGTATACCAAAGCAGCAAAAAATATTTGAGTTTCTTTACTTAAATGATCGAAGTTCCTTAACGATAACATAGGTACCTTTTGAGAGATTTCTTTTCTATTAGCAGAAATTAAAATAAAATTCGTTGTTACTTAGCCGATACTTTTTTCATGTTTCATAATTTTTAAACCTACTATATTTTTTGAACTTTTTCGCCATCTACTATATGTTTACACGTAATAATCTTGAAAATACTATATTTGATGCAAAAAAAGTTGGCAACCCTACGTGGAACATCACATGACTTCTCAGCTCTGACTCTGAGTGAGAGTCTGAAGTAGTACCCCCTAAACGGTCAAGCAAGACTTGTCAAGCACATAAATTTTTCGGCTTGTCCATTACATTTTGATCGTCTAATCTAGGAGCATTAGAGTTTGGTCAAGGCAAGATGAGACTCGGTTGGAAATGGAACAAATTTTGAGCCTTATTTTAAGGTTCAGTTTCAATAACTTAACCTCTAAACGTTATAATTTAACAGGGAAAGTGGCGCCGCCACAGAATACATAATAGTACAAGTACAGAAGATCCACTCCTCAAAGTCATTTAAATAAATAGCGACTCTATCTAAGAGACAATAAAGTGCAATTCAGGTTGCACACCGCTCCCTTCGCTACACCTAGAAGTTACCTCTCTTTTTATCGCGTAGCTCTTATCTCTTCTAACGACTTCAGGGTTTCTTGTTTTAAATAATAATGAAATACTATCTTACAAGACTTTATTTATTACAAGTTACAAATAAAATGTGTACTTAAATACGTTCCAAAAAACCCTAGGCTAGATACAGTCAACGCCACATCAGACTATACATATAATACTGATTTGAGGCAATTTGCTTTCTTACGAAATTAAATTGTCATTAATAATTAAGTTTATTTCGAAAGTAGATAAGTAAGTACCTAACTTAATAAGACGTAAGTAGGTACCTAAGAATAAACTAATACTAAATACTAACTAGGTAGTAGATAAGCACGATGTCGTTTGGAACTTTTGGAAGTGTGAAAAACGTGAGATTCGGATCCTTTTTATTACTATTAAGGCAGCCCATTGCGATGCAATATGCCTTCATTTTGGTTAAATATCATAAATGTACGAACGAACGACGCGACAATACGCGAATGCGGTGCGTGAGTGAGTATCGAAATCGAATTGCTAACGTGCGTCCCAGCCGGCACGCGGCAGCCCTCTGAAATTAGTCCGTCCGGACGGACCCGCTGGCTACTTGTAGCTTCGTACCTAAAGCGCGGAGTGCGCCTAGCCTGACCAGACTTTAATTTATCCTAGCGATGCTTGACAGGGTAGGTAGGTATCACGTGATTACCGTGGCCTATCAAAGGCAGGCCACGCTCCCAAATAATGGTGGTGGTAATGGGGAATGTCCGAAAAAAATCAAATTGGCTGAAATTTTTTTTACATGTAGGAATAAGCTTCCATAGTAATAGAAAAAAGTTTCAGAATTATCGGTGGCGTAAAACGTTTTTTAAAAATTAAAGTTTCTTCGACTTCACAAATGTACGAAAGAAACAGCAGAATGGAAATTATTATACCTTTGCCACCACCTGCCACAACCACAACATAGCATTAAAAAAAAGTTTTGACATTTTGTATTGACACTTTTTTTAATACTATGTTGCGGTTGTGACAAGTGGTGACAAAGGTATAATTTCCATTCTGCTGTTACTTTCGTACATTTGTGAAGTCTAAGAAACTTTAATTTAAAAAAATGTTTTACGCAACCGAAAATTCTGAAACTTTTTGCTACTACTAACTGAGCTACTACAAAGTGCTCATTTACGGAGACGCGGGGCGTCAGGCGGCGCGGGCGACGGGGCCTCTCGCGGCGCGTCGGGCGATTTTTCTGTTTACGGAGAGGCGGCGCGTGAAGCGGCACTTAGCACCGCACGCGTAAACACAAACATATGGCACTATACGATGCTGTTCATAGAGACGCGTCGCGGGCGGCGTGGCGGTGCCCGCGGCGGCGCCCGCGGCGACAAAGTCAATCAAATCGTCGTAGGGCTTGGAAACCGGTAAATTTTTGAACAAGTTCGACAAAATTATATGTGGAGTTTTCAAAAAAGGTTCTGTTTCTCTGAACCGGTTTTTAAACGGGTTCGCAATGTTTAAAATATTTAAAAATCCAAGATGGCAGCCAAATGTTTTGTTTGTGGGCCGATTTCGGTGAAACTCGGTTTTTGTTACTATTTTGACAAGAAAACAGCAACGCAATGATATAAATATAAAAAATCCAAGTTGGCGGCCAACTTTTTTGTTTCTAGGCCAATTTCGATGAAATTAGGTTTTTGGTACTATTTTGACAAGAAAACAGCAACGCAATGATGAAAATATAAAAAAATTCAAGATGGCGGTCAACTTTTTTGTTTGTGAGTCGATTTCGGTGAAACTCGGTTTTTGGTACTATTTTCCCAAAAAAACAGCAAGGCAGTGTAAAAATTATAAAAAAATCCAAGATGGCGGCCAACTTTTTTGTTTGTGGTCTGATTTCGATGAAACTCAATTTTTGGTACTATTTTGACAAGAAAACAGCAACGCAATGATGAAAGTATAAAAAAGACCCCCCACCCCCCATAGTGCTTACGTAATACTTGAACGGCACCGTACCAAAAACCAAGTTTCATCGAAATCGGCCCAAAAACTAAAAAGTTGGCCGCCATTTTAGATATTTTATATATTTAACATTGCGTTGTTATATCCTGGTCAAAATAGTAATAAAAATCGAAATAAGCCAATAAACAAAAAAGTTGGCAGCCATATTTAATTTTTTAATATTTTCAACATTGCGTTGTTATTTCCTTCTCAAAATAGTACTAAAAACCGAGTTTCATCGAAATCGGCCCAAAAACAAAAAAGTTGGCCGTCATTTTAGATTATTTTATATTTTCAACATTGCGTTGTTATTTCCTTGTCAAAATAGTACCAAAAACCGAGTTTCATCGTAATCGGTCTACAAACAAAGAAGTTGACCGCCAAATTGGATTTTTAATATTTTCAACTTTGCGTGGTTATTTTCTGGTCAAAATAGTACAAAAAACCAAGTTTCATCGAAATCGGCCCAAAAACAAAAAAGTCGCCCGCCATCTTAGATTTTTATATTTTTAAAACTGCGTTGTTGTTTTCTTGTCAAAATAGTACAAAAAATCGATTTTCATCGAAATCAGCCGAAAAACAAAAAAGTTGGCTGCCATATTGGATTTTTTAATATTTTCAAAATTGCGTTGTTATTTCTTTTTTAAAATATTACCAAAAACCGAGTTTCATCGAAATCGGCCCACAAACAAACACTAACACTCTATTGAGAATAGTCGCCGCGGGCGCCACCGCGATCGCCGCCGCGGGCGACGCCGAGCCCCGCCCTATTTCAAGCAAATGCGTGTAAAATCGCCTCTCCGTAAACACACTCATACAACGCCATATGTTTGAATTCAGTGCGGGCCGCGCCGCCGCCCGCGCCGCGCGACGCCCCGCGTCTCCGTAAACGAGGCCTAAGGGAGCTTATTCCTATATAAAAAAATATTCAGCCAATTTTATTTTTTTCGAACATTCCCTATTACGTTTACGTGCTTGACAAGCCATGCTTGACTGTGTAGGGGGTACTTATTCAATGTTTCCGTTTCGCGTTGTGTCAATTTTTTTTCTTCAGTCATTCATTCTGTATAGAACGCTTTAAGCTTCGTACAGACTGAGGCGAATTCCGCGGAATTCGCCAGTGCGATCACGTAACTCAAAGCGATAGCCATAGCCATTGTCAAAGAAATTGCTATGGCAATGGCTATGGCTATTGCTTTGAGTTACGTTACGTGATCAAAATCTGTCAAAATGAGCGACGCGCGCGTTTGTCCGGAGCTTTATCTCTCGAGAAATTACCATTTAATGATGATAATACATTAATAATGAATGCTATTGAAAACAACTAGAAGAATAACAAAAGCACCACTTATTTACTTTGGCTTACTAGGGATTTTAAGTTACAAACTACATTATTAAACACAATACTAATAAAAAGCTTTATATTGCACTTTCATGGTTAATTAATACAGTAGACCAATGTCCACATTGAATCACAGAGCCATTTTCACTTAGAAATGCCTTTTTAAAATAACTCACTCTTGGATAATCTTCAGGCAAAAATCCCAGCTGTCCATATTTATTATAACCTGTTGTCCAAACAGAATTATCTTTAAGCATTATTGCGGTATGTCTCGAACCACAACCAATATCCTTCACATCCAAATTTATTTCCTCTTCATTTTCATCAAAGATATCAACTAAAGTGGGAAGGGGATAGCTTTTAAGACCTTCCCGGTTCAGAACCCCCTTAGTATCTGGATGTCGTACTCCTAACTGACCGGTATCATTCCACCCCCATGTGTACAAGTCTCCAAACTCGCTGAGCGCCAGGCAGTGCCAACCTCCTGCTCTTATCTTAGTAATCTTGATGCCAGCTAACGCCTCAACTTCTGTTGGCGATTCCAAATTGTCTAAACTGCCATGTCCTAATTGTAAACGCCTGAAATACAAAAACAAATAATTTGATATCACAATATATTAATATTATTTAACAGCGGTTCCCGAATGGTGTTCTGTGGAACCCTGAGGTTCTGTAAGAGGCTCTCAGGGGTTTCGCATTTCAAGAGTTAAATATCTTTTTGTTTTAAATAAATAAATATTTTTATCTTAAAAAGTCCTTTTTTTACAGTCAAACTGTACTTACAAGATGTGAACACCAATCCAAAAAGCCTAAGTATGGTGTGATTTCATGTAAAAACAATGTTACGCTTAGTTTACCTTACTTGAGCTAGGGTTCCGCCCAAAAACTATGAACCAAAAAGGGTTCCGTAACCAAAAGAATTTCAGGATTATTTTGTATCAATAGGAAAAAACTATGTTTAAGTAATTTGGCTGTTGGTAAGTTTTGGGGTCTGAGGAATCAGTCCTTTTTGGAAAGGGGGTCTCTTTTCCAGTATAGTTTGGAAACCCCTGCTCTAGACCATGGGTCTCCAAATATTTTAGCTTAAGGGCCACACGAACTCCTGCAAGAAGTCCCATGGGCAATGACCTAGCTAGCTCATTGTATCAACATATGATGAACCAAAAAGGGTTCTGTAGCCAAAAGAATTCGGGAACCGCTGTATTATATAATACCTATGTTATAAATTTACCTTCCATTACCCCAAGTATAGACTCTCCCGGCTTCAGTTAGTAACATAAAGTGTTCGTAGCCACATCTAACATCACATATTTTACCTATACAGTGACTAGTTTCTAAGAGGCTAGGTAAGTGACCATCATACAATCTTCCGTCAGAAGTCAAATACAGACATGAGTTATTAGTTAGGGCTACCTCGACAATGTGACATTCACGTCGCACTCGTTTTGAACTAATTTCTAATGGTAGTTCTGTATTTAAATTTATTTTCTTGCTGGCACTTTCTTTTTGTAAATCAATCACCCACAATGTATTATTTCTCTTGTTGACAAGTATCAAGTTGTAGTCATTGCCCACCATAGTAAGATTTGAGTAATCTTCACTGGTGTAGCTTGTATAACATTCCCTTGGCAAATCTACTTTGTGTACTTGGTAATCTTTACCTCTCCAATTTCCTATTATATAAAAATCTTTTCGGCACTGGAATAAGTTATATGACCAACATATTTGCACTAATTTTGCAGACTCAATCTTGAAGTGATTGTCATTTTTAATATTTTTGGATATGGGACGAAAATCTGATATTATATGATCGTCTTCCATCCACTGTCCAAATAAGTTTGTACCCGATGCTCTGTACATTTTCAATCAATAAAATTTTTCTTATGTAGATTATTCGAATTTCTTCTTCTTTTTCTTATTGGGCTCTGACGGTTCCCTTTTGAATTTCGCCAGTATCCAGCAGTTTGCTCAGTTATTTGTTCCTACTGAAGACTGCTTCTTCACGAGGCATACCTATTGTGATTGTTTACTCTTGACTCTTTGTGTACATAATTTTATTTGTAAATAATTTTAATTTAATTCAAAGAGTACCTATTAATAATTTAATTTTGTAAACTAGTACAATACATACTACAATAAAATAAAATAAATAAAGCAAAGCAAAAGCAAAGCAAGCAATGCAATGCAATGCAGTTGATTGACATTGACATAACACTTTTGACAGTGAAGTCTGTGACAACTGACACTGACTTTACTCTCCTCTTTGTAGTGACAGTGGATACATTCCAGTAGACCAATCGCTAAGTCATCGGTCACCACAGTATACATTTTATTTATAAAAACAAGTCCTCTGTGTCTGTGGTCTATACATTTTTTACTTCCTTCTTCAGTTCCTCTACTCTATGTACTCTCTCTATCTACTCTTTGATTTGTGATCGCGACTGTACGCCGGCTATCAAGGTAATTTTTATTACAAAAATACCAAAGAACTAGTAAATGTTATTAAAAAAGTGAATTATTTACCTGTTTCGTTTCATGATTACTGTGCTTATTTCAATTCAATTAATGTGCTGCTTCTGCTGCTTCTCTAATCAGATGTTGCGATGCGATTGGGAGTTCCATGAAGTCTGAGAAGAAATCAATATGGCCCTCAAATTGGGAAAATGCAGACTCTGCTTGAAGCTAGGCGACTTTTATTCCATCTTCACTGTCGACAATGCCGTACAACTGGCCGAAATGGTCATGGACTGTGCCCGGGTAAAAGTAAGTGTTCCGTATTTTTTGCGTATCCATAGTGCTGAGTTGTTGAATATACCAATTGATTTTCGGCGAATCAAGACGATATTTGAGAACTTACGTCTCTGAAATCTACATAAATAAGACCGTAAAGAAATTATATTTCATTTGAATACATGACACTTGTATGTAATGCTGTAATCATTTTTGCCTGATAATTACTTATCATTTTACCAAGAACATCAATATAGGTACGAATATTGTGGCTAGTAAGTTAAGTAACGATTTTAACTTACTATAAATAACGCTCGATTAGAACAAAATATCTCGTCTGTTCATCCTTACTTGTCTTATTTAGTAAACAGTTTTTGACAGTTGTCATACGTCTTTTAAACTTAAATCGTTATTTAAAAATATGTTAGTAAGTTTAAGTGGGAAGCGCAGGACCGATCGTCGTGGAAATCCCTGGGGGAGGCCTATACCCAGCAGTGGGTGTCGTGCGGCTGATATGATGATGATGATGATGATAGTAAGTTTATGAAATTATTGTTAATTTACTATCAATTTATTTCGTAATCTAGGTGTGAAAAACCATTTGTTTTATTTTATAAATGATTATTTCAATAAAGAGTTGGGTGAAGATTGTTTACCATATAAGACAAGTAAGGATGGACAAACTTTAAGCAAAGTGGGAACACTCATTTGGACATTATAACCAACTCTATGTAAAGTCTGTCCAATTTAGGGTGGGTCACGAATGTATGGAGAAAATAAAAATGTCGCACATACAAACGTAATAGTGATAAAAAGGTGCTATGTTACGTTATTCTTAAACATGCTAAAAATGGTTACGATCAGATATCATCTTCAGCCTCCGGATTGACCTTGAAATTTCAAAAAATAATGAAAAAAGGTTTTTAGTAAATCCCCTCAAAGAATATTTAATTTGATTTTAAATATTATATTTTGTAATAAAACCTTAGTTTATAGAAGATAATTGTTAAATATTAAAAATGAAATGCCATAGCTAATCTTATTATATCTAATTTATTATTTTTTAATTTACCACAAAATCCTCTTTACTGTTGAATTTTAGCATATCTTTGCGGAACGCTATCTGGGCACTAATGTAGCCTTTTCTTGCAAATTTGCTACTCAATGTACTTGAGGCTTCTGTCACAGTCTTGACTGCCTTTTCTACTGCTCGGGTATGACAGGGAAGACGTAGCAGAGACAACACAGCCTCACCTTTTTGGTCAACAAAAAACTGTAAATTTTCCACACTTAATCCTTAAGATTGGTTGTTTGGTGATATTATGCTGCCAATCAATCAGATCTATGTAGGAAAATGTATCTAAGTTTATTTGCAGAACTTCAAATAGGCGGATTTAGATCTGTGCGATGGTGCGAGCTCAGCTTACTCACGAATGGGATCAGTCAGCGTTGCCAATAATAATGGGTGGGCGAAATAACAATTTCTGTGGATCACAGGGGATAGACCTTGGTTTTAAGTTCGGCTGACAGGTACCTAGATGCAGAGATCAGCTTGCACAGGTTTCGTGCTCCATCCTTGCAAGTAGGATGAGCGAATCAAGTCCGCGGAGCTATATCAGTTTTTGCATGTAGCACGAGCTCGCTATCGATGTGATTGGACTCAGTCACCAGAATCGGAAGAAGTAGAAAGCATATCAAGTGGGACTGAAGATGTCTCCTTCTATTCTTTTTACATACTTCCTAATATTTGTGCAAAGAGTCTTGCTTTTTGGAGCTTCCTTTTCACAAATTCCTAGCTGGACTTGTAGTGGTGATATCAATATTTCCTATGAACATTTTTCTTGAGGTACGTTGAGCTATTAAGGAGTTGTGTTCATTTTTAGGTACTCTACTAACGTATGAAGAAATACTGTTGCTCAAATCTTAACACTTGCACGAGGACATGTCGAAAAGAGCTTTGCTACCAAGCCGGAACTCTTTGAGACATTTGTTTAGAATTTGAGGATAGGATTTTTGCATTTTAAATGATACGACTTCAGCATTTGTATCAATCTGGTATGTGAAACGGTCAGCATTGATGCTTTTTCTAGATTTCTTCAATTATGTACGATACTACACTCACAATTTCTTGAAATGATGGCTCCTTCTTTTGTATGTTGGTCAAATTTTGAACGCCACTCGTCCACTCATAAAATTTCATTATGTCCTCATAAGAAGTTAATGTATTTTCTTTGAGATCACAAGTTTCACCAAAAAAGGGACATTTCGTCGAGTTTCGATTGTGTTCAATTGTAAAAACGAACAAAAAACGACCTACCACTTAATTAGCTTCAGTGAAAAATAACTCGTGAAATGTGTCGCGCTAAGTGCAATCGGTGATCTCCGCCAACCACCTTAACAGCAAGAGGTTTATTGATGTTATTTAGCAAAATGACAATATTTTCTGTCAAATGACGTTATAAAATATTTAAAATCATCAGTTTAATTATTAAATAAAGGCTCGCGAAGTTACCTCCAAAAACCATATTTTCCAAAACTTTGAAGTAAATCCCGAAGCAGTTAATCATATGCGAAAGTAATAATATTTTACACGTGTCATTTTTAGTCCCTATAGCACCCTTTTGTTGCTATTAGAATACAGAAATTAGAAAAAAAATATTTTGACCCACCCTTCACCCTCTCTCTTTATTGAAAATAATCATTTAAAAAATAAAACAAATGGTTTTCCACACATACATTACGAAATAAATTGTTAATAAATTAACAATAACTTTATAAACTTACTAACAAGTTTAAAAGACGTATGACAACTGTCAAAAACTATTTACTAAATAAGACAAGTAAGGATGAACGGACTTTACCTATGTACTATGCACTGAATAGTACTGTCAAACGGCAATCTTGATGTTCTTTCATTTGGTTCCCACAGTGGTGTAGTTCCACTCATGATTACAAGCAACTTTTACTGTGGGACCAACTCCGATATCGCGAAAAAAAACATTTTTTCCATACAAAAGCGCAATACCTACCTACTCAACTTTAATGTATGGAACAGCAGATTTTTTTTTCGCGATATCAGAGTTGGCCCTATAGTAAAAGTTGCTTGTAATCATGAGTGGAACCACCCCACTGCGGGAACCAAATGATTAAAATTTCAAGATGTAGGTATATTCATTTGCATTTTAAGGGGTTTACATTTTATCACACTGCTTTTTTTTATTTTTTTTTATTTAATACCAATAATATATAAATAACCCGAGATGATCCTCCTTATCCACCAATAAGGAAGGCCTGAGCCCCAGCAGTGGGGACAATAAAAATTACTGATGGTCAACCTGAGATGAAATGTAAGGTTATCTAAACAATAGGCAAAAAGGTTTGTGCGCTAGGGTTTAATTTAGACCAGGGATTCCCAAAGCGGTTGATATCGACCCCTTGGTGTCTAAATCGGTTCCGCAAGGGTCAACGAAGTCTAAAAATCGACCCCTATTAATTAACCGTACTTCTTATTTGTAATTTGGCTATGGGGGTCTGAGGTATCTTTAACTTTTTGGAAAAGGGGTCTCTTGCCCAATATAGTTTGGGAACCCCTGCTCTAGACCATGGCTCGCCAAACTTTTTAGCCTAAGGGCCAGACTAACTCCTGCACCAAGTCCCAATGACTTAGTTAGCTCATTGTATCAACATACTGTAAAAAAATGACTGCACGAGCAGTCGTGTCTTTAATATTTTTTAAATTTAATTATTTTTATTTCACACATTTTAGTGACCAATTATGTAGTTTTGAAAAGTGCTCATTAAGACCTTTCATTTGATGCCCAAACTGTAATAAATGAAGAAAAAATTTTTTTATCACATTTGAAAATGGCGTCGCACAGTCGCTATATTGACTATAAAAAAATATAGCCATGATGTAAGGATTCTTATGATACATCATACATCCAAATCCGTTGAGCCATTTAGAATTATTAAATACCATTTACCCCAGACCTAGACAGTGGGGAATGTCCGAAAAATTGTATGAATATTTTTTTTATAGGTAGGTGGTGCATGGACCATGGTACATGATATTAAAAAAAAGTTTCAACACAAAATGTCAAAACCTTTTTTTTATATTTGTGGTTGTGGCAGGTGGTGGCAAAGGCATAAGAATAGACAATACTAGAACGGAAACTCCCGCTCCGAACGGGCTCAAGGTCACGATACAGAATTCTCAGTCGGGCTGTCACGGCCGGCGTCCCCTTATTCCTCGGAGATAACTATGGCCAGATAACTGGTTATCTGTGAATAATTTTTTTCCTCCCATATAACCAGTTATCTTTTAGGAATATAATTTCCTCGCAGATAACTGTTAAAATAATCAGTTATCTGTAAGGAAAATCTATTCCTAAGAGATAACTGGTTATCTCCGAAGAATACATTTTCCTCGCAGATAACTGTTATAAAAAAAAGTTCGTCGATAACTAGTACGCCTATAATGGAAAAGAATTGATATATGAGTTTATCGATATAAGAACTCTCTACAACGTGTTACAAAATAACCCTTAATGCTGAACCTGTTTTAATCAAGAAATATTTAATTCTCACAGTTATCTGAGAGGAAAATATATTCTTCGGAGATAACCAGTTATCTCTTAGGAATAATTTTTCCTCACGGATAACTAATTATTTTAACAGTTATCTGCGAGGAAATTATATTCCTAAGAGATAACCGGTTATATGGGAAGAAAAAAATTCTTCACAGATAACCAGTTATCTGGCCATGGTTATCTCCGAGGAACAAGGGCCGGCGTCGCCGCACGCGCGTTTGCCTGTTTTTGCGTTCCGTAATATTGTCTCTGTGCGTAAGATCTTAAAATTAAATTGTATTACAATAGTATGGTATGCTAATGGTATAACATGTAGTGATACATTCTAAAAATACTAGACCATGGGGCCTAAAAACTTCACGTAAACATTATTGAAATCTTTTTCTATTAATAACATAAAAACCTCTGAGTGCGGCCCACTTTCGGTCATACAACCGCTTTAAAGTTTAATAAATAGAGTATCAGTATACCCAGCTTTATACAATACTATTTTGTATCTATTCTGTGATTTCTTTCGTTACGTGTTGAAACACAACGAAACAGTAAGCAGATCAAAACTTAAAAATGATTTAGAAGTACATTTTTGTTCAAAATTTAATTTAATTTCCATATTAAATGTTTAGGTATTTATTTATACAAACTCAGGAGTAGGTAAGTACTTACTTACCCAGAAAAAGTGATTATTTCATTTTTGTATCTACTAACTAGAATAAAATAATGATTTTAAACTAAAGAAAAACTCATATTTTAGCGATATTATCTTTAAACGTAAGCAATATTTAACAGTAAGCAACCCTGGCAAACACGCTTGGACGACAGCGGGGCGTAGCGACGTGAAGGGGGAAGTAGTTATATAAATAGCGGCATTTGGGACTCGCACAAAGAAGAGTCGTTCTAGTATTGTTTATTCTTATGGCAAAGGTATAATCTCCATTCTGCTGTTACTTTCGTACATTTGTGAAGTCGAAGAGACTTTTTATTTTTTTTAATTTTTTTACACAACAGAAAATTCTAAAACTTTTTTCTATTACTAAGAGAGCTTATTCCTACATATAAAAAAAATATTTAGCCAATTTGATTTTTTTCGGACATTCCCCATTGTTGCTTTAAGTATCAAAACATATAATGCATTTAGCTGTAAATAGCTACTTGTTTGAAATATATACTATGATTTAATGAAGTCATGATTTGTTAACATAACTAGGTACTACCCATTTTGATATTATATGGCTTTGTATACCGCTTTTATCTTAATATGTTTATTGTTTAACTTACTTGTTTTATTTAGTAAGCAATCAAATATTTAAAATAACACTTTTATTATAAGATTGTGATAACTTAACAAACAACATTAAAAAAACAGAGTATTAGACTGACATACTATTGATAATTGTTCTAGATATACGAAGGAGATGGGCTACCTGACAAAATATGTTCTGAGTGTATTCAAAAGCTCAGCAGTGCTTACATTTTTAAACAGCAGTGCGAAAGGTCGGATCAAGAGTTGCGGCGCAATTATATTCCTCCTCCTGGTAAATTCTTTGCAATTAAATTCTTGGTCAACATATAATATTTTTACTTACATGCCGCTTTAAACTGATAAAAGCCCAAATATAGTTAGCATACAATTTTGTTTTCAGGTTTTTCTTCTACCCCACAACCGCCCAATAGACAGAGCAGTGATTCTGCGTTTTCCACTCATACTGACTTGTCAAGTCAGCCTAAACCGTCGTCATCGTCCGAGAGCATCGCGACCCCGGCTAAACGCAGCCGAAAACGAAGTCGAGACAGCATCGACAATACATCAGTCAGCAGTCGGTCGCACGACTACGCGCCGACCACCAAGCGTGTCTCCGAACTTAGGAAGTCGCAGAAACGTCGCCGTGCAGACACCAGCAACAACTCTTTCATCGACTCTGACTACGACGATCGCAGCGTGTCGCAGTTCTCAGGCGGTGAAACTGACTCTGACGAACCCCTCCTTAAAAATGATTTAAAATGTGATGAATGTGACAAAGTATTTTCGACCAAATTCGGCCTGAACAACCATCGAAGGATTCATACAAAAGAAAAGCTAAAAGAAAATCAATTAGTAAATATTCCAAAAACTGACACGAAGGATGCTGTGGATGACGATGACAAGTTAAACTGTGAGAAATGTGGAAAAACATTCAAGCTGAAGATAATGCTGAAGAGACATCATGATGTTTGCGGAACCACGCCACAAGTTTCGCCCCAAATATCTCCTAAAAAACAGCTGCTAATTTCTTTGGAACCGATAGATGCAAAGCCACAATCTTCAAATAAAATCGATTGTGAAATGTGCTCGACGAAATTTAAAACTAGAGATAACTTAGAAAAGCACATGCGCGTCGTCCACGCTGCGGTTATGAAAAATAGCAAACCGAAAGCTTGGACGCAAAACGGGACTATCCCCATACCTTGTCTTTACTGTCGCGAAGAGTTCACCGATTATAATAAACATAGCACACATTTCAATACTTGTTCAGAGAGAGTAGATACGGCTATTTTCGAATGTCCCGTTTGCACAAAAGTGACGTACAAAAAGAGTGCATATTTCTTACACTTAAAATGTATGCATTTCGTTTTCCAAAGTCCCAATAAGAAGCCTTCAATGGAGTCGTCTCCGTCGGCGCCGAAGGAGTCGTTTCCGTGCCGCATGTGCAACCAGCAGCTGCCGTCGCAGGCGCAGCTCATCGCGCACCTGTCCACGCACATGTCGCACGACGAGCCCGCCGACGACGCTGACGTCGCAGCCGCAGACGATCTTCCCGATGACGATGATAGGTGCGTATTGCACTAATAACTCTTATCTACTTATTAGCTTCCGCCTGCGACTTCGTCTACGTTGCATTCGTCCCTAGGGAACTGGACTTTGACCGGGATGAATAGTATCCTATAATATCCAGGATGTGTGCGAAATTGCCAAAGGACATCAGGCACATGAGACCCAAAAGTGTAATTCTGTTATCTATAAACACTTTATGTTACTACAATCATAAAACAGTAGCAACATTATTTTTTAACTCCTTCATTTAGCTTTAATTAATTATTGAAAAAAACAAAAGCATTTCAATGAAACGGACATCTTTGTTAGCGAATTCACAAGTCTCCTCTGAGTATATTTGTTCTGTGGCACAAGTGATTGCGCATTAAAAAAGAAGTCTGCCGGATGTCAGTCAACTCACCTGTCAAAAGCGTTTTGTTACGTGCGACATATGCACAGATTTGGTTCCAACTCGTACATTGTGGTGCTAATCTGTATCACTAACGCAGCTAACGAAACGTATTGTCTTGAAACTGGTGTTGCTATTTAGTGTCGGGGTTACCAAAAAAAAAACTTTCAAACGTAAATAACTCTTAAAACATAAATCTTCGTGAAAATCTGAATATTTTCTATGACTTACTAATAACATGCCTACATTTTGAAAAAAACAGAAACGTTATACATTCTTTGGTTTTTTTCTATGGGACTCTGCCTGATGTCCTTTCATCCAAATCCGTTCACCCGTTATTGTGTGATTGAGTAACAAACATTGAACTTCAAATTTATAATATTAGTAGGATTAACTGGGGCCCTACCGGCCAACTTTTCGAACATCGGTGGGTCTGCCGAGCTTGAACTTAAAAAGATAAATCGAAGTAAGGAATTTCGTATTGTACTATTTGCTGAAATTATTTGGATTGAAGATATCGATGTTCGTGTGACATCATGAATTGGGGTTCGCCATTTTGGCCCTATTGAGGCTACGAGGGTGGTTTGATAAGTCCGTGACTTTGTGAAGAAGAAAAAATTTTTTAAAGAATATTTTGTTTTATTTTTCTGCATAATCTCCTTTCAGCTCTATACACTTCGACCAGCTATGTTCCAACTTCTTCAACCCATCCAAAAAAATAGTTTTTATCAAACCATGAAAAATAGGCTCCTTTTTTAGCTATCACTTCTTCATTGGATGAAAATCTTTGTCTACCAAGCCATTTCTTCACGTTTGGAAAGAAGAAAATGTCACACGGGGCCAAATCTGGTGAATACAGGGGGTGTGGCAATAGGTCGTATCGCAATTTCACAAGTTTTGATGTTGCGATTGCTGACGAGTGGGCCGGAGTATTGTCGTGATGAAATAAAACATTTTTCTTTGCTAGATGCGCAGTCTTTTCTTCAGCAGTTCTATATTGAATCTATCCAAAAAAACAACATGGTAAGCTCCAGTAATTGTCTTGCCTTTCTCCAAAAAACCGATGTAAATAACACCTTTGCTGTCCCAAAAGACAGTGGCCATCTCTTTACCAGCCGAACAAACAGTTTTTGCCTTCTCTGTGGCACGTTCACCGGTAGAAGTCCACTGTTTTGACTGTTGCTTCGTCTCTGGCGTATAATGGTGGACCCACGTTTCGTCAACTGTTACGCACCGACGAAAAAAATCACTTGGATTGCGGTTATACAAACCTAGCATTGTTTAGAAGTTGTTACACGAATTCTTTTTTGGCCGACTGTTGGCAAACGCGGCACCCATCTTGCAAAAAGCTTTTTCATGCCGAGAATATCGTGCAAAATATGAAAAATTCGTTCGGTAGAGATGTGAATAGCATCAGCTATCTCGCGTATCTTCACTCGACTGTCTGCCATAACAATGTCGTGGATTTTGTTAACAATATCTTCAGTGGTGACCTCAATCGGCCTTCCTGGGCGGTCGGCGACAGTTGTGGTGGTACGAACACAACGAAATTCAGTAAACCGCTTATGAACCATTCCATGAGATGGAGCAGAGTCCCCATAATATTTTTCAGTTTATCATCCGTCTGCTTAATGGTTTTACCACGTAAAAAGTAGTGTTTTATCAATACGCGAAATTCGTTTTTCTCCATTGTAAAAGAATATCCCGACCTCACTTGCATAAATGCTTCCAATTTTTTAACTTTCGCGATAATTTAGAAAATGTAACAATATAAGCTCAGCAAGGAGTTCTAAATTAAGACAGGAAAATTAAATTATGAAAAAATATTGTATTCAACATTAAAGTCACGGACATATCAAACTGCCCTCGTAGTTTTATCTGTTTTAATTTGAATCCCGGCAGACTTGCCGAAGTTTAATGCGTTAGCTGGTATGGACGGTGTTGTTTTATTACTAATACACTCGTTCTTATTATTCTAGAGCTAGCATGAACGACGATTCAGTTTCGGTCATTTCGGACTACAGCAGCACAAGAGTTTCCACGGGCCCCTTGAAATGTCAACTATGCGACAAACGATTTAAATACAAGAAAGCTTTAGAGACTCACGAACAAAAACACGCTGAGACAGATGTGAAAACTGAACCACCAGACATAAATTCGAGTTTGTTATGTGAAACGCGCGGCCCCGACGCGGAACCGGCCGAAACCGAATCTAGTCAAGAGGAAGGAGATGACAACACTTGCGATATCTGCGAGAAGCAGTTTTCTTATAAGCGCTTGCTCATTCAACACAAACGCACGAAACATAACCAATGTTCAGGCACGAAACGAGCTAAAATCAATCTTAAGGACTGTTCCGTGCGATGTCTGATATGCGATTTAGAAATGAAAGTGAGCGCTGTAAATGAGCACAACCAAATGCATTCATCGAAGAACATCAAGCCGAGAAATTTATATAGCTGTGCTCTATGTGAAGAAACATTTAAGAGTTGTAGCGCCTTGGCCGAACATATAAAGTTTGTTCATCGCCTAAAGCAAACGCCGAAATCGAAGCCCCGGAAAGTATTGCAGGGTGGATCAGAGCTGGCGGATTTTTGTGAAGTCGTTGTGACAAAAGCGGAACCCCTGGATGTGCTCCAGAGTCACAACGACTTTGGTGAGGTTCCGGGCACCGGCGCGCCCCTCGTCAACATGAGCGGGTTCACTTGTCCGATATGTCAGAAGAAAATGCCGACACTCATTTCGCTGAAAAGACACGTCAATTGGCACGCGAACGTCGGCAACAATTTGGAGAAGAAAATTGAATGCTTCGTTTGCAAAGAGGTAAGTTTCAAATTCGGTGACATATTAAACAATGATTCGTGTCGACGAGTAATAATATTGTCCTGGTTTGTTTCAGTCGTTCCGTTTCCAGTGCCACTACAAGTTGCACATGCGCGAGCACTACACGGACCCGAACCTGGATCCGCAACACCTGACGTGCACCATCTGCGGTCGCAAAAGCAAGCACCTCCGCGCCGCACAGGCGCACATGAACTTCCACAAACAGACGCGCTTCCAAACTAAAGATTACCAGTGCTCCATTTGCAAACGAGTATTCCAATATCGAAAGGTGTACTTGTCGCACATGGTGATACATCTGAAGCGCGGCGAGAGCGCAGAGAACACGATCGTGGGCTACGAGCTGCCCAACACTGCGGATAAAACCGTTTTCGACGGAACTCACACCTGCCACCTGTGCGGGAAGGTGTGCGACTCCGATAACTCGCTGAAGTGCCACGTCCGGTGGCACAATTCCAAGTCCTCGCTTTACGGTGCCAGACACGAGTGCCACATATGCGGACTAGTGTACACTAACAAGAGACGGCTGGAGCTCCACACGAGGACTCATTACGAAGATGAAAACGGCCCGTTCAAATGCACCATTTGCGGCAAAGGATTTATTGATGAGGAATATTTCCGTAGACACGTGAAAGGACACAATTTCGACCATCAGGTTCATAAAGACAGAATAGATAAATTGAGGAAAG
This sequence comes from Agriphila geniculea, assembly GCA_943789525.1. Classification (NCBI taxonomy): domain Eukaryota; kingdom Metazoa; phylum Arthropoda; class Insecta; order Lepidoptera; family Crambidae; genus Agriphila; species Agriphila geniculea. Next base: position 26,307,875 of record OX038872.1, on the reverse strand, counting down.
ATAAAGTAAAATGTCCCATATGTACACGGTTTTATCCTGACTTGGTGAGACTTATTCGTCATTTGAGAAGAACTCATCCCGAAAGTAAAATGATCAAAACCGATCCAGATGCTCCTCCACCTATGTACTATTCGTGCAAACTATGCGCTAAAGTATTTCTTGACGAACGCAGACTGCAAAGCCATGAGGAGGCACATTTAAGGAAACCTCTCTTCTTTAAATGCAGGTTCTGTGGCAAAAATACAATATCTTTAAAGAACCACAATGTACATATTAAAGCTCATTTGACGAAAAATTACTTCGATAATCCATTAAAATGCACACAATGTGATGAAACATTTACCAAAGGATATGATTTGCATCATCATTTGCGCGACGTTCATAATATTAGAGAGAACTGGATAGCGGAGCGGACAGAACAAACATTAGAAGGTCCACTCAAAGAGTTGCAATGTGCTATTTGCTTGAAGGTGCTCGCCAGCAAGGGCAACTACGAGCGCCACATCGATTACCACAACACATTGCGATGCAACTATTGCTTCGATTACTTCAGTACTCTCAGGTTCTTGGAGGGCCATTTAGCTTTCAATTGTGATAAAAAGAAATTGATCGGTGATACAGAAATATATCCCAAAAAAATTAAATGCCACATCTGCTACAAAGCATTTCATTTGCAGGTGAAGTTGGATTGCCATTTACGGATCAAACATGATATAAAAGTGTTTAAAGAAAGATCTTCCGATAGAAAAGAGACAGTATGCGATTACTGCTTTCGAGTATTTGAAAACGAAGAAGCTTTATCATCTCACAAAATATACCATCGCACTATCGGTTACTTTGGTTGCATATATTGCAAGCGGAAGTTTAACACCCTCACACTTTATAGGAAACATAAGAATCACCACTTTTCACAACTAAATGTCGACAATCCAACCAAATGCGAACACTGCGACGAGACGTTCGTCGCATTCAGGGAGATGATATATCACATGAGAGACGTGCACGGAGACGACAAAGAGTGGGTTGTCATGCCTAAGGATTCCATAGAGGAGACTTGCCCCATTTGCAACAAAATATTCTTTAACCTCCACAGACATTTGGATTATCACGAAGAGAACAGATGTAAGAAATGTGCTGAATACTTTTTCTCTAGAAATGATTTCGATAACCACCTGTGTGCCATAGAGAGCGACGACGAGGAGCTGCAAGCCAACGGCAACGATTGCATGCCGGCCTATGAAGAGTGCCGGTTTTGCTTCAAGCCAGTCACCAGGTCCAATTCCAAGAAACTGCACGACAACATCCATAAGACGTCCGGAGCGATATCGTGTCGATTCTGCGATCTCAAATTTAAAACGATGGACGCGTTCAATATACATTCATTTTCACATCGAAATAGAAAATACAACAAGAGGCCTATAAAGTGTCGAAAGTGCGGCGAGAAGTTCGTGAAATACGGTCCTTTCATAAAGCACATGAAGTACGTGCACAAGTCGACAAAGAAGGTGCACTACCGCGCGATAGTGAAGCCGGAGCGGTGCGTGGTGTGCGGCGAGGAGTTCCCCAACCTGCACAACCACTACCGCGCGCATCTGCAGAACCAGTGCCAGCAGTGCCGCAAGTACTTCACCTCCGCGAAGGTGTTCTCTCAGCACCAGTGCGACAAAGAAGACTCGGACCCGTCCAAAGTCTTCGTTTGTGACGAAAATCTTCCAGTTCTGATCAACACTTACGTGCCGAAGGACTTGAAAGACGATGAAAAGTATTACGGTTACAGCGGCGATGATGACGAAGTGGAACCGGACTCGTTGGCGCTCGTTCGGCCCGCCGTCACCGCCACCGACGACAGCCAGGCGAGCCAGCCCGAGCTCAGCCAGGACGAGAAGGAATTGCATTCTATGGTTTCCTCTCCGATAATATCAGACGTGCTGTCTCTCTACCAGCAGAAGGAAGAAAATGTTGATAAGAAACAAATCGTCGCCGTCCACGATATTGTCAACTTAACAGATGACGATTCCATGGACATAGATATGAGCTGCAGCATACCTATTATAACGATTGATTAGAATGCAATAATTGCCCGTGTATGATTCAGAACCAGCTGCCCACTGTGACATACAGATATAATGTCTGACATCTAACTTGAACTAACGAAAATGTTCCTGAACATGTGCTGGTGGTGCACATGTTGACTACATTAGATGACTATTTTGCACTTGTAGAATGATTTAAATACATCCAGAAATGTTCTAAATGTTGTAATTAATCAAGAATTAAATCTTAATCACGAATATTAAAATAACAATTTATAAAAATGTTTTGATAGATTACATTTGTCAAACTTGGAAAGAAATCTCATTGGCTGCATATTTTATTGAAACTTAAAAAAATTAAACTGTGGGGCTGCCACAAGGATGAAATTTTTCATGTGCATAAATGCAAACATACACAAATCTTGGAAAACAAAGACATGGAAAGCTGTTGATTTTAGACAAATCCGAATTTATAATAATTCTACATCTCATAGTTGGCAGCTCCGCTTTCGTTCTTTTTATTATTCATTGTAGTCAGGAAAAATAAGAATAAGGCCCAAATCCAATTTTCTGTTTTTTAAGTAAGTAACACTTTTTTTTATCAAAAAAATTGTTTTGTAAAAGTAAATTATGTAGATGTAAGTAAGGTATTTCGATTTAAGGTAATTAGATAGATATTTGATCATATTGTGTATTAATGTTAGAAAATCATAGATGTCGGTGCTCACCAAGTGAGTGGCGGTGATGGTTCTTTTGATGTATTTTTTGACCCAATCGATGACGTCGTGCCAGTGTGTAACATTTATTTTTATGAATAATTTTGAAAATTGAGTCAAGCGCGAATGATTTTTTTTATAGTAATTGGGTAGGCTAAGTGGCGTTCCTGTCATTAAAAAAGGCAATAATGATGTTTGTAATTTGTAGAAAATCCGCATAGACGTAACTTTTTGCGCCTGTTTATTCTTACTTGTCCTATTTAGCAAACAGTTTATGACACTTGTGATAAGTCTATTAAACTTAAATCGCTATTTCTAAAAATATGTTATTAATAAGATAATGATATCTTTCGTATTCTATGTGTGGAAAACCATTTGTTGTATTTTATAAATGATTATTTAAATAAAAGTTGGGTGAAGATTGTTTACCAAATAAGACAAGTAAGGATAAACAGACTATACCAACTTTATTAAAAAAATAACTACAAGTAATCATAAATAAAATAGTTTTTCTTAGCAACTACTGGTTTTTTTAAGATAGGAAGCACCTTCACCTACCTAATGGCCTTAAGCTTTTTTGCTCTCCAATGGTTTGCGCCGACCGTGTATATATTTTACCATGTGAATCTTAATACTATTCTTAGATTTGGTATGGTTCTAATGGTGTATGTAGAGTTTAACACCCGTTTGCACCTAACTTAAGGATCTTTTCGACCAATAAAATGCGCATGACCGCAAAGTTCATGACGCCGCGCCGTTTTAATGTGTTGTTTAGTAATCAAAATATTTAGGTGATTCTTAAGTTTAATGCAAACGGGTGTAAGTATTCTGTCTTAAGTAGGGCAGAATAGTGGGCCTAGCATGTGCACCACGCACGACAATCCCTGGTCTTGTATCATGTATACTTGTATAGAAACGGCATAAGATTTAATTATTGATTTTGGAGCTATTTTTACCAATAAGATTTATTTTTATACATTCTCAAAAAATCAGGTCCAATAATAATAAATGATGACCGTTGTTCTTTCTCGACACTTCTCGTAATGACAGACATCGCGAGATAAGAGCGCTTTCACATATTTAAGTCGCGCTGAAGCAGTCGTGCGTAGCGTAGTCGTAGCGTTTTAGTAGCGCTGCTCGGTACTATATTGAAGCGCTGCAGTCGCACTTGTAAGCGCGCGCCTGTCGCGTGTTAGACGCGCGTCTGCCATATGTATGGATATGACAGACGCGCAGCTAACGCGCGAAAGCTCTCCTCGACAATTAGTCACGGTGCGCACGCTAGGCCCTCGAGTTTGGCGGCGATTTGGATACATGTTAAATAATATCTCGTAGATTTAACATTAAAAATCTTCACCAGCTATTGGGCTGCCATATTCGTAGTGTAATATACCACAAATTGATTGAAATATGTAGATGTGTGGCGCAATATAGATTTTGTAGTGCTGCTTTGACAATTATATGATTGGCTTTATTAATTTGAATTTCTCTCGGACGACAACATTTTACCGGGCATGGAATGTTTTTATTTTTGTCTACTTTATACTTCGATAGGGTTAGATGCTGATTTACTTAAGATTAGGTAGAATGTTGTAAAACACTGCGAGTGTGAATAGGTTAAGGTTAAGTAATAATAGTCATTGGAGATCAAGATTATGCCGCTATATATTTCACCATCGGGAGAGTGTTTTGTACAGAATAGCTTTATTTACTCCCTGACTACAGTCTATTCCAAATACGATACGAAGTCCCTTTTGACAGCCAACTTTTGTAATTGTGCATTTGCTGTTGAAATAAAGTTCGAGATAATGGCATTGTTAGCGCACCCACCACGCGCTCGCTGCCCGTAACCATAACAAGTAAAATTGGTTTCAATACGCATGATGCGGCGGGTAGCCGCAAACGCCCAGGTTTCTCTAACTGCTGCGGCTCGCGGCTGACAACAACAAAGTCAATAAACGGGTGATCCGAAAACGAATCAATACATTTTATATGAGATACGTAAAACATGACTTAGATTCATAAAATATGACTAAATTATGGCAAAGGAAATTAATAAACCATGTTCCATACTATTTTCTTTGTCGATAAACGAATAAGCGAAATTTGGTTTTAGAGAAATGTGTGGCAATTTCTTATTTACCTTTGAAAAGTGTGATTACTTGGATTGTTTCTTTTGGTCACATCACAATTACTTAGAGTACAAGACACCATAGCTCCACGATACCTTTATTTTAAATTCTAATTAAGATTAAAAAATATTTTAAACAAACTGTGATTGCTTATTTGCTAAGCGGGACGCTAGGGGCTCTTACTGTAAAATATGTTGGCACATGTCACTTGATCCTTTGTCTCTTTTTTACATAGACCGTGTCCGTATGATGTTAACTTCTCTTTTCCACGCTTTGTTGGTCTTCTTGAGCGCAGCGAAAATTTTTCTATGTCTATGCGGCTGACAATCTGTAGCTGCTACGCAGTGCGTTTACTGGACTTTACGTACAGCTAATATTTTTTTACATTGCATTCGTTAAATGGGACTTCTTTTGTATAGAAAAACACAGCCTGTTTTGTCAGTGTTAAATTTAATCACCACGGTACTTCTCAGTATACGATTTACATGTATTGAAATGAACTATAAAATTATTACATTTCTGTTTACAAGAACCCGACGCCGACGAAACGTTATTATTAATAACTTGAGCGCATCGCGCATCACACGTTTTGTATGGTGAGATGTACTGTGAACAAAATTAAGTAAAAACGACTTCGTAATTATTACTGTTGTGTATCATTCCGGCACCGGCGCAACTCTGTGCTGTATTTGTAATTGCCAAAATGTAAGAAATGTCCTAGTTATAGTTGTTGATTTAATTTAGTAAGTCTCAAATTTCTATAGATATTTTATGCATGTACGCGAATTCGAGACGTGGACTTTTATTATCGTATGAACATAATTATTTCGAGTTGAATGTTGTATTTGTTTATTTTTCTTTTTCCATTATCTGAAGCGTAAATGATCTATCTGTGTCTGCGTCATTATTTTTTAATAATATTTTTTTTTCGCTATTTGTTAATAAATGTTTCACATGCGAATAAATTGTTTTTTATTTAGTAATTTTCAGTCCCACTTAATCGCTGATTCCGTGTATTCCCAGAAGTCCCGATAAAGTTGTTCCGTGACGGGGCTTGTGGGATTTTTCTTCTCAAAGGTTCGGTTACTTTTACAACTACTACTACAACCGGGTTTGCTTGAAATGATTCGACACGATTCTGACTGATTATTTTTGAGTGACATTTATTCATCACAATGTGCACAATTTTAATGAAAATATGCGATTTCCAGCTCCACTATAACATTGTACTATGTCAGTAAGTTTTTCATCAAACAGCTTTAGTAAAACGCAATCATGTAATTAATATATTTATTTCGTCAACGTAGCGTTACAGGTGGTTTATTAACATTACTGTTAGTAATAATCACTTCGTTCACTTCATATCACGACAGTAACAAGTTAAATATAAAACAAATTTTAATATTATAAAAATAGCTTTGCGCCTTTTTACAATATACAAGTGCTAGTTAATTACAGGTGCTAACTTATATGTAACGGTTAATTTCATAAAATAAGGTCATTTACAACGAGAAAACAGTCTTACGACTCGTGAATGTGTGACAAGGTAGAAGATAGGTAGTTACAATGCTTATGAAGTTAAATCAGTTGTTAATACATAACTAACTAATCTCAAAGTTATAATAATTATTTTTAACTTTCATAAAATTCAAATGCTATATGCGCTGTATTGGAATTTAAAATGCATCCACTTCAACATGATTACATGTTATTTCTCTACTCCCATTAGGGAGTAACAGTGACAGAAACTCGTTTGGTGCTGAACTGGCAAAAGTCTTGCATTGAAAATACAGATATATAGAGCATACATTTGAAGTGTTACATGATATTTTCGAAAGCTACAGTACAAAAACTACAGCAAAGTAATTTCCTAGGACCAAAATTAACAACATCTTATATGCTTTAAAATTAAACATAAATTAATATATTGGAATAATTTTTCTAGCGAAGTCATTATAAATAAAAAAAAAACAGGTATTATTGATTGACAAATCTATGAGAATATGGAACAAAGTGATAGCTATAAACTATTTTCCTAATATAAATCACATTACTTACATAAAATAATCAATTATGACAAATCCTGAATTGAACAGCTTCTTACTATGTCAGCATTGCGGCATACCATTCCAGTTATTTAGACCAGACCAGACCGTTAGCACCGTTTTATCGAACCTGTGTATGCCGCCGATAGACTGTACAAGAAATAATCTACAATGATTTGACATACACACGTTCGATGAAACCACATAAAAGGACATCAGGCACATGAGACCCAAAAGTGTATAAACATAATTCTGTTATCTATAAACACTTTATGTTACTAGAATCATAAAACAGTAGTAACATTATTTTTTAACTTCTTCATTTAGCGTTAATTAATTATTGAAAAAAAACAAAAGCATATCAATGAAACGGACATCTTTGTTAGCGAATTCACAAGTCTCCCCTGAGTGTATTTGTTCTGTGGCACAAGTGATTGCGCATTTAAAAAAAAAGTCTGCCGGATGTCAGTCAACTCAACTGTCAAAAGCGTTTTGTTACGTGCGACATATGCACACTTGCACAGATTTTCCGTTTGATCGGTTCCAACTCGTACATTGTGGTGCTAATCTGTATCACTAACGCAGCTAACGAAACGTGTTGTCGTGAAACTGGTGTTGCTATTTAGTGTCGGGGTTACCAAAAAATATAACTTTTAAACGTAAATAACTCCTAAAACATAAATCTTCGTAAAAATCTGAATATTTTCTATGACTTACTAATTACATGCCTACATTTTGAAGAAAACAGAAACGTTATACATTCTTTGGTTTTTTTGTATGGGACTCTGCCTGATGTCCTTTGCAAACACAGACTACACAGATAGATATATCGCCATTATAAATAATTGTCGCGTGTAGCCCGAATTATATAGCAAAATATTCCGCCATCATCACCATAACGTAATTTTTGTTGAGCTTTATACATTATCTATCAAAAACCCCTGTCAGATCCTGAAACAGGTAGAAACGAATTCGTTTATCGGCCATGTTCCCTGGAAGTGGAGAATGTTGTTCAGTGTTAGCAACACTATCAGCTGTTTCAGGATCTGACAGGGTTTTTTTGATGTGATTAGGACTTATCACCGACAATCAGTTCACCGAATGCTATTTGCCAACCGCCATATCACCGAAGATTCATTTCACCGACAGGTTATTTTACCGACGGGTCATTTCACCGACAAGCCATTTGACTGAAACTCATTTCACCGATTTTATCGAAAGGGAAACAAAATCATGCATGTAAGTAAATCAACAATTTTTATTTCAGACATTATTTGTCAAACCAAATCGAAATAATATGTCATTATTATTAATCAATAATAATCAAGTACACTTATGAAATCGAAGAAATGTACTATCGGTAAAAAAAGTTTCAGTCAAATGGCTTGTCAGTGAAATGACCCGTCGGTAAAATAGCCTGTCGGTGAAATGAATCTTCGGTGATATGGCGGTTGGCAAATGGCATTCGGTGAACTGATTGTCGGTGATAAGTCCTAATCCCTTTTTTGATACATGATGTATCTTTGACAAGGCATATTTTGCTATCATAAGAGTAACTGATAAGAAATAAGAACTGCAATGCTGGTTTAGTAAGGTGCCCGCCACACCTATGGTTCTATTGGTTATAAAAATAATCTGTATAATACTCGCCCATGGCAGCTCCCGGCACAAAACTACGAAACTAGAGTGTAGTGTATGCAGAGTACAAAAACTTCAAAATAAAATATAATTATATAAAAATATATAGAGGGATTAGAGAGGCATTTATAAGTATCACAAAGATTTTATAGGAAGTAATATAGAGAACAATCTAACGGGACAGTTGAAACCTCTATTACTTTACAAAACATAATCCATTTAATACAAAAAGTACCTACTGGTGTCGTATTTTTTGTACAATTTTCAGAAATATTTAAAAGTTGCTGTTTGCTCTCTTTTCTTACTCTAGTGGGTAAATTATGCCTTGCGCTCAACATTGGCGAGTAATCAAATACTTAACGTTCAAACATTATGATATCTGTCAATCCTAATTTAAACCTTAATAATGTATTCTTTAAGCCTAGATATGGTTACAGTTCATCGCTTTTTAGAATCACCATCGTTTTCCTCAGTCGTTTGTAAAGCGTATATACATAATATACAGAAGACAATATCAAGATGTATACATTTAAGTAAGTATAGCTAAAATAATATAATGTTATTATCTTAATTCTAAAATTAACTTTCATCCGGGTTAATACGGTACTCTAATGATATCGCAAGTTCCAATATGTTGTTAGCGAATTAAAATAAAATAACTTAGTCGAAACTAAACGTGAGCATAGAAACCGACTCACTCCGACTCACTAAGGTAAGTAAATATTTTCGGAAAACCCTGTAAGAAATAATTAGAATCCACTAAGGTAATGCATCTGGTTTGCTGGAAGGTACGATCGGCAACTCACGTGTTTTACCACTTTGCAGAAACATTCGTGTGCGCAAGTATTGCCTCTGACACACTAAACGTATGTTAGTGACGTCGCGGCGTGCAAGTGATTTTAACCGTGAGAGTGGTAAAGCGGAAGTGTCGTCGATAGTACCTAGGTAGGTAGTAAAGTTAAAATTTCTTAATTAACTAATCCAAAGTGATTCTAAAACGGCGGTTCTTCACTCCCATTAATGAGCTATGTCCGCACGTCGCGATGTTTGATAACGACGCGGCTACACAGCACTTGACTAGTACATATCATTTACACAGAGGCACTGAACATTAGGGCTAACACATTGGCACACCAATCACTCTCGCTTACAATACTAACCATGCCACAACCCATCCAATCGGTGTGTATCTAGTTTATGACAACCTTAATCTAATTGATACGTTCCATATACACACATCATTCTTTCAAAATTGTTCCTTTAATCATAAGCAGTTTTAAGCATTCCGTTGTTGAAGAATGAAATATTAGGAATGCTTATATTGTTTAGTTATTGTAGTCACACTGACTGAAGATTTTATAAGGGCGCTTGTACACTTACTCGTATGATTCATATTCGTGATATTATACGGTGATCTTTTACAATTAGTTTTAAAGAGTTTTCACATATCGTCGGCGAAGAGTGAAAACCTCGTAAATCAAATTTTTGTCTAGAAATTTTTTTGCAGTTTTTGACAGAAAACCTCTTATCTCACGACTCTACCTTACTCATATTCCATTCAAACGCGTACAACGCTATCTATTGCATTTTATGAAAAGCTCGTCAATGACAGAAGCTGGTCACGAGTGACGAAAAACTCGGCAAAAGTGTTTTGACAAGAAAGAGGATTTACGAGGTTTTCACTCTTCGCCGACGATATAGGCGTTTTAGTCATGCTTCTGTCGCGTGTCTGTCATATGTATCTTCTGTCGTGCTGCTGACGCGCGACTACAACTAATGTTCGTAAAAACACGAATATGCACAAGCGCCATAACAGATGTAAGTAAAGTGAATTTACACTGTTTATGAATAAGGGGCCTTGTCTGTCTATGCCTATTCATCAACAGACATTCGATACACGACAATAATTGTTTGCTTTTGTGAAATATACATATAGTAAATGATATAAAACATGTAATACAAACTAATTATTATGCATTTAATCTCTAACGCGTATAAAACGATAGTAAACAAGTATGTGTATAACTTATTGTTAAAGAAGACTTAAATGAAATAAGATTAGTGAATTATTAGTTTGTGTTTATGAGCTAAGTAATCTTTGAGCAATGGGTTGTGCTCTCGAGCCTTCAGATATAGAAATTCAGAAATCGGTGCAGCGACTCGTTATTTTATAAAAAAAAACATTGTTTATAAACAATGTTTATGTGACAATGGTGTCAATTCAGTTGACAACGTCTTAAATAAATGAAGGGACTAAATTTAGTTTTCCATCCTATTCTTTCTGTATCGAAAAGACAAGAACAGAATATGTACTAAAATTAAATTTAGTCCTGTCATACAAATACTATGTCGTGACAACCGAATCTACACCAATATTTCTGCTCCGCCCAGTTATCATAGATTCCTTTGAAAATACAAAAATATTGTATAAACTGATCTCGAAATATCTATAAATGATGCTATTTGATTTGCGTTATACGCGGTTACTAATTCACATTGAAATAAGAACTACTGCTTAGCTAAATCTTCTAAAAACAGGCTACCTGAGCTGATTTGTCGACACTATTTTACTAAGCACATATCTAAAGTGAGCTACGGGTTATTTTTGACGACCCATTGAGCGAAAAGTAAAATCAAAGTACAGTCAACAATACATGAGGTTACACAATGTGTGTAACCTCAAATAAAACTCAAATTTCTCCAATTGATTTTATGTCTTAAAGCATCATAAGTTAAGTTCAAAATCAATTGGGTATAGTACCCAAGATGTTGCTGTCTGAACAATAAAAGTTTAAGGTCGATAAGTATTAAAACGCTTTCATATCAAAACTATGGGATTACCTTTATGGTTTCGCTTATGGCAAAAACATCTTTAAAGAAAATATAATTATAGGTGTGTAGTAAAATAAAAAATAAAGAAAAATTACTTGTTGCTTTTATCAGTAACATGAGCGGTTATGCGTTATGGCGTCACGGTATGTTGTCGAACATGTAAAAGGACACGCTTTTTTGTTCTAAAAAATGGTTTGACATTTATTTTTGCGTTAAAAATAGTCACCTGTAAAGTGCAGTTAAAAAAAAGAATTGCTGTTTTTTATCAATTTTCATCATAAAAGTTACTTGTTGTTGGTTGCGTCAGTTGTGTTGTAATGGTGTGGTGTCACGGTATGTTGTACCACTCGCCGTCCGTCCGACTGTGTGGTCGGAGTGTATGGGTCATGTAGCCGAACATATAGACAAACGAACGAACATGTAAAAGGGTGTAGCAACTAGATTCTTTTTTAGAACAAAAAGCCCAGTATCTACTTGATTTATTTCTGCGTTAAAAACATTCACCTGTAAAATACAATGTTATTTTTAGTGAATAAAAAACCTCTCGTGGGGTCGATCAAACTGAACAACTTTCATTATGTGGGACCAACCTTTAATTCGCGAAAAAAATCAGTTGTTTCATACATTGCGATGGAGTAGGATTGTACTTTTGTATGGAATATCTATTTTTTTTCGTAAATTCAAGGTTAGTCCCATAATGAAAGTTCAGTTTGATGGTCTGATCAAACCCACGAGAGGTTTTGTATTAACTAAAAAGAACCTTGTATAGTTAAGTGATTGCTGTTTTTTATCAATATTCATCATAAATTTACTCGTCGGTTGCGTGAGTTAGGTGGTTACGGTGGTGTGGTGTCACGGTATGTCGTCCCACTCGCCGTCGCTGGTGTCGGAGTGGTCGGAGTCGGTGTCGGAGTGTATGGCCTCGTTGCGCTTCTGCAGCGCGCGCGCCAACGCGCCCGCCAGCCCGTCGCCGCCCGCGCACGCCGCCTCCGCGCCCGCGCCCGCGCCCGCGCCCGCGCCGCTCGTGCTGCGGCTCACCTGCGGGGGACACGGGGTTATTGCAAACATTTTAACACATAAGCTTAGAATAAGCGTGCCCGCAGACTACAGACTTTCTATCGCCCGATAGTTGGTTTTGTTTGAAGAATCGGCCGATACCAAATCGTTGTAGTGTGCGCACTTGCATACTTCTTCTGTTTTTTCTATCGGTTGACAGTTTGGTCTGTAGTTTGCGGGGACTCTTATAGTGATGGGTTTTGAATCAAAAAACAGTATATGAGTCAATTCGACTGACTCGTAAGTGGTTTGAATCGTCGATTCGAATTTAACGATGATTTGAATCGATGTGATGATTCGAATTGATGTGATGATTTGAATCCTTATGATGACTCGAATCAAAGTGCTGATTCAAATCGATACGATTACTCGAATCAATAATAAAATATGATTAAAGAAATTATACACTTTATACAAATATTAAACTGCCTTATCAGTAGTTCTCAGCCCCTAAGGTAAAACTTCTTACGCTCTCAAAGATTCGGATCAAAAAAACTGATTCAAATTCAGCCAACCAATTCGAATCAGGTGATGATTCGAATCGGCACAAATACTTATTCGAATTAAGCTTGGTTTGACGTCATTCGAATTATTCGAATTAAATTTATTCGAATCCCATCACTAGAGTAAAAATAGTCTAGAGCAGTAGTTCTCTACAAAGCGCACAGTCACAACTGACCCAAAATGACCCGATTTTTATCCTTCCTACGTCACCTAATCGTATACTACATATTATAAAACAAAGTCCCTCGCCGCGTCTGTCTGTTTGTTCGCGATAAACTCAAAAAATACTGAACGGATTTTCATGCGGTTTTCACCGAGTGTTAGAATGATTCGTGAGGAAGGTTTAGGTGTATAATAAGTTGAGGTTTTATGTAAATTGGTAGAAATGTCAATAATTGTTGAAGAAATCGGCAAAAATTAAACCGTCTGGGAGCTTGCATCGAAAACGCTGCATAAACCTTTTGAGCTATAACAAAATAATGTATGATGAAATTCTTCCTCTTTTGTAAATCTACAATAAAGTCCGCGATGGTATATATCTATCTTTTAATAATAACTTACTATACCCTTTAGACCCCACTAGACCCAAAAATTGGTCACGTACAATGCGGTAATTTGGAAAGCTATTTAAACGTTAGTTACCTTGAGCATTTTATGCACATTATTTTAACCCTTTACACCAGGGATGCACACACTTACTGAGACCATGGGCGACTTGGGCAAATGATGAACTAATGGCGGGCCACCAGCATAAATTAAAAACATTAAAACAAGCCAAAAAAAATTTTTTTTTCAATGTATGAGGGAATATTGTTGCCGGCGGGCCACTGGCATATTGTCGACGGGCTACATGTGGCCCGCGGGCCGCAGTCTGTGCATCCCTGCTTTACACATACCATTTAAATGAATATCTTAGGAGTTGTCGCAAAAAACTACGCATGCGTTAATAAATTCAAGCGCGATTCCTACACCGATAACGGGACGGGACTCGAACGAGATCGAAACAGACTTTTGGAGATTTTTGGGTGTTTTTGGCAGGGACCGTAAAATCCCTTTATTTGATTTATCCTATTTTTAGGGAAACCATATTAAAAGGCTTCCCAAATAATATGGATTCCTAAATGGTAGGGTTTCCCTATCGAAAGTATTTATTTGATTAAGCCTATTGTTAAGGAAACTGTATTAGAAGGCTTCCCAAATGATAAGGTTTCCCCATCGAAAGTGTTTATTTGATGAAGCCTTTTGTTAGGGAAACCGTATTAAAAGGCTTCCACAATTGATAGGGTTTCCCTATCGATAGTGTTTTTTTCATTGCCAATTGTTACGGAAAGCATATCAAAAGGCTTCCCAAATGATAGGGTTTCCGTATCGATATGGTTTCTGTATTGATAGGGTTTCCGTATCGATAGGGTTTCCCCATCCAAAGTGTTTATTTGATGAAGCCTTTTGTTAGGGAAACCGTATTAAAAGGCTTCCCCAATTGATAGGGTTTCCGTATCGATAGGGTTTCCTTATCGATAGTGTTTTTTTCATTGCGAATTGTTACGGAAAGCATATCAAAAGGCTTCCCAAATGATAGGGTTTCCGTATCGATAGGGTTTCTGTATTGATAGGGTTTCCGTATCGATAGGGTTTCCCTATCGATAGTGTTTATTTTATTAAACCAATTGTTAGGGAAAGCGTATTAAAAGGCTTCCCAAATGATAGGGTTTCCCCGATAGGGTTTTCGGATTCGGTAAGTGCTTACCCAAACTAACTGTATTAATATGGTTAGCCTTTCGTTGGCGTAAGTCGACGATATGCTTACCGAATCTATAGGGTTTTTGAAAACAAGTCTATGAAATACCCAATCAAAAACCCCTTTAAGAGTAAGCGTTCCGGTCCTTAGTTTTTGGAAGGTCGCATTTGGCAAAAAAGTAAGGACCCGAATCGAAGCGAAGGCGGGTCGCTAGTCTATAATAAAAACGAAAAAGTTTCAATTTCCCTACTTTTAGGGGATTTAGTTACTATTTTATTGAATTTTAGTTATTAGGTAACGTATGAAGGATATAAAGGATATGTCCCATCGCGCGTGTCATTTGCCTCACCATTCTCAAAAAATTAAAATCTATCGCGTCTTAATCAAAGTAGTATGTCAGAGTAGGTATTTTACTCTAGAATCAGATTAATAATTATTTTCTGCATTAAAAAGTGGGATTTTTAAGTTAAAACGCTTTTAAATCACAATTTTTTATCATGATAGTACTATTTACTTAATTTTTTTCACAAAATACTTCAGAAAACAACTTAATGTTTTTGTAATTGTTTTACTAAATATAAAACAATTCTTGACTGATACTATACCTAAATAAAATGTAATTAGCATTTTTTAATTATGAAAGTAATTAAATAAAATAAAACTGGGGCAACGCTGGGACATCTCCTTTATTCAGTTTAGGCAGTTACAAGCACTTGTGAATGTAAAAGAAGCTACGCCATCGGTTCGCAAGCACTGTAAAATCTCAAGCTTAGAATAATAACCTCAGAAGCCGAGTCTTTGTATGTAAAGTGAGGCAAAAAGATTTCATTTTTTGAGAATAGCGAGGCAAATGACATAGGCGCGATGGGACATGTTCTTTGAATCTACATTTAAATGCCTCTTGACATATAAATAAAAGGTTTGCACATGACATAGACCGATCCCAGGGCAACTTGCATACGGGTATCGATTGAAACTGAATACGGTTTAACAACGCGGCATTTACCTTAGCTAACCCGTTTCAAATATCCACTTCAGACTGCAGCGCGAATTATGCATTTTTTTATGTACATCACAAGATTAAATTAAAATTCTTCGCCATCACGAAACCTAACCGTCGCGTCGTCGTCTCGTCTCGTTCATCTCAGCTTCGTTCGTACGTTTGTTTATAACCTGAATACTTACTGCGCGTAGCTCGACTCCTTGTCTGATCTCGCTGAGCAAGTTACTCCTACCATCGTTGGTCGCAACCTTTTGGGTCACCTCCACGTGCTAAAGAACAATAGAAAAACATAATTAATCGTTAAAATAAATAGTGCGTGTACATTTAAAAGTTACTTTCTGATAAAAATTCCCTATCAAACAAAATTTAATCACAGCTATAATACATGTCGACGCAACACCATCATATTAAGAAATAATAACTTTGATTGTGTTATCCTACTTAATAATATTATAAATGTGAAAGTTTGTGGGTTTGGATGTTTGTTCCTCAATCACGCAAAAACTACTTAACGGATTTGGTTGAAATTTGGCACACAGATAGTAGATAGCCTGGATTAAAACATAATTCCCGATATTCCCACGGGAACGGGAACCACGCGGGTGAAACCGCGGGCGGCCGCTAGTAATTACTATTACTAATTTGTTCTTAAAATGGTTTAAAGCTTCTAAATTCTTATCTTGATTTATAATAAGCATGGAATAAACTTTGTGCATTGTTTTGAAATTAATCTAAAATTAAGAAGTTATTCGGAACAGTTGGCCTGTCGTCACATCCGCCGGCATTTGGCCGCCCCGGATGTTTTGGCTAGTTATCGATTAAAAAATTAATTGAAGCCTAAATTAGGTTTTAAAAATTGATAGATGAATTTACAGATTTATTTCATTACCCTGAAAAATCAATGCGTAAAGTTATTTCCATTTTAAAATCACTATGTAGTCACATTCGCTGGCATTTTGCCGCCACCGGATATTTCAGCTAGTTTAGCCTAGTTATCAATTAAAAATTAACTGAAGACTAAATTCGATTTTGAAACTTGATAGATGAATTTACATATTTTTTTGTTCAGACTTGTATCATTTTGGCGTATCAGATCAACGTATTTTTACCATACATCGCTAGTTTGGTTGGGCGTGCGTTGATATTACTTCAACCAAACTAGCGGTGTATGTTAAAGATACGGTGATCTGATACGCCAAAATGGATTAGTCTGGACAAAGCTTTAGGAGCAACATGTTGAATTTGTGATAGTGCTAGTTGGAGACTTCAGATAAT
Organism: Agriphila geniculea; assembly: GCA_943789525.1. Taxonomy (NCBI): domain Eukaryota; kingdom Metazoa; phylum Arthropoda; class Insecta; order Lepidoptera; family Crambidae; genus Agriphila; species Agriphila geniculea. Next base: position 26,290,903 of record OX038872.1, on the reverse strand, counting down.
CCTGTGAGTATTTAAACCATTGTTAACTTAGTTTTGAATTTAAACAGTTTTAAGCTTATTTGTGTTTGCAAAATAAATTGAGTGTACTCCAATATTGAGTGTAATTATTTGCAATGTGTGAGCCTAGTGTTAAAAAGGGTGACGTCACTCTTTCTGAAAACCCTGCTGGACAAAACCCGCCGTTATACATATACAGGTGGATTTTTGAAACGGTACATTAAGGGCAGGTACCTTAATCGTTATAGTTACAGAAAAACGTTCCTACGAGACCATCCATAACTTTTTAAGATATTATGGACTGCATTCACAGATTTTGGAAAAAATTGCGTTAGCAAAAAAAATGCTAAAATACCAAAAAAAAATTTTATGCCAATCGATCCTATTTCGTGTGGGGATCAAAAAACTCTATGGGACTATTTGAGGTATGAGTACTAGAAATGACAGAAATCGGCAAATTGTTTTCCCATACTTTTTGTACTGAAAAACGATAAATCAACTCGATTTTTTTTATTGCCAAACGATCCTATTTCTTACTGTGATCAAAATGCTCTTTAAGGCCAACTGAAATTTGAGTACAGAAACTACAGTAAGTCACAACACCGGCTTCACACACAGGCACAATCTTCTACAACATTAGATCTAAAAAAATCAGTTTCTGTACTCAAATTTCAGTCAGCCTTAAAGAGTATTTTGATCACAGTAAGAAATAGGATCGTTTGGCAATAAAAAAAAATCGAGTTGATTTATCGCTTTTCAGTACAAAATGTATTGGAAAAGTTTTTGGCGATTTCTGTCATTTCTAGTACTTATACCTTAAATGGTCCCATAGAGTTTTTTGATCCTCACACGAAATAGGATCGAATGGCATAAACATTTTTTTTTGGTATTTTAGCATTTTTTTTGCTAACGGTATTTTTTTCCAAAATCTGTGAATGCAGTTCATAATATCTTAAGAAGTTATGGATGGTCTCCTAGGAACGTTTTCCTGTAACTATAACGGTTAAGGTACCTGCCTTTAATGTACCGTCTCAAAAATCCACCCTGTATAATAAAAACTAGGCTCCGTGGGCAGGTAGACAAGGTGGACCGACGATCTGGTGTGCGGTCGCGGTGCGCCGCTGGATGCGGGCCAAGCAGGACCGAGCGTCGTGGAGATCCTTGGGGCAGGCCTATACCCAGCAGCGGGTGTGGTGCGGCTATGATGATGAGTAGAATGTACTGACCCGTAGCGTCTTGTTCCCGCTGCGGATGCTGTCCATGAGCGCGGCGCGCGGGTCGGGCGGGCCGGCGGGGGCGGCGGGCGCGGCGGGCGGCGCGGGGGGCGCGGGCGGGGGCGGCGGCGCGGCCGGCGGGGGCGGCGGCGGGGGCGGCGGGGGCGCGCCCGCCGGCGGCGGCGGCGGCGGCACGGACGGGGGCGCTGATGATGGCGCTGTACGACACATACACGATATAGTACATTATGAGACAAGTTAGCTTAGGTTGGTCATTTCACACAAGGCTGTGGGTTGCATGTCGGCGTAACTCAGCCGAGTGTGCAATGAGTAAAAGCTCACGAGTTTCATACGACGTTTTTCAACACATTTGCGAGGAAAATACAAAGTAATTTACCACACAGCAACAAATACGACAAAAACAAAATATGACAATTATGGGAAAAGGCGCGTATGTTTTTTTTTTGTTTTTTTCACACGCCCAATGCAAGAATATTTTGCGAACAAAGGGGTGAGTGAGCATACAGCCTACTTCAAAACTATAATTTTAAGTGATAAAATGCAAATATTTTAATATTTTATATCAAAGTATTATCAATTATGAATAATTTTAAAATAATAAATATTTGTTTGACTTAATTAAAGACTTACACATTTATTTATTGCAAAAATAAATATAAACTTTCAGCGGCATAAAACCCCTTTGTTGTTACTAAAAAAAATAACTGTATAACCCAGTTAAATTGGGAATGCTCTGTTTACTCGCATAGAACTTGCAGTAAGTTACTAATTTAACTTTGTAGGGATAATTCTATAACAACCTAGTGTTTTATATATTACTGCACGCGTTTGTTACAGCTCGGTTTATGGCCCTAAAAGCGATGTATTAGGGCTCACTTTACGAGCAAGTGTGTTGAAAACAATATAAAGGCACAGAATAGATAATAAATAGTACTAGCGTTCAGAAGTTGCACTCCGCAAAATCGTTTAAATAAATTTCGACTCTTGCTCCGACACAATAAAGTGCAATTCAGGTCGCACATAGCTCCCTACGCTCCAAAACATGCACTTAGTAGTTGCCTCTCTTTCTATCACGTAGGTCTTATCTTTTCTGACATATAAAATTTGTCCTCTCAGAGGACGCCGAGCGCTTCATTCTGGCGTGCGGAGTGACAGAGCCCTGATAAAGGTATGATTCCAATCACGACAGCAAGCAGCAGTGCTGCCGCAGCTTTGCGCTCCAAATTGAACCGTAATGTTATGTTTGAAAGGCTCAATTGAAGTGAGCGCAGAAGTGTCGCGACCACATAGCTATGCGGTACTTCTCCGATCACTTCAAATTGAGCCGTCTTTCCATAACATTACGGTTTAATTTCGAGCGCACTGCTGTCTGCTGCTGAGTTCGGAATCATACGTTGAACCTGCCCCCCTAGCATGACCGACGAAACACGATATACAACGTGTTACAAAATAACCCCTAATGCCGAATATGGTAGATAGGGACCAGTTTTACTATGGGACTAACTCAGAAATCGCTAAAAAATCAGCTACTTTATGCATTTTGATATTTTCGTTATTAGTTCTTGTATGAAACAACGGGTTTTTTTTTCGCGATTTCAGAGTTGGTCCCATAGTAAAAGTTGTTCAGTTTAATGGTGCCTATCTACCATATTTGGCATTAGGGGTTATTTTATAACACGTTGTTTATCGCGTGATATGGCGTTTTATGCGCGAAACACACCGGATGCGTAAGCGTAAGTAAGCGTAGACGTGCACGTAGACGTATCATGACGTTGTAATGTATGAAACTTTATGAGACATGGCACACGTACGCGTGCACGTAGACTGATGCGTAACCCTACGCATTGCAGCTCCCATGAGACAAACAGGCTGCGTACCTACAAAGAGCGGGACGCGTTGATGCGTGCAGCAATGACGTTGTACTCAATGGCATTCCCTATTGGCCGTCACACCGAATAAATTTAAACACGCACGTATGTTTGCTGCGCGTCACTACGCGCGTGACTACGCATTCAAATGTATTTGTTTACAAATAATTCTGGTACTACTGGTAGTAAGTGGTGTTGTATTTTGTTTTTAAATAATGAATAACGATATTAAAGAAAAACGAATTGAATTAGTGCGAAAAAATTTGTCCATTTACTCAATCTTTGTCTGACATCGCGCACTAGAGTCGCAAACATGGCTGCCGCAGCGGCTGGGTATGCAACGAGAGTTGCGTTGCGTGCCTAGCACGTATGCGTAAGCGTAGACGTATAACCCGGTGCTTCAGGGGGCCATGCGCGTCACTACGAGCGTATCTACACACGCGTGTCTACGCAGCGGTGTACCCAGGCCTTTTCGTTACCCAACTGTCAAAATCCATTGTTTTTTCGATAGTTGAACGTGACAAATCGCTATATAATATCGTGTTTCGGTGGTCATGCGAGGGGGGCCGGCCACACACTACATACGGAATTTCGAATCGGAATGATTCCGAACGCAGCTAATCCATACAAATCTACAACCTACCTACCACACGTGCGGGATTTTTCCGTTCGGAATTTTCATACACTATCGATATTCCAATTCGGAATTCCGATTCAAATTCTGTCTGTTTGGGGCCAATTTTATGGGCCCTCCACATGCGCAGGTGAGAGGGACGGAACAATACAAAGGAAAGAGAAAGTTGTCGTTTATCCTTTTCTTTTGTATTGCTCCGTTCCTTTCGGCCGGGCCGCATATAAGCAAAATCTAACTCTCGAGTTTTGATGGCGATCTCTGATTGGTCAAGAAACTCAGTAATTAGATTTTGCTCGCAAACTCTAACTCCCCAGTTTTGAGCTAGTTTCGGTAGTGATATCTGATTGGTCAAAAAACTCAGTAGTTAGAGTTTGCGCGCATAACCTAACTACTGAATCCACCAATGACCGCGCTTCAAAATTCAGTTGTCAATTGTCTTTGAACACGACAGCGTATTTTATTTTTGAAAAATGACTTCAAATCCTCCAAGTTTTTGCGAATATAATGCAGTAAACCCAGATCTGCACGAAAACATTTTTTTCTGCTAAACTAAATATTCCTTACCAATGTTTACCTTTTGTATGGATAATTTTTAACAAGTTGCATTTTCCATTCTAATATTTTTCACAATTTATCAACAACCGTGTACACTATTGTTACAAAACTTGTATTTATGTCAATGTCAAAAATAAGTTTTTTTCTATACTCACTCAAATGTAATACCTTGTGTACCGTTGGATGATGACAAAATAAATAAATTTCTTTCTTCCTTTTTTTCTTTCAATTTAAGTACAAATGTTAATGAGTTTTTGACCAATCAGAGATCACTACCGAAACTAGCGCGAAACTGGGGAGTTAGAGTTTGCGAGCAAAATCTAACTACTGAGTCTCTTGACCAATCAGAGATCACCATCAAAACTCGAGAGTTAGATTTTGCTTTTATGCGGCCGGGCCTGTGCACGTGGAGGGCCCATTAACCGCGTCAAACTTCTAGCTCTGTCTGAACACGAGCGACGAAAATACACTCTGCGCATGCGCAAAACAACTTCAGGGCAATTTAGAGGTTTGGCACTACACAGTGTTAAGCTAGAGACGCTCCGCACTTTAGACATGATAGAATTACGTGGCGGGCCCGTTTAGAGCGCGAGGCCCCATTAGTGCGTTGCGCTGCGTTGCGTCGTCGCAGCGTCGTCGCTTCGTCGTTTTCCATATATTTTTTATGACATGCCCCATTAGACCGTTACGTCGTCGCGCGTAGGGTTACCATCTGACCGGATAAATCCGGTCTTGACCGGATTTTAAGGGCTCAGACCGGACTCCGCCCGGATTTTACTTGAGACCGGATTTTCAATCGTGCTTGGTCAAAATCATTACACCATGATTAATTGTAATGATTTTGTCTAAACCATCATCGCCGCAAAGTTAAAAGCGCGCGGCGCACTACGCACGCCACGACTAGGCTCTATGAATGGGTGATTTCCTGAAAGATTCCTATAATGCTTACTAATATTATAAATGCGAAAGTCCGTTTGTTTGTTTGTTTGTTACGCCTTCACGTCTTAACTACTGAAACGATCATCATGAAATTTTGCATACACGTTGTCAGGGGTACAGAGAAGGACATAAGGTACCTTTCATCCAGAAAAGAGTATGGTTCCCGAGGGATAGCAAAAAATCTTTCCACGCAGACGAAGTCGCGGGCGGCCGCTCGTTTTCTTATAAGAAACCACCCACTTGTGTAAAATTTTACAAAAAAAAGATAAATTTAAGTCTGTTGCCAGCAGATAATAAATATATAAGATGTGCCTAATGTAAACTGAATGGCTTAAATTTTTTTTATATTTGAGTCTAAGACCGGATTTTTCTCCAAAAATCAGGATTTTCAACCTCTTGCAACCGGATTTCTGAATTTTGGTGATGGTAACCCTAGTCGCGCGCGACGTTTCGACGGATCGACGGACAAGAGACGAAGCGGTAGGGAGGGTGATGCGCTGCGTCGTCGCCGCTCAGCTGCGACGACGGACGGCCAGTGATCCACTGCTACAGAGGAAGTTAGACGAGCGTACTACAGAGGAAGCTAGACGAGCGTACCCTCTGCGTTGCGTTGTCGCGGCGTCAACGCAACGCAGATGTGGCATACACGACTACGCGACGCAACGCACTAATGGGGCCTCGCCCTTAACCGGGCCAAAGTCAAAGGCTGCCGGGCGTCAGAAGAGATAAGAGCTACGCGATAGAAAGAGAGGCGACTTGTAGGTGAATATAGCTATAGGAAATTAGCGCTTTGCGACCTGAATTGCGCTTTATGGTGCTGGACCAAGAGTTGCTATTTTTTTGAATGATCTTGCGGTGTGTCTCTCTCTCTTCTGTATTGGACTATTATGTATTCTGTAATACCGTCTAGATCACGGGTCGCCAAAATTTTTTGCCTAAGGGCCAGACTAATTCCTTCACGAAGTCCCAAGGGCCAAGAGCTTGCTAGCTCAGTATGTTGGTACGATCCAGTCTGCATTCGTGGGGCGGATTGTTGGTGCTCCCGTGCCGAAACTGGCCCGCGGGCCGTAATTTGGAGACCCTGGGGCCGTACCGGCTAACTTACATGGCTATCGTAATCGCTTTCATTTGACAGATGGATGTGATACATTGCTACTTTTCTTTGGTAAGATTTCTTTGTACCAAAAAAAGTAGCAATGTGTGACATCCATCTTTTGGGTACAAATATACATTGCTACTTCTTTTTGGTAGAAAAAATCTTACCAAAGAAAAGTAGCAATGTATCACATCCATCTGTCAAATGAAAGCTATTAAGATAGCCATGTAAGTTAGCCGATACGGCCCCTGGTCTAGATTAAACAGTGTTTTAAAATCGTTTTGTGGTAAGGTCATTGGTGTATAGTAGATGTGTGTGTGTGGTGGTACGTACGCTGGTGGGGGCGGGGCGGGGGCGGGTTGCGCGGCGGGGGCGGCACGGCGCGCGCGGGCGGCGGCGGCGGCGCGCGCGACGCTGACACACAACATACAACCTTATTTATATATACATACAATACACTTTGTGTCCCCTCAAACTACAGACCAAACTGTCGACCGATAGTTGGGTCGGGCCTTTAATCAGTATGAAGAAGTATGCAAGTGCGCACATTACAACGATTTGGTATCGGCCGACTCTTCATGCATAAATCAACTATCGGCCGATAGAAAGTCTGTAGTCTGGGAGGACGCTTACCCTCAACTAATGAGAATTTATTAATTTTAAACTAACAAAACTTTGATATTTTGTTTTGTTCCCTCTCACTAAGAGATGGGCAAAGAAGACCCGATTTAAACCCGACTACTGGATTTAATCCAGTATAAACCCATTGTTGTATGTTCTATAAACTTTTACAGTTTTTCTTTTACCATTGATATGTCAAATATGACGTTGCTATGGAATCAATTTATTGTAAAATCCATAGAGAAAAATATTAAAAGAAAAGAGAAAAAAATTAAATATTAAAAGGACAAACCATCTCAAAATTATAAAGATTTTATTAAGTTTAACAAAATGGTGGGATTTGACTGAGTTTAAACCCAGTAGCCGGGTTCAAACCGGGTCTTTTGCCCATCTCTACTCCCACTTGTTCCACTGGTCAGTTCTACCGTAGAACTCATAAACAACAAGTTACTAAATCGTGACTAATGAGAAAAAAACCGGCCATGTGCGAGTCGGACTCGCGCACGGATGGTTCCGTACCAAAAAACGGCAAAAAACATATTTGTTATATGGGAGCCCCCCCCCCCCTTAAATATTAATTTTATTCTGTTTTTAGTATTCGTTGTTATAGCGGCAACAGAAATACATCATCTGTAAAAATTTCAACTGTCTAGCTAACACCGTTCATGATATACAACCTGGTGACAGACAGACAGACCAGCGGAGTCTTAGTAATAGGGTCCCGTTTTTACCCTTTGGGTACGAAACCCTAAAAAGGTGTCATTAATTCTGGACAAGTGGAAACAAAACTTTATTTAGGAAGAGGAGTTATTTCTTAATTCCATTAATGCAATTTTTTGTCATAAATTATATAAGAATACCAGGTAATTTTTAGTTCATTGAAAACCTCTCGTGGAGTTGATCCGACAATCAAACTGAACAACTTTCATTATGGGACCAACCTCGAAATCACGAAAAAAAATCAGCTTTTCCATACAAAAGTACAATGCCTTACTCCATCGAAATGTATGAAACAGCAGATTTTTTTGCGATTTCAAGGTTGGTCCCATAATGAAAGTTGTTCAGTTTGATGGTCTGATCAACCCCATGAGAGGTTTTCAATGAACTAAAAATAACCTTGTATAATTCATTGGAAAAAAAATAGGTTACTCACGCGGCGCGGGCGGGTGCGCGGGCGCGGGGCTGCGCGAGGGGACGGGGGGCGCGGGCGCCGACATTTGTCGCTCGTTCAACGCTACTAGAAACAAATGTTTGACCATAGATTAATAGCACTATACAGGGTTATTTGTAAAAAACCAATAACCTCGCAGGAGTAGATTACTAACATCATAAACAACAATGTTTGTTCTACGAGTTTCTCGAAAAGATAATAAAAGAAAACGACTTTCCATACCATCCATCCATCTATTTCACTAAATTGACATTAATGTCAGTGACTTATGTCGGCAACTCTTCGCTGCTCTCGTGATCCAACTTAGTAGATCCTTCGAATTAAAATCCCTTTTTTTCACTTGTTGTATAATCTACTATTTTTTTCAATTTTGGTATTGCGTGATTAAAGTATGTCTATATATGCGTCAGGATTGACGGCGCATACACTGACTGGTTTGGCATCTCTAGGGGTGTCAGACAGGGATGTGTTGCGTCACCGTGGCTCTTTAATCTGTTTTTGGACAGTTGTATGAGAGGTCTGAAAGAACGTGACTGTGGAGTTATCATGAATGGGACTCAAATCAAGTGCCTCCTCTACGCTGACGACCAAGTTATACTTGCGTCTTCTGCGCAAGAGTTGCAGGAAATGATGTCTGTTATGAATGATGATTTTGTGAGAAAAGGGATGAAAGTGAATGTAACTAAGACGAAAGTGATGGTGTTTGAGAGAGATGAAGAAATGACTGATTGTACGGTAATGATAGGTGGCGAAAAAGTGGAACAAGTCCGTGAGTTTGTATACCTGGGAAGTTTGTTCACAAGGGACGGAAAGTGTGAGCATGACATAGAAAGACGAGTGAAGAAAGGAAATTCAGTGAATGGTGCTATACACTCGATTATGAGTAGCCAAATCGTTTCTGCAGAGGTGCGAATGGCTGTTCATAACGGAGTGCTGGTACCGACACTGATGTATGGAAGTGAATCTTGGGTATGGCAGAAGAAGAATGAAAGGAGAATAAATGCGGTAGAGATGCGATCGTTGAGGAAAATATGTGGAGTCAAATTGAGTGATAGAGTGAGCAATGATGTGATTCGTAAAAGGTGTGGTCTGAAAGATGATATAGTGACAAGAATTGAGAAAGGAATGCTCCGGTGGTCACTTAGAGAGGATGAATGAAAGGCGAATCACGAAAGAGATATATTGTGCGAATGTGGAAGGAACGATTGCGCAAGGGCGTCCCAGAAAAACCTACGCGGACCAGATAGAGGTTATTATAAAAAAACTGGTGTACGCAGTGACAAAAACCGCAGGGCATGTATGAAAAGATTGATTGATGTGAATGAAGCGAAAGAAGTGTGCAAGGATCGTAGCAGGTGGCGATCCATAGTCTCTGCCTACCCCCATGGGAAACAGGCGTGAGTGTATGTATGTATGTAAAGTATGTCAGTACAAACTAGTGATGGGACTTGAATCACAATTTATTTACGGGTAATTCGAATCGACTTGAATTTTTTTTTATTCGCGTCCCATCACTAATACAAACTCATTTTGAAGTTTATGATTCGAATTTTACGATATGAGAGTAGATAAAGTATGATAATTGCAAAGGTTACTTTTAGGTGGCGCGTGCACGGCTTCGTGCAGCTCCTCCTTGACGGCGTCGAGCCCCCCGTTCTGGTTGATGGAGTCGTAGCTGCGCCACACGCCCGCCTTGCTGCAGGTTACCTTTAGGTGGCGCGTGCACGGCTTCGTGCAGCTCCTCCTTGACGGCGTCGAGCCCCCCGTTCTGGTTGATGGAGTCGTAGCTGCGCCACACGCCCGCCTTGCTGCAGGTTACCTTTAGGTGGCGCGTGCACGGCTTCGTGCAGCTCCTCCTTGACGGCGTCGAGCCCCCCGTTCTGGTTGATGGAGTCGTAGCTGCGCCACACGCCCGCCTTGCTGCAGGTTACCTTTAGGTGGCGCGTGCACGGCTTCGTGCAGCTCCTCCTTGACGGCGTCGAGCCCCCCGTTCTGGTTGATGGAGTCGTAGCTGCGCCACACGCCCGCCTTGCTGCAGGTTACCTTTAGGTGGCGCGTGCACGGCTTCGTGCAGCTCCTCCTTGACGGCGTCGAGCCCCCCGTTCTGGTTGATGGAGTCGTAGCTGCGCCACACGCCCGCCTTGCTGCAGGTTACCTTTAGGTGGCGCGTGCACGGCTTCGTGCAGCTCCTCCTTGACGGCGTCGAGCCCCCCGTTCTGGTTGATGGAGTCGTAGCTGCGCCACACGCCCGCCTTGCTGCAGGTTACCTTTAGGTGGCGCGTGCACGGCTTCGTGCAGCTCCTCCTTGACGGCGTCGAGTCCCCCGTTCTGGTTGATGGAGTCGTAGCTGCGCCACACGCCCGCCTTGCTGCAGGTTACCTTTAGGTGGCGCGTGCACGGCTTCGTGCAGCTCCTCCTTGACGGCGTCGAGCCCCCCGTTCTGGTTGATGGAGTCGTAGCTGCGCCACACGCCCGCCTTGCTGCAGGTTACCTTTAGGTGGCGCGTGCACGGCTTCGTGCAGCTCCTCCTTGACGGCGTCGAGCCCCCCGTTCTGGTTGATGGAGTCGTAGCTGCGCCACACGCCCGCCTTGCTGCAGGTTACCTTTAGGTGGCGCGTGCACGGCTTCGTGCAGCTCCTCCTTGACGGCGTCGAGCCCCCCGTTCTGGTTGATGGAGTCGTAGCTGCGCCACACGCCCGCCTTGCTGCAGGTTACCTTTAGGTGGCGCGTGCACGGCTTCGTGCAGCTCCTCCTTGACGGCGTCGAGCCCCCCGTTCTGGTTGATGGAGTCGTAGCTGCGCCACACGCCCGCCTTGCTGCAGGTTACCTTTAGGTGGCGCGTGCACGGCTTCGTGCAGCTCCTCCTTGACGGCGTCGAGCCCCCCGTTCTGGTTGATGGAGTCGTAGCTGCGCCACACGCCCGCCTTGCTGCAGGTTACCTTTAGGTGGCGCGTGCACGGCTTCGTGCAGCTCCTCCTTGACGGCGTCGAGCCCCCCGTTCTGGTTGATGGAGTCGTAGCTGCGCCACACGCCCGCCTTGCTGCAGGTTACCTTTAGGTGGCGCGTGCACGGCTTCGTGCAGCTCCTCCTTGACGGCGTCGAGCCCCCCGTTCTGGTTGATGGAGTCGTAGCTGCGCCACACGCCCGCCTTGCTGCAGGTTACCTTTAGGTGGCGCGTGCACGGCTTCGTGCAGCTCCTCCTTGACGGCGTCGAGCCCCCCGTTCTGGTTGATGGAGTCGTAGCTGCGCCACACGCCCGCCTTGCTGCAGGTTACCTTTAGGTGGCGCGTGCACGGCTTCGTGCAGCTCCTCCTTGACGGCGTCGAGCCCCCCGTTCTGGTTGATGGAGTCGTAGCTGCGCCACACGCCCGCCTTGCTGCAGGTTACCTTTAGGTGGCGCGTGCACGGCTTCGTGCAGCTCCTCCTTGACGGCGTCGAGCCCCCCGTTCTGGTTGATGAAGTCGTAGATGAACTGGCGCGTGTCGCGGTCCTGCAGCTGCGTCTCCGACACGCCCGCCTTGCTGAAGAACGACCGCATCTGCTCTTCCGGGAGGTTCTCCACGTCGAAACCTAGAGATAGGCTGGCGCTTTAGGGACGATTTTACAATTGACTGATAAAATAAAATCCAAGGAATGACCATCAGCTATTTTAAAGTACCCACTGCTGGACTGGGGCACACACAGGCCTTCTTTATGGGTGGATAAGAAGAGCCATAACCCATGCGAGCCCGAAGCGGAGACCTTCAGCCATTTTTAAAGTCCCCACTGCTGGGGCACAGGCCTTCTTTATGGTAGGATAAGAAGAATGGGCCATAACCCACGCGCGCCCAAAGCGGATTGGTGGGTGTTAAAGACTGCAAATGCACCCGGGACCGACGGCTTAACGTGCCTTCCGAAGCGTGCTTGAGGAGCTCGAGATAATAAATTTTTGGTCACCCATCCCATGACCGACTTTTTCAAAGGTTGCTTAACCTCCGCAATAGCTGGGCCAGGCGCTAAACCACTGCACCATCGAGCTCTTCATGGAATAAAATATACAATTTCAGATTTTAGTTTTTTTGCATTTCACAATATACATTATGTACTATTTTTATTATTTTTTATATTAAAATAAAGAAATACAAGAAAAAAATCAACTCGCATATTTAATTTTTGTCGATTGTTAAACGTCTGCAACGACGTTTTATTCGAATGTTGAGGGTATTTCCTCACATTGATGAAATAACGCTGGCTTAGAACGAAGAAAATATATAATTTATTCCATGGGTAAAATTTTACCTGGCGATTGAAAAATTGCCGTATATTAAACAGTAATGATAACTTAAGAATACTGACTGATAATTGAAGAATACTGACATCTATTCGGATTTCGCGAAGGCGTTTTACTACAATGTACTTACGGTAATAAAATTTATAATGTTAACAATATTAGCATTATATTAGTAAAAAAATACTTGGTTGTTTATCTCAAAAACATTATTATAATATAACAATATCGGACATATTAAGTTTATAACAAAATTTTACCACTACAAAAATCCCTCAGGGTTTAGCTTTAAGGCCGTTGTTATTCTTCATTTATATCATCCATTTCATCAAGAAGCATTAAACTACAACGAGATATGACAATGAGAAGAGAATTGGTCTAAATGACATAGCGAACAATACCTTTGTCAGCGTCCCACCCAACGTGCGACACGTGCTTGAAGTCCCTCGGGGTGCCGATGTCTGCTTTCGTTAATTTTCTCGTAGGTTTTTTTTTACCAGTGGCCTTCAATGAATTCCCACCACCTAAAACAAAAACATTAACAAATAACGAATTCAGGTTCTGTAGATCGTTGAAACCGAATTCGGAAGATTGTTCAAGCTGGATACTAGAGTAAATGAGCGAAAGCGAGATTGATTTCGTAGAATTTCAGTCGGTTTCGTGGTCATGAAGGCCCTAGTTCAGTTTTACTAGTGTAAATAAATCATATGTACGAATCTGTTTTACCCTATTCGGATATCCGAATTCGGGAAATGATCTAAGTTAATTGCGCCAGTAGTTTATTCACAATCTCACCACATTTCCAACTACATCTAATAAAGGAGGCACATTTGTTGTTATAGCGGCAACAGAAATACATCATTTGTGAAAATTTCAACTGTCTAGCTATCACGGTTCATGAGATACAGCCTGGTGACAGACAGACAGACAGACCGATAGACAGACAGACAGACAGACGAACAGCGGAGTCTTAGTAATAGGGTCCCGTTTTTACCCTTTGGGTACGGAACCCTAAAAAGGAGGCACATACTCAAAGTTGTGGGCATGGGCGCAGCTCGTCTAGCTGCAGTGTCGATATAATGGGTACCGGATCTGTATTAACCAATTCAAACACCTGGATGATTACGTCAATAGTCTGTGCACTCAATCCCACCATCTAATGACGTTTCCAGCTAAATTAAAGAAGGAGGCACATACACATGACGTTGTTGGGCTTAGGCATAGGTGCGGCATATCTAACTGCAGCGTCGAATAGGTACCGGAATCTGAGTTATTAGGACATCTGGATAATTGCGTCAGTGTGCACTTAATCTCACCATCTAGCGACATTTCCAGCTATATCAAAGAAGGAGGCATATACTCATGAAGTTGTTCGGCTTCGGCATAGGCGCGGTAAGTGTAGCTGCAGCGTCGATCTAATGGGTACCAGATCTGTATTAACCAATTCGAACACCTGGATAGTTACGTCAGTAGTCTGTGCACTGAATCCCACCATCTAATGACATTTCCAGCTATATTAACGAAGGAGGCACATACTCATGAAGTTGTTCGGCTTAGGCATAGGCGCGGCATCTAGCTGCAGTGTCTAAATCTAATATTCTAATGGGTACCGGAATTTGTGTTAAACAATTCGGCGACCTGGATATGCATGCACCAAGGAGATTCCTACTCAATCTAGTGACATTTCCAGCTGTAAAGGAGGCACATACTCATGAAGTTGTTCGACTTCGGCATAGGCGCGGCAAGTCCAGCTGCAGCGTCGATCTAATGGGTACCAGATCTGTATTAACCAATTCGAACACCTGGATAGTTACGTCAGTAGTCTGTGCACTGAATCCCACCATCTAATGACATTTCCAGCTATATTAACGAAGGAGGCACATACTCATGAAGTTGTTCGGCTTAGGCATAGGCGCGGCATATCTAGCTGCAGTGTCTAAATCTAATATTCTAATGGGTACCGGAATTTGTGTTAAACAATTCGGACACCTGGATATGCGTGTCTAAATCTAATATTCTAATGGGTACCGGAATTTGTGTTAAACAATTCGGACACCTGGATATGCATGCACCAAGGAGATTCCTACTCAATCTAGTGACATTTCCAGCTGTAAAGGAGGCACATACTCATGAAGTTGTTGGGCTTGGGCATAGGCGCGGGCGCGGGCGCGTGCGGCTGCGGCGCGGGCGCGTGTAGCACGCCGTTCTGGTTGTGGCGCGGGACGGGCGCCGCCGCCGCGTTGTTGGCCCGTGTGGCCAGGAGGGACCGCTGTCGCCTCTCTAAAATACACAATACAACTGAACATATTTTTAGGTTAAACCAGGGGTATTACAACATCTTAAAACTTGGTTTATGAATTGCTATAGTTACATCTTTTTCGCTGTATAGCGAATACAAGAGATGCATTGATAGCAATTCAGAAAACTAGCAAGTAATACGGGGGCAGGGGTCTCTCCGCGCTTAAACTTTTATATTAGCCTACTGCTCGCAGCTGACTCAGTCGAGCCAGCGCACGAGGGGTGTCTGTATGATAATAGGCACGCAGCGCTGTGCAATTTGGAATTGTACTTTATTGTATTGCCGTGCAGCGAGAGACTTCTGTACGTTTAGTACTATATATTTTCTGTGGTTAAACCACAGAACAAACATTGGTTAAACTACATTGTTGGAACCGAAATGCCACATATCTTTTTCTCGATCTCTGTCGCTCATAAACATCATTCGCCAGAGATAGAAGTCTGCTTGCCGCCGTTAGGCTAACATAAGACGAAGAGAGTACTATACCTACCTATACTAATCTTACGACAAGTCGGTCTAAAATTAAGTCTAAAATTAAAATTATAGGTACGGTACAATAGTGTCAGACAGAGCAAAATTTAGTCCGAAACAATTGGTGTGCCATTTAAAAAGGTTACCAACGTAACGATCTAGCAATCATAACTTTATCATTAATTTGCGTGATTAGAATTAGCTATTACCTATCCTATTCTACCAGGTGCTTGATCACGCTAATTAGTACCTATGAGTAAACCAAAACCTATCTATATCGTCCCAAGGGTGATCGATCGTTGGCCCAGGTTCACTAACCGACCATATCCTCCTTCAAAATAAGTAGAAAAGAGGCCACTAGGATCGTATAAGGGTTTGAGTTCATGTCGTGGCCTCCTTCGCCCGTCCATTGTTATAAATGCAAGTTTTCCTTTTAAGAATAAAAGTAGAAAGCGTTTCCGAGGAGACATAAATAAACCATTGCAGTATGATAAATGAGGATCAGTAACAGGTTTGAATCCTATAGTTTTATTGATATAATATGAAAACATATTCCTAGCTCTGAAAGTAAGAGAAAGATTATTTGAAATCCGTTTAGAAATGGTTGAGTTGATAGGGTTTGAAGGAAATGCCAAGCTCAATGCAATATGTGCTTAATTCCGTACGACATAAGGTTCGCGTACGCCGCGATGACGTCATAAGGACCCCCAATATTTCTTTACAGTTAATCATGTGGTGGCATAAGCTTTCTGATAAACCACTAAACAAAAATCGTTTCTGATCCTCATTGCAGCGTGCCATTCTTACTACATCAATAGGTTTGTTGCCGATCGATAACCAAACAATGGAACGATATGACGTAGAAGGAAATAATTAATAACTTTATTTTAGTGGTTGTATAATGTTGGAAGAATGTGACGGATTATTTTCTCATTATTATAAAGGTTTTGTTATCTCATCTCTCTCGCGCAAGAATCTCTTGAAGGATTGGGATTTTATGGTTTCTTTATAACTTGTGTAGATGTAGGTTGCGGGCTGGCACCATTTTAGTTTATTTGGTGGTAAGGTCGGCCTCAAAAGTAGATGAACAGTTTAGTCCCATGCCATACCATTTGGGTGAAATGGTTTCAATCAAGGTGACTGATCAACCGCCTGGCTTCGCTGGCGTCCCCCCCTTCTAAATAATAATATACTAACTATTGCGCTTGTTTAGTGATGGGCAACCCTACTTTAGAAACGTAATATTGTATCATTCACACTAGTTCTAGTGGATATAGTTCCATGGAACTACTGATATTGATTATTCTAACTAGTTCCATTGGCAATGGAACTAGTGAGAATGAATATATGGAACTACAGGAAAAAAGTATCAGTAGTTCCATGGAACTATATCCAATGGAACTAGTGAGAAAGATTCGTAATATTTACGCGACATGGCATTAAAAATGTAAAGCTATTTCTATAGATTCCATTAAAGAGAATGTAAAAATAACTAGCGTTATAGATTCCATGTCGACCTCAAGAGAACAATTTGCCAAATTTTCATTAATTTTGAGTATCACGAAGTTCTAACTCACTATCTATGTTATTACATGTATTTACATAACAACCAATCAGTGAATCTGATAAAAAATATTACAAATCTGGTTTAGTAACGCTGCATGGCTCTATTATTACGGCTTACCAATCAACCACTCTTTATCAGTAATGTCAATACCACAATCTTAATCTTTCAATTCAATGCTTAATTCTTTATTTTTTTGTTGTTGTTATTAGCGAGACATCTGCTAGTTAGTTTTAGGTCCTCCCTTGTAAGACACAGTGGTCCCGAGTTCGATTCCCAGGAGGGAAGGACACTTTTATTTGGTTTGTTTGGTGGTGGTAGGGCTTGTTTTAATTCAAGCCCGCCTGGCTAGCTACAACCAGCTTACCTATATGATAAGAATAAATTTATTCTTATGCCAATACAACGTGTAACATAATTAATGGCTAAACAAACCATAATTATGGTAGATAAGGACCATCAAACTGAAAACTTTTACTATGGGCCAACTCTGAAATCGCCAAACAAAAATCAGCTGTTTTATATATTTTGATATTTTCGTTATTAATTTTTGTATGAAACAGCTGATTATTTATTCGCAATTTCAGAGTTGGTCCCATTTTTTTATGAAAAAAAAATGGAAACTTAATATCTCAGGTGAGATGAAGGCCAAGCACTAGCTTGGCCTTAATCTCACCTGAGATATTAAGTGAAGATAAGGCCGAAGATGGAAGCGCACTACACCCGGAATCCTCATCACTGAGGAACTGGCTATCTTACCTCTAACTGCCGGAACACAACAATTTTTAAATTGCTGTTATGGCGTCAGACTTAGGTAAGATGGTGGTAGCTAGCCAGGCGGACTTGAAATAAGCCCTACTCTACCCCCTGGGAATCGAACCCGGGACCCCTGCGTCTTATACGGGTGGGCGAACCACTAGACCACAGAGGCGGTCCCATAGTAAAAGTTGTTCATATTGATGGTTCCTATCTACCATATTAGCCATTTAATTGTAACATCATGTGAGATGAAGGCACTGACCCTTGTGGTTAAGGCGGATCTTGGTGAAGTGACAGCTAAGGATTTGACTCCCCTCACCCTGCCACCCTCTACATTACTTCGCGAGTCATTTATTAGCGACATCTATTAAAAAATTTGAAAAACTAAGATGTAATTTATTACCGACATCTATTAAAATTTTTGAAAACCAATGTGTAACCTACACAATGCTTGGCCAAAATTCACGGACCATAGAAAGTTGGAGACACGGCAGCATGGCATAGTTAAAATATTAAATTTTAATTTTATGTAGGTAAATTGAAAAAAGTGTTTTATAAAAAAACAAGAAATCAGCGATGTTCAATCAATCAGCCGCAGTTTATATTAAAATTAAATTATTTATGAAGTATGCGTAAGACGGATGTGACGGATGGAGAGTAGACAGCTGGCGGCGGAAGTATCCCCTACTTTCGTGTGTAATCTCTTTCTACGGGGCGCGTTGAAAATGGTGGCGCGTCATTTTAAGACGTAAACACTTGTGTCACCAGCAACGCGCTAATTTTGAAAATAGAACTAATAGCAGCGATCTCTTCGGTGAAATCATAGACTTATTTATACTCTGTGACTATAAGTTTAAATCGTAGAATGCGTGCATATAGAAATTAAAAAGGCCACTGGCGCGAAATCTTTAGAATTTTTCTCTAATTACAAACTGATTGAATTCTGTGACTGTATAGTAACAGGAAAAAAATCATTTTAATCCTTTGCCGCTTATTTCAAAATATCAAAAATGCACAACGTTAATATTCAAGTTTTCACTTCTGCTGGCACTCTCGGAGTGCCAACCGATTTTTTTACATTTTGCACAGTACTTATACTCGTAACTAGGTACGTCTTATGTCATGCTCACTTTAAACATTTCTGCGGTGGTGTCGTGTGAGGCGGGTCGTTACGTTCCCTCAAATATGGTTGAGCGAAACGATGGCTGGTTCATGCGTCATGCTCGTGAACGGGTGCTGCCAGTGGGAATGGGTCTACTTCTGAGTACCTATCTTAACGCATATTGAATTGTAAGAACTGCGTTTCTTCTTTATTATTTTTTATATCTTGTATCAAGTGTTTTTTGGTAAATATTGCCTACTTAGGAGTAGCAAAGTGATTTCTCAACTAGTTGAACTACATTTTTCGTGATTTTTCAATTCAATTCAAATGCATTTATTCAGACAACAGAGATTTTACTGAAATGATTTACCAATTTTGTTGACAACTACATTTTGTTTATTGATGGTGTAATATATTGGTATTTGTTGGTAAAATAGGTATCCGCAATAATAAACATTATCACCAGAGGATATTAATATTTCTGGTAAGTATAGGTACTTTATAATCTAACCACTACGAAAAAAAAAACATAGAATCTAAAACCTATATCGATTGACGAAGTTTGAGGCCTGAAATCACGACCGTTTAAAAGATTTCAATAATATAAAATATTTTTTATAAATTATGAAGTTGGATAAACAACAGTAATATGAAAACGCTTTTGACGTAAGTAGGTAGGTACTAAACAAAACAGGCCAACTTTTTTAGGTTGGTGTGCGTTCACTGCGTCTAAATAGTAATAAAATAAAAATTAGAGATTTTTCACTCTCTTATTTTAAAAGTTAGACACACATTTTACCACTTTGGCAGTGTAATCTTTCAAACGGTTGACTTTGAGAAAAATAGTCTTAAAAACCTCAATGTCATTTTTTAAAGATCTATCTATGGACAGTAGACACCCCGCACGCATAGATATGATGAAAAAAAAAATTTCAGTTTCAGTTCCATGTATGGGGATAATAATCTTAATAAAATAAAGGGATTTATATATTTAATATAATAATCTTAAAAATATAAATCCCTTTATCTTTTATTTTTGTGTAAACATCGTAATGCGGTTCACAGAATACATGTACCTACCAAGTTTTAACTGTGTAATCCTAATAGTTTCGGAATAAAGTGGCTGTGACATACGGACGGACGGACAGACAGACAGACATGACGAATCTATAAGGGTTCCGTTTTTTGCCTTTAGGTTACGGAACCCTAAAAACGTGCTAATAATCCAGAGCCTGTAGCCAAATGTCACATTAAAATTTTCGCTATCACTTCGCTCCGAAAAATGTATGAATTAAGACTATAATCCATACATTTTTCGTTTGATTCCTAAATTCGATTACTTACTTACATTTACATATGATTTTAAAATTCTATTGTTAACGAAACCTTAAGAGCAGGTTCACATGACAAGCGCTTAACGCGAGTTTTGATAAAGTGCACGTTGAACGCTGTGCTAGCGCTCGACTGTTGTCAGCGCGCGTCAATGCGCGCTTTGAGATCATTGGTTTTCTACGTTACCGTTTAGAATTCAGATGAGCGCGCGCTTTTGACGCAGATAGACGTATTTTAGGGTCCATTTCGGACGATTTTTGGATGAACTGAGTGTCAATTCATCCAAAAATCGTCCGAAATGGAAACGGAAGCTGTTAATACCGAATTATCAAATCTGAAAAAAATTAACGCGCGTTGAGCGCTTGTCATCTGAACGTACCCTATGTCAATCCCATACAGTTTTAAAAGCGAAGCGATAACGATTTGCAAATATTACTTTGACTAGGGGGTCTGATGAGAAACCCTATCGATTGGTATCGTAAAAATATATTTGGTGGGTTCGATTCCTGGATAAGGCAAAGTATTGGGACAGCCTATAGATCGCGTGATGCGTTTTATCGACACTTGACTGTCAAAACCCTTGTCCTTAAAAGTAATAAATCGATATTATTATGGTGTTTCAGTGGTCACTAGTTATGCTAGGGGGGGCAGGATGGTATAAATATTCTTGCCTATACCCTACCTGCATGCATCCAAATCTGATCAGTTCAGGCATTTAAAAAGATAGTGGAATAAATTAACTCACAGTCGTGTGATTTATTACCTACAAATGTTTGATTTGAAGGCTCATATATAGTATTCAAAATTTATAGGTAGGTATTTTATACTAACCGTCCTTACGCGTAATTTTTATATCTATGGCAAAATAATGCATCAGAGGGCCTACTACAAAACAAAAAAGAAACCGATAGTCGGACGCAATTCGTCGTTCAATTTACTTGATATTGAACCTTATTAGTGAGGTAATAGTGCCACGGTGTTGGACGAATATCGTACGCTTATCGCGATGCTTTTTTGTAATAGACCTTCAGTTCGAAATGAATTTTCAAAACATAATTGTAACATTCTGACAGTGCTAAAGCAAGACTAAAACAAACGAGCGAGACATAGAGAACTGTGTAGCTGTCAGTGGGAGCATGAGCGATACGTGTTCCCCGTCCGAGCGCCGGTGGCGGTCTGCCGCCCGCTCCCCTCGAGGGCACCCTCTGTCAAAAATGTATCTAAATTTTTGAAAAATTGTCGCGAAAATCCCATAAATGGTCTTTTCGAAAATGTCTTTCGTGGAATTTGTAGCATTTTTTCTCCTCTATCGATTGGTGGTAACGAGATTTCCATAGGACTCGTAGTTACGGAGGAGATGCACAGAAACAAAAGTGTTAGTCGATTTTATTTATGAAATTTTTGGCATTATGTAAAATATTTATAACAAATGTTAATCGTGGAATCGATAGGCAAAATGTTGAAGATTCTTATGGTATATTTACTTTCTTTTAATATTCAGTAAATAAAGAGGAGATAGAGAATGAAAACCTACTAATAACCACGTTTTGCTAGTACAACCACCTTAAAAAAAAGTTTCTATCAGAGCATTGTATGCCTCTATGATTATTTCGCTCAGTAAAAAATTATAGCTTAGTTAAGCCCTCCCTACTCAGCCCGTTCAATATAAGATGAGCGGTTTCTAATCTTCCCCTAGCCAATTAATATACCAAGGACGCCACTTAGAAATTGGCTGTGTCTTCCATTATAGAGCGTCCGCCGTTCAAGGTGACGTAATTAAATATTTAATAGCATGGACATGTCGTGCCAGAATACCTACGTCATTGCTTTATCTTGCGAGCCGAATATTAGTAAACATTAGCAAGATGCGGTCGCGACTTTATTGTCCTAGAGATTTTAAATCAAAAGACGATTATTAGAACACACAGCAATAATATATTAATCTCTTATATTAAAGTGAAGGGGTTACTGTACTGACATATCAACGCCTAGCCCAAAAAACTGGACCTAGAGACTTGAAATTTTGTACATAGATATTTTATACAGTGTAGGCATCCACTTAAGAAATGATTTTTGTAAATTCCACCCCTAAAGGAGTGAAATGGGGGTTCAAATTTATTTGTATGGAAAAAATTGATATGAGTGTCGTTATTGGGGTTTTATGAGATTTTGATAGCGATAACGGAATTTATTTTAAAATCCAACATGGTAGACATTATTCAACCCCTAAAGGGAAGAAAAGGGGATTCAAACTTTGTATTAAAAAAATATAAAAAAAACAATCCGACTTGAAATATCACAGGAGTACTTTTGTAAATAAATAAGCAAATATATATTTCGTGATTTCTGAAAATCAACCCAAGGGGGTAAATGGGGTAAAAATAGCCTAATATCGATATAGATGTCGTTATTGAGGTTTTATGGGATGTTGATGGCGAAAAATGGCATTTATTTTAAAATCCAACATTGTAGACATTATTCAACCCCTAAAGGGATGAAATGGGGGTTCAAATATTGTATGGAACTCGCTTCCACCCGCGACTTCATCCGTGTGGAAAGTCGCGGGCGGAAGCTAGTGAATAAATAAATTACTTTGCTCGTCTGTCAGCATAACCGGCTATGTATTAAAATGCCGAAAATTCATAACACATACAACCGAAATATCGACGTATAAAACACCTATTTTCAAAATCCCGAAAATCCTAAATGTCGATATCCGATAAATCGAAACTTGAAAGATCGATTATTAAATGACCGATAGTTCGAAATCCCGAAAGTCTGTTTTGGTCCATTAGGTGCGACGACGAGCGAGCGTAGTGAGCGAGGTTAGGTTTAACGAGCTGAGCGAGCGAACCGAGCGTGCCGCGGCAGCGGCCGGCGAAGTGCCAGGACCAACCTGCTGGCATGTAACCCTCAATTAACCTTCGGTTTTTTAAGCTTCAACTTTGAGGAGCTCTCAAACGTTGTCCTGTCGCATTAAATGTCAAAGATATGACAAAGCCAGCATGCTGTTTGAGAGCCGCTCAAAGTTAAGTAGCGTTTGAGTATTCGGCCATTAGTCTTTTAGGTAAAATGTCCTTTCATGATTTTGAACGTACAACCAAACAACCATTCGACCTTTTATTTTTCGGTCTTTTGTCCATAGGTCTTGTAAAATTCGGTCTTTTCAACTTCAGCATTGTAATACGTACCCGTATAACTAGACTAATGGCCAAATACTCAAACGAATTTTAAAGTTAAGGCCACCTTAGATTCAAAAAAGCTGTCAGATTTGACAGAAAGTTATGAAACTGACAGCTTCTTTAAAGTTAAGGCTTAACTTAAGATTTTTAGCTAAGAAGCCTTTGAGTATTCGGCCGTAAGTGAACACACTATGCCGAAATTACGCGACCGAAGT
Source organism: Agriphila geniculea (assembly GCA_943789525.1). Classification (NCBI taxonomy): domain Eukaryota; kingdom Metazoa; phylum Arthropoda; class Insecta; order Lepidoptera; family Crambidae; genus Agriphila; species Agriphila geniculea. The sequence continues at coordinate 26,267,596 of OX038872.1, read as the reverse complement.
TCGGCATAATTACGCCTGCAGTGCTATTTGAATTACAGACGACACATTATGCCAAAATTACGTTGCGTTTTTTTCATATGAAAAGCGTTGCCGCCGAACTTCAGTCGCGTAACTGCAACGGCATATTAAACCGTTATATTCAGACCTTTCTGAAACCTTTTTGCGCGCCAATAGAGCTTGTAGTCGAGTGTTCTAGAACTTAGTTGCGCGAGATCCGCAAAAAGAATCATCTTCCTTTGGTCTAGGCCGCGGCTTCAGCCTCGACGCGCACAAAGCGTAAGAAAGCGTTAGCAGGAATAAGGCCCTAAATTAAGTAACCATAAGCTTAGTATTAATAATCGATAGTTATATCTACCTTACAGAACTGTAAAAAGTACTTTTCGTTTACTTTGTCAAAAACTTGAAGTTAAGTATACCTACCTACTAATGAAATTTAAAAACGTTAATCTATAATGTCGCTCGGCAACCATTCAGAAATTGGTTATCTTAGAAATATGCCTCACAACTTTGTTTTGTGCTATTGAACATACCTTCTCTTCGCTGTTTCCGTAACTCGATCTTTTCAATAAGAATATTCCTAAGGACTCTGGCTTCATCTTCGCTAGCAAAGTTAAACGCCGTCATGTACTCCTGGGAACAAGCGATTAAGTTGGATGAAGTATGTTATAATATAAATGTTGTATGTTGGGTTGATCACGTTTTCAAGTACACTGGAATATATTACTTATGAATGGGTCTCGAAAAAATGGTATGGACAACAATTAGTGTAGGAAATGAATCGATCTTTTGTATGGAGACCCCAACATTAAATCCTCAGTTGATGAAACTTTGCAGGGATGTAATATAGTATAAACCAAAATCTATGTACAAATATCCATAAACAAAAAAAAACGATTTGGATAATTTTAAAAATATGTTTCATTTATGATACTTTATCATACTGTAAAGTTTCGTCTACTGAGGAATTACTGTGGGGTCCACTACCTTCCTTTCCTACACTAAATCATCAGAGTCAAAGTCTTTATCTTTATTAAAATAAACTAAATAATTAAGCACTTTTGAATCCTTGCTAATATTATAAATGCAAAAGTTCGTTTGTTTGTTACGCCTTTACGTCTTAACTACTGAATCGATCATCATGAAATTTTGCATACACGTTGTCAGGGGTACAGAGAAGGACACAGGGTACCTTTCATCCCGAAAAAAAATATTATTCCCGACGGATAGCAAAAAAGCTTTTCAAGCAGATGAAGTCGCGGGCGGCCGCTAGTGTTCTATATTTTCCTACCACCCGTTTTAGACTTTTTTTCAATATTCCGCTTTGTATGGCAGCGAGCAAACTTGTTACATACGACAGCACATCAAGAAACATTAACAGTGAAATCAGCTTCGTCACGTTACGTGGGTCGCAATGTCAACATGTTACGTTTGGTGTGCTGTCGTCTTTACAGTATAGATAAGTTTGGGGTAGGTATTCTTGATCGAAGGTGGAGTAGAATCAAAGTGACTTGGTTAAGTAAGAGATAAAGTTTTAATATCAAAGCTGATCAATCAATGTCACTGGTAATTGATAAAACTTTTTCAATCATCAATCTTTCATATCACAGAAACAATGCATCCAAGCTACATATATGCGACGTCCCTCTAATGACGTCCTGCAGGGAATTATTTCCTGAACTGAATTTACTTACCCTCCCCTCTATCTATATATTAGAATGTTGCATTTTTGTTAAAACACACCCCCATATTTTCAGTTTTAATAAAAATACAAACAACTGTAGATTAGCTAGAACACCATGGTAAGTTGATGTTACCCAAAACGCATACAAAGTAGTATTGAAGGAACTGTTATCCTAACTGCATAAAAATTTATAATAATTTACCAAAGTCCATAAAGGAGGTTAATTTACCTATATTAAAGAAAAAAATACAAACATGGTTTAAAAATAAATGTTTCTACTCAACTGAAGAATATTATTATCTAAATTCAATAATTGACATAAAATGAATTACTTATAATCACATGTAATTTTAATTTAATTATTTAATTGTATCTAATTTACTACTTAATTTAAACTGACATTTCACATGCCCTTTGTATGGCAAGGCAGAGAACCGGAATTGTAATCAATAACAACGGTATGCACTCTGTTTTGTGTGAATAAAACGATTTGATCAATAAAAGGCAACGGTAATGTTTTAACCTTGAGTAAAGCACTACACATGAACCATTCTGTCAGAATTCAAGTCCTTTAATCATTTTAGGCTCCTTATAAGCACTTTCAAACGTCAAGCTACATCATCGGATTGGAGATGCTTATAACGATGACAAAGCCCTGTAATAAGAACTGACAGGAAACTCAGAAAGGGGTCAACATATTTCTTCTAGTTCTTATTTTCGTACCATCGCCATATAAGATCTGTGGCCTCTTATCAGTAAGAAAACTATATGTCCTAATGATCATACTTGACAAACACAAAAATCTTATATTTAATCCAGTCAATATGAACAAAAGACGAATTCACAATGTAGTTCCTCGTCGCCGTGTGCGAACAGTTTTTGCAGAGCGTCAATATACTACCCGTGCAAATAAATTATATAACGCAGCAAATGAGAAATTAAAAATTTATGAAAAAACAAAATTTCAATGTAAAAGGATCTTGATAGATTGGCTTCTTTCTTTAGATTATGATAATACTGAAAATCTTTTGAATGAAATAATTTAATAATAGTATTAAATGATAATAATCCTTAATAAATAATTTCCCTTTTTTGAGGACTCAATCAAATAAGTTAATATCATACTCACCTACCATCAAAATTCACATTCACAACACACACACACACACACACACACACACACACACACACACACGCTTGGAATATGACCCTTTATTAAATTTAATTTTTCTTATTTTACTATGTATACCTAGTACAAACTCAATGTTTATGTTTTGTCTTGGGAAGAGCGAGTCAACCCCAACACGAGTATTGTATTACTCTCTGGGGTGTCTCATTACTATGCTAAATTGAAATTGAGAAATAAAGTTATTTTTATTTATTATTTTATTATCGTAGGTAGGAAGTTGATTGAGGACGCAATTGTTTTTAAACTAAATTCATGTTGACATCTTGTACTACTTGGGCAGGCAAAATAATACTAAACTTCATTTTAGTTTGGAAATCTTTTTAAAAAATATCACAGAACTAGAATAAATATTTGTTCCATGTCAGTGACGATTATAAGAGTGGAAGAGAAATCCAGTAGTTTGCACAAGCGACTGACCAGAATACCTAACTAAACTTTCTTTTACACAAGCAAATGTAATGTATGATAAAAAAGTCTTTATTTTAGAAATATAATTAACCAATTTATCAATTCAGAATGCAGTTAAGTGACAATTGAAGGTATTTTTTTTTTAAGTGTATTGAATGTTACAATTAGAAGATATAATTAAACAAATATTTAGGAACTATGGTATGTAAGATCTAAAAATAATGTAAATAAACTTACTTCAGCTTCAAATGTATGTAGATAAGGCCTAGGGTTTTTGTACTCAATCTCCATGTAAACCTCGTGTTCCCACACAAGTTGCCTTCTGTAAAGACAGTAGATGCGGAAGAAGTAAGAGCGTTTTCCATTGTCTTTGATGAGGCAGAGCACCCCCGTGTCCTTCTTCCTCCATTCTGAGTGTTCTGGACCTTCAGTTGTGAACAGTTGCACCACGGCAGTTGCTAAGCTCTGCCAACACACATTTCAATTTTCCTTTATTTATAGGAAAAAACATAATATGGAATGATTGAATAAAAGCATTATGTTTGCTAAAGCAATTCTTTATAGATGATAGCAAATTTCCTTCTTAAATATATTTTGTTTCCTTAAATTCAGATTTAATTTGTTTAATACAAATGTTATGTTATGATTCACACTGATGAATCACTCAACAATTTATTTTCTTCAAAGTATTATGTCATAATAACATTCTTAAGATAATAGTTTTTTTTGTTGTTTTAAACAATGAATTATTTGTTTATTTATTTTACAAAAACTGTGTTTTTCGGTGATTTAGTAACAGTAATCTGGTATTATTTAAAGAGAACTATAGTTTATCCTCAAGCTAACTAATGTGTGAGACAAAGTAGTAACTTAGTACAAAGTTATAATCTGAATCGAATATTAAATTAAGATAAAGATGCTTTGAAATCCCTTTAAAGTTGACCTAAAAGTTATAAAAAACCTGTTATCACATCAGATAAGGTGTGCTCTTCGCATTGAATCTAATAAATGAGGTAAAATCAATTGTTTATATTCAGATGTATGGTTATATGATGCAGTAGATTAAATTAGTTTTACATTCTATAAGACAATATATCAAGAGAATATGTTAAGTATTACTCCAACTTTAAACATTAACCTATTCTTCAGCAAGACTAGATAAATACAAATAATTTTAGTGAATATTTGTTCAATACTTGAGGCTTATTAAGGAAGATATTTACAAGGTTTCATTCTAGACAACAGCGTTTATCACAATGATAATGAACTGATAATCCGAGATATAGCTACATCAACGTAATCTGGTTAATATGAATCACGAAAGGCTACTTGCAAGCAGCCCTAGGATACATACCTGACATTTAGGACCAATGAGACTAAAAACCTGGTCATTCTCTTCTCTGGACAATAAGACACTTGGTCTATTTTCTCCCCTAGGCATTCTTACAGATATAAAATAATAAAACACAAGATAAATCACTTTTTACGTGCAAGTTTCGAGGTGTCAGTCACCACGGTTTTGAAGCATTTTAGCACTTGCAAATGTAACTTTTGGCACCAACAACATTCTCTAGAAGACGAAAATACCATTTCTCACAACTTAGAAACGTTCATTTCACAATTCATCACCAAATAGCACAATTATTTTGGAAAACACTTTCCCTACAAATCCGTATGTGAAACATGAATGACACAGATTAAAAACTTATCAATGACATAAGACATCAATCCACAGATTAAGCCTCACATCACGCCATACCATACACAGTGCTAAAATAGGACACCGCGCCGGCCGTCAAGCCCTTGCGGGAGGACGCCGCGACGGACGGTATGAGGCAAAATAAAAAAGGGTAAAATTCGACTACAAAAAAAGGACTTTAAAAACGATCGAGTAGCATTGATGTAGAAAGAGGGCATATGATTTTTGCCACAAAGTTCGTCGCTCGTGTCATTCGACTCCATGGTGTTTCGCATCAATAGGTTTTCCAAGGGATATGATATCTTTTGACAGGAGCTAACCTTCTGAATGAACCCCCGTAACCAACCCAAAACGATCAAAACTGCTTGTCAATCATTTGGACAGTTCTCAAAAAAACTTGCAGATACTTTCAAAAATGAAGCAAAAATAAAAATGATGAGATATGACTGCTTTTTCTGCTTAAGTAGGTGTAAAATATATTTAATTTTAATGTCTGCATACACACACACACACACACACACTTATTTCACACTTATTTTATAGTTTTATTAAGTAATTTCACGTTTTTGTATCATCAGAGACAAGTTATAGGTCAGGTCGTTACGAAGAGTTTCTTATTGTAGTAAATAATATACACACATTAAAGTGCTAAATTTGTTTTAATTAAAAATATATTAAAATATTAAACAAATTAAATACAAAAAATCTCACTTTCTCTTACAAATAATAAATAAATCACCATAGAAATACGTTTCGTTACGATGGTAATAAATTTTAGTCTAACTTTAACTTTTTTTTATCTTATTCTTAGTTCAACATTTTGTAATCACTACCAAGTTGTAGCGCTTAAAAATATGTACCTAAATATATTAAATCTTATTACTTTAGCTCAGTAATCGTCTATTTATTAACTTTTTTCTGTGAAATAAATAATGGACAGTAACTCACCCTGACGTATTAGTAACGAGACTGACAAGCCAAGGTTTAGGACACACTAAGCATATTTAACATGGAATCAAACTTTCAGACTATGAGCTTATTATCATAAAACAAACATAACAAAAAAAATTAAGATTCAAATCCAACAAAACTGAAACGTTTACATTGTTAAATAACTGAAAAAACAACACCCAGGTTTCATATATTTTGGTTCAAAATAGAAAGTACCGGCCAAAAAAAAAATTACTATTTGTGTATATATCTGATGTCATTTTTAATAATAAAAAAAATGTTAATTAAAACAACATAACTGAATTTTTCATTATTAAAAATAATTAGTACCACTCAGTGTGCCCTCAACTTTACGCTGTCAGGCTAGTTACATTTCTTGTCAGGCTATACGTTACAGCTCAAATCATAACGATCCTGACGTAACGCAGTGGGGTCTCGACGCAAGAAAATAGAAATATTTCTTTTATTATCATATAACCCTAGATATTTTTGATGGGATTTTAAACCACAGACATGCAGGTCTAAATTACAGTGATCGCAGGAACCACAACTTTTCAAATTTTACCTAAATTAGCATAACTATATTGACAAAAAACAGTGACAAATCTAAACTTACCCAAGTGCCGCTCGTTTCGTGGGACCTACGACAGTTAGTAATTAAAATACTGTCCATACGTCACGTTGTCTATGATCAAAATGTTGCTATTTCCATAAAAAATACCCGAAATCAAGCAAAACCTTCATCTAATACGAATTATTAACGTAACTAAGTGGACGATGTCAGGATTAGCGTTTTTCCGTGGACAGACTTTAAAATTCAATTAAAATATGATTTAACACTTGTTTTCCGAATATTATTATGTTTTATGATAGTTCTTTAATGGAATTGTACATTAAAACCATCACCCTTGAGGTGGTAGAAGCAAAATATTAAATTAACCTTATTGAAACACGGTGAAAATTTTTTTGGACAGTATGGGGAGAAAAATTTGTCATATTTTAAGTGGATTTTTTAAATTGATGGCAACAGTAATACTTATTTTAAAAATATAGATGGGGTGGCCAAAACCTTAAAGAATAATCTAAAACAGTTATTTTACGGACTACAAAAGCCCAAATTTCCTAAAAAAAATAATTTATGCTATGGACAACCCAAAAAACTGGATCTGCAAGTTTTTTGAGAACTGCCCATTTACATTGTATCGGCTTGTCAATTGATCGTCTAGGACAAACCAACAGAAAGCGATCCAGATCGTACCAACATACTATAATTTTTGGGAGTTCGTGGAGGAGTTAGTCTGGCCCTTAGGCTAAAAAGTTTGGCGACCCATGGTCTAGGACTTAGAAGCGATGCTTGACAAGCACCATAGAATAGATAGATTAGATTACTGTAGCTTGGCATATCAAAAGTACCTAATGCTTGATTGTTTAGGGTCCCCCAAGACCTACCGGTTTCGTTTCTTTGCTTTGCTGTTCTGCTTGCTGTTTAGACCGCCGGCCAAGCAGGGTCATTTTCAATCTATCGCATATTTGGACCAGACCAAATTGGCAAGATAGCCATTAGCTTGGTGTTATCAAATATCATCGTCTGGGCTGCGAAGTAGGAAGCTTCTGGGAGATATGCCACCCTGAACATGGTCTCCGATTGCTAAAAATAAATCGATCGCATATTTATATAAATTGTGAACAGGGTTGTGGGTGTCATCATTACCTATCTAAACTATTTTTTTGTGTTTTCATAACGATCGTTTAAGGAACAAAGCTCACAAGAACATTCTTATATGTGAAATGTACTTAGATTGAAAATATGCGATAGATTGAAAATGAGCCTCTTGGCCGGCGGTCCAGTGCCGAACAGCAAAGCAAAGAACGGAAACCGGTAGGTCTGGGGGGACCCTTAGGGACAAGGGACATATAGCTTGACCATAAAGAGTTGACATAAATTGAGGGCGCCACTTTCTATGTAAATAAATACGTCAAAATCACGAATAATTTGGTAACACTGACTACATTTAGCCTCGTATTACAGAACGAGACTCAAGCACTGCTTGCTGCTTGAGTAGTTAGAAAGGGATGGTGCTATTCATCGCATATAGCGCCATCCCTTTCTAACTGTACTCAAGCAGAGATTTGAGTCTTGAGTTTGATTCTATAATACAAGCCTTAGTACTGAAAATTTTTAGTTCCATTTAATTTCAACTCTTTATGGTCAAGCTGTAGGGACTCATTTAGATCAGATTTTTTTAAGTAGGGCAACCCTCTTTGATTTTTGTATGGGAGGGAGAATGTATCAGTATATGTATGCGATGCACTATCTTGTAAAAACATTGAATTTACTTTTCATACAACGCGCCAATTTGTAACTTACTTTGAGAAGGACTACCTATCTTCTAATCTGTCTGGTCCTACCTATCTTCTATCGGAGTATATTATCGGAAAACCATTGATGTTGATGCCAAATTCTTCCCAGTTCAGAAGCTCAAAATATCCTCCAACTGTGCTCCATCCAACGCAGTGTTTCAGAATAATCCCTTTGGACTGTAGGTTCCATCCCTTAGAGAAGGGAAGTAAGGGGAGCAGGCATAAACTGCGATAACAAAGCATTCGTGACGTCAGGCGCGTGCCGTGTCCGCCATATTTGTTTCCTGTCACATGTTACAATTTCAACTCTATGCTGTTAACATAAGGTGTAAGTACACTAAGCTAAGCCGCCATGTTTTGTTCCATTACAATGGAGAACAATGAAGTAGGTATGCACGCTTTTTTCGTAGGTATGCCTGCTCCCCTTACTTCCCTTCTCTAAGGTTCCATCCACCCCACTACATGGGATGGGCCAGCCCCCCCTTCAAAATATTATCTCTTGTTACGCCTAACCTAAGAGGTAGGTATCGCCACGCTATCGCACTGGTTCACCAAGATTGCCCCCCCCCTTCAAAATATTATCTCTTGTTACGCCTAACCTAAGAGGTAGGTATCGCCACGCTATCGCACTGGTTCACCAAGATTTTGTATCAGTAGTACATACCTCTAGGTATACTGCCTGGTACGTAACTTGGCAAGATAAAATCGAGACAAAAGATGCGCAGTAGCCACAAACTCTAACTCAGCGCATCTTTTATCTCATCTTTCTCTTGCCAACTTATATGCCGACATGTACTGTAGTACGCAATAGTGCTGCCATCTGCTCTTATTTAAACAGTTATTCTGCGCTTGTACCTACGTACTTAAAAGGCAATTATAGGCATTACAATGAAATATCTGGTTATACAAATCATTTATTCAGACAATTTATTATTTTCGAAACAAACCATAATTCTTTTTGCGCTTTTACGATTGGAACAAAATGTAAAAAATACACGAATTTAATAGCTTCACTATACACAATTGACAGCATTTTAATGTTAATAACTACTTAAATAATAAGTAGGTATAAGATAATTTCTTTTACACCCAAAATAATGTAAGATAACATACAAATGACAAGGCTGAAGGCTCATTTAAACCATTATTTTACTTAATATGAATTTAATTTGCTGCTCCCTTAGGAAAAGGAATTAAGTAGGTATGAAAAGAAGAGATTTATGTATGGATTTGATATTTCATTAGAGACGCTATTACCATTTACAGTCAACAACGGCACGCTGGGGTAACACAATCAATTAAAAACTTAAAATTGAACTAAGTAGAATGAAATTAAATTTAACAATGTACAACAGAACTGACCAACTTCAGAGTGTTTGCGATACAAAACGACCTATTTTAATCTGTAAAATTTATTCTTTTTCTATTCTTTCCCATACATTCTCGAGTGAAGTTGCAGAGGATCACTGTCTTGTCATTTTAATCGCATTGTACTTAAAGTTCAAAATTATTTGGAGATTATTGACGTTTTACAGCTTGGCCACAAAGAGTTGAAATTAAATAAAATAGAACTAAATTTTTCACTACAAAATATGGTCAGTGTTGCCAAATTGTTAATGATTTTGACGTGTTACATAGAAAGTGGCGCCCCCAATTTTTTTCAACTCTATGTACCTATATTAAGGCTTGATGTGCACTTGACTGTACATTGTTAGCGAAAACTTATACAACGCTGAAATTTTAATGGTTTTTTTTCCCGCGGTGGGGTGGTTCCACTCATGATTACAATACAAACGACTTTTACTATGGGGCAACTCTGATATCGGGGGAAAAAAATATTGTTGAAAACATTGGCAAAATTACTTCACGGAAAAGGAATATGATATCAAACATCGGAAAAGGAATAGCTACCAGTCAGTATAAGTAATTATAACGCGCATACATTATCCCAATTCAATTTGTACAACCCGCGCAGATAAAGAATGGGATTGAAATGGCGGCTCACCGCGCTTAGCACAACGAGTGTGACTAAGAGAGCGATAGGTGTGGCGCTTAGTGGGCGAGTGAGAAGTGAATATGTACGACGCCATTTCTAATCCCATTCTTTATCTGCGCGTATACAAAAATTATTTAAGCATAATAGGGCCTCATCGCGTTCATTCCTGCCGGAATGTACAATCCGGAAAGGCGAAAACTTACTATTTTCTTGTGTTGTGTTGTGTAACGACAAAAGCGTATCGTTTTCTTAAATTTTGTATGGCTAGAATCAATTATTACAGTGTGTCCTGTCGATACAACATGTTTTCGCCTTTACGGATTGTACATTCCAACAGGAATGAACGCTAATGGATGGCCCGCTATTATGAAGATTTACTGTCATAGTACAGTCAGCTACAAAAATATGTTTAAACATAAATGCCACATGCCATTATTATGGCAACCTATTGGTTTGTGATAAAATTTCATTATTTTTGAAGCTGAATGTAGTAATGTCCTCGACAACTAGCCCACATAAAAGTAGAGGTATAGTCATAATTTACATAGAACATCGAATAGGCCACGAAGAAAGTTGAACAGTTAAATTCGATGTTAGTTCAAGTAGGAAGATAATAAGGCATTACGTATTATACACGTATAGTTTGTGCATAAAAGGTTAAGTTTCAGACATTACAACGTCATGCATGGTTCGTCTACGTGCACGTGCACGCTGACGCATCCGGTGTGTTTCGCATTTAAGGGCAATTATCATGAGCACTTGACGCAAAACAAATGCAATTGAAAAAGTTCTATATCACAAAGTCCGTTCATGAATATTTTTAGTGTCTAGCTAGACAGACACCTATGCCGAAGTTACGCGATCAATGTTCAGCGGCAACGATTTTCTTATGGAAAAACGCAACGTAATTTCGGCATAATGTGTCGTCAGTAATTCAAATAGCATTGCAGGCGTAATCATGCCGAACTTCAGTCGCGTAATTTCGGAACAGTGTGTCTAGTCACCTCGGCGTGTACATGCACATTAAGTGAGCGTCTGCACGCTCTCGTATTACGTACGTAAGTACTATTATCTATTCTGTGGTATAACGCACACTAAAACAATGTGCATGTGCACGCCTAACCGGCCTAACAATTCATATCCGAACGGACTTCGTGAAATAGAACTATAACTCGCATGATTAAAACTCGCCCACTATTTTTTGTAGTCACAGGTTCAAACTAAGGTTTTAAATTATTTTTTATGCATAATGACGATAGCAAATAAGTATGTATTGAAACGAATTTAGTGTGACCAACAAAAAAACTAAATCGCGAGCGAGTTTCATTCGAGCCAGTAGCCACCGCTCTACCCCTCTCCCTCTAATATAAATCATCGCATGGCGTTCAAACCTCATAGTAAGCGCCCTCTATCGAATTTAATTGTCGAAACAAAATAGAGTTACGCAACATGCATAGTACCATTTTGTTTCAGCTTGATTTAAATCTAGATAATACTCAATAGAACAATTCCGACTGTCACAGCTCGCTCAACATAACTTGACCCAATTTTTGGTACCACGTGACCTGCGCACTGCAATTTTTGTACTGAAAATTGCTACTGCGCAAGCTTCATTGTCTATGGTTTGGTTCAAGTTATGTTGCGCGAGCTGTAGTCGTCGAAAGAGCACGCAACAAGTAAATTAGTAGATAATCACCTACAATCAACACAAAAAGTTCATAAAAGGCATAAATTTACACAATTCAAATAAGAGTGTTAGCTACCTCGTCGAGTTCCGTATATTTTAATTGAAAACGACTCCATTTACTACAAAAATTCGTATACAATACCAAATAAGTGCAAACATATTCGTTCAATTCATACGACCAATACTAAATAATTAATAAATTAATCCATTGGTATTCGTAAAATGTGAGAATAAACTATTTCCTTACAATTGTGGATACCAAATAAATTGGTTAATGGACGTGCCGGACTACAGCTGCGCCACAAAAAAAAGTTGGAAATCTGACTTTTTGACTATGCCATGATGAAGTCTATAGTTTGTCGGAGTTTGTCGCCAAAAACCAGAGTTTGTCGGTCTTCCGTTTAGGAGATACATGTGGCTCAGCTGTAGAGACGTCTCTACAGCTGCGCCACACAGATCTCGAAAACGGAAGGTCGTAGCGAAAATCTGATTACTTGTATGTATAGCCGTTAGTTTGTCGGAGTTTGTCGCACAAAAACCAGAGTTTGTCGGTCTTGCGTTTAGGAGATACGTGTGGCGCAGCTGTAGGAGACGTCTCTACAGCTGAGCCACACAGATCTCGAAAACGGAAGGTCGTAACAGAAATCTGATTACTCGTGTGTGTAGCCGGTAGTTTGTCGGAGTTTGTCACCAAGAACCAGAGTTTGTCGGTCTTGCGTTTAGGAGATATGTGAGGATACGCTGTGGAGAACTTTCTACCTGGATCTTGAGAACGGAAGGTCGTAGCAAAAATCTGATAACTCGAGTGTGTAGCCATTAGTTTGTCGGAGTTTGTCACCAAAAATCAGAGTTTGTCAATCTTACGTCGAACTACCGACTATAGATATGACTAATCGGATTATCGCTACGACCTTCCGTTCTCAAGATCCAGGTAGAAAGGTCTCCACAGCGTATCCTCACATATCTCCTAAACGCAAGACCGACAAACTCTGGTTCTTGGTGACAAACTCCGACAAACTACCGGCTACACACACAAGTAATCAGATTTCTGTTACGACCTTCCGTTTTCGAGATCTGTGTGGCTCAGCTGTAGAGACGTCTCTACAGCTGCGCCACACGTATCTCCTAAACGCAAGACCGACAAACTCTGGTTTTTGTGCGACAAACTCCGACAAACTAACGGCTATTCATACAAGTAATCAGATTTTCGCTACGACCTTCCGTTTTCGAGATCTGTGTGGCGCAGCTGTAGAGACGTCTCTACAGCTGAGCCACATGTATCTCCTAAACGGAAGACCGACAAACTCTGGTTTTTGGCGACAAACTCCGACAAACTATAGACTTCATCATGGCATATTCAAAATGTCAGATTTCCAACTTTTTTTTTTGTGGCGCAGCTGTAGTCCGGCACGTGGTTAATGGCTACTGCTCTACTTCGTAATATAAATAAATGCACAGTAACAGTTATACAACGCTAATTTAACTTTGTACAATATTAATCTTTGTACAACAGAAGCGACCAGCTTCAGAGTGCTTGCTGTAAAAAAACAATGTATTTTAATCCGTTGCAATCGTGCGCACCACATTCTCGAGTGAAGTTGCCGTAAATCACTGTCTATTATCAATTTAATCGCATTCTAAATTCTAATACGTTTCATTCTTAATTGGCAGTTATGAAGTACGCCACTAAGCGCAATGTGCGTGCCCCACAATTCGCTTTTCTCACTCACTTACATCGAAATCTGAGCATCGTCTAGCGCGATGTTGCGAGCCGCCAATAATCTTGAAACGTATTATAAAAATGTTATAGTTATGTCAATTTATATAGTCAACGGCACGCTGGGCTATCACAACAGGGTAATCAAATTTGAACTTAAATGCAAAGATATTAAAATTGAAAATAAACTGGAGATTTTTGACCTAACATGTGCTGCTGACTCTACATAAAAGTAATATAAGTATACTATAGTCTGTTCACGGAAACGAGTTAGTAGAGCGCTATCTCACTCATACAATATTTTTACTGTGATTGGTCAGTGATAAACACTAAGGCGGTATACACAGTCACAGTACAATTACTTTTTAGTCTACTCATACTCCTCGTACTGTACAGACGTGCTCTTACTTGTCTGTTTGCTCAACTCATGACATGGGGCCGTACCGGCTAACGAATCGAGCTTCGGAAAATTTGCCGAGTTTCAAATTAAAAAAGATAAATTGAAGTAAGGAATTTCGTATTGTACTATTTGTTGAAGTTATTCGGAAGATATGGATGTTACTGTGACTTCATGAATTAGGGTTCGCCATTTTGACCCAATTGGGGCTCGATTTATCTGTCTTAATTTGAAACTCGGCAAATTTTTCGAAGCTCGATTCGTTAGCCGGTACGGCCCCTGTAGGCTGATTGTCTAACTTTGTCGCAATCAACTTTGACAGAAATCGCAGTGACATTGCTGCTTTAGTAAGAACCAATGTGACAACTATCTTACTTAAAGCAGCAATGTCACTGCGATTTCAATCGATTTTAATCGAGAATTGTTGGCAACAGCTTTACGTAATTCGGGGTCTGGTTTGTGCATTGAATTTTGAAGCCCAAGGTGGCGCAGGTGTACTAATTACCCGTTTATTATTCTTTTGTAATAAATGAGCATTATCTTGAGAAAATACTTTTATTCCCAATTTTTGTACAATAAACTAGGGTTAGTAGCACACCTGTCTATAACTTACCAAATAAATGGCTCCAAAATATGACAGATGAAGCCGCGGATATAAGCTAAGTGAACTTTTAAGAGGCACAGTGTGTTCACACATTTACTTCTCAAGGTATTGTTAACGCCCACTGACCCTAAAAAGATTTTTGTCTTTGTCATTTTTATGAAAATGTGTGATAGAGAAGGCGTACTAACTCGTTTCCGTGAACAGACTATAGATAAATTAATTAGAAGTATTCGTGCAATCGCTTTGTCCCCACTGGTTTAACATTAAATAGACTAGATAACAAAAAAATACTTTAAACTTAATTAAAAATATTTAAGAAATAAATAAGCGTCAATTAACAGCTGCCATCGTAGGGATGCGCCGATCCGGCGATTTTCGGATCGGATCGAGGCCATACGATTTTTTGCCGGATCGATACAAAACTTGGAAGATCGGATCGCTTGGATCGTATGAACGAAAATGCGGTTTGTTTACGAAAAAATGGGCACTTTGGTTTATTTGTTACGAAATTTATCTTTGTCTAGATTTAGAACTTGGCCGAAAACTGGCGCCTATAAAAATTATACTTAACTATTAGTAGTTAGGCGCGTCTTCAAGTATAAACTTTTGAGAGAAATTCGTCTTTAATTTCTCTGTGTACAATATTACTATTCCACAGTGGCGAAGGGTCCATACAAGCCGATTCCCATCGGCTTACCTTTTGGAAATCCCACCCCACCGATCCACTATGCAGATCACTACATTTTTCATCATTTTTGTAGAGCGGCTTACCTTCGCCATAATTTCACCCCTCGCCACTGCTATTCCACATTATTTTATACATTGTTTTGCATGCGTTTACTTAATAAAGATATAAAATTAATTGTGCCTTACTTATTTGCATACGATCCGGATCGATTTCCTGAAAATCGGATCGAAGGCATTCGATCCGATCCGCGGATCGGATCGTGGAATTACGATCCATTACGATCCGAAAAATCGGATCGACAACCCCGGATCGCGCATCCCTATGCCATCGATTGTATTACATATTAAAAAAGGTGTGCTTAGTAAATAATTATGTGGTATAGATGTTCTATCTCACGAAGTAATTAAACGAGTTTTAACTTTATTGCAAAGAGATCGTAGACAACAAACGTTGTTGTTTATGATGTTATTAATCTACTCCTGCGAGGACAACCTCGCCTAACGGCCCAGCCACGGACAGCGCGGCAGGGGGCGAGGCAGGCGGCGCGGCAAGCGAATTCAATAATCACTGCGCGCTATCCCGATGGCGGCCTCTCAGCTCGTCGTCACGACCGCGCAGTGGTTACCGAATTCGCTTGCCGCGCCGCCGACCTCGCCTCCTGCCGCGCTGTCCGTGGCCGGGCCGTAACACCTGCAAAGGTGTTTTAGAAAATAACCCTGTAATTATGATACTATGGTATGGAGCTATAGAAAGATTGAATATTAAAAATGCTATTTTCGGTAGTAATGCACCGCACGCGTATATCCCTCTCTATCGCACCCATGATGTACGGCAACGCGAGAAGCGAGTGTTTAACATTACCACTGATCTTAAAATAAATATACATTCTAAAATTAATCATACAGCCATTGAACAGCCTCCAATTTAAAGTGTCAAATATAAGTACATACATTTTCAATTAAAAGTACTTTTAGGCTGCCTGTCCATTGACGCAGAGCTCCGCGTGAAGCTTTAGAACCTCTTTACAATTTTCTACAATTACACATCAGCACTTTTATTTGAAAATTTGCATTTGCTTAACTAAAAAAGTTACAAACGAGATTATTAATTTTTCAGTACTTACTAAACATTTAAATCATTTTTAAACTAACAATATTTTTGTGTTCTTGTATATTAAATATACATAACTAATAATAAATAGATAATCCTAAAAAACAATAAGCACCACACTGTACTTTTAAAACATCTCACTCAACTTAAAATAAATTAACTGTGTATTTTTTTTCTACGGTAAACGCACGCATACGTACAACTAACTTATATTACAAAAGACGCATAATAGCTGAATAAATATCGTCAACACAGCTTAAGCGTATAGTCGGAATTATTAAACAAAATTAACATCTATACATAGCTGCGTCACTCATGCATTGTACAGTATACCCTCGTATCTACCTGGTGTAACAAGACCCTCAACGAAGCCGAGGTCTACGTATTCTGCCGATCATCAGGACCATTTCTATTCAAAATTATTAATGGGAAACGATTTTAATTTTTGGTGTTAAAAAGGCATTGCATACATTACCACGCAATGTAATGCGTACAACAGAACGCGCCTGCGAGTGAATGCTACTCAGCTGCGTGCGGCCGAGTTGAAAGGCAACGTTTATGTGCGTGCTCATGAGATACATTGAGTGATGACGTTTTGAAACCATTGTTTGTTACGAAATACAAAAAAAAATGATAATGTTTCTTTGGACAAAAATTAGGAAATAACGAATTAAATAAGATTTCATAAAAAAAATAAAAAAAAATATTTTGACCTTCAATAACTTCGTAGTTACTGGTTTCCCAGGTATAGTCTAAAGGACAAAAATAATCCTGATGATGGGCGGAATGCGTGGACTTCGGCTTCGTTGAGGGTGTCGTCACACCCGTTATAGACGAGTTAGTAATAACTTGAGTAAAACTTGCGATTTTCAAATGCTTCTAATATTATATTCACAAGCAATTCACAGTATAATTAATGTTAAATGCAGTTTTAATACGGTTTTGGTGCATTTAAGAATATTAGAAGCATTTAAAAATTACAAGTTTTACTTATGTCATTACTTACTCGTCTATAGATATGAGGGACCACTTTTTGTACAAATTAATTATTTAGAACGTAAAGCTTAACTTGCCTTCAAATCAATATAACGCAAGAAAAGTTCCATCTTATTCTCAAACTAAACAATAAAGAAAATAGCCTGATGCGTATCGTAAGTTTGTTCATAGAGTAACTGACATTTTACAATGAGAAAAAAGTAGATTAGTACAGTCAGGAACAAAAGTTGCTTAAAACTTTAGTACTTTGTCATATTAACTTTTTTGACTTAGTCATAGAAGTTGCTATGACGTAGCACTAAAGTGTTAAGCGTTTTACTGACTACCAAACGACTCTGTTTTTAACTTCATTCATTGTTTTTTTGGTAGTTATCCGTACGGCCGCCTGCGCACCGACAGGTGCCTAGATTAGTGCCTAAGGCCTAAAGTCGCATTACTAATTTCCCAGCAAAAATGTAAACAAAGGTGTTGCCAGAATAAAACAACACAAAAAGAAATAGTATATTGCTAAGTCAAGAAATAAACACACTTACATGTTTTTTCATCACAAACCTAATAAAATTAGATTATATAAATATTCTGAATCATGAGTTTTACGGCAAAAACAGTAATATAATTTAATATTTCATAATAACAGTTTTATAGTAGAAAACATTTTTATGATGCTGTGCACACATCAACTGCAAACCGTACACATCAACCTTTGGTAATTTTATAAAATTTCATAAAAAAAAATATTTTACGAGTAGTAGGTGTAGTAGTAACATTTTTGTCTTTTGGTATTGGGGGGGGGACAGGCGAAGATGCTACGTATTTTTGATAGTTTACATACAGTCAATAACTAAGAAAAGTTTTCTTATCAGTTCGTTTCAAGAACTTTTAACATCAAAAATTATGACAGGTTATAAAGATAAAATTTCTAATTACCATCCTACTTTAAAATTACCCTGGATGGCATTATATTTATTATGACTCAAAATATAATAAACAAATTGAAAAGTTATAAAAGTGACCAAAGGTTTTCAATATCTGAAAATGTCACTATCAGGGTCAGTTTGTCAATTTGACAGTGACGTTTCTTTGTTTACATTTTTGCTGGGAAATGAGTAATGCGACTTTAGATATGTAAACAAATAAAACGAATGTTCACGAATGTTCGCAACCGGCCGCACTGCGCGCTAGGTGCCTCGATACATCCAGGCGACGCCTAAAATGTATCGTAGGCGCGATGCTTACAACCAAAGACTATGAAGCCAAGGCGACTATCCTAGCGACTCAGCTGCCAGTGCGGTCACCAAATAACCTGGATATAACTAGGCACCAATTTAGGCATCTGTCGGTGGGTGCAGTCTAAAGATTTGGCATAATATTAATGTCCGTAGTACGGAAAATGATAATACAGATATAAGGCTGTTGATGTTGACTGATAAAAACTACTTTTATTGCATGTTTGTCAAGCTGGTAATAGACCCTACAGGCCCATTGTAAATTGAACAAAACTCAAATACTTTATATTAATAATACCACTTAGGTATGTCAGTTACTGTACACACTATACATTGTAAGTGCAATAAATAAAACATTAAGTAACTAAAAAAGATGCCTCTTCTATATTATAACTAACATTTAATTAATCTTCGAGTCTTTTCAGTTTTTTCGGTATTATAAATCTATACTAATCATATTGTAATTAGGTTTGCTACTTGCTAATTGTGTTTTGATAAGCGCATGACTTCGGTTAGTAAGATACATAATTGTATAAATGTGTATGATATGACTTTTTTATTAATTTACACTGTTTACTCGACATCTCAGTATTGTCTTATTGTATATGTACAATATAGGTACAATTTGAAATCGCAGTTGAAACAGCTTTCTATTAACCAACTCGTTTACTTAAATTGTGACCATATTGAAATTGATTTTAGTATTTTTCTTACTATCTCAATGTTGCTCATTTAGCAGACATTCTGCTTATGTAAAATCTTTCAAAAAATTACACGTCTACGACTTACCAAGCGGTACATAAAGTTCAGATATTTAAATTCGACTTCGAGCCCCTATAAAAATACCTAAATATTGTTTCACTGCAAAACCTACCTTATCACCACTGTCTAAAAAGCTATTTTGTACACTGTACCTTATCCGAGGTGGGTACATACTGTGCTTAGTAATATGCACTAGTTAACTGGCTGAGATTACTGAAGCTTCGGGCAAGTCCACGGTCGGTCCGGGCGGACCATGAGTGAGGGAGACAGCTCAACTGCAGCCGTCCTTTTTCGCTGATGGCTCATCGGCTGCCTTTGCGTCGTGATCAGATTTAGAAGAACCAGGTTGTGGATTTTCAAGATCTGGAATAGATAATAACTGATTAGATGTACGGTAATCTAATTACACAGTGAAGTGTCATATCATAATCTAGACGAAGCTGTGTTGGTATGAAACATTAAGGGCGAGTTGCACCATAAATTAAATATTTTTTCTGTTAATTTCATACAATTTCTGTTCTATTTTAAGAAGATAAACCTAAACTGACCCTAACTAAGCTTATGCAAGTAACTTTAACTGGGATCAAAATAAGCGCATTTTTGATTTAAATTTATATATATATAATTTGATAAGTCGTCACAGTGACGTTATTTTATACTTTGACGTTAATAAATTTATTAACACTTTTACATTGACTCCAGATAGTATGTATCTGCCGAAAAAATGTAGGATGCAAATAGCTAATTTGTTAGCTTACAATTTACAGGACTCTGTTACAGCTGTAACTAAGTCCATAAAACCGAGTATTAGTACTTCAACTTCTACTCGGCATATTGTTTCAAATAAAACAGTGACAAACTCAGATTTAAACTGAGGCACAAGACAACAGCCAGGCCTAATTGTATCAATATAATTAGTCAAAATATTCAGGGCCTGTCTGGCAAAGATCTAGAATTAGAATTATTTGTTGAATGTAATAATATTCAAATCATTTGCATTACAGAACACTGGCTAAAGCCTGGTGATATGTCATTTTGTACCCGCCTTCCGTAGTGGACTGTATAAGTGATGCAAAGCGGTGATGTGACGGGTACAGTATACGTAGATAGTTGCTGGGTTGGTGAAGAAATAAATGCCTGTTCGTTCACTGTAGTCTTCCTTTATTGGCCTCCTTTTCCTTTTACATGTAAGCTACTGACTGAACTAAAACTGCACTGAACTGAAACTGAACTGTAACTAGTGGCTGAACTAAGTAAACTAACTAACTCTGACTGCACTAAGTAAACTTGAACTCTGACTGTAGCAAAGTAGACTGACGCTCGTTTCAACTTTCGCGCTTTATATAGTCAGTAAAAACTACACTGGAATAGTTGAGAATATTCTCAGCCAATTTACAAATCCCGAATTCCTTTCGATTGTTTATCCAGAATATTTCAGTCTTTGTTAGAACTCGGACCTTTCTTTCATACAATGTATCTATCTCATACTAGTGCAATTATCCCTTTGTATTGTTCACACAAAAAATGATCCCGTTTCTATTGTTGAAGTAAGCGCCGGTCTTTACAAAATAAAGACTTATTTTCTATAGATAATTAACCTATTTACAATGAAATTTCGAGAACTTACTATAATACAAAGCCCAGTAATAAAACAATTGGACATCGCTAACTTATAGAATACAAAATCGAGAACTTACTAATAGATCCTTAAAAACATAGCAAAATATTAAAAACTACGACACTAATCACATTCATATTCATATGGTCAATATCTATTCACTTACAAATCATATTATTTACACAAAATCGTCAGTTTGGCGGCCGTCCCGAACATTCCTCCCGCCGTGCATCGTCGTCTCCGGCGGCGTTGCAGTCAATATTCGGTGATGGGTCGGTCGCCTTCGGTAGGATGATGACCAGTTTCTTTGTAGGTCGTCGCAGCGTCCCTCCTTGTGTCTTGATGTCCGCCGCTCGCACCACGCCGTCTGGTCCCGGGAAGGTCGCAGTTACCACTCCGCGGGGCCATGTGTTGCGCGGTAACGTGTTGTCCACAATAAGCACCACGTCACCAGTCTTTAGCGCGGGGCCCTTGCTGTGTGGCTCCCGCCGGTTTTGGAGCTCCGGCAGATATTCACGGAGCCATCTTGCCCAGAACATGTCAGCGAGTCGTTGAGACGCGCGCCAGGTGGCACGCCCGATCAGGTCGCCGTCGGTGAACGTGCCGGGTGCGGGTGTTAGAGCGGACCCGCCCAGCAGGAAATGGTTCGGTGTAAGGGCTTCTTCATCTTTATGGTGCACGGAGACATGTGTGAGTGGCCGGCTGTTTACTGTATACTCGGCCTCGGCGAGCAGCGTGATCAGCACCTCTTCGGTCGGATGGCGGCTCTGTTGCGTCGCAGCCAAGGCGGTCTTCACAGATCGTACAAGTCGTTCCCAGGCACCGCCCATGAACGGCGCGCCCGGAGGTATGTATCGCCAGCTGATCATCCTCTTTTCAGCTTCTTCATGTGTGGCTTCATCCATGGCACGGCGCAGTTCACGGTTGGCGCCATGCAGGTTGGTTCCATTGTCTGACCAGATTTCGGTTGGACAGCCTCTTCTTGCAATCATGCGTCGCAGCGCCATCACAGCTGAGTCGGTGCTTAAAGTTGTCGCGAGCTCCAAGTGAACGGCTCGCGTTGTCAGGCACGTAAAGATTGCAACGTATCTTTTCTGCTGCGTGCGGCCGACGGTCACAGTGAGTGGCCCGAAATAATCTAGCCCGGTGTAGGTGAATGGCCGCTGGTGATGGGCGAGCCGACTCGGTGGATGATTGCCTGTTGATGGCTTCGGTGGCAACGCTCTCCGGATTCGACACAAAATGCACTCATTCACTATTGTTTTAGTAGTTGGTCGAACTCGTAATATCCAATAGTGCTGTCTACACTCGTTGATAGTTGTTTCGGTACCAGCGTGTGCTAATTTTCTATGTATATATTCGATATTTAACTTAGTCCTTCGGTCGTTCCCATCCAGTATAGGTGGCGCTGTCTCCGTAGTGACGTCACTGATGGCGTTGATACGGCTCTTCATTCTTAAAACTTCGTCTTCATAGCAAAGTGACAGCGCATAAAGTCGACTATTTCTTGCGACTATCTTGTTATTCTTCACTAAGTTAATATCATCATAAAAACAACGTTCTTGAATTGCTCGTACAATGATAATTTCAGCGCGTTTTAAAAACGAAACCCCAATCTTTATAAAGTTGTGTTGCCGGTCACTTCCTCTTGGCGGCACTTGCTGGCGAACTTTTTTCTTATCAGCTGACTTTTTCCAATCCTTATCACTATTTTCAATTTTCTTTGTTCTTTTGTAATTTACGCATTCTTTTTTCTTACGGCAGAGTTCAATGAACTGTAATACTCTTGCCGTCGCTCGTAGATAAATAAGCCAACTTGAAATATTTTCCGGATCAGGAACACATTCGTTGATTTTTTTATCAGCTGATCTTGCGTACATACATTTTTCTTCGCCGGTGGGTTCTTCCATCTTCAAACTTCGTTCCGTCGGCCATTGACCTTCATCTTTTAGTAGAAACTCCGGTCCGGTGTACCATCTGTGGGCGCTATTAAACTCGTTTGGTACATCCCGAGTCGCGTCGTCGGCCACATTCAACTTTGTAGGTACCCACCGCCACTCATGAACGGCAGTGTTTTCTTCTATGGCGGCGATGCGGTGAGCGACGAACGGTTTGTATGATCTGGACCCGGTCTTCACCCACGTAAGTACGGTCTTGCTATCCGTCCAGTATGTCTTGCTGTCGGGTTTTCGGTCGTGTTCTTCGATGACGGCTGCGGCCATGCGGCTTCCCATGACGGCGGCTTGTAGTTCAAGACGCGGTATTGATGTCAGCTTTAGCGGCGCCACCTTCGCTTTTGCCATGACTAAGGTGAGCGTAACGCGCCCGTCGGGTGTGGTGGCACGCCAATACACTGCGGCGGCGTAGGCTGTTTCGCTTGCGTCTACGAACGTATGTAGCTGTAGTACCACGGCGTCACTGTAGTGTAGATAACAGCGGGGCACGGAGACGTTACGTAAGTTTTCTAGGTGCACCATCCAGTCACGCCACTGAGCGGCAAGGTCGTCGTCGAGTTCATTATCCCAGTTGGTCCCGCGGCGCCATACTTCTTGTAACAGCTGTTTCGCCTTTATGACGACGGGCGCGGCGAGGCCCATCGGATCGTAAAGTGACATGACAATCTTCAATGCTTCTCTCTTCGTAGGCGCTTTTCGTTCTAGCGTCTCCTTCGGTATGCGAGCGAGGTCCAAGTTGAATGTGAGCTCGTCGGTGTTATGTTTCCAAACGAGGCCCAAAACTCGTTCGCTACTAGCGCCATCTGCGAGTTTCTTATCTTCGAGCGTTGACCCTTCTTCGTTGATCAGCTGTTTAAGTACTTGTGGTGAGTTCGACACCCATTTTCGCAGTTGTAGTCGCGCGCTTCGGTGAATGTTGCGTACTTCAGTTGCTATGCGCGCGGCGTCCTCTTCGTTTTCGTAACTGTCGAGATAATCGTCGACGTAGTGGTTACGAACTATTGCTGCGGCGGCTTCAGGATGAGTTTTTTCGTACTTCTTAGCGTTGACGTTTTTCACGTAGATAGCGGTTGTCGGCGAACACGTGGCGCCGAAAATCAGTGACGTCATTCGGTATTCTTTTCCTTGCCACAGATAACGTAGAAAGTCGCGATCTTCTTCACGTATTTTTACTTGCATAAACATTTCAGCGATGTCAGCTGACACGGCGACTCGATGTTGACGAAACCGCATGAGCACGCCCGGCAAAGATTGCAGTAGGTCGGGGCCGGACAGCAGGCGGTCGTTCAGTGATGTCCCTCCGGTTTTGGCGGCGGCGTCGTGCACGATGCGTAGTTTGTCGGGTTTCATCGGGTTAATAACCCCAAAATGCGGCAGGTACCACGTTTTTCCATTTTCTTTCTTCTCAGGTGCTGGCTCGGCGTACCCTTTGTTGACCAGCGCGTCCATCTGTTCGTAGTACTTCTTCTTTAAAGCTGGGTCCTTTTCAATCTTGCGTTCGACGGAGTGAAGGCGGCGCACGGCGTTCTCATAATTGTTCGGCATAGTGGTGGCGTCGCTCTTCCATAATAACGCAGCTTCGTAGTGACCGTCGGCGCGCTGCACGGTATCGTTTTCAAGTATCTTCATAGCGCGCTGCTCGGGATCGGTTGACGGCCTCTTCGGTTCAATGACCAAGTTGTCGATAGCGAAGTGTTGTCGTAGCTGTTCGTTCATGTCATCGTCGGCGCTCTTCAGATGGTGGATGAAGTTGACACGCTGTCCAAGTGTGCGTGTGTGCGCGCCATGTAGAACCCAGCCGAGCGGTGTGAGCGATGCTACCGGCTGGTCACGACGTCCTTTTCGTACTTGTTTCGCTATAAGCAAGTGCCAGTTGTCTTGACCGATGAGAATACGTGGCACGGCATGTGGGTACATCACTTCTTCCTTGATGTCGCGTAGGTGCTTGCAATCTTGAATATCTCGGTCGCTAACCTCTTGTGGCGACAAGCGTAGGCAGTCGATCGTTCTTGCATAGATCTTCTCTTTCGCTTCATCGCGGTGTAGCGTGAGTGAGACACGACGAGAGCGGGACGCATTCAAATTCTTCTCCGTAATTGCTTCTATGTGTAGTGGGTCGATAGGGCCCCTCGCTCCTATCTTGTTAGCAAGGCTGCTGTCGATCAATGTAACGGTCGACCCGTCGTCCAGTAGCGCCCAAGTGTCGATCTCTCCCGCCGGTGCAGAGACTCGTACTGGTACAATCTTCAAATAAGCCTTTGTTTTCCGGTTTGTCCACGTTGTGGTGACTGCTTCCGGTTCGCTTCCATTTTCACTAGCTGCGGCTTCATTTTCTCTCTTTTTATAGTGTAGCAGCTTGTGGTGCTTCCCAAAGCATCCGTCGATGTCACAGCGTAGCGGGCGGCAGTGGTGCGTCTGTGTTCTATAACGTAGGCACCGAAAACACAGACAATGTTTTTTCGCGAGGTTCCATTTGTTATCGGTATCAGCTTTCAAAAACTTCTTACAATCTTGAATAACATGTTTCTCTTCACAAATGGGACATCTTCTCTCTCGATCGTTCATTCGCAGCTCTCTTCTATCCCTACAGCGCAGTGTTGTTATCTCGCTTCTATCGCTGTCTCTTTCTTGCGTGATGTACGATCGCTGGTTTCGACGTTGCGGTGGTGGCGACGCATTTCTAAAATAGTTTTCTTGTTTCTTCATATTATTTTCGTTGTTGATGACCGCAGCGCATTCGGTGTACTGTTCGAAGAAGTTGGCGAGTGTAACCAGTGATGCTTCATCTTCAGGCGCATCTTTCTTGAATAAGAACCACGAAAGTTGCAGTGCTTCAGGCATCTTCTTGCGTACCGATTCCATAACTTCATAGTTTTGTAAGAAGTGTAATTTATTCAGTGCGTGTAGGGCGGTTACGGCGTTCTTCACTTGGGTTGCCATAAAACAAACATCTCTTGGATCCGCGGTACACTTCGGTAGGTTTCGTAGGCGGTTCAGCTCAGCGACTGCTAGATTTTCTGTTCTGCCAAAGTTCGTTTCTAACGTCTTAATAATATCTTCCGGCGTGCTCGTTTCATTAATCAACAGGTTCGCGACGGCTTCTCTGGCGCGACCGTGTAGACATCTTCTTAATCTTGCTTTATTCTCGAGAGCGCTGAGTAGGTGTGCCGTTTCCTTGTAGGCGGTGTGGAACGCGAGCCAATCGTGACAGGTGCCGCTATAGCTCGGTAGCTCTGCAGCGTGCGGACGTAACGTTGATCTTGCCATGGCGGTGATAGCTTCGGTAAGCATGACAAGTTCTGACTTCGGTTGTACTTGTGGCGGCGGCGGCAGCAGCAGCGGCGGCGTATACGGCGACGCATGTTGCGCTTCTCTCTTCATCTCCAACAGTGGCGGCGCGGCGGGCACAGCGGTAGGTGTGGCGAAAACGGCGGCAGGTATGGCAGGTGCCGCGGCCGGTGTGACGGCGGATACGTTGGACACGACGGCGGGCACGGCAGACACGGCGGCGGGTACGGCGGCGGACACGTTGGACACGGCGGCGTTGGCGGCAGGCATGGCGGGTGCCGCAGCAGGTACGGCTGCGGACACGGCGGGTACGGCGTTGGATACGACGGCGGGTACCCCGGACACGGCGGTGTTGGCGGCGGGGTACGGCGTGTCGCTGATGGCTAACTGCGACACGGACTCGTCCAGCCACGACCTCACTCGGTCGTTGACATCTGCTTCACTGATGCGGGATTTCTCCTCCTCATCATCTTCATCCTCTTCGAGGTATAACCTCTCTTCGCGCAGCTTGTTCAGCAACAATTGGAGCTTCAAGTTCTCTTCCTGGATTGCGATTCGCTCCAACCTGCCTACTTATTGTCTAATTTTCAAAATCTATCGCAATCACTTTCATTTGACAAATGGATGTGACACATTGCTGCATTTCTTTGGTAAGTTTTTATTTGTGCCAAAAAGAAGCCTCAATGTATCACATCCTGAAAGCGATTGCGATTGATTTTTAAATTAGACAATAGAAAGGCTGGTTTGCTTCTTGCTTCTGTTGCTACGGCGAGACTGCGCGGCGGGGGCGGCGGCGTTAGGCGGCGGCCCAACCACGGCGATAGCAGCAGCGACCGGCATCGGCGACATGATAGCGTCGGCGGTAGGAACGGTAGTTGTCGCTGCGCTTGTCTCGGTGACGGACTCTATAGTGGTCCCCATAGTTACTGCTGACGATTCTTCACTTTCTTGAGTTCGCTGCTTACTTCCACCGGAGGTCGATCTCGTAACCACGGGCATCTTCTTTCTTCACAATATCCGGCTCTGCAAGGACCAAAATGTACTCGCCTTCCGTAGTGGACTGTATAAGTGATGCAAAGCGGTGATGTGACGGGTACAGTATACGTAGATAGTTGCTGGGTTGGTGAAGAAATAAATGCCTGTTCGTTCACTGTAGTCTTCCTTTATTGGCCTCCTTTTCCTTTTACATGTAAGCTACTGACTGAACTAAAACTGCACTGAACTGAAACTGAACTGTAACTAGTGGCTGAACTAAGTAAACTAACTAACTCTGACTGCACTAAGTAAACTTGAACTCTGACTGTAGCAAAGTAGACTGACGCTCGTTTCAACTTTCGCGCTTTATATAGTCAGTAAAAACTACACTGGAATAGTTGAGAATATTCTCAGCCAATTTACGAATCCCGAATTCCTTTCGATTGTTTATCCAGAATATTTCAGTCTTTGTTAGAACTCGGACCTTTCTTTCATACAATGTATCTATCTCATACTAGTGCAATTATCCCTTTGTATTGTTCACACAAAAAATGATCCCGTTTCTATTGTTGAAGTAAGCGCCGGTCTTTACAAAATAAAGACTTATTTTCTATAGATAATTAACCTATTTACAATGAAATTTCGAGAACTTACTATAATACAAAGCCCAGTAATAAAACAATTGGACATCGCTAACTTATAGAATACAAAATCGAGAACTTACTAATAGATCCTTAAAAACATAGCAAAATATTAAAAACTACGACACTAATCACATTCATATTCATATGGTCAATATCTATTCACTTACAAATCATATTATTTACACAAAATCGTCAGTTTGGCGGCCGTCCCGAACACATTTAATCTAAATAATTTTCAACTAGCAAGTGCGATGGTTAGGCAAACAACTATTCGTGGCGGTTCTGTAATTTTTGTGAATAATAATATAAAGTATAAAGAAAGAAAGGATATTGTGAACCTTACATCAGAGCGCCATGTGGAGTTGTCTTGTATAGAATTAGATAGCATGATTATTGTGTCTGTATACCGCCCCTCTAAGGGTATCTATGAAATATTTGAATCTGTCATGGAAGATGTTCTAAAAAAGTTAAGGTTAAAAAATAAACCAGTAGTAATTTGTGGCGATTTTAATATTGATATTCTTGAGAGCAATTCTTCGACCACTCGTTTTCTGGCATTATTTAAAAGTTTTAATTTGCATAATAAATTTTTAGAACCCACTCGGGTAACTGAACACTCCGCCACTTGCATAGATAATGTTTTTTCAGAATGTGATCCGGAAAACAAATTCGTTTTTAGTAATATTTCATCCGACCATTACGGTTTGAAAGTTTCATACGCTGTGAACGTTATAGATACACCTAAGACTGTAGAATGCAGACCTATCACAAAAAAGGGATTGGACAATTTTAAAAACAACATTGATGAACAAATTTCTTTATTGCCATGGATTTCAGATAATCCTGATGTTTTGTACGGGAACCTCTTTCATTTAGTTACTAATGAGTTTGATAAATCATTTAAAATCAAAACTATTAAATGTACTCAGAAATTACGGTTCTGCGATTGGGCTACGACAGGTATTTATAAAAGTAGAAACAGACTTTATGAACTTTACAAGCTTAGAGAAACTAACCAAAGCCCAGGTTTTTTAGAACATGTTAAAAATACTCGAAGACTTTCAAAATGCTATGTGCAGTTGCAAAGTCTAACTGCATTAAAAAGCAAATTAAAAACTCGAGTAACAAAACTAAAACAACCTGGGATATCATTAATCGTGAAACTGGTAAAACTAAAGCACGGGCAAATAGCCTAACGCTTAATATTAATAATGAATTAATAAAATCAGATAAAGAAATTGCTAACATTTTTGATAAGTTCTTTGTAAACATACCAGTAGAAACTACATCAAATTTGGATTCCTCACCAGCGGCTGCTGTATCTATGCTAAAGAGACATGTGGCTGAAAGTGATTCATTGTTTAATTTTAAATGTATTAATGCTTTAGATATAATAAAAGCTTTCAAATCTCTAAAAATGAAAAGCTCCACTGATTTATGGGGCATATCAGTTAAGGTTATTAATAATATTGTGCATACTATTGCCCCTTATCTTGCTGACATTTTTAATCGGTGTATTGATCAAGGAATATTTCCTGATCTTATGAAGTTTAGCAAGGTAATACCATTGTTTAAATCAGGAGATAAAGAAGACCCTAGCAATTACAGACCAATATCGATATTACCTGCCCTAAGCAAGATTTTTGAAAAAATAATACTTGAGCAATTATTAGGTCATTTTAATGTAAATAAACTTCTGCACAATAAACAATTTGGCTTTACTAAAGGTCGTTCCACAACTGATACTGGGGTTGCGCTTTTGAAGCATGTCTTTGAGGCTTGGGAGGGGTCTCAGAATGCCCTTGGCATTTTCTGCGACCTGTCCAAGGCTTTTGATTGCGTGGACCACTGGACGCTGCTGTTGAAGCTAAATCATTACGGTGTAAAAAATAATGCCCAAAAATTAATACTGTCGTATCTCAGTTCAAGGACTCAAACAGTTAATATCAATGGAGTAAGTTCATCAGGTTCTCATGTAAAAATGGGCGTTCCGCAAGGCTCCATTTTGGGCCCTTTTTTATTTTTAATATATATAAATGATCTACCCTTTTTTGCAGAGAGGTTCTGTGATATTGTTTTGTTCGCAGATGATACTTCTTTAATATTCAAAGTTGACAGGAATAAAACTGATTTTGACGATGTGAACAAGGCACTCTCGCAGGTTCTTACTTGGTTTAATGTAAATAATCTCCAGCTTAATGCTAAGAAAACCAAATGTGTTAAATTCACTTTACCTAATGTACAGGCGTATCCCACTGAAATTGTAATCAATAATGAGAAATTAGATTTGCTCGATTCAACAGTTTTCTTGGGTGTTACTCTTGACAGTAAACTTCAATGGAATATGCATATCGCAGCTCTGGCTGGCAAGCTCAGCTCTGCTGCCTATGCTATTAGAAAAGTTAGACAGTTAACAGATGTAGAAACTGCTAGATTAGTGTATTTCAGCTATTTTCATAGCATCATGTCATACTGTATTCTTTTGTGGGGGATAGCAGCCGATATAAATACTATTTTTGTTTTACAAAAACGAGCAATAAGAGCTATTTATCAACTAAGTTCTAGAACATCTCTTAGGGATAGATTCAAAGAAATTGGTATATTGACAGCAGCATCACAATTTATATTAAACTGCATACTTTTTGTGCGTCGCAATATTAACTTATATACAAAAAATAGTGATTGGCACAATCGGAACACCAGAAATAAAGACAAACTTGTAATGCCTCAGTATAGATTAGAAAAAATCCGTGGTTCTTTCATAGGTCTTGGTATAAAGTTTTATAATAAAATTCCAAGTAATATTTTGGATTTACCATTTGAAAACTTTAAGACTCATGTAAAGAATTGTCTTCTTAAAAAAGGATACTATACCGTTAAAGATTACTTAATTGATAAAACAGCTTGGTCGTAGATTTTTCTATTCTATGTGAAAATTGGGAGAATTGTCCTACCTACTTAAAATGTATTGTAAGCTTTTTGACTCGACGCCTTAATGCGGGTAGCTTTAGTATGTCATGCTCACTTTAAACATTTCTGCGGTGGTGTCGTGTGAGGCGGGTCGTTACGTTCCCTCAAATATGGTTGAGCGAAACGATGGCTGGTTCATGCGTCATGCTCGTGAACGGGTGCTGCCAGTGGGAATGGGTCTGCTTCTGTCTGCTTGTACTAAGGGCGTCGCATATTTTTTTTTCCTGTTTAATATTATCAATCAGTATGGCACTTCTTACTCAAAACATAGAATTAATAACTAATCCTTGTTTTGATTTCTCACTTTTTTATTGCTAATGACCAAAATGATTATTTGACTTTCGTTATCACGATGTTTTCATATTTTTTTGTCTATAGTTTTGTAAGTAAAGGCCTATGAAAAGCTTTTGGATATTAGTTTTCAATTCGGTGCCTTAGGATGGGTAGCCTAAGTATGTCATGCTCTCTTTAATCATTTCTGCGGTGGTGTCGTGTGGGGCGGGTCGTTACGTTCCCTCAAATATGGTTGAGCGAAGCGATGGCTGGTCCATGCGTCATGCTCGTGAACGGGTGCTGCCAGTGGGAATGGGTCTGCTTCTGAGTACCTATCTTAACGCATATTGAATTGTAAGAATTGCGTTTTATTTTTATGTCTTGTATCAAGTGTTTTTTTTGTTAGAGTAGCAGACAGAGTGATTTCTAAACTAGTTGAACGTTATTTACTCTCACGATTATCTAACTGAATATAGTAGATATTTAATTTTAACCTAACTACCCATTGTGTGTAACCTTTTGATAACTATTGTGATGGAAAATGACTTCACTTTAAATGTGGAGCTCATTTTTCAATCTTGACGACTCTGTATGAAATATACAGGGAGAAAAAAGCAGCCCTTGACGAGTTTCTTGCCGGTTCTTCTCGTTACAAGGTCTCCCGCTTAGGGTTTGCGAACCGATGGCGTAACTTCTATGACATTCACAAGTGCTTGTAACAGCCTAGACTGAATAAATTAATTTGAATTTTGAATTTTGAATTTTAAGCCCCAAATTAATCATGTTCCTAAGTAGGTACTTACTGTATATATAAAAAAAGTATATTATACGATATGTAGGATCATACTGAATATTTGAAAAATGAGAAAATACATCAATTTAATTTTCGAAGAATGTATTGAAAACATAGTTTATAGTATGTACCTAAGTAATAAGGTTAATTGGCTTATTAACCCATGTTTGACAGAGGAGTGGCTCCATTTATTTGGTCCCAAGTGTATTTAGGCTGGGGTGGGACTATGGGACACATTTCGCTTCGACAGTCGACACCCCAATGCGCACGTAAGTCATGAATGTAGTGTACTATCAATTTTGTAAACCGGGTCAACCGAGTGTAAAAATAATAGTAAAACCAATATGATGAGTACAAGTAAATCCTAATTTATTGTAATGTCATCAATCGTTTTTAACTTGTTTTAATATAATTGTCAAGTAAAAATATACCGTTAATTTTTAAGTATATCTAAATATAATATATTAGACCACGTTTCTAAATATGAACGTGCAGTTAAAAGTTAAAAATTAATAGTTTGAATATCGGCAAACTCACAAAAATAGCAAGACGACATAAATAAACCTCAATATCTTGACCAATTATTAAATATATTGAAACTTTTAACTGTACATACTCGATTAGAATAGGGAAGAGATACACTCATTTCATTTTTAACCGACTTCAAAATAAACAAAAAAGGAGGTTCTCAGTTTGACCTGTATGTATGTTTGTTCGCGATTATCTCGCGTTTGGCTGAACCGATTTTGATGCGGTTTTCAGAAATGTATTTGTTACACTTAGGAGAAGGTTTTAGGATTTTAACCGACTTAAAAAAGGAGGGTTCTCAGTTTGGCCCGCATTTATGTTTGTTCGCGATTATCTCGCGTTTACCTGAACCAATTTTGATGCGGTTTTCAGAAAAGTATTTATTACATTTAGGCGAAGGTTTTGGTATTTTAACCGATTTCAAAAAAGGAGGTTCTCTACTCAGTTTGATCCATATGCATGTATGTCCGCGATTATCTCACGTTTGGTCAAACCGATTTTTCTACCTAGTTAATCTAATACAGAAGGTTTACACTAAAAAGAAAAAATTGTTTTAAAAAACAAAAAACCGACTTCAAAAACCTACAGTTATTTGAATATTATTTCTTGCTTTTTAGAGGTAACTGTAGGTTTTTGAAGTCGGATTTTTGTTTTTTAAAACAATTTTTAATTTTTTTTAGATATACTATTAACAGTGTATAGTTTGTAGTATTGTTTGTTTTGTATTGTAGATGACAGGGCAGGTGCTTGACTATAAAGATATGTAGGCCCGCCAGATACAGAGACGGAATCTGATTCGAAATTCCGAAAATATCGATTATGTATAAAATTTCAAATGAGAAAATACCTCATGTATGTGGTAGGTCCATAGATTTGTATGGATTTGCTGCATTCGGAATGATTCCGTTTCGGAATTCCGAATCAAAATTCCGTCGGTATGTGGCGGGGCTAAAAAAACAAAGGCTGCAGGCGTTCCATCCAGCCAATCATTAAAAGAACAGCTAATATTTATTACAAATCGAGTATCCGTTGGTGTTGGATCTATGTTCTACTAACTGCATGCAATTTTTGAAGTGAAAACTTCTTTAGCGGCGTTGTACGCTTTTTTGTAATGGGGAAAAAATGCTAAATTCGCGTCAGTAAGAATCACGTGGCTAATCGAAAATGCGTAAGACTGATGGAGAGTAGACAGCTGGCGGCGGAAGTATCCCCCTCTCTTTCTACGGGGCGCGTTGAAAAAAAGCGGCGCGTCATTTTAAGACGTAAACACTTGTGTCACCAGCAACACGCTAATTTTGAAAATGGAACTAATAGCAGCGATCTCTTCGGTGAAATCATAAGACTTATTTATACTCGGTGACTATAAGTTTAAATCGTAGAATGCGCGCATGTAGAAATTAAAAAGGCCACTGGCGCGAAATCATTAGAATTTTTCTCTAATTACAAACTGATTGAATTGTGTGACTGTATAGTAATAGAAAAAATCTGGATATGCCAGTGAACGTCGCACTGCATCAAGCCGAGGACCGCGACAGATGGAAACACCTCGTGCGAGACGTCCTTGCAAGGAGTCACGATCCTCAACCATGAGGGAACGACTGAGGAGGAGGAGGATAAAAACCAAACAAAAATTAATAATAGATTGTGTTGCCTATAAACCTACGATTCTAAAAAAATTTTGGTTACAAAAGCCAGAACTTGTGTGCATGAAATAATATGATTCAGAAGAACTTGTCCTATTCATTATTGTAGTAAGTTTTCTCCCTTGCCAAATACACTACGCAAGTAAGCGCCAGCTCGCAAACAACATTATTTTAATATGTGTTAACAGCTGCCTGCTGGTAAGAGGCTAATGCTACTTGGACATATTTTGTTTGTTACAGAACACGCGTCACCTTAATTTACGATTTGACGTCAAAAGTAAGTCTGGCTTACTGTCCACGTAAACCGCAAGTCATATGCACGAAATCGTCATTTTTGTCGCTTGCTTGCATCCAGCGTAGATACCACGTACAAACAAACGAAACTGTGTCCTCAGCGTAGCGACATGACTGTGTTCTCCGTGGAAGATTTCCGAGACGGACAGCAGACTGCAACTGCACGCTCAATTTGAAGTGAGCGGAGAAGTGTCGGGGCTGCAAAGCTATGCAGTCGCATCTATTCTCCGCTCACTTCAAATTGAGTCTTTTAACTTATCATTACGGTTACAATCACGGAGCGTAGCGGAACGTGCGGTTGCAACTGCCGCCCGTCTCGGAATTCCACCTGTACGTAGACAGTAGGCCTAACAAATAAAGGAGACCATTTCACACGTCATTCTACAAATTTGATCGATAGTGTCAGAACCAGATGCGATAACGTTGTCAGGCCGTACTATACGCCGTAAACACGCGATAGCAAACGATTTTATCTACCCTCGAACTATATTATCATGGCGATTAGGTCGCTATTAAACAAAATTGACAGCTAATCCGATAACATGCGTGTAATTAAAACGTAATTTGATATTATAAAGTTGCATATTAGACTATCATAAAGATTACACAGGTATCGGTAACCTGCTACAGTGACGGGCATGAGGCCGAAGTGCGTCATAGCACTCGTAGCAGTGGTAGTAATAAACCTATCGATGAACTGTTTCACGTGTTTTGAAGTCACACACACACACAGCGCATCCAAGATAATTGTACCTAA
Source organism: Agriphila geniculea (assembly GCA_943789525.1). Lineage (NCBI taxonomy): Eukaryota > Metazoa > Arthropoda > Insecta > Lepidoptera > Crambidae > Agriphila > Agriphila geniculea. Next base: position 26,232,386 of record OX038872.1, on the reverse strand, counting down.
ACACGAGACATCTCTAGAGATGATCAACGCAGATCTGAATTACAACACATCAATCAAAGGATAATTAATTTTTGAATTTGAGATTTTAGCATTCACAATCCTATTTTTATACAATACTAAATAATATACTTGAAAATTTTTTTTGTTGTTTTTCGACCTATGTTCCATGGAGAATGTTGTTCAGTTTCAGCAACACTATAATTTGTTTCAGGATCTGACACAGGGTCGATGTTATAAAAACTTGAGAACCAGTATGTACGTCACTTTTGTCGATAAAAGTGACGTGACGTTACGGTGTAGACAAGCCATTGTTCTCTGAGTCGATTCTTTTCTCGAGACGGTCATGCTACGCGTGCAGATTTATACAGTTTTTATTGACCGAGCGAGCACGAAGTGCGAGCGAAACGTCTCTGCTTCAGCTTGGGCAAAAATTCTTTCGTATGTCCGGCTGTCTGTTCCAGCCTACAAGGTCGCATTTCTCAACCGATTCTTGTGAAATTTTGTGAGCAGGTTCGAAAATTATATTATATATATATATACAGGGTCACTGGAAATATGACGTATTCCTGTTAAGGGGTTATAGATGAGGTCAAAACAAATATTTTTTGTCATATAACTTTTTCTCAAAAAATAAATATTTTTTGAGTTAATTGAAATTAAGTATTTTTTTACCTAAAGTACGATTTCAGACACAAAAATGTAAAATAAAAGATAACTACTCATTCGATTCCGGATTTTTTATTATTTTGGGATAGAAAACAATCTGAGTGTTGATAATGAATAAAAAAAAAATTATAAAATACAGGTGTTTATAAAAAATTCAATCCTTAAATGCATTTTTTCTTTTTAATTTTTCAGATTTTTTAGAAATAGCTTCAAATATCTTAAAAAAAATCCTTGTAACTAAGCGTGCATAATATTTTAAAAACATCACCATCTATTCAGCTTTCAGTTGAGGTATAAAACTTAATAATAGCTTAAATAAAAAATGAGAAATTAAGACTTAACTAAATAGCAGTCCCATTTCATGTAGCAAAAATTTCCTACTTCAAGCGCTTCGGAGGTGGCCGTATTATCCTACTTATTCCATAAATGTGAAAGTTTTCTTGTTTAGATGATTGTTAATCAATCACGTAAAACGGCTGAACGGATTTGGATGAAATTTGGCACACAGATAGTTTATAAGCCGGATTAAAACATAGGAGGATACTATAATCTTGGTTCAAGATTCCCTAGGGATTTTCTCAAATGTAAATGCGAATGAAGTCGCGGGCGGAAGCTAGTTTGCCATAAATGATCGTGCTTACTAAAAATACTTTCTTCCGAGTGAGTTTGAAACAGTATTATTTTCCACCGATGAGTCAAAATTTTATACAGACAGCATCAAAAATAACCATGCATATCAGTCATTTTCAATGCCCCGCTGCTGGGGAGCTGGCCTTCCTTTTGGCTTGTGGATGGATAAAGCGGACGAGCCATACCCACCACGTGGGCCCAATGTGGATTGGTCAGTGTTAACGACTGTAAATGCAGCCAGAACCAAGGGCTCAATGTAAGGTACATTGACACCGACCAATCCACATTGGGCCCACGCGGTGGGTTATGGCCCGCCCGCTCTATCCCAAAAGGAAAGGGAAGCCTGTTCCCCAGTAGCGGGCCATTAAAAATGGCTGATATGCATGGTTATTTTTGATGCTGTCTGTATAAAGTTTTTACTCATCGGCGGAAAATAATCCTGTTTCAAACTCACTCGGACGAAAGTATTTTTAGTAAGCACGATCATTTATGGCAAACTAGCTTCCGCCCGCGACTTTATTCGCATTTACATTTGAGAAAATCCCTAGGGAACCTTTTACCAAGATAATAGTATCCTCCTATGTTTTAATCCGGCTTATAAACTATCTGTGTGCCAAATTTCATCCAAATCCATTCAGCCGTTTTGCGTGATTAATTAACAATCATCCAAACAAGAAAACTTTCACATTTATGGAATAAGTAGGATAATACGGCCACCTCCGAAGTGCTTGAAGTAGGAAATTTTTGCTACATGAAATGGGACTGCTATTTAGTTAAGTCTTAATTTCTCATTTTTTATTTAAGCTATTGTTAAGTTTTATACCTCAACTAAAAGCTGAATAAATGGTGATGTTTTTAAAATATTATGCACGCTTAGTTACTAGGATTTTTTCAAAGATAATTGAAGCTATTTCTAAAAAATCTGAAAAATTAAAAAGAAAAAATGCATTTAAGGATTGAATTTTTTATAAACACCTGTATTTTATAATTTTTTTTTTATTCATTATCAACACTCAGATTGTTTTCTATCCTAAAATAATAAAAAATCCGGAATCGAATGAGTAGTTATCTTTTATTTTAAATTTTTGTGTCGGAAAACGTACTTTTGGTAAAAAAATACTTAATTTCAATTAACTCAAAAAATATTTATTTTTTGAGAAAAAGTTATATGACAAAAAATATTTGTTTTGACCTCATCTATAACCCCTTAACAGGAATACGTCATATTTCCAATGACCCTGTATATATATTATGGACCGAGACCGATGGAGACAAATCGTAAAAGCAGCCGGTGATCACGATCCTCAGTTATGAGGGAACGATTGAGAGAGAGATATATATTATATAGTTTTTTTTGTCGAGCCAGTTTTTTGAAATTTATTATTATATATATTATATATATTAATATAGTTTTTTTTGTCGAGCCAGTTTTTTGAAATTTTTCAAAATGGCGAAGATATGTTAAAAAAACAGATTTCAGTCCGTTTTCCAGCTCTGCCTGTTTTCCTCTACCGGTCGCATTTTTCAACCGATTCTCGTGAAATTTTGTGAGCAGGTTTGAAAATAATATAGAATTTTTTTGTCACGCCAGTTTTTTGATTTTTTTTAAAATGACGGAGAAATGTTAAAAATACATATTTCAGTCCGGCTTTCCAGTTCTGTCTGTTTTCTTCTACAGGTCGCATTTCTCAACCGATTCTCATGAAATTTTGTAAGCAGATTTGTATAGATTTTTTTTGTCGAGCCAGTTTTTTTTTTAAATGGCGGAGATAATGTAAAAAAATCGTATTTCAGTCCGGATCCCGGTGAAATTTTGTGAGCAGATTTGATAAATATATAGATTTTTTTTTGTCGAGGCAATTTTTCTAAATTTAATAAAATGACGGAGATATGTAAAAAAACATATTTCAGTCCAGCTTTCCGGCTGTTTGATCTCCTTTACAGGTCGCATTTCTCAACCGAAATTTTGTGCGTAGGTTCGATAATTATATATAACTGTTTAGTCAAGCCAATTTTTCCAAATTTATAAAAAAATATTCACCCATTTTGAAAAATTATCAAAATAAGAAGCACCATCTAGCTGCGAATACTCACGTACCTACTGTGTTTTGAAAACTTCATAGCGACATTTTATTTTATTTTATCGCGAGGTCTACATACAGCTCACGGAGCCACAAGTTTTTATAAGGTCTAGTTTTGAAATCTATTTAGAAAAAAAGTTAAAAAGTTAATACAATCATTAGTAGTTTCATTATGCAAACTCTCCGGACAGAAATTCAAGTACCAATGAAAAACGGCCATTATATCAGCAGCAACTATCAGCTAATAGATTTTTTACAGCAGCTGTGATGAGCACATTAAATTTTATTGACTGCAAAACTGATAATTAAAGTTGGCAGGCGAATAAGCTAATGACTAAATACCTTCAAAGCTAATAAAATTCCTCATATACATGGCAATCGCAATATCGACCAACCAAGCAATCCCTGGTGGATACACTCCTTAAAGTTAAAACACACGAGTAATAAATTAACCAACAATTACTTTGTTTTATTGCCATCACAACCAAACTAAAAGACTAGAAGAAAGCAATAGATGAGTTTAAGGTCCGTATTTATAAACCGCTCTCAACATTGAGAGCTATCTTGAGAACATACCTGAGATGCTCTTCTATAGAACAGCATCACAGGTATGATCTCAAGGTAGCCTAACCTACCTAAGTGACGTGAGCATTTTATGAATAAGCTCTTGCTTATTCATTTTCAGGATTCAGACAGATCCTACTAATATTATAAATGTGAAAGTTTGTGGGTTTGGATGTTTGTTCCTCAATCACGCAAAAACTACTGAACGGATTTGGTTAAAATTTGGCACACAGATAGTAGATAGCCTAGATTAAAACATAGAATAATTTTTATCCCGATATTTCCACGGGAACGGGAACCACGCGGGTGAAGCCGCGGGTGGCCGCTAGTATATTATAAAGACTAGCGGCCGCCCGCGACTTCGTCTGCGTGGAAAGGTTTTTTGCTATCCCGCGGGAACAATACATTTTTTCTGGATGAAAGGTACCCTATGTCCTTCTCTGTACCCCTGACAACGTGTATGCAAAATTTCATGATGATCGGTTCAGTAGTTAGGACGTGAAGGCGTAACAAACAAACAAACAAACGGACTTTCGCATCCTTACTAATATTATAAATGCGAAAGTCCGTTTGTTTGTTTGTTTATTTGTTTGTTTGTTTGTTACGCCTTCACGTCTTAACTACTGAACCGATCATCATGAAATTTTGCATACACATTGTCAGGGGTACAGAGAAGGACATAGGGTACTTTTCATCCCGAAAAAAAAGTATTGATCCCGAGGGATAGCAAAAAAAACTAGGGATGCGCCGATCCGATCCGATCTTTTGAAATATCGGATCGGCGGGCATACGATCCGGCGATTTTCGGATCGGATCGAGGCCATACGATTTTTCGCCGGATCGATACAAAACTTGAAAGATCGGATCGCTTGGATCGTATGAACGAAAATGCTGTTTGTTTACGAAAAAATGGGCAGTTTGGTTAATTTGTTACGAAATTTATCTGTCTACATTTAGAACTTGGCCGAAAACTGGCGCCTATAAAAATTGTACTTAACTATTGGTAGTTAGGCGCGTCTTCAAGTATAAACTTTTGAGAGAAATTCGTCTTTATGTTCTCTGAGTACAATATTACTATTCCACATTATTTTATACATTGTTTTGCATGGGTTTACTTAATAAAGATATAAAATTAATTGTGTCTTACTTATTTGCATCCGATCCGGATCGATTTCCTGAAAATCGGATCGAAGGCATTCGATCCGATCCGCGGATCGGATTTTGGAATTACGATCCATTACGATCCGAAAAATCGGATCGACAACCCCGGATCGCGCATCCCTAAAAAAAAACCTTTTCACGCAGACGAAGTCGCGGGCGGCAGCTAGTTTATAATATTACTAGCGGCCGCCCGCGACTTCGTCTGCGTGGACAGTTTTTTACCTATCCCTCGGGAACTATAAGTTTTTTCTGGATGAAAGGTACCCTATGTCCTTCTCTGCACCCCTGACAACGTGTATGCAAAATTTCATGACGATCGGTTCAGTAGTTGAGACGTGAAGACGTAACAAACAAACAAACAAATAAACAAACAAACAAACGGACTTTCGCATTTATTATAATATTAGTAAGGATAGATTATTGAAATCTGATTTCAATAGCTTATCTTCAGTGGGAGATAGGCCATCTATGGATCTGTTACTTCTACCTTCCGAAAGTAGTGCCCTCAGAGGTTTTTATATCATAATAGAAAAGGATTTTAATAAAACTTTACGTGGAATTTCTAGGGTCCATAGTCTAGTATTTTGAGAGGGTATCACTACATTCCCTCGTAGTCATTCAAAGAAGTAGATAGCAAATGTGTCAAAAACGGACACTTTTAGCAGTTTTGCTATCAACTTCTAGCAGTGACAGAGGAAATGTAATGATACCGTCTTAAAATACTAGACTATGGGCCCTAAAAATCCAAGTAGTTTTATTAAAATTGTGTATTAGAATTACAATATTAAATAAAATTCACCGTGGCGCAGGATAGGGCTTTCGGTTAGGATACCGCCTCAACTGAAATATCTATAATTATTATAAAAAAGGCTGGTGTACGCAGTGACAAAAACCGCAGGGCATGTATGAAAAGACTGATGGATGTGAATGAAGCGAAAGAAATGTGCAAGGATCGTAGCAGTTGGCGATCCATAGTCTCTGCCTACCCTCATGGGAAACAAGCGTGAGTATATTGAAATCGGCCGTTAGAGAACATACCTGTGATAGCGAGCTGCTGCAGCCGCGTTGGCAAGTCTGTGGTGGGGACTTCCGCGCCTTGCGGGTGCAGGATATCGGGCATGGCGTTCCGTCGGCCCGTACGTCCCGTCTCGAGGAATTCCTTGGGCACTTCCTCCTTATTTCTGTCCTGCATAATGGCCATCATTCTTAGCGCTGAAAAACGCGGACAACTTTTTAGAACAATGCGAAGGGAACATACTAACTCCTTGGTTATACTATCGTATAGATTTCTTGTATCTAGATTTGGCAGTCTATAATCCCCGCAAATTGGTAAAGGATTTTTTTAACCTCAAAAACGAAAAACAATTGTATTTTTTTATATAATCGTCAATTGTATTTTTTTTATATAACTAGACCCTATCTTATTGAAAATAATAATTCATTAATAAATTACGTATTAGAATTTTATTGTTACACTTGCGGCCGCCCGCGACTTCGTCTGCGTGGATAGTATTTTGTGTATCCCTCGGGAACAGTTCCTTTTTCGAGATGAAAGGTACCCGATGTGCTTTTCTGCACCCTTGACAATATGTATGCAAAATTTCGCGATGCTCGGTTGAATAGTTAAGACGTTAAGGCGTAACAAAACAAACAAACGAACAAAAAACAAACAATCTGACTTTCGTATTTATAATATTAGTAAGACTAGTGTTTTAACTAAGCTTACTCAATCACGCCTGTGTAATCACCAAGCATGAACTGATTTGGATGAAATTTGGCACACAAATAGTTTACAGCCTGGATCTCCCAGCCAGACTCACTAACTTTTTATCTCAGTCAAAGGCTCCCTAAGGATTTTTCCCGAATATCAACGCGGATATCCCTTATCCCTAGTATCTAATAAATGAAAAATATAATAGTAGATTGTTATACAAGACGCTAAAATGAGCCATTGCATACGAGGTAGTTTTATTCCCGAGCTTTAGCGAGGGAATAAATAGAAACCGAGTTACAATGGGTTTTTAGCGTCGTGTGTTACACTCTACTTTTCACTACGATTGCGAGAAAATAAAATACAATAATTAATACCTAGTTTATACTTCTGTAAACGAATCCACTCGTTTTTCTATCCTCCACTTCATAAACTTTTCATACAATATGATTTGTGCTTGACGGCAAAAGATTAAAACTATTTCTTTCCTATTACAGTCACACAATTCAATCAGTTTCCTTTCCAATTAGTGAAAAATTCAAAAGATTTCGCGCTATGCTTTTTTAATGTCTACTCATTGACCTGCATATATTTAAACAAAAAATTTTTTCACGTCAGTGTGTCTACTGTAGCAGCTAAAAAACACAAATGCACGCATTCTACGATTTAAACTAAAAGTCACAGAGTATAAATAAGTCCATGATTTCACCGAAGAGATTTAATTCCATTTTCAAAAAGTCGAGCGAGTCTTTATTCGTAATTATTCTATCTATGAATAAAAACTTTTTCGTTTTGGTAATAGACAAACATTAAAAAAGAAAAAACTTTATCCCCTAGGGGTTATTATGCTATTTTATCTCGACTTTTGTACGTTACAATGACGGACTTTTTGAGCAAGAGGAGTGAAAAATATTTTATGGACAAGATAAGAATATGGTAAGAGATACTAATAAAGTAAACAGTTAAGGAATAATACTGTATAAGTGTCAGTCACTGATACAAATACCATGATAACAATGTGGTTGGAGTGGATTGATAACAGTCAACATTGAAGTTGACCGTACATTCACCCATAGGCTGATAAAATAGGAGATTTAGCGCAATAAAAATATAATAATAAACATTATCTATGAGGTTAAGTAATATAATTAATAAGATAAGATAAAAATAGTGGCATATTTTGATGATCTATCTATGGCAGTCTGAACTGAACATTCTGTCTCCAGGCAGCCTTAAGCAAAAATATATTTGGTTGAATATTATAATAGCAAACCAACAACATAAATAGTCTGTGAATGTATTGAAAAATCATTTTTTTATTCAAATTAGATTTTGTTGTGATTCAAATACAGTGGTTTTCTATAGAAGATTGCTCGTTTTAAGATATACATTCAATTATAAGACTCAAAGCAACACAATAGAAAGACTAGTAGTCTCGGTTTACAGCTAAGTAACTGCAATAATTGCTCTGGCAGTCTCCATTGTGATGCTAATGAGGTCTGTTGATGGCATTGACGTGTCTCCTCACCTTCTCCATACTAATTACTGCTTTGTAAGTACAAGTGAGGTGATGTAACACTGTTTACAATTCCGAATACCTCCAAATTAAACCAAATTACATTATCATGAAGTCCTTACTTTAATATTATAAATGCGAAAGTAAGTTTATTAGTTTCTTTGTTATCCCTTCACGTCTTTAACTACTCAACCGATTATCATGAAATTTTACATACACATTGTCAGGGGTACATTAAGGGACATAGGCTACCTTTATCCAAAAAAAAAAAAGGTTCCTGAGGGATAGACAAAATATTACCACGCAGTCAAAGTCAGTGGCTAGTTTATAGTCTGTCCGTATTTAATATTGAATAGGTTTAAAAAGCAACATACTTAAATAGATTTATGGGTCATTCCACGTGAAATGGGAAAATGTTAGAAATTTTTTTAATTGTCTCTATTTTAGAAACAACATGCAGTTAAAAGTTGATGCTTCACACATACTAAAATGCAATCAAAGAATAATATAGAATGGACATATAAATTATTATATTACTTTATGAAATCTACAATTTTATAACTAGTGCAATTATGAGTCATTCTATGTTTTATCCCACCAGTCACTAATTCTAAATTATATATATTTATTTTCAAGGTAGTTAATTTCTACTACCTACTTAGGTAAACAGTTACATCACTATCTAATTACAACAAAGAAAAGAACACTTCAGTTATTAGTAGTTTGCCTAAAATTTGTCATTGAATGAGCAAAGGTAAAAGGACCATTTTAGTCCCACTCATCCAAACAATAGTTTAAAGAAAAGTCCAATTATTCTTTAGCTATATTTTATTCAAGACCAATTTCACTGTTGTATGATTTATAATGACTTAATTATAAATCAGAGTTGGTCAAATTCTGCATTAAAATGTCCCACCAGTCACTATGGAATAGCCCTTAAATGGTACCCATGCAAATTCAAAATCAAAGCATGCATAATATGAAACTAAAAACCCAAAAGTTACTGACATCTTAAGAATTAAAATTGAAATAAACAGTGAATAATGAGCCATTATCCATTGGATGTACTTCTGATATTCAGTTTTTATAGTTTCCCAATATAAAGTAATACACAAAAGTGAACTGTACAAAGGAGCAATGGCCAAGTACCATATCATCCCAAGATAATCTCCGGCAGTGTTGTGGACACCGATACCGTCGAGACTCAAGTGGCGGTCACACAACGCATCATGCACCTTACTGTCCTGTATCAATTCAAGACATGGTTAGTACACTTGAGCATATCCAAATGATAAGTTAGTTCTCACCTGTAATGTAATAGAAACTGATGAAATTGAAGTCCAATAACTATTTCATCAATAATATCTCAATCTGATATAAAAAGAAGTAATATTTTTGGAAATTACAGAGTATGTTAGACCAAACTTGAGACATTATTGTAATATAAACAGTGAGAATCTTGCATTATTAGATTTATGATCTTTTAAAGTTTTCAAAGAAGCTGAGCTTAATCAAATAGGTTGTAATGACAGTAGGAATGAAGCGGAAATCAAAACCCCGCAGTCTACGATACCGATAGCGACAAGCGAAGCGTCACATGCGCACCTTTTTGAATACCTGATCGACTCTTCTGGCGATGACTTCTCCTGGGTTTAGAGACACGGCCTACACGTATCGCAGACATTTTGAATATCAAGAAGCTCAAAAACCGGTTCACTTTAACATCATAATCTTCAAACGACAATTTATTGATTCGTTAACCGTACTCCGTACTTAAAACATAGTGATATTTCCTGTGTCCGTACTCACAATCACGTACGACGTAGGAACGTCGCAATATCTTTAAAATAAGTATCACTCAAAATTAAATCAATCTCAAGATTACCTGAATCTTATACTTTTGTAGATCAAAGGTGATTTTTTTTTACAGAAACTGATAGGTAATTCACTTACTTTTTTGCAAGTCGAAAGTTCAAAACGCGAGAAAATAAATGAAATTATGAAATGAGTGACATCGACATGCATGACATTTGACATGACATGCGTGATTCAACTGTCAGTGTCAATAGGTGGGTGCTTCCGGCAGGCCAATCGCTAAGTCATTGGTCACCACAGCAGTATACATAATATATAATCCCCGGTCACTCACATGCGCGCAAAGGTTCGTACATTGTACGATTGTTTTCAAGCTTAGAGCATACAGAACGGGAGTAGGCATATACACGCACCCCCTTTCACGAAAGTACATGACCAATTTGGTCGTGTCAGTTTATAAAAACTAGTTGGTCGCGAACACTCGCCATTTTGAAAGACTACATATCGCCGAACGCAGCTCCGCGAAAATGGTGAATTGTGCGGTGATCTTGTGCAAAAGACGATCTGAAACTTCAAATTTTAATAAGGACGGTATTTCCTTTCACACGCAAGTATAATTTTATTAACAATCTATAATATAATCACGAAGAAAACCCAGTTTGTTTAGTAAGCTAACGACAGAGATTGCGATAGCTAAACGATACCAAACACCATGGTACAAGTCCTAGTGCTGTGACAAAGTTAAAGAAGACGAATGAACGAAGTCAAAGAGAATGAATGATCTGATCAGTACATAAATTTTTCAATGATTAGTTTTTCTGATGTTGTCTCTTATTTCAATAACACAAGTGATTTATTGAATTTTTAGATTTTAGGCATTAACAAATCACAATGCTATTTTTATATTAAGATAATTAATAGAAGAAACACTAGAAAAAATAGGTACGGGTGTCTATTCTAGTGTTTTTCCTATTAAATTGAAACTTGTGCGATGGTACATTTCTCGAAGTCGGACTTACCTAACTGGGGCCATGGTCAACAACATCGAGTGTGGAATTCCGAACAAAAACTTGAGCAGATACATCATAGTGTTTCAACATGTTTTTCGTCTTATCCTTGTACATCCAATTAAAACAGTACACCCCAAATCATTCCTTACCAAAGAACGAAAACCTATATGGCCTATGTCCAGCATTGGACTGACACGGGCTAATCACGATGATGACGAAACGAAAGACCACAGGCGCATTCTACCCGCCTAGTGACTATGGTCCGTTCACCCACAAAAATGACGCTCTGTAGTCTGAACAGTGGGCATGAGCATGATAATATATAGCTACGTAGGAATTAATAAGTAATTAAATAACAAAAAAATTCCGACTTTTCATACAAAACTCGATCAGCTGATTGGGACATTTGTATGGGAAGTCGGATTTTTTTGTCTGTTTTTGGAAAAGTTGTTGAAGAAATGTTGTTGTTTAAGTTGTTAGTAATCTACTCCTGAGAGGTTGTCGGTGTTTTACAAATAACCCTGTACAGATCCTCTATCGATATATTCGTGTTGTAATTCTATATTCTTCTCCTTCTACAACTGTGAACTGTCTTGCTTTTTATGTGCTTTCGCGTGTGCTTGTGCAATAAATAAGTTTCGCACAATTGGACTACCTTTTTATTCACGAACGAAGACCTACAACCAAGACGTACGTATCCATAGGAATAAGCTCCCTTTGTAATAGAAAAAAGTTTCAGAATTTTTGGTTGCGTAGTAAAATAAAAAAAAATTAAAGTCTCTTCGACTTCACAAATATACGAAAGTAACAGCAGAATGGAGATTATACCTTTGCCATCACCTGCCACAACCACAACATGGTATAAAAAAAAAATTAAAACAAAATGTCAAAACTTTTTTTTTTAAATACATATTTATTAATAAATGCTGTGGTTAAGGCAAGTGGTGGCAAAGGCATAATCTCCATTCTGCTGTTACTTTCGTACTTTTGTTAAGTCAAAGAGACTTTTAATTTTTATAAATTTTTCACGCAACCGAAAATTCTGAAACTTTTTTCTAATACTAAGGAAGCCTATTCCTACCTATAAAAAAATATTCAGCCAATTTGATTTTTTTCGGACATTCCCCATTAAGATCTATAGCATATATTTTTTTAGATTTTTGACTCTCTTATTTTAAAAACCGCAATGACATTTTTGAAGACCTATCAATAGACTTATATATAGATGTTTTTTTTCAGTTTCAGTTCCATGTATGGGGAGCCTTTAATCTTTTGTTTTTTATTTTTGTGTAAACATCGTAAGGCGGTTTACAGAATACATCTACTAATCAAGTTTCAACTGTGTAGTTCTAATACTTTCGGAGTAAAGTGGCTGTGACATACGGACGGACGGACGGACAGACAGACAGACAAACATAACGAATCTATAACGGTGAAGTTTTTTGCCATTTAGGCTACGGAACCCTAACAAGCAATTTAAGGTTCAAAACTCATTGGAGATTTTTGACAGTTTTGTATAGCTTGATGTGTTGCTGACTGTACATAGATACTTGTAAATAAATGACTACATTATTAATAACATTAATTTTCTTTTTTGACAACCTATACACCTTTAAATTTGCATCTTGCGCCAACACTATCGGAATTTCATTTCTGTACATTATTTGAGGATAAAAGGGCAGAACGATGTTATATGTATGTTATTATACATTTATTTGTAGGTAAGCGTATTTTAGTGTTGTTGGTGCAAATCACAAAATCAAATGAAGACATTAATTTTTTTTGTTCGTAATCATAATCACTCATCTTCAAATCAAAGCTTCTAATCATTCAATTTCATCGGTCGTTTTATGTCCCATCACTAACTTTAACGCAAGGGCAAACTTATTTCTGTCGGTAAGTTTGGCGCTGCCGTCTACGTGATCTGTCAGAATTTGTACCAAGATGGTTGGTTCCAAATTTGACCACCCGCAAATATAACTTTGTTGACATTCTGTTTTTGTGTGCGTGTGTAACAATATGACTTTAAGCTTCAAGAGTGTGCGTGAATATGAAGTTGTGTGCTGTGCGTGCGTACCTCGTCTCCCCCCAAAATCGGTGAACAAAATCTAGTGTAGGAGAGCGCTCTTGCTTACTCCCGTTCTGTATGCTCTAAGTTTTCAAGTATGGAAAAATCATTTGCGAATGTGGCACGGCACGGCACGGCACGGCCCGGCAGCCGTTCAACGGCACGGAAAAAAAAATCATTAAAAAAAAAAAGTATCCATATTCTAACTCCCAAATTTTAGGAGGGGCGGCGTAGGGGAGCCCCCCCTTCCTTCCCCCTCACTCCTATCCCCGAATTTGAGGAACCAACCAACAAGGAAATTTTAAGTACTTCATACAACAGGAAGGTGCTCTGCGGCTAAAAAACGGTCCACTTGAGATAGCAAGCACGAGGTCAGTTTATCTTGCTCTATTAGGGTAACCATAAGTTTGAAAACAAATAGACTAGTTCTTTTTTTATTAGCGTATAGTTGGCAGCCTCACCATGGAATTAGAAGGTTTTGACTAGGTCAAAAAATTGTTAGTAAATAGTTATAAATAGTGAACTATAGCATATAAATAGTGATACTATGGTTCAAAAGATATTTGAGTATCTTGGTGAGGCTGCTATCTTGACGTCAAGCTAGCAGACACCCTAAGAAATACAGTTCGTATCAATGTGATTTATATGCCAAAAAATTGTTAGGAAATAGTGAATCGTATACGCAAAATTTCAATAATATTGCTTCAGTACAAGCCGAGATATTACGATCTCAAAGTGGGCTGCTAACTTGACGTTTCTGGCAATGGCGATTCCAGAAAAACGGGTACAAGTTATAAACAAATAAATATATCAAAAAATTGTTAGTGAAATTGTGATTCTTACGATATAAATAAAAAAAGAATTCTTCATTGCTATTTTCTAAAAATCGAATGTTAACTTCTACATAGTACTCTGAATATAGGCTGTCGATCAATATTGAACTTTGCTCCACAGTATTAAGGTTTAAACTTGATTGCAATCATGAGGTGAGTACTATCAAGCAAAAAAGTGAAATTTATATTTTTTGACTGTGTCAATAGTCATATCCTCGGTTCAAGGCTATTGATTTGGTATAAGTAAACAAATATTTTTCTACCCACTTTTTTATTTTTTAGAGTATTGACACAATCAAAAAATTTTTGATTAAATCTCATCAAAAAAAATTTGGTCGTTTATGAAATGAAATGAAATAATGAAATGAAATGAAATAATTCTTTATTGCTGTAAATGTGGTCAGTACAAGATTATAACATTTATCAGTTTTGTTTCTCACATTTAACCAAATAACTTTGGTATGCAAATTAGAGATAGGCCAAGACTAATATATAATAAATTAACAATGTCGAAAAATAATCATAAATAAAATTAAATAAAAATAATTAAAACATGTCCAAATAGTAATCGAATTGAATTATCATAATAAAAATAATACCTAATACATAATAATATATTGCAAAAAAAATGGTTTGATAGTATTAAATTTTGCAATCAATAAATTCCTTAACGCTATAAAAACATTTGTCAGTCAGGAATCGATACAACGCACATTTAAATTGTTTCATTGGTAAGTCTTTCATTGCCGTTGGTAGTTTATTGAATAATGTTATTGACATGAAATAACAATTCTTTCGGCAACACGTTGTTGAGCAAGATGGCAACACTAATTGATTTGGATATCTGGTTAGGAATGTACATACCTCATGCTTCTTTTTAAACAGATTCAAATTATTTTTCGTAAAGACACATAATTCAAAAATATATATTGATGGAAGTGTTAAAAGATTCAGTTTTTTGAATAATGGTCGACAGGAATCCATGGGTCCTGCACCACACATAGCTCTAACACACCTCTTCTGAATCAATAGGGCACGGTCAACGTCTTCTGGTCTTATATTTGTCATATCAGAGCTTAATAGGCATTCCATTTCGTTCTTTGATTTATAATTGGATTTTTTATTTTTACTCTTTTTGTTTTTGATCGCTTTCTTCGTCTTGGTTTTCATCGATTCATTAATTTTTGGTGTATCCGAACAAATGTGTAGCAATTGTTTAATTTTTCGGTCTTGTTCATCTATCGTTCTTTGCATAGCCAGCTTCTCAAGAGTTATTTCCTCGATTAAGTTATTAGCTGACAACAACTGCATTTTTAAATCGTCAATTTCTTGTTTATACTCGTCAATTTCCTTGTTATGGAGTGTGGATAGGTCTGGTAAACTCATGTGAATATTGCAGCTTGAATTAGTTTCTGATAGAGCCGATGTCGATGAAAAGCATTCTGCATCTGGTAATGATCTATGTGAGATATCGTCTGACTTCCTTTTTTGCTTTTTCCTTTGGGTAACATAATCATGATCATCTTTTTCTTGATTCTCGGTTATACTAGCTTGTTTTTGGATCGATGGCGATAAGACGGTGTTAATATCCTTGCATACCTCCAGTTGGGTAGGGTCATTTGCCTTAATATCGCTTTGCAAAGACTTGGAAAAGGTTGAAGTGGTTGCATCTTTTGGTGTTATTTTGCTCACGCAGTTTGTTTGTAATTTTGGTGTAGAGGAGCAGGGTGTCGTAGGTTTGATAAGCTTTGATGGCTTGGTTTTATTCCCATTGCATAATTCACATTGCCAATTAGCCTTATTTTTCATTAAATCGAAGAGTTTTACCGATACGCGAGCACAGTCCAAATCAAAGATTCTTTGGCATAGCTTACACTTCAGAATAAATAAATTAATACTCTACTCTCAGTTCATTTATTTAGTTTAGGAAAAACTACTAATATTTTACTACCAATTAGGTACCTAACGTTAAAACTATAACTTAAAGGGAGAAGTCTAATGAAAATACCCTAACATGTAACTTTTTGAAAATGAATATTTTGTATTTTTTTTTAGTAACTGAAACTTTAACGTTAGGTACCTA
Organism: Agriphila geniculea; assembly: GCA_943789525.1. Lineage (NCBI taxonomy): Eukaryota > Metazoa > Arthropoda > Insecta > Lepidoptera > Crambidae > Agriphila > Agriphila geniculea. The sequence continues at coordinate 26,216,248 of OX038872.1, read as the reverse complement.
TTTGGTGAGATTTATAATGAAATTAGTAATCAGTAGGTAGGTAAGTAGGTAGGAAGTAGATGATATAAGTAGAAAATATTTCTAGTTTTTCCCGAATAAATAACTAAATAAATGAACTGAGAGTAGTATTACCACAGCCGAGAGATAGTCTTCATACAGTCGGCCATCGGAGGCGTCTAGACAGAGCAATCGTGCGGGGTGGTGCGGTATAGAAGAAGACGGTACAGAAGGGGGGTGGGAGGGCCCGAGAGCCCATACTTTGGCAATGTATGCATCTCGGGCCCTATCCCGTCAGAGCTTACGCTTCTGATTGGGTTATATTATATTATATTGAAAGTAGTGTTTGTAATTTTTTGATGTTGGTGTCATGAAAAAGTGTTTTTGGCACGATTTTGATATTAAATTTGGAATTCAAAATGGCGGCCGCACATTGATGTATTTGTTGATATTTGTGTATTTTTGTTTGATTATTGGGCCGATTTCGATGAAACTCGGTTTTTGGTAGTAATTTGGCATTAAAACAGCAACGCAATGTTAAAAAAAATAAAAATTCAAGATGGCGGCCAACTTTTTTGTTTGCGGGCCGATTTCGATGAAACTCGGTTTTTGGTAGTATTTTGACAAGAAAACAGCAACTCAATGTTAAAAATGCAAAAAAAATCAAGATGGCGGCCAACTTTTTTGTTTGCGGACTGATTTCGATGAAATTCAGTTTTTGGTAGTATTTTGGCAAGAAAACAGCAACGCAATCTTAAAAAAATAAAAATTCAAGATGGCGGCCAACTTTTTTGTTTGCGGGCCGATTTCGATGAAACTCGGTTTTTGGTAGTATTTTGGCAAGACAACAGCAACGCGATGTTAAAAATTCAAGATGGCGGCCAACTTTTTTGTTAGCGGGCCGATTTCGATGAAACTCGGTTTTTGTTAGTATTTTGGCAAGAAAACAGCAACGCAATGTTATAAATGTAAAAAAAACAAGATTACATTTTTAACATTGAGTTGCTGTTTTCTTGTCAAAATACTACCAAAAACCGAGTTTCATCGAAATCGGCCCGCAAACTAAAAAGTTGGCCGCCATCTTGAATTTTTTACATTTTTAACATTGAGTTGCTGTTTTAATGCCAAAATACTACCAAAAACTGAGTTTCATTGAAATGAATGAAGAATGAAGTTTATTGGCCAATATCACACACACAAAAAAAACACAAACAGGAGAAATAGAAAAAAAAAAAAAAAACTAAGTAGGTACTTAAACTAATTTAAACAATAAAAATAGGGTGTGAGACGAGCCAACCAGGACCCTGCCTCAGCTTAATGCTGTTGTGATGAGAACATTGCTCACACCACAACAGCGCTGGTATTCTGACAGGGCCTGTACGAGATAACGTTCGTCGTAGGTACATATTTTTGCAATACATTTAATATAGGCACGAAACAAAATAAAAACAAATCAAAATACAGAATACAAATAAATAGATTTACAAGTACTTACTTACGTCTAAATATGATGATCCGCCAAGCCAAAGAGCTGAGGATATTCCTTGCAAACAGTGCAACATATCGTGATGACGCTTCGCAACGTCCCCGACGCCGCACGCGCGACTTGAAATACCGGATTGTAAGTGGATATAAATAATTATGAAGCAATCGATGTTGACTGGAGCTCAAATAAGTACTTTTTAAGGCGTTTTTTAAAAGTGACGATTGTTTTAAGGTCACGCAACGGCGGCGGGAGATCGTTCCAACAGCGTGTAGCTGCGAACCTAAAGGATCCACGAAACATCCTCGTACGATGTATTGGCGTCTCTAAGATACTTCTACAGGCTATAAGCTGGTTACTCTTAGTGTGTTGAAACCATGTGAGCTTGTTATAAAGGTAAATTGGTTTGTCCGATTTAATGATACCAAACATTAAAGTTGCGAGATGTAACCTTCTACGGGCTTCCATTTTCAATATGTTAGGAACTATTTAGGAACGGAGTCACATGTGATCGCGGCGGTGTATGGAAGCAGAAACGCGCACAGGCGTTCTGCACCCGCTGTATAAGTTTAGCAGTTCTAGCCAGTAGGCATGAACCATAATTATACAGTATCACAGTAATTTAGTTTAGATAATATAAGAGATTCGCAAAGTGCTACTCTGAGTTGCTCGTGTAGATAAGGACGTAATTTATAAAGGAGTTTTAGGTGATAAAAACAGTTTCGGACACACTCAGTAACATGGCTTTTAAAATTAAGGCGGTTATCCAGAGTTATGTTGTGATATAGCAGTGCGCAGACGATGTGGAAGCTATTTAGCAATGAAATAAACGCTTACTGAAATATAAAACAGACTTTTATTAACAACTGAGGTGCTTATGAGACGAAGGTCTTGAAGAGACGTTGGGGAGCTCACTTTGGGTAAGGGTTTTACCACTGCTGTCTTCCAGGCATTAGGGAATGTACTTTCTGCCATAGATCTGTTGATTATAATAGTAATTGCAGGTAGGGTGTAAGGAAGAGACAAAAGAAGCATGTCCCGTGTTAACCCATCGCAGCCCTGAGCGTTAGATTTGAGACCTTTGATGATTTTGAGTATCTTGTCCTCATTTACAGGCTGCAGTGAAAGCGTTGCTGTGCCATATCTAAGGTACTCAAAATATGTAAGCTGTGATATTGACACATCATATTGACCGGGTGCACAGAGAAAATGAGAGTTGATGGTGTCAGGATTATCGAAGCATGAAGGAAGTTCAGACTTTTTTCCATCTGGTAACACAGTGCTTTTCAAGTTTTGCCAAAGTTTTTTGGAAGTCTTAATATAAGAGTTAATATGCCTATCAAAAAACACTTCTTCTCTTGTTCTATGGCTACAATCACGTTGTTCTTCATTTGAAGATAGCAATCTTTTTGTGATTTAGACTTCTCATAGTCTTTCTGTGATTTAGATTTGTTAGTTTTTAGAGCCTGCCGGTACTCGTCCCTAATATGCATCATGGATTTGACGGTGTCAGTGATCCAAGGGTGAGTAGGGTGCTTAAACTTACCTTTCCTTACTGGAGCATGCAGATTGAATAAATGTGTTAGACACAATTGGAAATTCTCTACTAATATGTTGACATTTTTCGCTTTATGGAAATGACTCCAGTCTATTTTGCTAAGATCAAACTCCCATAAGTTTTGAATAATATCTTTTATAGGCCTATATTCTACCCAACGGGGACATATCTTGTCTTTCTTTATTTTTAACTTGGTTGTGGCTATAGCATGACCTCTCACATCAGGGCAGTGTCCCACTGTTACCTTTAATGTGCGTATGTCTGTACAGATCAAGTCAATTAGACTTTGACTGTGATCAGTAAAATGGGTTGGATCAGTGACTACCTGGGTAAGGTTCATTGTCTCAAAGAACTGTGACAGCAACCGTGGCCCACCACCCCCAACCGCAAGTAGGTCAACATTGAAGTCTCCCAACAGGACAAGGCTATCGCACCTATCAAAGGAGGTAATAGAGTCGGTGATGGCGTCTAGAAATATGGTAACATCTAGCCATAGCCGAAATGGGCCCGCAAACAAAAAAATTGGCCACCATCTTGAATTTTTATTTTTTTTAACATTGCGTTGCTGTTTTCTTGCCAAAATACTACCAGAAACCGAGTTTCATCGAAATCGGTCCGCAAACAAAAAAGTTGGCCGCCATCTTGAATTTTTTACATTTTTAACATTGCGTTGCTGTTTTCTTGCCAAAATACTACCAAAAACCGAGTTTTATCGAAATCGGCCTGCAAACAAAAAAGTTGGCCGCCATCTTGAATTTTTTTTAAATTTTAACATTGCGTTGCTATTTTCTTGTCAAAATACTACCAAAAACCGAGTTTCATTGAAATCGGTCCGCAAACAAAAAAGTTAGCCGCCATCTTGAATTTTTTACATTTTTAACATTGCGTTGCTGTTTTCTTGCCAAAATACTACGAAAAACCAAGTTTCATCGAAATCGGCCCGCAAACAAAAAAAATGGCCACCATCTTGAATTTTTATTTTTTTAAACATTGCGTTGCTGTTTTCTTGCCAAAATACTACCAGAAACCGAGTTCATCGAAATCGGTCCGCAAACAAAAATGTTGGCCGCCATCTTGATTTTTTTTTACATTTTAACATCGCGTTGCTATTTTCTTGTCAAAATACTACCAAAAACCGAGTTTCATTGAAATCGGTCCGCAAACAAAAAAGTTGGCCGCCATCTTGAATTTTTTACATTTTTAACATTGCGTTGCTGTTTTCTTGCCAAAATACTACGAAAAACCAAGTTTCATCGAAATCGGCCCGCAAACAAAAAAAATGGCCACCATCTTGAATTTTTATTTTTTTTAACATTGCGTTGCTGTTTTCTTGCCAAAATACTACCAAAAACCGAGTTTCATCGAAATCGGGCCGCAAACAAAAAAGTTGGCCCCCATCTTGAATTTTTTACATTTTTAACATTGCGTTGCTGTTTTCTTGCCAAAATACTACCAAAAACCGAGTTTCATCGAAATCGGCCGGCCAACAAAAAAGTTGGCCGCCATCTTGAATTTTTTAATATTTTCAACATTGCGTTGTTATTTTTGTGTCAAAATGGTACCAAAAATCGAGTTTCATCAAAATCGGCCCATAAACAAAAAAGTTGTCAGCCGCCATCTTGGAACTTATTTTTTCATTATTATTTCCTAATTGAGTACTAATTTAAGATTTATTTTATACTTATTTAGCCCTAAATTAGTAATGATTAACAATTAAATTATGATTATCATACATATAAATTCCTATAATTCCTCGCACTTATGATGAAAGAAGAAGAAAAAAAAAGAGAAAATACTAAGAAAAACTTTTTCTTTTCCTTATTTTAAGAGCATTAAAAGAAGGAAAAGAGACAAATTTGAAAAAAATATTCTTACTTTCTAGAAAAAATGACAATAAATAATTCAAAGAATAAAACAATAATTTTAAAGTGTCTATCTTATTTTTCCTATATATTTTTAAAATTCGAAAAGGCAAATTACATCGTGCCAACCCTTACACTTTTAGTCGTTGCGTCAACTGTCTAGACGAACGGAGGCTTTTGCGCCAACACAAAGGGCGATGTCCGACTGTAGAAGAATACTCTCTAGTCTGTGCTATTACCGATGATTAGAGTAGTAGTATTAATTATTATTAGAGTAGTATTACACAATCAATTTTTTTTGATGAGAATTAATAAAAAATAAATTAAAAAAGTAAGTAGAAAAATATTTGTTTACTTATACCAAATCAATAGCCTTGAACCGAGGATATGACTATTGACACAGTCAAAAAATATAAATTTCACTTTTTTGCTTGATAGTACTCACCTCATGATTGCAATCAAGTTTAAACCTTAATACTGTGGAGCAAAGTTCAATATTGATCGACAGCCTATATTCAGAGTACTAAGTAGAAGTTAACTTTCGATTTTTAGAAAATAGCAATGAAGAATTCTTTTTTTATTTATGTCGTAAGAATCACAATTTCACTAAAAATTTTTTGATATATTTATTTGTCTATAACTTGTACCCGTTTTTCTGGAATCGCCATTGCCAGAAACGTCAAGTTAGCAGCCCACTTTGAGACCGTAATATCTCGGCTTGTACTGAAGCAATATTATTGAAATTTTGCGTATACGATTCACTATTTCCTAACAATTTTTTGGCATATAAATCACATTGATACGAACTGTATTTCTTAAGGTGTCTTTGCTTGATAGTATTCACCTCATGATTGCAATCAAGTTTAAACCTTATTACTGTGGAGCAAAGTTCAATATTGATCGACAGCCTATATTCAGAGTACTATGTAGAAGTTAACATTCGATTTTTAGAAAATAGCAATGAAGAATTCTTTTTTTATTTATATCGTAAGAATCACAATTTCACTAACAATTTTTTGATATATTTATTTGTTTATAACTTGTACCCGTTTCTCTGGAATCGCCATTGCCAGAAACGTCAAGTTAGCAGCCCACTTTGAGATCGTAATATCTCGGCTTGTACTGAAGCAATATTATTGAAATTTTGCGTATACGATTCACTATTTCCTAACAATTTTTTGGCATGTAAATCACATTAATACGAACTGTATTTCTTAAGGTGTCTGCTAGCTTGACGTCAAGATAGCAGACTCACCAAGATACTCAAATATCTTTTGAACCATAGTATCACTATTTATATGCTAAAGTTCACTATTTATAACTATTTACTAACAATTTTTTGACCTAGTCAAAACCTTCTAATTCCATGGTGAGGCTGCCAACTATACGCTAATCTTTTTTTATACAATTTATTATTATCGGTTAAACTAACTTATAAACGCGAAAGCATTTGTTCGAAATGCTTTCATGCTTCGTATAGTGAACGCTTTTGATGAAATTTGAACCAGGAGATGTCATAAGTTTGAACCTAAGCAGTTTTATTATAAAAAAAAATGATAGCATTAGAATATTCAAGTGCACATTTGCGGATGTATTAAACCAGTGTTTCTTTCAGACAATATTCTCCGGGGGGGCAATTAAGAGGTTCGGGGGAGCTCGTCCGTCGATCACTACACTAGTTAGCCCGTCTACATACACACAACACATTTTTCTCCGGGGTGGCACCAAGGCTGCTCCGGGGGGGCACCGCCCCCCCGGATTAGTACCTGAAAGAAACACTGTATTAAACTACTGAGTCATCTTCGGGTCGGAAGTGATTACCACACATAAATGAATATTTTCCAACATTTACTTGTAGCGATTTTTGCCATTGCATCCTCACTTCTTCGTTCTTAGGGAAGCTAAAAAAATAGTTTACTTTGAGGTTTACTAACGTTTTAAAGAATCCAAGGAAGCGGAAAATTGTTGTCACCCTAATTTTTCTTATTAATTTATTTATTTGATTAGGTACACTTACAGCAATACATATAAAACATTAACAAATTAGTAATTAAAAAAAAACACTTATTATATGCTTGCCACTTATGAGTGTACACAGCGTTATTAAGACCACGTATGCTGGCAATGTTATAGAAAGAGACACCCTTGCCTCGTACTTGCTATCTCAACTGGACCGCATTTTTTTTCTATTGAAATATAAACCGTAACAAAGTGTATTTTCGTATACACAGAAATACGGCGTGCACCTTCCTGTTGTACGAAGTACTTATAATTTCCTTGCCAACTAAACCAACCAACTAAAGGAAAGTAGAACCGCAGCGCAGGCTGTTCAGTTCACAAATGAATGTGATATATTGGTACTTTTCTTTGGTATGTTATTTTTACCCCAAAAAGAAGTATGTATCACATTCATCTGTCAAATGAGACCGATCGCTAGCTAGGTGATTTCTAAATAGGTAATCAGCCTGCCGCATGCCGGGCACGGGTCTCCGCCAGCACGATTTATCCTCGCTGTAGTCCACAGGGTGAAGCTGCAGGAGGAAAGGTATTTTTTTCAATTAAAACCCTGTTTCAAGGTAGTTAATAGAGAGAGATTACACGATCAGTCTGCCGCAATTCCATTCCATCAGTCTGGTTAGAATTTTGAATCCAAGTATTCATGGTAAACCATCAGTCCGTTGTGGTATTCCATCAGTCTGTCGCCTATTGTAACCAGACGTCTTTATTTCTCGGGACGTCACGTTTTTCATCAATGAATTAGACCGTGTCCCTTTATCTAGTAATGTAAAACCAATACGGGAAAATAAAATGTCCCATATTTGAGTATATTATCCTCTCATGCGATGCGGTGGCACTCGGCGGGGAGTGCGGTTTATTTTAACGCAATAGGTATATTAATAAAAAAATATAATTATAGAAAATAAGTCATTGTGTTAAGCCCGATAAAAACGATTTCCAAAAAAACCATACATAATACATTATCCCATATTTAAATCCCAAATCCCGTATTTTAAACGCTTTGATCTTGTCACCCTACAGTCGCGACAGTCGCTGTATAGTAGGGCTGCCACCTCTACTCTAAATAAAATTGTATAGTATTGTAGTTACTCTATTTTGTGAAGGTGTACTTTAAAATCAACGACAGCAATAGAGATACTTAACTATGTTTTTTAGATAATAAATTATGTAGGTAATAAATAAAATGAGAGTAAATCAATACTAACTAGTGGCTCAGTGAGCTGTAGATCTCGCTCAAATTATATGTCCATCAGCCATTTTTGATGTCCCCACTGCTGGGGCACAGGCCTTCCTTATGGGTGGATAAGGAGGACGGGCCACAACCCACCACGCGGGCCCAATGCGGATTGGTGGGTATTAACGACTGCAAATGCAGCCGGGACCAACGAGTTAACGTGCCTTCCGAAGCACGGAGGAGTTCGCGATAGTTAATTTTTGGTCACCCATCCCATGACCGACCCTTGCGAACGTTGCTTAACTTACGCAATCGCTGGGCCAGGCGCTAAACCACTGCGCCACCGAGCTCCTCCACAAATTATATGTTGTTTACAAATTAATAGATGTCGCCACGAGGTTTTCAAAAGCAGTAGTACTATGGTGGTGCTGTTTGGTATTATAGGTATACTCTTTTATTAAATCTATTTGAAGCTAGATGGCGCTTCTAATTGTGATCGAATGTCGCTGGGCGACTTGAGTCGTCGAGGGAAGCCGCACAGCACAGACGATTTTTATTCATTTATCTGTTTTAATTTTTGTAACAAGGTATTTAAATTTAAATCAAGAAAAATCCACAACCAAAAATGATCATCGAATTAAGAAATTTACATTTCAAAATCCATATAATCCACATAATATTCGAGGTAAATAAAAATTTATTTTTATCTTAAAACATTTTTTACTTTATTATATCGAGGTCTTTGGCAGCCCTGTATCAGTCTGGCTGGTGTAATTCTGGCGTCAGTCAGCGCTATCGCACACGGGCAACTTAGTCGCCCTGCAACTGTTTTGTCTCTGTCTCAAGTCCACGGGTAAACGTAGTGATTATATTCTCTTTGTCCACGGGTTTATATGGAAGCGCGCACACGAAGCGACGCGGTCGTCTGCAACTTTTCATACAAACCATGTGAGAGACAAAATAGTTGCGGAGACAAAAGTCCCCCGTGTGCGATGGCGCTCAGAGTTGGTAAAATTGTGATCCAGACTGATGGTAAAATTGCAACTGATCGTTTATCTCCCTCTTACCATTAAATTATTAAAAGTTGGCAACATAGGCTTATGTAACGTCAAATACAACAACTGTCAATCAAAATTGTAGCAGCTGATCCGCGGATATTTTACGAACGACAAACTATTTGTATGTTACAAAAGCGATAAATAAAACATCTCACTAGAGGTAGGTATACAACAATTAATGAAGATTGTTACAGTGTGGTATGTACTGTAATTTCGTTGTAAATCTTTATTTTGTTGCAGATGATTCGAAAAATAGTTCTAGGATCTGGCCTAGTGGCTTTGATTCCCACCGTAAAAGCTGCCACCCCAGTCCAGGATGATCCCACCGAACCTGCGAGACCACCTCCAATGAAGTTCACGGACCTGCCCATTTACGAGGCACCTCATGCGGATTATGGGGAGTGAGTATTTTTTCTGTGTTAGATGGTTCACACAGTGCTCCGCACTCCACGACCGGGCGCGAGGCGGCGGATTTTATCGTATGCAATGCAAGTACGTCAGTTTGTATAGAAAATCCGCGTGAAACCACACTTTGGCTCCGCACCCCGTTGAGGGAAAAATGTTTGATATTCGCCACCCCGTCGCGAAACGCGAAGCCAGTGAAATAGCTTTAACTCGGCAACACGTCAGGCTGACTTGGATCTTTTTGCGACAAGTGAAGCTTCGCTCAAGCAAAATTATGAGTCTCAGTTTCTTCAATGCAACCTAATTGTATAATAATTAATTACTAAGATAGTGCTCCTTAAGTGTATTTTGTCTTATATTTGTGATGACCTATAATTGGCTTTATGTTACTATTGAAGTTATGTATTATGTTATAGTAGCTGTTGGTTGTCCGAAATTAAATAAATAAAAATACCACCCTCCTTCCTTGCAGTGTTTTGCATGGCAAAGAAGTAATATAACACAAGAAATATCAAAGAGTTGTATAAATGTGAGTGCTAATAATTGTGTTTTTTTTAGATATGTGCAATCTAAATCGAAACCTGCCAAAGTCACTTACATCAAATCAGTCATCCAGCCTCCAGTGACTGCGGTCCGTGAGCAAGTGCAATATGTATGGGAGCAGACTGACTCCGTCAAACACACAGTGCAGGATCATTATCATGAATTCCGGGATCGGTCAGACTGTTAGTTTCAAGTGAATATCATCTTTAAGTTGTTTTTCATTTATTTTAAATTATCAACTATAACTAGTGCAGATAAATAAACATACATTAAGTGTGAGCGTGATAGCATGATCAGCTGGCCTCCATTTAGAGATTGGTAACGATATATTTAAATTTGTAAATATTGTTACTTATTTCTGATAAAGCTGATAAGTTTCTTGCGCCCGTTCTTCTTGTCAGTTAAAAAAGTCTGGAACGGGTGGTAGGAAAATATAGATGATTCAAAAGTGCTCAATTATTAAGTTTATTTGAATAAAGCCAGTTTTGACTTTGGCTTTCTTTTTCCACACGGGTGATATTTCTATAGACCTCTTCTAAATCCTTTTATTGTTTAATAAGTATTTAAAATTGCTGACAGTATGAAAACATAACATTAAATTCATAACATTTTACTTTCATAGTCCATTCAAAATGTGGCAAAAAATACTAAATCACATGTTATGAAAAAAAAAACTAAATTCACATTGTTAATGTGTTTATGTTTTTCAGGGATTGTTCAGTATTTACGTGAAGAAGCGAACAAGGAAGCTCGTTATGGAGCAGTCGTCATGGGAGGATTAACTGGATTCATATTTGGTCTTAGAGGAGGAATATTCAGGGTAGGAATGCTATGATTAAATATTATAACCACTAACTGAGTAGAACTTATGGGTATAGTTAATTTTAAGTTTGTGTAAATTTTTAAGTTGGCAATTAAGGCTAATAAATAATAAATTAATTTAATCAAATGCTAATGTCTCATGATATGGCATGTTTCAGAGGGTGCTGTACACCGGACTGGGTACCACAGGCATGGGCCTATTGTGCTTCCCCGAGGAAACCAAGGATATTATGACAAGCAATGGTGCAAGAGCAAAGCAGTATATTAATATCGCCTACAACTTCCTTTATGGAGGTAAAAATATCATTGATCTATGTTATATTAATATTATAGTCTAGTCAGCCAGTATATTTTCTAATATGTGGTACAGTCTGTCAATAAAGTCATGAGTGACATTAAAAAGTTGTAACACTGTAGTGTCGTCCCTTTCAAACTAACATAATGGTTGAAACGAGACGACATTACAGTGTTACTACTTTTTAATCTCATGACTTTATAGACAGACGCAATATACACAACATGTCAAAATTGTGGCGAAACTTTGTGTCCATCAGCCATTTTAATGTTGCTGCTGGGGCACAGGCCTTCCTTTAAGGAGGACGGGCCATAACCCACCACGCGGGCCCAATGCGGATTGGTGGTTGTTAACGACTGCAAATGCAGCCGGGACCAACAGCTTAACGTGCCTTCCGAAGCACGGAGGAGCTCGAGATAATAAATTTTCGGTCACCCATCCCATGACCGACCCTTGCGAACGTTGCTTAACCTGCGCAATCTCTGGGCCAGGCGCTAAACCACTGCGCCACCGAGCTCTTCGAAACTTTAATACATGTGAAAATCAGAATTTTTGACGCAATCAAAAGTTCTAAAGCTTTTTCCTATTATAATGGGAGCTTATTCCTACCTATAAAAAAAAACTGCCAATTTGGTTTTTTTCAGATATTCATTCCCCGTTGTTATTGTAATAATTATTAATTGTATTAATATACATACGTGCAATATGAGTTCTAAAGCAATCTTTCTCTGCAGCAACAACAATTTATGACATCTAGATATATGAACCAAATCTACAGAAAAATACAAATCACATTTTTTTTTATCAGTTAAACCAGGTGATCCTCAGCTAGAAGTCAAATTGCCCGAATTATCTTTCCCCAAAGATTTTTCGGAGTTTGTTGATTTGACTGTGTCGGTGGCTACAACGATCAAGCAAGCAGTCATGCCACCTCCAGCTAAGGAATCCGTAGAATCCAAACCTTCAGATAAGAAGGATTAGGTACAAATTTATTTGGGCGATGGTCTGGTTTTGGCATGGCGCTTTACGTTTATGTTTTCACTGCACGATTTTCTGTTCCTATGTTTAAGCCCGGCCACACGACGGAATCCCGATTCGGAATTCTGAACGGAATATCAATAAATGTTTGAAAATTCCGTACGGAAAAATCCTTTATGTGTGTGGTAGGGCTATAGATTTGTATGGATTAGACGGTTCTCACACTGGCACCGCGCGCGGATTTTACGTTGTATGCAAGTACATCAATTAGTATAGAAAACCGCCTCGTCCAACATACCGAGGTGGCGCCGCGGCGCGTGTGAGAATCGCCTCAGCTACGTGTACGGAATCTACGGAATTCCGAAACGAAATTCCGTCTGTATGTGGCCAGCCTTAGCGCTCCTACGCACTGTCCGGTTAGCCGCAATCAAAAATATGTACGAAAAAAATAGTTTTTATTCGCACTGTGATACGGCTGCTGCCCAACCGCACCGGTCGCTCGCAGCGCTGCGGTCCGAGGTCCAACTGACGGCTAGCCGGACGGCCGCTGTACGCACTACGTGGATGCTCTGCGGTTTGCTAGTTTGCGGTTGCTCACCATCGAAGGCGCATATATACCTACGCTCGCGATAACATAATTCTCAGCCATCGATTTCGATGTAGAATTGTTTATAATTCAAATTCTGAAATCTCATGTAAATCCAATAAACACTTCTTCAGCGTCCATCTTGGAAATGATTCGATGAAACCGCAACGTTATCCTATCCGCACTTTCCGGTTGCGGTTACGGCTCGCCGTGCCCGGTTAACCGCAACTGCAACCGCATCCTGCTAGCCGGAAGGACAGCTGCAACGCAGCTATCCGGACAGTGCGTATGAGGCCTTAGGCTTGCGAAAAAGCTTTGCTGATTGTATTTTCTTTTCTTTTGCTGATTAATAATTTCTTTCAAAAGTGCGGGTAGATCTTTTTCTAACTATATGCATAGACAGATAGATTAAGCACGTAACCATTAGGGGCACAATTAACACCTATCAATAAGAAATAGGATATATTTTTTGCACAACTGGCTTCGGGTTTTTTATAAAGTATTTATAATATTAGAAAAAATTAAAAGTGTATTTTATCTTTCAGGTTATTTCTTTCAAGATGAAGTAGATGAACAGTCTGTAAATTGTAAGTATCTGAAGTCCGTAGATACTTAATTATTTCGAAATTCAGTTCAGCAGTACTCAGGTACCTATATGAAAAACTACTTAAAAAAGGAGGAGGTTCTCAATCCGATTATCGGTGTCATGTACATACATACCACAGCATAAAGATTTTTTTCCTTACAGTAGGCCGACGCCTTTATTGTTGGGCGATACCGCCGGCTGTAGGGTATTTACGCAAATACGGAAGGGTTGTCACAAATTTACAATTTGGAAGGTGGATTTCTTTTAAGACCCCCGGGTACATAAAAGCATTGCGAAATTATAGAAAATAATGAATTAGGGGTGACATATTATTAAATAAAGGTTTTATAACATAAAGGTTTCAAACGGTTTTCTTTATACCACGAGTGAGTGCGGCAGCCTGCCAATGCTGCCGCACTCGCTCGTAGTTTCACGAAACTTACTTGATGGCCACTGTCGCACGCAGGGTTCGGAAACCAGATTAATATTATAAAAAATCCAAGATGGTGGCCAACTTTGTTTTTTTTTGCCGATTTCGATGAAACTCGGTTTTTTGTACTATTTTGACAAGAATAAAGCAACGCAATTTTAAAAATATATATAATTCAAGAGGGCGGCCAACTTTTTTGTTTGTGGGTCGATTTCGATAAAACTCGGTTTTTAGTACTATTTTGACAAGAAAACACCAACGCAATTTTAAAAATATAATAAATCCAAGATGGCGGCCAACTTTTTTCAACTGAGTTACATCGAAATCAACCTAAAAACAAAGTCGGCAGCGATCTTGACTATTGTCGTTTTTTTTACAATTTGTAACTGTTTCCTTGTCAAAATAGTGCCCCAAACCAAGTTTCATCGAAATCGGTCCACAAACAAAAAAGTTGGCCGCCATTTTGGATTTTTGACATTTTTAACATTGCGTTGCTGTTTTTCTGTTAAAATAGTACAAAAAACCGAGTTTCAATGAAATCGGCCCACAAATAAAAAAGTTGGCCGCCATCTTGGATTTTTGACATTTTTAACATTGTTTTGCTGTTTTTTTGTCGAAATAGTATAAAAAACCGAGTTTCATCGAAATCGGCCCAAAAACAAAAAAGTTGGCCGCCATCTTGGATTTTTTTACATTTTTAACATTGCGTTGCTGTTTTTTTGTCAAAATAGTCGCAAAAACCGAGTTTCATCGAAATCGACCCACAAACAAAAAAGTTGGCCGCCATCTTGGATTTTTTATATTTTTAACATTGCGTTGCTGTTTTCTTGTCAAAATAGAACAAAAAACCGAGATTGATCGAAATCGAATTATTAATTTAATAGGAAATCAAAACGGTAAAGACGCGATAGCCCTAGAAGTCGTGTCCCGAGCTACATAGAATGGCGAAGTATGCAGCTCGGCCTCGTCCGACTCACCTCTCCCCCCTCACGCCCCGCACGATTGCCCTGTCTAGACGTCTCCGTCGGCCTACTGTAAGAAATTCTTTATGCTGTGTACATACTATGGGCAAAAGCGTCGCTGAACCAGTTAGCAACAGAATTCGTGTACGCGCGTATTAGTGTAGGACGGAAGGTAATGGACCCCCACAGTAAATCCTCAGTAGACGAAACTTTACAGTATGATAAAGTTATTTATTTATTTTATTTATTGAACATTTACGAAAAAATGCTTCTTAGAGATCATATAGACAAAATAGCGGATAAGGGGTACAAAAATCTTGGTTTTGTAATTAGGACCTGTAAACCTTTTACAAATTTAAATGCAATCAAAGCAGTGTATTTCGCTTATGTTCGAAGTAAGGGGTATAAAAGCAAAGGCGAATATCTCCACTTTTCCTGATTTTGTAAAAAACGACAAAAAACAATATTTGTTAAGATAGTCATATTTTTTACTATTATGTTTTGCTATTCAGTAGACTAGAGTTGGATGAATATAAAAAGCCAGTTTGAACTACATTCATTGCAGAAATTTATGAGTAAACACGGATAGAATTTTGGAGATTGCTATGTTTGATTCCATTAACCAACTTCGGCGGTTGTTTTGGTCAGTGTCTTCAAAAAATAAAGCAGTTTTAAACGTAGGTACCTAAGTAACATTTGGAATAATAATTTTGCATAACAATTTCCACAAAAAAGTTTTATACAATAATCGCAAACCCTTCTTTTAGCTTCAATGTCCTTTTCCACCTACTGGGGTTTCTGAGCATCTTTCTAGCTTGTTTTGGCGGCACAAGTAAATGCTGGAGCTAAACAGCTCCATTTTCATATTAATAAAACAATAAAAAAATCTTGAGTCCGTTTTTAATGTTTAACAGTTTGAACATGTCAAAACAAAAGTAACAATCTGCACTGGACATTGCGATCTTTGTTTCGATTGGTTGTTTTTAATCATAAATTTCTAGTGGATAAAGACGTATTTGCTTATGATTTTTAGACAGATCACAAGGTTTGAATCAGTGCTACTAGATGGCACTATTAGTCATATTCTTGACAAAAGTGGAGATAGTCACCTTTGCTTTTATAGCCCTCTTTGTTGAATATGCCAGTCCCATATGGAACCCTCAGTACGCCGTTTACTCGGACCGCCTGGAGCGACTACAAAAAAAATTTTTAAAACATTTAAATTTTCGTTTTCGTAATTATGGTTTAAAGGAGTACAAAGATAATTGTAAGCAATATAAATTATTAACCTTGGCTGACAGACGAAAACTTTTGGATTTGTGTTTTTTGTACGATCTAGTCAAAAGTAACATAGATTGCTCCGAGTTAGTATCAAGTGTAGCGTACAATGCACAGCCCCGCCGCGCTCGCCGTCAGCAACCCCCACCACTTTTACTGGCTCCTAAGACGAGAACTAATTATGCGGGTAACGCGCCCATCTCCCGATTGCCTCGGACGTATAGTGATGTGTTTAGGGATATTGACATCTTCATTGACAGCAAAGCAACATTAAAAACAAAGGCGATCGAAATACTTAACGGTTAAAGTATCATTATATCTACTTATATATTAATCTTTCTTTATGTATGGGCAAATAATATATTAAAGTTATCTTATTTATTTATTTTATTTTACATTATTATTAACTACTTAGGCATCCTTCTTTTTTATTTTTATTTTTTAATCTTCTTTTAATGTTAATTCTAACTTTGTTTTTTTATTATTTTGTTTTTGTTCCTAATTTAAATCACATGCTTATTACAATGTTCATGTTAGCAAACATTCTTAACTTTAAAATATAAAGTGACTGTAATTTTTCCAAAATACTCGTTAAATGTCCAATATTATTTGTAATTTCAAGGGAAACCTATAATTAGCCTTACTAGATTTATTTACTGATATGATTATTTTTTTCTGTAACGCTGTTGGTTTTCTTACAAATAAATAAAAAAAAAATGTTACCATAGCATTTACAGCCCATTTACCGTTTACGCAGGTCGCAGGTATAATTATACAGTATACAAGCCAATTACGGAAACAACACTTTGTAAACAAAATATCATATATGAAACATATTTTTTTAATTATCCAAATCGTTTAGTGTTTTTATTTTTGGATATTTGTACATAGGTATTGGTTGCTGCTATAATAATATAACATCCCTGCAAAGTTTCATCGACTGAGGATTTAATGTTGGGGTCTCCATAGAAAAGATCACTTCATTTCCTACACTATATATCGCCTCTTCACGAACTAAACATATACACATCAACTTTGTCTAGGGATACAGGTGTTATTTTCATACAAACGAGGTAACTTTGAAGCCTTGGTTTTCTGCCAGGGATGTACCGTGCTGTAATCTGATGATGGCCATCCAGGGACTGAATGGAGTAGATTCAGATCGCTATACACACCCAACTGATCTGATCAGCATTCTAAAAGATATGGGTCAGAGATCTCAGTTTGAGGATTTCCATACATTCTCATGCTATTTTCGCGGTTTTTTTAAACATGTCCATTACGTTTTTAGAATGCTGGTCAGATCAGTTAGCTGAATCTCCTCCATTCACTCCCTGGATAGCCGCCACCCTGGATAGCCGCCATCAGGTCACAGCACAGTACATCCCTGGCAGGAAACCAAGGCTTCAAAGTTACCTCGTTTGTATGAAAATAACACCTGTATCCCTAGACAAAGTTGACGTGTGTATATTGCGACGGCGGGCGCGGCGGCGTGCAAGCACCTTTGAAGTGGTGAAGCGACGCTGTTGCCTATGTAGTACACAATCGCTTAAGGCTGTGTGTTGCGCTGGCTCCGTTAAGCGGAATCACTTGTCTTTGTCTTAACGTGTAAATAGTATGGATAATAAGTTCACTTCTGTACTTTTGCGATGTTATTCGTTGTTTCTTCATCATTATCTTTAGCACAATTATCTTTCATGAAAAAAGTTATTGGAACAACTGCACAGTACGTTAAAGTGTACTTTGATGAAGAATTCAATACGTTTCCGCTATTATTTACGCCAAAAATATGACCTGCGACAAGCGCTTTTAATGATATTCAGATTTTTTTTACAATGTTCTGTGAGGTTTATACGCAAATTAATACTTGTAGCTACTAGATAATCTCTTTAGCTTGTCGTATGTTTTTTTTTGTGGCTACAACTTTATGTTTTCTTTTTCTATACATATAAAAATATGGCCCACGCAACCCATGTTTTCCTATCATGCACCCTTAAGTAAGCTTGACATGATACGTTTTATTTCCAGCTCCAGCACCATCATAAGAGGAAATGTTCAGTTATCCACAGCAATCCCTAATAGGTAGTGACAGATTTATTATTAATTTATTGTTTGATTCAGTGTAAATTGACGATGAAAAGAAATAAAGTGTATATTTTTCAATTTATACCCCTTTTTATTATTTTAAGTTCCCCTATTATACATAATTAACTCTTCAGATTAGAAAAAACGGCTATAGGTATTTTGGCATTGATGTTTACTAGACACTCTTTAACACCAAGCCAAGCGCGTAGGTGGGTGATAACAGCGCGGTTACTTCCAATAATTTTAATGTTACCTATTGCTTAGAAAATAGAATATTCGATGAGCTCGATTACGTTTTATCGAGGGCGTAAAAGTTTTGATAATTTTGCGTCTTGCGAAAATAAAAGAGTAAAATGCATTTTCTAAATATACCCACCCTAGTTTCAAGAGCTCAAAGTCGTGCATCTCAATAGTCCCATAGTGGCCACATTTAGCAATATCGGGATTCTCTATCTTATTCATAGTTTATATTTGAGGCTATGAAAAATTATTCAAAACTTTTTAAGCCCTTGATAAAACGTAAATGATTTATTTCCATTGGTGGCGCCGGTACGTAAGTACTGTTGTTGTATGGTCTGTGGTGGCGCCACAGAGTACTTTTGTATAAACGGAAAGGTGGCGCTGCTGAGCTCATCGAACCACCTAACCTAAGTGCTCATTTACGGAGACGCGGGGCGTCAGGCGGCGCGGGCGACGGGGCCTCTCGCGGCGCGTCGGGCGATTTTTCTGTTTACGGAGAGGCGGCGCGTGAAGCGGCACGTAGCATCGCACGCGTAAACACAAACATATGGCACTATACGATGCTGTTCATAGAGACGCGTCGCGGGCAGCGTGGCGGTGCCCGCGGCGGCGCCCGCGGCGTCTCTTCAAACGGGTAGCGATGCATGCGACGGGCCGAGCACAACAATACAACCGAGCGCTTCCGTGCTTCGGAGAGCTCGTTAAACCGTCGGTCCCGGGTGTTGTCATCTGATAACAGTCGTTAAGCCAAGTTAGAGGCCTTGATAAAAACACCGTGGCCTAATCCTCATTCGATAAGAAGAATTATTATTCTTCTTCTTCTTCTTAATTAATGGCTTGCTCTGTGGTCTAAGCACAATTCCGCCAATGTCACGTAGTTAGATATGCACGATTGGGAAAATTATTCAAATGGTTTTTGAAATTTGTACCCATAAGCAGATTTACCTAAGAATAAAAGACATCACATTCAACAACACAAACATTTAACATAAAACAAAGGAGAAAATTAGAATTTTAAGTTATAGGAAATAAATTTGGCCAAAACTTTTATGAAGGGGTTATTGACGAGGGATTGAAGATATTTCATATTTGGCGGGGCAGGACCTCGTAAGAGAAACTTTTAGTCTGGAGCAGTTAAAAAATAGGTGGTCAACATTACCTTCTTCCAGCTCACACTCACAAAGAGAGCTATCGCGAATTATTTTGGTTAGAATGGATTTTTAAAACACAAATAAGAAAACTGATGAAGAGTTTTGCAAAAAATATTGGACATTATAAGAGGTCATGATCTTAGTTAACTTTTTAAATATTGACTTGGTTTACGAGTACCTACTAAAAATAAATATTGGGTAGTAGGTAGAACAAAAAATCCAAAATTTCCAAAATAAAAATTAATGTGATTTCGTTAGTGTATGAAAATTTTGTATTATTTTATTTACCCTGAACAAGAAACTGTCTTAATCCAAATAACATCACAAGAAGAGTGATATTTTGTACAGGAACTTCAATGTTCGTGGCGATCTATCAGCAGAGGGCGTGGTCATTGCTGAAATTCACCCTCATCATCTCATCAATAACAAAATCACAGGATTAGTATAAACTATTTTTATTATTACAGAACCGTACATGTTTGATTAGGTATAGGCATAAGAATAAATGTATAGGTAAGCTATAGTTGAACTGACAGAAAAATCAACAGCTTAATCTTAAAATATTATAATAATCAAGCAAATATCATTTCTTCTCTCCTTTTCTTAGTTACTACAGTGCCCGGCTTATGCTGCGCTTCGGGATGATTCATGAGCTCGGGTGGACAAGTTGACACTGAACTAGAAAGCATGACTTGTTTGAGGTCATAGAAGAGTCCGGAATCTTCTTTAGTGACAAATGATATGGCTTTACCCGTTTTACCTGCTCGCCCAGTACGACCAATACGATGAGTGTAATCTTCAATGGTCTTTGCCATGTCATAGTTTATGACGATACTGACGTCTTTAATATCGATACCACGACCAGCAACATCAGTAGCCACCAATATATCTTTCGAACCGTTCTTAAGACTAGCAAGTGCGAAGTCACGTTGTTCCTGACCTTTACCACCATGCAAAGTACAAGCATTGAAACCAAGCTTTTCCAAACCTTTGGCGAGGACATCTGCACCTTTCTTTTGATTTACGAAAATGATGATTGGTGGTTCCACACCACGTTGTAGTATTTCAGTGAGTTTTCTACGTTTCTCAGGCTCACTAATCATGAACACTACCTGTTCTGTTCTATCCACGGGCTTGCCTATAGATCCTATGTAAACAATAGCTGGTCGTCGCAAATAACTTCTTGCCAAGCGTTCTACAGCTGGAGGCATAGTTGCTGTAAACATCACAGTTTGTCTGTACTTCTTTTTAGTATGATAGTTAGCTAACAAGACCGATGCATCTTCTGCTGCATCTGAATCTGGCTTGACGTTAGTGACAGGCATGTATTCCAAAATCTTCTGCACGTCCGGTTCAAAACCCATGTCTATCATGCGATCTGCCTCATCAAGCACAACATATGTGCAACGATTTAAAACCAAATAACGGTTTTCCAGTACGTCTATGAGACGCCCAGGAGTGGCAATAACAATTTCACAACCCAATCTGAGCTTGAAACCTTGGTCTTCTCTTGAAAGACCACCAACAACGACAACTGAAGTGATGCCTAATGGTATACCAAATTTGTTTGTTTCTTCTTCAATTTGTTGAGCCAACTCACGAGTTGGAGCTAGAATTATAGCATAAGGGCCCTGGTCCGCATCTTCAACACGTTCATTCTTAGGGAGCGACTGAATCCAAGTGAGTAAGGGGATGAGGAAAGCCAATGTTTTACCAGAACCAGTTTCAGCAACACCAATAATGTCGCGGTTCTGTAAACCAATTGGGATAGCCTGTCTCTGAATGGGTGTCGGACTCTTATATCCAACTTTAGTTATGATTTCCATTATATCTTGATGGAAACCGGCTTCCTTCCAATTTCTAAAAGGATTGGGTATTCTTCCGCCCTTAATTGTGATATTGTAATCTTCCCTAAAGATTCTCCAATCTCTTTCTGTCATCTCATCTTGATCTTTTTCGGACCAGTGACGGTCGTCCCATTTTTGTTTATCTTCCTTCTTTTTGACCTTTTTGAGACGCAGTTTCTCTTGTTCTTTCTCAAGTTCTGTTCTCCGTTTTTCAAGTAAATTGCCGTAAAATTTGCTGTGGTCCTTTTTCTGAGATTTTATGTCAATACCAGCTATGTGACCTCGGCCAAAGAATTGAACTTGGTGTCTCTCTTTATAAAGCGCGTTATAATCATTTGAAGTATCTTCTGAAGCGTCCCAATCAAATACAAATTTTCTGTCGTTTAATCTTCTTACTCTGCGCTTCTTTTTGACAATGCCCAAGTACCTAGCTTTGATAGCTTCTTCCTCTCTTTCTTTATCTTTAGTTTTAGAAACTTCATCATTTTTGTCCTTTTTATCATCACGACGATCACCACCTTTCCGATCATCATGCTTACGATCTCTTTCACCCCTATCAGCTCGCTCGTTTCTCTCTGCTCTATCATTTCTCTCTCTTTCATCTCTTCTGTCTCTGTCTTCTTTGTACCTTCTTTCCTTTTCTTCTTCCCTTTTAGAAGGCCCAGTCAAATCAATTGTGGTAACAGTAGGCCTATCGACATTAGCTCTTATAGCTTCGACTTGTTCACGTCTTCGCTCCAATGCCAGTGCTGCCCTCTGTTCTTTAGTTAAGAAAACTGGTTTACTGCGTGCCTCCTCTTCAGCCTTTTTCTTAGCTAACAGCTCTTCAAGAGACAGTGGCTCTCTCTTCGCAGGTTTTGGTTCTTCTTTTTTGGCCTCTTGTTCTTCTTCATCTTGCTTGTTATCTTCATCCTTTCGACTTTTGCTTTTGTCCTTGTCGTCCGAGCGTCTCTCTTTTTCCTTACCCTCACGTCTCTTAGGACTTCTAGAGCGAGCGCGTTCTTTACGAGGACTCCTAGAACGCTCCGGGTCTTTTCTAGGGCTCCTTGACCGATCCGGTTCTTTTTTAGATGGACTGCGTGCTCGTTCTGGCTCTTTTCTTGGACTTTTAGACCTCTCTCTGCGTTTGATCTTCTCTCGATGAGATTCACGGTCATCATGACGATCTCTATCTCCTCGCCTTTCTTTGGTCCGTTCGGGACTTCTATCCCTCACCATTTGTAAAGAAATGAAGTATTTTTCTAGCAATCACATGAAATAATTAGAAAAACACAGCAGCAAACATCACATCATTTTCTGCATTTTTTACTACGACACAATCAGTCAGTGTTGCCAGACCCGATCAAAACTTTTGCCCTTGCAGGTTGTTAAAATTGCCCTTTCCGACACAAAATCGCCCATATTCTGTAAAACAACGACATATAAGAAAATCTGTTGTACCTTGACACCCTTTCAGTGCTGCTGCCGGACCGCCTAACTCTCTCGCTTTGACTCTGGCTTTGGTTTATGACGTCAGTGCACTGTCCGTCCTTGTCATCGTGTTATGATATGACAAGGATGGATATAGTCTAGCTATCGCTCTGGCTAAAGCTTTGAGTTAGGCGGTAGGGCCCCTGGTTTAGCGCTACCAGCGCTCTGGGCTAGACGTGAGGCGTATTTATTATAACAGTTAAAAATAACAGATAATTAAATGTGACTGTTTCGCCCTGTTACGAGGGCTATGAAATAACTGTTGTTCAAAGGAACAGGCGAAACAGACTGTTCTCGCCGTCTAGACTGTTCCCTGTACCGAGCTGTTATCAGAGTAACAACCTGTTGCAATCGTTCCGCCTGTTACGTGGAACAAGCGCTTTCTTACTCTAACATATGAAAAGAAAAGAGACAAAGCTTGTTATTTTTACCTGTTATATAAACCGACCATATCAAAAATACATTCGACTTTGTAAATTAGTCGTGTTATCTGTTCCTGTGATTGTTTATGGCCTTTTTTGTTTTTTGTGGCAATAGAGTTTGGGTGTTTTGCCAATTTTATGTTAAAAGGTAGGTAAACAGGCTGAATTGGCTTTGATAACTATTTGAACATGACTGGAAATCTCAAAACCATTTCGAGGAATAAGCTTTCGGTACAGTGTCTACTAATTAAATTTAAAAATAAGTCTTTATTTTTAAAGATATTTATAATATTCAATAAAAAGCTTTAACCTTCAAATGACCTTCATATGACGTCATCACATACAGATCTCCCAGCCATAATAAAAAAAAGAAAAAAGGGCAAAGACAATTTTGACAATGAACTTGGCATTAGGGATGGTGGAAGGTGGAAGTGAAATAATATCGATATAGGTAATATTTCTCAGAAAAAAATGGGATGAAATGGGATGATGACTAAGTAATGGATTCTAATTTTAAGGTATTGTAAAACATAAAAAATAGCAAAATAAACCCCTACGCGAAATTTTGGCTCGATTTGACGAATTTTACGATGATTTTTAAGACTCAAAAGTTGGAAAAAATCAAAATGCTCCAGTGACAAAATAGTGTCGACTATTAGAATCCATACGTAATTACAAAAAAAAATGTTTTGGAAAAATTATTGTAAAAACGTCAATCGATATATCAGAGTAATATCGCCCGAAAAATATCGATGAATTTATCTCGTAATTTTTTCCACACCCCTACTATTAAATGTTTGTAAATAGAAATAAAGTATGCACATATTTTCACAATGTTTATTATGTTATCCTGCAAATTTATCAGTCCACAAGCAATCGTTACAATTTCATCCATGTAGCCTACATCCAAAATAGACACAATACATACAATACATTTCGCAATTTGGGTAAATTGGGCGTGTCAGTTTTTACAAAGTTTTTCAGCTGAGTTTCCACTGGTAAGCATTTTTATTATAATTTTACCACCTCAAAAATTATTGCGGCAAATTAAGAAGGTAGGTTAGAACCGTCACAACTGGATTAAATGAATAAAATAGAAGAAATGTTAACTATAACTTATTTATTTACAAACAACCATAAAGTCATTATGACAGATAATGACACTTGGCCGTTCTTTTTCTATAAGTAGATGGCAAAGGTTTTCCTCCTTAAACTTTCATGCCACTAATGACGTCATTCCGGTTGACCATATCCGCTCGACAAATATATTTATAAAAAAATAAATACGGGACCAAATGTTAAAATATTCAAATTAGTTTCTTAAATTGGCCTAATCTGCAGTAAAAAAATATAAAAAAATACCTTTTATTTTTTAACCAAAGCCAATTAAATAAAAATATTTTAATTTTATTGAGATTCTAAAGGATGTTTAAGCGCTTTATTATTTACGTGGAATGGATGCATTCATAAGCAAATTAGGATATGCGGGTAGGAAATGGGACATCTAGTGCTGCCAGGGATTTAAGGAAAAGATCAGGGTTCCCAGATTGGGGGTATTTTCAGTAAAAAATCCTTGAATTTTTCTTTCTTCAGTAGACTTAATTCACCTGGTATTTCATCATCATCATCATCATCATCATAATCACCATTTATGTATCTACTGCTGGGGTACAGGCAATGGCCGAAATAACAAAATAATGTAGAGAATATAGGAAAACATTTGATTAGTGATCATTAGTTAAAAAACGGGTGCAAGCGATTTTAGACCTTACTGACATTCAAACGTCAATATGGTCGAAAATTGCTTGCACCAGTTTTTAACAACAATCTATTTTAATTTTTACTATTTAAACTTATTTAGTAAATTTATGATAATTACTGCCATCTATCGCAATTTAAGAAAAATGCTTAATGAAAGTAGTACTGCAAGCAACTTTATTAAGTGACATGATGGTTCACCCCAATACAAACAAGATGTCGCATGTGTGCCGTAACTGCCGAAATGGAAAATGTATTTTATAATATTACATTTTACTTAATTGCAATAAAGTTTAGTTTTGCTTAACAGAAAAAAATAACAGAACATTTAATGATCACAAATTAATAGATAAAAATAACAAGCTTCGTCTCTTTTCTTTGTGTAAGTAGTCCTAAGGTTAGAGTAAAGAAGCGCTTGTTCCACACCCGGAACAGGAAGAACAATGGAATTAAATTGTTACGACATGGCTGTTATTTTTGTAACAGGGTGTTGGAACTGTTATTTTAGTGTAACAGGAACAGTTGAAACAGGTAGGCAATTTACCCTGTTACAACCCATGTCTACTCTGGGCGACATTTCTACGGGGCGCCCCCTATCTGCGAATCCAAGATTTTCAATTTTGCCTGTTAATCAAAAAACGGCCGCGCGATTTTTAGTCAGTTTCACCTACTAAGCTTGTGATTTTGCTTGTTTATAGTAAAAAAACGGCCGCGCAGCGCAATTTTTTATCAGTTTCATCTACTAATCTTCTAATTTTGCTTTTTACAGAAAAAACGGCCGCGCAGCGCGATTTTTAGTCAGTTTCACGTACTAATATTCTAATTTTACTTATTATAGTAAAAAAACGGACGCGCAGCGCAATTTTTTGTCAGTTTTACCTACTAATCTTGTCTTGTAACGCCGGTACTGCACCCTTTGTACCTAGAACAATCGTAATTTTTCGAAAGCTCCCGCCCTTTAGCCACATAAACGTCTGGGCGATTAATGGTGACCGAATTTTTTTGGCCAAAAACTGTTTTTATATGTGAAATCTTTGGCGGAGGTGCAGAGGTGCGTTCCGTACCTACGCTCCGAGTGCAACCAAACGCTCTAACGCCGTTCCAAACATCTACTGTGTTATTCAGAGATGTTTCACAAAACTGGGGTGCAAGACTGTTCTAACAAAACCTGGTTTAATGCTTGTAAATCAATCACAACACAATGCACCTTTTAATCCTTAAACGGTGGGACTAAACGTTAAACTGTCACTTTGAATATGATTTGAGCTAAAATGGCGTTAGTCTGCAGTCTAACGCCATGTTAACTTTGGCCTTAGTTTAACGAACGCACTCTGAATAAGACAGTTAGAGCATGACATTTGGTTGCAACAACTTTCCCGTTCCAAACGTCAGAGCGTTGCAACCTTTTAACCACCAAAAAAAATAGTTGTAAAACGCTCTGATGTTTGTCTATAGAAAAAAATGTCATTTGATTTTTTTTTGTATTTTGATGTTTTTGTGTCTAATTTTCAAATAAATCATGGTAGCTTCGCAAACAAACAGTTTTTATTTGATTTTGAATATATGAAAGTTTAAATTATTCGTATTCCAAATAGAAAATGAAGACTTTGAATTGACATTGACATTTAAAGTTCTTGGTCGTTCCTAACCTTAGAGTGAGTTAAAAAACAACCAAACAACCGCACTCTAAGCCACTGAACGCAACCCAGCCCCCGGACCGCCTAACTCTCTCGCTTTGACTCTGGCTTTGGTTTATGACGTCAGTGCACTGTCCGTCCTTGTCATCGTGTTATGATATGACAAGGATGGATATAGTCTAGCTATCACCCTGGCTAAAGCTTTGAGTTAGGCGGTAGGGCCCTGGTATTCGTTCCTAGATGACACTATAGGAAGAAATGTCAATGGATACCCAAACTAAGCTGTGAATTTTGTGTTTGGTACTCTGTGCAAAGTGTTTTCAATAGGTCTCTGGTTAGCGAGTTCCGTGATTTCCAAAATTGCTCATATTTTACCGGTTCCATGACCTTCCCACCCTTTTTGCTTTTATAAAAAAATCCTAAAATTGCCCATGGTGTGGGCAATTGCCCACGGTCTGGCAACACTGGATACAATACATGCATGACATGACATGAGTAGTAGTAGTAGTTTGGTAGTAGTAGTGTATTGGTAGTGTAGATCAAGAAGATTATAGGTAAAGTATGGAGTTCAAACTCTAAATACCTATTTAAGGCAAATACCTACTTATCGCTATCTCACTCATATCTTTCTTTTCACTTGCTCTCTGGTGACTCTGGGGATAACAGCATGAAACAAAATGTACCCACAAATTGATATTGATAGGAAATAAAATGTACACCCGATTGCACTAAACTTAAGGATCGCCTAAGTCTGATCCTAACTACAACACGACCAAATTAAAACGGTGTCAAACTTAGTGGTCATGTAGCTGTCATTCGCCTAGTTATTTTGGTCGAGTTGTAGTTAAGAAAAGACTTAGGCGATTCTTAATGTTAGTGCAATTGGGTGGTAGACCTTCTTTTACCTATAGTCCATTTCAATCCGAATTTATTAAGTTACAGGTTACAGGACAGTCATACATAACTTTTTAGCCCCGTTCCCGTTCCATTTAATATAAATCAAACGCCTTGTTCAAACAAAATAAATCAAAGATCGGCATTTTGTCATCAGTCCAAAATTTGAAATTCAGTTCGGAGAATTAATTTCAATACAATGTAATTAAATTGATAATAGACAGCGTTTTACAGAATAAAATAATTCATTTTACAAAATGACATATTTTATTCTGTAAAATGTTGGCAATTTTGTTGCAAAAAAAAATACCTACTCCAAAGATCAAAACCGCTTGTCAATCATTTACATTGCATCGGCTTGTCAATCACATCTTGATCGTTTAGGAGCGATGCTTGACAAGCACGTAGGGGTTTGCCGCAATGAGGGCTTTTCACAATGACAAAAAACTGTAGGCTTGGTAGATGGCGTTGATAAAAATGTGTGTCGATGTGATTTTTTTACTAAGCTTCGAAGAGTATCAACACCATCTAGTGAGACGAATAGTTACTATTTTTATTTTTTAAATGTCACTTTGAAAAGCCCTCATTAAGGCGGGTCCATAGCTCGTGTTTGCTCTACACAATCAACAAAAACATCTACTTTTTAAATTTGAGATTTTTGCATTTACAATGCTATTTTTAAACAATACTAAATAATATACTAGGACAACTTTAAACAATAATAAAGCATTGGACCGGATATCCAAAGGTCGCGGGTTCGATTCCCGTCTGAGTATTGATCTGGTGCGAGTCGTATTTTTTCTAGTATATTATTTAGTATTGTTTAAAAACATCTACACAAAACATTGTTTCGCGAAACATTTTTGTGTAGAGAATCAATGTTTTTGCTTTCCATGCCCGGTGGAAAACACGCACACAAAACATTTTGCGCGGGTTGAGGGGCAGGGTATTGTCATAGTCTGTGGTCATATTGGGCGCATTCTGCCAGACAAGCCGCTAGGTCATCGATCACCTGACCGAATATTTTAATCGATGCATTATGTGGAATACGTTTTTTGGGGTGTTTTTTTAAGTCGGTGGCGTACATTGCCGCTTTTGTAACAAATGTGTCAAAGAGGACCTTACCAAAAACATCAACTAACTATAACGAGGTTGGCGAACGTTTGGAGGCGGTATTACAATCCGATTACTAATCTCCTAGCAAAAATGGAAACAAAAAAATGTCGCTCTCAAACTGAGCTTGATAGTTACATTTTCAGATATACCTAAACCTTTGGTCACTTATAAAATTTCATACATTTTCGAGTCATGATCATTTTATTTAATTTCTTTATGGCCAAGCTGTACTTACAGCTTGGCATAAAGAAATAAAATAAAATAGAAAAAATATTAAAAACACGACTGCCCTGCCAAAAACGAACTAAAAAGTTAAATAACAAGTGTCTTTGTAGTCAGGGGACCGTTTTGTGGTACAATTTTTAATCAAAGAGGTCCCCCGACTGCCAAGACACTTGTTATTTAACTTTTTACGTCGTTTTTGGCAGGGCAGTCGTGTTTTTAATATTTTTTAAATTAATTTATTTTTATTTTACACATTTTAGTGACAAATTATATAGTTTTGAAATGAACTCATTAAGGCCTTTCATTTGATGCCCATCTTGTAATAATTGAAGAAAAAAATGTTTTTTCACGTTTTAAAATGGCGTGGTACAGTCGCTATAGTGACTTTTTTCAAAAAAAATATAGCTAGTGTCACTTAGAATGATGTAAATATTCTAACGATATACTATACATCCAAATCCATTAAGCCATTTAGAAGTTACGGTGGAATAAATAAACTCACATACCCACAAACATACATGAACCCTAAACACATATACACTCTTTTTTGGGCAGTCGTGTAAATACACTCCTTTTTGGGCCGTCGTGTAAAAATGGAACTAAATTTTATCAGTACAAAATATAGTCAGTCTTGCCAAATTATTCGTAGTTTTGACGTGTTTACATACAAAGTGGTGCCCTAAATTTTTGTCAACTCTTTATGGTCAAGCTGTTATAGGCTAACATAAAATGCTAAATTGGCAACACTGAAGTTTTGTCTACACAAGCCACGCAATCGCTGTGGACGGCGTGTGTAGAGAAACATGTTTTGCAAACGATGTTTTGTGTAGACGTTTTTGTTGATTGTGTAGAGCAAAACATGTGCTATGGACCCGCCCTTACCAAACATCAACCACAATCACCCAACACAAACAGGTGTCCTGAAGCTTGGCGAACGTGCTAGTTTATTCCGGATTGGCAAATATGGCGGTCGAGAACAAGGAACGAAAAAACCGTAAAAAAAATTTTTTTAATTAATTATATTTACTAATTCATTTTTTACAGTAATTAAATTAAAGTCTTCATAGGCGTAACTAATGATTTATTAATGATTTTAATTAATAATAACTGATGGCTTACCAAGCGTGTGGAGATTTCACAAAATGTTTGCCTGAATGCCGGGTCCATAGCGCGTGTTTTACTCTTCACAATCAACAAAAACATCTCAACATTCAACAAAAAAACAAAACATGAGGATTTTGTTGAATGTTGAGATGTTTTGTTGATTGTGTAGGGCAAAACATGCGCTATGGACCCGGCTTAATATTCTATGGCTTAACACTGGCCAACAAACAAAAACAGGCAAACATAAACACCTATCCACATTTTCGCGTTTGTTGTTTGCTGTTTACCATTGTTTGGCTAGCGTGTGGAGGCGGCTTCACTTGATTATCGTGGCCTATCAAAGGTAAGCCAGGCCCACAGGTAAGCAAGTAAGCAGGTAAGCAAGTCTGATGTGCACTATCTTTGTCTTTCTGATCATGAGACTGGACAAACTTTATCAATTCCAGTAAAGGCTCAAAAACAGTGCACACCCTTTTGGTTTGAATATAAGCGCGACTTTAGTGTTCAGAACATGACCAAGTTTGTCACATGTATATCCGCTTTGAGTTTTTCTGATGTTTACGAACAGAATAAATTGGATGACTGTTACGATAGCTTTTATGAAACGTATAAATTATTCTATAATTTATGCTTTCCTATGATTAAGGTAAAAATAATGAATAATGGATTGAAGGGGAGATGGTTGACTAAGGGAATAAAAAAATCAAGTGTTATAAAGAGAAAACTATACATAAATTATAAATTTACAGGTTCAAACAAACAGCTTAATAAAACTAAATATAAGAATTGTTCTAAAATATTAAAAAAGTGTATAAATAAATCACAAAACATACAAAATAGTAAATATGTTAAATCTAACACAAATAAGTGCAAAGCTACATGGAATATAATAAATGATAAAATTAATAATAAATCCGCACATAATAATATTGACATAATTAATTTTAATAATAGGACATATGAGGACCCTAAAGATATTGCTGACATTTTTAATGACTTTTTTATAAATATTACCAAAAACAAACCAATACAAAAATCTGGAGTGAGACATCCAATAGAAGAAAATCCTAATTCAATTTTTCTTTATCCTACTGATGAACAGGAAGTGTATAAGCTGATAATGTCACTAAACAATAAAAAGTCTGTAGGGGACGATGACATCAGTACTGCGTCTTTAAAAGCATGTGCGGCACACATTAGTAAACCGCTAAGTTACATTATAAATTTGTCATTTACTACAGGAGGTTTCCCAAGTAAACTTAAACTATCTATAGTTAAACCTCTATTCAAAAAAGGTGATGCTAAAGATGTTAATAACTTTAGACCGGTAACACTTATATCTATCTTAGCAAAAGTTTTTGAAAAGGCCATGTTAAAAAGAATTAGCGACTTTTTCGAGAAGCACAGTATTCTACATCAGCAGCAATTTGGGTTTCGGAAAGGAAGGTCAACACAAATGGCTTGTTTTGACTTAGTGAAAGCTGTAACAGAAAGCCTTAATGATAAAACTCCGGTTGCAGCAATATTTTTAGATATGACTAAGGCTTTCGATTTTGTTGAGCATTCAATTTTAGTAGATAAGCTGTGCAAATATGGTATAAGGGGGGTAGCACACGATTGGATCATCAATTACCTCAAAGATAGGAAACAATGCGTCGAAATAACAAGTATAATACAAGAGGATAAGAGACCTGTAAAGACTGTCTATAGGTCGGACTTTAAAACAAATAGCTCTGGTGTGCCACAAGGCAGTATCCTGGGACCTCTCTTGTTTTTAAGTTACATAAATGACATTCCCTCTGTAACATCCGAAAAAACTATTTTATTCGCGGATGATACAACACTAATTATTAAAGATAAAGATAGTGATAAATTACGAGACAAAATAACTAAATGCGTACATGACATTAACAATTGGCTAAATGATAATAATTTAATAATAAACATACAAAAAACTAAAATGATACAATTTAAGACATATAAACAAACTGAAATTAAATTAGACATAATTTTCAACAATGAACATATTTGTTCAGAAACAGAAACTGACTTTTTAGGCATTACGATTGACCAACACTGTAACTGGAAGGCACATATTGACAAAGTATGCTCGAAATTAAATAGATTTGTATATGCATTAAGGCGCCTAAGACAAACGGTATCCGTAGAAGCAGCTACTAGTGCATACCATGGATACGTCTCATCGGTACTGAGCTACGGACTGCTGTTATGGGGTAACTCGGTAGACATTTTGCTAGCTTTTCGATTACAAAAAAAATGCGTACGGGCTATATGTAATGCATGGAGTACTGACAGCTGTAAACCACTGTTTAAAGACTTAAAAATACTTCCACTCGCGTGTATGTATATTAAAGAAATCTGCATATTTGTGAGGCAGAACGCAAACTTCTTTCCCAAACATTCTGATGTGCTAGCACGACACACAAGGCATAAGGACAGATTGTATCTGCCGAATTGTAGACTTGATATATTCAAACGAAATGTTTATGTTCAAGCCATAAAAATATTTAATAGACTGCCTAATGATATAAAGAATTTGCCATTTAATATATTTAAACGAAAACTATCGCTTTGGCTGTTAGAACATTGCTTCTATACTGTAAAAGAATATTTAGATTTTAAAATTAAGTAATGTTTGTATTCTAATAATGACATGTGGTATTACGAGTACGAGTAATTGACATAATACAGAATATTTTGGACATGACTGAATAGTAGTTTTAGGTTAAAATTATATTATTATTACTTTGAATTGACATGACTTGATAATTGTTTTTGTGACGTAATTAATATTTTGACATGATTTATTATTATTATGTACTGTTTTGATCACTGTAATTAAATAAGCATGTATAAACATTTGATTATAAATTAGCAGAGGATTAGTGCGCACTTACAATATATTTTTTTTCTGTGTAGCTTCTTTAACACAACTTGTACCGAATATTTGTATGCCTTTGTTATGGGTCAAATATGAGAAACTTTATTTACTGTTGACACATCAAATGTACCATGTTTGTGACAAATAAATATTTTCTATTTCTATTTCTATTTCTATCACAAATAATAGTTGTGGTGGTAATGCAATGTAAATGATTGACAAGCCATGCTTGACCGTTTAGAGTGTAAAGTAGAACTCATCAGCAAGCGTTTTTTTTTCGAAACTTTGTGGCATAGTCATGCAGCAAATATTGAAATTGATTCAGGTTACCAGAACCAGTCGGTCACATGAATCAATTTAAAAATTACATTTTTACTAAGAAAATTTTATTTCCTCACACAAATAAACAGACTTAAAATCAAACATAAACAATAACAATGGGAACTGGTAAAATCCTAGTACTTAAGTTAACATAATATGCGATTATTAAATAAATAATCACGGCGGCGGTCAGTCAGTCAATACGTACCTATGATGAGGCTATAAGCGTAAACGCTCATGATCACGGGCGACTTTTTGTAGCTGCTATAATTAGCGGCGTTAATCACCCGCGAAATGACACGACAATGGTTTTACTTAACCAGCGACAAAAAAAGCGTCGCGATTATCGCCGCGATTAACGCCGTGTTTATCAATATTTTCACATTATTTTATTTTATTAAAACTCCATATTTTCTATTCTTAGCGACAAAAATCGCTCAGCGATTAATCGCCCTTCAGCGGGGACGCTTATGGGACGGAACTCTTACTGTCTTATTCAGAGATGTTTCACAAAACTGGGGTGCAAGACTGTTCTAACAAAACCTGGTTTATTGCTTGTAAACCAATCACAATGCACCTTTTAATCCTTAAACGGTGGGACTAGACGTTAAACTGTCACTCTGAATACGATTTGCGCTAAAATGGCGTTAGTCCGCAGTCTAACGCCATGTTACTTTGGCCCTAGTTTAACGAACGCACCCTGAATAAGACAGTTATAGAAAATACCCACTTCTAGGGTAATAATAAGTATAATAACGCGGCAACACTGAGTCTTGCTTATTGTTTGTTTACATGTCGACTCGTGATTTTAAGTGTGATTTTAAGAAAATTGTATGAGGAAAACAATAAAAATTATTGATAAATGTGTTGTTCGTGGTTGCGGAAGTACATGGTATCCAGGATTCTACGTATCCTTTCACCTGTAAGTGTTAAACGACGATTTCCCATTATTTCGGTTTTATGAGGTTTTCATCGAAATTCGTTACTAAATCTTAATTAAAAGAAGCTAACAGAGCCTTTTATCAAATAAATGATAGTTTTTTGTGCTAATTACTCGATTTTTAATACCATTGAAACTGTACTGATGTGACCACGAATTTTGTTTTCCGTAGGATTTTCTCACATAATAGTAGACAATACTAAGTTAGATTAAAAAAATTGTTTGTGGAACATAGTGATTTGTTTTGGTGCCTGATAATAATTGAATGTTATTTTTATTGCACATTACCTACATATTTTGTTTGATTCCGTTACATATTTTGTTGAGGACTACATATAACTGATTGTTACATGCTTAGCTTAGCTTAAAGTTGAATGGTTTACATAAATCAAATCATTAATATTGTCCAACTAGACAAATATAAAATAAATTAATTTTTCGTTCAGTGATATTGCCTAGAAACTTGTAAATTTTTAGTTTTACCAAGTGAAATTCTCAGAGTTTTTCTAAAGTATTCAATTGCATTGAAGTTTTTTTATGTTTGTAAGTCATATTAAATGCAAAATTAAGTAAAAGCTAGGCTGGCATAACAATAGAGTGATTCTGTAATAAAACAAAGCAACATCATTGAGCTAAAGCTTATTTGATTTATCTTTACAAGTATGAGAGAAATTAAAAGATGACTAATTGTTTATTGACCGATTTTACGGGAGTGACATAGGCTATAATTTTTTTCAATATGGCGCCTGCGTTTAAAAAGAGGGATGAGAGGGCGAAGTTTATCTATAGACAAAATATAGGTAGAAGCTTCTAGTGCTTGTCTAGTGTAAATGTAGGAGAGATATTGATACTGAAATCATATACAAATTTATTTTCAGATGGAACAATCAATGACAGCATTAGATGCGCCACCAGTTAATCTTCCGATAGTCGTCGTTGTCTTGCACCGATTCTATCTTTGTCATATGGTGGTCCATCATCATCTCCTGCAATGGTTGTATTCATTTTATCATAAATAAAAATACGATTATAAAAGAAAGTGTAAAAAATGTGCGTACAGCTTAAACTCAAAAACGAGTCTCGGTACGATCAAGGGAATTATATGGTGTGGTATGGTAGCCCTCCAAAAGGCGTGTTTTCAAGGTAAATGGGCTGGAAAATTTGGTCTCTAGCAACAACAACATTAAAAATGTTGTTTCTAAACAATGATTGCAATGTGATAAGTAGTCAGAATAATAATTTCAATAAAAAAAATACCTACCTCTGATGTTTTTATTCCAACTACCTACCTACGTGGTATATCTCACATAGTAAGTCATCATCATTATCATCAATCATTTAATGTCCTCATCACTGCAGAGCCAGAGACGAAGAGTTAAGTAAGTCCAAAATATAAGCAATATTCCTCTTTATAAATTAATAAAGTTTGACTTTTAATTGAGAAGTAAGAAAAAATAGGTGTAACGGTTCGGCCACAGCCCGCCGTGGTGGGCGGCACGGCTCATCACTAATGTTGAGCTCATCGTCACGACCGCTCAGCGAATGCAATATTCCCTGCACGCTATCTCAGCCGAGAGGCCGACATCGAGATAGCGCATAATGAATATTGAATTCGCTTGTAATTGCTATAATTTAGTGCTATAATTTAACTTTACACATATACGAAAGCAACAGCAGAATGGAGATTATACATTTGCCACCACCTGCCATGGTATTAAAAAACCACAACCACAACATGGTATTAAAAAAAGTTTCAATACAAAAAGTCAAAACTTTTTTTAATACGTGTTGTGTTGTGGTTGTGGCAGTTAGCAGCAAAGGTATAATCTCCATTCTGCTCTTACTTTCGCACATTTGTGAAGTGGAAGGGACTTTAATGTTTTTAAATTTTTTCACGCAACCGAAAATTCTGAAACTTTTTTCTTTTACTATGAGACCTTATTCCTACCTATAAAAAAAATATTCAACCGATTTGATTTTTTCGGATATTCCCCATTCGAATCTTCCTTTCTTAGGAAAACAATAGTTTTCCGATCTTCCTTAGGAAAACAAAATATACGGTCACCCTATATAGAAAGAGAGGAGGGGGTCTCCAGTAGAGGGAGAAAACGATAAAAACGATATGTAGGTTTTTGCCTTAAGTAGGTATTCAGAGTTTGAACTCCATACTTTACCTACAAACTTCTTGGTGTAGATTCGTCCTTTTCAGGACAGGCGAAGGTCCAAGCCATACTGCCAGTTCTTGAGTTGAATAGTTCAGTTTTTCTAGATTTTCTAGTAGATTGTTTCAGTTTACATTAAAATGCGGGTGCATCACATTCCAATGCTGCTTGGAGCATTTGGCAGCAAGTATATCAAGACTGTTTACTCGGTAAGTTTTGCCGAGGTAGCGACCACTACAATAAAAGTCTCAGCTTCACACAACCAAGATCGCGCCTATTTACATTATCCCACATATTGTTCAGTTGCGTAGACACTTGTACCACAAAACTGCACCAATTTTAAGACACAATATCCACTATGAATCAATTTGCGAATAATTAAAATAGTCACCGAACTGAACTCGACAAAATCCCGCCAAAAACTCCTGACATGACATGAGTAGTAGTAGTAGTTGATGTTTTGTTCTTTTCAGGACAGGCGAAGGACTATGCGATACAGCCAGTTCTTGCGTGTTAGTTTCTTACACCCAATTGCAATTAAAATGCGGGTGCATCACATTCCAATGCTGCTTGGAGCATTTGGCAGCAAGTATATCAAGACAGTTTACTCGGTAAGTTTTGCCGAGGTAGCGACCACTACAATAAAAGTCTCAGCTTCACACAACCAAGATCGCGCCTATTTCCATTATCCCACATATTGTTCAGTTGCGTAGACACTTGTACCACAAAACTGCACCAATTTTAAGACACAATATCCACTATGAATCAATTTGCGAATAATTAAAATAGTCACCGAACTGAACTCGACAAAATCCCGCCAAAAACTCTGACATGACATGAACATGACAGCTGTTTGACTTTGACATATATTATATTTTTTTATAGGGTTTTTTAAGGCACTGGGTTCTAGCCCATTTAACTTGTCTTGGATGTTACTTCATGTTACACACTTGTTGTTGACACGTCTTCTCTGTGTTTATTTGTTTACTACTTTGTTTGTTTTTCAAAAGAGTTTGTTGTGTTGTTGAAGAATTTGTAAAGCGGTTAAAAAAATCAAAACAAGCTGGTAAAAATGTACCTTATGGCCTGCCATATTATCTTTGCCTACCTAAAAGTCGCATTACTCATCTCCCAGCAAAAATGTAAACAAAGGTGTTGCCAGAACAAAACAACTCAAGAGGATATAGTATATTGCTAAGTCAAGAAATAAACACACCTACATGTTTTTTCATCACGAACCTAATAAAAATAGATTAGATAAATATTCTGAATCATGAGTTTTGCGGCAAAAACAGTAATATAATTTAATATTTCATGATAACAGTTTTATAGTAGAAAAGATATTCATGATGCTGTGCACACATCAACTGCAAACCGTGTACATCAACCATGGAAATAGTACTATAAACCGGAATGAGCGCTTCGCCCCAAAACGAGCCGACAGAGAGGTCAAGTAGATGTATGTGTCCTTTTCTTCATTAGGGTGACCAAACCGTATGGTTGGCCGGAGACATACATAATACTTTAAACTGTTTAATATAAACTTAAATACCTAGGTAGTTCTTTATTTATAATTAACACTTTTTACCGCGTTTTTATTAGGTTGCTTGCTCTTTTGTTTGTTTGAGCACAAATTTTGCAAACGATTTTATACTGAATTCCCGATGAGCTAGAGACTTGAAACTTTGAACACAGGTCAGAAATGGAAGGAAATGCAATACAATGCCGTCAAAACTAGTTTTGTCCGTCAGCTACCGGCAAACCTAGTTCTGACCTACAGCTACCGGTTAAACTAGTTTTGTCCAACAGCTACCGGCAAAACTAGTTTTCTGCAATAGCTACAGGCAAAACTAGTTTAGTCCAACCGCTGCCGTCAAAACTAGTTTTGTCCATCAGCTACCGGCAAACCTAGTTCTGACCTACAGCTACCGGCTAAACTAGTTTTGTCCAACAGCTACAGGCAAACCTAGTTTTGACAAACAGCTACCGGCAAAACTGTTTTTGACCAAGTGCACTATTGCACCCTGTTTTGACTAGCAGATTCCGCCAAACCTAGCTTTGGCCAAAATCGGCAAACTTAGTTTTGACTCACGTCTACCGGCAAAACTAGTTTTGCCCATTAGCTACCGGCAAACCTAGTTCTGACCTACAGCTACCGGTTAAACTAGTTTTGTCCAATAGCTACCGGCAAAACTAGTTTTGTGCAATAGCTACATGCAAAACTAGTTTTGTCCAACCGCTGCCGTCTAAACTAGTTTTGTCCATCAGCTACGGGCAAACCTAGTTCTGACCTACAGCTACCGGCAAAACTATCTTTGTCCAACAGCTACCGGCAAAACTAGTTTTGTGCAATAACTACAGGCAAAACTAGTTTTGTCCAACCGATGCCGTCAAAACTAGTTTTGTCCATCATCTACCGGCAAACCTAGTTCTGACCTACAGCTACAGGCAAAACTAGTTTTGTCCAACGGCTGCCGTCAAAACTAGTTTTGTCGATGGACAAAACTAGTTTTGCCGGAAGTTTTAAGTTTGCCGGAAGCTGATGAGCTTCCGGCAAACTTAGTTTAACCTAAAGCTACCGGCAAAACTAGTTTTGTCTAACAGCTACAGGCAAAACTAGTTTTGTCCAACCGCTGCCGTCAAAACTAGTTTTGTCCATCAGCTAACGGCAAACCTAGTTCTGACCTACAGCTACCGGCAAAACTAGTTTTGTCCATCAGCTAACGGCAAACCTAGTTCTGACCTACAGCTACCGGCAAAACTAGTTTTGTCCAACAGCTACTGGCAAAACTAGTTTTGTCCAACAACTACCGGCAAAACTAGTTTTGACCAACCGCTGCCGTCAAAACTAGTTTTGTCCAACAAGCTACAGGCAAAACTAGTTTTATCCAACCGCTGCCGTCAAAACTAGTTTTGTCCATCAGGTACCGGCAAAACTAGTTTTGTCCAAAAACTACCGGCAAAACTAGTTTTGACCAACCGCTGCCGTCAAAACTAGTTTTGTCCAACAGATAAAGGCAAAACTAGTTTTGTCCAACCGCTGCCGTCAAAACTAGTATTGTCCATCAGCTACCGGTAAAACTAGTTTTGTCCAACAGCTAACGGCAAAACTAGTCTTGTCCAACAGCTACCGGCAAATCTAGTTTTGTGCAATAGCTACAGGCAAAACTAGTTTTGTCCAACCGGTGCCGTCAAAACTAGTTTTGTCCGTCAGCTACGTGCAAACCTAGTTCTGACCTACTAGTAGGCAAAACTAGTTTTGTCCATCAGATTCCGGCAAACTTAGTTTAACCTAAAGCTACCGGCAAAACTAGTTTTGTCTAACAGCTACAGGCAAAACTAGTTTTGTCCAACCGCTGCCGTCAAAACTAGTTTTGTCCATCAGCTAACGGCAAACCTAGTTCTGACCTACAGCTACCGGCAAAACTAGTTTTGTCCATCAGCTAACGGCAAACCTAGTTCTGACCTACAGCTACCGGCAAAACTAGTTTTGTCCAACAGCTACTGGCAAAACTAGTTTTGTCCAACAACTACCGGCAAAACTAGTTTTGACCAACCGCTGCCGTCAAAACTAGTTTTGTCCAACAAGCTACAGGCAAAACTAGTTTTATTCAACCGCTGCCCTCAAAACTAGTTTTGTCCATCAGGTACCGGCAAAACTAGTTTTGTCCAAAAACTACCGGCAAAACTAGTTTTGACCAACCGCTGCCGTCAAAACTAGTTGTGTCCAACAGATAAAGGCAAAACTAGTTTTGTCCAACCGCTGCCGGCAAAACTAGTTTTGTCCAACAGCTACTGGCAAAACTAGTTTTGTCCAACAACTACCGGCAAAACTAGTTTTGACCAACCGCTGCCGTCAAAACTAGTTTTGTCCAACAAGCTACAGGCAAAACTAGTTTTATTCAACCGCTGCCCTCAAAACTAGTTTTGTCCATCAGGTACCGGCAAAACTAGTTTTGTCCAAAAACTACCGGCAAAACTAGTTTTGACCAACCGCTGCCGTCAAAACTAGTTGTGTCCAACAGATAAAGGCAAAACTAGTTTTGTCCAACCGCTGCCGTCAAAACTAGTATTGTCCATCAGCTACCGGTAAAACTAGTTTTGTCCAACAGCTAACGGCAAAACTAGTCTTGTCCAACAGCTACCGGCAAATCTAGTTTTGTGCAATAGCTACAGGCAAAACTAGTTTTGTCCAACCGGTGCCGTCAAAACTAGTTTTGTCCGTCAGCTACGTGCAAACCTAGTTCTGACCTACTAGTAGGCAAAACTAGTTTTGTCCATCAGATTCCGGCAAACTTAGTATAACCTAAAGCTACCGGCAAAACTAGTTTTGTCCAACAGCTACCGGCTACACCTAGATTTGTCCTACAGCTTTCGACAAAACTAGTTTTGTCCAACAGCTACCGGCAAAACTAGTTTTGTGCAATAGCTACAGGCAAAACTAGTTTTGTCAAACCGCTGCCGTCAAAACTAGTTTTGTCCGTCAGCTACGGGCAAACTTAGTTTTACCTACAGCTACCGGCAAAACTAGTTTTGTGCAATAGCTACAGGCAAAACTAGTTTTGTCCAACCGCTGCCGGCAAAACTAGTTTGGTCCTTCAGCTACGTGCAAACTTAGTTCTGACCTACAGCTACCGGTAGAACTAGTTTT
Organism: Agriphila geniculea; assembly: GCA_943789525.1. NCBI lineage: Eukaryota > Metazoa > Arthropoda > Insecta > Lepidoptera > Crambidae > Agriphila > Agriphila geniculea. The sequence goes on along the minus strand of OX038872.1, from coordinate 26,175,287 downwards.
GTGCAATAGCTACAGGCAAAACTAGTTTTCTCCAACCGCTGCCGTCAAAACTAGTTTTGTCCGTCAGCTACGGGCAAACCTAGTTCTGACCTACCTGTAGGTACCGGCAAAACTAGTTTTGTGCAAAAGCTACAGGCAATACTAGTTTTGTCCATCCGCTGCCGTCAAAACTAATTTTGTCCATCAGCTACCGGCAAACCTAGTTCTGACCTACAGCTACCGGCAAAACTAGTTTTGTCTAGCAGCTACCGGAAAAACTAGTTTTGTCCAACAGCTACCGGCAAAACTAGTTTTGTCTAGCAGCTACCGGCAAAACTAGTTTTGTCCACCAGATACCGGCAAAACTAGTTTTGTGCAATAGCTACCGGCAAAACTAGTTTTGTCCAACAGCTACCGGCTACACCTAGTTTTGTCCTACAGCTTTCGACAAAACTAGTTTTGTCCAACAGCTACCGGCAAAACTAGTTTTGTGCAATAGTTACAGGAAAACTAGCTTTGTCCAACCGCTGCCGTCAAAACTAGTTTTGTCCGTCAGCTACGGGCAAACTTAGTTCTGACCTACAGCTACCGGCAAAACTATTTTTGTCTAACAGCTACAGGCAAAACTAGTTTTGTCCAACCGCTGCCGTCAAAACTAGTTTTGTCCGTCAGCTACGGGCAAACCTAGTTCTCTGACCTACAGGTACCGGCAAAACTAGTTTTGTGCAAAAGCTACAGGCAATACTAGTTTTGTCCAACCGCTGCCGTCAAAACTAATTTTGTCCATCAGCTACCGGCAAACCTAGTTCTGACCTACAGCTACCGGCAAAACTAGTTTTGTCTAGCAGCTACCGGAAAAACTAGTTTTGTCCAACAGCTACCGGCAAAACTCGTTTTGTCTAGCAGCTACCGGCAAAACTAGTTCTGTCCACCAGCTTCCGGCAAACTTAGTTTAACCTAAAGCTACCGGCAAAACTAGTTTTGTCCAACAGCTACCGGCTACACCTAGTTTTGTCCAACAGCTTTCGACAAACCGAAATTAATAATAATAATCAAATCCATGTTTGTGCGCCTATTTCGATGAAACTCGGTTTCTGGTACTATTTCAACATGAAAATAACAACGCAATGTTGAATATTTTAAAAATCCAAGATGGCGGCCTACTTTTTTGGGCCGATTTCGATGAAACTCGGTTTTTGGAACTATTTTGACAAGAAAATAACAACGCAATTTTTAAAAAACTAAAAATCCAAGATGGCAGCCAACTTTTTTGTTTATGGGCCGATTTCGATGAAACTCGGTTTTCGGTACTATTTTGACAAGAAAATAACAACGCAATTTTGAAAATTAAAAAATCCAAGATGGCGGCCAACTTTTTTGTTTTTGGGCCGATTTTGATGGAACTCGGTTTTTGGAACTATTTTGACAAGAAAATAACAACGCAATTTTAAAAAAACTAAAAATTCAAGATGGCGGCCAACTTTTTTGTTTTAGGGCCGATTTTGATGAAACTCTGTTTTTGGTACGATTTTGACAAGAAAATAACAACGCAATGTTGAAAACTTACAAAATTCAAGATGGTGGCCACCTTTTTTTGTTCTTGGGCCGATTTCGAAAACAAATTAGCAGCCATTTTGATCTTTTTTTATTTTTCCATCAGTTTACATTGAGTTGTTTTTTCTTGTCAAAATAGTACCAAAAACCGAGTTTCATCGAAATCGGCCCAAAAAACAAAAAGTTGGCTGCCGCCTAAGATTTTTAGTATTTTAAAAAATTGCGTTGTTATTATTTTGTCAAAATATTACCAAAAACCGAGTTTCATCGAAATCGGCCCAAAAACAAAAAAGTTGGCTGCCATCTTGGATTTTTATTTTTTTCAATATTGTGTTATTATTTTCTTGTCAAATTAGTCCTAAAACCGAGTTTCATTAAAATCAGCCCCAATCACAAATAAAAGAGTTGGTTGCCATATTTGTTTATATTTTTAACATTTCGTTGTTATTTTTTATCAAAATAGTAGCAAAATCGAGTTTCATCAAAATCGGCCCACGAACAATATAGTTGGCCGCCATCTTGGTTTCTTTTTATATTTTTAACATTGTGTCGTCGTAAATCTCATGCACCCATTTTATTAACTTCACAAGTAAAGAAATTGGTGCAAGAATTTTAGACCTTATTGACATATTTACCAAAATAACAGTTTTTAATGAAACAGCAAAGTAAATGAACAAGTATAATTATGGGAAAAAGCAACCGAATTTCAAAGGTCAATAAAGTCGAAAATCGTTTGCATCTTTTTTTGACTACAGATCACTAGACAATGTTTTCCTACTTTTACTTGTTTTTCCAACATTAATTTGTTTTTCCGAAGTTCACGCACATTGTATTTTTATAAAAAAATGGAATAAACTTAAAATGGCAAAACTAGTTTTGTCTAGCAGCTACCGGCAAAACTAGTTTTGTCCACCAGCTTCCGGCAAACTTAGTTTAACCTAAAGCTACCGGCAAAACTAGTTTTGTCCAACAGCTACCAGCTACACCTAGTTTTGTCCAACAGCTTTCGACAAACCGAAATTCGGTTCGAATCTCGTTTGCAATGAAATTGACAAAAAAAACCTGCGCCTTTGCTAAGCTAAGTTTAAGCTAAGTTTTCGACACTAAAAATATTGCCGATATATCGGAAAACCCGAAGTGTCGCCGATATATTGATATCGGTATCGGTATCGGAACTATCGGATGCACCTCTAATAATAAGTACAATTGTGAAAAACTTGTGTCCTCGTAAAGTTCGAACACATGGCTTCACTACTCGTAGCGTAGGCGTAGAGCGTAGACTGGTCCCATGGAAATAGTACTATAAACCGGAATGAGCGCTTCGCCCCAAAACGAGCCGACAGAGAGGTCAAGTAGATGTATGTGTCCTTTTCTTCATTAGGGTGACCAAACCGTATGGTTGGCCGGAGACATACATAATACTTTAAACTGTTTAATATAAACTTAAATACCTAGGTAGTTCTTTATTTATAATTAACACTTTTTACCGCGTTTTTATTAGGTTGCTTGCTCTTTTGTTTGTTTGAGCACAAATTTTGCAAACGATTTTATACTGAATTCCCGATGAGCTAGAGACTTGAAACTTTGAACACAGGTCAGAAATGGAAGGAAATGCAATATTACAATGTCATTGAGCTGATCTGATGATGGAGCCGGAAGAACGCCGCAGGAACTCTATGATGAATGAAACTATACAACCCCATCGTGTTTGGGCTTGTTAGAATTGTCTTGACAAGTACTCTGATGGGAGACGAGGTTCAGGGTTGGATGATGAAGTCTGGAGGCCATGCCATAGGAACTCAATATTGAAATCATGCAACCCCATCGAGTTTGTGCTCGTCTGAATCGTCTTGACGAGTGCTCTGTTGGGTAATAGTATCCAAGAGTCTGATGAAGGAAGCCGGAAGAAGGCCACAGGAACTTTGTAATAAAACCTTTCAACCCCATCGAGTTTGGACTCGTTTGAATGGTCTTGACGAGTACTCTGATAGGCGGTGTTATATTTTTAATTTAGCTCGTTAACTAAAAAACAGAAAATAATTATTTATTTAAAAAAAATTTGGAACAATTTATTTATCACGTTTTTATTAAATTGCTTTTTTGTTTTTATTTTTTAAATATGGTAATTCAACCAATACAAAATCTAGTTTATTCGATTCAATTTAAGTTCAAGTGTAAATAATTACGCAACTTTAAAGTTTATTCCATTTTTTTTATAAAAATACAATGTGCGTGAACTTCGGAAAAACAAATTAATGTTGGAAAAACAAGTAAAAGTAGGAAAACATTGTCTAGTGATCTGTAGTCAAAAAAAGATGCAAACGATTTTCGACTTTATTGACCTTTGAAATTCGGTTGCTTTTTCCCATAATTATACTTGTTCATTTACTTTGCTGTTTCATTAAAAACTGTTATTTTGGTAAATATGTCAATAAGGTCTAAAATTTTTGCACCAATTTCTTTACTTGTGAAGTTAATAAAATGGGTGCATGAGATTTACGACGACACAATGTTAAAAATATAAAAAGAAACCAAGATGGCGGCCAACTATATTGTTCGTGGGCCGATTTTGATGAAACTCGATTTTGCTACTATTTTGATAAAAAATAACAACGAAATGTTAAAAATATAAACAAATATGGCAACCAACTCTTTTATTTGTGATTGGGGCTGATTTTAATGAAACTCGGTTTTAGGACTAATTTGACAAGAAAATAATAACACAATATTGAAAAAAATAAAAATCCAAGATGGCAGCCAACTTTTTTGTTTTTGGGCCGATTTCGATGAAACTCGGTTTTTGGTAATATTTTGACAAAATAATAACAACGCAATTTTTTAAAATACTAAAAATCTTAGGCGGCAGCCAACTTTTTGTTTTTTGGGCCGATTTCGATGAAACTCGGTTTTTGGTACTATTTTGACAAGAAAAACAACTCAATGTAAACTGATGGAAAAATAAAAAAAGATCAAAATGGCTGCTAATTTGTTTTTGAAATCGGCCCAAGAACAAAAAAGTTGGCCACCATCTTGAATTTTGTAAGTTTTCAACATTGCGTTGTTATTTTCTTGTCAAAATTGTACCAAAAACAGAGTTTCATCAAAATCGGCCCTAAAACAAAAAAGTTGGCCGCCATCTTGAATTTTTAGTTTTTTTAAAATTGCGTTGTTATTTTCTTGTCAAAATAGTTCCAAAAACCGAGTTCCATCAAAATCGGCCCAAAAACAAAAAAGTTGGCCGCCATCTTGGATTTTTAGTTTTTTTTAAATTGCGTTGTTATTTTCTTGTCAAAATAGTTCCAAAAACCGAGTTTTATTGAAATCGGCCCAAAAACAAAAAAGTTGGCCGCCATCTTGGATTTTTTAATTTTCAAAATTGCGTTGTTATTTTCTTGTCAAAATAGTACCGAAAACCGAGTTTCATCGAAATCGGCCCATAAACAAAAAAGTTGGCCGCCATCTTGGATTTTTAGTTTTTTAAAAATTGCGTTGTTATTTTCTTGTCAAAATAGTTCCAAAAACCGAGTTTCATCGAAATCGGCCCAAAAACAAAAAAGTAGGCCGCCATCTTGGATTTTTAAAATTTTCAACATTGTGTTGTTATTTCATGTTGACATAGTACCAGAAACCGAGTTTCATCGAAATAGGCGCACAAACATGAATTTGATTATTATTATTAATTTTACCGTCTCGCCTGCGACCTCTAGCCATTTCAATAGAACAATTTCGTTTTTTTTGGAAATCTGAAATGGTGAAGTATTTATGGTCACACTAGTTTTGTAAAGTTACATTTCCTATAGATTGAAATTCTTAAATTGAAATTCAAGGTCAAAATCGGAGTTGCCAGGATTGACACTTCTATTTATTACCACCTCACCGATGATTGCTGATTAGCATTATTGTAGATATCTAATTAAATCAAAAAAGTTCTGTTTTATATTACAATTATTATGTGTCATTCTAAAATTAATATTTAAATAGTATATATTCGACTTCCCACTCCGAATCATTAATTTTGATACACTACTTGATTGGTAACGTACATATTTTTAGTCCTACTATCGTAGTATTATTGTTTAGTAATGGCAATTGTGCGAACGAGACACCGACCTCCACCTGGTGTTGTCTCATTCACACAGTAGTGCCTTCAGTCAATGTTGTCGATAGAATTTCAACTCTATGAGCAATGCAATAAAGTTGAATTTCTTTTAAACGATAGGTGAAAATTTTTAAAGTGTACTCACTCCCTATTATAAACCTCCTTGACATCAACCTTTGGTTCATTTTATAAAATTTATTAAAAAATAGTAATAATAGTAGCTGTAGTAGTAACATTTGTCTTTTGGTTTGGGGGGGCGGGGGACGACGACGACGACGACAGGCGAAGATGCTAAGACATTCTGCCAGTTCTCGATTAAGAATGGATGTAAAAGATTATAAAAATTGTCTTAAAATAAGTTCAGTTTAACTTAGATCCAACATTTTAATAAGAATACCTAAATAATCTTTACATTTATTTCTTATTCAAAATAGTTTAACAAAAACCATAAACATTTAATTCGTAGGGGAGACATAGGAGGGTAGTGACATTTTTTTATTAACCGACATAAAACATGTGGCTTATAAGGGTATTACCAAACACTGTGAATAGATAACTAGTTATTCGTTGTAATTATTTTTTCTTGAGGCGGCGCTAGTGGACGCACGATGCACCTTTAAGTATTTGGTTACTAATCTTGTTGTAATTTATTTGCATTTGCGTAGGAAGGGGGGAGCGTGCGCACCCCATAAAAGTGTGGTGCCACCCCAGACTAAAAACCTGATATATTGCCCTTCTATACTGCAACGAGGCTCTAGCACGCACCCCCCTCCCCCATTAGTTCTACCTCCGAACTGGGGGCCAGCCCCCCCCCCCCTGGAAAAATCTCTAGATAGGCCAATGTATATTTGGTAACGATATATTTAAGTTTGTAATATCGTTACTTATCCCTGTTAAAGCTGATAAGTTTCTTGCGCCCGTTCTTCTTGTCAGTTAAAAAGTCTGGAACGGTTGGTAGGAAAATATAGACGATTTTTTTGATTTCGACTTTGACTTTTATTGTAAATAAGGTTAGTTGAAACAATTATAATGGGGAGGGCAACTGTCAAAATGGCGCTGCATACGCTTGTTGCAGGAGAGCTATGAAAACAAAGGACTTTTACTTAAAAATATAGTTTTTTTAGCTTCAAAATGATTAAATTCTGTGAAGTAAATGTGGATATAGAAAAAATGCATAAGTTCTGTAAGAATAAAAACGTCTTAATTTGGCTTTCAATACCGGCATCTCCATTTTCTTTCTTCCGTCTTTTATATCCATTTTGGGTCAGTGGGTCTTTTTCGGTAAAAAATACCACAAAATAAATAACTATTTTCTCAAACATTTTGTTCTGAACGTCTGCTGTCTGAGGAACAAGCGTACGCAGCGACATCTACAATTAGCTTTGCGTTGCCAACCCTGTTCTGTCCTGTTACATACGTATTTTTGATAGTTTAAGGACATACAGTCAATATCTAAGTTTAGTTTTCTTATCAGTTCGTATCAAGAATTTTTAACATCAAAATGGTTATGATAGGTTATAAAAATAAAATTTCTAATTACCATCATACTTTAAAATTACCCTGGATAACATTATATTTATAATGACTCAAAATATAATAAACAAATTAAAAAGTTATAAAAGTGACCAAAGGTTTTCATTATCTGAAAATGTCACTCTCAGGGTCAGTTTGTCAATTTGACAGTGACGTTTCTTTGTTTACATTTTTGCTGGGAGATGAGTAATGCGACTTTAGTGCCTTTTCTGTTCAAAAGCGGAAAAAAACGGAACAAAAAAAAACTAACCTAACTTTGTTCTTGTTGTCTGTCAGCTGTTGTTGACGTTGTTGTTGTGTAGTGTAGAAAAAGATTGAAAACAATAATTTTATTTATTATTTTCTTCCTCTCATATAATATTTTACTCTTTGTTCCCCGCCATGTCGTTTCAGTTAACTTGAATAAAGCTCGAATAAAGTACATACAATGGAGGAACAGAAGCTGAATTTGTATGTTACCTCTACAGCATTACTGCTTGGTTTTGCTGGTGCAGCTTATCTACTTATAAGGAGCAGGAGACCAAAGGATGCAAGCGAAGCCTTCAGATATTTGACTATAACAACTGTGTCTGATTTAAAGTTATGTGAAGAGGTTGTGGGTGAATTACGAAGGTAAGTCTTCGACAACAACCACTAATCTATTTTTAAATTTGAGATTTTTGCATTTTTTGCATTACAATGCTATTTTTATACAATACTAAATAATATACTAGAAAAAAATACGACTCGCACCAGATCAATTCTCGGACAGGAATCGAATCTGCGACCTTTGGATATCCGGTCCCATGCTCTGACCGCTGAGCTACCGAGTCACTAGTGACATCGTCGAATTTCTTCTAGCATATCCCACTCTTACGCTGCAAGCCAGCGTTATTTCAACAATGAAAGGAACTACCTCGACATTCAATTGAAATATCTTCCAGATATTTTGACAATAATTGATAAAGATGAAATAGCTATATAATTTTTAAATTTGAGATTTTTACGCTACGCATGCACAAAATACGCGTTCCACGCAATCACCTCCCAAATTCAAGATATATGCCTAGTACTGTAAAGTACTTAAATATTGAAAGAAAGTGACAAATATATTCTGAAATTTAAAAATAATCTTTAAAGATGTAGATATGTTGATATCCTCATAATTTGTTTGTTATTTTCAGGAGGAGTACATTATATAAAACGGTGGGTTTTGATTGTGAGTGGGTGACCGAGCATGGTAAGAGAAGGCCAGTGGCACTGATGCAGCTGGCCACTCACGATGGTTATTGTGGCCTGTTTAGACTATGCCAGTTTAAAACTATACCTGATGCTTTGAAAGTAAGTTTAATTAAGATAATTAATATATTATAAAAATTATAGAAAAATAACTAACTCACCCGTAGCACCTCAGACATGACTCGAACCCGCACCCGATTCCGGCCCAATGCACTGAGACCAATTATGCTACCAAATCGCTAGTGAGAGTGGTGAAATTCTCTAGTACTTTTTATGTTTACGCTGTAACACCAGCTTTATTTCATCAATGTGAAGAATTACCTTCGACATTTGAATGCAACATCTTTACAGATGTCAGACAATGGATTAAGATGAAATAGCTATATAATTATACAAATTTAGATATAAGGCATTCACAATGCTATTTTTATAATAAGTAGTGAAAATTAAATAAGTATAATTATTTATTTATTTTAAGTATATTAATTACTATAATTACTTGGTAAACTCTGAATTTGTGTTACTTAAAATGATAATGATTTTAGAAATACTTAAATTTTAACCAAAACTTCCATTTATGTTGTTATTTCAGAGTCTGCTAGAAGATAAAGGTATTTATAAGGTTGGAGTGGCACCCTGTGATGATGCAAGGTACCTCCACCAAGATTATTCTGTAACACTTGAGTCATCTCTGGATGTCCGCCACGTTGTGAAGTTAGCTGGCTATGACTCGGGAGGGCTCGCTTCTCTATCTAAATCTTTGCTGGGTGTCACTTTGGATAAAAGTTGGAGGGTATGTACGAGTGTTCATCAATAGTTAGAAGTTTATGAGAATGTAAAAATGATAACTTGTGTATACTGCCCGGCATATAAATTGGCAAGATAAAAACGAGAGAAAAGATGCACAGTAGCCATAAACTTAGTGTTTATGGCTACTGCGCATCTTTTGTCTCATCTTTCTCATGCCAATATACATATGCCGGCATCTGTAACTGTGTTTAATCTTATTTTAAAATAACCAAAAACATCAGTACTTCAAGATAAAGAATAGGCATTGTAAAACAATTGTCTAACATAGCAAAGACAAGTAGTTTGGCCCTAAAAGTCATTTACAATTTTAACTTTATTGCAATGAAATAAAATGTCAACATCATTTCTATGTAAAGCAAAAACACAAAGTTAGCTGATGTCCATTCATTCTCTTGAAATACCATCCTTTATTCTCTTATTCTTGAAGTCCATCCATGATCTTGAAGTACTGGAATAATAATAATAATAGCCTTTTGCATCAGACATTCTTTGTTAATTACGTATTTGGGCTTTGTTTATTTTTTGTAGGTCTGATTGCCAGTCGGCAAAGGCCTCCAACCTTTTGCATTCCCACCGGTTCTCCGCCACTCTGTTCCAAGTAACTCCTGCTACTTATGTCGTCGTCCCACCTTTTTTGTGATGGACCTCTTTTTCTATGGCCCTCTCTGGGGCACCACCGTGTAACAATTTTACTCTATTTATCCTTTCCCCTCATCATATGGCCTGCCCATCGCCATTTGAGCCTTCTTATTTTATAAATAACATCTTGGACTTTGGTCTTGTTTCTAATATGGTGGTTGTGTAGTCTGTCCAATTTCTTTGTTGTTCAACATGCATGTTGGCATGTTGCTAGTTTCTTTGTATTGTTTTGTGTTAAAGCCCAAGTTTGACTGCCAAACATTAGTATAAAGTCTGTTCATCCTTACTTGTCTTAATTAGTAAACAGTTTTTGACAGTTGTCATACGTCTTTTAAACTTAAATCGTTATTTAAAAATATGTTAGTAAGTTTATGAAATTATTGTTAATTTACTAACAATTTATTTCGTAATCTATGTATGTGTTAAGAGTTGGGTGAAGATTGTTTACCATATAAGACAAGTAAGGATGGACAGATTTTAGGTATAATTGAAGTACTGTAAGTACTTTTATTTTTTAGGTGCGTTGCAGTGATTGGGAAGCAGAAGAACTAGTACAGAGACAAGTACAATATGCTGCTGTAGATGCTTATGTGGCCGTCAAAATCTTTGAAAAGCTAGTCAACTTTATCTCAAGACAAAATTCTTGGAGTCTGTCTAGGAATGATGATAGGTGGAATAATTTGGACAAATTGTGTGGGCACTACCTAGATATGAAATTTAAAATAAAAAATAATAAACCTGAGGATTCAGTTACGTAAGTCAACGTAAAGTACGAGGCATATACCTTGCAATTTTTGCGACGGAGTGGGGATAAGTTCGCGCATGTGCTCTTGTGAGCGACCAATAGCGCGCGCCCCTCTCCCGGCGCCCGCGCCCCTCACCGCTACGCATGCCCAAAATACGCGTTCCGCACAATCCCCACCCGATTTCAAGATATAACGGGTCAACGGGTGTAACAAGACCTTCAACGAAGCCGAAGTCCACGTATTCTGCCCATCATCAGGATCATTTTTGACTTATAAACTATACCTGGGAAACCAATAGTTACGAAGTTATTGAAGGTCAAAGTCAAACATTTTTTTTGAGTTTTTTTATGAAATCTTATTTTATTCGTTATTTCTTACTTTTTGTCCAATGAAACATTATCAAAATTTTAAGTATTTCGTAACAAACAATGGCTTCAAAACGTCGTCACTCGATGTATCTCATGAGCACGCACATAAATGCTGCCTTTCAACTCGGCCGCACGCAGCTGTGTAGCTTACATGCAGGCGCGGTCTGTTTTACGCGTTACATTGCGTGGTAAAGTATGCAATGCTTTTTTAACACCAAAAATCAAAATCGTTTCCCAGCAATAATTTTGAACAGAAATGGTCCTGATGATGGGCAGAATACGTAGACATCGACTTCGTTAAAGGTCTTGTTACACCCGGTATGCCTCGTACTGTACCAGAGGAGATTTTTTTAGTATTAAGTTTTGGAACCTGAATTTACAATAATGATAATAACTTATAACTAGCTGAACATTAAAATGATACAAATCCTGATTATTTTTCTTTTATTATAATATTGATTTTATTTTTTATTTGTAGGAAGTTCAACAGCTAAAGTAACAATTTATTATTTCTTTATTTCAAAGGATGAAAAAAACAAATAACAATAAAAAGAGGGAAAAACCAAATACAGCGACTGCCCGATCAAAACCATTGTACACCAATAGTTTCTTAGAAGCCCCTGACGGTGAACTTTTGTGTACTTGTGACCATAAGAAAGCTTTATGGTAAGAAAACTGTTGAAGTTATAATTTTCATAGAATTTCATTTCCCACATCCTTCTCGAAGGCCCTATCTATACTATGTCCATACTATATTAATCGAAATTTGTTCAGCTTTTCAGTTTAAGCATGAAAACAGAGACAGGCAGAGTTACTTTTGCATTTTGTATAGTAATTCTTTATCAGTCATTCGCCAGTGCATACACATTAGGCCTTATGCCAATAATTTTCGTGCTGATAGGCAAAACAGTTATGTTAAAAAAAACTATACGAAAATCGGTTCATCCGTTTGGGAGTTACGTTACCACAGACAGATACACAGACATGTAAAACTTATAACACCCCTCTTTTTGCGTCGGGGGTTAAAAACCGATCATTATTGCGAAAATAAATACTTAGTAGTGTTAAGCTCGTGTTAAACTATTGGGATTGCATTGGCATAGTTGTAAATTTTGTTTTTATAAATACATCTTAGGTACATAGAGAAAGAGCTAGCAGACGTGGTAAAGGAGTCCCCATTCACAGTGCGTCTCAGGTTTGAGCCGGTGGCGCGGTCCGTGGGCGCTCAGGGCAAGTACTACCAGGTCGCCAAGGAGAACATGTGCGTCATGTGCGGCGCCACCAACTCCTATATCAAGAAGAATGTCGTGCCCAGGGAGTACAGGAAGTATTTTCCAGGTGAGTTGCTTTAACGAGCTTGCAACTGTCGAAACACTTTGCATGCCTGATGAACGATTGCTTGAGTTATTGTTTACCTAAAAACTGTTGCTTGAGCTGTTGTAGTTTCGAATGACGATAATTTGAATGAACTTGAGAAAAATCTTTCACACGCAGTGACCAACATAATAAGGTACCAAAAATGTTTTATGGAAGAATATATTAACCGATGTTGGTAGTTCATAAAATGCTGCTTTATTCAACATACAGACCTCTGTATAGATCCCATGTTTTTACTTTTGGTTCTGCTGAGTTCATAAGCTCCATTCTAGCGACAACTGGTGTCATCTGCTTGAAGCGTCCTGCTTTAGTTACGTTTTAATCGCTTGAAAGGTCTGGCCAAAAGCGGCGAATAGTAAAGCGACGCGCGAATTCCCTACTAGATAGATAGATAGATAGATAAATTGTTTATTTCCATCACACACAGTACACAGATGATAAATGACAAAATTATAAAGAAACATATAAAAAAAGAACTGAACTGTGTGCCGCATCGAGACAGAAAAAGGCAAAAACTCAGTGATGCCTTTGCTTTGAAATTAAATCAAAGCACTGATTTTCAGTTTTTGCCCGGTAAGCGCGTGGTCGCCTGTGACGACACAGACGTGTATGTAGATATTAGAAATTAGAGAAAAAAAATGTAGAAAACAAAAATATAATATATATAAAAATCAGTAATTCCATTTAAATAAATCTGAAAACATTTACTTAGGTAGGTACTTATAATTTCAATTATACAAATTAAGTATTTACATATAGTTATTTAAAATTATTATATTTATTATTAGTATTAGTTCCTTTATATCATTACTATTATCATCATTTACGTTAATCAGTATTAAATTAGAATTAGAATATATTATGTAAGATATTTATTTATTTATTTATTTATAGGAGGCTGAATCAGAAACCGTTATCAAGCTATCACACGTGCTTATGCCCAACTTTTGCATTTCGAGTAGTGCTGATTTTAAATGCTTTTTAAATGTTTTTCGGGATATAATTTTTCTTAACGGAGGTGGAATATTGTTCCAGCACTTAGTAGCTTGATAACGGAAACTGCCGGTGAATGCCTGTGTATTATGAGTTTGATACGACAAAGGCGGCTTTATCTGTCTTGGTTGCCTGTAATCACCCCCGCGATAGGGTGCCGTAGGGAAAAGCAGTTTTTCATACAGGTAACTTGGATTTTTAGACTTCATGAGATCAAACATTAAAACGGCTAGATGAAAGCGCCTACGTGATTCCATATTCAGCATCGAGGCCTTGTTGATAAACGGTGATACATGAGTACGAGGCGGAATATCGAAACAAAAACGGCAGCAGGCATTCTGAATTCGCTGTACCAACGTCTTACTCCTACTCAAGAGGCGGGGGCCGTAAACAATATCACCATAATTAAGTCGTGACAGTATAAGGGATTCACAAAGGGTAACACGAGCTTTTTCTGATAGAAGACCACGTATCTTATAAAAAACTTTTAGGCGAAAAAAGCAGCCCTTGACAAGACTCAAAATGTGTGACTCAAAGCGCAATTGGCTGTCCAAAATAACTCCAAGATTTCTAGCCTCACTGACGCGTTCTACAATTTCGCCACATATTTTTACACCAGTAGCACTGTCTGAGACTTTTGCAATCTGGTTACTCGTACCAAGTACCATAAACTTGGACTTGTTAGGGTTGAGCACTAAACCATTATCAGCAGACCAGGCGGATACAGCATCCAAATCATCATTGATCTCCTTGATTATTTCTTTTATTTCATGCGGTGCTTTAGATATGTATAACTGCACATCGTCAGCGTAGCAATGATATTTAAAGTGTAATGAGTGATGTCTTCCACTGAGAAGGAACTGTACAGGTATCAATAGACCTATTTATAATTTGAGTGATAACAGTAAGCGTGCGCGGCAATGTTAGCAGAACCATGTCCCTACTGATATTATCACGACCGGTAGCATTGGATTTCACAGACAGTATATATTTCGAGACGTCATTCTCAGTAACTGGTTGTAGCTTAAAAGGTGTTGAAGTAGAATGATGCCGGTGGTGTTCGTAATAGGAGAGTCGCGAAATGGGAACCGACCCCGAACCTGGTAAATCTAAAAATCGCTATTTATTACATTCGGGTCCCCAAAGCAATCGGGAAGGCACTCGCGCTTTCCATCATTTGGCAATATTTTTTGCTTTAAGTTCGTCCAAAAGAGTTTCGGGTTATCTGTGTTTGAATCGACACAGTGATTAAAGAAAGCGCGCTTTTCATTCCTAATGCCCTTCGCTACTGCATTTTTCATGTCTCTATAATACTGCTTGTGTACATCCGATTTCGTCTTGCGACATCTAGTATGGGCCTTTTCACGCATTACAGTCATCAACCTAATCGTATCTGTTATCCAAGGAAGGCTCTGGTTTGATCGTTCCTTAGTCCTAATAATAGGAGCGTGCCTATCCAAAACCGCTAATAAAACGCAATTAAATCTGTCAACCATACTCTCCACAGATGGCAACTCAGACAGAGATTCCCAATCTATAGCATCAATGTCGGCATTAAAATTTTCAAGATTTATATTTTTTAATGGTCGGTACGTATGAAATCTTGGCGGAACCTTTGACTTTTTTAATACAAGGCTAAAATTAATCATATCATGAGTCATGGACCCAGGGCGCCAGTAATGTTTGTATTCGATATTTCCCGAATTTCACAATTAGTGCAGACAAGATCGATAAGTGTATCAGAGTTATAGGAGTGATGGGTTGAATCCTGTACAACTTGCTTGAGATCGAGGCACAACAGAAAATCATTTACCTTTGATACACAACTATTTGGAATGTCAAGCATGTTTACATTGAAGTCACCCATAAGCACTATATAATCGTAGTTTGAAAACCCTGAGATAGTTTCCGTGAGTGCATCAAGATATAGGTCAACACTAAGCCACTGGGGTCTATAAGCTGTGCCCACGATCACGCGGTGGTTATTCGCCTGAAGCGATACCCACATTTGTTCTATATCCGTGCGTAAGTGTTTTATAAAACGAACTTTCAGATCCCGCTTCACGTAGAAACCAACACCACCACCTCTCCCCCCACACATATGTCGCGGTCGCGGTGCATTGCGCAGGCGATAGCCGGGCACAACGGGCGCACGTGCTTCTTGACCAGCCGCTATCCACGTTTCATTAATAGCCACCATATCAGCATCGAAACGATCCATAGCAATAAGAAAATCATCTTGACCAGTGTTCAGAGATCCCGCATTATATAGTGCTAATTTCAAAAACTTAGTTTTACGAGTCATTTAGAAAATAATTAAATAAATTTACTTTCAATGAAATAAATAAAACAACAATTATAAAAGAAAGTAAGCCAACATTATATAATACAGAATACTTATTGTTGCACAAAATTTCATGATAATATTGTAAGTTCATATTGTTATTAAGACAAAATACATTATAAAAATTGATAGTGTTAGTTAATAAAAATAATAATCCATGACAATTAGAGTAAAATAAATGAAGAACATCCGGCCGGAGCTTAAAATGAAAAACGTGTAAATAATATTTTATGATTAAATTATAAAAAATAAAATAAAAACGGAATTGACTATATTGTGTCGATGAGGCACACGTAAACAGACAAGTTATATAAGATTTTGTTGTTAAAGACCAAAGTGTTGTAAAAACGACTGAATTTTGAAGGAAGTTCATAAATGCAGAAAAACAAATTGTACGGCGCCTTACTATAACATGCATAAAGTGTATAAGAATACAAATCACACTTACACGAGCATAAACGTAGCTTTCATTTAAGTTAACAATTAAATTATTAATGAGAAGTTCAATAACAATATCAAAAGAAACAAAAACGGCGATAGCTACACTATGCATAAAAAACTCGAACAATCTTACCACTATAAAAAATATTATTTTTGTATGATTTGTGCGGGAGAAGAATATTATAATATAATTAAAATATTTATAAGTATCTAATATAATACAAAATATCAAATGAAAATTACACAACATGCAGTACTCTAAATGCATAACACAACGATAAATTTCGCACAAACTAATCGTTACTCGACCTAACAGCGTCCCTACCAAAAACTCGGACGATATCAGAGTCTGTACGGAAACGATGACGTGGAGCTTCTTTGTCTTGATACTGACGAGCAAAAATACGTCCGTCTCGCGTCCAGACAAACCGCCAATTTAAGGTTCTTCCCATTTCACGCACTCGCCTGAACAATTGTCTATTCTCCTTTGTTAATCTTTCATTGATGTAGAATTTACATGGTTTGCCTGGAAGACCTGTTCCCTCTGTGGTGGCGCCGCGACGCACTCGCGCAGCTTGTATTAGCTGATCTCGGACGACACGTCGCGCCAGCCGTACAATGATGGGACGCGGCCGCGAGATGATAGGCCCACCTGCTGCTGTAGCGTCGATGACACGTCCAACTCGCACCGAGCTCACGATGTCTTGTTCAGAGAGGTTCATTCCCAGTTTATTGCCTAGGGCAGTGACGATATGAACAGGATTTTCACCAGCTTGCTCCGGTATACAAGTTATCTCGACATCATTCAGCAAGAGGTCTTGGTCTCTTTCATTAATTTCAATCTTCAATTGGGCTATGGTGGCTGAGAGCGATGTATCGTCCTGCTTTTCAAGTACACGCTGCTCTAAGCTATTAAGTCGCTCTTCAAATTTGTCCACGCGGTTCTCACATTTAACTATTCTACCGGTAAGCGCAAGCAGAGCCTCTTCCATCCTATGCATTTGCGCTCCATTTTCCTGCATTTCCCCACGCATCTCTTCCCTAAATGAGCGCATCTCCATCATAATTGTTTGCAAATCCGTCATATCCATTGTGATATTATGAGGTGTATCATTAAGTTCTTCGAGAGATAGAGGTTGTTCCACAAGCGA
Source organism: Agriphila geniculea (assembly GCA_943789525.1). Classification (NCBI taxonomy): domain Eukaryota; kingdom Metazoa; phylum Arthropoda; class Insecta; order Lepidoptera; family Crambidae; genus Agriphila; species Agriphila geniculea. Next base: position 26,158,035 of record OX038872.1, on the reverse strand, counting down.
CATATCCATAGGACTATTATTAACAGCAGCCCCTCCACGCTGTAACGTCACTCCACCAGTAGATGCTCGAACAGGTGTGTTTGTGTTGTCGTTTTTGGGCTGTCGATTGATACATAATGCACACCTCCAGGCGTCCCTGTGTTCACCCGTCAACGTATTATAAAATCGTTGTTCCGACACATTGGCGCATATTAAATCATAGTATTGATTACAGCCCTTGCAGTGCAAGTGCCGCCTGTCCTCAATAATATTCCGACAACCACCACATATAATTTTCCCAGCTGACATGTTTTCAGTTTATTTGTTTTAAAGACGGAAATAATAATAAAAAAATACAAAAAAATAAAAAAGTAAATCTGAAGGAGAGGTTCGAACTCGGATCGTCTACCGTTGACTCACGCTGCGCCACACACCGCCTTGCGCCACGCCGACTTATTTCAAAGCGACAAATGTTTGAGTCTATTGGTGACAATACGCAGTAGATGTTTGCAAGCGGCCAGTGAACCGGTTCGACGCATCCAAGGTCAACGACTCCGACACACTCGCTCGGCCCGAACACAATTGCACTAGCCACTGTCACTGTTTAACAAAATTAGATGGATATTTTTTATGAAAACACTTCACTTTTTTGCAGTTGTTTACTTTTTTAACACTCAACTTTCATACTAAGTTAGTTATATTATTCAATGAACATAAACTTTTGAAGGAAACTGTGATTTTTACTCGGTTAAAGCATTAAAATTTGAGAGAGCTTATACAACACGTCTGCTATCGTTACCGCTCCCCGCGCCCCTACAGAAGCGGCGCCGTGTGGTTTGAGACGAACGTGCAATGAAAAGAAAATTACCTAGTCGCTCCGCTGTCCGCCGCTTTGCGTGGCCAGGCAATGATAGTAAAAGTAAAGATAAGTTCTACGCCAACATCATTGCTATTTAAAGTGCGCTGTACACATTGGCCCAACGCGTTGGCCGAGCGCGTTGGGCCAACGTGTAAAGACCTACTTGGCGGTATGTTGGGAGTTGGCGCCAACGTGTAAACAGTGACATGCCCTGGCCGCGCGCGTTTGAGGCGTTGGCCCAATGTGTACTTCGGGCTTAAAACAGCATAAAGGTACTATAGATACAAACATTGACCGCTGCATGCCGATTGGCCGCCAATTGACAGCGCGTCAGCGCTCTCCTTCACTCACACACGCAAAGCAGACAGCTCGCTCAATATGGCCGAATAAAGTAATAGAAAGTACATATTTTTATTAAATACAGTACTTACGTGTGAAATTAAAAATTTTTCCGATCTCTGACTTGTTGTATAATTTATACATAGTCTAAAGACGCAAGTAGACATTTTTTTAATGGAATTTCAAAATTTTATCGCGTCTGACTTACGAGAGCCGCGTGTGTTTCCGTGTCGCGAGCCTGTGCCTGACTAATTGGAAGTCGGGCAATTACCTGACTTTCGTCTCGCCATTTTGGAGTGCGGGTAGCGTATCTTACTTTTTAATATCATTGTGGCCAGGCGGTAATACTGGGTCATGATTTGTGGCATGACTGTTACGCAGAGGTGATGAAGGACCACTCCTGCCACGACGTGGTGCTGCTGTGCCTGGCGTGCCACCAGCGCAGCAACATGGTCGACCTGCGCGTGCGCCGGGCGCTCGCCGACCGCTGCGACGCGCCGCTCGCCGGCAAGGACACCACGCGGTTCACCGAGGACTACGAACACAAGTCAGTATTATACAATTACGAATTCAAACGGTAGTCAAAGTCAAAAATAATGAAACATTGTGTTTCCTTACATATAATCAATTTTCATATAATGTATTGGCCTGCCAAAGTTAAAATATGTCGGATAAACCGAAACGTTGACATGACTGCTCCGATATCTCTTGGATATCCATTATTTTAAACATGCACTAATATTTGAAATTATTACACCAGAATATAACAATTATTTTATAGTGAATCACCACAATAGATTAACAAAATAATAAATGATTACAAAAATAAACTTGGATTTAGAGCCAATGGATTTGTGCGGTGTGCACCGCGTGGCTGTCACATAAGAGATGACACCAGCGCCGCCATTCCACTCACGACCCCATTCGGTGTTACCCGCTCTTAATAAAAAATTACAATAGTCGTTTGGAAATAATGCCATAAATCGACTTAAATCTCTCGCGCGCCGTTAAATATTTGTTTCTTTAAACAATTCTCTCAAGGTATCAATTCGCCGAAGATAGTATATGGCGCGAACAGCTCTTTTTTGGAGTACAAAAATATTTTCAATACTGGCAGCTGAGCCCCACAATAGCTGTCCATAAGACATTACACTATGAAAATAACTGAAATATACTAACCTTGCCGTTTCAATATCAGTTAAAAGCCTTATTTTCTTAACAGTGAATGCCGCTGAACTACGTATACTTTTATTCCATTGATGATATAAATAACATTGGGAAAAATAACGTGCGTGATCTTTCGAGATTAATGGAGCGTTGCACTTGAGAGTTGAGGCTGTTCATTTCGTACCCCTAATAAATTTTCATACTTGCTTACTCTAAGGGTCAGTTCCTGAGTGGCGGCGCATCGCGTATCGTATACGAATAGCGGAGCTGGGGAACACGCAGATGCGTCGCCATTCAGGACGCACACTAGTCTAAATATTATACTTACTGAACCATAATGCACGTAGGAAAGTAAAGTCCGCGGCGCGTGCCCTCCTGAAGCATGGGGACAAGATCCCTCAGCAGCGCCGGGAACAGCTGGAGGGCGTGGTCCGCGCGCACTACCTGCAGCGGCCGCTCGCGCCCGACCTCCTGCACGACGCCGCCGCGCTGCCAATCTAGTGAGTTACTATTAGCCCAGGACTTTTAGCAAAAAACATAAGGACTAATTCCGGCGGAAGGTTTTTTGTTTTTAAAGTGTTCCTTAGGTCCCCCTGAATATATCTGGAAAGTTCCCCGTGAATCCCATGTACGCTCCCCCCTCCCCCCCTCAAACGTCTCCCTGATTTTAGTTTTTTCTATTTATCTCAGAAACGGTTGAAGATTGAAGAAAGTTGTCAACATATGATATAATTGTTATAAAATATCCAACCCATCGACACTTCAATCATTTCGATGTCAGCTGTAGTCTCTGAAATATACCTACAGACATTTCACCAAAATTTTTTTTTGCCCAGAAATCATTCTTTGTACTAGTTTTAAAGAAAAGTGAGTGGAGTTGTGGCGAAATTATGTAAATTCATATGAATCTTGAAACATTGAGGAATAAAACGAGGTATAATACATTGTTATAGCAGCATCAGTTCTAGTTATTCTATAAGGTTCAACATGGGGTAGGGGCTGAATCCCTAATTACAGGTTATTCCATAACCTAGTAGGGTCAGCTAAGACTTTATTATAATATTTTCTTTTTGCCTTAAAATCTGTACTTGCTACTTGTTTACTATAGCTATAGCTATTTCTGTTGTGACCTTGTAATTTTGGCATGAATAAAGATTATTATTATATTATTATTATTATAGATTAACACCGAATGGTGTCAGCGCCACGATGTAATTTTTAGCCCAATACTTTTAGATAAACATTTCGCGACACCTATGACTAATTCCGGTGGTAAGTTTTTGTCTTTTAAAGTGTTCCTTAGGTCCCTTTGAACATATCTGGAAAGTTCCCCGTGGATTCCATGTCCGCTCCCCCCTCCCCCTCAAACGTCTCCCTGATTTAAGTTTTTCCCATTTATCTCAGAAATGGCTGAAGATAGAAGAAAGCTATTGAAGTATGATATAATTGCTATAAAATATCCGACTTGTCAACACTTCAATTGTTTCGATATGAGCTGTAGTCTCTGAAATATACCTAAAGACATTTCACCAAAAAAATTGTTTTGCCCAATAATCATCGTTTGTACTAGTTTTAAGAAAGATTAGTGGAGTTGTGGCAAAATAATCTGAGTTCATTTGAATTTTGATACATTGAGGAATAAAATGAGGTATAAAACATTGTTTTAGCAGCATTGGTTCTCGATTTACAGCGAGTGTCAAACACCACGGTATAATTTTATAGTATGAAGACAGCAGGAACTATGCAAATGACGTTGCCTTTTAGGATTAAGTTATAGAAATTAATTATTAAACGAAATTAAATTGAAATATATTCTACTGGAACACTCAAGATTTATGCTTTTAGAATATGGCGCCTTGGAGGACCTGAACACAATGCTCGAAGATCTCCGTAGTGCTTCCCAAAGAGTGGGTCTTAAAATGAACATGGATAAGACGAAAATCATGTGGAATGCCCATGTTGTGCCCGCTCCAGGGGCCGTACCGGCTAACGAATCGAACCTCGAAAAGTCTGCCGGGTTTCAAATTAAAACAGATAAATAGAGCACCAATTGGGCCAAAATGGCGAACCCTAATTTATGAGGTCACACAAACATCCATATCTTCCAAATAACTTCAACAAATAGTACAATACGATATTCCTTACTTCAATGTATCTTTTTTAATTTGAAACTCGGCAAATTTTCTGAAGCTCGATTCGTTAGCCGGTACGGCCACAGTTCATGTTGGGAACACTACACTTGAAGCTGTTGACCATTATGTATACCTAGGACAAGCAGTCCAGTTAGGTAGGTCCAACTTTGAGAAGGAGATCTCGTCGAATCCAACTCGGATGGGCAGCATTCGGGAAGATCCGAAAAATCTTCGTGTCCGATTTACCTCAGTGTCTCAAGACGAAAGTCTATGACCAGTGTGTGTTGCCAGTGATGACTTACGGCAGTGAAACCTGGTCGCTAACTATGGGTCTCATAAGGAGGCTCAAGGTCACCCTGCGTGCAATGGAGAGAGCCAAGCTCGGCGTTTCCCTGCTAGATCGAATCAGAAATGAGGAGATCCGCAGGCGAACTAAAGTAACCGACATCGCTCGAAGGATTGCTCAGCTAATGTGGCAGTGGGCTGGACACATAGCGAGAAGAACCGATGGCCGTTGGGGCGGAAAGGTTCTGGAATGGCGACCGCGCACCGGACGACGCTCCGTGGGTAGGCCCCCGACAAGGTGGACCGACGATCTGGTGAAGATTGCCGGAAGCCACTGGATGTGGGAAGCGCAGGACCGATCGTCGTGGAAATCCTTGGGGGAGGCCTATACCCAGCAGTGGGTGTCGTGCGGCTGATATGATGATGATGATGATGATGAATATGGCGCCACTTTTTCGTCATCATCCATCATCATCAAAATGGTTGCTCCGATTTTAATACATGATTGGTTAAACGGGAGGTATCATGTGTCATCATACTACATGTAACTTATAGTACTAATATCTTTGGACGAATCCTTCGTGTAACTTCACTTACAGGTTAGTTCGTTTAATCATTGATGATCATGCTCCCTCACTCACCCGCGTGTACATATGAAAGATTTGTATGTATGTATGTTTGAACGAATTAACTCAGAAATTACTAAAGCTAATACTACAATAAAATTTGGCGTATGACACCACTCGCTATAAATTGGGAACCAATGCTGCTAAGACAATGTATTGTACTACGTTTTATTCCTCAATGTATCACAATTCATATGAACTCAGATTATTTTGCCTCAACTCTACTATTTTTTCTTAAAAATTAGTGCAAATAATGATTTTTGGGTAAAACATTTTTTTTTGGTGAAATGTCTATGGGTATATTTCAGAGACTATAGCTCACATCGAAACAATTTAAAAGTCGACGGGTCGGATGTTTTATATCAATTATATCATATTCAATAGCTTTCTTCTATCTTCAACCATTTCTGAGATAAATGGGAAAAACTTAAATCAGGGAGACGTTTGAGGGGGAGGGGGGAGCGGACATGGAATCCACGGGGAACTTTCCAGATATGTTCAAAGGGACCTAAGGAACACTTTAAAAGACAAAAACTTACCACCGGAATTAGTCATAGGTGTCGCGAAATTTTTATCTAAAAGTATTGGGCTAAAAATTACATCGTGGTGTTAACACCATTCGGTGTGAATCGAGAACTGATGCTGCTATAACAATGTATTATACCTCGTTTTATTCCTCAATGTATCAAGATTCATATGACCTTACATAATTTCGCCACAACTCCACTCACTTTTCTTAAAAACTAGTACAAAGAATGATTTCTGGGCAAAAAAAATTTTTGGTGAAATGTCTGTAGGTATATTTCAGAGACTACAGCTCACATCGAAATGATTGAAGTGTCGATGGGTTGGATATTTTATAACAATTATATCATACGTTGACAACTTTCTTCTATCTTCAACCGTTTCTGAGATAAATAGAAAAAACTAAAATCAGGGAGACGTTTGAGGGAGGGAGGGGGGGGGGGGGAAGGGGGGAGCGTAAATGGGATTCACGGGGAACTTTCCAGATATATTCAGGGGGACCTAAGGAACATTTTAAAAACAAAAAATCTTCCGCCGGAATTAGTCCTAGCTTTCTTTGTATTTTTTGCTAAAAGTCCTGGGCTATATGTATTAGTACAGAATACAGAACTACCGTACAGAAAGAAAACTCTCCGCCCCGCCCCACAGTCAACGGCACCCACCGCGCGAGTTTGTGTGCCGATCTGTGTGCTCTAGCTCTAGACTTCACGCACACAGTTGCGCGTGTGCAAAAACGTCACTGTGTAGCGTCTAGCGTTGAAACGCTACGCTTGTATGGAGTGCCCGGGGTGTGGTATAAGTTAAGCCTTCAGGCTCTGTAAATATGGCACTGGACTTCGACTGAAGATAGACTGGAGCTCGACTGAAGATCGATAGGAGCTCGACCGGAACCGGCCCAACTGCAGCCGGACTCTTAGTTTGGCCAACTATTTAATAATCTGTGGTTCGGGTCCGTTTGCGCTCCGGTTCGACTAGGATTTGGCTCCGATCGAACTCCGGTCGGTTTCCGGTCGAGCTCGGTGTAGCAAGTGCTCTCAAAGTGCTTTATTATCTGACGAAGTTTAGGCCAAAACTGCCCTTTATATCAGAGGTGCCCATACGGTCGTTCGCGATCGGTTTTAAGGCGGTTGTATGACCGAAAGTGGCGCCCTCAGAGGTTTTTATTTAATAAGTTATTTAATAGAAAAAGATTTCAATAATGTTTATCGTGGAGATTTTAGGGCCCATGGTCTAATATTTTTAGAAGGTATCACTACATGCCCTCGTAGTCATTCGTAGAAGTAGATAGCAAATGTGTCAAAAACGGCCACTTTTAGCAGTTTTTCTATCTACTTCTAGCAGTGACTACTAGGGAATGTAACGATACCGTCTAAAAATACTAGACTGTAGGCCCTAAAATCTTCACTATTAACATTTTTAAAATTGTGTATTAGAATTATAATATTAAATAAAATTCACCGCGGCGCCACTTTCGCTCAGGGTACCACCTTAAGTTCGATCGCCAAGGATAACAGATTTCACACTTTACACTCAATGTAGTTTTAATTATGCAATTTTTTTCTTGATAAATATTTGGTGGGTTAAACGGTTAAAATGTCGATCTAAATTTTTGCTAGGTCGATCTCATTAAGAAAAAAGTGAGAGCACCCGTGCCTTATAGAGTCCATCCACTACAGTCACAGAATAACTTATAGTACAAGTACAGAAGCAGCACGCTGTAAAGTCATTTAAATAAATAGTGACTTTTGCTTCGACGCAATAAAGTGCAATTCAGGTCGCGCAGCGCTAATGGCCTACAGTTGTACTCTTTCTATCGCGTGCTTTTACCTTTTCTGACGACGCAACGTTAGGGTTAACTTCTTTTAAATGAACTGTGTAGCATATTATCATAATGTGAAAAACGACAATTGTTTATTGGTTTTTTGATTTAGACATTCGTACACGGCACAGTAATGTCGATTCTAATGAGACAATACCTACGCAGGCAGTAAGATGCCGCGCGACTACACAGGCGGGCGTTTGGCGGTCCTCTGCTCACTTGTGCCTCCCGCAGGCACGGCTAGTGGTAGGTGCTTATCGCGCGACCTTGAGCGAGTGATGGAGGCCTGCTACAGTACAGTAACGTTGTTGATACAGTATAGAGGACCCCGAGTACTCTGCGCACGGGCAGAAGGTAGTGGAGTACTTCGTGGCGCAGGAGGGCGGGCTCCTGGCGCTGGAGGCGCTGTGGCGGCGCCACTTCCTGCGCGCGCGCCCGCGCCACATGCCGCCCCACTGGTCCGTCACGCACACCGAGGAGAGGTAGGTCTAATGCTGCCGAAAATATGCATAAGAAAGAAAGAAAGAAAGAAAGAATAACTCGTTCGGATAAAGAAACAATCTGTAAATGGCGGCTGGTCATGCTGTCTCGCTCACACATACCGTCATGCTGCATGCTATAAATACACGTAGGTGGGTTATGCTACCGCGGTCACACTTACGGCCCGGCCACAGCCAGCGCGGCAGGCAGCGATGCGGTAATCACTGCGCGGTCGTTACGACTAGCTGACAGGCCGCCATTGAGATAGCGCGTAGTGAGCTTAGAGAAGGGAAGTAAGGGGAGCAGGCATACCTACGAAAAAAGCGTGCATACCTACTTCATTGTTCTCCATTGTAATGGAACAAAACATGGCGGCTTAGCTTAGTGTACTTACACCTTATGTTAACAGCATAGAGTTGAAATTGTAACATGTGACAGGAAACAAATATGGCGGACACGGCACGCGCTTACTTCCCTTCTCTAAGGTAGTGAGTGATTATTGAATTCCGCCTGCCACGCTGGCTGATGGTCGCCATTTACAGATTGTTTCTTTATCCGAACGAGTTAGATATCCTTACTATTGTCCTATTTAGTAAACAGCTTTTGACAGTTGTCATACGTCTTGTTATTTAAAAGTATGTCGTCTTATTATAGTACATTATGATATAAGTGCGGTACGTTGAAAATTACAGCCGAGGCGATATTGCTGGCCCGAGCCGTAGGCGAGGGCTACAAGAAAGCAGAGGCTGTAATTATCAAAGCGCACGTATGTCATACGACGTTTTATAACATATTTGCGAGGAAATAAATAAAACTCGGACTTTGCACCTTTGCTTGTTTTCCATATGATTAAATTTTGATACGCTTGTAAGTATCTTATCGGTCAATTTTTCGGGCAAGAGGCTTAGAGTAGCCCTTTTCGCTGCCTCTGAGACTTCTGGCGGTGTTGAATTAATAAATTCATCAGTACTTGACGACATTTTCAAATAAAAACAATACAGCAAAAAAAAATTAAATTAGCAATGCGCGCGCATCAGCGCTTTTTTTAAGGCAAAGGCATAAAAACAGCCAGTATTACTAATAAAGTAAATTAATATTTTTGTGTTTTTGTTATAGATAAATGGTTGTAATTTAGTGTCAACATTAATTAAATTGAATAATTAAATGTTTATTTATTATATTTTATCTCCCAAAGTTAATTTTATCCATAAAATGTTGACCTCTTTTCTGACATAAAAACTCTTTGCTACGATTTAAAAAAGTACCGTTCGTTTTAGACGAAGTATGATAAACCGTGCGGTAATGTAAAGTAAAACGCACGGTTTATCAAGGAAACCGTGCGTTTTACTTTACATTACCGCACAAGTTCGTAATGAGATACAATACGATATTGAAATTGATGTAATAAGAGACCCTTTACGAGCAAATATGTTATAAAATCCATTTTTCACGAATAATTTGTTATTTCTTTCGTAATCTATATGCGGATGTGTAGAAAACCATTTATTGTAATTTATTATTGATATTTTTAATAAAAGTTGAGTAAAGTTTGTTCATCAAATGAGACAAGTAAGGATAAAAACAGACTATGCACACCGGGCCTACAAACGCCCTAGCGCCCAAAAACGAATAATAGAGAAACGAATGACGTTTGTTGGCCTTCGTTGTCCCGTTTGTGTATCCAGCAAAACACAAACTACTTTTTTAATAGTATTTTTAACCGACTTTAACAAAAGGAGGAGGTTCTCAATTCGATTGTATGTTTTTTTTTCTCTCGTTGTTCGCGCGTATCTTCGACATTTATGGACCGATTTTGATGATTCTTTTTTTGTTCGATTGAGTTTGCTTGCGAGATGGTCCCATTTAATTTTTTTTCAAATCGGTCAAGTAGTTTTCAAGTAATCCTGAAAATACTATGATTTTGCATCAACTACCTTGACGACTTTGTTATTTATGAACCGAATTAGATGAAGTTTTTTGTGTTGGAAGAAAGGGGATACCTTTAGTGTAGTCATTTTAACCGACTACAAAAAAAATAAGGTTCTCAGTTTGACCTGTATATAGTATGTTTCTCCGCGATTAAGGCCGGCCACACACAGACGTAATCACGTAACGGAATTCCGAACGTAATTTCGACAATGTATGAAGATTCCGTACGGAAAAAACACGCATGTGTGTGGCAGCCCATAGATTTTGTATGCAGCTGCTGCGTTCGGAATCACGTACGTACGGAATTCCGTAACGAGATTCTGTCTGTGTGTGGCCGGCCTTACTCACGTTTGGCTGAGCCGATTTTTCTACCTAAATAATATACTTACCTACACTATCTAATACAGAAGGTACTGACACTAAAAATAAACAAATAAAAATTGTTTAAAAACAAAAAAACCGACTTCAAAAAAACCTGCCTCTAAAAAGCAAGAAATAATATTCAAATCATTAGATACGCATTATAACGTCTTAACGTTGAAGTCGGGTGGGGATTTAAGAATAAAATATCAGAAATGCGGTTCAAAAAACCGGCCAAGTGCGTGTCGGGCCACGCGCAGTAGGGTTCCGTAGGTACATTATACCATACCATATTTAATACCGCTATCATTTTTCGTCTGAAAAAATAACTTTGTTTTTCACAGTGTTTGTATGAATGACAAAGTTATATTTGCGGTTTTGGAAAATGTACTATATCTCGAAAACTAATTACTGTATCTCGTTCAAAACAATTTTCGTTGAAAGTGTTTATTAAGATCTATAGTTCCTATTTTTTTTAGATTTTTCACCCTCTTACTTCAAAAGATAAAGGGGGGGGGACACACATTTTACCACTTTGGCGGCATATATTTATCAAACGGTTGACTTTAAAAAAAAATAGTCTTAGGAACCTCAATGTCATTTTTAAAGACCTATCTATAGACACCCCACAAGTATTGGTTTGATCAAAAAAAATATTTTCAGTTTCAGTTCCATGTATGGGGAGCACCCCCTTAATCTTTTATTTTTTTTATTTTTGTATAAAAATCGTAAAGCGGTTCACAGAATACACCTGCCTACTAAGTTTCAACTATGTAGTCCTAATACTTTTGGAATAAAGTGGCTGTGACATACGGACGGACAGACAGACAGACAGACAGACAGACAGACATGACGAATCTATAAGGGTTCCGTTTTTTGCCATTTTGGCTACGGAACCCTAAAAAGGAAGTTGTACTTCCCGTACGTACGTACGGTACGTTCGTACCCCACCCGACTTCAATAGACGTTATAATGCGTATCTAATGATTTGAATATTATTTCTTGCTTTTTAGAGGCAGGTTTTTTTGAAGTCGGTTTTTTTGTTTTTAAACAATTTTTTCCGTACCTACCGACCTAGCATGCGCTCCGCGCGACGAACGGAAAAATGCCCGAGCAATTTTCTGGCTTTATTGAAAATAGGACTGTGTTACAATAATCTAAAGCAGAAAATTGGAAATCGCGAGCATGCGTGAGACCACTGTTAGGGTGGTGACTGACCTGCCTTTCTATTGTCTAATTTCAAAATCTATCGCAATCGCTTTCAGGATGTAACACATTGAAGTTTCAGAGAAACTTCAAAGAAATGCAGCAATGTGTCACATCCATCTGTCAAACGAAAGCGATTGCGATAGATTTTTAAATTAGACAATTAGCCCCCAGGGGCCGTACCGGCCAACTTACATGGCTATCGTAATCGCTTTCATTTGTCAGATGGATGTGACACATTGCTACATCTTTTTAGCACAAATAAAACCTTACCAAAGAAAAGTAGGAATGTATCCATCTGTAAAATGAAAGCAATAACGATAGCCATGTTAGTAGTAGTTAGTAGGCCGTACCAGCCCCTGAGCATTTTGGCGTAATGTAACATTCGAGGCGAGCGTGTTACGTTACGGCATTGCCTGACTGACCTGGGGCCGTACCGGCTAACGAATCGATTATCGAAAAGTCTGCTGGGTTTCAAATAAAAACAGATAAATCGAGCCCCAATGGGGATGGAAACTGAGGAACTAATGGCGCCACAAGCGGTTGTACCAATACATTTGATTGGTTGTTTCAAATATCAAATGTCATTTGTGGCATATTTTAACCAATCAAAGTATTGATAGCGGTTAGATCGCCGCTGGCGCCATCTACGATTAGCTTTGCGTTGCCAACCCCATTGGGCGAAAATGGCGAACCTCAATTCATGATGTCACACGAACATCGTTATCTTCCAAATTACGTCAACAGAAAGTACAAGACGAAATTCCTTACTTTGATTTTTCTGTTTTAAGTTGAAACCCAGCAGACTTTTCGATAATCGATTCGTTAGCCGGTACGGCCCCTGTATCCTTGTTCGTGGCGAGCACTGCGCTCGACTGTGCTCCGTAACGGAGCATATAGACAGAATCGAAATGTCGGGCAATAGTCATATGTATTATGGTCACTTTTTGGCCTAAAGCTGCATTTTGTGATGGAAGCAAGCCACTTTGCACAGTGATAGTGGGGGCCAAAGTAAGCGATTTCATCCGAGGATAAATTAGATTCTTTAAAAATCTTTAAAAATTTCTAAAACCTGAACGGATGATCCGATTTTGACGATTAAGGTGTCTATCGACAGACAATTAGTTGTTTTACTATAAAAAAATAAAAAAGGCGCAGAAAATAATTATAAATACCAAAAAACTTTCATTATTGATAAAAAAAAAATATTCAGGTTTTATTCAAATTAAAAAAAAAAATTGTATGAATATGGTACTTTTTTGTTTATTTATATTATTACCCATTTAGTTGCTCGTTTAATTTTAAAAAACCGCATATCAATATCTTGTATAGTTCCAATATTATTGAAGAATACACTACATGGTGCCCGTATATCCATGAATTCGCAGAACAAAAATATCTCAAAATTGATTTTTTTTTTCTTTACATATGCTTTATTTATGATCTCTATGAATACAGAAAAATAAAACAAAATATCTAAAATATACCAATTTCGAGAAATTATAATATGTATAATTCGGCGAGTGATCTCTATTCTTGAGTTTCGAGGGTGCTGCTGGTTACCCTGATAACAAAATGGCAATGAAAAATATAATAATAATAAAATAATCATAAAAGATGCAAAATAACATTTTAACTAAATCTTTTTTTTTTCAATAATGAAGGTTTTTTGGTATTTATAATTATTTTCTGCCACTTTTTTATTTTTTTAATAGTAAAACAACTAATTTTCTGTCGATAAACACCTTAATCGTCAAAATCGGATCATCCGGTCAGGTTTGAGAAATTTTTAAAGATTTTTTTAAACAAGTGGCGCAATCTCTGTTCCTAAGGGGCGAATCTAATTTATCCTCGGATGAAATCGTGAAACTGTGCAAAGTGGCTTGCTTCCATCACAAAATGCAGTTTCCTTTTTTATAATTACTATGACTACAAGGAAATCGTGTTTCTGTGGTCTATGATTTAACTAAATTATTTAATTATTACTAAAATATAACTACCGTCAATGACAATTCGAAACGAAATGGCAGTCTGCTGCTCGATACACACATGTGCTCGCGACAACGGTCGCTTGGTGTTAAACTGAACTGAGGCCGTATTGCAAGCTCTTAAAACCTGCCAGGTATATAAATTGCTGTAGTGACATCTCTTTCTCGCTGTATAGCAAATAAAAGAGATAGATTGATAGCCAGGAAAAAAACTGACTGGAAATAAGAGGTCATAACAGCCCCTGACCTAAAAGTAAAGCGTAACGTAACATTCAAAGGGATTCGCCAAAATACCGACAGTTGGGTGGAGCACGTGCACGTGGCGCTCGTAGCGAGCAGCTCGGGTCGTTGTACTAACTTATAGCATTTCGTCGTAACGTAACGTCACGTTACGATGAAATTTTACAGGTTAGTCGCCGGCTTTACAGTTATTGTGATACGGTCCTATTTTCAATGATGCCCGAAAATTGCTCGGGCATTTTTCCGTTCTATCTGATCTGACCCTTTTTTGACACTTGTCTCGCGATGTCTGTCTGTCCCCTCACATGAGAGCGGTGTGAGCAGCGTGAGCAGCCCCCTAGCCAAAAGCTTTGCTTTCGAAACATGTATGGGGAATATGGGGATTGACATAATAAGTCTTCCTTCGTTATGTACCCCCTAAATTAGGGATGGGTCCAGTGAAAATTTCAATGAAATGAAAATTAAATTTATATGAAATTTATGAAATCTTTCAAAACGGGTTGAAATATTTCACTTTTGAGTGAAATTTATTTCCAGTACTAGAAATCACTTATTTTCTGAATTAGTTTACAATTTAACGTATTAAATTAAATTTAAAAGCTTAGGTAATTGACCGAGCGAGCGCGAAGCGCGAGCGAAGCGTCTCTGCTTCAGCTTGGGCAACAATAATTCTTTCGTATGTCCTTTCTTCTGTCCGTTTGTTCTCCTCTATAGGTTACAGGTCGCATTTCTCAACCGATTCTCGTGAAATTTTGTGAGCAGGTTCAAAAATTATATAGAATTTTATGGTCGAGCGAGTTTTCGAAATTTTTCAAAATGGCGGAGATGTGTAAAAGAACATATTTCAGTCCGGCTTTCCGGCGCTGTTGTTCTCCTGTACAGGTCGCATTTCTCAACCGATTCTTGTTAAATTTTGTGAGCAGGGTCGAAAATTATGTAAATGTTATAGTCAAACCCCGAAGTCCCGGCGCTCCTAGGTTTGCCTAGTCAAACCTCAGGTTTTGGGCCAAAGGCCGAAACACAAACACATTTTATTTTGGGCTTTGACTAAGGTTTCTTGTCAAAACTGAGGTTTGACTAGACAAACCTAGGAGTGCCTGAGCTTCGGCGTTTGCCTATAACATAAACATTTTTTTTTGTATCCTGTTTTTCGATTTTTATCTAAATGGTGGAGATATGTAAAAGAAACATATTTCAGTCCAGTTTTTCGGCGCTATTAGTTCTCCTCTACAAGTCACATTTCTCAACCGATTCCCGTGAAATTTTATGGGCAGTTTCGAAAATTATATAGAATTTTATTGTCGAGCCTGTTTTTCGAAATTTTTCATGGCGGAGATATGTAAAAGAAACATTTCAGTCCGCCATTCCAGCACTGTTTGTTCTCCTCTACAGGCGCATTTCTAAACTGATTCTCGTCAAATTATGTGGACAGGTTCGAAAATTATATAGAATTTTACTGTCGAGCCAGTTTTTTTAATTCTTCAAAATGGCGGAGATATATACATAAACATATTTTAGTCTGACTTTCTAGCTGTCTGTTCTCCTCTACAGGTCCCATTTCTCAACCGATTCTCGTGAAATTTTGCGAGCAGTTCGCTAATATTATAGATTTTTTAAGTCGAGCTAGTTGAAATTTATCAAAAATATCACCCATTTCCAAAAATAAGTATTCAAAATTAGAAGCGCCATCTAGCTGCGCATAGCTACCAAATAATATACCAAACAGCACGTAACCAAATAATATATCTAACCTACTATGTGCTTTGAAAGACCTCGTGAGTAGTGAGGAAAAAGGGGTTTCGATTGCTCGGCCACGGTGTCGTAGAAGAAAAACGACTACGTCAACATTACGAAGGAATATGTAGAAAACTAACAATGAAAGTCGCAAATTTGTAGGTTCAATATTCAAAAAGTTTAACCATGACCGCGCGGTCGAAACGTGGAGGACCTCGCGGCCACGCAGTTCTCTCAAACGGAGCTTAGTAGAGGTTCCATTATTTTTGCTAATCGCAGATACGATTTCGTAGATAATTAAGACAGTATAAGTAAAGCCCTAGTGTTTGGACTTTACGACCACGTTTTTCTGTTGGTCGTGAAATCCAAACCTTAGGGCTTTATTTATACTGTCTACTATTTTTACCTAATCGTATCAGGGATTATAAAAGAGATTGGGACCTCTATTAAGCTCCGTTTGAGAGAACTGCGTGGCCGCGCGGTTCTCCACGTTTCGACCGCGCGGCCACAGCATTTAATTTCTGTAGCAGGTCGTGAAGTGCAAACATTAGGGCTTTATTTATACTGTCTATATTTTCTACATAATCGTATCAGCGATTAGCAAAAATAATAGGACCCCATTCTAAGCTCCGTTTAAGAGAACTGCGTGACCGCGCGGACTATGGCGCGGCCATAGCATTTAAGCTATGTAGGTCGTGAAATCCAAACATTAGGGTTTTTTATACTTTCTTTATTTTTCTACGAAATCGTATCAGCGATTTATAGCAAAAAGAATGGGACCCCTACTAAGCTCCATTTAAGAGAACTGTGTGGCCGCACTGGCCGCTCGGTTCTCCACGTTTCGACTGCGTGGCCACGGTTAAACTTACATTTTCTGAATATTGGTCCTACTTTGCGAATTTTATTGTTAGTTTTCTTCATATTCCTCCGTAATGTTGATGAAGTCGTTTTTCTTCTACGCCATCGTGGCCGACAATCGAAACAGACATTGAATATTTTGTTATTGAAAGTTGTAAAATAGCCAAAGCTATTCGTAATTTAAGCCAACTTATTTGTTTATTGTTTTGTTCTATAATTATGTTGATATATTGACAAAATGCATGTAATTTTGTTTTATTTAGGTCAGATGAAACATAAAAGTAAATTTCACTCTAAACTGAAATATTTCAAACCAAAATGAAATTTATTCTAAATATTTCACAGACTGAAATTTTTCGTGAAATTTACCCAACCCTACCCTAAATAGTCAAGCACGTACGATTTTTCGGCTTGTTAATCACATTTTGATCGTCTAGGAGCGTCCGTAATCACGTGATACCTACATAGGTCTCACGTGATTACCGTGGCCTATCAAGGGTAGGCCACGCTCAAAATGGTAGTCAAAGTGGCAGGTGATGGCAAACAGTGGTGGCCTTACCCATTGCGAGGCTCCAGGCGGCAGGGTCTTTGCGAGGCCCAGGGTTTGTTACGGCAGGAACCGAAAAACGCGAAATTTTTGCGTCTTTTTTCTAAATGTACGTTGAAATCATTAAAACTGGCAGTAAAACCACTGTAGAAACTTAGAGACTGGTAACTGGCTAATGAAGGACATGTTGAATGTATGTGGAAGTTTGTAATTAAAATACTCAAAATCTATAAAAACAAACGGGCGGGTCAGCAAAGTAAGAGTAAAATAAAAATGAGAACTACCTAGCTTAGCTGAAGAGAAAAAAAGATACGTTTGATTTAATGTTTTATTTTTATTTTGACTGTTTCCATGCATATTTTGTATTGCTACGGGTTTCTCTCATTCATTCCGCATAATTTTTATATTTACTTACGAACAAGGGACCCTAAAATAAATATTTAAGCGGGGCTCCCATACAACAAACGTGATTTGTTTGCCGTTTTTTTGGCACGAAACCCTTCGTGCGCGAGTCCGACTCGCACTTGGCCTGTTTTTTTTAATTGGTTGTTATATTTTTTGCAATTTTGTGTGGCAATATCAAGAAGCTTATACCCCCAATGGAGATTGCATGGCCAGTGTCATAGTGAAGATTGAAAAAAGGTCCTTTAGTGACGTGACGGCTTATTGCTACCTCTTTCTTTAGTGTTACGCGTTAATACGTTTTCGTTTCTCACGAACGAACGAACGACGAACAACGAACACGTCGTATTGCAACACTAAAGAAAGAGGTAGCAATAAGCCGTCACGTCACTAAAGGACCTTTTTTCAATCTTCACTATGACACTGGCCGTGCAATCTCAATTGGAGGGAGGTATAAGCTTCTTGGGCAATATGATAAGAAACTTTTTACTGGTTCTTTTATTTCTATTTATATTATGTACAATCTATATATTTTTTTAATTTACTTGGGTTGTTGCGCGAGGCCCCTGCAATAGCGAGGCCTCGGGCGATTGCCCGGTTCGCCACCCCCTAAGGCCGCCACTGATGGCAAAGGTATAATCTCCATCCTACTGTTACTTTCCTATATTTGTAAAATCGAAGAGATTTTATTTTTTAATTTTTTCACGCAACAGAATATTCTGTTTTTTTTTTTCTATTACTAAGGGAGCTTATTCCTACCTATAAAAAAATATTCAGCCAATTTGATTTTTTTCGGACATTCCCCATTACGTGTACGTGCTTGACAAGCCATGCTTGACCGTTTAGTTAGGTTGCCTATCCATTGACGCGGAGCTAGGCGGCGGAGTGCAGAAACGAGGAAATATTAACCAATAGGGTTGCATAAAAAAAACTCCGCTCCGCAATCGTATTGGATAATATTTCCTCGTTTCTCCGCTCCGCCGCTTCGCATCGCGTCAATGGCTGTAGGGCGCAGCCTTAGGGGGTACATTAACATCTGATATTTTTAAAACGTCAAATCCATACATTTTTCGAAAGCTCCTTCGCTTTGATATAAGTATTGTATTTGATAATGATGATTTGCAAATGTTCGCTTACGCTAGAATAGTATTTTTTGTAATGGTGCGCATTAGGCTGAAGGGAAAGTGACTCGCATACACTGACATGAAAACATTTTTTTATTTTATTATAATGCAGGTCAGTGCTCGCATACCTATTTGAGTCACTCCAATAAATGACAACTACGTCTTAGAGTTTAAAGTACTTACTATAAACAAGAATACACACTATACAGCTTGATCATAAAGAGTTGACAAAAAATGAGGGCGCCACTTTCTATGTAAATACGTCAAAATTTTGTACTGAAAATTTTTAGTTCCATTTTATACAATTTCAACTCTTTATGGCCATGCTGTAGTTTTATTAGCATCTAGCTTTCCGCAGTTTCGCCCGCGTGAACTACAGGTACAGCTTATATCGTGCGAGCGGAGACCTAGGATAAAAAGTAGCCTATGTCCTTCCCCAAGGTCCCATCTATATCCATACCATTTCGTAAAAATCGGTCCAGCAGATTAGGCGTGAAAACGTTACAGACAGTTACTTTTGCATTTATAATGGAAGCAAAATTTTTGTCTGCAGGTTGCGCGAGCGTTTCTTAGATGGACGATTATCAGATGAAGATTTGAAGTCGCTTGGACTCGCAAGTTGGATCAAGGAGAGAGAAACTCTTGTCCACAGAGCGAATAATGGATAAAGTTTATACACACTCATTTTTTTTAATAAAATTATGAATGTACATATTTATTTTACCCATATAGAAATGATGTCATCATTGATCAATTTCATTTTTGTCTTATTTTTAACTTCGCTCCGCGAGCTATTTTTCCTTATTAATCTACAGCTTGGTTAAAAAATAAAGTTAAACCTAACTATTTTTATTCAGTACAAAATATAGTCAGTGTTGCCAAGTTATTACGTATTCCTTAGTTAACGATTCGATTAATTTTATTATTGTCTTATTACCTACCGTACTTCGCTCTATGAAAATCATAAAAATATTAGATATAGACACAAAGTAAGTAGTGAGTGGCGGCGCTCCAGAGTAAACAAAAATTGAGGGCGCCACTTTCTATGTAAATACGTAATAATCACGAATAATTTGGCAACACTTGACTATATTTTGTACTGAAAAATTATAGTTGCCTTTTTTCCCAAAAAGATGCCTTTTCCTACAATTTTCTCCAAAGATTTTGTATCTAATATGGAATAAAACTTGTGGAAAATATTTTTCCTTGTATTTTATTACTAATCTGACACCCACTATTACTTTTAATTCTACCTACACTACTAAAATATGTTCCCCACAGTTTTCATTTCCCCAAAAGTTCTCATTTTTTTTTATTTTCTCCAATATTGGGAAAAACCCCAATGGAGTGCACCATAGAGAAAAATAATACATGGAGTGATGATGACCACAGAACAATACACTGAAGATGACGGTCATTTTGAAAACGTTGGGTGCTTTCCAAAAGGCTGATCGTTGGGATGAGAGTCAATATTAGTCCAATAAAACTAGCTTTATCCGGACATAATTAGATAACTGAAATTTTCTTTTTCTATGTCATAAATTAATGTTAGTTATAGTTAAAATAAAAGGAATTAAACATTTCAAAACTTCGCATAAAACTAAAAAAAATAAAAACAAAATTTTCAACGAATTTTGATTTCATTATTACAGCATAATAAATAACTTAGTAAATGTACATGTATTATGCCATGACGCTTGCATTTCAGGTAAATAAATCAAAATTAAACTATTTGATCAATCGGAACTATTGTTAATAAGGAAGGGTTAGTAAGTTGCAGATATTTTGGCTTATCTTACCAGAAATTATAGATAACTGTAATTTAATAAGTCATACTGAATGGTATATAATGTGTGTTAATAAATTGTTAAAAATTAAACAGATTCTCTTTGCAGATTTCTAAAGTCACAAATATTTGTGATTTTTGGAAAACCAAAATACATAACTACTTCAAAAGTGTTTAATTGATGCCTTCAAAATATTATTAGTACTTTAAGAAACAAATTAAACAATAAATGTCCACGATTATTCATTTACTGATATTTTTTCTTAGTTACGTTTCAATATGAACATTATTTCTTGCGAAATAAGGTCGTGATTTGTGTACCAACCAACTCCCGACCGTGCTGTCGCGAGTCGCGAGTAAATTCTTTTACCTAGCTAGACTATACGCAAGGCAGTCAGTGATTGTCAACCTTTTATGAACACGTGGGACCACGGTTCGACTAGGGTGGAGATAACATTGAAATAGGTATGTGTTCATTAGATCGACAATAACCAAATTGATCAGGATGAGATAGGTATTTTCGTGGAATCACGTTTAATTATTTATAAGCTTTCTGTATAAAGTAAATAAAAATATCTTAGGTGAGAACATGCAAATTATGAACATGATAAATGGTTCTACCTTTATTAGGCAGACCTCTGTAGCACCAATAATAATTAATTAGTTATTTTTATACTACTCTAAAACGCGAAAAGGTGATGTGCTCGTAATCGCTCGCAGCGGTTGTGTGCGTGTATGCGTATGTGCGGGGGAAGTGGAGCGTGCCGTCTCGTCGTCGCTCGTCGGTCGCTGCGTTGGCTGGGCTGCCTCGTCCAACCGAGGAGGGCTAGCTGCGGTTAGCTAGCTGTGTGTCTATGTCGCTCGCGCAAAATAATATATTATTATTTATTTGGTGCATCATGCATGATCATGCGTTCGAGATAATGTATAAAAACCTAACATGCCAATGTGTTGTTATGTTATGTGTTGTGTAGGTACCTATAGTTTTGACATTGACTGCAAATAAGTACTTAAAAAATTAAAAATATTACCTACTTCAATCCAAATAATTTAATTATTTATTACGAAAGTTCTTGATAATATCGATCGATCGAAGTAAACTTATAAATAAAAACCTTACCTACTGAATTAAGTAGGTATGTGTCTACGACCTAAGTACACGTACTTAAAGATATACAGCCCCCCTAGCATGACCACCGAAACACGACATAATATATCGCGTGGTATAGCGTTTTATCGCCACTCAGCTGTCAAAATCCATTGTCTTTTGACAATTAATCATGATAAATCGCTATATATTATCGCGTTTCGGTGATCATGCTAGGGGGGGCTGCTGTTTATTATTATATTTTTACCAATTTTTTTGATTTGGGAGTGGAAGTAGATAGTTTAAGAGCCCGTAGTGATTTTGCCGCTGACTGCCGCCGCTCTCTCACTCGCACATTTCATGTTTTCTCAAGATTTCTTAAATCTAAGTGCGTACTTGAAAAATGTGTCTCGGCCACTTTTAGCAATATAAGATTACGGACCTAGAGACTTGAAATTTTGCACACAGATACCTCAAACAGTGTAGGCATCCACTAAGGAAGGATTTTTGAAAATTCCATTCCTAAGGTGGTGAAATAATGGATGAAAGTTTGTATGAAAGTCCCTCAGTTTTGAAGCTAGGATCTTCAAATTTTGTGTTTAGGCTGACGATTGAAAATTAGTAAACACGGGGCTCAGCGTTTTTCAAAATTCTACCCCCGAAGGGGTGAAAAGGGGTATGAAGTTGTGTATAGAAGAATATCCTTCATTTTCGAAGTAAAAAATTACTTAATTTATAGTATAGGCTTATGGAAGAAAATCTAACGCAACGTATATTGTTATTGTTAGTACTTCAACCCCTATGGCAATGAAATAGGGGTGAAATGGGTAAATATACCTAAAAATAGATAATATGGATGTCGTTATTGGGGTTTTCTGGTATGACGATTGCAAAAATGACATTTATTTTGAAGTCCAACACGGTGGACATGATTTGACCCCCTAAAGGGGTGAAAATGGGTTTCAAATTTTGTATGGAAAAAGAATATAAAATAGACATTACAACTTTAAACGTCGTAGGAGCACGTCTAAAAATAAATAGGCAAACGTATATTTTGTGATTTTGAAAATCAACCCCTTAGAGGGTAAATGGGGTAAATAAACATAAAAATCGATATGGATATCGTTCTTGAGGTTTTATGGGATGGTGATTGTGAAAATGGCATTTATTTTAAAGTCCAACACGGTGGACATGATTTGACCCCCTAAAGGAGTGAAGATGGGTTTCAAATTTTGTATGGAAAAAGAATATAAAATAGGCATTACAACTTTAAACTTCGTAGGAGCACGTCTAAAAATAAATAGTCAAACATATATTTTGTGGTTTTGAAAATCAACCCCTTGGGGGTAACTGAGGTAAGTAAACATAATAATCGATATGGATGTCGTTCTTGAGGTTTTATGGGATGGTGATTGCGAAAATAACATTTATTTTAAAGTCCAACACGATGTACATCAAGGGTGGCCAACCCACGGCCCGCGGGCCACATGCGGCCCACCGTCTGTTACCTTGTGGCCCACAGAGCCGTGCACATTTTTTTAAGTAAAAAAAAAATATACTAAACTTACCTTATCATACCCACTATAAAAAGTTGTGTATAGAAGAAAATTCTTCATTTTCGAAGTAACAAATCACTTAACTTATAGTATAGGCTTATGGAAGAAAATCTAACGCAACGTATATTGTTATTGTTAGTACTTCAACCGCTATGGCGATGAAATAGGGGTAAAATGGGTAAATAAACCTAAAAATAGATATGGATGTGGTTATTGGGGTTTTCTGGTATGACGATTGCGAAAATTACATTTATTTTGAAGTCCAACACGGTGGACATGATTTGACCCCCTAAAGGAGTGAAGATGGGTTTCAAATTTTGTATGGAAAAAGAATATAAAATAGACATTACAACTTTAAACTTCGTAGGAGCACGTCTAAAAATAAATAGTCAAACATATATTTTGTGGTTTTGAAAATCAACCCCTTGGGGGTAAATGAGGTAAGTAAACATAATAATCGATATGGATGTCGTTCTTGAGGTTTTATGGGATGGTGATTGCGAAAATAACATTTATTTTAAAGTCCAACACGATGTACATCAAGGGTGGCCAACCCACGGCCCGCGGGCCACATGCGGCCCACCGTCTGTTACCTTGTGGCCCACAGAGCCGTGCACATTTTTTTAAGTAAAAAAAAATATACTAAACTTACCTTATCATACCCACTATAAAAAGTTGTGTATAGAAGAAAATTCTTCATTTTCGAAGTAACAAATCACTTAACTTATAGTATAGGCTTATGGAAGAAAATCTAACGCAACGTATATTGTTATTGTTAGTACTTCAACCGCTATGGCGATGAAATAGGGGTAAAATGGGTAAATAAACCTAAAAATAGATATGGATGTGGTTATTGGGGTTTACTGGTATGACGATTGCGAAAATTACATTTATTTTGAAGTCCAACACGGTGGACATGATTTGACCCCCTAAAGGAGTGAAGATGGGTTTCAAATTTTGTATGGAAAAAGAATATAAAATAGACATTACAACTTTAAACTTCGTAGGAGCACGTCTAAAAATAAATTGTCAAACATATATTTTGTGGTTTTGAAAATCAACCCCTTAGGTGGTAAATGGGGTACGTAATCATAAAAATCTATATATGGATGACGTTCTTGAGGTTTTATGGGATGGTGATTGCGAAAATGACATTTATTTTGAAGTCCAACTCGGTGGATGGGAACGGGAACGGGAACGGTTGAAGGTTCCCTAAGAATTTGAATGGTTTTATTACAGAGTTCTTGTGGTCTTGTTCCGGCTCCATCATCCGACCCTGGCTACTATTTACCAACAGATCACTCATCAAGACAAATTGAACGAGCACAAGCTCGATGGGATTGCATGGTTTTATTAGAGAGTTCCTGTGGCTTTCTTCCGGCTCCATCATCAAACCATCTCTATTAGAGTACTATGAGTAGTCTTGACAGACAAATTAAACGAATCCAAACTAGACTAGGTTTTTAAGACCTACATGTACATCCACGACACTCCCTGTACGTGTGAGCTCTGGCGCCGCCGGTGACCTTGAGTTGCGAGTCGGCAACAGGGTTGGACTTGGTAGTGGCGTAAATATAGCGCGGCGAAACGGGGTGGGCGCGCGTACTTAGTACTAATAGTTACTTCATCATCATCATCATCATATCAGCCGCACGATACCCACTGCTGGGTATAGGCCTCCCCTAAGGATCTCCACGACGATCGGTCCTGCGCTGCCCGCATCCAGTGGTCTCAGCCATAAGGACTATATCATCGGCAAAACGAAGGTGTGTAAAGTACTGGTCATTAATGTTAATGCCGAGTCCTTTCCAGTCCAAGAGCTTAAAGATGTCCTCCAACGCAGCTGTGAACAGCTTCGGAGAAATAACGTCTTCCTGTCTCACACCACGCTGCAGTTGGATAGGATTTGTGCTCTGGTTCTGTACTCGGATCAACATGGTGGCATTTTTGTACAAGTACCTCAACACCTCGATATACTTATAGTCCACTTGGCACCTTTGGAGAGACTGCAAAACCGCCCAGGTTTTAATCGAATCAAAGGCTTTCTCATAATCCACGAACGCCGAGCAGAGTGGCAGATTATACTCTTCGGTCTTATGAATAACCTGCCGCAGCGTATGGATGTGGTATGTGGTCTATGGTGCTAAAGCCTTTTCAAAATCCGGCTTGTTCGGCAGGTTGGAAGTCGTCGAACTTACGAGCAAGACGATTCGTAAGGACTCTCGAAAGCAACTTATAGACATGGCTCAGAAGTGAGATGAGTCTGTAGTTCTTTAAGAGGGACTTATCACCCTTTTTAACTGACTTCAAAAAAAGGAGGAGGTTATCAAGTCGACGGTTTTGTTTATTTTTTTATGTATGTTTTACCATAACTTTGTCAGTTGTTATCCGATTTATAATTTTTTTTTTATCTCAAAGAACAAAGTTCGTGTGTGGTCTCATAAAAAAATTACAGAGATCTGGCATGTAGTTTTTTCATAATGCTGAAAAATATCAATTATTTAGCTTGCCATCACACGTGTTTATAAGGATTTTCGGACATAACATCTTTTTAAAGAACAAAATCACCTCACTTATGTTCCATGCCTTCGGCGTTCTGCCCTCGACGATGACGGAATTGAAAAGCTTCTGGAGGACTTTAAGTATCGGCTTACCGCCCGCCCTCAGAAGTTCTGTAGTGATTCCGTCGTCACCCGCCGCCTTGATGTTTTTCAGCTGTTTGAGAGCCATACTAATCTCGTACCTACATGCTGACATCCAGGATATCTTGGGTATAGTGTCAGGTAAGCTTGGCTCTGGGGTCTTTAGCCTTGCTTTCAACAGGTGTCTGCGTGGAATATAACTGCCCATAGAAACTCTCAATCTCCCTCAGGATTTCAGGTTTCGATGAAATGATGCGTCCGTCGTCAGTTTTCAGCTTCGTCATGTGGCTTTGCCCAATAGACAGATCTCTCGCGAACACTTTGGAGCCTTTATTCCGCTCGATGGCCTCTTTAATACGATTCCTATTAAATTGGCGAAGGTCGCTCGTCAAAGACTTAGATATCTGTCTATTAAGCTGCCGATAACGATGAGCATCCGCTGAACTCTGGAGCCCCATTTGTTCATCACAAATCCATCGAGTTTCAGCTCGTTTAATTCTTCTTGACAAGTACTCTGTTGGCATGTCCAGGATTTGATGATGGAGCCAGAAGAAAACCACAAGAACTTTGTAATGAAACTTAACAAATCCATCTAGTTTGGGCTCGTTTGATTCGTCTTGTCAAGTACTCTGTTACGAAATAGTGTCCAAGGTCTGATGATGGAGCTAGAAGAAATCCACAGGAGCTCAATAAAACCATACAAACCTATCGAATTTGGGCTTGTTTAATTCGTCTTGACAAGTACTTTGTCGTGAAAATAAATAGTGTCCAGGGTCTGATGATGAAGTCGGAAGAAGGCAACAAAAACTGTATATTAAAAACATGCAACTCCATTTAATTTGGGCTTGTTGGATTCGTCTTGACTAGTAGTCTGATGGGAGAGGTTCTCAGCATCTGATGATGGAGTCGTAAGAAGGCCACAGGAACTCTGTAATAAAACCATACAACTCCATAGAGTTTGTGCTCGTTTGATTTGTCTTGACATGTACTCTGTTGGGAAATAAAGTCCAGGGTCTGGTTCTTCTTCTTTTTCTTATTAAATGAGGATTAGTGGCAACCTCTGGTGTTAGAGTTCATCAAGCCACCTGTAAGGCCTCTTACTTGGCTTAACGACTGTTATCAGACGACAACAGCCGGGACCGACGGTTTAACGTACCCTCCGAAGCACGGAAGCGCTCAGTTGTAATGCCACTTTAATGGTCACCCATCCGACACCTCACCGGACTGAGCGTTGCTTAACAAACGTGATCGAGTACGATCAGTCTGTCAAGTTCCGCCATGAGTGCAGGGTCTGGTGATAGAGCCGGAAGAAGGGCCCGGGAACTCATTTTTTTTATTGAAAATAAGTGAGCAATTGTCCACAATCACACTTGGTGTTATGTTAAGTAATAATGCGGACTACGATTGAGCATGCTCACTTAGATGAAGCCTATTCACTCTAGCCTTGAAAAGGCCCAAGTTATAACTTTTGGGAAACACATTGGCAGGCAGCCTGTTCCACTCTTCTGAACTCAATAATGTTACCATAAAACTCCATCAAGTTTGGGCTCGTTTGATTCGTTCTGACAAGTATTCTGATGGAAGACAGTGTTAGACCCTGGTATGATGATGACGCCGAAAAGAAACCACTTAAAAAAACACAGTTAAGATTGAAGTGCAGAATATAAATATTTACTGAAAAAAAAAACGAAAAAACATATTTTAAAAACGGACTAAAAAGTATAAAAATCGGACTCCAAACTTTTTCAAGTTAAACCAAAGTTAAATGCTTCGTTTAATAGGGCGCATTTTGTAAGATTTATCATCAATTAACTCTTGCATTCGCCACACGTTTTTAGGTTTAAAACTTCTGTGTAGAGTCATAAATCTTTAGGGGGGAAATTATTTTATACTTATTAGTATTTATAGGAAAGGTCCGTTTTTATAGGTAAATAAATAATATTTTCCCCGTAAAGATCTATGATATAAGCCTATACAGAAGTTTTAAACCTAAAAACGTGGGGCGAATGCAAAAGTAAGTTGATGATAAATCTTACAGAATGCGCCCCATTAAGCGAAGCATTTCACTTTAGTTTAACTTGGAAAATAAACAATATTTAGTAATTACGACCATCTGTTTCACTTCAGATAAATATTCGAATACCTCCTTAATAATATTGAATACTAGCGGCCGCCCGTGACTTCGTCTGCGTGGAAAGGTTTTTTGCTATCCCTCGGTAACAATACTTTTTTTCGGATGAAAGGTACCCTATGTCCTTCTCTGTACCCCTGACAACGTGTATCAAAATTTCATTATGATTGGTTCAGTAGTTGAGACGTGAAGGCGTAACAAACAAACAAACGGACTTTCGCATTTATAATATTAGTAAGGATTCGAATATTGAATTTCATCGAATATTTGCGAGCCCTAACTGAAATACTAAGTGTGCGACGGACTAAGAGCGACAATAAAGCATGTTCCAGACGGATTAAATCACGCCTCCCAACAGAGGTGACCTTGCTTGATTTAATCCATCTAGACGGCAGATTTAATCCAAATTTCTCCAACCAATCCAAATGACCTTCAACGTCCTTGGTGGAAGGGCGCGAGTTCCAACACAGGCACGGTAATGATATTTATCAGTACTCCAACTTCATATACTGCCCGGCATTTTATTGGCAAGATAAAAACGAGACAAAAGATGTGCAGCGCCACAAATTTTAGTGTTTGTGGCTATTGCGCATCTTTTGTCTCATCTTTCTCTTGCCAATTTATATGCAAGCTTAGAATAATTATTCTAAGTATGCAAGTGTCATCTGTACAAATAGTCGAAAAGCGAGTCGTACCTACGCGCCTCGGCCCTCGAGTTCAGTCTGCAGTCTGCACTCGGTACACAAACAGTCGCGAATGCGCCGCAGTGATGAACGAAAGATGTACGTAGGTCAGGTACTATTGAGGTAATAAATATAATAGAAAATATACTATAAAATATCGACTCAGCTCTCGCAGTTCAGACGGGCTCAAATGGCTCGGCTGCTACGGGTTACGGGTGAGTCAATTTTTTCTAGTATTTTTAGGGTTCCGTAGCCTAAATGGCAAAAAACGGAACCCTTATAGATTCGTCATGTCTGTCTGTCTATCTGTCCTTCTGTCACAGCCATTTTATTCCAAAAGTATTAATATTACACAATTGAACCTTGGTTGGTAGATGTATTCTGTTAACCGCTTAACGATTTTAACACAAAAATAACAAAAATAAAGATTAAGGGGGGGCTCTCCATACATGGAACTGAAACTGCGAACGTGTGAGGTGTCAATAGATAGGTCTTTAAAATTGACATTGAAGTTTTTAAGACATTTTTTTCTCAAAGTCTAAGGTTTGAAAGATATACTCCTCCAAAGTGGTAAAATGTTTATCCTCCCCCCCCCTGTAACTTTTGAAATAAGAAAGTGAAAAATCTAAAAAACATATATGCTGCATGTAGGTCTTAATAATTACTTTCAATAAAAATTGGTTTAAATGAGATATAGTAATTAGTTTTTCAGATATAGCACATTTTCCATAACCGCAAATATAACTTTGTCATTCATAACAACACTGAAAAACAAAGTTATTTTTGCAGACGAAAAATTATAATGGTATTAAATATGGTGTGGTATAAGGTATCTACGGAACCGTACGGCGTGTTGCCCAAAACGCACTTGGCCGGGTTTTTTTCTATTATATTTATTACCTTAATATAGAAATAACATTCTGAATGCCAAAAGTCTAAAAATTCAATAGGTACTATTGATTGAAATATAACTTCTTACTATTGCAAAGTGCAGATTGTGCTGTTTTTATTATAAATATAATTAACCAATAATCCAGAGATACCTTACATTTTTAAATACCTGGAAAGTCCGAAAGCTAAGATTAAGTATACTTAAAATATTATATAATACGTAGGTATTGTACTAAGGATTATTAAATAATTTGTTTCTCCCATCAATAATGTATTTTTTTTTATTTTTATTTTACCATTAGTTTTGTTAATCTAGTTATATTATTGCCATAATAATTGATTGAACCAGCGCGGGTTTATTTAGGTAATTATTTCAAGGACAGGGCCGAGTTACAGTACTGATAGATATCTTTACCGTGGAATGGGAAAGAGTGTCGGCGCTAGGGTTGCCAACATGTCTAAGGCGAAATACAGTATTTTTCAAATAAGGCTAAAAAAATTAGTACACTTTAAAATAATATAGTAGTTTATGGAAAAGGCAAAAATTAGGCAAATATATTATTATATTTTACTTTTTATAAAAACTATATTTTTTGAACTTTTTGCATTTTTGAACAATGTTTTGGTCAAAATCATAAACCATAAATAAAACAATCATGAATCAAAATAAAAGTCTCATATTATTTTCTACCATCAATATTAATTAAATATAAGTAAATTAAAAACTCGTTTTTAACTTACTTACGATTGTATCAGTATTACTGATTAAGTTAAGACATGAAAGAAATTCGTCCATGGTTAAGATTAAGATATATTTCGTCCATGGATTAAGATTTAATTAAGTTGTCAATTTTATATTGACAAGTTTGGAACGCAATAAGACAGATAGATACGTTCAGAATTCAGATACAATACACTATACACATAGTATTTGTTATATGGTGTGACTATACACTACACGCTATAGAATCAGTCAAAATTCACGATCACAAATTAAAAAAAAAGAAACATTTGTTTCTTAGCGATCGATGTTGAAAATATAGTATTTTTGCGTACTATATATTTCTTCAATAGTATATAGCACGCAGACCCGAAACATAGTATAATACGACATATTATTATAGTATGGTTGGCAGCCCTAGTTGGCGGCGCTTGGATGTAAACTCGTGTAGCCGCAACACAATCCACGGATGGAAACCACGCCCCCATCAAGCTTCCACCAAGGTGACCTTGGTTGGGAGGCGTGATTTAATCCGTCTGGAACGTGCTTAAGAATTGATAATGGGTGACTTTAAAATACAAACTGAAGAAATGAAAGGTCTTGTCTTGATGGGATCCCTATTTTAGATGATAAATTTAAATTTGACAGCAGTCATTTAAAATGAAGATCTCATCAAGACCTTTCATTTCTCAAAGACACCATCAATCTACAATGCGTACTTGTCGAGATATTGTTGCTTTGAGTTTGACAGCCGTCATCTGTCAAACTTAAAACAGCAATATCTCGAAATGTTCTCATCCTACACTGATGGTGTCTTTGAAGAAATTGAAGATCTTAGTAAGATCTTTATTTTAGATGACAAACTTAAATTTGACAGCTGTCATCTAAAACGGAGATCTCATCAAGACCTTTCATTTCTTCAAAGAAACCATCAGTCCTGCGGGTCTATCGGCTAAAACCATTGAAGTTCATGTTAACTGTAATTTGACAGATGGATGTGATACATTGCTATTTCATTTTGGCACAAATAAAAATTTACCAAAGAAAAGTAGCAATGTATCACATCCATCTGTCAAATTGCAGTTAACATGAACTTCAATGGTTTTAGCCGATAGACCCGCAGGATGAGTACTTTTCGAGATATTGCTGTTGTGAGTTTGACAGCTGTCATCTGTCAAACTTAAAAAAGCAATACCTCGAGAAGTACTCAACGCTGCTAAATACTTATAATATCAGGCAGAGTTCGACATCGAGTAACTTCTTTCTTGTACATTTTGTAGCAAAATGTTACAGACAGAATGTTATCGTGTTATAGGTACAATGTTATTTATCGTTACATAATTGCTGTGTGGGAGCACCCTAATACCTGTGGTTACTGCTTGTCGTCGCCGTTCTGCTGTTTCCAAAAAAGATATATGTATGCTCAAATAGTATTACAGTTTCCCAAAATATTTTTATCGTTGCCCACAAAAACATCCCAAAAGATATTTTTTGAAGCCCTCATTGTATTAGCCTATATCAGTTATATGTATAGTTACCTACTTAGTTTAATGGTCGCCCACTCAGTTTTTTTGTCACATCACTGCTAATTTAAATTATTTGTTACCCACATACAGTTGCCTATTTTTTTTGTTGTCAATCTGTTTATTCAGTTTGTCATCCGTTTAGTTATTTTGTCGCCAACAAAATAAACCGCTGCCAGGTTTAGTTAATTAATTCCCAATATAAAACAAAATCTTAAAAGTGATTGAATAAATTATTTCTCCATATCAATTAAAATCTAGCATTTGTAGTAGTTGGCATTTGTAGAATTCGTCATTTGTAGAATCTGGCGTTTTAAACTAAGTTGGCATTTGTAGAAGAATCTGACATTAATATACTAAACCAATTAATTGTTCAATCACAAAAAGCGTCCTTTCGCAAACAAAAGTACCTATCGCACAGGCACACAGCAGAATAAAATGTTTACATAATATATAGGTTTAATAATTATTCAAGTCAAACTTAAGACAAACTTCTACTAAACTATTCTTATAAATAATCACATAAAGCATCTTTTCGCACACAAAGTTACGTGACTTGCACTAAGGAAGCGTGTAACGCATTCAAAAGAAGTGTAGACACCTTTTTTTGCATAGTATTTAATATACTTCAAAGTTTTCAAATGTACAGGCCATATATCAAGGCGTAAAATATATTTTTGTGGGTTTTTTGTCGGCTAATTTAAGAGCAGTTCGCCTCCAAAAAACTATCATTTCAGATATCTAGTCGCCTTATCGCACATTCACAAAGAAATTCCATTGTTTTTTAAATACCTAACGCGGTCCGTACAAAGCACGTAATTGAAATAAAATAAATCGCCGTGTGCGCGGCAGGGTGACCATCTCAAAAATGGCGAATCTGCCCGACCCTGGCAAAAAATTTGCCAAAATCTGCCAAACCCGTCTCAAAAATATGCCACATACAAAAAATCGCTTTAAACTGTCAAATGACAATGGATTTTGATTGCTGAGTGTCGATAAAACGCTATAACATGCGATATTATATTGTGTTTAGATGGGCTGATAGTTTATTTTTAATGCGAAATAATAAAAAAGCCTTGAAATCCAACACCTTTTCCAGATTTTATAATTATTTTTTTTAGATATGTTTGATTTGAGCCTGGTTTCACATTCTTTGTTTGTGCACTATATGACTGAGCACATTGTAATATTGAACCTCGATCAGTTACAAAGATACTAATCTATACAAGTGTATTTAAAAAATAACAAATTTTCCTTGAAATCTGCCAAATCGTCAGATTAGTCTGCCACAGCTAAAATTTAGGCTTCAAATCTGCCCAAATGGCAGAAATCTGCCACAAATGGTCACCCTGGTGCGCGGCGCTGCTGGCGCGCGGGGCGGGGCGGGGCGGGTGGTAGGTACTCTCCCCACCCCGCACTCACCGCATGCTCCACTACTACTTGCGCGTAATTTACAATTTCATAAACGTGATAATCGTGATATTGACATGTTTAATTTTGATGAAATCATGATTGTAGTACACAAAAGCCTATTATTAAACAAAGATTTTACAGTTACGATTTTTAACTACTGAGAAATACATTATTATTAAAACGTAAAAAATAAATGTTTAATTTTTGTCTAAAATGTCTAAAAAGACGCATCATAGCTTAATAAGATACAAGCATCATAGTTATCATTTTGGCTTATCTAGATTTTGAGAGCAGATGAATACTGTGAAAAAAAACGAACATGCGAAATTGGATTCAGTTTAATTTTGCTATTAGGTGATAGCATTTTAATGCACCATAAAATTATACTAACAAGGTATTTGGTTAACTATTTTGCTTTTAGGAAAAAGCTAGGTAATGTACGAAATCGCATGATTTTTATATGAAACGGTTACCACCCCAGATTTCTTACATCACATATCTAATTAATATTTGACGCTTAATATCAATATCCGATAAACTAATAAAAACAACGAGTTTATTAATTATGTCCAGGTAAAGCTAGTTTTATTGGACTATATGGCGGGTGTATCATGGCGAATCGAAATGTCTCAAATACCAAAAAAATGTACCTAAAATGTACTATTTAGTACCTGGAATTAAAAAATTTGTACCTAAATAAGAAAAAAGTTATAACGAAATCAAAGGTACACCCGCCATATTGACGTCAATATGGCGGGTGTATCTTAATAAATCAATATTGAACCATTATACATAAAATATAACTACATCAAAAAAATGTACCTAAATTGTACCTCAAGGCAAAAAAAACACATGCTCGATTACTTAAGTAGTTTCTGAGAAATCAAACAACAGTTTTTTTTTGTGATCAACAAGATGGCGGGATCCCTTATGGTCTTAAAGTATATCACGGCTAGATTTTACCATTCATTAGTGCCATTCATATTTTGGTAACTACTATTTAGTACTATTCGTTTGGAACTATTTGGTACCATTCATGAGGTACTATTTAGTACAAATAATTTAGTACCATTCATTAGTCACTATTTAGTACAAATTATTTGTTGCCATATAGTACAATTTATTTGGTACCATATAGTACCATTCGTTTGTTACTATTAAGTCCCATTCATTAGGTACTATTAAATAAAAATTATTTGGTACCATCTTGTACCATTCGTTTGTTACTATATGAATGGTACTATTTAGTATAAATTATTTGGTACCATATAGTACCATTCATTTGTTGCTATTAAGTACCATTCATTAGGTACTATTTAGTACAAATAATTTAGTACCATATAGTACCATTTATTTGTTTCTATTTAGTGCCATTCATTAGGTACTATTAGGTACAGTTTATTTGATACCATATTGTCCATTTATTTGTCACTATTAAGTACCATTCATTCGATACTGGTTGGTACAAATTATTTTACTACCATATAGTACCATTCATTTGTTGCTATTAAGTACCATTCATTAGGTACTATTTAGTACAAATAATGTAGTACCATATAGTACCATTTATTTGTTTCTATTTAGTGCCATTCATTAGGTACTATTAGGTACAAATTATTTAGTTCCATATTGTACCATTTATTTGTCACTATTAAGTACCATTCATTAGATACTATTAGGTACAAATTATTTTTCTACCATATAGTACCATTCTTTGTTACTTTATGTAATTATTTTGTGCCATTCATTAGGTACTATTTAGTACAAATTATTTGGTACCATATAGTACCATTCATTTGTTTCTATTTAGTGCCATTCATTAGGTACTATTAGGTACAATTTATTTGATACCATATTGTCCATTTATTTGTCACTATTAAGTACCATTCATTTGATACTGGTTGGTACAAATTATTTTTCTACCATATAGTACCATTATTTGTTACTATTTAGTGCTATTCATTAGGTACTAATTAGTACAAATTATTTGGTACAATACAGTACATTTCGTTTGTTACTATTAAGCACCATTCATTAGGTACTATTAAATAAAAATTATATGGTACCATATTGTACCATTAATTTGTCACAATATAAGAATGATACTATTTATTACAAATTATTTGGTACCATACTGTATAATTCGTTTGTTGCTATTTAGTACTATTCATTTTTTGCTACTATTTAATACCATCCATTAGGTACTACTAAGTACAAATTATTTGGTGCCATATAGTACAATTTATTTTTTACCATATTGTACCATTCGTTTGCTACTATATGAATGGTACTATTTAGTACAAATTATTCGGTACCAGATAGTACCATTATTTTGTTACTATTTAGCACAATTCATTGGGTACTATTGGGTACAAATCATTCGGTAACATATTGTACCATTAGTTTGTTTCTATTTAGTACCATTCATTAGGTACTATTAGGTACAAATTATTTGGTACCATATTTTACAATTACTTTGTTACTATTCAGTTCTCAAGCTTACGTGCTCACTAGACATGAAATAAAACAATTTTTAACGGATACTAGCGCGGTTTTATTAAAAGTACTTTGGTAATTAGTTGGTATTTGGTTTGATTTTTGGTTTTCCCGACGTTTCGGCAACTTTGCAGCTGCCGTGGTCACGGGGGACTGAAGGTGCCTGTGAGTCTACCCTCAAGCGAAGAATTTTTAGACGTTCAGAAATTAAAATTTAACAATTTTTTTTTTTTAATTGTAAGTTGATTTAAAGTGTAATTTTATGAATTATTTAGTGCTAAAAAGAGAGAGAAGTTTTGATTGACGCTCGCTTCAGAATGTTTCCAATCTTGTCAGTGACACCTTTCACGTATGGTAGGACGGCAGGTTATAATAATTATTATAATAAAAAAATGTTTATTTCTCTCAAACAATCTTACATGATACAACTTATTTCTAAGAGACAATATTGTTATAGGTAACAATTATTAAGATTGAGAGAGACTGGAGCTTAAACTAAGCTAAGGTTGACGCTCTACTGTGGCTGGTTTGGCGCGTTTTTATGATGAAGGCGTGGTACTTGCCGTCCTACCATACGTGAAGGGTGTCACTGACAAGATTGGAAACATTCTGAAAGCGAGCGTCAATCAAAACTTACTTCAAGCCGCCGAAGAAGATCAACCAATTCTTACAACCTGTCAAGTGAAATATCCCCTTTCAAGCCGCAGGCGTCTACAAATTAGATTGTGACTGTGGGCTCTCCTACATAGGGCAAACAAAGAGAAGCATAGGGACCCGCGTCAAAGAGCATGTAGCTGACATGAAACATAGGCGCGATAACAAGTCTGCAGTGAGTGAACACGCCTTTGAGGGGCCTAACCATTATATTAGATATGACAAACCCAAATTCTTGCTAGGGAACGTAGATTTATTCCTAGAATGCTCCGCGAGGTTATCGAAATAAATAAATACCCTTATTTCAATAGAGATGATGGTTGGAAAATTCCACCAGCTTGGGACCCCATCATTCACAAGCTTAAGCCCCTCACACACAC
Organism: Agriphila geniculea; assembly: GCA_943789525.1. NCBI lineage: Eukaryota > Metazoa > Arthropoda > Insecta > Lepidoptera > Crambidae > Agriphila > Agriphila geniculea. The sequence continues at coordinate 26,121,473 of OX038872.1, read as the reverse complement.
TGTAAGATCTAATGATACGGTTAGTTCCTTTTGCAAATAAATAAATTAATATAAAAGACGGAGGTCGGTTTTCCTCTCCAAGTTTTCTTTCGCCATTTCTTTCTTGGAGGGGCCTCCCAAATTTTATGAAATGGTGGTAGTTTCAGTAGATTCTCTCTCTTTTTAGCACTAAATAATTCATAAAATTAAATTATAAATCAACATAAAACAATTAATAAAAAAAAATTTTGTTAAATTTTAATTTCTGAACGTCTAAAAAATTCTTCGCTTGAGGGTAGACTCACAGGCCGCTTCGGTCCCCCGTGACCACGGCAAAGCTGCAAAGTTGCCGAAACGTCGGGAAAACCAAAAATCAAACCAAATACCAACTAATTACCAAAGTACTTTTAATAAAACCGCGCTAGTATCCGTTAAAAATTGTTTTATTTCATGTCTAATGAGCACGTAAGCTTGAGAACTGAATAGTAACAAAGTAATTGTAAAATATGGTATCAAATAATTTGTACCTAATAGTACCTAATGAATGGTACTAAATAGAAACAAACTAATGGTACAATATGTTACCAAATGATTTGTACCCAATAGTACCCAATGAATTGTGCTAAATAGTAACAAAATAATGGTACTATATGGTACCGAATAATTTGTACTAAATAGTACCATTCATATAGTAGCAAACGAATGGTACAATATGGTACCAAATAAATTGTACTATATGGCACCAAATAATTTGTACTAAGTAGTACCTAATGGATGGTACTAAATAGTAGCAAAAAATGGATAGTACTAAATAGCAACAAACGAATTTTACAGTATGGTACCAAATAATTCTACTTTAATAACTTTTTTCTTATATTGTGACAAATTAATGGTACAATATGGTACTAAATAATTTTTATTTAATAATACCTAATGAATGGTGCTTAATGGTAACAAACGAATTGTACTATATTGTACCAAATAATTTGTACTAATTAGTACCTAATGAATGGCACTAAATAGAAACAAATAAATGGTACTATATGGTACTAAATTATTTGTACTAAATAGTACCTAATGAATGGTACTTAATAGCAATAAATGAATGGTACTATATGGTACCAAATAATTTATACTAAATAGTACCATTCATATAGTAACAAACAAATGGTACAAGATGGTACCAAATAATTTTTATTTAATAGTACCTAATGAATGGGACTTAATAGTAACAAACGAATGGTACTATATGGTACCAAATAAATTGTACTATATGGTAACAAATAATTTGTACTAAATAGTGACAAATGAATGGTACTAAATTATTTGTACTAAATAGTACCTCATGAATGGTACCAAATAGTTCCAAACGAATAGTACTAAATAGTAGTTACCAAAATATGAATGGTAAAATCTAGCCGTGATATACTTTAAGACCATAAGGGATCCCGCCATCTTGTTGATCACAAAAAAAAACTGTTGTTTGATTTCTCAGAAACTACTTAAGTAATCGAGCATGTGTTTTTTTTGCCTTGAGGTACAATTTAGGTACATTTTTTTGATGTAGTTATATTTTATGTATAATGGTTCAATATTGATTTATTAAGATACACCCGCCCTATTGACGTCAATATGGCGGGTGTACCTTTGATTTCGTTATAACTTTTTTCTTATTTAAGTACAAATTTTTTAATTCCAGGTACTAAATAGTACATTTTAGGTACATTTTTTTGGTATTTGAGACATTTCGATTCGCCATGATACACCCGCCATATTGACTCTCATATCGTTGGGTCATCGATCACCACAGTATACATTTTAAGCATATGGAAAGTTGATGATCGTCACCTCGTATGTGCCTTATTCCTTCTGGCTTGTGAGCTATAAAAACCTTCAGTGACGGATAAACAATTTCTTATTTTGGTATTCAGAACAAACGTGACGCAAGGGTTTATGAATGATTGACGTTTGAACATGGCACAGACGAGATGACGCTGAAGGTTATGTATGCTGGAAATAACAAAAACTAGCAAACGAAAGTCAAATTTTACTTCGTAGATGCTCAGTGACGCAAAAATAAATAAGATTTAACACTCGAACATCATAAAAAACAGAACAGATCTCATAAAATTGTTGTTTAAACAAGGCACATACAGAACCGTCTGTACCAGTTTTCATTTGTCAAAATATCGACAACTAAACCGTTTGGAGCCAAATGAAGCAGTCTAGCAGCGTCACGTTTGATAAGTGACAGTATATAACACTTCAAATCCGTTCGCGGAACGACACATCAATAGAAAAAGCAAAAACAATATTTCGACCCGTCACACTGTCTGGCCCATACTTAAAACTGTCACGTTACGTGAATTTTGCCTCACGCATATTGTAAAGCAATTAATATTAAAAAGAATTTCCGTCACTGAGGATCTAGCTTTATCTGAAACCAATCACTGCAGTACTTACGATGCAATTCGAGGTTAAAATTTGTATGAGATTTTTAAGATAGGGTGACAACAATGTACGTACGTTGATGGACAGAAAGGCTAATAATATAATGAAATTGTCCTGTTAGCACTATTATCTATTTTGTGCTGTTAGTATGTTTTACCACGGACTTTGCATTCTAGCGACTTTAGTTACCTAGATATTGATGAGATTGATCAAAAAAATACATCGTTTTTACACGATTTTTTTATATTGGATATAATTTTGTATAGATAAAGCGGATGAAAATATTTTATTGGCTAAAAATATAGATATATCGAATTAAACATATTGATATATCGTATTTTTGCAGCAAGCTTAAACATCGTTGCCAGATAGAACATACAAAAAAATCGACCAAGTGCGTGTCGGGCCACGCGCCGTAGGGTTCCGTAGTTACCTTATACCAGAATATATTTAATACCATAATTTTCGTCTGCAAAAATAACTTTGTTTTTCACAGTGTTGGTATGAATGACAAAGTTATATTTGCGGTTTTGGAAAATGTACTATATCTCAAAAACTAAAGACTATATCTCGCTCATCCTAATTTTTGTGAAAGCTTTTATTAAAATCCACAGCATATTTTTTATTTTTATTTTTCACTATCTTATTTCAAAAGTTAAAGGGGGGGGACGGACACACATTTTACCATTTTGGCGGTGTATATCTTTCAAACGGTTGACTTTGAGAAAAAAATTACTTAAGAATCTCAATGTCATTTTTAAAGACCTATCTACATGTCTGTAGATAGGTCTTTAAAAATGACATTGACACACAAATCAATACGTGTGGGGTGTCCCCCACACGTATTGGTATGAAGAAAAAAATTTTTTCAGTTTTAGTTCCATGTATGGGGAGCCCCTCCTAAAATTTTTTTTGGTTAAATTCGTTAAGCGGTTAACAGAATACAACTAACTAACCAAGTTTCAACTATGTTATCTTAGAAATTAAAGGTCTTGATGAGATCTTCATTTTAGATGACAACTGTCAAATTTAAGTTTGACAAATTTAAATTTGACATTTGTCACCTTAAATAAATATCTTACCAAGACCTGAATTTTGTAATTGAATTGACAAAAGAGGTCAGCATCCCTTCAGTGACAGCCCTTACACTTTTAGTCGTTGCGCCAACTATCTATCTAGATTCTAGACGAACGTCGCGCGGCGGCTTTTTCGCCAATACAACAGGTGATGGCTGAATGTATAAACTAAATACTCTATCTATAATAATAACTAAAACTCTTTCCAAGTTATTCAGATATGTTTCACAAAACTGGGATGCAAGACAGTTCTAACAAAACCTGGTTTAATGTTTGTAAACCAATCACAATGCACCTTTTAATCCTTAAACGGTGGGACTAAACGTTAAACTGTCACTCTGAATAAGATTTGCGCTAAAATGGCGTTAGTCCGCTGTTTAACGCCATGTTAACTTTGGCCCTAGTTTAACGAACGCACACTGAATAAGCCAGTATAGGTTGTGGTACTTGTCTGTTTTTAACTAATTAATAATTTTAGTTTAAAAATTATATGGCTATTTCATCTTAATTGATTTGTCTAGCACCTGCAAGGGTGTTGCTTTCAAATGTCGAAGTAATTCACTTCACATTGATGAGATGGCGCTGGCCTACAGCGGAGACGTGGAAAGTATTAGAAAATTTCGTCAATCCTGCTAGCGACTCGGTAGCATAATTGGTTAGTGCATTGGGCCGGAATCCTAAGGGTGCGGGTTCGAGTCCCGTCTGAGCTGCTATGGGTAAGTCGATTTTTTCTAATATTTTTCAATTGTTTTAATATTATTTTTCAAAGATTATTAATCTTAAAATTAATAATTATTGTACATATTGTGATTAAACTGTGATATCTTTATGACAATCTTATTGTTAACAAATGTCCCGCCTGCACCATACCACCACAGCGTAGGACGTGATCGAGTACATAAAGAAGAAATCCAACTTATGTTTGAGAGTTCAGCCACTGGAGTCACGCCATAATACCAGTTTGTGGTGCGCATCCCGACAGCGAGGCTTTTCATAAAGGTGGACTTCTGGCCGCAGGGTATGGTATACAGGCGCTTCAGAGGAACGCTGCCTTGTGCCACCGATTCGACAAACAAAGTGTCATCATCATCATCATATCAGCCGCACGACACCCACTACTGGGTATAGGCCTCCCCCAAGGATTTCCACGACGATCGGTCCTGCGCTTCCCACATCCAGTGGCTTCCGGCGATCTTCACCAGATCGTCGGTCCACCTTGTCGGGGGCCTACCCACGGAGCGTCGTCCGGTGCGCGGTCGCCATTCCAGAACCTTTCCGCCCCAACGGCCATCGGTTCTTCTCGCTATGTGTCCAGCCCACTGCCACTTTAGCTGAGCAATCCTTCGAGCGATGTCGGTTACTTTAGTTCGCCTGCGGATCTCCTCATTTCTGATTCGATCACGCAGGGAAACGCCGAGCATGGCCGAACAAAGTGTCAAATTGATAAATTTTTTATCAACATATTTTTAAGTTATGTACTAACAACATTGTTTTCCTTACTATAATATTATAAATGCGAAAGTCCGTTTGTTTGTTTATTTGTTTGTTTGTTTGTTACGCCTTCACGTCTCAACTACTGAACCGATCATCATGAAATTTTGCATACACGTTGTCATGGGTACAGAGAAGGACATAGGGTACCTTTTATCCCGACTAAAAGTATTGTTCCCGAGGGATAGCAAAAAAACCTTTCCACGCAGACGAAGTCGCGGGAGGCCGCTAGTTGTTTTATAAATTATATATCTTTAGTTTTAAGGTATATATCTATGGGCCATCGTTTCCTGAATATAAATAAATTAAAAAAAAAAAAAAGTAAAATCACACCAAACTGAGGCTTTTTGGCTTGGTGTTTGCATCTTGTAAGTATCATGATGATGATGTCCTCTTATCCCTACATAGGGCTCTCAGAAGGGACCTCCACTTCTTCCGGTCTTGTGCGGCCACCTCAAGATCTGTCCAGCCTTGACTGATTAAAGCAGCCTTTTTTCAACTGAGCGCCTCCAGGTGGTACGAGGGCGGCCGGGTTTTCTCCTGCCATGCGCTTGCCACTTTAGACCCTGTTTCGGGATGTGGTTGTCAGGCCTCTGTAACACATGACCAATCCAACGCCACTTCCTTAAAAGAACCACCTTGTCGATCGGCATCTGCGGGGCTACCGGCTAAAAACAATGAAGTTAATGTTAACTGTAATTTGACAGATGTATGTGATACATTGCTGCTTCGTTTTGGGACAAAGAAAAACCTACCAAAGAAAAGCAGCAACGTATTACATCCATCTGTCAAATTACAGTTAAAATGAACTTCATTGTTTTTAGCCGGTAGCCCCGCTGGTCAGTTAACTCCCACAGCCTTGCATTGGAGATGGTTCGTGGCCACCAGATTCCCAGTATCCGCCTAAGACATTTGTTGACCAATATCTGTAGCCTAGCGGTGACTTCATTTTTGACAAGCCAGGTATCGCATCCATAAAGAAGAACTGATTTGACGTTGGAGTTAAATATTTTTATTTTCGTGCGGCGTGTTATTATTGAGGACGTCCATACAGGGTCCGTTCCGGCTAACGCATCGAACTTCGATAAGTCTGCACGGCTTCAAATTAAAACAGATAAATCAAGCCTCAATCAGGCCAAAATGGTGAACCCCAACTCATGATGCCACAAGAACATCGATATCTTCTAAATAACTTCGGCAAATAGTACAACACGAAATTCCTTATTTCGATTTTTCTGTTTTAAGTTGAAGCTCGGCAGACTTATCGAAGTTCGATGCATTAGCTGGTACGGCCCCTAGTTTAAGCTGCACGTAGGCGGCTCGGGCCTTGTTTATGCGAGCTTCTACATCTGCATCCGATTCTGCGCCTCCCAGGCGGTCCATCACGTTTCCGAAATACCTGAAACGCTCTACTTGTTTGACGGCCTCGCTATTAACGTGTATGGGCGTTACATCTGAGGTGTTTAGGCGCATGCCTTTTGTTTTCTTGCGGTTTATGCGCAGGCCCTCTTTAGCAGCAGCGTGAGCGAGGTCGTCGGTCTTGGACTGAAGATGATCTCGGGCCCTATTTTTGAATCGCTCGGCTGGCGTCGAGCGCTCTTTTCGACTGGTTTTCGTTCGACATATGACTCAAAACAATGGGATGTCGAACGAAAATCGGTAGAAACGAGCGCTCGACGCCAGTCGAGTGATTCAAAAATAGGGTCCCTCGTGATGTTGCTAGTAAACACAGGTCATCCGCGAAATCGATATCCTCAAGGGTATTCCCATCAACCCAAGGTAATCCTCGCTTTGCCTTGTCAGTTACTCGGCGCATCACGTCATCCAAGACTATTACCACAGTTTAACTCCATACAGTTGTTAAACGCCTTTGATGTTGGACGACGCCGCCGCGTGCCGCCGCCCGTGTAGGTACTTACGCAATCAGCCGCAGATGTGCAAGGGTTGTCAAAATAGAAAATAAATGTGATTAATAAGTAATTATTTATTAACAACACACATACACACGAATTTTCGCATTTATAATAGTAGGTAGGTATTAGTAGAAAATAGGATTAGTGATTAGTTGAACAAGGATATAAATAATCTAACATTACGCGATCAGTGTTCAAGTGCCTATAGCCCGTGCGCAAAGCGTAGGTATGTAGGTAAGTCGGTAGGTACCTAGCTTGCTTTTAAGTACTTACTTTAACAGAACGGCCGCGGTGTCATTAACTAATTAATAGTGTTCGAGTATTTAGTAGCACAGAAAATAAATTAGTAGGTACCTATCTTGGACGAATCAAGGTACCTATGTAGGTAGGTACCACCAGTGTAATACGTAAATCTCTGGTTCACACAAGGTCGTAGGTACCCAACTATTTTGTGATCATAGCAACACGCACGATATGCTTATGTACCTAGTTCCTACATACCTTCCAAATATATAATCATTATTTATTTCACAAATCTACTTGAAGTTATTCTTTAGCTACAATTAAATTTTACTATAAAACTGCACAGCACACCACAGGTATTATTATACAAAATAAGTACCTACCTAACAGCACGAGATGATGATTGGTTAAGTAGGTAAGTAATACGAAATTACTTATAGGAAAAAATAAACTTACCTCGCATCACGGGGAAATCTATGAAATTTTAAGTCCTTGTTGTATGTCGCCGTCGAGGCACATCCGTATACGGAACAAGTGTGCACCATTATAACTAGTGGCTCCGTGAGCTGTAGACCTCGCGTTAAAAAGTAGCTCAAATTGTATGTTGTTTAAAAAATGAATCGGTTATTTGACTAACCCCTCATGTCCATTGAAGCAAATTTTACAGGAGAAACATTTTTTTAATTTCTGGATATATTATGTTGAATTGGATATCGTTTAGAATCAAATTATAAAAGTATACACATAGCTAATTAAAAAATATATCAAACACAAAAATACGAATAGACTATAGTATAAAAAAATAACAATAAACTTCAAGGACATGAGGGGTTAGTCAAATACAAGTAATTAATAGAAGAAAGACCTAACTTTAAATGATATTTTATTGAAATAAAGTATTATTTTTCATTTCAAAATGTGCCTCATCATCATCATTGCCAGTACTTGGAGGCTCCTTGAATAATTTTTGATAAAAATCTTAAATTTCCTGATTTTGTGGTTGGTGAGGTTCAAATTTATTTAAATCGTATTTTTTTATAATTTATTGTAATTTAATCACTCCTGTGGGTTAATGTTGTCGAAAATAGCAATAGTGCTGGGTGAGACTCAGTTAAAAGCTAAATGTTGGTATGTTTTGAGAGGCATTAAAAATTCTATCAAGTCTCACCTTACACTACCAGCAGCCCCCCTAGCATGAACACCGAAACGCAATATGATATAGGCATATAGCAATTTATCACGTTTAACTGTCAAAAGACAATGGAATTTGACAGTTGAGTGTCAATCAAATGCAATATTCACGCGATATATATCGTGTTTCGGTGGTCATGCTAGGGTGGCAAGAACTCTTTAGAATAGTGAAATAGCATATTTTTTTATGTTAAAATTTTGTTTTTATTTACGAGGAACTCCCCTTTCTTGAATTAAATAAAGAAACAATTTTTTAAGTATAGATTAGGCCACCATGATGTTTTATATTTATTACAGTAACCCCTCATGTCCCTGGACTTGAGGGGTTATTCAAATAAAGTCAAATTATGACACTCGAAATTTTAATGGAAGGAAATGGATTTAAAGAATTTCCTTTAATACCATGATGTGTCTTGGGTCAAAGGTTGCAATAAGCAAAAAAAACGAAATAACCCAAAAAGTGGACTTGAGGGGTTAGTCAAATAACCGATTCAAATAATCTAAAAGATGTCGCCACCTCTTTTTCCCCACACACCACGAGCTTTTCAAAGCACATAGTAGGTATGTACGTGCTGTTTGGTATATTATTTGGTAGGTATATTCACTGCTAGATGGCGCTTCTAATTTTAATAATTTTTCGAAATAAGTGATTTTTGGTAAATTTCAAAAAAATTGATAGTTTAAATAATTATACTATATTATCGAACCTGCCCACAAAATTTCATCAGAATCAGTTGAGAAATGCGACCTGTAGAGGAGATCAAACAGCCGGAAAGCTGGACTGAAATATGTTTTTTTACATATCTCCGTCATTTTAATAAATTTCGAAAAATTGCCTCTACAATAAATTATATATATTTATCAAATCTGCTCACAAAATTTCACCGGGATCGGTTGAGAAATGCGACCTGTAGAGGAGAACAGACAGCACCGGAAATCCGGACTGAAATACGATTTTTTTACATTATCTCCGCCATTTAAAGAAAAAATTAAAAACTGGCTTAACAAAAAAAATTATACAATTTTCAAACCTGCTTACAAAATTTCACGAAAATCGGTGGAGAAATGCGACCTGTAGAAGAAAACAGACAGAACTGGAAAGCCCGACTGAAATATGTATTTTTAACATTTCTCCGTCATTTTTAAAAATTTCAAAAAACTGGCGTGACAAAAAAATTCTATATTATTTTCAAACCTGCTCACAAAATTTCACGAGAATCGGTTGAGAAATGCGACCTGTAGAGGAAAACAGACAGCGCCGGAAATCCGGACTGAAATAGGTTTTTTTTAACATATCTCCGTAATTTTGAAAAATTTCAAAAAACTGGTTTGACAAAAAAAAATCTACATGCTTCTACATGCTTACAAAATTTTACTAGAATCGGTTGAAAAATGCGACCTGTAGAGGAAAACAGGCAGAGCTGGAAAACAGACTGAAATCTGTTTTTTAACATATATCCGCCATTTTGAAAAAAATCAAAAAACTGGCTCAACAAAAAAATTCTGTATAATTTTCGAACCTGCTTACAAAATTTCACAAGAATCGGTTGAGAAATGCGACCTGTAGGCTGGAACAGACAGCCGGACATACGAAAGAATTTTTGCGCAAGCTGAAGCAGAGACGCTTCGCTCGCACTTCGTGCTCGCTCGTTCAATTATGTACGATAGTAAAATTGTACCTAATAAACGAAAGCGACATATTTTTTTTTTAAATGGTCGCTCGCAATGCATGATTTATTCGGTCGCGTCACTCGCGCCGGCCTTCCGCGTTCGAGTGCCCAAACTCGGCGAGTTTGGGTACTCCGAGCCGCGCCGCCCGACCCCCTCGAGACCCCCTCCGTTGCTCTGCGCAAGTACATTCATTTTTCAACTGTGTGGAGTTAAACTGTGCTATTACGAACAACAGCGGTGATAGTAGGCATTCTTATTTTACTCCGGCAGTCACTGGTATCGGCTCTAAAAGTTGCCCGTTATTAACTTTTTACAGTTGAAGAATCACTATGTGGCAATAATAAACAGATTTGACTTAGTGAATTGTTGTTTATTTGTAGTTAAACTAAATATTAACAAGTGTTTAAGAAGTATTTGAATATGCGAAAAGATCACCAGTTGTCAAGATAGAAAAATCTATCAACAAGTAATTTGCCATGGTTACTACCATAGATATACAATAGAGAACTAAAGAGCTATCTATAGTATATAGTCTCTTTACACCCTCCGAACTTTTAAGAATTTTTAAATTCTCTTTAAGCCAATCTTTCCACTTATGTGTTTGGTCCTCTTATGGTACTCATATTTAGGATTGTGAGAAACTTCAGCAACAGCTGCCAGTACGAAGTCATCATACCGTTGTGGCGGTTGTATTGCTAATCTGTCTCTAAGATTGTAATGATTCGGTTCAGGTTCTTGTTCGATTTCAGCTACATAGTCGTTGACAAGAGCTTCGTGTTCAGATATTTCATGATACTCTTCATTGTCACTGTCAATGACAAATGTTCTGTCTGTTGCTTGACCATTAACGACTTCTTGTTGATTATCATCATGCTGAGTAGATTCTGCGTCTATGACATTTTCAAAGCGATTATTGTCTTCGTCATCGATGTCTACTTGCATGCTTTTTCTTTCTGAATCCGAATTACAAATCTTGTTTTCATTATATGTCAATTTGTTGATTTGAACGTTGATGTCAATCTGTTGAGTAGAGTTTGAGTAATAGTTTGCTTTTACAACTTTTACATCTTTGGAAATAAATGTTTTGCGTTTGGACGGAACGAAGACCCTGTAGGCTTTGCTGGTATCAGAGTATCCAACAAACAGTCCTGGTATAGCTTTCGAGCCAAATTTATGACCTCTGGGTCCTTTATTCAGTATGAACGTTTTGGATCCAAAAGGATGGAGATGAGAAACACAGGGCTTTCTTAACACCCATTTCTCAAATGGTGTTTTGTTTTCAATAGCACTGTTCACACTTCTATTGGACAGGTAGTTTGCTGTGCAGATTGCTTCTGCCCATAATTGCATTGGTGCATTTGCGTCAATAAGCATGGCTCTGGCTTTCTCCAATAATGTTCGATTCTTCCGTTCAGCGATACCATTTTGGTGTGGGGTATAAGGTGCGGTCAGTCTTCGCGCAATTCCGTGTTCTCTTAGATAGGCTTGGAATTTCCCGTTGATGTATTCCGTACCGTTGTCCGTTTGCAAATGTTTGATTTTGTTGCCTGTAAAGTTTTCCATTTCTTGTTTATACTCTTTGAACTTATCAAGGACTTCTGATTTGTTCTTCAAAAAATAGACCCGTCCGTACCTACTGTAATCGTCAATAAAAGTTACAAAGTATTTGTTTTTTCCCTGAGATGGTGTACTAATTGGACCACATACGTCACTGTGTACAATCTCTAGACGTTCAGTAGTTCTGGGTGTAGTTCGTTTAGGAGGGCTTGGCACTTGAGTTAGTTTTGATTGAATGCAGGTTTCGCAATCTGACAAAGTCTCATTTTTATTAAAGTTTAATCCAATTAACGTCTCATTGTTGAGAGCTGTGTGGAGGTCTTTGTCGTTCATATGTCCAAGCTTCCTGTGCCAGTCTTGTATTGTGTTTGTAGAACTTGTTGCAGACGTTGCTGTAAAGCTTCTTTCAATGTTTGGCGATCTAACGTAGTAGAGGCCATTTGATTTTTCTGCTGTCATCAGCAATTTTCCTGTTTTATTGCGTATGACTGCTTTGTCTTTATCAAACTTCACTGTGGCACCGTGATTGGTCATACTAGACACTGAGAGTAGGTTAACAGAGAGTGCGGGTACAAATAGTGAGTCTTCGAGATGAATTCTTTGTAGTTTGTTTTTCAAATTCAAAGTAACTCTGCCTTCTCCTTTGATATCAGCAGAATGATCTTCTGATGCAAAGTTGAGTTTTCTTGACACTGACTTCATGTCTTTGAAGTATTCACGTTGATGTGTCATATGAGATGTGCAACCGCTATCAAGTACCCAATCGTTTTGATTATTCCTGTTCAAGGTAAGAAGACACTCTTCAGCATAGTTAGTTGTCGGAGTGAGAGATTTGTTAGACTTCCTCTCTTTGTTTTTCTTCCAGCAGTTTGAGCATATTTTGTGTGTCTTTTTCTGAAATATATTTCTTCCAGTTTTCTTGCAGACCTTACAAAAAGTATAGAGTGCGTTTTCTTTTTGGGTTTGCTGACCAGGATCGTACTGTTCATCATTGTGATGTCGAGCTTCACTCTCTTCTATAATTTTAATTTTAAGTTCTTCTGGTTTCGGCAGGATGTCGCGTGACTCTATGGCAACACGAAAATTTTCGTATTCTGAGGATAGACTATATAACATCATTATCGTCAACAGATCCTCGTTTATGTTTACATCCATATCCGCCAGTTTGTCAACTGTGTCCATCAACTTGTTTAAGTGTGCACGCACATCGTTTCCTTCTAGTTTTGTAAGAGTTAGTTGCTTGAGAAGGGATGCTTTACGTGCGGGACCTTTGCTTGCATAAATTTCTTTAAGTTTATCCCAAAGAGCCTTTGCAGAAGTGCACTTTTTAATTTCCTTTAGCTGTGAGGGGGCGATTATAAGGATTAGCTCTGATTTCGCCTGTCTGTCACCCTCAACGGCTTCGGCACTCGCGTTTGGGGCTAGAGGAATAGTGACATACTTCCATAAATTGTTTTTCACTAATATTGCTTCTGCTTGGATTGCCCATGTGTCGTAGTTATCTTTTTCAAGTGGATCTATGTGGTATGTCCTCGGCATGTTTGTAATAGCACAAAGAACGTTTCACTTGATTCGCTTGATTTTTGTTTGTATACGCTCTGCTACCATATTAACTTTTTACAGTTGAAGAATCACTATGTGGCAATAATAAACAGATTTGACTTAGTGAATTGTTGTTTATTTGTAGTTAAACTAAATATTAACAAGTGTTTAAGAAGTATTTGAATATGCGAAAAGATCACCAGTTGTCAAGATAGAAAAATCTATCAACAAGTAATTTGCCATGGTTACTACCATAGATATACAATAGAGAACTAAAGAGCTATCTATAGTATATAGTCTCTTTACACCCGTTGTGCATCACTCGGCAAGAGGAACCCAAATAAAGGCATCTAATTACTTTTGTGACCTTGTCTGGTATACCTCTTCAAGTATGCGCCATATACTGGACCACTTTACCCTATCAAACGCTTTTTCGAAGTCAACGAACAAAGTGTTGCTGCATTTCGTTATATTGCTCCAAAATCATACGCAAAACGTTGATCTGGTCTGTGCAAGATCGACCCGCTCTAAAACCACTCTGTTCTTCTCTTACTGTGTTATTCAGAGATGTTTCACAAAACTGGGGTGCAAGACTGTTCTAACAAAACCTGGTTTAATGCTTTTAAACCAGTCACAATGCACCTTTTAATCCTTAAACGGTGGGACTAAACGTTAAACTGTCACTCTGAATACGATTTGCGCTAAAATGGCGTTAGTCCGCAGTCTAACACCATGTTAACTTTGGCCCTAGTTTAACGAACGGTTGCAATCGCCGCCCTTGTTAACCGGTTCAACAAAATTTTGCACAGAACCTTTGAGCAAACAGGCAGCAAGTTGGTCCCTCGCCAATTGGAACACTGAGTCAAGTCTCCTTTCTTCGGTAGCTTAATGATGATGCCTTCTTTCCAGCTTTCGGGTGCCTGTTCTGTTTCCCAAATAAATGTCATCAGGGGCAGCAGCATATCAGCTGTGGCATCGGCATTGGCCTTAAGCGCATCAATAGGAATGCCATCGTTGCCTGGTGCTTTGCTGCTCTTTAGGCTTTTTATGGCGGCACAGATTTCAGCCTTATCTGGAGAATCGACCTTAACCTTGTATGCTCTAAGACTCTAACATCCAGAACTTCACAAGCTATCTCCGCATCATTGTGATCCAGATCATCCTCCTCGCCAACTACCGTAAGGAAAACCTCTGCGAAATGCTCGTGTCATCTACGCAGTTGATCATTCTGCGCACTAAGAAGCTTCCCATCTTTGTCTGCTACCGGTCTTATAGTTAGAGGTTTCTTGTAAGTCTAATTTGACTTTAAAAGAAAAACTTTTTAAGATATTAAAATTTATTTAGTTAGAACAAAAAGATATAAATTTACTTAACTCTTAAATTTTTCGGAACCCCTGAGAGCCTCTTATGGAACCCCATGGTTCCACTAAACAATATTCGGAACCGCTGCCCTAAACTATGCCCAGGCTTAACAGCTATATAACAAAAAAAGTTTCATTCGAATCCGTACAGTATTTCCAGAGATAGCGTGTTCAAACTGACAAACAAACAGATACACTTTTTTTAATTCTTTCTCTATTACTATGTCTCCATCGGCCCAAAAATTTTTTTTTCAAATATATTCAATGTACAGACACTTTTTAGGGTTCCGTACCAAAATGGTAAAAAAGGAACCCTTATGGTGTGACTCAGTCTGTCTGTCTGTCTGTCACAGCTGGCTATCTCGAGAACTACTAATGATATCACTACAAATTTGGAACAGTTTAAAATGACATTTGCCCAACTATTTTGCAAATAAGAAAGGATTAAAAAATAAATATCTTTTTTACAACGGGGACTGAAAAGGGGTCTCAAAAATTTGAAGTGAGGTGACTAGGGCATGTGGGGTATCATATGAAAGAGCGCCGTTTCACGTTTTTAATCATTTTTTAGGCCGCATAGTTTTCGACTTATGATGAAAAAAGTAAAAAAATTACCGTTCCCCCCCTTATCTCCAAAGTTTGCAAAGAGAAAAATATGAAATAATTCTATGTAATAGCAGTTTATATAAAGATTACAGGAAAAATAAAACGATTTCTCAATATAGTATACTTTTTTGAAATTATCAAATTTCTAAAAAGTTAACATTAGTTCCACTATAGGTCAAGAGATGGCGCTGACCTAAAACTGCAATAATAATTTTATTATTCTACTCTGCTGTGTATTTATTATGATAGTACGGAACCCTCGGTGCGCGAGTCCGACTCGCTCTTGACCGGTTTTTTTTACAGTTTTATTACTTATATGTATGGATAAAAGAATTAACCTGTGATGTTTAACACTATAACATTTTAGAATACCTAGTAAGTAGAATTACTTATATTAGTATAGTATTATATTATTATCTATGGTACTAGTCTGTTTTTCAACAAATCATTAATATGTACATTAATGTGATTGAACTGTGATATTTGATATTATTATTGTTATCAAAATAACTTTTTAGTGTCATACCTTAAGCGTTAATAAATCACAACTTGTTGAATTGATTTCCTGAAGTTTTATTTGATTAAAAAAAATTAAAAAAATTGAAAACATTATTGCCCTGCCAAAAACGAACTAAAAAGTTAATTAAAAAAACAAGTGTCATTGCAATCAGGGGACCGTTTTGTGAAACAATTTTTAATCAAAGAGGTCCCCCGACTGCAATGACACTTGTTATTTAGTTAACTTTTTAGTTCGTTTTTGGCAGGGCAGTCGTATTTTTAATATTTTTTAAATTTATTTAATTTATTTTACACATTTTAGGGACAAATGATATAGTTTTGGAATGTGCGCCTTTCATTTGATGCCCATATTGTAATAAATGAAGAAAAAATATTTTTTTCTCATTTAAAAGTGGCGTCGTACAGTCGCCATATTGACTTTAAAAAAATATAGCCAGTGTCACTCGGAATGATGTAAGGATTCTAACGATACCCCATACATCTAAATCCGTTAAGCCATTTAGAAGTTATGGTGGAATAAAGAAACTCACATACCAACAAACATACATGAACCCTGAACACATATACACTCCTTTTTTGAGCAGTCGTGTAAAAACCTAAAAGTAATGTGCTACGATACGCTACAAACAATCTCAGTAAACTTCAATACGATGTCCGCAAAAATAATACTTCATGGTCAGTATGGTCACCCTAGTTTATTTACATACAAATTTTAACCTCGAATTGCATCGTAAATACTGCAGTGATTGGTTTCAGATAAAGCTAGATCCTCAGTGACGGAAATTCTTTTTAATATTAATTGCTTTACAATATGCGTGAGGCAAAATTCACGTAACGTGACAGTTATAAGTATGGGCCAGACAGTGTGACGGGTCGAGATATTGTTTTCGCTTTTTCTATTGATGTGTCGTTCCGCGAACGGATTTGAAGTGTTATATACTGTCACTTATCAAACGTGACGCTGCTAGACTGCTTCATTTGGCTCCAGACGGTTTAGTTGTCGATATTTTGACAAATGAAAACTGGTACAGACGGTTCTGTATGTGCCTTGTTTAAACAACAATTTTATGAGATCTGTTCTGTTTTGTATGATGTTCGAGTGTTAAATCTTATTTATTTTTGCGTCACTGAGCATCTACGAAGTAAAATTTGACTTTCGTTTGCTAGTTTTTGTTATTTCCAGCATACATAACCTTCAGCGTCATCTCGTCTGTGCCATGTTCAAATGTCAATCATTCATAAACCCTTGCGTCACGTTTGTTCTGAATACCAAAATAAGAAATTGTTTATCCGTCACTGAAGGTTTTTATAGCTCACAAGCCAGAAGAAGTAAGGCACATACGAGGTGACGATCATGAAAGTTTGTATATTGAATGTTCAATTTTTTTTACTTTCCATTTTAAAAATGTATTTTATAGCGACCGATGACTTAGTGATAAATCTGTTGGAATTCACCCGTTTAGCGTGATTCGGAACGTGAGCATGCGAATCTCCGTGCCACTGAATAATTCCATTCTAAAACTACCTAGAAGTAATGTACCGATGATATACGTTCTTATTTCAGATATCAAATCGATTGTACCGGCTTCCCGGCAGAATGATTGACAAAAGCATGTGGCACGGAGATTCGCATGCTTTGAGGTTATGTTTTTTGTTAAATCGTCGAATTCCAGATCAATCGGAGCCTGTACCGCTGGGTTGATGTATTTGTAGCCGTTACATATTCATTGTAACAGCTACAAACACATTTGTTGCTCATGTAACGCAACAGGGACAAAGATATGGCGATCTAAAGTTTTAAAAGCATGCGACTCTCCGGCCCACACGCTTAAGTCTAAAATACTGGTGAAAATTGTATTAAGATTAAAAATAAGCAAGTTTACGTAACCGTTTGATCACGATAAACGGCCCGAAAACATATTTTCACTATATCTTCATTCGTTTTAGAGAAATAAGTAAATTTATTTACTATGATTTATTATGAATAATCAGTGTGTAGGGTGACCATATCGTCGGTCCGTAGGAATCATTAGGCTGTTTCTAATAAAATTCAAGTTGAACTACATAATGTTGAGGGTTGATTTGCCTACATACTCGTACGTATCGTACCTACTATCATACTGTTACTGACTATGCAATATTGCAATATTTTTTAGGGGACGTAAAAAGATGACTTTTATCCTAATCGAGATGACAAAATACAAACAAACAAATGAGAACGTAGGTAACCTTATAAAAACGTGTTAAAAATGTGAACGTCATAATTGGTATAATAATTGCCCACTCAGTACCAGTCACCCATCATCATCAGTATCAGTCACCCATTAATTTAGGTCTCGGTTGAATGCAACCGAACTGAGAACTTCCTTCGTTTTTTGAAGTATTAGTCTTTCAAAATAGGTATCTAAAAACACTTCAACTTGCATTTTAGACCGATCGGGATAAGTTTTTAGCTTTTAAAAATATTAAAGTTTGTTTTTTTCGTATATAGTTTCTGCACCATTCACTTAGCCTAATACATGAAATTGTGTCATTTTGGTTTGATGCATAAGTAACAATTTAGGTTTTTGTCTTTTTTAACGCTATCGGACGAAAAGAAAATTAAAGTTGAAAATTTTACTTTCATGATGATTATGAAGTTGTAACCGATGTACTTACTTGAGCTTTTTGTGTCATCTTTGTCCACGGGAATACTGTTATTTGACTATTACCTAAAGCGTTACCTTAGTAACTCCAAAAGAATATTACAATTGGTTAAATAAGTGTTAAATGTTTTAGATCAATAGTATCTGTTGTACATAATGTTTTGTGCTAAATTCATCAATGGAATTTTCAGCTTTTTATTTTTTTCTTTTCAACACCCTGTAAAAGTCACAAAAGAAAATGGGGGGTGGGGGGGTGGGAGCCGGGGCACCGCTGTTTGCTGCGTACTTCGAGCACCGCTGCTACGTACTTTGCCGTTCGAGCGACTTTGGGTAAAAGAATTTGTAAAAAGTAGCCTCTATTTCGTATTGAGCCAGCACAATATCCCACTTCAAATTAATTCGCCTAATTTAAAGTAAGTAAGTGACTTAAGTGACGCCTAAGCATAGGTACTGAAGTTCGGTGACACATTTGAAGTAACGAGTAGGTAGGTAGGTAAGAAGTATACGAACGAATATAAATACATTTGATGATACTGTGGCCGCGTTCCGAATCACGCTCACAGCGCTGTTAGCGCGTATCCGACCAAATTAAATAGTCACAAAATATTACACAGATAGGGTATTTGTGTACCTACTTCATTTAATGGATTATAGGCTAACAGTGCTGTTGGCGTGATTTGGAAGCAGGCATGTGTTATTATTGTCAATTACAGTCTCATTGATGAGATGACATCATTAACATTCTTGTACTCTACCTCTTGCAAAGTTTAAAAAGAAAGGATTACCTACCTACTGTAACAAAATATTTTTTGAGGGTAAGGAAATAAAAACCGGTCAAGTGCGAGTCGGACTCGCACACAAAGGGTTCCGTACCAAAAAACGGCTAAAAAATCACGTTTGTTGTATGGGAGCCCCCTCAAATATTTATTTTACTAGCTGACCCGACAGACGTTGTCCTGTCTTAGTTATAAATATTAAATTCGAATTGGTATAAATTATTGAAAAGTTTAGTTCAGAGATTAGTAGGTAAGTACCGTTCCCGTTTCCGTTTTCGTTCTCGTTCCCGTTCCCATTTACTTTAAAACCCAACAGCTTTATAAATAACCAAGTACCTATACATCACTTGTTATGTTAGTAACGTGTATGTTAGTCTATTCAAACTTACTAATAAGGCGTGATGGCTCTGAACTAACCGTGATGAGCACTAAGAAATTCAGTTTTCTTATAACCTCTTTGTAAGAAAAAAAAAATATTTTACATGTATTTTATTAATAAAATAACTCCGAACGAAGCATCTGTTTTATTACATCCTTAATTGTATGTTTTTTTTTATCGTTGTTCGCGCGTATCTTCGACATTTATGGACCGATTTTGATGATTCTTTTTTTGTTCGATTCAATTTTTTTGCGAAATGGTCCCATTTATTTTTTTTTCAAATCGGTTCAGTAGTTTTCAAGGTATCCTGAAAACACTATGATTTTGCATCAACTAACT
The DNA here is from genome assembly GCA_943789525.1 of Agriphila geniculea. NCBI lineage: Eukaryota > Metazoa > Arthropoda > Insecta > Lepidoptera > Crambidae > Agriphila > Agriphila geniculea. The sequence continues at coordinate 26,101,734 of OX038872.1, read as the reverse complement.
TGACTATTTTGTTATTTATGAACCGAATAAGATGATTCTTTTTGTTGGGTAAGAGGTACTTTTAGTCTTTTTAACCGACTTCAAAAAAAAGAAGGTTCTCTTTCAGTTTGACCTGTATGAATGTATGTTTCTCCGCGAATATCTCACGTTTGACTGAGCCGATTTTTCTACCAAATAATATACTTACACTACACTACCTAATAGAGAAGGTACTTACACTAAAAACAAAAAAATAAAAATTGTTTTAAAAATAAAAAAAAATGTTTTAAAAAACAAAAAACCAACTTCAAATAACCTGCCTCTAAAAAGCAAGAAATAATATTCAAATCATTAGATATGCATTATCATTGTTATATAATAACAACACGTATATTGAAGTCGGGTAGGGCTTTTAGAATAAAAAAACGAAGTTGTACTCCAGCCCCACCCGACTTCAATAGACGTGTTGTTATTATATAACAATGATAATGCATATCTAATGATTTGAATATTATTTCTTGCTTTTTAGAGGCAGGTTTTTTGAAGTCGGTTTTTAGTTTTTTTTAAAAGGTAAGTAAATACTAAAGTTTAATTTTTCAAGTTTTGACTTATGTAGTAAGCATAAATTACTTTACAACCATTGAAACTTGTCCCAAGTAACAATACAAAAACTCACATACATACAAACGTAGAGCAGTGTGGAACAATGCAACACCAAAAGCTCTGAGTCTCATATTTCTCTCATTTTTAAAGATATGAATTCCGTTTTTAGAGGAACGGAATCTACTTAATTAGGTATAAAATGGCAGTTATAGTTTCATTAATAAATAGATACATAAACCAATAAGAAGACTTTTAAAAGAAAATGGGAATTGTTTCATTGTGTCCACCTAGGTGTACACAATGAAACATCCTCTGTCCAACAATGAAACACTGTTATTAATTTTGACATTTTCATATTTAGTGGAACAAGTAAATGACAAAATCTGTTGAATTCCAACCGATTAAGGTTTTCTCAAGGTATTGCATAATTATTCAGACTTTAAAAGTACCTATAGGTTTATCTCAGGTACAATGATTTGTGTGTGACTTAAAGATAAATGAGTCTAATTTTTTTTAAATCGTAGTTATGTACCTTTTATAGGCAATAACGATTTAAAATCAACAATTACTTATAATAGGCATTAATCTCTCAGGTAAAATTCTACATACTAAAAGATTAATGAGTCTGAAAATCACAAATATTAGGTAGTAGTAGTGGAAACACTGTTACATTGTGTCCACCCTTGAGCTGTGACATTCTTGGACACCTGGGGTATTTTAGAATAACATCAAAAAATAATCTACCAAAATCGAACAATTTATTAGGTAGTATCATAGTTATTCTGTGGTAATGTAGTCCACGTGAATCTATGATACATGTACAAATATATTGATTAAAAAACACATTCGATGAGAAAGGCAACTGTCAAAAAAGCATTTTTTTAAAAGCCCACGACTTATGACAATTATTCTTAATGAAGGCTTTACAAAGTGACATTTTAAAAAAATAGTAACTATTTGCCTCTAGATGGCGTTGATGGAAAGAGAAGTGTAAAAATTGGCTTTTAAAAATAAACGGCCTGTACCAAAGAGGCAAATAAGCGTTCGCTGGCTGACATCTGGCCAAAGAGAAACATTTTAGGGTAACATCAGATTTGCCTGCCTACCTGAGTACTCTTCGAAGCTGAGTAAAAAAATCACATTGACACATACATTTTTATCAACGCCATCTTATCTATCGAGCATACAGTTTTTTGTCATTTTGAAAAACCCTAATTGAAAAACAGTTTGGTTAATATTTTTACAAAAATCCTCCGACTAAAAGTAATGAACATACTCTGTCTGTCAGCTTCATCATCAGACCCTGGACTTCGTCTCCCATTAGAGTACTCGTCAAAACAATAGGGATGACGACTACTGAATAAAATAACAAAATACTAATAAAAACCGTAAACATATTGAACTTTTAGAGTAGCTTGTATACCTCTTGGTTTTATATATTGCGTATTATTTGTTTTTTTACCCTTCAAAGTTGGACGGACAAGTCCATTTAAAAAGTTTAAAATATTTAAAAATAAATAATACATTTAATTAATCCATAAAATTTATAGCAAATTTGTATAAGAAACAATTTTGATAAACACAATATTTAATATAGCTGCCAAACTTTCCTACGCGTTGCATACAAACACCTAGGCGTGACGTCATAACCAGGGTAGCCGTTAGTATGGAGCGTTTTCGGGTGAGTCCAATTTGTGTGCATTTTAAACTGTGATATCTCGGGCAGTTTTCACGCTAGCGAAATAATTATTTTACCAATGTTTCTTTTTTTGAGAGGTAATTTATGTAACATAAAATAAAAAAAAATTTCGTCATGCCTATTCTAACGAGCCCAAACACGATGGGGTTGTAGGTTTTATCATAGAATTCCTGTGGGCTTCTTCCGGCTTCATCATCAGATCAGCTCAATGACACCATAATATTGCATTGCCTTCCAGTTCTGACCTATTTTCAAAGTTTCAAGTCTCTAGGTCATCGGAAAGCTAGGATAAAATCGTTCGCAATATATATCTATAAATATTAGGTCTTTACTTATGAACTTGCCGATATTTTGTCACATACAGAGAAAATAATAACTTCTATGTTTTAAAACATTTAACAATATCTTGATTTACGTATGTCGAATTATGACCATGATAGTCAACTATCAGTAAAAATAAAGTCCTTTTTTTAAGCTTTCATAGCATTAAAAAAAGATCTTGAAAGTTACTCTTTTTTTTGTGAGCCAAAAAAGGGTGACCGGAGGGGTTGTAACTTAGCCAAAACTTATTTTTTTCGCCTATCGTAAATGGAATAGGTTAGCATAGTGTTCAAACATTAGTACATAAAAGTTTTGTTACAAGAGTGTTAACGGTTGTTAAATGAACAAAGAAAATGCTAGTATGAAAAATGCAACTTCTTGAAAATTCTCCATACAAATCGGCAATTTCATAGGTAAAGACCTATTATATACGGTTACGAAAACCTGCTTATTTTTAATCATAATACAATTTTCACCAATATTTTAGACTTAAGCGTGTGGGCCGGAGAGTCGCATGCTTTTAAAACTTTAGGTCGCTATTGCGTTACATGAGCAACGAATGTGTTTGTAGCTGTTACAATAAAGCACGTTCCAGACGGATTTAATCACGCCTCCCAACCAAGGTCACCTTGGTGGAAGCTTGATGGGGGCGTGGTTTCCATCCGTGGATTGTGTTGCGGCTACACGAGTTTACATCCAAGCGCCGCCAACTAGGGCTGCCAACCATACTATAATAATATGTCGTATTATACTATGTTTCGGGTCTGCGTGCTATATACTATTGAAGAAATATATAGTACGCAAAAATACTATATTTTCAACATCGATCGCTAAGAAACAAATGTTTCTTTTTTTTTAATTTGTGATCGTGAATTTTGACTGATTCTATAGCGTGTAGTGTATAGTCACACCATATAACAAATACTATGTGTATAGTGTATTGTATCTGAATTCTGAACGTATCTATCTGTCTTATTGCGTTCCAAACTTGTCAATATAAAATTGACAACTTAATTAAATCTTAATCCATGGACGAAATATATCTTAATCTTAACCATGGACGAATTTCTTTCATGTCTTAACTTAATCAGTAATACTGATACAATCGTAAGTAAGTTAAAAACGAGTTTTTAATTTACTTATATTTAATTAATATTGATGGTAGAAAATAATATGAGACTTTTATTTTGATTCATGATTGTTTTATTTATGGTTTATGATTTTGACCAAAACATTGTTCAAAAATGCAAAAAGTTCAAAAAATATAGTTTTTATAAAAAGTAAAATATAATAATATATTTGCCTAATTTTTGCCTTTTCCATAAACTACTATATTATTTTAAAGTGTACTAATTTTTTTAGCCTTATTTGAAAAATACTGTATTTCGCCTTAGACATGTTGGCAACCCTAGCGCCGACACTCTTTCCCATTCCACGGTAAAGATATCTATCAGTACTGTAACTCGGCCCTGTCCTTGAAATAATTACCTAAATAAACCCGCGCTGGTTCAATCAATTAATTTTAAGGCAATAATATAACTAGATTAACAAAACTAATGGTAAAATAAAAAAAAAATACATTATTGATGGGAGAAACAAATTATTTAATAATCCTTAGTACAATACCTACGTATTATATAATATTTTAAGTATACTTAATCTTAGCTTTCGGACTTTCCAGGTATTTAAAAATGTAAGGTATCTCTGGATTATTGGTTAATTATATTTATAATAAAAACAGCACAATCTGCACTTTGCAATAGTAAGAACTTATATTTCAATCAATAGTACCTATTGAATTTTTAGACTTTTGGCATTCAGAATGTTATTTCTATATTAAGGTAATAAATATAATAGAAAAAAACCCGGCCAAGTGCGTTTTGGGCAACACGCCGTACGGTTCCGTAGATACCTTATACCACACCATATTTAATACCATTATAATTTTTCGTCTGCAAAAATAACTTTGTTTTTCAGTGTTGTTATGAATGACAAAGTTATATTTGCGGTTATGGAAAATGTGCTATATCTGAAAAACTAATTACTATATCTCATTTAAACCAATTTTTATTGAAAGTAATTATTAAGACCTACATGCAGCATATATGTTTTTTAGATTTTTCACTTTCTTATTTCAAAAGTTAAAGGGGGGGGGGAGGATAAACATTTTACCACTTTGGAGGAGTATATCTTTCAAACCTTAGACTTTGAGAAAAAATGTCTTAAAAACCTCAATGTCAATTTTAAAGACCTATCTATTGACACCTCACACGTTCGCAGTTGCAGTTCCATGTATGGAGAGCCCCCCCTTAATCTTTATTTTTGTTATTTTTGTGTTAAAATCGTTAAGCGGTTAACAGAATACATCTACCAACCAAGGTTCAATTGTGTAATATTAATACTTTTGGAATAAAATGGCTGTGACAGAAGGACAGATAGACAGACAGACATGACGAATCTATAAGGGTTCCGTTTTTTGCCATTTAGGCTACGGAACCCTAAAAATACTAGAAAAAATTGACTCACCCGTAACCCGTAGCAGCCGAGCCATTTGAGCCCGTCTGAACTGCGAGGGCTGAGTCGATATTTTATAGTATTTTTTCTATTATATTTATTACCTCGTACATCTTTCGTTCATCACTGCGGCGCATTCGCGACTGTTTGTGTACCGAGTGCAGACTGCAGACTGAACTCGAGGGCCGAGGCGCGTAGGTACGACTCGCTTTTCGACTATTTGTACAGATGACACTTGCATATAAATTGGCAAGAGAAAGATGAGACAAAAGATGCGCAATAGCCACAAACACTAAAATTTGTGGCGCTGCACATCTTTTGTCTCGTTTTTATCTTGCCAATAAAATGCCGGGCAGTATATGAAGTTGGAGTACTGATAAATATCATTACCGTGCCTGTGTTGGAACCATGGGCGTAATTTGGGGGGGGCAAGGGGTGGCAGTTGCCCCCCCAGAATTGTCCAACCCTCTATTTTGCCCCCCCAGAATATTAGTGACTCAAAAACGTGGCATTTCCTACATTTATTATTAATAAGCCCTAATTCTTACTATTTAGAGCAGCAGAGTTACCAAGAAGGGGAAAAATTCCCTCCAAAATTGGGGGAGGGAGTAAGGTTCCCTTTGAATCTGTAGAGCAGTATGACAAAGCAAGGGTCGAAAATGGTCAGTACAGTCAGTAAAAGTCGTTTTTTTTACTTCGGTCAGTAAGTCAGTTTTTCAAAAAAATGGTCGGTAACGTCAGTTTTTTAGCTACCAACGTTATTTTTTAAACACTTTTAGACCGAGCGAGCACGGAGTGCGAGCGAAGCGTCTCTACTTCAGCTTGGGCAAAAATTATTTCGTATGTCCGGCTGTCTGTTCCAGCCTACAGGTTGCATTTCTCAACCGATTCTTGTGAAATTTTGTGAGCAGGTTCGAAAATTATATAGAATTTTTTTGTCGAACCAGTTTTTTGAAATTTTTCAAAATGGCGGAGATATGTTAAAAAAACGAATTTCAGTCCGTTTTCCAGCTCTGCCTGTTTTCCTCTACAGGTCGCATTTTTCAACCGATTCTAGTAAAATTTTGTAAGCAGGTTTAAAAATGACGTAGATTTTTTTTGTCAAACCAGTTTTTTGAAATTTTTCAAAATAGCGGAGATATGTTAGAAAAGCCTATTTCAGTCCGGATTTCCGGCGCTGTCTGTTCTCCTCTACAGGTCGCATTTCTCAACCGATTCTCGTGAAATTTTGTGAGCAGGTTCGAAAATAATATAGAATTTTTTTGTCACGCCAGTTTTTTGAAATTTTCCAGAATGATGGAGAAATGTTAATAATACATATTTCAGCCGGGCTTTCCAGTTCTGTCTGTTTTCTTCTACAGGTCGCATTTCTCCACTGATTCTCGTGAAATTTTGTAAGCAGGTTTGAAAATTGTATAGATTTTTTTTGTCAAGCCAGTTTCTTTTTTTTAAATGGCGGAGATAATGTAAAAAAATCGTATTTCAGTCCGGATTTCCGGCGCTGTCTGTTCTCCTCTACAGGTCGCATTTCTCAACCAATTCTCATGAAATTTTGTGAGCAGGTTCGAAAATAATGTAGAATTTTATTGTCACGCCAGTTTTTTGATTTTTTTTTAAATGACGGAGAAATGTTAATAATACATATTTCAGTCGGGCTTTCCAGTTCTGTCTGTTTTCTTCTACAGGTCGCATTTCTCCACCGATTCTCGTGAAATTTTGTAAGCAGGTTTGAAAATTGTATATTTTTTTGTCCAGCTAGTTTTTAATTTTTTCTTTAAATGGCGGAGATAATGTAAAAAGAATCGTATTTCAGTCCGGATTTCCGGCGCTGTCTGTTCTCCTCTACAGGTCGCATTTCTCAACCGATTCTCGTGAAATTTTGTGAGAAGGTTCGAAAATAAAATAGAATTTTTTTGTCACGCCAGTTTTTTGAAAATTTTCAAAATGACGGAGAAATGTTAATAATACATATTTCAGCCGGGCTTTCCAGTTCTGTCTGTTTTCTTCTACAGGTCGCATTTCTCCACCGATTCTCGTGAAATTTTGTAAGCAGGTTTGAAAATTATATAGATTTTTTTTTGTCAAGCCAGTTTATTTTTTTTAAATGGCGGAGATAATGTAAAAAAATCGTATTTCAGTCCGGATTTCCGGCGCTGTCTGTTCTCCTTTACAGGTCGCATTTCTCAACCAATTCTCGTGAAATTTTGTGAGCAGGTTCGAAAATAATATTGAATTTCTTTGTCACGCCAGTTTTTTGAAATTTTTTAAATGACGGAGAAATGTTAATAATACATATTTCAGTCGGGCTTTCCAGTTCTATCTGTTTTCTTCTACAGGTCGCATTTCTCCACCGATTCTCGTGAAATTTTGTAAGCAGGTTTGAAAATTGTATATTTTTTTGTCCAGCTAGTTTTTAATATTTTCTTTAAATGGCGGAGATAATGTAAAAAGAATCGTATAGGTAAAAGTACAATATTAGTGAATGAAACTGACTAAAAATCGCGCTGCACCGCCGTTTTTTTACTGTAGACATGCAAGAGTAGGTACAAGATTACTGGATGAAACTGACTAAAAATCGCGCTGCGCGGCCTTTTACTACGATAGACAGGCAAGAGTACAAGATTAGTGGATGAAACTGAGTAAAAATCGCGCTGCGCGGCCGTTTGTTTTTGCTATATACAGATTAATGTTTTTGCTATTAGACAGGCGAAAACGGCAAGATTAGAAGATTAGTGAATGAAACTGACAAAAAATTGCGCTGCGCGGCCGTTTTTTTACATTAGTAAAGCAAAGGTACAAGATTAGTGAATGAAACTGACTAAAAGCGCGTGCGGCCGCTAGTATACGATAAAATGCAGTAAAAGACTTTTTGGTAGGTCTTGCCCCCCCAGTTAAAAACCTGAAATTACGCCCATGGTTGGAACTCGCGCCCTTCCACCAAGGACGTTGAAGGTCATTTGGATTGGTTGGAGAAATTTGGATTAAATCTGCCGTCTAGATGGATTAAATCAAGCAAGGTCACCTCTGTTGGGAGGCGTGATTTAATCCGTCTGGAACATGCTTAAATATGTAACGGCTACAAATACATCAACCCACCGCTACAGGCTCCGATTGATCTGGAATTCGACGATTTAACAAAAAACATAACCTCAAAGCATGTGACTCTCCGGCCCACATGTTTTTGTCAATCATTCTGCCGGGAAGCCGGTACAATCGATTTGATATCTGAAATAAGAATGTATATCGTCGGTACATTACTTCTAGGTTGTTTTAGAATGGAAACAGAACAGATATATATGTACTATGGGCAACAGCTTCGCTTAAAAAGTTAGCAAAAAAATTGTGTGCGCATGTATCCCCCTGCACGAACTAAATATATTATGTTATGACGGCGGCGGCGCGGCGTGCAACCGATTTTAACCTTAAGAGTTGTGGTTAAGTGACGTTGTTGTCCATAGTACATCTGTATGAATTTCTAAAACAGAAGATGTAATTCTATAGAGTACCTACTTAACCAAACGAAAGGTGCGTGTTCGTTCGTATCGTGACGTGAGACTTATAGGTATGTACGTACTTAGTATCCAACCGAAACGGACGAGCTTCGTCGTCCCTCGCCACGCGCCCGCGCCTACTCGCTTCGACCGCAAACTTTTTGAATACCTACCTACCTAGGTATTATCCATGCATGAAAATGACACAAATTCATTCTGTCCATCACTTATGTATTTAAGATATTAAATATGTAAACTCTAATAATACTAATATTTTTTATAAGCATCAATGGCTCGGACAAACAAAAAAATTGAAAATATTAAAAGTCCATGCCTTAATTTGGCACAAATTTATTTCATAGGGATTTTTAAGTGATCTGAGGTATATGGTACTTGTTTTTCAAATTGTAATATTTTTTTGACGGTGTTATTAATGTACGGGTCCCACGTCTGTTTCCATGGACGAAAATGACACAAATTAGGTTTGTACACTACGCAGGCTATCTTAAATACAATACTATTGTTTCTTTTTACTTTAAAACAATTTTGACAGTTTAGACGGTTCTCACACTGGCGACGCGCGCGGTCGCGGCGCACCCACGCGCGTCTTTTACATTGTATGCAAGTACATTAATTTGTACAGAAAACCGCCTCGTCCAACACACCAAGGCGCGCCACGGCGCGTGAGCACGCACCGCCGCGTGCCGCCGGCGATCCGCGAGCAGTTTGCGCCAGCAGGCGCGTTACCGCGGGGTACAACACACTGCGACGCGCCCCGCGGCTGGTTTTCGATGATCGTTTCGTTACGATGGCGGGATTTCCTCTGGTTTTCAAATGTTTCGTGGCTTGGATATACGCCCATTTTAGTGCCATTTGGTAGGTACATTATGCAGCACATGAGGTTATACAAAACTGTAAAAAATCTGTTATTTATTTGATTGAATATCATTACGCTGTCGTGGAAGCCCAGCGTGCCGTTGACCATACCTACCTACTCGTATGTTATTAAAATTCCGTCATTAATATCGAGATGGCAAATCTAAATTATTTGTCTGGACGTTTTAATCTCATGAGTGATTTTATATGTGTTCAGTTTTTTTTCCTTTTGAGGTACGGAACCCTAAAAACCTGGAAATTAAAACAAAACAACTTCAAAATTTAATGCCTCTAAAAAACAAGCGGCGGGGACGCGTCAGACGCCGAATGGCGCGGGGGCGCGGAGAAAACCGCCCGAACAGGCGTTGCGCTGCGCCGTCACCGCGCGCGTGAAACGCCAAACCGCGCCCCGCAACGACGGCGCGCGTTGGCAGTGGGAGAATCGCCTTAGAGTCCAATTATTTATAACCACCACAAATAATCGAATTTCTCAAGATGCATCGGCTAGATGTGACACAAAACGCAAAAATAAACTAATTATATGCCAATGTATCGACAGGCAAGAATTCATAAACTTTAGAATTCTTGAAGGTTATACCCTCAAAATAACGTATTCCGATCGGTCTATTTTCTAGAAACAGCCTAATGATTCTGACCGACCGACGATATGGTAACCCTACACTGTGATTGTTCATAGTAAATAAATTTGCAAATTTCTCTAAAACGAGTAAAGATATTCTGAAAATATGTTTTCGGGTCGTTTATCGTGATCAAACGATTACAAAAACCTGCTTATTTTTAATCTTAATGCAATTTTCATCAATATTTTAGACTTAAGTGTGTGGGCCGGAGAGTCGCATGCTTTTAAAACTTTAGATCGCGATATCTTTGTCCCTGTTGCGTTACATGAGCAACAAATGTGTTTGTAGCTGTTACAATGAATATGTAACGGCTACAAATACATCAACCCAGCGGTACAGGCTCCGATTGATCTGGAATTCGACGATTTAACAAAAAACATAACCTCAAAGCATGCGAATCTCCGTGCCACATGCTTTTGTCAATCATTCTGCCGGGAAGCCGGTACAATCGATTTGATATCTGAAATAAGAACGTATATCATCGGTACATTACTTCTAGGTAGTTTTAGAATGGAATTATTCAGTGGCACGGAGATTCGCATGCTCACATTCGGAACGCGGCCACTGTCATTAAGCTGGCCTGTCTGTCACTGTCGTTGTCAAAATATTTGAATGTCAACCGTACTCGCGCGCTCGGCGGCTTTGGTTGGTTGGATTACTTGGATTTGTTTATATTTATTTAAAGGTACACACAAGAACGAAATATTGTAATAAGAAGGAATAATGACGAACACAAAACAGTTAAAAATCACAAAACTCTTTCGTAAAGGAGGTACGTAGAATTCAGGACATTAACTTCTTATGTTACTACGATAGTAATTAACTTACATATTGAACGCAATTTTGTTTGATAAAATACAATAGCTCAGCAACCTGAAGATTGCGATGAAATAGATGAAGAAATTAAGCAATTGGAACAAAAGTTAAAGGAGAAGCAAAATGAACTATTTCAACTACAACGCAACAGTTACAGACGGAAATGTTCACCTCTTAAAGACAAGACTCATAACTTCGTTGGGCCACAGGTGGTATTAAATTAAAGCAAGCAACTAATAATATCAAACCAGTCCCTCTACGGAAAACCAGCGCTGGTCGCAGACCATGCGTAATGCTGAGTCCTGTTTTGAGACAAATAGTAGTTTAGATCTTTATTTTGGTTTATTAGTATGTTTTGTTGTATGTACCTACTGTCGGTCTCAAATAAATGATTTTTCTTTCAACTCATTTTGGACCATTTTCAACCATATTTTTATCAGTATAAGTTGCTTTAAAGTTTGAACAAATACTTACATTTTCAGAAAATAGTACTTAAAAACTCAGTGGAAACCTTGAAGAGTAATATTGAGCTGATGTCCATGTTGACTGGAATGGAGGTGCAGTCGTACGTTGCGAACGATCACTGCTGCATAGTCTACCACATGCAGCATAATGCAGAGCACATACTGAAGCATGGCCTTAGAATAGACATGAAATCTGGTATGATTGAGTATACTTTATTAAGGAACTCAGCAGTATTCAAATAATGTTTAATATATTCATTTTAGTAATGCAAAAAAAAAAATTGCGAGTGCAGCCTGTATAAATAATTTTAAATATGCTCAAAAAACAATTTAACTTTTTACAACAGAAATGACCTACTTCAGAGTGCTTGCCGTACAAAACATTTTTATAATCTGTAAAATGTACTCTTGGCCATACATTCTTAAGTGAAGTTGCTGCAGATATATTATCAATTTAATCACATTGTAAACACCATGTCTTCGAGTTGTTGGTGAAATGACTTTCCTTTTTACATATCTATTGCATTTTGTTGTTGTTCTAGGTTCCAAGGAAATATCTAAGTCATCAATGCCTCTTGGCTTCAATTTGAGTGGAGTTTTGGAGGACTTTGATAATGTGATGATGCCAGATTGCCTGGGCGCCATCCGGAAGGCCCTTGTAGCTTACTATGATAGGCTAGAACAATATGAAGCTCTCAAAGTTTGTAAAAACTTTAAATAATAAACTTAAGTATTTAGATAAACAAGCTTTGGCATATCTTTAGCGGTGGAAGTAATTTTTGGGTCTCATTGGCGTGCAGGGCCAATGCCAACATGCGCTGTAATCCCCTCCAATTTCTTTCACCGCTAAAGACACTGGCACGTGCCTTGTATAATATGCGCAAAATAACTTGGCGGCTTGGAAGTTAGCCGCAAGTGATATTTCACGCAGGGTCCATAGTTTCGAGTGCTTCCGCCCGTGCCCCGTCCCCGCGCAAGCTCTGTATTCGCCTACTGCGCAGCGATCCGCACGAAGTTCAAAACCGTCAAGTTATTTTGCGCATACTATACTTGTGTGTTTTGGATAATTTTTTCTACAGCCCAGTTTCTCAGATGATGTCTTTGTTCAATAATATTTTATGTTGTATTGTAAAGCCTTGTATTCATTAGGCAACATTTGTTTATAAACAGTTTTTATAAACAAATGTTGCCTAATGAATACATAGCTTTATTCTGTTTTAATCAATTTTAAATTAAACTTTAATCTCAACATGTTCATAATCTATGATGGAAATATTAAACTTTGGCATAACTTGTTCTGCTTGACTTTTGAATGTTATTAAAACACAGTTCTTGTAAATTGTTGTAATATTACAGAAATTGTTCAACTTGGAAGTACAGCTGTTCAAGGTAATTGATGGGTCCCATATGGAAATCTCATTTGTGGCACAAAGTGATATTGAGGAACATGAACAAATCAATATAGTGCTGATGCTCGACTACAGAGTTTATGACATCCGACCAAAGACATTCTCAATCAAGGAAATTGGTGAGCGAAACATAATCCTTACTATCCTACTTAATATTATAAATCTGAAAGTTTGTGGGTTTGGATGTTTAGATGTTTGTTCTCAATCACGCAAAATCTACTGAATGGATTTGGTTGGAATTTGGCACACAGATAGAACATGGCCTAAATTAAAACATAGGATACTTTTTATCCCGATATTCCCACGGGAACGGGAACCACGCGGGTAAAACCGCGGGCGGCCGCTAGTAATTTATAAGCGAAAGACGGTTTGTTTGTTTGTTACCCCTTCACGTTTTAATTACTGAAACGATCATCACGAAATTTTATATACACATTGTCAGGGGTACAGAGGATATAGGGTACCTTTAGAAAAAAAGTATTGTTCCTAAGGGATAGCAAAAAACTTTCCACACAGACATCACTGCTGTTAGTCATAAAATAAATGTAAACAGATGGAAGTGGCAATTGTCTCACTATCTTAATAATGTAGTTCCAAAATAAATAATAATCCATGATGTTCAATGGAGGATATTTGAATTGGTTATCATGACTAACAAAATCTCTTTTTTGCAGATTTGCCAGGTGCTGTCGAGGCTCTCAGTGAGCAATGTTTGGTTTTCAAAAGGAAACCGTTGCGTAAAGCTTTCAAAGATGCATTTGTAGATGGAAATGGACAATATAAGCTAAGCCAACAGGTAACTTAAACTTATTTTTGATGTTTATGCAACAGCAGGCATAGCATGTCTTACCGGCATACCTTTTGTTTAAATTCGAAATCTTAGAGCGGCGGTAATCTTAAAAAAGACGCTTAGAAAACACTTTTCGTACAAGTCATCTCGGAAATATGAAAATTTGGTATCGATGCATTCAGTACGATGCCCTGATCACAAATATATAAGATGACAAGTGCGAAAGTGGTGGGGGTAGAAACTGTAACGTCATAAAGTTTTCAGTACAAAGAAATTTTTTTTTCATACCATGTGGTATATCAAATGAAAGGGCTTTGTGAGTAGATTGCGAATATATAACACACTATAACATTTTCACTACTTGGTCTAACAAATTATTAGCAAACGTCGAAAAATTTCGCAATTCAAAGTCGCCATTGAACATGTCTAGATTGAAAACGACTGAATTGATTTTTACAAAATACATCCTACTAATATTATAAATGTGAAAGTTTGTGGGTTTGAATGTTTGTTCCTCAATCACGCAAAAACTACTGAACGGATACGTGCCGGACTACAGCTGCGCCACAAAAAAAAAGTTGGAAATCTGACTTTTTGACTATGCCATGATGAAGTCTATAGTTTGTCGGAGTTTGTCGCCAAAAACCAGAGTTTGTCGGTCTTCCGTTTAGGAGATACATGTGGCTCAGCTGTAGAGACGTCTCTACAGCTGCGCCACACAGATCTCGAAAACGGAAGGTCGTAGCGAAAATCTGATTACTTGTATGTATAGCCGTTAGTTTGTCGGAGTTTGTCGCACAAAAACCAGAGTTTGTCGGTCTTGCGTTTAGGAGATACGTGTGGCGCAGCTGTAGGAGACGTCTCTACAGCTGAGCCACACAGATCTCAAAAACGGAAGGTCGTAACAGAAATCTGATTACTGGTGTGTGTAGCCGGTAGTTTGTCGGAGTTTGTCACCAAGAACCAGAGTTTGTCGGTCTTGCGTTTAGGAGATATGTGAGGATACGCTGTGGAGACCTTTCTACCTGGATCTTGAGAACGGAAGGTCGTAGCAAAAATCTGATAACTCGAGTGTGTAGCCATTAGTTTGTCGGAGTTTGTCACCAAAAATCAGAGTTTGTCGATCTTACGTTTAGAAGATATGTGGGGATATGCTATAGAGATATTTCTACCTGGATCTCGAGAACGGAAGGTCGTAGCGAAAATCTCACATATCTCCTAAACGCAAGACCGACAAACTCTGATATTTGGCGACAAACTCGGTCGAACTACCGACTATAGATATGACTAATCGGATTATCGCTACGACCTTCCGTTCTCAAGATCCAGGTAAAAAGGTCTCCACAGCGTATCCTCACATATCTCCTAAACGCAAGACCGACAAACTCTGGTTCTTAGTGACAAACTCCGACAAACTACCGGCTACACACACAAGTAATCAGATTTCTGTTACGACCTTCCGTTTTCGAGATCTGTGTGGCTCAGCTGTAGAGACGTCTCTACAGCTGCGCCACACGTATCTCCTAAACGCAAGACCGACAAACTCTGGTTTTTGTGCGACAAACTCCGACAAACTAACGGCTATACATACAAGTAATCAGATTTTCGCTACGACCTTCCGTTTTCGAGATCTGTGTGGCGCAGCTGTAGAGACGTCTCTACAGCTGAGCCACATGTATCTCCTAAACGGAAGACCGACAAACTCTGGTTTTTGGCGACAAACTCCGACAAACTATAGACTTCATCATGGCATAGTCAAAAAGTCAGATTTCGAACTTTTTTTTTGTGGCGCAGCTGTAGTCCGGCACGTTGAACGGATTTGGTTGAAATTTGGCACACAGATAGCAAATAGCCTAGATTAAAACATAGAATACTTTGTATCCCGATATTCCCACGGGAACGGGAACTACGCGGGTGAAACCGCGGGTGGCCGCTAGTAACAAATAACTCTGCACATACTCTTTTCGAATGTCTAAAGGTAATTGACCAAAGATATTTAAAAATACGAAAAGTACATCAGTTTTAATAACAGCATAATTTTCTGCTTTTTCTAAATTCTCAGATTCCTTTAATAATTAATAAAGAAATAAATAAATAAACTTTCGTATGTTTATCCTCACTTGTCCTGTTTAGTAAACAGTATTTGACAGTTTCCATGCTTATTTTAAATTTAAATCACTATTAAAAATTGTGTTAACAATTTCTTTGGTATTCAATGCGTGGAAAACCATTTGTTGAATTTTATACATGATTATTTCAAAAAATAATTGAGTAAAGTTTGATTACCAAATAGGACAAGTAAGGATAAATAAAAGTAATGACAAATACTCATGGAAAACACACATAGTTGCTCGGAGACCTAGATAACCTGACGAAACTCAATAGGCAAAAGTTATTTACAAAAAATCAAAACAATACACAAAAATCACATTCTTTCTAATGGGTGTAAAAGGGGCTTAACGGGTGTAAATAATCATTCATAAAATACAACAAATGTTTTGCCACGCATAGAATACCAAAAATATTGTAAATTGTTAATAATATTTGATTTAATAAGACAACATATTTTAAAATAGTGATTAAGTTTGAAAGAAGTATCTAAAGTGTCAAAATTTGCTTATTTAAACCTTCGTCTGTTTATCCTAACTTGTTCTAGTAAGGATAAACATACGAAAGTTTTTTTACTTATTTTTTTATTAATTATTAAAGGAATCTGAGAATTTAGAAAAAGCAGAAAATTATGCCGTTATTAAAACTGATGTACTTTTCTTATTTTTAAATATCTTTAGTCAATTACCTTTAGACATTCGAAACGAGTATGTGCAGAGTTATTTGTTATGTATTTTGTAAAAATCAATTCAGTCGTTTTCAATCTAGACCAGTTCAATGGCGCCTCTGACTTGCGAAATTTTTCGACATTTGCTAATAATTTGTTAGACCAAGTAATGAGAATGTTATAGTGTGTTATATATTCGCAATCTACTTACAAAGCCCTTTCATTTGATATACCACATGGTATGAAAAAAAAATTTCTTTGTACTGAAAACTTTATGACGTCACAGTTTCTACCCCCACCATTTTCGCGCTTGTCATCTTATATATTTGTGATCAGAGGCCGTATTACAAGCTCTTAAAACCTGTCAGGTTTATAAATTGCTGTAGTGACATCTCTTTCTCGCTGTATAGCAAATAAAAGAGATAGATTGATAGCCAGTCAGAATACTGACTGGAAATAAGAGGTCATAATACAGCCCCTGGGCATCGTACTGAATGCATCGATACCACATTTTCGTATTTTCGTGATGACTTGTGCGAAAACTAACCTCAAACCTTGTTTTACCGTCCTACTATCTATTGCAATCGCTTTCAGGATGTGATACATTGATGCTTCTTTTTGGTACAAATAAAAATTTACCAAAGAATTGCAGCAATGTGTCACATCCATCTGTGAAATAAAAGCGAATGAGATTTTGATATTAGTATAGTATGTATTTGTACCGTGCTTCGGAAGGCACGTTAATAGCAGGCTTGACCCCCAGGGGTGCGTTCGTAAACGAGGCTCGAAGTCGGACCTTCACTCCAAGGCGTGCGACGTTCGTCATCCGACGTTTACGAACGACACTGCATAGCTGTCACTGTCCTATTAGATTTGTTGATTTTGATATTAATGAAGCGCGAAATGCAACAAACAATAAAATGAAAATTAATGTTTATAAACAAAGAAGACGTGTCAACTGTCAAATAAAACGTCAGAGCCAATTTCACCCACCTATTTCGTGGGGTGACCGGTGCGATCGCCGGGCGTCGTTTACGAACGGCTATACCTAGTGATCGTCGGGCGATCGCCCCGCAGGCTGATTATCTAATTTAAAACCACCTAGCGACCGTTGATAATTACGAAATAGTCGCTGTCAAACTCGATTTCATACCACCGATCGAGTTTCTACGAGTGCTGCCTCCAACGGACAACTAACTCCGAAATTCGTATTATCTAAGTCAGAAACCGCGACGCGACCGCGACGATTTCGCGATTTCTTCTGTCAAACAGAACCCAGACAAAACGTAATTTCTGATTAGTTTTC
Source organism: Agriphila geniculea (assembly GCA_943789525.1). Classification (NCBI taxonomy): domain Eukaryota; kingdom Metazoa; phylum Arthropoda; class Insecta; order Lepidoptera; family Crambidae; genus Agriphila; species Agriphila geniculea. The sequence goes on along the minus strand of OX038872.1, from coordinate 26,084,049 downwards.
GTTAAATTCTTAGCCTTACCTTTGACCAAAATTAAATAAAATTGCTATAATGTAAAACAAAAGGCCTGTCCTTCAATACCTACACGGAATTTGCCATTTTGAAGACGAAAAAATGTAAACGAAATTCGAAGCGAAAACAAAAAGGTTATGTTCACAGAGCACATATAGTCAGACACATACACAGATAGACTACTTTCGGTAAAAGGACTTTTCAGTCGCTGCCACCGGTTGCTAGTGGCGCTAGTTTCTATGGAGATTTTAACGAGCATAAACTGGAGCATAAACTAATCAGATTTCGGTCGCTCATTTTAGATAATCAGCCTGCCGGTGGTTTTAAAACGCGGACATGTGATCGAGCGTCGTCGAGCGAGCTTTACGAACGCACCCCTGACGTGTCGACGATCGATCCAATCCAACTGCTTTATTCCTGTAGGTCCCGCGTATAGCTTAGACATTTAAATTTCGAGGTTATTTTTTTTATAACAGATAAAAGAAATAATTTCTTTTATTATAATAATTGACATTTGCTGTTTACAAAGCAATTCTGGCTCTTGTAAATAGCAGACGCAATAACCCGACACGTCTGCTATTTACGAAGCAATTTCGGGTGGCTAACGCGTCAGCACGCGTAGCATGAGCACACGAGACTCTTGTCTACGAAGACTTGTCGTCTCGACCTTCTCGATTGCTGAGCACAGTTTGACAGACAGGTGGGACTCGTTCTCAGAATTTTGAAACCTTTTAATGTCTCTTAATAAAAAAAGTGATTTTTAAAGGTAATCTTTTTATTTCAACACCAATAAACGTCAAAATTATCTAAAATGATCCGAAATAATTTAGTTTAAACATGATTCTCATTTTTTTTATATGTTCTAAGATAAAGAGGCACTCAAGAAAGCGTTCTCTTCCGTAGACAAGCTCTCTCGAGCTCGAGAAGAATAATATTGCCAGTAGAAAATAATTACTTTTTTCTCATAAAGCACCGTTCCTTTCTATAGATTTCACAACGCTAAACTCTTAAAACTAATTAAATATAGCTGTATGGATATAAATTCTTTTGCCTTTCTTTTATTGAGAGTATTTTGAAAAGATAACACAGACTACTAACGAAATTGTTAATTTAGTAATCTGTGTAAAATGACGAGAAAATTACGAAATATTGAAATCAACGTATGAAAATAATTTTAATTTTAAGTTTTTAAGGAATAAGATATAAGCACAGCTAATTTAGATTTATTTTTATTGCGAAATTTAGTTTCATATAAAATAAAATACGTAGAAAACTATTTCGAATCTTCTTATTAGTCTGTGATTCTCTCTCGACCTTCTCGACTACTCAAACGGTGGTAGACAAGTTTCTCTGATTCAACTGTCAAATTAATGTCAGTTGAAGAGAAAAGCTCATGTTTGTCGACTTTTGACATTAGGCCACGACAAAGAACAATACGAGTCTACTAGTTGTAAATGCGAGCATGAGTATCTCGATCTCAACCCGACAAAAGTGACATTTCGGTGTAGACAAGCCATTGTTCTCTGAGTCGAATCCTATCTCGATGTTGGTCATGCTACGCGTGCAGGTATTTACGAATATGCGGCTTGATGGTGGCCAGACCAGGGGCCGTACCGGCTAACGAATCGAGCTTCGAAAAGTCTGCCGGGTTTCAAATTAAAACAGATCAATCGAGCCCCAATTGGGCCAAAATGACGAACCCTAATTCATGAGGTCACACAAACATCAATATGTTTCAAATAACTTCTACAAATAGTACTATAAGTAATTCCTTACTTCGATTTATCTGTTTTAATTTGATACTCGGCAAATTTTCCGAAGCTCGATTCGTTAGCCGGTACGGCCCCAGACTGATATGTTCCTGACCAAGCAAACCCTGATTATCTAAAAATAAAACTATTTAGCGACCGGTTTCATTCCACATACATTGCTACTTTTCTTTGGTATGTTTTTTTTTATCCAAAAAGAAGTAGCAATGGATCACTATCATCTATGAACTGCAACCGGTCACTAGGTGGTTTTTAATTAGATAATCAGCCCGCCGGCGACGCAAAATTTAAATTTGTATTTATACGTTCAGATCGGGCCGCACTCTGAGCAGCAACCGCGTCGCCGCGCCCGCCGGCCGCAGCCGCGCTACAACCGCAACGACGACACATTCCGCCCCGAGGAGTGCTCCGACCCCAGTGATGAAGACCAGTGAAACACGCCTTATTCCATAAACTTTATTACAAATAAAATAGAAAATCAATTTATACAACTCTTGTTATCATTTATACACTCCCTCGGTATTTTTAACTTACGCTGATGTGTTCGCGTTTTTACATTGGGTATAGAATATTTTGCCTAAAACAATTAACAAAGTCTTTACAGAGCAACAGAGAAGTATGTGAGTTTACCCACAAGAACTTGCCGTTTCTGGTTATTGCATGACAGGATCTCAGAACTTTAGGCCGGCCACACACAGACGGAATCACGCAACGGAATTCCGTACGTACGTGATTCCGAACGCAGCAGCTGCATACAAAATCTATGGGCTGCCACACACAAGCGTGTTTTTTCCGTACGGAATCTTCATACATTGTCGAAATTACGTTCGGAATTCCGTTACGTGATTACGTCTGTGTGTGGCCGGCCTTAATCGTGGTATTAATCTTAGAATGAATGTTTGTTTAATTTTGTAATTTGTGCGCTTTTATCATAACAATAACCTACAATACAAAATGGACATAACTGTTTCAAAGTCATTCAAACAAGCTTCGTGATTAGCTATTTAACTCATTTACATAATCATCTTAAACACGCTGCCTTAATCTATAATACAAAAGTTTGTTTATAACTGATTCAAAACAGTAAAAATAACCAGATGTTTCCTACAATAGTACTACAGAGCACCCACTGATGTTCAATTGTTATTACTAACTATACTATCTACACAAAACAAAATAGGAGGCATTATATTATGGTTTCCATACAAACGAGCTAATTCCTGAAAAGTTTTTTTAAATGTAAATTCAATCTGATTTTATTTGGATTTGATATTGTTCGAAAGCGGTTATAGTCAACTTGCGGACTTTACAGTCGAATTACTGTATCTTTGCCGTGTGTCAGTTAGAATACAAAGAAATTGGAGTTTCATACAAAAATACGCGGATTCTAACTGTTACGGCGAATAGGAGAAATTATACAGTTAAGTCCGCAAGTTGACTCAGCTTCCGAACAATAAAAATAAATTTTAATAAAATCTGATTGAATTTATATTTTAAAAAATTACAGAAATTAGCTAGTTTGTATGGAAAACAATTTAGTTGCCCCTATTTTATTTCGAGTAGTATAAAAATTATTTCTACGAGAATCGGATACAATAGGCATTTTACTTATTTACACATCATTATAGTACGGTCACGTTTATATTTTTGAATCAGATAAAAACAATATGATGACTTGAAGAATCTTTTTCTGCTAATTAGACAATGTTCATTTGCAACTTAGATTAAGAAGATAGTTGAATTTTGAGCCCATAACGAGAATAATCAGTTCATTTTGTGACTTCCGCTATTAACATTTTTATTGGTCTTTAGGGAGCTTTACATTTAGTAGGTACTTTGGGCAACAGAGTCGCTTAACCAGTTAGCAACAGAATTCGTGTGCGCGCGTATCGCCCCTGCACGAACTAAACGTACATATGTCATGACGGCGCGGCGTGCCAGCGATTTTAACCTTATATATTAGGAAGTCATAACAAATTTGGTAACAATCGTGTAAGTGGCTGACTCTGGGTTCACAGGATGGAGAGGCACTCTCTGATGCTTAATATGTCAGTCTGTTTGCGTGAAGTGGTTGCGTTCTTTTTATATGCAGGGTGACAAATGTGTTATCGTTACCAGAAAAAAACGATAAGGTAAATGGCTGACAATAGTACAGCAAGTAAGTACTATAGTTGTACTCACGTGAACTGTGTAAGGACTGACCAAAATTCGGTTGCGTTTTGTAGGCATAAGAGATCAACTTTTTGTTTGTTTGTAATGTATAAACTCAAAAAGTACTGATCCGATTTTGACAAAATTTTCACCTATAGAAAGCTACATTATCAGCGAGTAACATGGGCTATAATTAATAAAAAAAATGCCATTTTTCAGCCTGCATATAAAAAGAACGAAACCACTTCACGCAAACAGACTGACATATTTAGCATCAGAGAGTGCCTCTCCATCCTGTAAACCCAGAGTCAGCCACTTACGCGATCGTTACTAAATTTGTTATGGCCTTCTAATCTATTAGGAGTTGTTAAGCGACTCTGTTACCCATGGTATATTTTTATATAACAAAATCTCACACGCTTTTCAGCCTGATCTTCTCAAAGTGATCAGTACAAAGCATTTTAAATATTGACATAGTGTTTAACACAATGGGGATTCGCATTACCCACCCGGTATTGCGAAACCCTGTGCTCATAAAATAAGATCACAAAGACCTAGTATGGTAACATCGGAAGCGGCTGTACAGTGTGTAGACTTGATTTAATTGCCGAATGCTTAATTTTCAAACTGGTAAACTCTAATGGACAAATAAATAAAAACTAGGGAAAATTATTTATATTGTAGGTTTATTAATAGGTGTGTAAACTCGTAAGGGTGTTCTACTACTAATAAAATAATAATGAACAACTTTCACATTGGTACAGATGCCGGCATATATATTGGCAAGAAAATGAAAGAGACAAAGATGCGCAGTAGCCATAAACTTAGTGTTTATGGCTATTGCGCATCTTTTGTCCCTTTCTTTCTCTTGCCAATATATATGCCGGGCAGTATACCAACGCTGAAAACTGTGAATCATACAAATATTAAAATGTATGGAACAGCTATATTTTGTCATGATTTTCCGTTTGGTTCCTTAGAAATTTGTTGATAAATGTAAATTACTTCACTACCCTTACTAGATTATACACCTACTGCTGTAACGACTTATACACCTATTGGCTGTAAAAATATTTTCAAAAACGACTTTACGAGGGCGCAGTCTGCACACTAGCGCCGCCATTGAAACGAGAATCAACGTTGTGAATTATCTCTCTGTCACTACGGACAAGCTTTGTGGCACCTTTTATCACTAAAACAATATTTTCTAGCCGGTCGTTTAGTTTAATAGACTTTTGAAAGTCTATTAAAAGAGTCTGTGATTCTCGTTTCAATGGCGACGCTAGTGTGCCGACAGCGCGGCCTTACCACTTTAAGAATTAGGCATTCCTTACATTACTACGGTCCGTATTTATAAGCCGCTCTCAACGGAGAGAGCTATCTTGAGATCATAACTGAGATGTCGTTCCTATAAGAAGAGCATCTCACGTATGATCTCATAAAAGCTCTCAACGTCGAGAGCGGTTTATAAATACGGGCTTAGGTGTTATATCGGGTCATTCTGAACTTACCATCCCAAGGATGTGTCCAGTCCATGAAACTAAACAAATTTCTTTAAGAAACATGTCGAATTTCGCCATCGGTCGTCCCGTACTAAATTGGTCACGTGATTTGTATGGATAGTCTATTTTTTTTACATATTTGGCCACGTGTTCCTTAGAGAAAGATGTTCAGTTTAAAGGACTGAACACATCCTCAAAATTTGGATGGTGAATACAAAATGAGGTGGGAGGTGTGTGAGGCTCAGCCGCCGCGGTTGGGCAGCGGCTTGACCTTGTAGACGCGCACGAGCCAGTGCTCGGTGGTGTAGGCCTCCTCCAGCACGTCCAGGTTGAAGTCCTTGTTGCCGATCTCCGCGCCGCGCACGCGGTCGAAGCCCGGCGGCCGCCCTGCAACCGAACATACATGTTTTACATAAAAATGTATACTACAGCAACTTTGTGACATGACAAAAGTTGGTGAAATGTAAATGTAGGGTGCTCCCACAAAGAATTAAATAACGTTATTTATTAATGTTAAGGAAGACCAACAACTAGTAACAAACAAAACACTCGTAATAACAGTAGGAAGTCATTTACAGGTCCTCGCATATACCATGGGGTCCCATTTAGTACATCAGATGTGGCTTAGTTAGCAGGTACCGCCATCTAGTAAGATGAATTTAAACTAATGTGGAATTAGTTTAAATTTACCTCACTAGTTGGCGGTACCTGCTTCGATTTGTTTTTGTAATATTCAAATACAGATAAAAAAGTCATGAATCTTTTAAATTGCTTCTTAAAAAAATCACCTAATGCAAAATTGCAATGAAACAGTAAAATGAAGGGTTTTTTTAAACAAATTTCAATAAAAATTGAGCGACATATATCGGCAATAATTTGTACTTTCTTTGAAAATTCGGTAATGTTAGTTGCTATCTGTGCTAAGCATGCTGCGACGATAGCGGCGCCATCTAGAATTCTACAAGAAAAACATGTTTAATCGCCCAGATAGTCGCCTTACGATGGCCATTTCTTTAGTATGGGATGAAGTATCTGTACTATAGTATTATGTAATCTGTGCATATACATAACAGGCTGATATACAAAAAGCGATACAAGCTTATAAAACAAATAAGACGTTATACTTACACTAAAACATTCACAAACTTATTTGTAATTAGTTAAAAAAAATGTTATTAAATTAATTATAGTTAATAAATAAATGTTATTCAACATTTTATAACTTTTTACATTTTGTAGTAAAATGTAACACGCTTATTGAATGTTATCGTGTTACACTATGTTATATATAACTGTTGAGTGTAAGCACTCTTAGAAATAAAAATTATGATCGAAGTTGATATTGACCTTTGCTATTGTGCAGACGACACGAGCACATCAGACTACAGCTACACTAATACACACGCGGAACTCTATACATGGCCCTATAGGATGGTATACGGACCTCCCTCGGTGTACACGAGCCCGAACTTGTAGTAGCTCATCTTATACATGAGGCAGTTGAGCAGCGTGGGCGAGCCCGCGGCGTCCACGCGGAACTCTATACATGGCCCTATAGGATGATATACGGACCTCCCTCGGTGTACACGAGCCCGAACTTGTAGTAGCTCATCTTGTACATGAGGCAGTTGAGCAGCGTGGGCGAGCCCGCGGCGTCCACGCGGAACTCTATACATGGCCCTATAGGAGGATATACGGACCTCCCTCGGTGTACACGAGCCCGAACTTGTAGTAGCTCATCTTGTACATGAGGCAGTTGAGCAGCGTGGGCGAGCCCGCGGCGTCGACCCGGAATTCGCCCGCGGGTGTATAGTAGTCGGCTTCCTTGATGTGCGCGCCGCGCTCCGTGCTGCCGCCGATTCGGACCATCCACAGGAACTTGTTGATGTCTACAAAAGATACATATTACACTTTTTAATCTCTGGGTGTACCACCAAGTATCGGCATCGCTATCGGATTAATTCGACAGATGGATGTGACACATTGCTACTTCTTTTTGGCACAAATAAAAACTTATCAAAGAAAATCGTAAGGTTTCAAAGTCCGTCCCCTAGCATGACCACCGAAACAGAATATGATATTTATCACGTTTAACTATTATAAGACAATGGATTTTGACAGTGGAGTATTAAAACGCTATATCACGCGATAAATACCGTGTTTCGGTGCCCTTATGAGCGCAAGGTCTAAAACGCAAAATGTCCAAGTAGCAAAATGCCTAAAATCAATGTCTAAAAAGCAATTTGGCTTAAAAGCAAAATGCCTAAAACTGATTTTCCCTAAGATGCAGAAAGTTTAAAAAGCAATTGACCTAAATAGCTAAATGCCTAAAACTTACATTACCTAAACAACGCTTAAAAATCAATTTGTGTGTTATTGTATTGATAAAGTATACTTTTAATTTTTATTATACAAACTCTAGTGGCCGCCCGCCACTTTGTCTACGTGAACATTTTTAAATCCTTCAGGTTCAAAATTTTCACTTCCTATAATGTACACTGGTCTCAAAAGGTACTACCTACATTTCCCGAAATGTCCACTTCCCAAAAATTACCTTACCCAGAATGTACATTTTCCAAAATGCAGCTGTCCCGTAGTGTAACTTTTCCCAAAATTAACACTCTTAGAACATATAGGAATAACTGATTGGATACATTTTCAAGTACCAGGATCACATAAATATGGAACTGCTATTCTTAAAAAAAAAACATAATTGTCAAAAGATTTTAGAATTAACGATATTTATTCGTTTTGGATCCTAGTCCTTTAGCATTTAAGGCATTTTGTTCTTTAGGCATACTGCGTTCTAGACATTATACGAATCAGGCATTATGAGCTTGAGGAATTGTGCTACTTAGGCATTTTGCGATTTAGGTATTCTACTTTCCAGGCATTATGTGCTTTAGGAATTTCGCTGCTAAGACATTTTGCGTTTTAGACGTCGCGCTCATAAGGGAAGCGAAATACCTAAAACTATCTGCCTGCGAGGTATGGACTATGAAGGAGTCAAAACAGTATTATACTAGTGGCTCCTTGAGCTGTGGACCTCGCGATAAAATAAAATAAAATGTCGCCATGAAGTTTTCAAAACACACAGTAGGTACGTGAGTATTCGCAGCTAGATGGTGCTTCTAATTTTGATAATTTTTCACAATGGGTGAATATTTTTGAAATGCGACCTGTAGGCTGGAACAGACAGCCGGACATACGAAAGAATTTTTGCTCAAGCTGAAGCAGAGACGCTTCGCTCGCACTTCGTGCTCGCTCGGTCAATTATTGGCAATACTTAAATTTAGACCTGTCTAGGTGTTTGGAGTAAATAATGTAATAAAAAGCATCATAAAGTAAGGCAACTCATCTCAAACAGAAGTTTCTATAGCGAAAAGTTGTAATTTTGAAAATTGTTTTGGAGGGAATCACGCATAATTTCTCTAGAGTGCACGCGCGATATATGCATTTTGTTGTCTATCTATATCACTGGAGATTGATGCTATGAACAAACTCACCGTCCGACGAGACCCCCGAATATAACCAGCACGCAGTCCACGTCTAGTTTATAACTCGGTAGAGGCCATGGCCTGGCCCACACGCGATATATGCGTGTTGTTGCCTATGTCACTGGGGCTATGATGCAATGAACAAACTCACCGTCCGACGAGTATCCGACGAGCCCCCCGAATATAACCAGCACGTAGTCCACGTCTAGTTCCTGCATGATCTCGTACGCGCGCTCCTCGGTAGAGGCCATGGCTTGGCCCACGCGCGATATGTGTGTGTTGTTCCACGTGTTATTGTCCACTATCACTGTTCGATTCGCCATCGCCGTTATTTGATAGCCGTAATCCCACCATGACATCACTTTAGCGTCCTGTGAAAGTTAGTTTAGTAATACATCCGAGAGGAAAAAGTTAAGTACTTATTGATATCTCGCAAAGAATATTTTTGTTAAAATGTGAGAAGGTAAAATCTTCTCCTGCAATGTACATACAATCACAGGTATTTTCGCATGTGTCTGCAAAGGTACAAGTAAATTATTTGCCATTATAATAAAGTGCACAATATTGTTACCTCCGGAGTGTTCATCTTGAGCCAAGTGTACGCCTCGCGGAAGTCGTCGAATATGATGCGCGCGCCGTCGTGCGCGCGCGCCGACAGCACGATGGAGGGCGACGAGTACGCCTCCGACGTCACCCACGTGCAGTGGAACACGTACGAGATCAGCAGGCAGCCCAGCACGCACACGAACACCGCGCCCACCTAGCGGGAAATATACCTTGAAATGTGACGGGACATTACAACAATAATTGCATAATACACAAAATGTAATCATAGTTCTATCATCATGTCGTCCAAATACAGAACCAGAGCACAAATCCTACTGCAGCGAGATGTTCTTTCTGCGAAACTGTTCACAGCTGCGTTGGAGGACATCTTTGAACTCTTTAACTGGAAAGAAGTCGAAATAGTTCTTATGGCTGTTACCTTGGAATACCTGAACACAATGCTCGAAGATCTCCGTAGTGTTTCCCAAAGAGTGGGTCTTAGGATGAACATGGATAACACGAAAATCATGTCGAATGCCCACGTTGTACCCGCTCCAGTTCATGTTGGGAAGACTATACTTGAAGTTGTTGACCATTACATATACCTAGGACAGACAGTCCAGTTAGGTAAGTCCAACTCCGAGAAAGAGATTTCTCGTCGAATCCAACTCGGATGGGCAGCATTCGGGAAGCTTCGAAAAATCTTCGCGTCCGATTTACCTCAGTGTCTCAAGACGAAGGTGTATGACCAGTGTGTGTTGCCAGTGATGACTTACGCTAGTGAAACGTGACGCTAACTAAGGGTCTCATAAGGAGGCTCAAGGTCACCCAGCGTGCAATGGAGAGAGTCATGCTCGGCGTTTCCCTGCGTGATCGAATCAGAAATGAGGAGATCCACAGGAGAACTAATGTAACCGACATCGCTCGAAGGATTACTCAGCTGAAGTGGCAGTGGGCTGGACACAGCGAGAAGAACCAATGGCCGTTGGGGCGGGGCGGTTCTGGAATGGCGACCGCGCACCGGTCTCAGCTCCGTGAGTAGGCTCCCGACAAAGTGGACCGACGTGAGCGTAAAGGTCGCGGCGCGCCGCTGGATGCGGGCCAAGCAGGACCGATCGTTCTGGAGATCCTTATACCCAGGCTTATACGGCTGAAGCTTATACCCAGCAGTGGGTGTCATGTGGCTGATATGATGATGATGAATCATAGTTCTAAACAAGAACTAGAAATGTCACTGGCGCGACTGTGTCGTGGGTTCGAGAACAGTCACGCGTCGCTTTCTCTCGCTTCAAATGTTCTTTTTAAACTATTGCCACATATACAGGGTTATTTGTAAAACACCAACAACCTCGTAGGCAGCGAACTAATATCTATGGAATAAGCATTCTGCTCAAAAAATGACACCACACGAAAAGTACAACTAAGTGGATAGGGCTAAAAATGCTGGCATTTAATTATGCAGCACAAAGCGTCTGAACACTGATTGCTTATTAGCGACCATAATTTGTATACTCATAGATATTTTCTATACTTAAACGAAAAATTAAGATACGTTTTTTCTGCATCTTTTTACTGCCTTCTTTGCATCTTTTACACTATTTGACTATAAAAGACGTCATTTCTAATAAATTCTTTCTTTCTATCTTTTCTCTATAATACAAACTGCAATTTATTGAAAAGAACACTAACGACAGTCACCGGGTGCGTGGCTGGCCCGACTAAAGCTGAGCGGGTTGTACTTTTTCGGCCCCGTGGTGGCATTTTTTAAGCAATATTTGTTTGCAATTACGCTTCCATAGATTTTAGTTCGCTGCACGTAGGAGTAAAATACTAACATCATAAACAACAAGATTTGTTCTACGACTTTTTCGAAAACAGCCAAAAGAAATTTGACTTTTCATACAAAACTCGATCAGCTGTTCAGACATATTAGTCCAATCAATGAGCATATTTGTTGTATGGCGACTTCCGAAAAATTCTCCCGTCTATAAAATTTGGCATGTGATGAAGTTAGGTAACACAGATTACAGATGAACAATAAGCCAATAAAATTTGTTACGAGAAGTTAGGTATTTTTACCTAAACATGAAAATCGCTTATATCTCTCTGTGAATATTTCCTCGGGCTAAAATACTTTCTGTATACGTATTTGTGTATTAGTTAGAATAAGTATGTAAAAGAATCCAATATTTTTTCGATTTCGGAGATACTCCAAATTTAAATTTTAATATTTTTCAAATTTTATTTCTTTTCTTGATAAAAATATCTGCTGATTATTATTTTTTAATATGTTTTTATACCCTTAATATATAGATTTGTTCAGTAGGCCAACAAATTTTCTTCTTTAATCATATTTATACCTAAATGTATGAAAATGGACCGACTATTTTTCACATTACCTCGTAAGACCAAAAAATAAAAAATAAAATGATTAAAGAAGAAAATTAATTGACTTACTGAACAAAGCTATATATTTAAGGATATAAAAACATTAAAAATAATAATCAGCAGATATTTTTATCAAGAAAATATATATTGAAAAATATTAAAATTTAAATTTGGAGTATCTCCGAAATCGAAAAAATATTGGATTCTTTTACATACTTATTCTAACTAATACACAAGTACGTATACAGAAAGTATTTTAGCCCGAGGAAATATTCACAGAGAGATATAAGCGATTTTCATGTTTAGGTAAAAATACCTAACTTCTCGTAACAAAATTTATTGGATTATTGTTCATCTGTAATCTGTATTACCTAACTTCATAACATGCCAAATTTTATAGACGGAAGAATTATTCGGGTTGCATAAGCCCCGTTGATTGGACTATATTGTATGGAAAGTCTTTTTTTTTGTCTGTTTTCGGAAAAGTTGTAAAACAAATGTTATTTACGATGTTAGTAATCTACTCCTGCGAGGTTGTTGGTGTTTTACAAAAATAACCCTGTATAGCTTACAAAGCGGATGTGTCGTGTGTCGCGGTCTCCTGTCGCGGGCGCTTGTCTCTATCGCGTAACTCGATTGTACCCAAGTGTTTTATTTACGAGAGCTGTAGTTCTTTGTGAACACCAGCGCATTACAACTCCCAAATTCAAAGATAGGTCACCCGCGTTCGAAAGATATTACTTAAAAAAAAACCGGCCAAGTGCGAGTTGGACTCGCGCACGAAGGGTTCCGTACCAAAAAACGGCAAAAAAAAATACGTTTGTTGTATGGGAGCCCCCCTTAAATATTAATTTTATTCTTTTTATAATATTTGTTGTTATAGCGGCAACAAAAATACATCATCTATGAAAATTTCAACTGTCTACCTGCTGTCGTTATTAATATCGAGCAAAAAACGGCAAAAAAATCACGTTTGTTGTATGGGAGCCCCCCTTAAATATTAATTTTATTCTGTTTTTAGTATTTGTTGTTATAGCGGCAACTGAAATACATCATCTCTTAAAATTTCAACTTTCTAGCTATCACGGTTCATGAGATACAGCCTAGTGACAGACAGACAGACGGACAGTGAAGTCTTAGTAATAGGGTCCCGTTTTTACCCTTTGGGTACGGAACCCTAAAAAGACTATTACTTATTTATGAAAGGTATCATAAACTATATCTAATAAAACAACAATTTTCTTTTTCTTACCTCAGATCTGAAAACCAGATTATTTTCGTGCTTCTTCTTCTTCTCGTGTTTCTCGACTTTAGGCTCTATGTCCTTCACGTGTAGACTCAACAAGCTGGACGCAGCCACCCCAGACACGATGCACATGACTGGCGCGAGGACCAGCATGAGACGCACCATCACACCCTACGAACAAACGGCGGAGAGGGGCCTAAGTAATTTGGTTAATATAAGTAGGTGGGCGAAGTTCGAGTTTGATATTGTCAGCGATCAAAGTGTAAAGGGTCACAGCGCGGAGTCGATGGAATGATACACTCAACAGTCGATTCGACACGCTCAAGGTTCGCTTGTCATCATATGAATAATATCTAAAGATTTTGAGCAAGACTCGATACAAACTTTTAAATTAAAGGTTATTTAGTAAATATTTGTGTCTATCCGGTTGGCAACAACTTAACTAAATGATGTGACTAAAGTAAATTTAGTTTTCCATCCTTTTCTGTATCAAAAATACAAGAACAGAATGCTAAAATTAAGTTTAATCCTGTCAATTAAGCTAAGTCGTGCTAACTGAAAACAACACCATTATTTACCTACTAGTTTTAGAAGATAGCATGTGTGGTCCTGTATATACAAGTAACTTTAATTATTATTTGCTAAGATTTAAGATGAATTGCTTACCACTGCTACTATGTCCACCATTGCTATAAGTAGAATTAAGAATTAAAGATGATTCTACTGCCGGCATCGTCTTGTATGTTTTTTGTCGCGGCATCTTTTTCTCTACAGGGTTTAAAAATACCCTCAACGAAGCCGAGGTCTACGTATTCTGCCCATTATCAAGACCATTTCTTTTCAAAATTATTGCTGGGAAACGGTTTTCGTTTTTGGTGTTAAAAAAGCATTGCAAACAGTACCACGCAATGTAACGCGCGCATCAGACAACGCCTGCAAAAGCGTGGTACACAACTGTGTACTTGGCAGCTGCGTGCGGCCAAGTTGGAAGCAGCGTTTATGTGCGTGCGCATGAGATACATTGAGTGATGATGACATTTTGAAGCCATTGTTTATTACGAAGTAGGTACTGAAAATTTCGATAATGTTTCTATGGGAAAAAAATTAAGAAATAAGGGATAAAATTAGTTTTCATAAAAACCTTGAAAAATTTTTTTTGCCTAAACCTTCAATAACTTCATATCTATCGATTTGCCAGCTATAGTCTATAAGACAAAAATCATCCTGATGATGGGCGGAATGCGTGGACTTTGGCTTCGTTGAGGGTCTTTTTACACCCTTTACATATATTATTTACCTATCAGGGGCCCTATTTCTGAATCGCTCGTATGACATAGTTTTGTCGCATGCGACTTAAGTCACACTCGTCTTCCAAGTCGCATGACGCCGATTTTCCGTATTTTTGAATCGTTCGTTTCCAGTGCTGCTAATATAAACGAAATGTTGGATTTTATCCGTTCCACGCAGAATCTAGAGAAAACTCGTAATTACCGCAACGAAAACGAAACGTAATATCCATGTTTCTATCGGCTGTTACATAAATATCTTTGTTTTTTAGTAGAAAAGAATATCACTCGCCGTACCATATCGCTCGACTGTTAACGAGTGGGTGGGGCACTCGTTGCGGTCGAGCGATTCAAAAATATGGAAAGTCATATGTCGAACGAAAATCAGTCGAAAAGAGCGCTCGACGCCTGCCGAGAGATTCAAAAATAGGGCCCCGGATCTGCCCTCCCTTCTGTATCTTTTCGCATTTTTATTGGCGTTCATAAATTTATAAACGCGCATTTAACTATCTTTCGTCGAATAAGTTATTTTCATGACAGCTATAATAATCTTGATAAATAGTTGCAGATTTTAAGATTATAAAAATTGCAATACCAAATAATATACTAGAAAAAAATCGACTCGCACCAGGATCATATTCTCAGGCGGGAATCCAACCCGCGTCGATGTCCGGTCCAATACTCTTCCAACTGAGCTACCGAGTCACTAAGTTGGAAGAGCATCGGACTGGACTTCCAAAGGTCGCGGGTTCGATTCCCGCCTAAGAATATGACCTGGTGCGAGTTGAATTTATTCTAGTTATTTAGTTTTGTACAGTACGAGGCAAACATCTTGCCACTTTTTGGACGGAGTGGGGATAAGTTCGCGCATGTGCACTTGTGAGCGACCAATAGCGTGGGACCTGTGTACTAGGGTTTTCGGACCCGGGTACCCGGGTCGGGTATACCCGGGTATTCAAGAGAATTCGGAACCGGGTAATAATTGGTAAAAAACCCGGGTACCCGGGTAATTTCTATATCAGCACTCATAATTTAAATCTGCTGTACAAAGACCTATAATGGTAAAACCTACTTTCCCAGATAGGCTGTCCAATCATTGTCTTAATTCCTTGGTATTTTCAAAAGCTTATTTTATTAACAGGACAACATGAATGATAATAAATTAATAACTTTTATTGTTCTTTTTATTAAAAATAAGTTTTTATCACTGTTTAAGATAATTGCACGACTTTTCTAAAGTATTTCAATAACCAACTTTTTTTAAAGAAATGCAAGTCGAAAATAGTCTAAATACGAGAATAACATGGTCTTTCCAGAGATGGATCTTTTTATGTTATGTTTTTTTCGACATATATTTGCTGGAAGTACCTAGTTGTTTTTTTCTCGATAAATACACCGTCTAACTAATCGAGTAAATCCTTTAAAGTGGGTGTTCTACGAATAAAACTAAACATTTTGCCAAAGATACATGGGTCGAAATACGACAAAAAATACTTCCCTATACTAATACTTGATCCTATTGACTAAATACAATGTTTAAGGCTGTCCTAAGTACGGCCAATTTTATAGATCACATTTGACACTTCATCAAAATTTAACAAAGTAAAGTAACCTTCTAACGGCGGGCACACAATACTTTTTTTATTAAAGGCAATTTTTTTCAGTAATAAGTTAATATTAATTGTTTTAAAAATCACAAAAAAGCAAATTTACGATTCAGTTTGCACAAAATACACTAATAATAAATACACTAAAGACTAAACAGATGTCAGTGTGTCATGTTATCTAAATTGGCCCTACATTAGTTACTTTACTTAAGGAAGACGACAATTTTGTCGATTTTCGACCCATAGGTATCGCTTTAACAAAAATGATAAGTTTCATTAGTGGAACACTCATTTAAGAGGATTTAAAGTTTTAAACGATTAAAATTTAACGGTGTGTATGAAAAAAGCCCGGGTACCCGAAAACCCTAGAATCGACAATGGTGGTGGTGTATCTCACCGCTGCGCATACCCAAAAGTACGCGTTCTGCACAATCCCCACCCGATTTTAAGATGTTTGCCTCGTACTGTATAAAATAGCATTGTGAATTTTAAAATTACAAATTTAAGGCTGTATATCCGCATTTCAAAGTAATTTGCGTTTTTCCAATGAAGGTATCTAAAGAATTAAAGCATTACTATTGATGTAAACTTTAGTTTTAGGAAGCAAAATTCTTAAATTAGTGCCGTATAGAGAGCAGGGACTGATTTACCGGAAAATTACGGTACTTTTATTTATCGGTATGACGTCATACCTATTAAAAACGGTTCCTTCATTATTTTGATACCTTAATTTTTCGGTACCTTTATTTATCGGTATGACGTCATACCTATTAAAACAACTGTCCCTTCATATTTTGATACCTTAATTTTTCGGTACCTTTATTTATCGGTATGACGTCATACCCATTAAAAACTATTCCTTCGAATTTCGATACCTTAATTTTTCGGTACTTTAATATTGGTACCGAAATATGACAACCTTTATTTTGAGGTACCGCTATTTAACCGTTATTTTATTTCGGTACCGAAATGCACTGTATTGAACACGAACCGACAAGTTCCGTGCATTTCGCGAGTAGGTACAGACGGTAGAGAGAGACTCCGGTGTACAGTGTACACTTCAGTACAGTACGAGGCATTTCATTAATCTTGAATTTTTTTCGACGGAGTGGGGGAAAGTTCGCGCATGTGCACTTTGGGCTCTGAAAAAAATTTTTATGTTCTTTTCATTTTTAATGTTATACCGAGGCTAAAATTACAGTTCGTTTTTATTACAAAAAATACATTTATCATAAGTTTAAATAAAAAATTAATGTAAGAAAGAAAAAAAATATTATGGAAATAAATCTGTATGTTTATCTATACTTATGTATATGTTACCGGCAATGTATGAAATGCAGGCATTGTATGAAATATAATGAATATTGATATCTATTTCACACATTACCTAGGCAGTGTATACAATGACTAGGCATTGTATAGAATGCCTGCTGGTCCACCGGCAATGTGTATAATAAAAAGATTTTCGAGAATAGATTCGAGGGGGGATCGAGGGGGGCTTGGGGAAAGCTCGAGGGGGGGGGGGGGCTTGAGGAAAGCTCGAGGGGGGGGCTCGGGGAAAGCTCGAGGAGGGTTCGATGGGGGGCTCGAGGGGGGCTCGAGGGGGCTCGAGGGGGGCTCGGGGGGGGGCTCGAGGGGGCTCTTTGGAATCGAACCTGTTTTACTCCTGTAGGTCCCGCGTATAGGTTAGAAATTTAAGGCGAGCGCGGAGCGCAGCGGAGCGTGAGCCTTAAATTTCGAGGTTATTTTTTTATAACAGACAACAGAAATTTGAGTTTGGAATCGAACCTGCTTCACTCCTGTAGGTCCCGCGTATAGGTTAGAAATTTAAGGCGAGCGCGAAGCGCAGCGGAGCGTGAGCCTTAAATTTCGAGGTTATTTTTTTATAACAGACAACAGAAATATACTTATTTTACACATTGCCGGTGGACCAGCAGGCATTGTATACAATGCCTAGGCAAAGTATAAAATGAATTATATTTCATACATTGCCTGATCGTTTTAGGCATTGTATACAATGCCGTATTATACACATTGCCGGTAACATATATAAATCGGTTTGACCGATTTGGAAGCGGTTATTAAATAGATAAAGTATGAATTATTTAAAAAGTTTAAAATAAAAAGCAAAATAAAAAAATAAATAAAACCCACGTCACTTAAAATAGTTATTCTTAATCTTTCAATCCCTGAGCGGCCCGATCGGGCCGCTCAACAATGGGAAATCTTTTGTGTCTCACTACTCTAATTTTCCGGGAATAGGTAGGTATTCTTAATTAAAAAAAGCGGTCAAGAGTGAGTCGGACTCGCGCACCGAGGGTTCCGTACAATCATGAATACATTTTGATATGTTACTTTAGTACCTACAGTCTTTAAAAAAGTAGGATAGACGGCGGACAGGTGGAAGGGCGAACAGGCGGACAGTTAATTTACAAATCTTAACCACAGCTGCTTATGGTGACTGAAAAACGTTTTAGCCACTCCACAAACTGATGAAATGTTATCGATTTAACCTTTCAACGCCCGGAAAAAGAGACACAATAGATATTCCATTGTTATCCGGGACCAGGAGGCCGCTCGGGCGTTCATGAATTAAACGTAAGGAATAATATTGCTAAGCAATATTATTGGTTATTCTAAGTAGGAACTTATTTTTCTTTATTCGTACGGCAGATAGTAGGTAATGACCATTCTGAATTTCGACAATCAATTATTTCGAATTTTCGACAGGGTGAATTTCGAAAAACAATAGTGCGACTACTCACTGCTTCGTCAGAACATATTTCGATTTCGACACACACAACTTCGAATAACACTACTTCGACAGAACCCTTCTTCGAAATGCACTTGTTCGACGGATCTCTATTTCGACGGAACATACCTTCGACAAAATACTGCTCTGAAATGTGACAATATTAATTGAATTCCACTTTATTATTAGCATAAGAAAGACCTATTAATACTAACATGTGTAATAAAAAAATCAAGAAGACTTATTACTATTATTAATAATTTAAATTCTCTATATTATCTGAAGATATGATTGTTATAATTATTAAAAACATAGTTGATTATTATTTATGTTTTTATTTTGTAAGTACCTTAAACCAAAAAGCGGAATTCAATAATTATTGTCACATTTCAGAGTAGTATTTTTTCGAAGGTATGTTCCGTCGAAGTAGTGTTATTCGTAGTAGTGTGTGTCGAAATATGTTCTGTCAAAGCAGTGAGTAGTCGCACTATTGTTTTTAGAAATTCAGACCCTGTCGAAATAATTGACTGTCGAAATTCAGAATGACAGTCGTAGGTAATTATATTAGAACCAGCCACCAATTATTATTGTAGTATTAGGTCAGCGCCATCTCTTGACCAATAGTGGAACTATTTTTTTCTTCTTAGGTCAGCGCCATCTGTTGACTGGTAGTGGCACTAATATTTTTTTGTTTGTTTTTTGAATTTCTAAAAAATTGTGTTATATTGAGGCATCGTTTTGTTTTTCCTGTAATCCTTACATAAACTACTATCACATAGAATTATTTCAGATTTTTCTCTTTGCAAACTTCGGAGACAAGGGGGGGGGGACGGTTTTTTTTACATTTTTCATCATAAGTCGAAAACTATGCGTCCTAAAAAAAAAGGAAAAAAATGTTTTATAATGTGCAAACAGCGCTCTTTCATATGATACCCCACATTACCTAGTCACCTCACTTCAAATTTTTAAGACTCCTTTTCAGTACCTACCTGTTGTAAAAAAAATTTTTTTTTATTTCTTTCTTATTTGCAAAATAGTTGGACAAATATCATCTTAAACTATTCCAAATTTCAAGTTGATACCATTAGTAGTTTTCGAGATATCCAGCTGTGACAGACAGACAGACTGAGTCACACCATAAGGGTTCCTCTTTTTTACCATTTTGGTGAGTCCGTTACGCCAGCAAGAAAGTAGCTTCTAGAGGGAAGCGAGTTTGATGAATAATTTGTGCGCAATTTGTGGGCCTTATAGTTTTGGAATAAAACGGGAAAAACGAATTCTGCTGGGGTAACGGTACTCCAGCAGGAAGATTCTAAACTAATGATCGGAGAGAAATAAAAGATATATGGGCGGGTAGCTTGATACTAGCAAGAAATGTGCGCTAAATATATAATTTGTGGGCCTTATAGTTTTGGAGATATTTGATTTCCTGCTGGCGTAACGTTTTGCCGGATCCCAGATCTCGGAAACTACTAAATGTGCGATCTTACAGTAAACATATAGAAGTAGCCCCTAATTTGTGCTATTTGTGCGGTAGAAAACATTTTAAAAATATTCACAAATTTTAAAGTAATCGGGCATTTTCTGAAAACAGTAAAAAAATTCTAGCGCCTTAACTACCACATAAATAAAGAAACTAAAAACGGTGTTCTATTCTTCTTATTATTTCTCATTACCATAAAAATTTTGAAAACCGCACACATACATGTTTTTGAATAATACCCACATGAAGGTGAGACCGACCATGTCATGACTTTGACGGTCAGCAGGATAAAAATATGAGAGATTATTTAGATCCTGGCCCAATGAATAATCTGTGCAGTTAATGAAGTACATGCTCTGAAATTTTCAGCTTCAAATTCTTCGTATTAAAGGAAATATCAATTAAAATCCAAAACAACTGTCAGTATTCCTATTAACCGACCAAATTCGATAGACCACAAAAAAGCGACGCGTTCATACATATTGATGACCTCCTTAACTTTGTTGTCGAACAGGATTGTACACGTCACGTCTACGTACATTTAAGTGAAAAAGTGATTTGAGTGAGTGCTTTTATTTAAATAACGAATGAAGTTATTTCTGTTACATTTCATTTTTTACTTGAATTGAAAGAATTTTAACCATTTTAACATTATTTTAATAAAAAAATAAAGGATGTTTTGTAATTTTATTTCGTTTTTTTTTGTTATACCTAACTAGGTACTTAATGTACCTACAATGCGATTAAATTGACAATAGACAGTGATTCCTTGCATGCAACTTCTACATGGATGTAGGTCTCTTCACAGAGGGCCTAGTACGAGTTGGTTTTTTGTTCTCACTTCACTTTACGAATAGTTAACTATCGTTTTCATTCTTTCACTCGTTCACTCACTCGCATGATTTCCTCTCTTTCACTCGATACTATTTGTAAAGTGAGGTGAGAAACACAACTAGTACTAGGCCCTCTGACGTCCATTATACAAGTTGTATAATGGACGTCAGTGGTCTCTATGGAAAAGATAAAATGTTACAGATTAAAAAACGTCGTTTTATAGCACAAGCGCTATGAAGTTGGTCACTATCTTCTGTTGTAAAATTAATTGCATTTTAAGTAAGTACTTAGGTACCTTAATAAAATGTTATTACAATAAATACCTACTTGTTACACCAAAACTAAATACCTACCTTAATAATAATACGCGAGTGAAGTGCCCGTTTAACTGATTTTAGTACTTCTTTCCGGTTCGAATGAAGTTATAAACATATACCTACCTAAGAGAGCTAGGTAGTTGTTTTCTGTTATTGAAAATAAAAACAGCTATGCTATTGATGTTTAGACAACAATGATTCTGGTATATTTCACTAAGAAGTAAACAGATCTTCTAGTAACTTAAGAAATTTAGCTGGTTTCATAGTCACGTGTTCGAAGAGTGCCGTCCGCAAAATATATAATCTGGGTGTAATGTAACAGATCAACGCCACGTTGTATTGGTATAAATGCAGGCTCTAACTAACCATTTAAATGTTAAAACACTATTTACCCACATTTGCCAATAAGAAGTTATGAACGCAACTGTACAAACAATTTTTCTGTATAATACGACACATTAAAGAAGGTCATCAATATGTATGAACGCGTCGCTTTTTTGTGGTCTATCGAATTTGGTCGGTTAATCGGAATACTGAGAGTTGTTTTGGATTTTAATTGATATTTCCTTTAATACGAAGAATTTGAAGCTGAAAATTTCAGAGCATGTACTTCAGTAACCGCACAGATTATTCATTGGGCCAAGATCTAAATAATCTCTGATATTTTTATCCTGCTGACCGTCAAAGTCATGACATGGTTGGTCTCACCTTCATGTGGGTATTATTCAAAAACGTGTATGTGTGCGATTTTCAAAATTTTTATGGTAATGAGAAATAATAAGAAGAATAGAACACCGTTTTTAGTTTCTTTATTTATGTGGTAGTTAAGGCGCTAGATATTTTTTTCTGTTTTCAGAAAATGCCCGATTACTTCAAAATTTGTGAATATTTTTGAAATGTTTTCTACCGCACCAATAGCACAAATTAGGGGCTACTTCTATATGTTTACTGTAAGATCGCACATTTAGTAGTTTCCGAGATCTGGGATCTGGCAAAACGTTACGCCAGCAGGAAATCAAATATCTCCAAAACTATAAGGCCCACAAATTATATATTTGGCGCACATTTCTTGCTAGTATCAAGCTACCCGCCCATATATCTTTTATTTCTCTCCGATCATTAGTTTAGAATCTTCCTGCTGGAGTACCGTTACCCCAGCAGAATTCGTTTTTCCCGTTTTATTCCAAAACTATAAAGCCCACAATTTTTTTATTTGGCGCACATTTACACCGAATTGCGCACAAATTATTCATCAAACTCGCTTCCCTCTAGAAGCTACTTTCTTGCTGGCGTAACGGACTCCATTTTGGTACGGAACCCTAAAAAGGTTAAATAATTTTTACGAAAATATCTCCTGACTCACATTAATGTACAGTACGAGGCATATAACTTGAAATCGGGTGGGGATTGTGCGAAACGCGTATTTTGGGTATGCGTAGCGGTGAGGGGCGCGGGCGGTGGGCGAGGGGCGCGCGCCATTGGTCGCTCACAAGAGCACATGCGCGAACTTATCCCCACTCCGTCGAAAAAATTTCAATATACGTGCCTAGTACTGTAGTATTAACCTATACATACACACCTATTCAAAAAAAATCATCGGGTCTGCAATTGCCATCTCTCTGTTCTTCAAAAGTACCTATATTCCCAATATTGTTCCCAATACAAAATATTAGTTCATTTCGACGCAGGTAATGGAAGCCCCGACGCGACGGATATCTGTCAGTCAGATATTATATATCAGTCAGGTTATATCAGTATCTATCACCCATAGTACAGGCTTCGCCTAGCTAGTAAATCAAATGACCGTGTATGTGAAATATGTACTACACATTTTTTTTTTGTTTTGGTAGGTATATTTTTTAAGGGTACCTATAAAAAATTGAGGATTGGGCTGTAATTAATATTGTAAGGAGTAATCATCAATCATCGTCTGCGTCTGTTTTATCAGTAATAAAAGAGACGCAATGATAGCCATTCAGAAAATTGAAGTTTTAAGAGCTTGTAATACCGCCCCCAGCCCCCCTAGCATGAAGATGAACGACAAAACACGATATAATACCTTTATAAGAGGTTAAGCTAACCCAAATATAACGGTACCGTTATATTAACCGTACCGTTAATATAACGGTACCGTTATATTTGGGTTTGGGTTGAGTAATTAAAAATTGCGGTACCGCTTTGATGAGGTACCGAAAAACAGATATACCGGAAAATTGCGGTACCTTTTTATATCGGTATGACGTCATACCTATTTAAAACTATACCTTCATATTTTGATACCTTAATTTTTCGGTACTTCAACATAGGTTCCGTAATTTCGGTACCTCTATATTTCGGTGGTTTTATACCGAAATAAAATTTATCGGTATCCTAAGTAAGGGTAGAATATTTCGGTACCGCTATATTAACCGTAAAACATACCGAAATTTAACAACCGCAACCAATCCCTGATAGAGAGAAAAACATAATAAATTATCAGGTATTTTAAAACGAAGAAAATCTGTTCAAGTGTACCTCTGACAAGCAAATTTCAAATTTGCTTGTCAGAGGTATTTTTCACAAACGTTTCAGCTGTAACAAATAAGAATACGACTCATATTTATTTTTTCACTTATTGTTTGTATTGTCAAGGAGTGTCCTATATAGAGAAAATTAAAAAAAATGTTTTTAATCACAGGGAAATAAAAATATAAAAAAATGCTCAAATCGGTACACTTTGACATGTTTTTTTACTGGTATTTACAGATTCTAAAGTCATTTTTTATTTTTCTTAGGAATAATGTATCTCATTATTTGTCTATGGTATTGCGTGTTTTGTATATACTTATATCTATATAATAATTTAATAGGAATTTTCAAAGTTCGCCCTCATTACGGCTCGCGCAGAGTTGTTTTGATCATTTGTATTTTTGACTTTAAAGTCAAATATCTCAGTAAGTATATCACTTACGAGATTTTTTTCTTATTACTTTTCGTTTGTAACGACTTACTCTATCGATTGACATCACTTTTATCAGAGGCGGCTAAAATCGACTTTTTTCAAAATGGCGGACAGGTAGGTATGCCAGTCTACATACATAAATGTCCGAACCTTTTTAAACGCGTTATGTTTATGTTATTATAAGGGGTTCGTATAACCCCTAATCGTCTACACCCTTAATAAAGATAATAAAAATGTACTGACAGCGAAGTAAATGCTGAGCACGCCGTAGAGTATGATGAATATGTTGGCGTCGGTGAGCTTGGTGAAGCAGAAGTAGAGCCCCGCGGGGAACAGGAACACCAGCACCTGCAGGTCGAAGTAGAAGGACGACCACGACGTCGGCTGGTGCTCCGACACCGACGCTGGAAACACAACCTTATCAAATAAAACACTTTTTAACGGATACTAGCGCGGTTTTATTGAAAGTACTTTGGTAATTAATTGGTATTTGGTTAGATTTTTTATTTTCTCGACGTTTCGGCACCTTTGCAGCTGCCGTGGTCACGGGGGACTGAAGCTGCTCGTGAGCTTAACCTCTAGCGATAAATTTTTAAAAAAAGAAAAGAAATTAATATTAAACAAAAAAAATTATTGATTTAAGTTGATGTTATAATTTCGGGATACCGCTGGATGCGGGCAGCGCAGGACCGATCATTGTGGAGAACCTTGGGGGATGCCTATACCCAGCAGTGGGTGTCGTGCGGCTGATATGGTGATGATGAATGTTATAATTTAATTTTATGAATTAATTAATGCTAAAAAGAGAGAATCTACTGAAACTACCACCATTTCACAAAATCGTGAGGCCACTCCAATAAATAAATGGCGAAAGAAAACTTGGAGAGGATTGCCGACCTCCACATTTTATAAGTACTCAATAAGGATGAATTACACTCGCCATCAAAAATAAGTACTACAGAGACCAACGAGACTTTGAAGCTTTGGTTCTTCGCCAGGGATTAAACGGGGTGTGATTTGATGATAGGCATTCGAAGAGTAAATGAAGAAGTTCCAGATCGCTCAACAAACCCAATGGAGTAGAAATGTCGTTTAGCTAAAGCTTGAACTTCAACAAGCTAAAATTACAAAAGTATGGAAAATGTAACACTAAAAATTCCGTACAGTCTCTGATGTAAACGATCTTTCTAATCAATTGGGTTTCTTTAGTACTTATTATTGTTGGCGAATGTAGTTTTAGGTATAGTTTGACCGTAAGCGCAGTGCCGCAGCTTGGGATCTGTGCGGTCAGAGCAGGGGCTGTACCGGCCAACGAATCGAACTTCGAAAAGTCTGCCGGGTTTCAAATTAAAACAGAAAAATCGAGCCCCAATTGGGCCAAAATTGCGAACCCTAGTTCATGAGGTCACAGAAACATTCATATCTTCCAAATAACTTCAACAAATAGTACAATACGAAATTCCTAACTTCAATTTATCTTTTTAATTTGAAACTCGCCAAATATTCTGAAGTTCGATTCGTTAGCCGGTACGGCCCCAGCTTGATTTTCTCCCTTCCGCACGTACTTACGTCTATCGCCGCACTCCCTCCCCCCGCTACGTCTATCGCCACCCAAGGCGCGGTACAGCGCTTGCAGTCAAACTATAGTTACAATATACCCGTTTGTTTTTCGCGTAAAAATGACAGACACTGGGAAGTGGACCTTATTTCATAGTCAATAAGAAAGAATTAAGCCTTTTATTTCCGAGCTACTCTTTTTCGGATGTTACAAACAATATATTCATATTTAAATCAGGTCTTTCAGCTCAGTGTGTCTTTCGGTAAAGGCGTCCATCCAGTCCACTCCAGTGCTGGCTATCAGTTGCCACTCTGGTCCAGAAAGACCTTAGGGTCTACCTTAGAATTTTAGCTCGTCTCACTATCTTCTTATGGGTCAACCTTTGCTTCTCTGCCCATTTCTTGGATACCATAACGTCACTCGTCGCTCCATTTGTCTTTAATTAATTTAAGTGAAGTTTAGTTTGACTGCAAGCGTTGTACCGCGCCTTGAGTGGTGACCATAGAAATAGAATGTCAAAGAACAACAATGTCAATAAACAGGTGATCCGAAAACGAATGCATACATTTTATATGAGATACGAAAAATATGACTTAGACTTAAAATACGACTATATACGGCAAAGGAAATTAATAAACTATGTTCCATACTGTTTTCTTCGTCGATAAACGAATAAATGTAGAGAATTTTGGTTTTAGAGAAATGTATGGCAATATCTTATTTACCTGTGAAAAGTGTGATTACTTGGATTATTTCTTTTTGTCACATCACAATTACTTAGAGCACAAGACACCATGGCTCCATGATACCTTTATTTTTATAATTAAGATTAACAAATATTTTAAACAAACTGTGATTGCTCGTTTGCTAGGCGAGACGCTAGGGGCTCTTACTGTAAAAAATGTTGGCACATGTCACTTGATCCTTTGTCTCTTTTTTACATAGACCGTGTCCGTATGATGTTAACTTCTCTTTTACACGCTTTGTTGGTCTTCTTGAGCGCAGCGAAAATTTTTCTATGTCTGTGGTGGTGACAGACGTGGCGGGGGGAGGGAGCGCGGCGATAGACGCACGTGCGGGAGGGAGACAGAGGAGGCCGTTCTGTCCCCACCTTCACTACACAAAGCGCGGCACAGCATTTGCGGTCAAACTATACTTAAGCAGTAAAATATACACGTTTGTTCTTCGCGTGAAAACGTTGCGTCACGAATTAGTAATTAAATATAAATATTTTCCATGTTTTGGTAGATAACAAACAAGACGTTACAACTGTAAAATCTATAAATCACACGTGTTGTTATGCAGTTTAAGTGCACTTCACAATTTTAACTGCCATAAAATTATTATTTGCATATTAACTTACCGATAATTGGTATATGGTTCTTGGCGTAAGAAGGATCGAGCAGCGAATAAAATCTGCCAGTCCAAGGCGAGATCTTACCTGCAGGAAAAATACATAAATATTAATAAAGTAGATATATAGTTTTTTAAAAGTAAATTAGCGAGGTACGCACGATAGCACGATAGGTTAAACAGTTGAACTACGAAAACAAGTTTTTATTACGTACGGCATAAAGGCGGTCTCAAGGTCAACATGTATAGCCTGATGTGCTGCTGACTGTACATAAATAAGTGCTTGGGCAATTCCACACAGCGTCATCTAGCCTCAAACTAAGCAAAGCTTGTAATACGGGTGCTACACAACTGATATACTACATAATAAAATAATTATACTTAATATACATAATAACACCCAGACTGGGGCCGTACCGGCTAACGAATCGAGCTTCGAAAAGTCTGCCAGGTTTCAAATTAAAACAGATAAATCGAGCTCCAATTGGGCCAAAATGACGAACTCTAATTCATAAGGTCACACAAACATCCATTTCTTCCAAATAACTTCAACAAATAGTACAATACGGAATTCCTTACTTCAATTTATCTTTTTTAATTTGAAACTCGGCAAATTTTCCGAAGCTCGATTCGTTAGCCGGTACGGCCCCTGGTCACACAGGAATTAAAATTAATCATATCAATTTCTGCCCGGCCGGGAATCGAACCCTGGACCTCTTGCGTAGATCGACATGTTGACAATGCACCACTCAGGTTATCATCACTTAGAAATATTAGTTAATTTTTATTGTTTACTGAATTTTACTGTAACAAAACATGTTTCACGTACCAGTGATGGTAAGCACGACGGCAGCAGTGCCCAAAGTGGCAAGCAGAGTGGACACGAGCGCTTTGAACATGAGCTCGAAGTTGGCGGGCGACAGGCGCGCGCGCAGGTACTGCGTGAACGCGTACAGCTGGCACAGCCCGAACGTGCCCAGCGCCTGGACATACGTCACGAGGTTTTACGTCATTTATCATCAACCCATGAGTAGTCAATTGTTTGCTAACATACAGTGTGTTTTTTTGAACAGTGATCAAATTTTGTGGTGTGCCTTAGATTAGACTATAAACCTGAGCAACTTTGTCTTTGGGATCAACTCAAGAAGCTTATACCCCCAATGGAGATTGCACGGCCTGTGTCATAGTGAAGATTGAAAAAAGGTCCTTTAGTGACGTCGCGGCGTATTGCTATCTCTTTCTTTAGTGTGACAATATGTGTTCGTTGTCGTTCGTTCGTGAGAAACGAAAACGTATTGTAACACTAAAGAAAGAGGTAGCAATACGCCGCGACGTCACTAAAGGACCTTTTTTCAATCTTCACTATGACACTGGCCGTGCAATCTCCATTGGGGGTATAAGCTTCTTGGACCAACTTAATCAGAGCAAAAAAATTATCAGCTGTTCCATACATTTTGATCAAGTAGATATTGATGTTTTCTATGGAACAGCTGAATATTTTTTTGATCTGATTAAGTTGGTGCCATAGACAAAGTTATTCAATTTGCTGGTCTAAGCCATACCACAAAATTTTATCAATGTTAAAAAAACACACTGTATTATGGAAGCAGCTTCTTAAAATATTTAAAATTCTTAAAATGTGTATATTCCCATGAGGTTTAATAGGCCTGGTAACAACGTAATTAGATTGTGTTTGCTTCTTTAAAAATTTATAAAGATCCTAAAAATTGCTAGGACGATTGCATAAATCTATCTTCAATTATCCGGTTCTTTACGACCAATCTACGATTTTTGCAAAGATCCGGTTTATATGATTATCCTACGATATATATTTATTCACTCTTTATTGTGGCTTTATCACCAAAGTCAATTTGTCATAATCCTAATTCCTACTAAAATTATTAATGCGAAAGTTTGTGTGTGTATTTTGTAAGGTAACAAATACACACGCAAAGGCGTCATCCGTCCAGCCATTTAGGCGTGAAGAGGTCTTAAGGCCTAAATGGCTAGACAGATTTGGATGATATTTTGGTTGGGTAAACAGATTAGGACCTAGATTAACATTATAGGCTACCTACTTTTTATCCTGGTAAAACATTCCCTAGTACTTGTACCTTGTTGTTACTTGTAACTTGTACCTTAACTATGATAAGATTAGTAGTTTGTTTCTAACAAAAAAAAAATCTATTTCTAGAGTCCACGCAGACGAAGTCAAATCAATCAAATCAAATCAAATACTTTTATTTGCGAAATATGGGTAGATACAAAATCGTTGGTCTTATAAATTATTCGAGCGCCATATCGAACCATTTCTGGTGTGCAAAATATATAATTTTAAAATTTTAAATCAGTTTCATTACAACTAAACATTCAGTACAACAAACATTAAAATAAAAATTGAATTAAAAATAAATATTGAATTAAAAATAAAAATTGAATTTAAAATTGAAATAAAATAAAAATTAAAATAAATTAAATTGAATGTAAATGTCAGCCTTAAAGTAACAAAACATTATCGTACAATATCTTTATCATTAATTAATTCGTCAATAGAGTAATATTCAGCCAAAAAATTCCTTAATTTATTTTTAAAAATGTTCAATACTTCAACACCTTTAATATTTTTCGGTAAACTGTTGTATATAGAAATTTGCATTCCAAATACACTTTTTCTCAATAGAAAAGTCTTACATGATCTTGCCTTTAATCTCTTATTATGCCGCTTGCTATTAAGTGTTTCATATTTTTCGATATTCTTTTTTACAAGTAAAGAGACTTCTAGGATATATAGCGAAGGGAGAGTCAATATATTTAGTTTCCTTAAGTGTGGCTTACATGTATCTGTCTGCTTCAAATTGCATATTGCTCTAATGCATTTTTTTTGTGCCTTAAAGACTTTTTCCTTATCGGTAGCATTTCCCCAGAATAAGACGCCTTATTTAAGAGTTGAACCCGCATATGCATGATAGGCAGTCAATAGTGCCTCAATATTTGCAACTTTTCGTAACATGTATAGTGCATAGGAACATTTATTTAGTTTAGCACAAACATGGTCTATGTGTGTTTTCCATGATAGTTTTGAATCAATTAGAATTCCTAAAAATTTTGTTGAAGATATTTCTTCAATTTTTTTTGCCATTATATTTAAATTATTGAAGTTAGTATTTTTATTTTTAAAAGTTATTATGTTAGTTTTATCTAGGTTTATTTTAAGATTATTTTTATTTAGCCAATTTACAATAGAAATAAGAGATTCATTAATTTCATTTTCATGTTCCCCGGGATTGTCATCTACAAAAATGGCTGTACTATCGTCTGCAAATAAAAACATCGGTTGATTAATAACTTTAGGAAAATCATTAATGTAAATGAGGAAAAGCAGAGGTCCCAAAATGCTTCCTTGAGGAACACCGTACTTTACAGTTTTACAATCTGAAAGATGTTTTGTTCTAATTTTAGTAGTTGCGTCTATTCTAGTTATCTCAGTGATTTGTTTTCTATTTGCAAGGTATGATTTTATAAGATCCAGTGGAGTGCCTCTTATCCCATATGATTCCAATTTTGAAAGCAAGATGTCATGGTGCACGTGATCAAAGGCTTTGGTCATGTCCATAAAAAGCGCCGTGACTCTCTTTTTATTATCGAGTGCTTTAAGAACTTGTTCTAGAAAATCTAGTATGGCCATGTCTATTGATTTATTCTTTCGAAATCCTGCTTGTTCCTTTGCAAGAATATTATTTTTTTCAAAATAACTGTTAATACTAATATAAATGACTTTTTCGAAAATTTTAGAAAAGACTGGAATAAGGGCAATCGGTCTATAAAATTTCATGTCTTCTTTGTCTTGTTTTTTAAATAGAGGTATTATGATGGAGGTTTTTAATTTATCAGGAAAGACTCCATGTTCAATACTTTCGTTTATGATATGACTAAGAACTGGGGCTATAATTTTTGATGATCGTTTAATTATCTGTGTACTTATTTCATCATAGCCTGTACTGTTGGTGTTTTTTAAATGTTTAATGATGTTTAATATTTCATGGCTATTTGTAGGTGCGATAAAGCATGAGTGCATTTGACTATTAGTTAAAGTTATTCTATGATTTAAATTGACTCTAATATCCTTGATTTCATCGATAAAGTCGTGGGCAGCCTAGTGTTAAATAAATTTGTGACAGTCATTTTACCCTTACACTCAAATCATCAATCATCAATATGTGGCTACCTATTATTTCACTCACCAACATATGCTCCGAGCTTTGCACCGGTTGGAAGCCGACAAACGAGATCTGCATGGAGAGTATGGTGCCCACGCAGTAGAGCGTGCTGTACGCCACGTACACGCGCGCGGAGAACCGGCCCAGCAGCATCAAAGCCAGCACGTGCAGGGGAATCAGATTGATGAGGAACACGTAGCCACCCCATGATGATACCTGTCAACAAGTCACAACTATTAGGGCGTCCGCTGCGTTAAGCGGGATCCCGGCGAGGGAATATAGATTGCTGGTTTTCTGATGGACAGATGCTTGCAGTGCATGTGTAAGCTCTAAGGCAGCGATTCTTAACCTCGGCTCGCGACCCAAATTCGGGTCGCGAGAGATATTCGGTTGGGTCGCGGGCCCCCAAGCGACTTTAAAAAGTGATAAAATTTTACGTTTTTAATTGTGAATATTTTTACTTTTTATTGATAGGTCGGTCGATTTCATTACACAAAGTATTCTCAAATTTATTATTACTCACAGAACAAAGACTAAAGGCTGTGTTACTGCCATCAGTTCCCAATCGCAACATGTTATTTGTCAGTTTTCGGCATCCTTACTAATATTATAAACGCAAAAGTCCGTTTGTTTGTTTGTGACGCCTTCACGCGGTACCTTGGCAATATCTCGTCGAAATTTCATCGCTCGCTACCATGTGCCGTTTAAGATTTGGCCATTGTAAAATCCAGGGCGGCCCTAGGGCGGTGCAAGCGGTGCGACTGAACTGGGCGCCCTCGTGTGGTGTGTGGGGCGCCGAAAACGCCGACCCACCGGTCGACTATCAATCGTATTGTTGCTTGGTGACAAGCGACGACGCGACGAATAAAACTGACTAAAAATCGCACTGCGCGGCCATTTTTTAGTATAAACAAGCAAGATTAGTGGATGAAACTGACTAGAAATCGCGCTGCGCGGCTGTTTTTTTGTTTCTATATACAAGCGAGATTACAAGATGAGTCGATGAAACTGACTAAAAATCGCGCTGCGCGGCCATTTTTTTTTTCTATATACAAGCGGGATTACAAGATTAGTAGATAAAACTGACTACAAATCGCGCTGAGTGACCAATTTTTTTCTATAAACAAGCGAGATAACAAGCTTAGTAGATGAAACTGACTAAAAATCGCGCTGCGCGGCCATTTTTTTTTCTATATACAAGCGGGATTACAAGATTAGTAGATAAAACTGACTACAAATCGCGCTGAGTGACCAATTTTTTTCTGTAAACAAGCGAGATAACAAGCTTAGTAGATGAAACTGACTAAAAATCGCGCTGTGCGGCTATTTTCTTTTCGTATAAACAAGCGAGATTACAAGATGAGTTGATGAAACTGACTAAAAATCGCGCTGCGCGGCCATTTTTTTTTCTATAAACAAGCGAGATTACAAGATTAGTAGATAAAACTGACTACAAATCGAGCTGCGTGACCAATTTTTTTCTATAAACAAGCGAGATAACAAGCTTAGTAGATGAAACTGAATAAAAATCGCGCTGCGCGGCTATTTTCTTTTTCGTATAAACAAGCGAGATTACAAGATTAGTAGATGAAACTTACTAAAAATAGCGCTGCGCGGCCGTTTTTTAACCAACAGGCAAAATTGAAAATCTTAGAATTGCAGATAGGGGGCACCAGAAATGTCGCCCAGGGCGCTGGTAGTGCTAAAACCGGCACTGCCTTCACGTCTTAACTACTGAACCGATCATGAAATTTTGCATACATGTTGTCAGGGGTGCAGAAAAGTGACATTCAGTTCCCGAGGGATAGCAAAAAACTGTCCGTGCAGACAAGTCGCGGGTGGCGACTAGTAAAAAGTAAAAAATAAATAACATGTCATTTTAGTACCTGTCACTGGAAAATAAAAAAAATATTAGGATTAGGGTCGCGGACTGCAAATACATTTCTACTTTGGGTCGCCAGCCAAAAAGGTTAAGAACCACTGCTCTAAGGGAACGTACCCATACTACATGACCCATATTTTACCATTTTTGAACCCCCTCCCCCCTGGTTTTCACGTAGTATTTCATAGATAATGGTTTTACATCATTTTCAACAGAAATCTAAAAAAATTTGCTCATTTTTGTCTTTTCATTAGTAAGGCGCTTGCCACGTAATGCCAAGAGTGTGTATTATAATTTTACATACAATTACAAGTGAAAAAATGTATCAAGAAGAAAAAAAATTTCGCTGCGTGCCATATTTGAATACAACTTGAAAAAAAAAGAACCAGATTTCTATTGACAATATTGACTACGTGACAAAACATAGGCCCCCCTCCCCCCCCTGTGACCAAGCGTGGTATTTTAAAGACCCCCTCCCTCCCCCTTAACGGGTCACGTAGTATGGGTACGTTCCCTAATGTATTCCGACCCACAACCGCTTAACGCAGTGGATGCCCTTAGTAATCAATTTTTTTAGAAAAGCTACCTATCTTGATATTTTTTATGATGAAATAATGATTTAAGGTTTAGTGCAGACAGAGCAGTGCAAGGCTTGAGCAACTTTTACGCCTGTAGCACACCGCCGCGAAACAATACCAGTGAAACTGCAATAGGTTCCTCCATGAATTGTCAGTTATACGACAAGCGAAATAGATGCGTAACAGCCTATCCTAATGCATAGACTATGATACTCCCTCTTTCACGCGCGATTCCGCTCGATCGACTTTGACTGTTGGCACACCTCGGCCGCGAAAATAATGACGCGAAACCGATGTGTAGATGTGATCGTTAGAAGAGAACTATGGCAGAACTACTGCGGTTTCGCTGGTAATGTTTCCCGGGGGGAGGTATGTAACAGGCATTACTATCCTAATTTAATTTTAATATGGACATATTAACAATATCCCTTTAATTTTATGCTGATTTGTTTTTTTTTAAGAATAATGAAACATTTACTATAATGGCTTGTTTTGTATGAAAGTGCAAAAATCAATCAAGATATGATAACTTGTTGGTGTGAAGCTTTCATCTGAATGATCTATGATTGATCTAAAGATGTTAGTATTA